>CM072887.1:46442607-47804061 GCA_037013685.1 Acridotheres tristis
GACCATATAAATCAACAGCAACTGCATACTTTTAAAATGACATGGTGCATAATCAATTTAATATGTGAGGTTTGAGGAAAAATAGCTTTATTGGGGAAGTACCGATAATAAAAATTCAACCTATGGTTCCTCTCAGGTCACTAAGGGCAAAGCCATAACCCAGTATTTATAACACTGGACAACTGGTCTTTCTTTATCAGCCAGACTTTCTTTAGATTTCTTCTGAGTGAACAATAGCACCTAAAAGATTTATATAAGTGATAGAAAAAGGCCACTGGTACATAACAGAGTTATTGCTGTTATCATCCCTTGAGGAGAGAATAATATCAGAGTGCAAAACCAGCATGAATAGTCCTGCTGTGACTCTTAAAGATCTTTCTTCCACTTTCCAACAGAAAGTCATGAACACCTCCAAAGCATCATCCCCTAAGTCTTCTGGTTCCAAGGTTGCTTTTTGATTAATGCTTTGAGAGAAGCAGAAAGCCTGGAGGGACCATACATAATTCTACTCTCCCTGTGGTGCAGTGGCATGCACTGCAACTTCTCTTTCTGAAGTAATCCCAAGAGGAGCATGGAGTCACAAAGTCATATCACACTATGGAGCAGCAATTGTCAAGTCAAGTCTTGGGACAAGTTCACAACATTTTATGTGTGGGGAAAATCTCAAGCCTCACATTCACATTGGATACTCTGGGGCAGAAGTGACAGAAGTCTTATTGGGAGGGTCCCTTCTGGGGGGTGGGGTAGGGGATGGCTGGAACCAGCACACCGAAAGACAGTGCACAATCTTGTCAGTTATGGCTGCTAAGACACTATCTGAAGATAGGAATTTTCCTATGGAAAGGTATAAAAATAAGGGAACCGGGCTGAGGGCCTGCAGGATGTGTAGAGCCACAGCCCTTTCACTGTGATTAACTGCAATGGCTCACAATCAGTAGGGCTCATCAAGCTCTCACTGTCTATCTTGCCATCAGGCCCTGTATTCAATATCTGATTAATGGAATTGCTTATCCTCATGCTGCAAGTAGAAAAGCAAAAATCTCCTCATGTGTAAATGGAACATATGTTTTCTATTCAGTTATTTCATAGGTCTTCACAAACATGGCTGGAAAACTAAAACCAAAAATTTTCAAGTATTCTTCAAGTAGTATTTTTCAAGTATGACTGAAATTGGCAAGGTTGTCTAAAGTTTGCCAAAGGAAAAGAGCAGAGAATTAAAACAGAGTAAATTTTTTTCCTCAGTGAATTTTTTTTTGAAACTGCTTAATTTAAAAGCACAAGAAACAAGCCCTTTTCTATTAATTGAACATGGAAAACACAGGGGCAGATATAAGACAATACAAAACTGGCTTCTCATCTTGAAGAGACCAAGGCATTCATTGTTATGACCCTTGGGTTTTGACATCACAGGCATCAAAACTGAACAGATTAGACACAACCTATTTCTTGAATTCAAATATTGGAGTAGAAACAAGGCAAAAAATCCTGCAGTCATGAATGTATTTCTGAAATGCTCCAGAGATTTAGGGGAAGGGAAGAGGGAAGAAAAATCAAGGGAACAGAAGTGTGCCTGAGTTAGAAAGAAAAAAATGAAATGGACAGGTTTTGAATTTCAAAATATCTTCTGGACTTTAAAATTTATTTATTTCTAACACTGATTTAACAGTACCAAATAAATATTTAAATACATGCAAGTGGGTTTTTTGGAAAGTCTTTTGGAAAAGCAAAAAATACTGGGAAAAACAAAGGAAAAGGAATTCAACAACCCATTTTGCTTGAATAACTTCTTTTAAACTACCATGTTCTGTAAAAAAAAACAAAAACAAAACGAAAAATCCTCACTTTTAAGCAAATGAAAGACCTCCAGAGAATCAGCTATTTGCTTTAATTCTCCAGAGTGCCCAAAAATGCATAAAGTATATTTTAATGAGGAAAAAAGGTTTATTTCTAAAATATAATTCCCAATTCACCATTCATTTTTAGTGTAGGTAATGGACATAAAACAAATGAAATGCTTAGAAAATTACTTCTAAAAATAAGCTGCTTGCACACCATTTTATTTATTTATTTATTTATATTTTTTTGCATTAGCAATATTATTTTCTGGTAACTGCAGGCAAAGTAATTTTAATATAAGAGGCTTCCTTCATAATGTAAACAAAAAGGTAGATTTAAGGACAGATTTATCAAATGCTATGGAAATAGAGGTCTGACTGATTAATGAAAATGTATAGCTTTTAGCCTTCAGAATTTTTGATAACATAACCCCTGAATAAGATGCGATTATTGACAACCACCAATGTCCAGGAAATAACTGTCACCATACACAAGTTTTAAGTCTGTACAAAAGCTACTAACTTCTCTTTTTTTTTTCCCACCACTCAACAATATTGCCTTTAAAAATTGTATTATCTTTTCAGAGCACTTACTTTGCAACTTCTGTTGCTACTAAGGATATGTACTGTGAAAAACAATGAATTGGTAAAATGAATAAACTAAGAATCCACTGCAGACATCTCTTGTTCTTAGAACTGGTTTGATCTCAATTACTTAAAATCAAAACTTCAAAAAGACAAAATAAGCAGTACCTGTTGATCAACATTTGCTGACTCTATATGGTACAGTGGAAATTACTACATGTTTGTCACAAACTTGACACTCCAGTTCAAGGCATGTAACTAAACCTGTTATTTAAATTACACTTGCTCAGTGCATCGGCTCAGTTTCTGCCCACTCCACAGGACCAGACATGAATGTGTATAAGTAAGAAGGCACCTGGCTCTTGCTCAGCAAGGTGGAGACAATTTTTCTCTAAGTTCAAAGGAGAAACTCAGGCAAATCATACTTGTTGTACCTGCCTTTAGGTGAGATTTCCTCCCCTCTAAACTACTGCACTGACAATAGATGCAGAATTCTCATATGCTACAAATGTAACTCAACAATTCACATTTTTTTTCCAAACCTTTCAACTGAATTCTTAGGGTTGTTGGATTCAGTAGGAGGAGTTTTACAGTAACTGAGTGTATACATCCAAACCCTGATGTTCAGCCACTGGCATCTGTTACAGAGGGAAGAACAGCAATCATCACATTGCATGAATACTTCTAGTGTAGTTTCTTGCTCTTTATACCTTTAGAACTTCACTTACTTTTACTGCTACACTCACATCATCTGTATTCCTTTTCCTTGGAGAATGAATTTTCCATAGTTCAAACATTTTGGAGAACTATGAAAACCTAAATGCTATTTTCATAATTATTACTATTTTTCAGAAGGAGATTTTATCCCCAAATACTTGGTAGGAGAAGAAAAGTATTTGGTACAAAAATATTATTTAAGGAGGAATGAAACTTTCAGTTTTCTGGTGAAAATATAGTTTCTCTTGTGTAAGTCACAGATTTCAAACATAGTGGTGCAACTTGCAGGCCAACCTCATGGCAAAATGTTTAGGAAAGCTGCACTGGTGAATGCAGGCCCAAGTAACATGGCTCAGAAGGTGCTCAGGGCAAGCAGCATCTGGCAAGCTCAGCATGGTGTGTTTGGATATTTTTTCTCAAGGCTTTTCCCACCTAAACTAAGGACTGTGAATTTTACTTGGAAATCCTTTTACTTGAAAAAAGAATTTTGTAAGATCAGGTATGTATGCATGCCATTTAAAAGATGTGTTTGGCTGAGATGAGAATGTCTGGACCAGTGGTTTTAAGAGGAAGAGGTCGGGGGAGAAGGAAGGGAAAAAAACAGTTCTGAGAGTTATAGAATAATGCATTCTGTCTTTAAGGATGGAAAGAACTTTAAGATCGTTGAGTCCAACCATCATCCTAGAACCTTGTCCATCATTAAACCATGTCCACATATTCTTTGAACACTTCCAGGGATGGTGCCTCAACCACTTCCCTGGGCAGTCTGTTCCAATGCTACAATCCTTTCCATGAATATTTTTTCCTAATACCCAATCTAAACCTCCCCTAGTGGAACTTAAGGCCATTGCCTCTTGTCCTGTCACTTGTCACCTGGGAGAAGAGACAAATCCCCACCTGGCTACACCTTCACTTCAGGTAGTTGTAGTGAATGATAAAATCCTCCCCAAACCTCCTTTTCTCCAGGCTAAGCAACCCCAGCTCCCTCAGCTGCTCCTTCTAAGATTTGAGCTCCAGCCCCTTCACCAGCTTTGTTGCCCCTCCTCTTTGTTCTCTAAGAGCCTTGGTTGAAAGAGGAAGGCATTTCCTGACTTCAGTCTATAAATTGAGAGAATAAAAAAATCCCCATAAACTGAAAAGCGTAACCCAACTGGTTATGTACCCCAATTTCTTAGGCCTAGAAGTAAATGGTAGGAGGTAACTCTCCTTATTTTGTCACTGTTGGTATAAATATGGATGAAGAAAAAAGCGAGGTTGAGAGGGAGGTAAGTGACGGGAAAGAAAAAGCCAAGTTACTCTTCCAGGCCCTAAGAAGCAGGTATATTCTCTGTATGCCATGAATTACAGAGTCTTGATCTCAGTGTCAGACAGGGGAGTTATAGCATTAGGGAAAAAAAAAATCTTAAAATAATTGATCACAACAAAGAACTGTTTTCTTTCTTATGCTTTTTTGTTAGGTGAAAAAAAAGCAGGTTCAAATCATTACACTGATTTAAACAGAATGAGTATGTTGTGTGCGGATTTTTAAAAGTATTATTAATTAATAAGGTTCTGATATATGTTGCCATGCATAAGGCAGCACCTGAGGCAGCCTTTTTGCTCTCAAAAGAAAAAAAGGGACCATATCTAAAAATTTACAAATTAAACAACAACAACGAAGTGATTACAAAATTTACAAGCACTGGCATGGGGAAGAAAAGCAAACAAACAAAAAGGATTTTCAGCTATGCTTTGAAATTAGATGGTAAACAGATGCTTTAGAAAGATAAAGGAGGGCTTCTTTCAGGCAGCACCAGTTTTAGGCAGCCTTTGGTAGGACCAAAAGGCCTCTGATGCTAGATGAGAGAGGTGAGATCAGACAAAAGCTGTGTAAAAGTAAGGTGACTTTGCAAATGAGGGTCTTGCAGGAGAAAAAGAAACCTTTTGAGAGAGTTGCCACACATCTGTCCTGTTTATGCAGTACCAACTGCATCTTGCTACCTTCCTAGCAAAGGACTGGATGGAGGGTCTTTGACTTTCTGTGTCCTGTGCTCTCAGCTGTCCTATATTTGCACCAACTCCATTCTGACAGCTTCTTGTGCTTCACAGTTTCATAGGAATCATATCAGAACGGCACTTTTGTCATTTGTACCTGAAAATACCTTTTCAATAAGCCAAAGTGATCCAGATTCACCCTGGAGCAGAGGCAGGGATCATCACACATCAGCTCCCAGAGCATAATGTGCAGGACTTCCCTTCTCTTCACTGGTGCTTGCTCATGCTAAAAAAACCTGCTTGAAATTTTTTACATTGCATCCAAGATCTAAATACATTTTCTGCATATTTGAAAGGTAAATTAAACTGCCAGAAAGCCCATCAAGATTAAAAACACCAAAATCCTCTTGAACTGATGACAATTCCTTCTCTTGCTTTTCATTATACTACTACACTGCACATAATGAACTTTCCTGCTAAAAGATAACCAACAGCAAAGAAATTCTAGGAAGAAGCAACTTGAGCCTATTCAGTCATTTGCAGGAGGTGGATTTTATAACTAGTTCAGAGCAAAACCTGCTCTTTATTAGCATAGTAACCTTGTTGAACAGTATTCCTCTTTTTCACATAATTTTATAGTGTGTTATTCCTTTATCAATCATTCAATTATAAGACAGTGGCTTACTGGAATTTTATCTAGGCACTTAACACAATGTTTCTTTGGTCTTCCCTTCCCCCTGGACAGGAAATTTTGGAACATTTTGGGCTACATCCTGTAAAAATCATTGCCATTGCTCAACCTAGATTATACTGTGGTTTAGTCTATATAACCATATAATCATTTTTATCTTATCTTTATGTTTGAGCCCACAGGACCCAGACTCCTTAAGGGGAAGAGACTACCAAGGGGTCTTTACCTGCATGCATTTAAAGGGACTATGTACAAGAGTAAAATTGAGTCAACAGCAATTTTTTCAATAAACACATCCTATGCTTATAAAATATTTCAATTTACCAAGAACAACACTGATTGCAATAATTTTTAAAGGATTAGCAATTAAAAATTAAAAAACTGGCAATACAAGGTACAATATGGAAAGGAAAGGGGCAGAAAACACAAAGAAATGATGTGATTAATTTTTTAATTAATTACTTTTAGTTTGTGAATTTATAATTCTTCTCAGGAGTTAGGCTCTTCCTCCTACTTGGAGAATGAAAAATGTGTTGCAATACTATAAATTCTCACTGCATTAAAGGATTACTTCTCTACCATGAGTAGAGAAGTAATCCTTTAATGAAAATAAAATGAAAAAGCCCTTTTCTAACTTCAGAAAGCTCTCAGGATTTGTCTGTGTTGGATCAACCCATTAACACAAACCTTGCCTTGTTCTGACATACTGGTAAGAGGATCATCCCTTCTTCTGATTCCTTCTCCTTTACTGAATACTCCTCTCCCAGCAGTTTACAGAAGCAACCCTGCTGCCAGGCTCTCCTTCCATTTCCCAAGGGAACCTTAAATCTTGGCTTTGCTTCATGTTTTTTTAGTTTGGCAAACATTTTAGGTAAGCATTCCATCACACTTTTTGAATAAAGATGCTGACCACGCCTAAGGGTGGCCAGATGTGACATGTTAAATGTGGCTCAGGAGTTATAAAGGGCTGGGCAAGATTTAACACAAGCTGTGACTTCACTCTTTAAGTGCAAGGAGTGACCAACACACATGGTGACAGAGTGGTTCTGTCACCCCTGCATTTGACTTTTCAACAGAGCAGTTTGGAGAGAAATACTAAATGAAGTCCAAAGGCAGGGTATGTCAAAGAAGGCAGGGATTCTGTTTTGATTTACAGATAAGAAGGACAGCTTGGCACCCCGTTTTCTGCCTGAGTTTCCACTGCAGCACATCAGTGTGGGGGGAGGTGCTTAGAAGGAGTTTCACCTCTGTGTCTCTGAAAATAATACATATAGACCTGGAAATGGGCAAGAAGACAGTTCTTTATTTTCTTTTTTTTGCTTTATGTGGCAATAGTAAAATAGTACCCCAGAGTTCCTGAACAAATTAACATGAGGGATGGGGTACATCCACTGAAGATGGCAAAAATATTCAGCACCTCTGAGAGATCACAGCTCTGCTTTGTACAGGGATTGCTGTCAAACAGTTAAAAAAAAAGCACACACGAGTGGTAGTCTGTCTCCTCACAGAGAAATGTCTACTACAGCTAGGAGAAATTAACTGACTAATCCCAGCACTTTCTTGCATGTCAATGTCTAACTTTTTAATCACAACCACCCTGCATAATGTGGAAATTAAGAACATCATCATTTCCAGTAATTACCAGAAACATACACATTTTCCAACAGGGTGACATTATGTCATGAATTCCCTTGTCAAGAAGAAAAAAAAAGACAAAACATATCATACTTGTTTGAGAAAGCAAAGTGATAGATTTGTCATGAGGGTAATCATCTATATATAAAAAAAATTCCACTATTATCAACTTCCTGAATTTCTGAAAAGGGATTCATTTTCTGCCTGAGCTAATAATGAACATTTTTCTTCTATTCATCATCTTCAGCTTTTTCCTCTCTTGAGATTCATTTATCACTAGCTACTGAACCTGAGAAATAAAAAACAGGCAACATCCCTTTTTGAAGTAATGACTTGAAGACTATTAAATCAAGAGGCAAAGGATAGATTTTGAAGATGTACATTCAAAATTCTTGTAACAGCTGCAGGTTTTTAACAGAGGATCTGCACCACTGGTTTAGTACAGGTATTGGAGAAAGTAAGTTTATCCAGTGACAGCACAAAGAAGGGAACAGTAATTTTTTTTCGATAAAATTCACAGTAAAAAGAATTAAATTGAAGAAATAATGAGGTCAATGGCACTAGAAAGCGCAGTTCATGCTGCAGGAATTAATCTAGGATGATCATTCAATTGAATTTTAAATGTAAAATGGCCTGCATTAAAGCAGATCATGTGGATATTTGAAGTCTTCCCAACACCCATCAGCCCATGCACAGCTCTCACCCTGTCAGACCCTCACTTGGGCCACTGATTGACTATTTTGTGCTACTGAGATATGGAGTGACAGCCACGCTGAGGCAAATGGCCCAAAAAGCTTCCCCTATGGTACAGTGGGGCCTGAGGCTCCCTGAGGATCCCAGAGTCTCAGCCCTGCTGAGCTTTTGTTGCTGCTGGCATCCCTGCTCTTTGGCAGAGTTAAGATGGGACATTTCTGCACGGAAAAGGAGGAAGAGAGAGCATTTGCACTTTAATTCTTCTCTTGTAAGATTCTGCTGTCACATTGTCTTACTATTCCTGCCTTGTATTTCCCAACAAAATGAGACCTCATATCATCAGCCTGTTGAAGCACAGGAAAGAAGATCCCTTACACACATGAGATGGAAGGAGCAGGACTTTCTTTGCTTTAGAGTAGGACGCAGAGAGAAGACCTCCCCAAGCGTCCTTTTACCTCATCCTTTGCTCAAGGTTTTCTGGCAAGGCAGGAAAAACCATACAAACAATCACTGTTGGAGGTGCTTGCCTGATGCTACTGGGTTATTGTGTAAGTGCATTCATATCTCTCACTAGCAGAGTCTCTGGGCAAATCAATGAGTCTAACTTCCAGGAGGAGGTTTCTGAGAAATGTGCTTCAGCAGCACTAGGATTCACATCAAGGTACAGATTTCTGACCTTAACCGGTTCCATACTTTCCATGGTGTTTCACTGGGATGCCAGCCAAATACAGCTTCTAACTTGCTATGCTAAGCAAGTGTATGGGATTTGCAAGATTACTCTCTGAGATTCTAGCTTGCTGGTCAGAAGCCAAACACCTATGAAGTCCCAAAGCGAAGCAATTTTAGTATTCAAGGTTGACTGTGCAGGAGAGGCAAATTTCACCTGCTTTAAAGCTAGTAGTAAAGCAAAGACCCTCTGCAATTTATTTCTGCAGTTTTTCTGAAGCCAAGGGGCAGCAGAAAGGAATGAGTGTAAATTCAGTCTCCACTCATGGGCTCCCTGCTAGGAAGAAGAGACAACTTTCAACAGCAAATTCTCGTTTCAGTGTTGTATTAACTAAGAGCAGGACTGCAGGAAGGGCAGAGCCTTTAATATCTGGTATTGAAGGCACCAAATCATGTCAGAGGTCAGCAAAACAATTTTATTCTCCAGGTGATTTCTAGACAGAGTGCTCTAACACAGTGCCAAGAAATTTGCTTATCCCTAGGAAGCACTCTAGAAGTAAATACTCACAGCTGTTTCTATAATTTTGCATAGTGAGTATTGAAATGGATTCACTACTTGACACAGCAGACAGCTAGCCAGAACAAAGCATGAAATCAAATTCCATCAATCCCTTAAATTTGTTTATGCAACCCATTGTTATTGCTCACAGAACAGCTTTGGCAAGCAAAGGCCATGACAAAACATAGCTGTAGTTTATAGAGAGAAATTCTTCCCATCTGCCATTTTTGTTGTCAGTTGTTTTATACTTATTTCTCTCCATGCAGTTCCCAGTTTAATCTGGGCACAGCTGCATTGAAGGAAGGTGAAGTAATTTTTCTCTTCTAGTGAAGCAGAAATGGGGGAGAAAATGGCACCTATCACATATTTTTTTCTGGTAGGAATATGCAACACTGATATAGATTAAGCTTCCACTCATGACTTTTGATACAAATATTTCTAGTACTTTCGTTTTATGTGTGACAAGCAAGATGAAATTCACACCAAGGAGCATGTTCTCAAGTAACTTCTTTCTTCATATGGGAATGAGCTGACTCAGCACATGAATTATGGAGACACAACTACATGGTGCCATATTACAGTGCTTAGATTTATAAAGATTTTGCCTTAACTATAAGCAGCATTGCTTGGGCAATAAAGGGATTTGATCTGTATCTACCCGGACTTCCACTTTATTTATATGCTGAAATGGCATATGGTACGTGGCCTACAGGTCATTATCAGTGGTCACAAGGGTATATTCATTCCTGTGGGGTCTCTGCTTCAAAACCCTTCTGGTCACTGCACAGCCATGATAGAAATTGTAAGCAGGCAGTGTAATCACGGCAGCAGAGCATCTATTGAAATTGAGGAGAGGAGCAGTGGCTGTCAACCTGGCTAAGTGGAGTCTGAGCTGGAGACTCACTCATACCAAGCACAGGGAAGAAAACTATGTAAGTTAAAAACATGTCTGTAAGACTACCACAAGGGCATCTAAATTAAAGGATTGCTGAAGAAGCAGTGAGGTTTGGAGCTGCCAGCCTAACCACCAGTAAAACTCAGAAAGTTCCTTTTAGTTCTTTTGTTTCTATGGTAGCTGTAGCCCTGACATGAAAAAATCCCAGTGGCACAGGACTACTGCAGATACATTAAGAAACCTGAAATGCAGATGTTATATATATCATTATTTGCTGTGAGGGAACTAATCTGGTTTCATTTTAAGGCTTTTCAATCAGAAGGGCTCAGTGTAACAGAAAATGTTGCTAGGTGTGCTCACTTCTATTCATAGCCCCTTTCAACACACTCTGAAGTTGGACAAAATCCACTGGGTTTTATTTACCAGCAAACCTTCATGGCAGATAAAGCAACCACTGCAAGGAACCTGCAATTCTTCTTCGCTAATGAGCATTGCTAGATTATTGTGTGACAGGAAGAATATGTCCAGGGAATACCTTGCTGAACATTTAATCCTCCCTGGAATATGCTTTTGTGAGGTAAGTCATAATAAATATAATGTGCCAATTGTCTAACCTATTGGGAAAGAGCAGGCACATGAACAGCTTGGTGCAAATATGGGAGAACCTGCTGACAGGCATAGATGTGGTTTAAATGCCATTTACAATGACAGCACTATAGGTAAAGGCCAGGCATGTACATCACTTGTGTAATATCTGGAAAGTGTCTTCCTGCTGTTGACAGGAGGGACTGACAATGGATAGTCTTTTCTTACAACGTCTGAAACAAAAATTCAGGAATTACTGAAGTGGCCAGCAGAAAAATGCAGGAAAGAAAAAGAGGTTCAAACAGGTAATTAATAGGAATTCAAAACGACTGATACTATCTGAGGGATGCAAAATACACCTTTGTAATATGAAATTTCAAGCTTTAAGCATGCCATCAATGAAGGGCATGAAGTGACATATATTTTAAAGTTCTAGAGACTACCTGGTTTATTCTTCCAACTAGAAATTTCTAATTTATTGATTAGGAGAGTTAACTATTTCGAGAGTTAATCGGTTTTTCTTTGAAAGGTGTTAAGAACATGATTCATCTTTTCATTTTGCTGGGCACCCAACCGGAATGTCCTTCCCTTCTCCCATTTGGATAGTCATAATTGAACACAGCTTCCCTATCCGTTCCCAAACTCCTAAACAAAGCTGTCAAAGCTCTCCCTATCAGCTATGTATATAAGAAAAAAGCTCCAATGCTTTCCAAGAGGAGAAAGATAGGTTGTTGAGTAGTAAATGAGGATATTTGGAATACATCTGTGGATGCACGCTTTGTCATTCCCTACTCAGTGCATCTCCAGCTCAGAAGAATGAATTCTCTCACACAGCAGCAGCTGTTACTGTTTGGATTGTAAATAGTCATAAGCCATATGGTGTGGCAGGACAAAAAACTTCACACTTTCTCACATGGACAAATATTATTATTGCAAATCATAATCACATCAATATATGTCTTTTCTCTGTATAGTCATCACCTTGATGCTAAAAAAATTATTGCCTTCCAGATGAGCAGATTACCTGCTAACATTTGGTTTAGATTTTTAGAATTTGGATGTCTCAACAGAAAATAAATGTGGGTGTGCAGTAGATACAGCACTTTCAGATTGATAGATGAAGTGACAGACACAAAATACAAACTGAGGTAGTGAAATGGGAGAGATGATTAGGAAGGGGAAAAAAGTCTATATGCAATTACTATGGAAGAATATATTGCTATCTACTAACTAACTACACAAAACCAGCTTGATTGTGGCTTATCATGCAAATGGATGAGGAGTTTCTTCATGCATGTGAATTTAAACTTTCTACCTGGTTAGTGGTGCATAAAGAATTTCAGATGTTGGTGAATTATACCCAGACAGGAACAGGCCTCTCAAAAAATGATGGGACCTCTGTTTTGTAAGGGAAGCTGATACAGTCAATGTGTCCAGAACTCAGAACAAGGAGAAGATGCAGTTTGCTCCCTAGCTGCACTGGAACTAAGAGTTGCTTTCATTTTAAACCATGATTCGGTCAGTGTTCATGTTTTAAATCTACTAGTGCTGTTATTTATGTTATTGCTAAAGAACTGTTTAGCTTATCTTTTTGCTTCAAGTACTTTAATTAAAGGAAAGTGTGATCACTCTTCCCATTGTGTGGTGAAGCTGGCAATACATAGAGTTAACTTACAGTTCTGCAGAGCCAAGTTTCTGAGCTACACCCCAAAAGTCTTAGCAGAGTGACACTGCACTTGCCAATAGCAAACACTGGCACATCCTATTCATATGGTTAGACAGACCTTGTAACAGAACCCATGACCTGGCAATTAACACTCCTTCTGTGCTGTGCCCATCTCAACCTGCATCAAATGCTACATTGACACCAACTAGCACAACAGAGCAGTTCTGAATTTACATGAAGAAAATCCCCATCAACAAGAGATTTTATTTGTGACTAGCTGCACCCCAAATGAAATCAGCCAATGATAAGGATGGCAGGGCATTTCTGAGTCCACAGGAGTGACTCCTGACCTCAGGACACCAGCAGCCATGAAGGAAGTCAAGAGACCTTCCACATTCATCATCCCTTGATAAGAATCTTTATATCCATAAGAATGGATATAAAGAGAGGCAGTAAATCTGAGACAAAGAAAAAAAACCCCAATCTTTCCATAGGATTTGGTGTCCCTGCACCAAACAGCCATTTTCCTCTAGTGATGTCCCTACCATTCCCAGTTTTCAAGGAAAACTACTTTATGGTTCAACACTTTTCTACCACTGTTACCATTTCTATCCTGACATCATAAGCCATATTCTATGTATTTTGTTACTAAAACTCAAAAGTGAGAGCAAAACACCTGTGGATCAGGAGAATGAGTCCACTACTGCCTTTGAAACGTTTAGCATGCCTCAAAGTGTTTTCTTTTTATCTTTGACAGAGGATTTGGCTCAGACCAACGATCCAGTAAGGACCAGATATCCTGACTCACTCTCACCAAGCTGGCTGGATAACCTCACAGTCAAGACACATGAGGAACCAGTTCACCAAGTTCCAGTGCTGAGATACTCTGCAGAACAACTTGAGAATCCCCTCCAGATTTTGGCTCAGCACAGCAGTGTTACTGCAAACATCTCTACCAGTCTGAAAACCAGCACATTTTCTTCATGACAATCAGCTGGCTTCCTCCACAGGAATGCAAAGCACTTGCTGTTCTCTTTTGAAATTACAACCAACATTCCCAGGCACCTTTCTTTGAAAATACTTCTTTAAAATCACAATGTTCACACAAACACCCCATTTTTGTCCCATTTTTGATTTTAAGAAAAGGGAAATCCCACAGACAAAAGATTTCATTGCATCTTTTTCATGTAGTTTTTCTAATGTTCACTCTTGAGTGTAGGGCTCTGCTCTTGGCAGAGAGAGCTCATCTGAGAAGAGAGTACAATGAGATCATAATGGAAGTGCTACTGTTCTGGGAGAAAGGTTGTAAAAACCTCCAATTATCATAAAAAAAGAAAAGATTTTCTCCTAGTTCATGTTTTGAAAGAGATATTTAACCCACTTGAAAATAAATAATGCATGAGACACTTCCTAAGTGGTCACTGGACTTGAAGTTGACATAAATAAGTTGCAAAGGTAACTTCCATGCAATGGAACCTGTTCAATATATATGTTCAGACAACCACAGAGGTTGACTTTACTCATAAAACTCTTGGTTTACAACTAGATTACATGATTGTGGCCTTAAGGTTCAACAGGACAATCAACTTGCAAACCTATCATGAGCTAATGAAGTTAGCACAAATCACATATACAAAACAAAAAAAGGGAAGAACTTCACAGCTTGCAGACTTTAGCTAAGTTATATGGAAAAAGATTAGCTTAATTCATAATTCCATAATATACAGGTTGCTTGTGTACTCCTGTATTTTCAGCAGTGGGACAGCCAAACTGTTAATTTAGTCACCTTTTGTAAAATAAAGAACTACAAATAAGCCTCACAAATTTGAAGAAGTTTTATATTAATCATGCTCTTCCAGTGCAGTGCCCATGGAGGAAAGACCTAGAGACAGCTGAAACAGTGTCATCAGACTAAATACACCAGTAGAGTAAGAAAAAATTACGGACATTTTAAAAATATGGAAACTGAAAGATTTTGTGGGACAAACAAACTACAAATTCACTTTGTAAGCAAGTGTAGTAAAATGGGTTGTACTGTGGCTTCCTCAAGCTGATCTAAGACTGCCTGCGGCAATGCCTGAGACAATAAGACATACTGATTATAAGCTTTACCAGATAGATCAGGCTCCCTTTCTCCCTCAGAAAAGAAAATGTTCTTTAAGTTACTTTAGCAAACCTCCAGTTGATTTTTCCTTTTCGTCAGGCTAATATGAATGTCCTGATTACCATCAGCAACAAGAGAAGGCACAATAAAGTTTACTTGTCCTAACCTGCAGCTATGCATGTAAGTACCTCCCTTTACTTAAGCAGCATTATTCTGTCTGGCCTTTCTGCTCTTACGGGCAAAACTTGGAATTAAACCTACAGTCTCCTCTTGGATGAAATCAATAATTCAATAACTGAAATATTAGTTTCATTTTGATGGCAAAAAAAAAAAAAAGAAAATGGCTACTTACAGAACATGCAGAATACAGTTCTCATAAAGAGAACAGTCATAATTAGTCACTTTTAAAAATTTCCCCCATCAGAAATAAAATTGGGTTATGATTTTATTTTTTCTTTTTTTAAGTAAAAAATCCATGTCTTTAAATATCAAGATAGCAATACCACAAATGATTTTGAAAATCTGCATTACACTTATCTTAAAAGCAGCTGCTTAGACAAAATACATCTGTTTAATGAGTTGACGTGTTTCCCTTTCAGATTCTTCTGAAAGCCATATGAACTAACTCTGAATCAGATCTGTATCTTGATATTAAAAGAGAAATCACATTCCACTTCCCAACGGAACACAGCAGCAAACGTGCCTGTTACTGTCTATAATGACTACATTATGTTTTCCGCTTAATAAAAGACATACAACCTCGCAGAGAGAATAGCAAAATCACTTCCATCTTACTTTTTCAGAAATTGCAGAATAAAACTCAGAACAATAAAAATCCCTTTCCCCACTCACATGGTTTACTCACCATCACTTTATTCCAAAACTCAGTTTCACTTGAAAAATGATCCATAACAATGAAATGATTTCTTCCTTGTCAAAAGTATCACTCCAATCATTTAAATTACTGAACGCAGAAAAGGAAACATTGTGCTCCACAGAGCACTCTAAGCACACACTGTTGTTTTTGCTGATGCAATGAGGCTTCTAAGCAAACGAGCAAGTTTGCAAGCAAGCTGGGTAGTGGCATTTTCCTTATGATTCAAAAGTGAAGTATGCCTCAGCTAACTGAATGCTCACACAGCATATAATAAAGGAACTCAGGGATTCATACACGTCTCTAACACAATCATTTGTAAAACTTCTACTCGTATTACCATCTCTAAGTCTGCCACACCTAAAAAACGACGAGCCAGATACAAACTTCTACTGGGTGCTACGTGCAGCCAAAAGAAAGACAGCTTCAAGCCAGAGGCTTGTATTTAAAAGCCTCTGAAGTTTAAGTCTCTAAGGTGTATGAAGTTACATTCTGTGTATGGAATGTAACTGTGGGATTCCTCCTTGCTGCATATATAAATATGATAAAGTTCATCATAAGCCACACATTAAAAACATAGAGTCTGCCACTATGCACTACCAGATTAATGCACAAAATTACTGTGATTCGAAGAATCACAAAAGAATTACAAAAATGTATTTAAATAGGTATGTAATTGCAACTTTTAACAATCAACAGCCTCCTCCCTTAAGTGCCACGAAAAGCACAGAAGAATTTGCAAGGTAGTTTTCTAAGAAATGGAGATAACAAGATCCAAGGAAAATCTAAAAGCTGTGTCTTCCTTTCCATAGAGATGCAGATCTGTCTGAGCCCTGAGAGGCAGAGTTTAGAAACAAACCTCTGCCAGAAGATGAAGAGGGGAGAAATCCATAACAACCTAATCACCGTCTGATAGGTGGAAGCCTCCAGTGCAAGATGTGTCATTTATTTCATCAATCTTTAAAGCTTATGTCAGCTGCCTTGACAGGTAAACCTTGTGAAGGTTCAAAATCTTTCAAGTTCCAGACATCGACAAATAAATGCTGATGCAGACCTTTACATGACCATCGTGCCCTCATCGGATTCACTGAATAACCTTTTTTCCTTTGCCAGCTTTTACTTTTTCTGACACACTGAGGTCTGAGGTAGTATCCTCTCTACACCACTTGACGTTTCCTAATGAGCTGGGAGCACTGCACGTGCTGCAGCCCTTACTCACTTGGAAACTGCATCGAGATGAATGTTCTCCACAGCTACAAGTTTGAACAGTTAAAAGCTTGTGTTTTCTTCCAAGCTTCTATCTTTAATATCTTCCTCTGATGCCCTTGCTGTGCTTGCAGGATCTTCTCACAACTCTGAGAAGCAGGCAGGCAAAAACTAGCTAAGGACATGGATTAAAGCAGGCAGTGGCTCTTAGGGGAGCCCCAGCACCCTCTGCTGGGGCTGGAGCAGTGGGAGGTAGCTGGGCCAGCCTGTGGCACTTCATCCTCATGGCTGGCGTGACTCTTCAACACCTGGGGCATGAAACTCCTACCTGGTGGCTTTCACTGGGTGAGAGAGCAGTAATGCTACGGGCCTGTTTAATTAAAAACATAAGAAAAATCTTCTCCTTTCTTACAGCCTAGGAAATTCTACATAACACCTAATAATATAACTATAAAACAGCATAATATCTATGCTACTATAATCTAAACTAGTTACACACTCTCAGGGAGCATTTAATTAGAGCATTGGGCCAAAATGTAAAGGAGAATAGAAATGCTGTGTTTACATCCAATAAAGTTTCCCAGGCTAGTGAAACATCCATACTGGACTTTGACTGCATACTTTGGCCTGGAATATACGTTGGCTGTTTAACATACTGATGAAATTTACAATCCAGCTACCTGATTTCAGATATCCTGATCTGGGCCATTCTCAAACAATGTGGAATAAATTTAGATGCACCTTTAGTCAGCACTTTTCCCCCCAGTTAATAGTTTCCGTGTTCTACTTATACAAACAAAATTAAACAAAACAGGATACTGATCATCCTGTATCTGTCCAGAAATAAATAACTTCAAAGGATGTAATTCAGCAATCAAGCTATTATAAGTGCTTTTCAAGCTCTTTGATTTGCAAAAATTAGCCAACTGTTTGTTATTGGTTTGTACATTTTTCTTGCTTTATTCTCTGAATCCTGCAACTTGGCAAATTAATATAACTCTGGCATTTTGTGGAACACAGACCTCTTTGTCCTTTTGCAAAAGATCCTTAACCCTCTGGGCTTTCCAGTTACGAACAGAATGTCTCCAATATCTTATCTGTTGCTCTGAACCATGTTCATTGAACCTAGTGAGTTGGAAATATGTCTCCACTATAAGCGCTAAGGAATTTTTGTAGATCCATTACATTACCATGATAGCGTTACTTTATTTTACTTAAGTCATTTTGTTTTAAGAAGCATTTAAGACCATGTTATGAAATTTAATTTACATTGAAAATTACTTCATCTTAGATTAGGTATTTAAAAAACTAGGAAACAATTTCCACAGTTAGAAATATTGCGGTGAAAAGCTGTGATGTAAATGCTAAGTGACTGAGTTCTTAGTTTTGAAGTGACGTTTGGAGGAGAGCGTGGAAAAGGAGAGCAAAGGGTGAGTGATGGCAGCTTGTGCACTGCAGGATCCTGTAAGCTGGCACTTGGGATAGGTAGAGCAAGGAAAACCACAGAAGTGAAATGGTGTGTGTGGTAGAAACCATCTTTTAAATATATTTATTTTCTTTTTTTTTTTTAATCTCTTGATTCTCATGCTACACAGCATAAAATCTTTCATCAAGATCGTAATAAACATCTGTCAGAGATTTTTCTCTGCTGCCTTAACAGAAGGCCAAATAATTCAGAGATCAGTTGAAGTTCAATTACATTTTTCTGCAGTAAGCCAGAGAAAGGTGCAAAGTAAATCACCTTTATGTACCCTTCCTGAAGTTCTTTTATATTGATCCCCCCCAGAAAACGTGGTTTGAACATTTTTAAATGTTTATCATCTAGTATATTCTGTTTTTTCATGCCCTATTTCTGAAGCAGAGATTGTTTCTGCAGTCACATACTCCTTGTGTGGAAGTGGAGCAGCTCACCCCAGTGAGGGGCCCTCTTTACCCACTGCTGTCACACTTCAGAATTGCCTTATCTTGTGGGTGATTAAGACAGTTCACTGTAATGCTACTGTTCACAGTACAACATGCACACATTTCTCTATCCCAAAATTTAAATCACGTTATTCCCCAGAATCATCACTCCAATCTGATGAGCACAAGAAGATTTCACATCTGATTTACTTCAGGAGGTCTGGATTTTGCAACACGAAATAAAGTTGCAGATGGACTTTTATTGACTGAAGAAGCATTGCACTGGCACAGAAGCCCATCAGTCTGAAAGTTAGAATCTAAAGTGAAATTCTAGCTGCTGAAACAAGTCTATGAATTGGTTAAAATGACAGTTAATAATTTTGGAATTCACTAACACCAAATTATGTGCTCCTTTAAGGCAAGCAGCTGACTTACAGCTAACTTGCAGAAACGTTCTATGTCCCCTGCAGGTCTTTGAAGGAAAACTCTGATCACCAACAAAACTACTTTTAACTGCCCCACAGATATTAACAAAATGGAGATTATCACTGTAGAAAGTATCCTGTCTCCTATTTTTACACCACCGTGGCTCTGAATTGGCTCACTCAAAAAACACTGTAATTATGAATTGAATACTGAATGCTGATTAAAATTTAAACCCACCCATCCTGGGCACAGGCAGATCCTCTTGTGACAAGGCAACATCTAACACCATCACGATAAAGAGCTGGGCCAGAGCACTGCCATGTATGTGTGACCTGCCAGTGTCCTGCTTCCTAACTGCAACTGCCTGTTTTGCATCTGACTGCTGATCACACCCCCTCGAACAGGGCTTGAGGTAGTTACTCCAGGATGTGCCATCAGTACACCGATATTCTTTATCTTAATGCTTTATGCCCAAATCAGTGCTGTCAGGTCAAAGCCTTACCAGCAGCAATGCAGGGTGCATCTCGTTATGGGACGTGCAGAGGAATGTGAGGCACATTGTGGCCCTCACTTCACTCTGGTTTGTAAGAAATGCCACTTCACAGAAGAGATTACAGATTTGGAAATTATATCAAGTGGCTGAACTCTTCCAATATACACTTTAGAGGAACTATAATACAAATACAGACTATTCCACAATAAGAAGTGAAAGCACAACTGTAAGATTTATAACCTACAATACTAATTTAATAATCAAGTCCTTATAAAATAACATCTAACACCATGTGACAAAGGGAGCTGACAGTACCTTCCCAATCAGTGCTAAATAATGCACTCATAACAATTGCCTCTCACTTGATTATGGTAATATAGTTGATACTAGACACAATTCAAAGATTATTGAAGTCAATGAGTGCTCTTCATTAATGCCAATGGAATCTGAATCAGACTCATCAAACTAAAATATAAGAGAAGAGCTAAATGTGTAGTATGGGCATAAGAAGAAACAGTGATTCTAACCTTGGATATTAAAAATTATTGTGTTCTCACTATGTACCACTATAGAAGATCCTTGAAAATAATTATTTTCGAATCTTTGCGACAAACGTAAGTGGTTAAACACAACCCTGCTATAGGTCCCTGCTGTTACGTGCACATCACCTCCTGGACACCACAAAAAACAACTTGGTCTCAAAATATCAAGTTTTGATCATAAAATTGCACAGTTCTAAACTCTAAGTAAACTCTCAAATACTAGATTCAATTATACAGTTGAGAATTATTACAAGAAATGGCAACAGTTCTAACTAAAAAAAATCAGAGGTGAGGAAATATTTTTTGTATTTATTACAGAAGAGTATACGAGAATACAACAGAAAGGACTCCGGTGATAATAAAGACAAAATGGGATAAAAAGGTCTCCAACATGTCTGATGGCAACTCCAAATGCAAACAATATAGCAAATCAGGTGCTGTGCTAAGGGAACCTTACATTTTACCATTTATTCTTGCTTGTTATGCTACAGAGACTTGTAAGGGTCAGAAGAAAATTTGCTTAGGAAAAACTTTATAACCTCTTTACTTAATTTTCTTCAGTTCTTGTTTTCATTAATTTACAACACCATAAGAGCATGGAGTCTCCAGAGGGCTTGGGACACTAATGAGGACGGTAAAATTCATGGCGAGTTTGGGAATTCAAAGCAGAGGTCAACATGTTCACCCTGCAGGAACCCTACACAGGTCTTCAGCATTGACACATTGTAAAACTTTGTCAAGTTCCCAGATACTTCTGCCAAAGTGGAAGAGAAGGGAAGTGCTGTTTTTAGTTTTCTAGCTATTTATGTTGGGTTTTTTTCCTTCTCTTCCCTTGCAGGAACAATGATACTTTTTGAAATCAGGATGCTGAAAGGAAGAGCTCCCATTGCTCTTTTCTTTACAGATTCTGTAGCAGAAAACTCTGGTATGAATAAGAATTTGGAGTAGCAGGTAACCTTTTCCTGCTGAAACGAAGCTGGGACCTCAAGGTCAACTCCTGTGTGAGATGTAAGAAACACTTACAAAATACTGCAAGCAGAGGAGCACAAAGTCATTTCCTTGGATCAAATCTATGGTCCTCGGGGCTGTGAGTTAAAGGTAGCAGATGACATTGCTCTCCATCTGCAGCCAGACTAATGCAAGATGTGTATCTGTGCACATATGTCCTGTGCACAGACCATGACACTTGGGCATCAATACAACCAAAGAAAGGGTTTGTTTTGAACAAAGGAGTGCACATGAAATACTCAGTGTTTTTAAAAAATGTGTTTTCAGCTGTTTTCCAAGGAAGTGGCTCAGTATTTCTTCCTTAGCAGAGTTCACCATCTTGGACAGATTAACAACAGCAATTTTAATCTTAGGCAGAGACCAAAACAAACCAAATCAGAATGAAAAAAACCTTATTTTGAAAATATTTGATGTTTGCTAGCTGCCTTATTTACATCTGACCTAAGTTTTCTTTACTTAGGTTGCTGACAATATACAGTGTGACGTGTGTTGCAGACCATGTACACAGATCGCTGCCATTTCAGAGGGGGAAGAGAAAAATCATTATACAACTCTGTCACTTCTGCAGGAGTGATGCCAGCAGTCTCTGGGAAAAGTGGGTTTATGCTTACATGGATTTCTTATACAGCACGTTAGTCTGTGATTTGCCCGTGCTAGAAGACAGAACAGAAAAACACTGACACTCAGGCCTACCCACACATGGAAATTTTGTGTTTTTTGGAAAAAAAATAGTAAAGTTTGATACCGATTTTTTTTAAAAAGCCATCAGTTAATTTAACAAAAAAAGAAAAAAAGAGGAAAAAGTAATTTTATTCTGAACTTTCCAATGGCTCTGTAAATTATGTTGATCATAATGTTGCTGGCTTCCTACACAACTTTCTTACCCATTACTAGGAGGCTGCTGCCAATTACTGGGTTTACAATTCTAAATCCTAGAAGGTAAAGGAGATTTCAGTCAACAGATCTTGACTGGAAATAAAAAAGAAATTGATTTGTTCTTCTGTAAAGTCCCCAGTAAACAATGCTCTTCCTCTCTTGTTTAGACTTGCAAACACAGATTTTTTAAACAGCATTTTCTCATACAGCATCACTTTCTCTCCATCACAAGGGCTGCCAGACAGTCCTTGTGTTCAACTTAACATTGGGCAGCACAAGAAAAACATTTATAATCTAAGCTAGGTTGCAGCAAAGACTGATTACTTGTCAAAAATAAGCCAGAATTATACAAAGTATATAAATAATCAGCAAGATATTTATCAAACTCCTTGACAGTACTATTCCAAAGCTAACTCAGGGTTTGATAGCTGATGGGGGAAAAAGGGTCCAAGGCTAGATGACAATATAGTTCCAACCTAGCTCTTGATAAAAGCAATACCTGTGCCCTCACCTCTCCCCCAGCATCTGGCTTTAAATTAAAAAGATTTAGCAGTATTTTTGGCAAGTCTAATTCCTGTTTATCTATATAAAATATCCATAGATGCTTTGATAATTAAAAATTACACACAAGCCCCATAAACAAGATTACTATCATTTAATTAATACAACTTTCATAACTTTGTACTTTCTCATACATATATAAGCAGAACTTTATTTTTGAAGCTTCAGCTCCTGGAATCATGCTATTTATGAGAAGTTCCGTTTTCATAAAGAAAATCAGGTTGTTTTAACTACTCAGGATCTCAAAGAAGGACAAACTCTAACACCTAAAAGGTATAAAATGCACTAAGGTAAATTTTTTTTTTTTCATATCTGGCATTAGCAATGGGGAAATCAAAATCTCTTAGCACTAACAGGACCCGTTAACATTTTGTTTATATCTACAACTCTCTACCATAAACCACAATGGTTGCCTCATCTATGTTTTGTCTAGATCTGTGCAGAATATCATAAGAGCTCAAGATATCCTCTGTCTTCCAGCGTGCTGAGTTCCACTGCTTTCAGAAGGGTAGTGTGGAAGCGCACAAGGAAACAACTTTCCTGCGACCTTGCAGTGTTTAATACTAAAATACACTGCAAATGCCGGCAACCTTACAGCAGGCATGTTCTTATATAAAGCAACTGTAAATGGCTAATAAATCTGTAGTTTCAAACCTAGGCTTATAAAAAGCCAATGGCTGAACTTATTTCAATTATTAGATGACAGATAATTTTAAAGAACAGTTTGAATGGCTAAATTGTTTATGCCACATCACCATCCTGATTGGAGGTATTTCATTTTTTGAAAAAACAAATTGCAAGTAGAATCATGGTTATTAAGTCAGGACAAAATATCAGCTCCTTATGCTGTGTTTGTGTTGTGATCGTGTAGATTGCACATAAGCAAAACACGGTTTCATTCCTTCTGCCGCTTGTTTAAGTTGTTCTACGATTTTCTTCCACTCTGTTGGAGCTTTTCGGGGAAGAAACTATTTGGCATGGACGTTTTCCGGTGGGCTTAGAGCATTCCTTCAGCACACGTCCGCTTCATTGGAAAATACAAAAGCAAATGGCAAAACCGATCCCTCAGCTGGTAATGCGGGAGGTCCCGGAAGATCCCACCAGAGGGTGGGCAGCCCAGACAGCACTCCCCACCGCCGCGGGAAACAGGCACGGTGTCCGGGGGAAGCCTGGGCAGTGGGATTGGGCTTTGCTGCCTTTTAAACCCATTTGTTCGCATTCCCGCGGCCCCGAGGCGGCGCGGAGGCCGCGGCGCGGTGCCCGGCGCTGGCCGCTAGGTGGCAGCGCGCGCTCGCGGAGCCGCCGCTGGCTCGGGCCGTGCCCGAAGGCGCGGGCAGCGCATGGAGCGCGCCCGGCCGTGTGCGCGCCCGGCCGTGTGCGCGCCCGGCCGTGTGCGCGCCCGGCCGTGTGCGCGCCCCGCGCCTTCCCGGGGCGCTTCATGCAAGACTTAGCAGCGCTCCGGAGACAATTATTTGTACGCCTGCAGAAATGCCGTCTGTGTTTGATTTGCCCTTTTTTTTTTTTTTTTTNTTTTTTTTTTTAACTCCAGCAGAGCAAGTTTTGAACAGAACGCCCCCCCATCGCTGTTTAAGCCAACACAGAGACCAAGCGGCGCACTCATGAAATCCCACGAAACTCCGACTATACTGCGGGCTTTCCCTTAAGTAAGCTTCGACTGCAAAAGCTGCTCTAGTTTTATGCACATGTCAATTGCAGAATCAATTAGGTTGGAAAAGACTTCTGAGATCATCAAGTCCAGTGTATGACGCAGCACCGCCTTGTCAGCTATACCACAGCACTAATTGCCATGTCCAGTCTTTTCTTGGACACCTCCAGGGACGGTGACTCCACCACCTCCCTGGGCAGCCCATTCCAGTGTCTCATTGCCCATTCTATGACGAAATTCTTCCCAAAGTCCAACCTAAATGCCCCCTGGCACAGCTTGAGGCCATGTTCTCTCATCCTGTCACTAGTTGCCTGGGAGAAGAGACTGACCCTCCTGGCTACACCCTCCTTTGCAGGGAGTTGTAGAGAGGGATAAGATCACCCCTGAACCTCCTCTCTTCTCCAGACCAAATGCCCCCAGCTCCCCTCAGCCTCTCCTCATAGGACATGTGCTCCAGATCCTTCACCAGCTTCATTCCTCTTCTCTGGACAATAATGCCGATTGGATTGGGGTCTGACTGTGGTCCCCTGGGCTGCTCCTCACAAAAGCAACAAAGATCTGTCATTGGCCCGAAGCAGAGAGTGCTGCTTTGCATCTTGAAAGAAATAAGAGAAACTAACTATTTCTGGAGAAAAAAAATCTCAGCAGGGTAAGAAAAAAAGAAAAATAAAAGGGACACTTAACCAGAGGCAGCTTTTAAGAGAAAACCGAGGTGGGTGCCCCTGTCCCCAATGGAAAACTCACAAATCTGTGGAGGGAGGGAAATGGATAAGGAAAAGGACTGGACCAGCAGTTCCCCCCTGCTAAGTATTCTCCATCACCCCATCCATTACTCTGTCCAAAGATCAGACTGAAGAGCCAGCACAATCTGTGTACTGTTAAGAACCTATGGCTTGTCTATGGCTTGTCCCATTACCAGACATCCAATGCTGAAAAAGCGGCATGACTGCTGGAGGGAACACAGATGATTATAGATAAAGCATTAGCCTATCCCTTCCTTTTTGTGTCAGGGATATTGTGTGCCTACAGTGACACAAGCAAACAAATTCTGAAACACAGAAGGTACATTTGACATCAGTGTGTGCGTAGGTTCATGAGGATCTCTTCCTTTATAGGGTGTACAAATGACAGCAGAGCACTTCCAAGCCCTTTGTAGGACAGGGAAATGACTGCCAGATTACACTGTAGACATAAAATGTCATCTAACTTCCAGTGTTGTGTTTGGAAGCCTTTTTTGCAGTTCTTTATGACACAAATTTGAGGCCATATAAAGACGTTTGATTACACTCATTGTATATATCCTTGAGCTAAACTCACAATCTGAATTGTCCCATTTGAAATGAAGGAAAAGACTGGATAGTAGGATTCAAACAGCTGCCTTTATCAGCTGTATAATAAAGTTCCCACATGAGACATGCTATTTTTTTCTCCTCAGACAGATTGCTGTAAGATAAGTAAGAGGAAATTATGCAAGATTATAAACACAATTATTCAGCAGTTCAGGAATACTCTGCAAAACCCCACCAACAAAAAAAGTATCTACAGTCCAGACAAGGTGAAGAAGGGATGCTACACACAGATGAGGAAGAAATGGAGACCAACCTAGTGTGTCCCCTCCACTCCCCACTTTTTTCTTTTTCAGTCTGTCTCTCTGAATGAGTCTTTCTCCAGCCAAATCTCACTGACAGACAAATGACCTGAGAAGTTTCATGAACCTTCCTTCTTTAAAAATCAATTATTTCTCCAGGCTCTAATAATCAGAGGTCGCAAGGGCTTCCAAAGGGCATTATCCCTGTTAAGAAATATACTTGTGAGTGCATTAGGGCAAACAGAAACATGCTTTGGGCAGTTAAGGCTCTGGACGACTGCTCAGTAGAAGAAGGGGAGGGGGGACTAGCTCTGGATTTGCTCCAGCAAAGCAGCCTGGCTGGGGAATGAACAACTTTTCAGTCCCTATCTCCTGTGAAATGCAACACAGCTGAGATGCTGACACAGTCTCTTTTCTTGTACAACCTGTATAACTCACCTTCTCTGACATGGTTACCACAACCTGCAACTCTCCACAGGGTTGTGTACATGCTGCTCCTCACCCTTGCAGGACAGAAAGCAAACTGCAGAGAGACTGTCTCACCCAAGACCAAACAGAAATTCTGCAGCAAAGCAAGGACTTGGAGCCAGGTGGCCCATACTTCCAGCTAGTCACCTCATGTCTTTCCTAACCCTTTCTTCAGTCAGGAATCATTCTGCGACCAAGGACAAAGTGGAGAAAAATGATGATAGCAAAGAGGGGTGGTGAGAAATTGAGTTAAGGATCAAACTTCAGAAGCCTTATTGAATATTAACAGTTACACTAGTCTTTTTCTCAAACTGAACTGCAAAAGAAAGCTGTGATTAGAGGTTTTCAATGGCAGCTGGAGCTTCTACACTTAGAGAAATAATTTGACTTGTGATTTAAAATGTTTATTTTCAGGACATTGATAGGAATGTGTGTCCTGCCTAAGGCCCTGGCACAACTCAGCAACTTTTTTCACCATGAGCAGTGCTGTCCTGAGCATCTCAGATGACAACCACCTGGCACACAGCAGCTGGCAAATGTCCTAGCTGCACTCGTAGGGCAGCGTGCTGCTGTGGTTACTCTGGTGTAAAGTGCCTGCCTGGGCACTCCTGAGACAAGAGTGACTGAGCAAGGAGTCATACCTGTGTAACTAGAGCAGTTTAATTACACTGGCAAATTTTCCCTTCAGATAAGCACCAAGACAGATAATTCTGACTCTTTTCCAGGAGAAAAATTACTTTGGATGTCTCTGCACCTTTGTGAAGTCTGTGAGTGTTTACAGTGCCTTCACCCATAGCAGGAATAACCTGCAACCCTGGACTTTACAGTCCCTATCACTCTGGATCACACTTGAGTTTCTCATGCTCTCACTTAAATAAGTATTGAAAAATATAAATACTAAAAAAATTTTAAAATATCCTCCCCCAAGTACTATGTAATCTCCCCAACACCACATAGTTGGAGAAAGTAATGTAATTTTTTCACTATTGCTGTTGTAAAAGACTAATTTATTTTCTATTAAAGCTTTTCTATGCTCTTCAGAGAATTACAGGAAGCCAATAGAGAAACTAAGGAAACTGATAAAAAAAAATCTCCAATCCCCCAAAAACCGGCTGCACAGTACCACTGAGGAGGAGGTATGCAGCTTCTTGAAAGCACCTCCCACCTTCTCTTCCAGCCTGGCAGTGGTCCAAAGCAGATTAAACTGCAACAGCATGTGCCAAGCTGTGTCACAAGCTCCTAACAGGTCTCAGGTGATCCCCTGACACTTCCACTTGTTCCTGCTGCTTTAAAGGCAAGTGACCAAACACATACCCCCAGATCATGTGCCTGAGCCTGTTTAGCATCTGTTGTCATGATCTTAGAAGTAGAACAAGGGAGATTTGAAGAAACTTTATGCTGGATGTTGCACTGACACTCTCATTTAAGTTATGACAGAGGACTTGACACCTCCTCCAGTCAGCAGCTTTCAAGCAGTTCTGGGCCTACCCAAAATCTTGAACTCTAAAATCAGGCATACCAAATATATCAAAGATAAAATTTTATTTAATTTCATGGTTTCATGCTTTTAATTGCATCCAATCTAGTCCTGCTAAAATATGAAAAAAATCCCATACTTGTATAGTTGCACCTTGTTGTTAATCAACTTGGAATACCTAGCAGAGACTGAGTGAAGGTAAGGTATCAGGCTTTACATAAATTAACCCTCTGAAATGGAATTCAAAGTATGAACCCTTTATCACCAATATATGCAACACAGAGACTACTTCTTTCAAGTAACAGAGGTATTTGTGGGAGAGAAGAGTGCCAATTCCCATATGGCCTGGGAGTTTAAGCAAGTAAACTGCTTATTCTATAGTGCCAGAGTTTGTTGGCACTGTTCCTGGTTTGAGATGATAGCTTCTGTGCTAGGAAAACATAAAAGAATATTTGCTTTCTCTGGAAACTAGGTAGGGTTTGTCAACAATCCACTTTAAGGAAGCATTATGGGACCCTTTTCGCTGTTTTTGTGTTTCTTTACAGGTGAAGAAAAAGCCTGCCACCATTTAGCCCTAAAAGCACATTTAGAAAATAACAGGAACAAGCATGGCTAGGGCTAGCCTGAAGGAAATGGTAACACTGACTGCACGCACTGTGCACTGACAAAATTACAAGGGCCTTACATGCAATTGCCAAAACCTGCAGAAATACTCAGACTTTGGACCAAACCATGATTCATACTATAGTAATTCTACTCATTTCATTGGATCATTCTAGTTCCAAAAGAAAGTTCTTTCAAGGCTTTTACATTTCTCCCCATCATTATGACACTCATGCATCTTCCATATAATGGCAACAAATTCAGACAATAGTCTTTAAGTTCTCAACTATCTGACATTTTCTTTTCAAAATAAAAACTATTTTGGCAAGAGTAAAAGGAGCTGAGATTTATGAATATAAGGCAATGCCAAGTAAATATCTTCTTTTGACAGAAAGTAGTTTTTCATAGTGAACAATGGTCAAACTAGATGTTCACCTAATACTTGCCTTTCCATGACCAGATGTTCTTGACTTTCTCACAGAAGCTCATTGATTAATGCAATTTTTAAGATGATGACATTATAGAAAAATGCGAAGTAATTACTGCTTTTGAACATCCTCTCGTTTTGGCTTTGAACTGGAAGATTAAAAGATTCACCTTATTAAAGCAAGGCAAACAGACGATGCATGTGCCTGTAGTGGAGAAGGGAAGCAGAAGGTCTGCAACTATGACCTCTCAGATGCCCCTTTGAATTGGGGAGGGAGTTGCCAAAAAGCAGTAAACAGAATTAACAAGCTGTGTCTGCTGTCACTACACCCTTCACACAAAAATGGGCACCAGATCCTTGTTAGCAGGTTTAGCAAGGGGTGACTAAAGCTGCTGGAAGCAGTCCAGCCTGAGCACAGTCCAAGGGGCTGTCCCAGAAGGCAGCTGCACAGCCTGCCAGCTGGGAGCTGCACCGCATTTTCACATGCAGCTACAAAGCCTATAAATTAGGATTGCTGAGCCTGGAGTTAGCATGTGCATGCCTCACAAATATTTATTAGGAAGGAAGGAGTGACATCTCCAAGAGAGCCTGAAGAGAGAAAAAAAAAAAGCAAAACCAAGGCACTGAAGTTTTGTGGAGAATCAAAAAGGAGCCTGTGCTTTTCGCTGCTCAGCTGAATAGAAACTCAAAGACCAAAGTAAAATATTAGTTTAGTTCTTCAGTCTTTTTCCTTTCCATCTAGTCATTTTTATGTTTGCTCCTTTTCAACCAAAGCCTGACTCTGTGTGTATATTTTAACATGCTAGAAGTGAGGAAGATTCCTGTCATTTGGGAACGTGCCATTAAAGTCGATGTGGGTCTGTTTTAGTAATTTGTGATACTTTTATGAGTAATCCGTTGGCAGTTCAGAACCATTCTTTTTTCTTTTTTGCTAGTTCTCCCAAAATTCCTTTGTAATTTCTCTACATGAATAATTTGAATTTACATACCTAGCCTTTATTTCACCCTACTTAATCAGACTACAGACTTAGATGTTTGAGCATGCACTTTTTAGTCTGATGAATTTATTTTAGATCAGAACAGCTAAAACATGTATAAACCTATTTATTTAAGATGTTTCCATGAAAAGTTGAAGCAGAATATCTTTCCCTTTTCAATAATGTTGCAAATCTCTCTATTTGCTAAACTTGGAAACAAGATCTTGGCTGTTGTCTTTCCCCATCAAAGTCAGTTGGAGTTGTACTATCAGTCAGTTTCAGTGACAATTTGTTACTATTGAGTAAGAATTTTATTCACAAGACCAATTGTACTTCAGAGCTACAGCCCAACTGTCTTGTGGACTCTTCATTAGCTGGTCTCAGTTAATGAGTAGTAGAAATTATCCAGGCATATAATTACAAAGCATTTAAAAGGGAAGAATTATTTGCAGTTCTTTAATTTTCCATTTTCATTGTTCTTCTGTCATTACGTATCATACTTAAATGACTTCAATAACAGTAAAAAGGTGTCTATTTTAATGAGGGTCTAGTGTTTTTAAAAGGCTGGTCCTGAGTATTGCTGTCACTATACCTAGGTCTAGATTGTTCTAAAGTAATGCTTCCATTTTCCAAATACATTTAGTCACTCCTCCAGCAGTTTAACAGTCCCACCAATTTAAGTCCCGCTCTTTTTTTTTTTTTTTAAATCAGGGCTGTACCCCCCCTGAACCATGCTATAGGGCTGTTATTTTTCTTCTGCAGATATGCCAGTTAATCTTTATACCTCTGATAAGCGCATTAGAACTTACTGTACCCCCCTCCCCTCCCCCTCCACACCCCATTTGGGTGTTTTTCATCACAGGTACTAACTGGTTAGCAGATTCACTGGCTTGAAGAATAAAATAGCCTGAGTTGGAAGAGAGCCACAAGGCTCATCAAAATCAAGCTCCTGGCCCTGCACAGGACAGCCCCAGGAATCACACCATGTATCTGAGAGTATTGTCCAGACACTTCTTGAACAAGAAGAAAGACAGTAAGCAGCAAATGCCAACTTATGGCTTGTAACTACAATCTCCTTGCTAAAACACCCCCAACTATTCCAACAGATATTCTCTTGATAGTCTATAAACTCTGCTCTCTCCATTAGTGCTTTTAACCTTGTCTGTTCTACCAAAAACTGCCATTAAGTTAAGTCCTGTACAGTTTGTTAAAAGAAAGCATACATCAACTTTGGAAACTCTGACCTAAATCGCTATTAAAATAGTGACTTTCCTATTAAGAAAAAAAAAAAAATCATTCTACTGTGATAAAACTAAAGATCAGGAATAAAGATGCCACATTTCTTTGCCTGAATCACTGCAACTGCACAGTCTTTGCGAGTATTCTGTGAGAATTTTCCTTTTGAGAGATTTCTTTCTCCTCACCCTTACAGTATATTTTGTGTCCTCTAGCAGAAGTACTTCAAGACACTTTATCATGTGTGAAATATATCTGTAGATCTGTAGTATGTAAAATAAAGTTGCTGCTGTAATGCAATGACCCAAGGTGCCCATGTTTGCAGTAACCTCTGTGAGCACATGAAATGTCTGCAGCTCCGGTGCTGTCTGAGCCTGGCAGGAGCTCTGCCACTCTGCTGACAGTACAATCCATCTCCTTCTGCAAGTTATCTCTCTGCTCTGGGCAGACAATCCTCAAATACAGAGTAACATAAGCCAGTAATGATCTGGGTACACTTAATTAGTTGTAAGAAAGATATAAAACATGTATCTTTTCTTCATATCAGTTTAAATATTGGCCAGTCCAGGAATTAAAGAAAACCAATTTACTATATCTGATATCTGAGGTATCACTGATAACAGTATTAAAAATAAAGAAAACCCTGACAAGAAACTTTGAGCCAAACCTGCTCGGCTTCATTGCTCTGAAAGTGCAAATAAAATTGAAATAAAAACCTTTGGTTCATTTGGACTTTTTGCAAAACTAAACCCTGACTGACAAGGTTTTACCAACATGAAAGCTCCCTTGAGGCATCCTTAAGTGCTCTGATTTATTACAGCTTTGTAGCTAATAATTACTTTCAGAGGGGAAAAGAAAGGTAGCTCCAGTTTGCAAATTGCTGCTTTGTGATGTAGAAGAGTAACAACAGCCAATACACTTTACTTAGGTGTACTGTTAATTAAAACATTACAAAGTTATTTATTTCGTTATAAATAAACTCCAAGCAAACCCCTCAGACCCGAGAGAACTGCTGGACAAAGAGCAGTACTGCCTACCTCACTGGAGATTAATGCTTGTGGGTAGGGTGACAGCAAGCCATGAAATGGATAACAAAAACTACAGGTGCTATACGAATCTGTTTGGTTGATCTACTTCTAATGGCTCCTGAAAACACAGTGCACATCAAAGATGTATAAAAGCTTCATCCAGATCATTTTCTCAAATAACAAACATTATTTCTCTTAAGAAACATGATTTGTTAATCAGGATCTATGCACTAAACATATCAAAGACACTGGTGGGGAATGTGCAGTGCTATTAAATGAGTCTGACCTTCCTGCCTCACATCAAAACAAATCACGTTCCTGAATAACAGCTATGGAGTTAGAAAGGTTTTGGTGTTGGTCATCAAATGCATCATGAAAGAAAATGGCATACAATGAGCTCTTTGCACACATTGTTTTGCTTTGGGCAATCATTCATCCTCCTGTGTTATGAGGGTGACTAATACACAATCAGAACCATTAACAGTATCATAGTTGTGGGAGCTTGATCCCAGCCCTATCACTGGTACAGAGAGCTCCTGATAAACACAGTACTAAGGTTTGATCTGGTATACGTAACTTGCTGATTTTAGAATAACTGATGTAATGGTTGATAAAATCCAGTACAGAAGCTGTTGTTGCACAGTGGTGCCTGACTAATTGATTTATGGAAAAGCAAAAGCAAGAATACAGACACTACTGGAAGAAGCAGCGGCCTTTTGTTTGGTACTTGTACATGTAAGTTTTAAACTGCATGAATTAATAAAGTCCATCTATTGTCCTGATGTTTTTTCAGGTTGCAAGGACACACAGTTTTGATTTACTGGTTTTGAAAACAGGTTTTCATTTCCGTATGAAAATGCTTGAAAGGGTTCATAGCTTTATACTTTGTGTAATGACTTTTGTCTGCTATCTATTGGAACACAATCACAGAAATGATTCCCAAATCATTGGGCAGCCTGTGTCAGTACTGAACTGCTTTATAGGATTCATCACAGAGCTTCCAATAACTAGAATAAGAAAGTTAAATAAAACCTATTACCACTAAAGTAAATACTTCCCACCACAAAATGTCAAGGAATCATCTAATCACTCTAGGGAACACAATAACTGCTCTGAAATAATGCTTATTCCTTTATTCCTTGCTAAAAAATCACTTATATTGTACCAGAAAGAACAACACTTGTCAGATAGACAGTTCTTACAGATTCTTTCTCAAAATGCTTGTGGTCATTATCAATTTGGCTATAAATTAAATTATAAACATCATATAAATATCAACATTCCTGTCCACAGAAAAACGGCAAGTCCAACCAGATCAAGCAGATGAAATTGTGGTAAAGCAAAGCATAAATATATAGATCCCATGGGAAGAATACCACCACTTTATCTTTTGCTTCCTTCATAGACTGCAGCCACATAAATGTTAAAATTTCCTCTTCCATACAGGAAGGAACTCTTCCTAGGACATGCCATGAACCACTACAAATAAGGCTCTAACTCTTTTCTATGGGCCAACTGCAGAGGGTATTGCTAAAGGAATTACAAACCTATAAGCAGTAGATAGAAATGAGATATGTTTATATGATAGACAGTACTACCTAATAAAGCCTGCAGGCTGGATAGCAAATATTTTATATTCACAAATTGAATGCAATCCAAAGAGTTAAAAATAAAACAATAAAACAACAAAAAACTCCATGCAAAACAGAGCAGCAATTCTAAAGAATAACCAAATTTTCAGAAATTACAATGTGTTTGAGGCTATTTGGTGAGCAGACACAGAGGCTAAATTCATCAAGAAAATTATTCACTCAGCATTAGCATTACAGCTGTGTTTTGCCTCCCAAGACTTTTGCCTTTATTTGCAATTGTGTTGATTATGCATATGCAAAATATTTTATCTATTCTATCTATTCCCTTTCCCTCTAAATGGTGCACTAATCTGTAATGACAAGCATGGTGCTGCACATGGAAAACTCATCTACAGAGCAGGCAAAGGCACTTGGTTCATATCTAGCAACTTTAAAGATCTCAATGTAGGATGAAATGGGTATAAATTTTCTCTAACAATATAAATGTGGCATTTTACACCAGAATAATGCTCCGGTTTTAGGAAGCAGTTGTGGTATGTAGCTGAATTCATTACTGATTATTCCAAAAGCATGAGTGCAGCAGCAAACCAGCACTTCAATTTTAATTTGTGAGCCTTGTGTGGGGTGACAGACATTTGCATAAGAGTGACAGTAACTTTAATCCCTCTATACCCTTGACTTGTGCCTTGGTTTCTTTGAACACGTTTCTAAATCGGCGAAGCTTCAGCCAATTAGGAATTATAATACTTCTTGGGAAAGAAAAAAACGTTTTCAATCCCAATACAATTTCCATGAAATAAATTATTTGCATAGAGCACAGCCAGTGCAAGTAACTGTATTAAAATGCCATTGCTAATTAAATTGTATCCTTTAAAGCTTGGCAATTTGGAGCAGAAAAGGAGGGGAAAGTGTTAAATATATCTGAGATTTTAAGCAATATTCTAAACACACTTTACTTGACAAATATTTGCTGAATATTTCCTAAGACACATAGTGATAGCTATTTTCCTATTCCCTCACACAAAAGGGCAAGACAACAAAAGCAGCTGTCTGATTAGGGGCACTGTTGTCCTGAATCAATTACATCCCCGCAGCAGAGAGCTCCACTTATGCACCTGTTTTTAAATAAAAAGCTTCTGTAGCTCCCAAGCCTTGTAAAGGGAGATGGGGGTGGGGCTGGGGGGAGAAACTATGAGTGAAAGAAACAATAATTCTCCTGAAGGTCAGCCAGGGCATCCTTCATCCCTCGCTCTCCACAGTCAGTGATTGCCTCCGAATAGGAAATCCGCCCAAATCTTCTGTTACAATCAAGAAGGGGGGGAGGAGATCCGTGTTGAACATGTGCCACTTTCACTGGCTTTTGAAGGAATATAATTATTGTGTTTAACCGACTGATTTATCTCTTTCCCAGAGCTTTTCAAGTTGAAGGGTGACAGAGCTGAGGAGCCTGAGAACTGGCTGCTCATCCTGATTGCAGTTGTGGCTCCAGGCACCCATTAGTGCCTCCCCACCTCTCCTTTCCCCCTGGCCAGCCGGGGCTGCTGCTGCTTCAAGCTCTGCCCACAGCAGCGGTACACCTGGGTCCTCACTGCCTCTCTGCGGTGCCTGCTGACACAGGTGGGACCTATTTACCTTCCAGCCTTAGGTGCTGTTCCCTGAAAAACGGCTGTGAATTCGGAGCCCACAGTCTGGTTATTTTGAAGAGCTCAAATCCCAAACAAGAATTTTCTGCAATTTATCTTGTCCCATAGCTTCTGGTAGAAACCCTTCTGTAAGAAATTCATTACCGTTTACCACACAGAATAAAAAGGAGCCTGTTTATGCAGTCTTTTACTGCATGCATAAAGATTTCATTATAATGCGAAATATTTCTCTGGAGAATTTGCATTTAGTACCTCTGACCTGTCTAAGCACACTTTTTTCCTCTAATATTAATAAAATCTTAGTCTTTGATGCATATGTACTTCTTTTTTAAAAGGATGAAGAAATTAGAATACATTGTTTTCTTATTATCTGAATGCATGAAGAAAAATGCAATTGAACTGATAAAACAGAGTGGGTTTTGGCCAAAGCAGCTGTTCTGCAGTTGGTGCATATGTTCAGTTTTCAATTCCAGTTCTGAAGTGGAAAGTGTCCAAACTCCCGTTTTCTTTGCATACATAGGAGAAGACAACTAGGTGGCTACCCTCATGAAAACTGCCACATAAATGCTACAAAAGGAAGATCACTTCCAATACACACAAAAGTATGTTTTAACATAATTTATGAATGCCTTATTTTTTCCATTTTGCTTTTACAAGCAAAAGGGAGTCTGCAAGGTTTTCCAGAATTATAGGTCAGGCTTTTGCAATAGGTATAGACAATAAAAATCAGGGCTGAAAAAGTTTTTAAACGTGATTTTATAAATGCTTGGAAGCATTGGATTTTTCAGGCCTTAAATATTAAATTACTAAGCAGATACAATCATTTTATTTGGGCAAAAATACAATTTTATATTTAATTGCGGCAGCTCTATATAATCTAAAACTGTATAGAGCACAAGTCATCTAGGAGGTATCTGGATTGCATTGAAGATTCACTTTGTGATGGATCTGTCTTTCTCTCTGGGTGGCTGGGGAAATCTAGGATATTCTATTTGACTACATGCTTAAGATCACTGAAGTTGAGAGAAGTAAAATATGATGGAGATTGTTAAAAGCATCTGTTTATCTATCTCAGTTCTTGCATAAATCCTTTGGTACCCAGGCGGCTTTAGAAGCCTGACTGCAGTGTCTGCCATATTGGGAAATGAAATTCAGGTTCTTCAATATTTTGGTCTGAAAGATCCAAGTTTTTGTGCATGTGCGTACAGACATAGAGGAGTTTCTTAACTCCAAAGATTACATTCAAATCCCTAAACTATGTAATTGAGGGACTGCAATTATTTAGAAATTTTTCATTCTAATAGAACTTAGCTGGACAAGATATATGTAAGAACAGATGTAAAAATCAGCCTAAACACATTCTGCCTGAAGGTGAATGACCTTTTAAAAAATACTGCAATGAAAATAAAGCCTCCATTAGTTTGTGCTATAATTTGCCTTTGTAATTAATAAAAATAACTTCCATTACAGACAGGCATTTCTTAAAAGCCTAAAAGAGAGTCTGACAGTGCAAGTCATTATTTATTGAACAAATGATGAAATTTTAGTACTCCTTTTCAGAAAAATCTCTTACTTCTTCTAATAAATGATAACTATTATTCATTCTGATTTTCAATCAATAAAATTAAAGTGAAAAGTCACTCATTAGAAGAAGACATTCTGATCCAGTCAGTCAAAAGAGCTGCTTCAAAAATTTCCAAAGAACAGGGACGCAGTGTCAGCAAACAGCACTTAAAACATGGGCACTGCAGATACTTCAGAAGTAAAAGGCCAAACAAGGAAACAAGTGGGGCCTTTTGACTCCAGTAAGGCTTGCAACACATGTCCCACAATACTGCTGAATCCACTTTAGGATGTTACAGCCTATGCAGGCACAAAATTTACTGTCTGGCTGGGCTCAGAGGGTTGGGTCAATGGGTTGTGCTCTGCCAGGAGGTTAACCTTGACCACTTGTGGTTAACAGTGACCCAGAGGAGGTAGCAGAGCTCACTGCCAAGAGGTTTGCAGCTCACTACAGAACAACGGGAGCCATCAATATGCTTGGGAGAGGAGCTGCCATTCCAGGAAACCTAGGCAGGCTGAAGGAGAGAGCTGACAGAAGCCTTATGAAACTCAACACGGGCAAATGAAAACCCCTTCTACCTGGGGAGAAATAACTCTTGCAACAGTAATGGCTGGGGAGCAGCTCTCAGGGCACTGGCCCTGGGTGTGTTCAGGGATGAGCTGACCAGAAGCCAGTGTCCTGGCAGCAAAGACAGCCAGCAGCACTCAGGGCTGCAGGTACAGGAACACCATAGCCACAGCCCCTCTGCTGCCAGCACTTGCTCTGATAAACGAGAGACACTGAAACAACCAATTTCAGAAGGTAACACCAACATGGTCAGGCCTGGAACACTTGCCTCATGGGGACAAACTGAGAGAGCTAGACTTGTTCAATCTGGAGAAGAGACAGCTTTGATGAGACCTGACAGTAGCTCCTGGTACCTACATGGAAGTTATTGAGAAAATGAAGCCACTGCTTCATAGTGGTGTATAGTAGGAGAATGGGAGACAAGAAGCATAAACTGAAACGAGAAGTCCAGATTGTTTATCACACAAAGGTTTTTTCACTGCTTGGACAATGAAGAAGTGGAACAGACTGCCATGAGAGACTGAACAGTCTCCATTCTTGGAAGATTTCAAGACCAACTGGGAAAAAATCTTGAGCAACTTCATCTGAACTCATAGTTCACCCTTACTTTGAGCAGGAGATTGGAGTAGTTGCTTCCTAATCTTTCTTCAAACTTGAATTATACTGTGATAGTTCACCCTTCAAAAAAGGAAAACAAGACCCATCTCTTCTTGAATATTAAGGCAATTCAAATTTTCTAAACTAATGATAGTATTCAAATCTCTTGTTGATAATACTTGCCAAGAAATAAAGCACCTTGCTAACTTCACACCAACTGTCATGCAAAATCTCACATTTTATTAAGAACTTAGGCCAGAGGCAAGACAAATGCACTACTTGGAAGGAAGAATAGATTTTGACTTTTCCAAAGACTCACTATGAGATCGTTTTCTTCATCCTTCTTTGCCTAGCAAAACTCAGTAAGATTTTTATTCTAAATAAATATTCTACATTTGTGCAGCATATACAAACTACATGTCAAATTACATTACAAAGGGTTCCTCAAAGCTCCTATTATAGTAACTGCAAATTGAAAGAGGGGAAAGTCGGCTTGACTAGACAACAAGAAATGAAGTATAAATACCTATGCTTTTATGCAGACTGACAATTTAAAAGAAATCTGTAAGCATTTTGCCCTACAAAAAACCAATTTAAATATTCTTCCATCGTGTTTCTATGTAAGATTTTTTTTCCCCCTGGGGTGGGTGTTGAGTTTATTTTGTCATTTGGTATGTCAGTCTCAAATGGTGAAAGTTTTGGGCTTGGGAATACCGGGCAGCATACAGCCAAAACCAATATGCACAGACCTGAGATAGTTCAAACAGTGGATTGCTCATCCTCCCACAGACATATCTAAGAGGCAATTGGTACTGCACCTGTTTTAACATGCATGATATCACAACGTTACCGTTTGTAGACATCATAATTTAGACAAAATGTCCTATTGCAAGATAAGTCCCCAAATTACTTGAAATATAGAAGTATACTTCAAGAATAATACGTATTTGTATCATTCATTCACTGGAAAATGAGCAGTTTTGTAGCTCTCTTTGTAAAGGAAGACTTCTAGCTGCCTATTTAGACAATTTGAGCATCAATCTTCCTAGCAGATGATAACCAACATTCAGCACTTACTGCAGCAGTCTAAATTAGAAAAGAGACATTATATTTCCTAGATTACTTTTTCTGCTCATCCATGAACACCAGTTATAATCCATGCAAATGTTCAAGAGCAGATCAAGTGATTGAAAAATTTGTAAAAAGAGTTCTAGTTCTAAAATATTTTGCAAAATCTATTCACACCAATCCTTGGAGAAAAATAATCCCCATGATGCAATATCCGAGGTATTATTACAGTTCCCTAACTGGGACACGTAGCTCATATTTCTTTATACTATCTGCCAAGTGAGCAGCTGACAGAATCACAAAGTGCATCTTAAACAGTAAGTGGCATTTGAGACTTTCAATGACTCTTCATTAACTTAGTGAAAGGAAATGAGTAGAATAATATTTTCTACTTTAATCATCTGTACATAGCAACTATTATGGCAACCATGCTACTGTTTACTTTTGCTGTAACAATGATGAAATACGTCACAGTGAAATGAAAATAAATTTAACTAAAATAAGACAGAGAAGAAAAGGAAATAACCCTTGAAATTACAGCTCAAAAGCAATACCTAAAAAGTCATTCTCTCAGTCAGGGGCTCTGAAGCTGGGCACACATCAATGACTCTAGGTGCAACACATGGGCTGCTCTCTGCACTCTTAAGGCTTGTTTGACCTGATGAGGTTGCAACAATATCTGTATTTGACCTGGAAGAAAAGAAGTGCTGGATGCACCTGCAGTTTACTCCTGCAGAGTGCGATAGCCTTTTTTTTTTTTTTTTTTATTTTAAGTATCCCTTGGTGGGAAATTATGCCTGAATCACAAAATAAATTGGACAGACTGGCAGCAGGTATTTGCCAAGGGGCAAATTAATGTGAAGAGAGAGTTAATAAGATTCAATATTGCCTTTCTATTAAGCCTGTACCACAAGTCTTGGGACTTTCACTTGAATATCAGGTTTGTCCTCATAGTTGCAGTACAAGTAGTTGCAGTCAAGCGAGCATTAAGTTAATCAGGAAATGAGTACTGTTAGCTAGCCAGCACTATTTGGTCACAGCAGCAAATAATGCCATGATCTAAACAGGATGTGTCCCAGGGCAGGCTTCTCAGGCAGTGCCTGGCCCTGTGTGGGCACTTGCTCCCAGGGCTTGCAGCCCAGCAGGTCTGTGATCCAGCCTGGAGAGTGAAGGGGTGAAAATGCAGTGCAGACACCAGCGAGGTCTGGCCAGGCCCAACATCAGAGCAGGAGAAGTGTGCTCAGCAAGGGTTTATAACCCAAAATTCAACTACAGAAACAAACCCCAGAAACTGATAGGTTGGGATTAATTGCTGAAGACAAGATCCTCTGCAGAATGAAGACCCGTTCCCTGGCTGAACATATTTTCTCTGCTCTGGTGGATTAATATCACCATGCACAGGGACCATCTACACCCATTCTTCACAACTTTTACTTCTCCCAGACAGCAAATCACTTCTTTCAGTGATATATGAGGATGGAAAACATCAGCAATAGAAGATGACAACTACTATGTCTCAGTCCTGACAAAGTTATGTCTTTTCAGTAATTTACACCGTTTCTGAGGGAACCCAAAGCAGATTATGCCATCATATCTCCTTTCCTTCTAGAATCATATAATAGTTTGGGTTGGAAGGGACCTTTAAGATCATGTGTCTTTGTTTGAAAAGACAGGTATGGTTTAATTTTTACTTTTCCGGTCAACGCACCAAATTAATGTCTAGGGTTTGAGTTGCCAATTTAAATAAACTTATTTCTTTCTGTTGTGAGACAGAACCAGGAGTCAAAGAGCAAGGCAGGCTTAAAACTTTGAAAGGGTATAGAAGAAAATTTATTAACTACACAAACAAAAAGGGGGGAAAAAAAAAAAATTTCAGAATAAGATTTTTTACATCCCTCCGTCCCTCCCTTTCCTAGTCTTCACAACAACAAAACAAATATACAACAAATACTTCAGTCAGTGCCTAATTTAGTCTTTTTCTGTTTACTTTTGGAGAAAGAAGTTTCTTTTGTCGAAGTTGTAGGAGATGTGTTCCACAAGAAGGAGAAAAAAAAAGTTCTCTTGTAGTTTTATTTCTCACGATTGCATCCGCCCGGGAAAATTTGCAACCGTGACCTCCTCCCAATTCTACAGCCGTCCCAAAGTTGTAGATATGGGTCATGTCTATTCCATGGGGTATTACTTTTAAGAATTGAAAATGTCCAACAGCAACGATTTTTATTTGTTTCCCTTTCCTCTGCTCAGGCTTCATCTTCAGAAAAAACTGCAATTCTTTTTGTTTCTCAGGGCAGAAATTCAAATTCCCAACACAGGTGTTCTTTAATCAAATTATCTCTTAAGAAGGAACATTTCCATCCCCCCATGTCTCTTTCCATGGTTTAAAGGAATATTCAGTACATTAGTTCATTCCTACAATTTCCCAAAAAGATTTTCAGCCATTTCAGCATCTTCTCACTCTCCTTCCATCTTAAAAAAACTTAGCTTTTGCATCACTGACTTCAGAACTTCCCTTATTCTCTTTCATATTTAAAGGGAAGGCTGGAGGCTTTGCAAATCTTATCTGAACACTAAAAAGTTAAAGTTTAACTCAACTTCAAAAGTTGAGCCAGGCTCGGCCGTGCTGGGGGGGGGGGCGGCAGCGCCACTCAGCCTCTGCAGAGCTGGGCTACGGCCCCGCACCCTTATGGCCACCCGGGGAGGCCCGGCCCGGCCAGCAGCATAAAAAGCCAACACTCCCCCACGCCAGAGCCACAGGCCGGTGGAGAAAAAATCCGTAAAGCTTTTATCACACAACTTTTCCTCCCCTCAGCCATCGGGTCCCCCTCGTTGGCAAACGGGGCCCAAGCGGCCTCCGAGCCGTTCCCCCCCCCCTCCCCCGCATGGGGGAGAGGGAGAGCGGCTCGGCTTGGTGTTACCTGTTCAGCCGCCGGAAAGACAAAGAGAGCGTCTTCCGGGATTACCTTTTTTTAAAATGTGTGTGCACGGAGCGAACCGACTTTCTCTGATTGGCTGTTACAAGTATCCCAAAAAAAACCCCCACAAAGGAAACTCCCTCAGGAAGAACTTCTGAGTTTCTTCCTCCCAAGTCAACCTATCACATCATGTGACATCTTCAGCCAGATCAGGTTATTTGGAGTCCCATCCAACCTGACCATGAGTATTTCCAGAATGGGGCATCTACCACCTCTCTGGGCAACGTGTTGCAGTGTTTTACCCCCCTTGCTGTAAGAAATTTAATTATTTGAACTAGTCTAAATCTCCCCCCTTTTAGTTTAAAACAATTACCATTTGTCCTATCACAACAAGCTCTGCTAAAAAGGTTGTTCCCTTTTTTTTTTTACAAGCCCCCTTTGAGTACTGAAAGGCTACAATGAACTCCAACTCTCTCAGCCTGTCTTCAAAAGAGAGGTGCTCCAGCTCTCTGATCATCTTCATGGCCCTCCTCTGGTCCTGCTCCAACAGGTCCATGTCTTTCCTGTGCTGAAGACCCCAGAGCTGGATACAGTACTCCGAGTGCAGTCTAATCAGAGTGGAGAAAAACAGAATTACCTCCCTCATCCTGCTGGCCACACTGCCCAAAATCCCATTGGCTTTCTAGGCTGCAAAGGCACATTTCCTGCTCATGTCCCACCTCTCATTCATCAGCACCTCCAAGTCCTTCTTGGCAGGGCTGCTCTTGATCTGTTCTTCCCCTGGCCTGTGTTGGGGAATATGGGGAATTGCCCTGACTCAGGTGCAGCACCTTGCAATTGCTCTTGTTAAATGGCATGAGATTCCCATGGGCCCACTTCTCGGGCTTGCCCAGTTCCCTCTGGATGGCATCCCATGCTTCAGTTGTGCCAACTGTACCACACAGCTCAGTGTGTTCCGTAAACTTGCTGAGGGTGCACTTGATCCCACTGTTTATGTCACTGATGAAGACCTTAAATAGCAGTGGTCTGAATATGGATCCCTGAGGACACCACTCGTCACTGATGTCCATCTGGACTCTGAGCTGTTGACCACTACTCTCTGGGTGTTATCATCCACCAAACAGTCCACTCCTCAAATCCATATCACTCCAACACACAGAGACTGATGTTGTGGGGGACACTGTCAAAAGCCTTACAGATTCCAGACAGATGACATCCATGGCTTTTGCCTTGTCCACTGAAACAGTCATTCCATCGTATAAGTCCACTGAGTTGTTTAGGCAGGACTTGCTCTTAGTGATACTGTGCTGGCTGTCTTGAATCATGTCCCTGTTCTCCCTCTGCCATAGCACATTCTCTGGAAGGATTTGTTCCATGATCTTCCCAGGCACAGAGGTGAGTCTGACAGGTTGCTAGTCCCCAGGGTCTTTTTCTTTTCTACCTTTTTTAAAAAATGCATGCAATACTTCCCTTTTCCCAGTAACCGGTGACTCTGCCTAGAAGCAGTGAACAAGTCAGATGGCTGTCTTTAAAATCTAAGTTTAGTTTCAAAGCTCCTCTTCTCCTTTTCTCCATGTAAATATGTTATGCCCTCTAATTCTCTGTACTCATTTCAACTCTACTGGTTGCAGCTCCATTATCTCTGGAAGTTGCTTTAACACCTGCCTCCTGTGCCAGCCAAAACAACACCATCTGTTGCACAGCCTGAAAGGTCTATGAACCACAGTGTTTTCTGATTTGCCTAAATTATAATGAATCCTTTCTCCCCAGACACGCCAGGCCAAGCAGCCTTCCAGGGGCTCTGACAGGTACTTGTTTTGCTCCCCTAGTTCCTTTGTTCTCACTTGGGCATGGGGACCAGCCCCACACCAGCTGACAGCACTCATTGCTTAAGAGGTCAGAACAAAAACTCCCTGAAAACATCTTGCAAGCACATGCCAAATCCACAGCCAAGGCTGCATGAGGTTTCTAACTGTGGCTTGTGGGTCATTATTCTCTAGTCGGGTTTTTCAACAGGTGTCAGGGGTAGGTTAGTGACAGGCCAGCTCTCGCTGTTAGCAGAAAGCACATGTGGGATGCAGGACCAAGGCTCACTTGCACTGCTCTGCACTCACCTTCAGCCCACACTCTGCCCCCCAGTCACTTCTTTCCCTTCCACTACTGCCCTTCTCACCTGCACCATCTCAGGCCTCTATCATTTTCTCACTTTAAATGGCACTTGAATAATCAATTCATATATCAAGACAATAAAACGGAAATGGGTGGGATGAAGGAGGTGACACTTTCAAGTACTGTGCTACAGATCATCAGGAAGGTGATCCTGATCCTGTGTCTCAGGATCATCCTTGAGTTACCTCAAGATTTCTCCTTTGACTTAGTCTATTATTTGTAGTTACCTAGCTTTCAGATTTGGGAAGTTCAGATTACCTAGCAGTCTGAGAAATAGTAGCATTCTAGAAAAAATAAAGGTTCAAGTAAACCAGCTGGATATTAAACAGGAGTGAGAAGCCCAATCCATCCTCATTAGTGTGTCTCTGGATATTTTTCTTTGCTGTCTTTCCTTCCTATTCATCTCGAACTAGGAAGGACAACTGGAAGCCAACCAAACAGCCTGCCCAATTACCTACACTTTTTTTTTCCTTAGTGGAACAGGGGTAAAAGAAGTGGTTTAAGCAAAAGTTCTCAAAGGAAACTATAATTTTGAATATCCCAATCCTCATTTGAATTAAGCAATTTATCAAATATATCAAATATTAGCTTTAATGGGGACAAAAATGAGCATTCTGGGATATAGTTCGTCTCAACAGGCAACATTCAGGTTGGGATAAAACAAAGTAAGAATGAGACTTTCAGAAGCAGTACTTTCAAGGGAACTGGAAGTCAGAGTCTTGAGATGAAAATCAATTGTCACGAACAATTCTTTCAATAAATAGACTTTTCTGCTTCACCCCTAGCTACCATGTATTTCTTGTCTGACAATGCAGGATTTTGAAACTTTTCATCTTTGCCATGATGAAGGAAGCTCCCAGCTACATGTAAGAGAGAGTAATCCTTAAACACCCACAGTTACTGGGTAGGTCATGCTGCTGTCATGTACCATAATTTCTTTCCTACCTGTACTCTTCAGACTTTACATTAAACAGAAAAGGAGACCACTGGAAGCTGCAGGACTCCTCAACAAAGATCATGCAATTTTTGTGTGCATCAGTCCTCATGGATGAGGAAGTCTGTGTGGAGACATTTGTCATTTATGGAGGCTGTTGACATGTTCAGCTGGCACAGTTCAGAGGTAATGGGGAAGTCTGTGCTTCAGTCCCAAACAAATTATTCTTCTATAGCACTAAGGTGCCAGTTTTCTCTACATCTGGCCCAGAATCTCTACTGCTACCCACATAGGTGAAATTTAAACGTGTTTCTCACTGCAGCTTCGTGTCTACATCATCTGTGATTAGTAAACAGCAATCATTTTTAATGTTCTTTGGAAAATGTTTTGGCTGCATTTCAAGGGTTTTTATGTATTCTCATCATGATCTTTTTCTGTAATTAAATTTAAGATAATTAGCATTTTCCTTACAGTCTCTATCTGCACATCTTTTTACCCATGTCCTAGACCACTAAATTACATTTACTAAAGCCTTCATTGTGTCCTAGAAACCAACTGAATCACTGAAGGTCAAAGTCTTATTTTTATTCAGTGCAAATAATAAACGACAGTGCATAAAATAATGCAATATTTATTCCAAAGTCTCAAATGACATTTGACTGGAAATTGGTTTTATATACCTATTTACTTCTTTTAATATCCAAGATATACCAAATGCTCCTTGTAAATACTGAAAGTGAGGTGAGTCACTCGTTCAACAGAACAACCCACTGAGGATTTGACAATAATGCAGCTAACTCTGGTACTGCTACATTTTTTTTAACTATTAAAAGATCAGAAGAGGAAAATTTGGTGTCATCAAAAAAATCAATAGACACATCAGGAAAAACAAAAAATGCAATTACAAGCTCCAAAATGTGCATATTTCAGTCTTAATATTTATCTAATACATATTTAATATGTGTATTAATGTCATTTCAGCTTTAACAGATTGCAGCATTTCCAAAAGAACTATCACGAATTGTCTTTGTTGAAGCAAAGCTTAATTCCTATATCAGTATTTAAATTCACAGACTTCACCCACATATTTACAATTCTTATAAACGAATTGTCAGCATAATGGTCCATCTGCATTCTACAAAGCACTAAAGCAAACACAAAAATTTCTACTAGCAATTTTAAGAATAAATAGTTTATGAATATGCTAGATTTTAAAAAGAAAAATTGTAGAGTGTTTCTACTAAGATCATGGAAAGAAATAATTTGAATAAACATCACTGATAATTCACTACTGGAGGTCATCTAGTCGAACCTCTCTGCTGATACCACACTACAAACTCAGCCATTATGACTCTCACACAGAGGTAAAATGTTGCTCTGAAGAATCCACATGGCACCCTGTGCTTAGTTAGTTGACCAAAGGTATTTTTTCCTACACGCTTTTTGCTATGGAACCAAATAAACCAGTAGTTCTAGTAGCAGAGCAACTTGCCATCAGCTGACACATTTTCATCTGACACCATCTTTGTACCATGTTTCATCTTCACATTTGCATGGGAACACCTAACCACCCTCCTCCTAGACCCAGTGTGATAGCTTCACAGATTTGCCTGCACAGAATGTATGAAGTAAGGCAATAAGTGCTCCTTGAGCAACACCTTGGTGCACAGGCAGGCAATCCTGTACATTTGGGATTCTACCATTTATTTTCCTGGTTGGAGAAAGCAAAAGATCATTGAAGCTGGAGAGCCATCACTTGAAGTGAAGTGCCCTACTGTAAGATCAGAATGCTCTTGAGCTACAGTCAACGTGAAATGTTTAGAAGAGAAAGGAGGAGAGAGACACTGATGTTTAGAGCAGTGGAATGTGTTCAGAATGATACAAAGCAGAAATTCTTAGTAGCAGATTTTAAAAAATGAGATCCAGGAGTGTCTGGAGTGACTCACATACACATGCCTTTCAATTAAGGAGAACCAGTGACATATTCACAGTAGAAAAAAGAAGAAAACTGAGTGTACACAGGAAAGAGCAAGAAATTAAAGACACACTCCTTGGCCTGCAGGAAAAGATAGTGGCAGAAGTCTGATCTAAACGGTTTATACCTGGCTCTTTTTGGGCTGATGAGCTCTGCACAGCTTTGCTGATGTCTCACTAGGAACAAGTTTAGTCTTCCCTTGGCACATAAAGTGGAGAAATACTGATTTGTTTCTACTATGGCATGAATACAACCTCTGAGACTGAAAAAAAGTCCCTTAGGAACATGCTATAGTGGGATCTTAACATGATAACTGAATAACTGTTCAGCTGGGGGAATTTTAACAAGACTGTAATAAAGCTCTTACTATTGTTCAGTTTGATCTATTAGAGAATCTTTTCTCCATCTAGCTTCATTTAAGCTTTTTTCCTCCCTGCTCCTCGGCCCCCAAGTAAATCCAATCAACTAAGCAGCCATTTAGTTAAAATCCTCTGAGGGTCAGAGTCCTCAATCCCTTCGGGACTCTTACAGTCCTATCATAATTTCTTCAACTCTGTTTTTCTAGATCATTGATTATTTTTTTTTTCCTTAGGGCTTTTTGAAACTGCTCCTCTGGTACTATTTTTGCAATAGCCTGTTGTGCAGTCAGCATTGCCCAGGTCTGACACACACAGTTGTGTGCCTCTGACAGGCCATTAGAGCCAGCCTCTGCTGTGGGGAGAACTGCATCAATTTTGATTGTCTTATTTAATTTTTTTTCCACCTTTGACACTGAGATTAATGCTGTAATTCTCTGAAGTATGTTGGATAGCCTGGAGAATGTGTATGGGTTTAGCTGCTCTCTTACAGCTGACAGTTGATTCTCACAGTAATCCAATGTGAAACTGGAGGGCCCACTTAGCAGGAATTCACACAGATTTTTCCGGCACTTCAGTATATCCTGGATCTGCACAAATATCTGATCTAAAACATGGGCTGAGGAGAAATTCTCTCAATAGCTATCCCATTTTGCTCAACCAAAAACCCCAAAGAGAAGGCATGCACTGTTGGAAACCAACATCAGATATAGCCAGGACTTGCAGCAGCTAAGGAGAGAGAAAGAAAAAGCAAAACCATCTGGCTCCGGAGACTGTCCTGAAGACAAATACCTACACCAGGGAATGACGACTGCAGATAGCAGGGTATCACAGTAAGTTGGTGGCATTACATTAATTTCTCAACCAAGATAGGCCCTTTTTTATACAGAGTTAGGTGGTGGTATCTTTCCCGCATTCTGGGAGAGCGGAATGCTGTTTTGTTCAAGAAAGTCTCAGGTGAGAACCCTGCCAAGTTTGAGGCACAAGCAGAATTGCCACAGTAAGACTGCTCACACTGATTTTACTTCAGGGTAACCCCATCAGTCACCACAAACAATGCAGGACTTCTCAGTAACTGATTATGTGTTGTCATTTGGTAAGAACTGATGGATTGATTGTAATTGTTCTCCTGTGTTTTCCAGGGGTATTACTGTTGTGTTTGGCTGGGAAATAAAAATGGGAGAAAGTGCTGTTAATAGGTCCTGGCAAGAGCTAATTGGAACAATGTGTTATACAAAACTGCTTATTACACTGCACTGCTCTGCGTGTTTTTCTGGTATGGCACAAAGTACATCTGCCAAGAACCTTGGTTCCAAGTAATTACCCCCTAGCATGAGAACATGAGTAGCCACAGCAGAATTTGATAGGCTTTAGCAGATTTGTAGCTCCAAATAACCCTCTCCCCTTCAGCTACACTTCTGAAGCAGCACTGAATGATGAGCTACAGGTTGAACTTTTGTCCTCTCTCCGAAAGAGTGCAGTAAGTTAAAATCCAGATATGTTAACAGAAACAGTGTCTTACCAGCACAGTTTAATTTTCCAGTCTTGCTGGCACTGCAATGGTAAGTAATTGGGAAAATCTGAAGGGCAACCCTTAAAAAACAAAGTCCTTGAATGCCATACTTAACTTGGGATTATGATAAAGTTGATTAATTTTCACAAACTCACATGAGAAAAAGAGTAGATGAAAATACTGTTTTAAAAGCAGGGATACCATCATTCTGGCTGCATGGCCATGTACTCAGAAGCATTAGGTTGCTGGAATTTACTGCCCATTACTTCTTTCCTGTCTTGAGTATACTGCATTTAAATGCAACAATGAGCTAACATCTGTATATTCCACAAAGAAGGCGGCTGATAAATATTAATGAAATTTGCTCCTCATGTATCTTATGAATTTTTATGTATTCTTTCATCTAGGGGCATCATCGTACAACTTTCACATAAATGACTGCAGAGATCCCATTTCAACCTTGAATTTCCACTTTGCACGCAGGCCCCTGCAGAGGGTAAGCAAACAGAACACTCACTTGGCTGACAACTCTGACTACTGAAAAGCCTCTAACCCTTCACAGAAGTGGCCTTTTCTTGCCTGTTTAAAGAACAGTGGTAAGACAAATTCTCTCCCTAAACAGATTAATTTTAACTCAGCAGCACTGGAATGAGTCCTAACTAGATTGCCTTCAGCTAGGCACACTGCCCCCTGCACCTCCCCATGCAGCCAGGCACCATAAACACCATGCAATAGATCAGCAGTATTAAGCCACATTTCATGGTGTGTAAGAGGAAAGGAAGTAGAAAATCTCTACTGGTAAATAAGGCCATCCTTGAATACACCAATATTTCTCAAGCGCAAAATACTTACACTTTTCTGTATTTTTCCCCATTCCAAATTCATGAGCTCTGTGCTCATGAGCCTTTTTACAAGAAAATAGCAAAAACCTCTTTAGATAAATGCAGCCCACTTCAGAATACTGCAGCTATCTCATCCCTGCAGAGAGAAGCTTAAACAAAAACCTGAAGTCTGACCAAATGCAATGTGTAGCTTGTGGGTTTTGCTTCTAGGATAGAAGGTTCACTCCCCACAGAATAACTTAAATGTGCATGAAAGTTTATGTTTTTTTTTAACCTTCCAAGTTCTTAAAATAAACAAGGAGAAAAGAAGAAAATAAGTACTCTATAAAATATAACTATCATGAAAATATCTTCTGAAGTTTCAATCCAATCTTAGCATTTCATGCATTAAAATATGCAATTTAAAAATTACTGTATGCAAACTTATATGCAACCCTAAAGATTTATTCCACTGAGTATTATTGATTGCTGATTGATTCCCAATCCTTCCTTGACATTGGTTAATCGTGGCAGTTGAATTCTTTAACCCTAGAGATCAGAACTGCGTTTGTGGTGATGCTAAGCATAAAAGGTCCTCATCACACACCATCTTACCCTTCATCTTCAGTGAGTCCTTGGTGCTTGGTCCTTTCCTCACCAGGTGAATCACATGATGCACGTGAGGGAATTATATTTCTCAGTTCTTTGCTGATTTAGTTAAAGCTCCATTGTATGACATGATTGTTTTGCACTTAACAGAATCATTGTTTATCCAAATTCAAGCTAAGACCCTGAGCAAAATCCCAGCCATGCTGGCCTTCACCAAAGTAGCTCAAGCACATAGTTGAGAAAAGAGCACATCCCCCTGAAAAAAATCAAGTCATGCCTACAGGAAAAGGCCACTATCAAAGTAATAACTCAACTTCAGACATTAGGAACAGACCTGCTGATCATGAAAGAATCAGAGCAGACAATTAGGAATCTCTGCAAGGGCATCTGCACACACATTTCAATGAGTAAGATTACAAGGGAGATCTTCCTTGCACATCTTGAAAATATATACACTCACACAGAACTTGCCAGCTCAAAATTATGTTACTGTACCATGATGTTTTCAAAGGCACAGGGAGTCTGAAGAAAGCATAGTCAAAGTCAAACAATTAAAAAAAATCCCACACCTATAGCTATAGAACAGAAAAGTTTGTTACACAGTCATGGCCTTACAGCTGGTTAAATAATTTGTAGCCAGGTGATTTTTACTTTGATACAGAAATTTCTCTCTTCTAAAAATGCAATTTGATGCAATTTTTAAAAATTTCACTCATCTCCACCCCTGAAATATAGTCCTTCTTTAAATGGAGATATATGAGAAAAAAGAAGAACAATTGTCATACTGCAGCGTTCACCCCACCACAACAAAAACTTTACTGAAAATTATAAACTTACAGGCAAAAAATATTGAAGACCTTTCAACAAATTCCAAGCTTCTTTGATCTTTAGTTCTTCCAAACTGAAGATGCTGTCACAGTGTTTGTGTAGATATCATAGTAATAAAATATTACATGAATTTTCACTATCATGAAGGCTAAAGCCTGCCATATTAAGGACATGATCTTTTTTAACAAAATATTGGCTATCAAGTTGTCATAGTCACCTATTCCAAGGAAAAAAAAAGGCAAAAAAAGAAATTAATTTATATATGTCTGCATGACTTCCAATAATAGCTGGATGGTATGTTAGGAAAGCAAAAATGCCTAAGAAGTCACTGATACTTCATCCCCATGCACGAGATGCCAGCAAACCCAGGACCACCCTGACGTGTAGCAGAAATGGGGCATTTCTTCTTCCATTAGCTTGTTCTCTAGGGTAGCTGAGAACAGATATGTTACTGTCAGACAGGCACTGTCTTCTTGCTATCACTGATGTGTGGCACTGAACTGAACCTCTAAATATTCCATGTCAGTTGCCATGGAAGCTGTGGAAAGAGCCATATTACCCCAATACACTAAAGGGAACTGATAACCAAAGGTCCTTACAGTGGGCTTCCTATCTGCTTTGAATAATTGAGCAAGTCAGATTGAGGGAAAATACCAAACTGCTCCAATATTCTTATCTGCTAACATTTCCCAATACAGATTCTCTAGTTAAAACTGCATCTAAATCTTCACTGAAAAAAATTTGCTTGAAGGGCACTAAAATGTTTCCTTTTTTTTTTTTCAGTGATTGGGATTTTTAAAGTGTTCTTTATTTGGTTGGTTTTTTAAAGCTTTAGATTCACAATTACTTTGGTACTGTGCTAACCTAGAAGATTTTTAGTAAGCTGACCACTGAGCTGGAAAAGGCATTTTAGAGAGAAGTTTGACTTTGAAACCCAAAGTAATTTCAGAGTTCAAAGGCCACATCTTTATACAACCTTCACAGGGGCTGAGAAATCATCACCACAGCCCCAGCCCTAACAACAATGGAGCTGTCAGATAGCACGTAGCATGCACAACAGACAACATGTTCAGAACCTGAATAGACAAGGATAGTATTTTTGCATAAAACCAGTGTGTAACAGCTCATTTAAACATACTTAACTATATGGACAGTTCTGTTAGGAACATATTTATGTTTTATAATGATGACAAAATAGATTTCTTAATATAGAACACATACTGTCCAGCTCTTTCCTTATGCTGTTACATATTCATGAGAAAGCACTATCAGCACTACACTATCAGAGAAAAATTTGTGCTAGAAAAATCAAATCTACAGCATCTAAACTATTCAGTGTAACCTTAAAATATGCCATCTTAGATAAAAATAGACGATGGTATTTTTCACCACGTTATGGTACAATATAGTTCTTGAGCATAAGATAATTAGAAGGTTAAACACCACCTCCCCACCAGTCCTGGAAAACTGAAGCCAATGTAATTTTCTTTTAAAAGATGGCTTGTGTTTGACACCATTATACCTGCTAAACAATCTTTCAGGCATGCATTTATACTGAAATTTGACATAGGATTTAGACTTGACAACTGTGGCCCGTTCCTGCCAGTTCAGAATCTGTGGGAAGTCAGAACAAACCTGTGTCCCTACATTGTCTAATCCAAGATGACTACTAACCTAAAGTCCTAGTAAATGAAATAATGTCAGCATATAAAACTTATAAATTATATTCATTTGAACTTACCCTTTTGATTAATCATTCCTGATCTATTGTACATCAATAATTAAATGTCTTCTGAAATGTCAATGCTTATCAGAAAATTACTTAGTTGGGAACACATTAGCCTCATAATTTACCTAATATTTATCTTTAATGCTGAATTTATGATTCTATTTCTTATAAAGATTTGTAGTGAATTAAATGTTTAAAACTTAGATCATGAACGTGCAGAAAAGAAAAAATGTGCATAATGCTCTGAAGAGAGCATCTGAGGTATGTTTCAAAGGATTAGGGAATGAGTCTTACACAAAGAATTAGAGGAATACCTAGAACAGGTAAATAAAAAATAGCAACATTAAAAATAAGTCTCAAGAATATTCTCTCTAGCAGCAACAAAATTTATTCAGTTTCCTACAACCAGCATGAATTATCATGCTTGCCTTTCAACTGGATTATATCAGGCTAGTCATGAAGAAAAATACATTTTAAAATTATCAGTTAGATCTTGTCCTGCTTTGAAAACAGAAGGATTTTTTTTAAAGTTAATTTCTACTTTTTTGAACAGCCACTGTGCAGAACTGACTTTTAAAATAACTAATCTTGCAAAAGGATTAATAAAGGGATTTGGCATTTATAAGACTAATATGAAGATCTCCAATTACATTAAACAGAACAGAAATATTTCAAGGCATCCTGTGGTTAAGAAAGAACTTTTCCTTAGAGCAGCTTATTCCATAATTGTCCACTGTGGGAGTTCTAGCACTTTTCTCCAAGATCTAATACTCTCCACTGCTGGAGACAGAAACACTGGGACAGATATAATTGTATGGATCAAATTTGGAAATACATTTAAAAAAAAAAGTCAAAAGCTTGTCTAGCCTCTAAATTTTTTTTGCAGGAATTGCTCATACATATTTTGAGGGCTCAGACCAAATAGCAACTCAGCACTGCTGAGAAAATCGTAGGTGTAGCTGCCCTCCTGGACACTACCATTAGTTAAAGCCACTTGTCATCCAACTCTCCATAAAACGAGGGTGTTTGAAACAAATGGCATCACTTGTAGCTGGGTTATACCACTTACACAGAGAACAGATGAAGCTTTAAAATTACAGTGGCTCTCATACTCAGTTTCATATTTTTGAAAACTGGGAGAAAGGATATATAAACTGTATGTCTGGGAACATAAATAATTTCCTACTCATTTCTCAAGAGTATTTTGGATACATTAATCAGAAGCAGACCTAAATTCTTCCATAGTCAACATACTTTTAGAATATTCCTTTTTTTTCCTCATTCCCTGTTTCTCAACCTGCTAAGACACCTCAAATTGGCCGTTTTTGCTGCTGTTGCTGCTGCTGAAATTCTAGGGGGTATTCATCAGAAAATGTCAGGACAGGCAGAGATGTAGCTAGTGAAAATGGAAGTTATTTTTGTCATTGTAGGAATCCTTAAAATTAAAGGGTTTTGGAAAAGCTGCAAAAAGCAGGTGTCAGAAACAGCAGAACTGCAATTAGAGCTAAGTGGTAGCCATAAGATTTGTCAGCAGAAAAGTTATACAAGATGTAGAAGGCAAGGACAAATAAAACAATGGTCTGTGTATTAATGCTTGGCTAGAATAACTCCCTAAGCTGCAGAAAGGTATATCTAGCAAGATATTAGGAAGTTCTAAACTTAATAATGGAGCTCTGTGCATTGTATTTCAAGGCTTACAAGCAGGTATTGTATTCAAAATAAGCAAGCAGTTTTAACCAAAGGCACGTGTACTTATAGTGGTTGGATAAAACTACTGTCAATATGCTTTTGCTTTTTGTGATTGGTCAAAAAACTTTTAAAGTGCATTGTAACATTGAGTTCTGCAGTTGCTGCTGAGAATGTGAGCTGCTGGCATCTTCCCATTGTCCTAACCATGTAATGAGACTGATGATGGAAAATAAACAGCTCAAGACGCGTTCCACAGCAGCCTCGTTTCATTTGTGATTCTCTACATAAATCTGTGGCTGACATTTGTCTTGTTTGTATTCTCCTCATCATAAAAATATAAACCCAGTGCAAACATCCCTGTTTTGTAAAAGGAACCCAAGACATTAAAACCTCCTGAGAAACAGATATAGATATAGACTCTACACTCCTAGGCCTGGGGATTAAATATTCTGATGCTTGCTGGGAGCACATTGCCTTTTTCTCAATTCTGAGCATGAAGTACTGCAGGCACTCAACCACCTTTATTAAAAAAAAAAAAAAAAGAAAAATCACACAGCATAGCTGCCATCCATAGACCTGGAGAAGGCTCAGGAGACTGCAGAAGAAAGGATTGTTTCCAAGAGATCCGTGCAATGAGGGTAAGTGAATTATAGAGTGAAGGAATTGGCTTCAGGAATGATTATTTTAAAGCTTCATGTTTAATTAAGGTAGGAAGCTGGACAGAAGGCTCTATATACCTTTATATTACTAGTAGGGCAATCTAATGATAACACTTCAAACCTAACACTAGCATAGACTTGTTTGTCAAGGATCTGTGACAGGTTGGAAAAAAAGAATAAAAAATGCCCTCATGTGCCTCTATTCTCATTTGTCCTCTAAGACAGCAGCTTCAAAGCCCAGAAAAAAAATCAAGTAATTATCTCACATTTTATATTGCTATTTCTGCACTCAGATCAAATCCAGTCAGAATCTGACTTCCCCAGATATCCAACACAGACTCTGTGCCTAGCAGAAAGAGAAGCTGCTGGGGAGCCTGGAAATTCACCGTTATCCCGTAGTAAAAAGAATGGAAGAATTAAAGAACAAGGTGGAAGGCATATTATGGACAATTTTTAGAAAGACTTTCACATAAGAGCTTAGAAGGAACCTCTGATACTCTTGGAACTAATTTATGTTTGAATTTGAAAATACTGAGTCAAGTTTTACCACTGATGCCATTTAGAAAATGTCCTTGATTGTGGCACATTTTGCCAGTGTTGATCAATGTATTTCTCTTCATTTTTTTTTTAGCTTCTAGTTGTTACATACATTTCTCAGCTGGACCACAAAGCCCTCTAACCTCACATTTCTGTTCTCTGTGAAACACTAATCTAAAAAAAATCTTCTTGTTTCTTAACCATTCCCTTGACAAACTGAACTAATTGAGATCCTTTAGACAAGGCTCTCACCTGAGACCTTCTCAAATTGTTCGTTTCCTTCTTGTACCAGGGTCTTCAAGTCTAGACACAGCTCTCCAGAAGCAGCCATACCAAATTCACTATCTAGAGGTGGCAATTATCCACTTACTAGCCTCCCTGCTGCCTTGGGAGATTACGTTCAGCTGATAGCTGCTGTGATTGAGAGATGCAGCATTGCTGTTGGCCCTGATAACATAGCCCAGTCAGAGGAACGCTGCATACGTTCCTTTTCTTCACCATTTGAACTCTCTCCTGCAAGGGGAGGGAAGATTTTGTCCTACTTACTGCAGTTACATATTAATCTGTTTGTTCACCTGTCACAAGTTTGTTTTGGCAAAGAAACCTGACCAGCCTGAGACTCAAAAGTATGAGGCTCGTTGAAATAACTTGTCTAACTCAATGGTTAAAGGGAAATCTCAGTGTTTTATATTAAACAGCAAAGCACTTGCTCAGCACTGATAAGGAAAAAAATACCCATATAAAAGAGGGGTTCTCATGACAAGACCTGACAAGGCAGAGGAACGAACAGATACGTGAGACTAAAAAGAGTTTGTCATTCATAGACAAGTTTTCAACAAATTGCTGAACTAATGTTTTAAAGACTAAAGAAAAGATTTTTCTACAGGCAAGGAAAAACTTCAGCAAATTAAACTGCTTTCACAATTAAGTGCTGTGTAAATTGAAAAAGTGCAGGCAATTGCTGGAATATTCAACAAATGGAGCAGAGATGAAGGCATATGGTATGGAGAAAAAACATTGTTATGTGACCAAGACAACTCCATAAAATACAATGTTCCCTTCTTCCATAAGGCAGGTAGCAGACTTACAACCTAAAAACGTCACTTACTGATGGGCTGCTGACACATTTATGGCCACTGGTTTGGTACAGCCAGGCAAGAGACCAGGTGCAACCCACAAATCTGCATGAGGGTGATAATGAAGTGTGTGCTCCCAAGAGAAGGAAGCTGAATCCAAACCCCTGTGCCATGACAGGTACCATCCACCACCAGGAGACGCCCACGCACATGTTTGCAACCTTTTGAAAAGCCGAATTTTGAATTCAGAATTTTGAAAAGCTGGAGAATTGCTGTAGATGTAACTAACATTACTTTGTACTCAGACTCTAAAATAAATGCCAGTCTGAGGCTGATCAGAATCTCCATCAACCCATCAAGTTCATGTGAATCAACATGAGCAGTGCTGAAAGCAGTAAAACTCATTGCTGATTTGGAGTGCTCAAAACTGATGAGAAGCACTTCAAACCTAAGAAAGGAAATACTGAGCAAGTACTTCACACTGAATAGCACCGTTTTAACAGTTCCGTAAGGCTGCAAATGTACCTGTTACAGGATTCTGCAGCCACTTGCCTAGGAAGTGATGTTTCAAGAGTGTACAGTCCTAACTTGATGGACACAGCGAAGTACAGTCCCAGTGTAGCCCAGTTCCATTCTTCTCTTTCCAAAAACGGAAGTCAATAACAGTTTGGGTCAAATCCAACATTTAAAAGCTTGGCATTTCTCCTTGAAGTTTCAAAGGTAAAGAAAAAGCTAGGGAATTAGTTTTAAGTTATGCTATCTACCTCTTCTCTTTTACATTATTAGGGATGTAAGCTGTGGGGGCTATACTGTACTTGTTGGTGTAATTTTTAATTTAGCTGAAGCATAACATTTTTTAAAACAGAAGTTATTTGATATTTATCAGCAAAAGGATTTTAGCATTCCTACCCCTGCAGAGCAAAAACCTCTATATTCAATACTGCCCATTCACTCTTCTATTCCTTTTTAACCAACTGTCATTCGTTGTCCTCAGGGTGCTCATTAATTCTGAAGTTTAAAAGATATCCATCAGCAGTATCATAAATTCATAGATAGCTACAACAGGAATCTCTCCCTCTCTCTCTCTAAGCATGACTTTTTCTTTTATGGTTTAACCTCTGTGATTAACTCCCATTTTTGTGTCTTGTGGCATCTTTTATGCAAATGGCAGAATTTCTCATAGAAAGACCTTTCCTTAATATTTAACACATCCTTCATTGTCATTGGTCTCCCGAGCACATAGAAATCACATCGTCTAACTGGCAGCACAGTAACTGCACGTGAATAACTAGTAAAACATTAAAAAGTGCTTATATATTGGTGAATTCTCACTGCCATGTCTGGATGAAATATGCCAGAAGAAAGTTAAAGCTTTTCAAAAACAGTCTGCAAATTTTTAATTAACCCATGTTTTCAAGCCATCAGATTGTGACTTACAAGATGTGGACCATTACTATTACTTACTATTTGGACCATTAAAACATTTTTCCCAAGTTGAAGAAAAAATGGTTTGCATAGGAGAGTATAAAGACTATTAGAATGGCTCAAAGAGCAATAAAATGAACATTAAAAAAAATCCGGTAGTTTTGTACACATCTGTTAAGCTTCACAGAGTGAAAATTTTTCTGCTCCTCTACCCCAAGCCACAGCTGAGTCATGTTGCTTTCTGAGTACTTGGTGCTTATCATCAATCTCTGCAGGAGAACCCAAACTGCAACCCGAAACTGTGTGTCTCCAGCTTCCAAGATCTGCCAAATTCTAGTAGGATATGTCAGACAATGGCATTGAATATACACAATATTCAAATTGCATGATCACCCATCCACTTACAGACTGATATTGTAAAATAAGGGTTTTTTCTGCCAGTTGAGCTACAATTTCAAATACTTATTACCACAGATTACAGCTGGTGGAACTGTAATAGTAGAGTGTTACTGTCAACTAAAGGTGTAGCAACATAATTATAAAAGCTACAAACAGCATCTATATTTTAGCAGCACTAATGGTATGAAAATAAAAGTTCTATTTCAACCAGGGTAACTATTAAATGGCCATTCAATGCATCTGAGGGGGTGGGAAAAACAATTCCACAAGGTTCATCCATGTTTCAAAATTACCAGTATGTAATTTTCCACCTCTCAGTGCTGTAATGCTTTCCTACATACCACTGATGAAAATTTTTAAAGAACATGAAGGGCTAGATCCTGTTAAGTGAGGAACTACTGAAGGCAGTGGTACAGCTGTACAGCCAGAGCTGCACAGATTTTCCCCTACTCTTGTGTTTGCTTGCAACTTAATTCTGGAATGTTAAATTCTTTTGAAATACCCACACATGACAAACACAGCTTTCCCAGCTTGAGACCTTAGGCTGAACAGCTTGCTTTAGTTCAATTATTATTCAGGCACTGATAGCCAGCATTATCTTAGATGAAATGCAAACCAAGTGAGAAACAGATTCCACATAAAAAACCTTGAGAGCTGAAAGAAAATGAAATCAATCCCCAGCCTTTCAACTCCTTAAAGTGATAGGCAATAACAGGGATGTCAAACCAGGGTAAACCTGAAAAGAAACATTTTGTGGCCCATGATTGAAAGAGAACATAAAAGGATGTCAGGTAGATGGATGCTTTATTGCTATTTTATATTTGAAGCCAGAAAACAGGGCCAGGTTGTAGCCGAAAATGTGAAACTGCAACTCTTCCATCTATTTTAGGAGACCTGATTGATACTGTTAACCTTGTTGTCTGATCATAATCACACCCCTCCATCTTCCCTATACATTGATCAGCTGTTTCCTCTGAGAGCAACTTGTCATTAACACCTCCACAGATTTATATTTATATGCATGTCCTTTTCTCCCCATTATATTTTTATGGCATGCGGCCTACGAATGCAGCAAATGTAGCTGTATAGCAAAAAGGAGGTGAGGCCAGGTTCTTATGTCTGACAGGAGAGACTCGACCTTTTACACTGTTCCCAAAGTTAGGTAGTTATGGACTGTGGCTGGGGCTGCTTGGCAGCTGAGCACCCACCCCGTCTACTCATCACTGCCCCACAGTGAGACAAGGCAGGGAATCAGAAGAGCAAAAGAAGAACTTGCTCTCAGTCTTGGTGGTCAAGATAAAGACAGTGTTACATGAAGAAAAAACTCGAAAAAACTAAAAAAATAAACAAAAAACCAAAACCCAAACTAAAAACTTCCAAAAAACAAGTGCCAAGGTATCAGAAGCCATGCTTTCAATTTTAGGATTTCTTTTTTCCCCTCTCTAGATGACTCTCAGCTCTGTATCCTGTAGCACAGCTTCACTTTCAAAGCTTAGCATTTCTGACTGTTAGGTGAAAAGCGTTATCCATTTTTGCTACCGAAAGAAACCCCTTCACTTTCTCTTTGGCATGTTGCCCAAGTAGTAATGTGAAAAATAAAAAGAAAAAACCCTCTGCACAGATTAAAGAAATGAGAAGGGGTAAAAAACTAAGAAAGGAGAAAAAAGATTGGGAAAAATGGAAATTAACATTTTATTTTGGAAATTTTGCAAGACTTTTTAATGAAAATTCCTTTTCAGAAAGAGGTAAACCTTTTTCAAATAAGAGCTATGAACAACTAAGGAATCATCAGAATCTTTCCTGATGGTTTAGGAAGTCCTAGATCAAGCTTTCAGATAATAGTCTTGGAAGGAAAAAGCAAAATGTGGTTGGATATCACATCTTTTATTCTACTTATCTAAAGCAAGTAAGAAACAGTCAGTGAGTCTCCACAACTGGGCTGAGGCTTGGACTGGATTTCTAATGCTAAATTGATAGGTGTTCAGATACCAGGGTGATAAATAGGCTATAAATACACACAGGCTGACAGCTTAAATGGTTTGCTAAAATAGACGGCTCTTAGAGCTATTCTGGATCACTGTTTATCTATCCATGCATCCATTCATCCATGCAAGCTCACTATTCTCAGCTGTTGGGCTGAGTTTTCAGACAGGATATTCTAGCAGGATAGCTTGTTGAAATGTAGCTATAACAAAGAGATGGCTAAAACAGATATGAAAGCTGAATTAGATACTTGGCAATACAGAGAGAGCTCCAGGAATTGCGGAGGGAAACAAAAATAAAGAAGATAAAAGGGGTGAGTATGGAAAACTGAAGAACAAGTTTGCACTCTACAAAAGAATGAAAAACAAAAAATCCAGCTGATAGCAAGTACATTTTCTCACAGATTTCTGCTTTGGACAGAATGTGCCTTGAAAATCCGCCTTCAAATCACCTCAATCCAATTCTCTCAGTACTGACCCTGGTGCAGATATACCATTCCCACACACAGTGTAGAGTGAGCATGACATGGACTGTACATCTGCACTGCTGCTCCAACTGAGTGACAGGAAAAAATAATAATTTTATTTATTGCCCTGCTTTAAATGTCCAACATCTCCTTCAACCCCCAATCTTATTTTCTTTTTCAGGTATATTTTCCTGCAGCTTGCTATATTGTATTCTTCTGTAATATTTACCATGTGTCTTCCTGGTCACTAACGACAGTGCAAATATGTCCAGTGAAACATTCTTATCACAGTTTGGAAACAGAATTTCCAGAACACTGTCCATCCCCTCCTCCTGCCCTCTTTCTGCCCTTCACAGACTCATATCCCCAGAGAAACCTTAAAACAATTAAAGCCATAGAAGGATTTTACCAGCTAAATGGAGCTCTGGGTCTTGAAATTCGTGCATTCAATAGCTACGTTTTAAAGTCGCACTACATCATAGCTAGATAGAAGAAGACATTTAAAAGTCTATTTTATAACAAGTTGATAGTTGCCAGCTGTTTTTCTGATCTTTATGGTAAACCCTGCACTGAAAAATAGCTGCCTAGAAGGCAGAAGCTGATAACAATTTGAGTTTACTAGTCATTTCTCTAGATCAGATGCCATAACCACCAGTGGAATCAGTATTCCAGTCACATGCTTATATTTTTCCCTCTTGGAAAACACTTTACAAGAAATGACATGGAAATATACATATATATTGATAGACTGTAGTTACATATGCTATGTTAATCCATCTACATACTTTGGCACAGCTTTCTACTGGACTGTAGTGTAGTTCGCATACACATTTTGCATCCTACCATAACATAAGCTTTTTAATATACCTATCTTTCATATAAATGATACAATAAAGGTGTTCGTTTAGTGGATAAATACCAGTATAGCCACTGAAACTTTGCTCCTCCTTTAGAAGTTGTTTATAATTTTAAATATAAAAGAGCATTACAAATATAAGATACGTATAAAGCAATAGCTACTCAGGTACAATGTTGATACTTAAATTTTATTATTCTTCTATACAAATCAAGGCTGCATTTATGGATTTGCTCTGCAAAAAAACCTAACTAGAGAGAAACAAATACATGCTTAATACAGACAGCAGATAACATAAAATTTTCTTGACATGCTATTGTTAATTTGAGACTACATATCAAGAAAAATAGGAGTTTTGAATTAGAAAAAGACCAATAAAATTTTTGTCTTTTCTTCTGGTGCACCAAGTTGCATTGAAGTGCATTATCTTCAAAATCTTGACTGCTTACATGGGTGAAATGCAGTTGCTGATCAAATGAACATCTTAGAAGTTGAAATTTTAGAATCAATCATCTGGTTTGTCAGAAATTAATTTTGCAACATTTAAAAAAAATACAAGTCACAGTTAAAAAGAAACCAACCTTCTGAAGACAGCAAATCATTACAGGGTGCTAAAGATTTCTGAGTATATTAGCCCACCTTTAGGGCTTATTGAACATAATCTATTTCAATTTTCTTCTCCATTTTCTAGCACAAACACTACAGATTAGATCAAGCCATTTCTTATGCTAGTAGTATTTTCTGTCAATACCTACTAAGGGGTAGAAGCCTGAAAGGAGGAGCAAGTAATAAATACATTGCACAACCTGCTTGTGAATTCTGCAGTCTGTGGTTTAATGAAAGCTTATGCCATGAACACCACAATGAAAGAAGGACAAGGCTACAGGTTAGATGAAGTTTTTAACTCGGTGCTCAGTGATCATAAGATCAATACTGTGCAGTGGAATTTCCAAAATTAGAAGTATTTCACAAGTTTCTCTGCCCTTCTCAGTGACTCCTGCTCAGCATATTTAATTTTACCTCTAAGTTATAAAAACTCGGTATCTTAGGTCTGTTGCTCTAGGGCACTGCATTGCACACATCACCATCCCTCTACATCAGATGTTCATGCTCAAGTACACTTAGAAACCCCATTACTCCCACCCTGGATGCTCTCCTTTGACATCACATCTCTCCTCTCTTGCTCTTTTAATAATTCTGAACTTTGCTGTGCTTCTCACAGGTACTTTCTTTGTGCTTCCCGTTTTACTGTCCCTCATGCATGAAGTGCTTTCCCTCCCCTGATTTTCACTATAGGACCATGAACTCATCTTCCTGCAAAGCCTACTCCATCATGCCAATGTATGATCTGCGTTTTAAGTTAGTCATAGAAATAGTTAAACAAGGTACAAGAAGAGCCTGAAACTAATATTAACAGTGCTAAACATTTGTGTACCAGGTGTGATGAACCACAAGGGTACAAGGAGGAAACATGGCATGTCTGAAAAGGAAGCTGTCCCCTGAGCTGGAGTTCATTCAACTGCAAAAGCCTGAAACTTGTCACCTGAAGAGGAAACGTCTACAGAAAGGGTTGTGGAACAACATTACAAAACAAGCAGTAGTTCCTTTAAGAGACACCTGCAGCTATTTTTCTTTCTTTGAAAATGGGACTTTCCAAAATATGTTTAGCAAGAAACTAAGATAGAAAGCTACTGTCAGATTTTATGTACCCCAAAAACTAGTGATGGAAGGACATACTACATCAATCTTTCATTCTGTGGTCGCTGGTAGATTTTTCCCTATTATATACTTCTGAGCTCTTTGTCTCCTATAAGTTTTAAATGACTCAAGTGCTCAGACTTCTATCACTTCCCTTGGGAGACTTATCTATTCCACAGTCCAATAGATCTCACTGTCAGGAAATGGCCCTCCATTTGCCTTTGCTCAACCTTATCCCATTACTCCCCGTTATGGCAGTCTTTTCCTGTTGTGCTCTGAAACACCCTTATAATGGCTCTTACCCCAGAATCACAGTGAAATAACAGCCATGAATGGAAACCTCTGGCCTTCCATTAAGAGCTCCCTTGTCCCCTCTTTCCCACAGCCTGGCACAAGACACCAGGAAAGACAGGAGCAGTTGCAGCGAGCAGGACCTGGACAAATGCCACCTGGGACAGGCCACTGCACAAGGCTCAGCCATAATTATGGCACAGTGGGACAGAGGGAACAGTGTGGCATGAAAGCGGTGTCAGCAGGCAGGGACACTTCCTTTTATAAGCCAGGCAGTCTTTAAGTTGCATGCTCAATTTTGTAAATAGCCCAATTTTGTAAATGGGCATTAATCATCTTAGTAAAACCTCTCATCAGCACTAGTGCCCCTGTGTGGTGTGCCTGTCTCTCTGCCTCGCTCCTCCCTTCTCAGCTTCCTGCTGAAATGCAGCCAAACACTGTGCTGGGAGCTACGTGACCAAATTTCAGTACTATTCCTGCGAGCCTGAATCCAAAATCTGGAACCACTCACTTGCCAGCGTGGCAAAGGTGAAGGTGTGTATTATAGCTTCCCAGTTTTACACTGCAGAGATGTGTGTTTGAGTTAGTTGAGTGTCATCGTTTGATTTTAAGACATTTGCTTTCATCTTTCCTTGGTCTTGAACAGTACTGACAGCAATAGCAATGCAAAGACAGTGGATGGCACAGAAAGCCCCCGAATCAGCAAAGAAGAGTTCAAAACCACTTTCAGATAAAGAAAAGCATGCTGTGCTCTCACAGATATAAGCCTTTCATCTTAATATGAGATGAAGACACAATGTCACCCATGTAAAAAAGATGGCAAATCCAAAATTTAACTACCAGTTCATGTTTTCTGCTAGACTGATTTTAGGCAAAAACCTTGATATACGTAATTTTATTTACGCCACCAAAAAATCCAAATCAAACCAACAAACAAAAAAAAGACCCAAACAGAAAAAATTATCAGAGAAAAGAGAAACTTTACACAGATTTCTCAAGAAATTCAGACACACAAAAATTCCATTTCCCTTTTGTTCTCATAATTGAAGATTACTTCAGTCACTTCTGCTGTAATTTTTTTTCATTCATTATATTCCTTTTAAGTATTTTGCCGAGATTTTCTTATTCTGACGCTTGGTTATTTACAAGGCTATTTTTTGGACAGTTTTTGTTTATGCCCTACCAAAATCCATTTTGATTTCTTTGCACGTTTCCCTGTGGTGTCCTTGGAAATACTCGATCTGTATATTATAATCTGGGGACTGTCAGAGTAAAAGAAAACATAAATATCGTTGCTGAGTTGTCTGCAACATATTATGCAGTTTTTACAGACCTGTATTTTTATTAACTCCTGCACTGCTTCTCTCTTTCATGTATGGAAAACAAAGTAACCAATGGAGAACTACTGTAAATTATGTCCTCAAGCTTTATTTTAGGCCCTGAATAAAAGCTATCAAAGCAAACAGTATATGCAAGTCTCTCTTTCATACAGAAAAAAACATAGATATTTGCCAACTAAGTTATTTCCCACCCACTGAAAGGCATACAAAGTCCTTGTGTAGCAATACAGATGCCAAGTTATTAATTGTCAAGAGAATTTTTTTTAATTGCAAAAATCAAAATACTTAAAGAAAAGGATGACCATAAAAAACACCTAAAATGGGAATGGTCGAGGCCAAGATGTCTTGCACTTGAAATGCTGCACAGGCCGAGGAAAACAATACCTCCAACACTGAATTCCTGATATATATTTTCTTAGGTACATTGAGAAACAACCAAAACAAAAGTACAAATGTTTTCTTTTCTTTCTCAGTCTATTTCATCAAAAAAATAAGCACGACTGCAGATAAAAGTAGTCGACAAAAATTAAAAAGGAATTATTAACACAGAGTCAGAGAAACCCCATCATAATTACCTCTCCTAATATGCAGTACAACTGGAAATACAAGTAATTTTGGTTTTTTATTAAGATAAGGTTTTTTATGGCTACATATTTCACATCACGGTAATGTTCATTGATGGTCTGAACCCTGAAATATCCACATTCTTCTCTTATCCATCTGTCAGAAACCCCCTCATTTTCCTGCAGAGAAAGGTGACTCCTGTTCCCATCAAATCCAACCACTAAACTTTCATTATTTTCACTTGGCATAAGGTCAGGTCTATAAGATTCAACAAGCAAATTCTGATGTTGTATTAGGAAAAAGATGCAGCATGACTGCTTTATGTTTTGGCTCCTTAGCTTAGCATGTCTGGAGGACACAATTTCACAACTGCTCTCCCCTCATTTTCATTCATTTACATCCTTACAGGTCAGAAAAGCAACAACGTTGATGTTTTAGCATCCTGTTCTGCTTCTCTGGCACGCCTAATAAGGAATAAATACAGTCCTGGTTATCCATGGACTAACTCCTGTAAGCACCTGACACATACAAACTGTACATCAGGTACCATTGCCTTGCTTCTCTTTGCTCATCACTGCACCGAAATGAGAGTTACCTAAAATCCAGGCCCAGCTTTCTCACAGCAGAATTATGGTGTAGGGTGGGATCTGCACCTAAACCGAGGCCGTTCCACCACAGAGGGTGAAGCCATTAAATTAGTGGATAACTATCCCTTTGAGGATTTGTTGACTGGATGTGTGAATTATCTGTCATATCAGTTCACCTAGGATTTGCAAACTGACTCTCTGGTTTTGATCAGACAAACAGGGAGTGTAGCCCAAACTAACAGGAAAAGTGTATTTTTCTTCTTTTTAAAAACATAATACTTTACATTTAATTGATACGTATAAATAAACATGAGAATATTGTGGTAGACTTCCTTATTAGTCTAGTAGAAAATACTGTATTGCAAATATAAGCTTCTTTGCAGAGATTGCTCCTGACTGGCCAGCAAATCCAATAAAAATATGACTTTTGATTCAGCTTAACCATATAATACACTTTATCACCCAGTGTCCTGTGCAATAAATGTTACTGAAAAGACTAATTTAGGATCTGAATTTATTTTAATTAGTCTTTGTAATACTGCAGCAGATGTTAGCCTGTATAAAAGCAAACCTGCACTTGCGAGGAATCTCAATGAGAAGGCCCCCAACGTTTGATATTCTCAAACACACTGCCTAGGATTGCAACAGCAGACAGGAGGGGAGAAAGGAAACTAAAGATTCAGGAGGATGAGGAAAAAAGGCAGCAGAGATTCATTTTGTTATAAACATGTCCTGCTATCAGTCACAGCACTGTAAAGGTGAGGCTGCAGAGCACCATTAATAACCGACAGTTGTTGTTAACTACCAGGGAACACCAGATAACCTTCCCAAGAATATCTATACCCCCATCTTGGGCAACAAAGTAATGAGTCCCAGTGGAAAGAAAGCACTGGTTGTCTTTGTTGTAGCTATTGATCTCCTGATGTGATTTAGATAAGGGAGGAAGAGATAATGGCATTGATTATTCTATTTAGGAGCCAGACTGAGACTAAACTAAAGTATAATACATAAAGAAGAAAAATCCACACTCAATCACTTCTTTTCTGTTCTTTGCAATTCAAGCCAACACCAGGTGGTCACAGCAACAGGGAGACATCTTAATAAACGTGTGGGGTTTGGTTTCTGGGACAGTTTGATCTAAGCTAACATATGACAGAGGGTTTTGTTTTGTTTCTTCTTCCTTACTTTAATGGATAAGCATTGTTTTCATAAAGCAAAGCATGGGAAGAAGAAACTGTTTTCCTGCCAAGAAGGTTGACAGAAGCCAATGATGGAGATCTCAGGCTGACAGCAGGATGTTCATAGCTAATTTTGCTTTATGCTCCTTGTCCCCATTGTAAAGAGTAGTCAGCTCAGGCCAGGTCATGTACAGAGAAGAATGTTAAAAAAGGAGAAAGAATGCTTATGCCTATCCACAGCAAGATGTAATTATTCTGACAAGCCTTTACTGCAGGTCACCCACAGACATGGATTAGAGCCTCAGGCCTTGCCTCAGAGTAAAAAAGAATCCCTGTTGTATATGACAGCAGACACCAGTGAGATTTAGATATACCCTAAAAATGGAAAAAATAAAAAGAAAACCATTTCCAATCTTTTTAAAATTGCTGACCTTAAACTGCCTCTAAATTTGTTGACAGGTTACAGAAGTCACTGTTCTACCAAGGGAACACAGTGAGGGGTATGATGGATTGACAACCATATCTTGTTTTATATTCTCTACTATACTCTCCCATATTTGGAATATCATCCTAGACCTGAAAATCAACATAAACTTATATTTCTGTCCTCAGTGAAGAGTTTTAGACATCAAACTGAGAGTCTCTTAAAAATTTGTGCATTTAGATTAAATATTATTAATCTTTTATTGGTTTGATTAAATGATATGCTTTTCAAATTATAAAAGAAGAGCAAGATAAATAAAACACGTAGGAGCTAATATCAAAAGGAATGTGTCCAGTTCTTGGATGCCACCATATAGTTTCTACATGATATGAAGACAGTACATTCACCTGTTTGTGAGCCTGCCCTTGCCAGTATCAGAGCGCTGCAATTCACATCAGGCAGAACTGGCCTAAAGATTTTTCAGGGAAGCACAGCTGATCTTTTAAAAATGAAACTGTAAAAATCAATCTTGACAAACTTTTTTTTTGGGGGGGTGGGATTCTGGTTTAGTTTGTTGGGTTTTTTAAACATTTTGTATTTCTTGAGCACAAAGCTGATTAAAGAAAACAAACCTGGCTTCCTAACAGGATTCCCTAGGCTGGATGGGGAGAGAGATACTTGAGCTTCCTGCACCTGCTATAGTAAACTGAAGCTTTACAATGAAGCTAAAGGGTGGATTTAAAGCATCCAAGCCCAATTTGACCTAATCCAAATTTTAGGCCCAAACTAGTTTCCCACAAAGTAAAAACTTTGTTTTTCTGTCAGTTTTAGAGAAAACCACTAAGATCTCATTTCTTAATTAGAAAAGATGATTGTACAAAACCACAAAGCACTCCCAACATCTCTGTGCACTGTATTACTACTCTTTCCATGGATCTCAGCAAGCTCAGTGGGAATGACACATAGCTTGGACACAGAGGCTGCTGGTAGCTCTATGGAGAGCACTCAAAACTGCTCTTCACTGGTACACAACACACGGAGCACCACTGCTTGCACAGAGCCCTGCACCACCAGTGCAAATCTCTACTGTGGAATCAGCATGAGAGAAGAGAGCAGAAGTCATGAGAACAACCAACCTTGTGCAGGCAGAAGCACAAACTGCAATGCTAAAACCAGCCTTTGAAGGATTAATAATAGCATACTTCAAACATGAACTTCAGAGCAAATAGGTTTATGTGGGGAAAAAAATCTCCTCTAAATCTGTTGTCTATATAACACAGTAGATATGCTGACATACTGTCTGAAGGTACAAGAACCATAGGTTTTCCCTTTCAAAAGGAAATAGATTGAGCCATGAAGAAAGGGTGGATTTACCCATTTCCTTAACAGAGAAAGTTGGATCACTAGTGTCAGTGATTGAAATAAAAAGCATTTTGGTGCATTTCCCCAGACTCTAGCACTTGTGCTGAAAAGCAGCTAAAGACTTAATGGTGGGAAAGAAAATGCCTGGTGTGAAAAAAATACAATTTGGAATTTCATTACTGCTAATCAAAGTTAAAATATACAAAAATCATTGGCAAAAATACTTTTGTCCCCCTATGCATAGATATAAAATACTATGACTGAAAAATTATTTATGAATAGTACACCCAGGATTTAGATACAGGTTGAGGTGCCTCCACAATCAGAAGTCGCATTTTATATTTTCTGTGAAATACCACTAGAATAAGACAAAATCCTAGGCATAGAACAGATCAACAATTGATAGGACCTTAAATATCTGAAACTAAGTAGTTTAAATTCTGCATAAGATAGAATCCTAATTTCAGAGCATTTTTAGAGTAATATTACATCACCTGAATTGGTCCAAGCAATGCAGACCTGATCTGATAAAGAATTCTAACCTTGCTTTTCCCTGTGATACAGAAATTTTTCAAGTGAAAGTTTCCTTTACGTGTTTTTGGTGCTTCTAGTAATTTGGAATATGATTTTGTAAAGTGTTACAATGAAGCTGTGGCAGTTGACCTGACTGTCAGCAGACATAAACCAAACCAACTCAGTAGAAAAAATCCAAATCCCTCTCAGTGGCATCTTTGATTCCATTCAATATTTTCATGCTCTAAGGCTATCTGTGAATGCTTTGACTGCTTTGACACTTCTTTTTATTTTACTGTTTGACAGATCTTCCAGAGCTAGGTGAAGTACTAAAGAGAATATAAACATATTTTAGAATCATTAAAGAAAAAGTAGAATTACTCTACTATTGTTTTAGAAATACATTCATACATTACAGCTATACATACCAGAAATTCTAATACAGGTACACCCATTTATACCATATTTCTCAGCCACTCCTAAGTCAAGATGACATTTTCAATATGAGCTGTCAAAATAAGACAGACAAATCCTAGTAGAATTGATTATATTTCTAGCAACATCTTTTGGGAACTATCTTATAATATTTCTTTCATTCCACAAGGAAAGTATTTTTCCCTTCTTCTAAATTCTGCAAACCTTTAGCAAGAACTCCCAGGTAAATGGTTGAACACAAATTATCAGCTAAGCGTCATTTAGCAAAAATATCAGCTAAGCTGAAAATTATCAGCTAAGCTTCATTTAGCAAAATTAACTCATGCTCTATCTTCTGCTTAATTGCCAGTAAGGTGCACTGTCAGTTCCTCTGTCTTCTGCTTTGTGCTACTGACCTGTCTGATGACAACTGACCAGTCTGCTTAAGTCTTTCAATTATTTAGGGAGATCATTAATATCTAGAAAATACTTCTGTTGCCAGGCAAATCATTTTTAACGAGGAAGCCTCCTAATCCAGTTTGGTTGTAGTTTTCGAGCAAACAGTGGAAATGCTGTTACCAGGCACCTTTACCAGCTGCTGGGTTTAACTGGCATATGTTCTGTAGATTATTCCTGTTGTTTGATGTTCCAGCCCTTTCTGGCTTCTAGGTAAACTGAAAAAATGCTGAATCCAGCACTAGAAATGTGTTTTCATGCAATTCCCTTGGGCCTGCCCTCCAGCCAGCTACAGCTGGTTGAAACCACTGTTCAGTGCTCACTGGAGAAGAGGTTCTGATAAAGATGGTATTTAAAAATTGCATTCCTGTTTAAATTCATGTTGTTTTGTTGGTTTGTTTTTTTTCTTCAGGAAACACATCAATTGTCCTAGAACGATTTCAAGAAGACATATGGGCAGTCATATATATAATATATATTATATAATATATATAATAAACCCAAACCTTGAGACACAAGTGTTGAGGTTGAAGAGAAAAGTACACTAAGGATTTTTGAGAGGCAGGGAAACTGTTCTAAAAATATGTATATTCTTTCTACTTCTTAATCATTTGTGATAGATACATGCCTGTGTAAAGAAAAGATGAAAATAAACAGAAGACAAACATTTAATTTCCAAAGGAACCATATTTTTAGTTTATCACAATATGACAACTGAATAATTGCAATGCAAACATTTCTCGAAACTCAAAGGCCATACAAATGACTAACCCTATTGAGAATACATTATATATGCATGTCGTAAGGGCAATTGCAAGAGAAGATCAAAAGACACCATGTCTTAAGTTTAATAACCCATTTAATATTGCCTTTCAATTCCATTTCATGCTCAGTAAAGCAAGAATAACTGAACCTTTCACTGATGCTGGCCTCAGACGAACAGCATTTGTTTTGAGGGCTCTGGTTGCAATGCCTTATCATGGTTGGCAATTATGGCCTTGTAGCAAATGCCAGGGACAGTGTCAGAGGAACTGCTTCTGCACCTAAACAAGGATAGGTCTTTAATAGGCAGTTTTTCTTAATGAGGGTCATACTATCTGCTGTGTGCATAGGAAAAAGGCCTGGCATGCACTGCTGTTGTCCTTTCCTCACCACATTCCCCCATCTTTCTTGTAATGAAATACAGTGCCTGCAAATGGGCAAGGGGTGAAAATGTGCATGACATGCTGAAGTAAGCAAAACACAGCACACTGTCCCATCAGAAAGGTTAATGGCAAAAAGAAGCAAGACATATAAACTCATGACATGCTAAAAAGCCACTTAAAAAAGGTTAATGGCTATTGCTCCCAGTGCTTGCTTAAAGAATAAACTGTGCTGGAACTCAGCCAACCGAGAATATTAGAATATAAAAAGAATGAGCAATAGCTTGAAATCAAAGATTACAAACTGAACCCCAGACTGAAACAGAGCAGACAACAAAGGTTTATAGTCTAATTATGTGCACAGTACAACATGCCATTATCTTATATTGTTCATAAACAAAATTATTTCATCAGTAGATCAGGGATACTGTACAGGATTCTGTATTTTGAGTCTATCCATGCAGCATAAGCAAAAAGACAAATCACTAATTCATCAGGAAATTCATTGCAGTGGTTTGGTATTTGCAGAGTTAACTGGTTCTAGCCAGGCTACTCTAAAGTCTTTAAAGAACAGCAGGTGCCATCTTTGCTTTCATCTTTTCATAAACTACTAAGAAATCTTTTGTTTCACCTTGAAAAAGACAATATATGTCAGTAAAATTAGGATAATGTAATATTGTAATAGCGTCTCAGTCATCCAATGCTATCTTTATTATAACCAACTGGAAATGAAAATTAAAAAGATTTGGTGAAGTTTGCTATGAAGAACTACTAGAAATATGAAAAAATGTTTTGTTGTAAACATGCAGCTGAATTACAGATTTCAGCAGTTTAGAGGCTTTGCATTAGAGTTGTACTAGGACCTACTGCAGAGCTGACCCACATGCATTGTATAATAATGAAATTCTTATGTGTCACGTGTACCTCATCAGATGACAGTTCTGCCTTGGTTACATAAGAGATAGGCACATTCCAGAGCATATCTGTCAGATGGATAAGGATTTGTCTTTAATTTTCATGGAACCCTCTTGTACAGTTTTGGAAGTTAGTTTTTTAATCTCCACTACCTTTATAAAAAGAGGTTAACTGTATGGCTGTATCTGTATACAGTATAATGCTTTCCCCTTTTTCTGGTACAGCTTTTCCGTAAATTTTGCTTCATTCCCATTTCCTACACATTCCTTTGCACTCCTAGGACCTTCTGAGAAGACAGCAGTTAATCTGACCATGCATTCACATTTTTCAGAATGTGATGGTCCACTAAACCACAACAGGATAGTGCAATGCCACCACAAATCCCCCCAAATTAGCATGCAGACTTGTAGGTGTGATTTCTACCAAAGGACTGTAGAGGCCAGAGCGAATCACTAGCTAAAAAAAGATGAGTGTGCATCAAGTCAGAGAGGAAAGGGAGAAGGATTATCACAACAGAAAATTACCAACTTACACTTTACTATACACTCAATTACCTCTTCTCTTTGATACAATCACCTATGTTATTCTCTGTGCTGTGACAAATACAACACATTAAGGGGGAAACTATATTCTCAAACTGTTTTTAAAACATGAAGTACAATATTTGGGGTACGTAAAAAAGCGTAATCCAACTAAATTTAGTTTGGAGAACATTTATTAATTAATATGAAAAACCCCATGCTGTTTGAGTCTACAAAAGAAGTGGTAACAGTTTTCTCCTGCAGTGCTAATAACTGTCTCTAATAGCACAAAATCCCAAGTTCTAGGAGGGGGTGCCACCTTGAAACTCTCTGAGTGGCATAGGACAGACAGGGTTAAAAAAACTTTTGCAATTCTATGAGTGTTTGGATGCAGCTTTTTAAATTTATCTTTATGTTCTTATACTGAAGCCCCAATCTCTGTAAATTGCTTCAAATTATGTAAGACCGATTGTCTCGACTTTTGCATAACATATAAGCACATCATGTGGTTAAATATTAAAATACTCACTGATAGATATGATCCTGTAACATGCCAAATCTCCCTGATCTAATCTATGCTTTTGAGAAGTACTTAACAGTTCTGACTTGCTCTGAAGTAAAGCAACCCTCCAGCTAATTACTGGGAGAAACAGGAAGAATATGGGAAGGAATTTTTTCTGCCTGATTTTACAGAATCACAGAATGACTGGGTTGGAAGAGACCTTCAAGATCAAGTCCAACCTATGCCCTAACACCTCAAGTAAACCATAGCACCGAGTGCCACATCCAATCCTTTTTTAAACACATCCAGTGATGGTGACTCCACCACCTCCCTAGGGAGACCATTCCAGTACTTTATCACTCAGCTGTCAAACAGCACCCCCAGGTCTCTTTCTGCCTGGGCACTGTCCAGCCACACAGTCCCCAGCCTGTAATGTTGAGGGGGTTATTGTGGCTAAAATGCAGGACTCGGCACTTGGACTAATTAAACTTCATCCCATTGGACTCTGCCCATCCATCCAAATGTTCCAGGTCTCTCTGCAGAGCCCACCTACCTTCCAACATATCAACACATGCTCCCAGCTTAATGTCATCTACAAATTTACTAATGAAAGACTCAATACTCTCATCCATGCCATCAATAAAAATATTGAACAGGACTGGTCCCAGCACAGACCCCTGAGGGACACCACTGGTGACTGATGCCCAGCTGGAAGCAGCACTGTTCACCACCACTCTCTGGGCCCAGCCAAACAGACAGTTCCTAACCGAGGAAAGAGTGCTCCTGTCCAAGCCATGGCCTGCCAGCTTTTCCAGGACTGTGCTGTGGGACACAGTGTCAAAGGCCTTGCTGAAATCCAGATATGCCACATCCACAGCCTTTCCCACATCCACCAGGTAAATCACCTGGTCATAAAAGGAGACCATGTTGGTCAAACTTGACCTACCCCCTCTAAACCCATGCTGGCTGGGTCTGACACCCTGGCCATCCTGTAAATTCTGTGTGATGACACTCAACAAAAACTGCTCCATTACCTTACCAGGTACTGAGGTCAGGCTAACTGGCCTATAACTACCAGGATCCTCCTTCCTACCCTTTTCATAAATGGGTGTCACATTGGCCAGATTCCAGTGATCTGGAACCTCACTAGCGAGCCAGGACTGCTGGTAAATGATGGAGAGTGGCTTCACAAGCTCATCTGCCAGCTCCCTCATCACCCTGGGGTGGATCCCATCTGGGCCCATAGATGTATGAACATCCAAGCATTCAGCACTTCTCTGACTGCCTCCTCCTGGGTAACAGGGGAGTGTTCACCTCCATCTCACCTGACACCATCCACCAACCCAGGAGGACAGTTGTCCTGAGGACAAGCTGTGTTCCCACTAAAGACTGAAGCACAGAAGGCATTAAGCACTACCACCTTCTCCTCATCTGCAGCTACTAAATACACTCCTGCATCCAACAGAGAACAAATGTTGGTCTTATCCTTCCTTTTGCCATTAATATATTTGTAAAAACATTTTTATTGTCCTTCACAAAAGTTGCAAAATCAAGTTCTAACTGAACATTTTATGGAACCATTAATACTTTACAACACCTCACATTATATGGAAACTGTTTTGTGACCTCAGCTATATCAGATCTGACACAGCACCTGTTCTTAACACTGTCCTCCTTCTTAAATAAATGTCCTAAACTTATTTTCTTCCTCAACCCCATCTATATCTTCAAGTTCATTCAAGTGCCTTTTCAGTAACCAGTTTTCTTTTTGCAAAACTGAATTCAACTCCTCTGTAGAGCTGTTACCATCACTGCTGTGTGATTGTAGGTCATCACATCAGGGTTTCTTATAATATCCTCTTTTTAAAAATACAAACATGTAATTTAACGTATCATTACATTTTCTGAACCATGCTATTTTTCTTCAGAAATTTACACATTTGCTGCAATACAGCTCCCATATTTGATGTAATATATTTTTGCAAGTCAAGAGATTAAACCAAAGCTTGCACAATAAGATGATTGTCACTTACGTTGTAAATCAGAAAGAAAAGCTGCTATTGCTGATTACGTCAAGAGGTTAAGCAAATACCATGCTTCAAAAAAGAAAATGAAGAGCTGAGCAAGAGAATAATTAAAAATATATAACTGAAATATGTAGTAGCTTGAGAAATAGAGAAGTATTTATATATTTTTAGACAGAAGTTTCTTCAGACTTTTAGAAATTGGTTATAAATCAAGTAAGAAGTCAAAACTAGTCCAGGAAAAGAAATTTTCATAACAAGTCCCAGAGAACCAGAAATGAAATTTCAACCACAAATGCAGTCCCAGAGTGAGGCTGCTCCCATGGTGAAATATTAGCTGCAAAAATTTTGAATCCTGAGCAGCTATGTTGTCCATGCCTCCCAACAAGAAGCATCCATGTTTCAGATCCCAGCTGGGTACCATGCCATCCCCGGGGGGGCAGTGATGGGCGCTCCCTCCCACCACAGGACAGCTGAGTAGCATTCCTGTGCCTCCTTCACCTTCCCTCTGCTGTAAAGAACACAATCCAAGACAATGCCCAATGAAAATAAACATTTGGTATAATCAAGGGCAGAGGGTTTTTTTAAATAAAAAGCTACTTTCGTTTTCATACAACAATAAATTGACTCAAATCAGGTTAGTGAGAGCATGCTTTTGATTTTTTATCTAAATTGCACATTGCAGCACTGTTTTCCTTTGTGAATTATAAAACACGGTCTCCTCAACGGACCACAGTCCTGTGTAGCCCAACAGGCCTACATATTTTACAATATAATTTGGAAACAAGACTGTGAATTTAGAAATTCCTGTGGATACATGTATGTACCATCCGGCTACTTTTCAATAACAAAAATTAAATTCTACTGCTGAAAAGGAGTCCAACTTTTGAAGAGAAAAGAACCTGTTTCAAAAAGCATATGAAATGACACAGTAACAGGCAATTACCTTTCATGAATACCCAGACTACAAGACATACATTCATGTGAATGTGGCTATTTATACTGACTTCTCTTTTTTTTTCCTTGATCTTTTGATATTTCTTGGAAGTATAACATGACACTCAGGTCTTTAGGGAAAACACGCATCGTCAAGCATAATTATATTGACTTATGTTTTTGGCTGGTAACAAGATTTATTAGTCTTTGAGATATAATAATGTCATGGATTTGCTGAAGTCAATATGTCTTGTGCCAATAAATCTTGATATTGGCAATAGAAGTCAATGCCTACTTATGATTTTTCCAACCAACAAAGCATCCTGTTAATATCAGATCTGCTCTCATGCAATAAGCAGTTCCTCTGATACATTATTCTGGCAATGTAGTCTGTTTTACTCAAAAAGCAAATTTCTTTCCAAGTCCCATCACTTGCTTAGCTGATCGGCTTTCAAGCATAGAGTCAGGCAGAGAGGGGCACAAAAAAAAGCTTTGCTTCTCCACTTGGGAAGGGGATGAACAGTACATTCTTGCACTTATTTTCAGTGTGATGTTCTAATGTGAAATCCTCTTGTAAAGACTTGGAAAATAAAATTTCTCTGCGTATAATGGCCAAAAACTGGAAAAACAAATAAAAGCTCTTTTTACTTGATGACAGCCAAATCTGAAACTCCCAGAGATATTTATGTTGAAGTTGTATGATTTTATTACAATAATATTTGCTTCAACAATGCTGCACTTTCCTTCCCAATGCCAAGAGTGCTATCTTTGATGTGAAATCAAATAATGACAACAACAATAATAATCTGAAAATCTTTATATCTAAAGCAACTTCTCTAGCTAATTTTTTCACACACTCTAATTCGCTCCTAGGTTATTCCTTCATATAACGGAACATATCTTAAACCTAAAATTTTCTCCTATCATCCAATCTGATGTACCTTTTCCTTACAAAATAACCTCTTCATAAGAGGTCATAATATTATATATTTTCAAAATATAACCCTAACTTCGTTAGGGGGAAAAAAAAATCAAACTTATCAAAACACTTCAAATATTCTAACACTGATTTGTAATTTAATTCTACACTTACTAATCTGTGCAACAAAATACAGTGAAATTCAGTGTCTTGATGGATCACTCATGGAAAACTGAAGTAATTACCCTCATTCTAATATTCCTATTTAAATGCATGGAAAAATGATTAGCTGAAAGTTCTTTATGTAGCAGAAATGGCATCTGCTTAATATTTATGCTAATGTGAAATACCTTTTACCCTAAAGGTTAAGGGTGATGCATGAATGAAAAACTAAAGCAAATAAAAACAATACAAATAGAAAGTCCTGCTACATAATGTCACTTTAATTAATTTTTTTCCTGTAGCACAAGTGTGACATTCTTTCTTGAGAATAACTTGCTGATATAAGCATAATCCTATGAATATCTCTCTTTATATTGTTCCTTCCTCCTCCTCCTCCCCCTCCTGTTGCTGGTAATGCATGTGAGATCTAAATTGGGTTTAATCCAATACATTAAAGATATCTTGATAGTCTCTTTAGGGCATATTCAAAATCATTCCTCATATGAGCCTGAGGTAAGAAATGGCTAACACTACCTGAATATTGGATATAACTCTCTATCCGTTCCCCACCACACAAGCCCAGCAAAAGAACCAAGAACTACACCAGCATTTTTTCTCTCCCATGTCTATCCCAGCTCATCCAAAAACTTGCACTTCAGTGAACTGTCCTAGGGGTACTGGGGCACCCTTTTACCCCAGTACGTCTAACCAAATGTTTGCGGCTACTTGTTCTTTCTCTGTGCACACCTCCAAGAGGAATCTGGTTTCTTTTTCTTAAATGCTCCTTCTCCATGTTTAACTGAAAATTGCAATTATGTCCCTGATTATCTTTCTCTTGTTTAGGCTTCATCTTCTTAAGATGAGTTGTCATGGAAGTCACATTGAGTAGAGAGAAGAACATTGCATGAAATTTGGGTGAGAAGAACAAGAGTTCTAGGAAGCTGGAAAAGGAAACCATGACAATTTGTTTTGAATAATAAATTAAGACAAAATGATGAGACTGTGGTTTTCATAACAAGATCAGATAATGACTAGAAAAAGAGAAATTAAAAGAAGCTACTGAAAGGAAAATAAAGAACTGGAAAAAAAGATACGGAGATGTGTGCCATCCTTCAAAAAGAAACAAAAAGGCATGAAGTCTCTGTGCAGATTGTACCTGTGTATCTGATAGCTAAATATTGAATTTTCACTATGTACCTATACCTAATATTTACACGACTATCAATAGCAAATTAACGCACCAAAAAAAATAGAGAAAAGTTCAGTAAAACAGAGTGACCAGTGGGTAACTAACAACTGCTGAATTTCTGCATAACCAGGAGCTGAAAATTAAAAGGAACCAGTAGAAGATTTCTTACTTACTCAGCACCGTACAGAGCTTTAAAAATATCAACACAAACATATAACTTAAGCAATTCAATAAGTGTCTTACAGAAATTAGAGAGGAAACAATGCTGGCACAAAAGCTCAAGTTGAGGATACCATCTGAACCAGACATGAATATTTACACACATTTACTATTGCATTATTTCCAGAGATTGTACTAAAGGGAAATCTCTCATAAAAATATATCATGGCATGCATTAGAACTAAATATGAGCAGTGTGCTACAAACAGCACTACCTGATAATGGCTTTCAGCTCAATGACCAGCAGTTTGTAATTTTAACCATCACCACCAAGCTTCAGAGAGCTTAGTTCAAAAGGTTTGAGGCATAATGAAACTTAAACAATTTTTGAAATTGCTAATAAATAACTGAAAGGATTTGAATTCCAAAGAAAGAAGAAAATTTAGCTGGATTTGACACACAGTAGCATCTTTAAAACAGACTGCCAACACCCAAAATTTCCTGTTAATCTTATTTAAAAATCCAAATCCCCACCCTCATCTGAGATGTAACAGAAACATGACATTAACTGAGTAAGCAAGGAGAACCTATTGAAACTCATTAGAGACAATGAGAAAAAGCTCTTGAACATTCATGAGGTATCTAATATTGAAAAAGAAAACCAAACAAACCATAAAAACCGTACAAACACCAAAAATCATAAAACAAAACACTGCCCTACCTGCCTCACCCCCCAACTATTGACTAGCTTTTATACACACTCCTAAGTTCTGCTTCTGCACTAAGTCCTTTATCAGAGCTAGTACTATGGTTTTAAAAAACACAACAATAAAAGAAAGGAAAATCCTTCCAATCTTTTTACTTATATTTCTTCTTTAAAACCTCTTTCTCTTCAATTTTCATGAATTAAGTCCAAAACACTAACAACATGTGCCAAGTTTAACCATTTACAGCTATCTGTCACTAAATTTTGTAATGTGATCAATTCTTTGCAATTTCTTCTTTGTTAAAATGAAGATGTTAGATGGATCTTACCATTAGATGCACCACTGAATTTTACTACTGGAAATCAAACCCTATCAGTTTTAGAAATACTGTTTAACACATTAGGATAAAAATTACTGCAACCACAATCCTTCCAAAATGAAACAGTGACAGTTGCTAGCTGGCAGCTGTAATAGAATTGAAAAATATAACTCTGTAGAATATAAGCAAAATGGATTAATATTTTATTTGCTCAAGGAAGAAAGAATTCACACGGTAATGTGCAACCCAGAGTGGATTGTGTTCAATGGGAAACACCTTCTCAGTTCACATGGGAGGTTCAGCATTCTTGAGTTTTGAGAATTTATCTCACTTGCAAATCCTGGGTGTGCCCTTTAGGTCACCTCTTTCTAGTCCTTCCCATTTCATGTTAGCAGGTGATAATCTCATAGATTTAATACCAACTACTACAGCAGTAGGTCATGTCAATCATTATACCTGTTACACCAAAGAAGTCTAGAAATCCACATTTTTCAATTCAAGTCTGCAATCTGCTAAAATCATTATCAAAGAGTGTTTCTGTCAGCTGCTGAATTATGACTGCCCTTTATCACACACATTCAACCACAGGCAGGGTTTGGAAGGGTTAAAAAGTCTTCATATAGGTGAGGATGTTGTTCTATGAACTGTAAAATCAGTATTGAAAGCAACTTGGCAAAGGATCTTAGGCCCTGGCTTAATTAAAGTTGAGCTTGTTGTGCAAGTAAACGACACACAGTCAGGATTTGCTCTCTGCATAATTTACACATCCCTTGCTGGCTTGCTCTCAAAGCATCAGAGAATAATTCTAGAGGCAAGCCTTGCATGATTTGATTCAGAGGTCATGTCATTGGAATAAAAAGAAAGAAAAATCAGTCACTGATATGTTTAGAAAAGCTTAGCTCAGAGTTTCAAAGGCCTGCACACTGCTAATCATAGTATGCAGAAGAACGGACATTTAGCTTGATAGTGTGCAGTAGAAGAGTTCAAGATTCTGCACACAAATGAAAGATTAATAAGTCTTACTCAGTTCAATAATACAGTACTCTAGATCAGAGATTTTTAGAGTGAAGTGTTATAACTCTTTATTTATAAATTATTACAGGTATAGATGCTTGAATGTATTGATGTGAATGTAAATAGCTTAGAGCAAATGCATTTTTTAATTGAAAATTGTGTACGTCCTTTCATATTTTGTGGGTCAAATGAGATCTTCGATTCAAATTTCTCCAGTAATAAAAAACTGTATCATTCTATGTGCTCTTGAGCACATGTGTCAAACAGTTTGATGCTTTTTGGATTTCTACCGAGAAAGTAAAGTTATTATGCTCTCCATCTGTTGTTCCTTACACTGTTGAAGTTTGGTAACTGGCAACACTCTTAAATACACAGGATATTTAAATACAGAGGGTCTGTAAGCTATCTGCACTTGCTGGCAGGGAGAAATATTTTCAAGTACTTCAAGCACAGAAGAATGAAAAAAATTGGGGTGTAAATTGATCTCATGTCATGTAAAGGAAAGTTACAAATCTGTGTTGTCATCACGTTTTAGACCAGAACTATACTTTTAAATCATTTGAGAATCAGTGAAAATGAAGTTTTCACAAAGACTGAAAACACCTATACTCTTGGCTTACAAGAAGAGACTAAATTATACCTTTGATACAAAACCCAAGGGAGAAACTCAGAGTTGCAGTTGTATCAGGCAGTAACTCAAAGGAAAGGGGCATAGTGACAGTTTTACGATGTTCCAAATCATTCCCACCTCTGTGACAGCACAGGCGTGCTGTAGCAGAAAAGGAGCAGCAAGGAAGGATTTCTACCTCAGCTCTCATTCACGTCTAGCAGCAATGGTTTGCTGCCCTCTGGGTTACAACTTAGAGACCAGGACAGCGGTGCAGATGATTTAGGCAATTTGCCAACAGGCATTGTCCACAATTGGAACAATGAGCAGGGTGGTACTTCACTAAAACATGCTTAGTCTTATGTTTGATGTACATGAGTGCAAATGAAAGGCTCTATAAAGCACAAAAGAAAGAAAAAAACCTTCCTTTTTGTTTTACAGGTTTCAGTGCTATAAAATAGATCCTGTGAAAATATGCAGAGGTGTAAGAACTATTACAACTCAGATAAAGAACAAAGTAGTAAACCAATTTAACTGTATAAAAAGAAGGACATAAAAGAATACAAGACTGAAAAAGATAATTTTTTTTCTAGTACATACTGATCACAAATCATGATTAATAAAACAATTTTTGCAACAATTTTTGCAAATAGGCTTTGTGCACTGGATTGTTCTAACAGGTCATGCTTTTTATGTGCCTTCAGAAACCTTTCATAATGACAAAATGTAATGTACAGACCTTGAGATTACTGCATAGTCATAAAACAAGATGATTCCTCTTGCTTAAAATGAATGAATGTTAGAAAGCCATTCTCCTCAAGATATAAGACAAACTGCTGGCACAGATCCTACTGCTCACTCTTTAGCCCTCTCTCTGTAGCTCATTGCTCAGCTGGAATTTTTGTTTTCATACGAAGTGACTGATACAAACATATTCACAAGCAACTTTTATCTATATTTTACACAACAACAAAGGAGTCTCTGGCAACTACCTGTAGACCAAGTAGTATGTTAAAGGAAAGCGTCACAGAAAATGCCTTATAATAGTAACTCTCATTGTGGAAAATCTGCCTCAATATTCAATTACCACATCATATATATTGCCATCAAGTTGCAGAGTATTTTTCATTAACAATATGCTACACCTTAATGACCAGCCTATTTTGTGTTTTTGTAAGTGCCTCACAGGCAAGTCCTGTCTGACCAACCTAGCAGCCTACTTTGATGGAGTGACTACACTGGTGGACAAGGGAAGGGCTACACATGTTGTTTATCTGTATGTAAGGCCTTTGACATGAACCCCCACAACATCCTTCTCTCTGAATTGAAGATATATGAATTTGATATGTGTTCTGCCTCATGGATGAGGAGTAGGCTGCACATTTGCATGCAGAGGGCAGTGGTCAATGGCTCAGAGTCCCAGTGGGCATCCAAAGCAGCATGGCCAGCAGGGTGAGGGAGGCGATTCTGCCCCTCTGCTCTGCTGAGACCTCACCTGGAGTGCTGCATCCAGCTCTGGGGCCCCCAAGAAAAGAAGGACATGGACCTGTTGAAAGAGGTCCAGAGAAGAGCCATGAAGATGGTCAGAAGGCTGGAGTACTTCTATGATGAAAGGCTGAGAGAGTTGGGATCGTTCCGCCTGGAGAAGAGAAGGCTCTGGGGAGACCTTATTGCAGTCTTGCAGGGTGAAGGGTGCCTTGAAATATGGGGACAAATGTTTAGCAGGGCCTATTGCAAGAGGACAAGGATTAATGATTTAAACTGAAGGAGGGTAGACTTAGATTAGATAAAAGGAAGGTTTGTAGAATGAGAGTGGTGAAATACTGGAACAGGTTGCCCAGACTGGTGGTAAATGCTTCATCCCTGAGAACATTCAAGGTTGCTCTGAGCAACCTGATGTAGATGGAGACATCCTTGTGCATTGCAAGGGGGTTGAACTGGATGACCTTTAAGTGTCCCTTCCAACTCAAACTCTTCTATGATTCTATGACTATAATAATATTTTTCAAATAGCAATTTTGACCAAAGAGCTCAATGGACTTTTTTGTCCAATGAATTTATTGTTTAACCCACAACAGCTTCTAATTTCAGGAAAACCTCTGCTCCTAGAAAAAGAATGGGAAATACAGTGGAGATTTAAAACAAACACCAATTTAAAAGAAACCCCAAAACAAACGGATAAGGAAAAAATGCAAACAAACAAAAAACTTTATTGGTTTTGTAAAAACATTTGTAAGTTCAACTTGCTAAATTTCGACAACATGCACTGATATTCCTTAGGAATGTCTATCTAGATTTAGATCTCTATTTTAGATCCCAAAATAAAACCTAGATTTTGGAAATTAATAGAACTAGATGTGAAATCTCATTAGTTCCTTGATTCTGTGAACTACAGTATTTCTAATGGAAGCTTTTTTATTAATACCCAGTGTTAGACATTAATGCTTTCTGCCATTTGAAGTTACAATTTCATTGTTACAGATGGCACACATCATTGATCCTATACCTAATAACTCTCAGGTTAACAATCACCAACTACATTAGCTTGGGTAGAACAATAATCAGAGTGATGGAATTTCTTACCAACATAGTCACCCATGGCTTTTTAAAGGCATGTAGCATACATAGACTGTTAATCTCAATAGTGTGGAAGACATTGGAGATACATATATATATATGACCAATGATCCATTAGAGTATAAATTTTTTGGTACTAGTCCAACAGAAGCTTTCATGGTTTCCTATCTTAATTTAGCATACTTAATAATAATTCTTTGTAGCCCATTACTTGTATATCATTATAGAGAACTATCAGACTCAGTCATTGCAGCCCACACAAACAACTGTGACCATGCACATACATCAACAAACAATACAGATTTCTAATGGGTGACATCCCACTGACAGTGCCTCTTTCTTTGAGGAAAGTATTCACTCAGACACTAACTACTGAGGTGATGTGGTGGGGACTCACTTCAGCTTTTCCTTCTGAGGGGCAGTATGAATGAGGCAGCACACTTAATATCAGCTTCTGCCAGGACCAGCTCCCCCACTAGAGAAGCTGACTACTGCTCTCTGCCATGACCTCTCCATTACGCCATAAACCATCACTCTGGTGGACTGTGACTTAGTCTTCTCTCTATTTAAATTTATGAACTTCTGCCCTTCTGTCCACACTCAATGCTCATATAAGTGGAGTGGCAGGGTGCTCATATCTGGGAGTGGCAGATGTGTCCTATACAGTTCAGGGAAGAGCAATATGTACATGGCAGGAACACCATCAAGGAGTTTAATGTAAATGCTGTGAACTTGAGGCACTTTAGACCTCTTTATTCTACAAGTCAGAGATCAATCTTTAACCAGTGATTCATAATTGAAAGTTCAACTTTCGATTTTCTATTTCAGCATGTAACTTTCTAACACTGAGCTGTGCAGCTTTTATGTTGCTACACTAGAACTGAGAGCACTAAACTATATCCTTACTACAAAAAGATTTTTTTTAAAACCCGGACAAGATTTTTTAAAAAAGTAAATCGGCAAATGTTTTTCTTACCTATGTTGTATAACAAATTTAACTCTGTTATTGCCTCTCTATTAGTAGTTGCTTGGCATTCCATTATTTATTTACTCTTCTAGTTTAGTGTGATTGACATGTTTTATAAATGTGGCATTTTTTTCACAAGAAATAACTACTGAAACTATTTGCTCAGCATAGGCAGTGGTACCAACTACTGCAGCTGCTCTCAACAGATCCTATAATCAGTGCACTGTCATTAATCATCCAGTAGTTTTCCATTACTGCCTTTCAGGTTTTTATCTATCAAAGGGTATTTAAGTCAATTGGAATTCTATTTTCAAGTGATATTTCATATGATTTCATAATAAATTAATTTTTAAAAAAATCTAGATAATTTTCCTTCTTAATCACAATAATGTTATCCAATGAAAGAATACCATGAAATACAGGCCATTGCTTTTCCTCTGGGTGGCTCCCCTAGCTTGTTGGTGACTGAACAAATGAATTAATTTCGAACTTATGAATTCACCACACTAAGGACTTAAATTTCTGGAAAGAACATTACACATAATACAGTATTTGGTAACTTTTGCCTTCTCAGCTTTCAGTTACTTTTTACATTATCCAAACACAAGACTGCCACATTAATTTTACCGAAATGTTTAACTTTATTTAAATCATGCAAGAGTCCAAAAATTTTTAACACCAATTCAACCCAAATTTATTTGCAATGATCTGGTCATATTGTTATAGGTTGGTGTAACACCTGTAAACCTTGTACCATGCAAAGAGTTTATACCTGCCCTAAAAAAGAGATCAAGCACAGAAAACCCCAAACCAGAAATTTAAGTCTGGTAAAACTATAAGCTACAGGAAGAAGACTTCAATGATGGAAAGCATTAGCCAACCTTATTTCCCTGCTAGCTTGCCTAAAATTATTCTGCCAGAAACAATTGGCCTATTCTCCTTCAAGATATATGCTTTAGGGAAGAAGGAACAATTATTTTATAAAATATGCAATAACACCAGATCATAATTACACTGCTTTGGAAGCATTGCAATGCAGACACAATTACCTAACATCAAATTTGTTCTGAACATCAGTAGTTGTTACTTCTGAAAGAACCTTATGAAAGGTGAAATAGACTGTCAAAACTCCAAGCGATCAAACCTGAGATTTATAACTTTTCCAAGTGGAGAAAACCTTATGCAATGTTCTGTTAATACAATAATTTATCCCCCTTAGCCCTCACCAACCAGTTCTATGAATCGTCTCAAACTCCTGATAGATCTACCAATCAAGGACAGACCAGCCTTCCCTGTGCCTTTTCCTTTATCATGGTGAAAGAAGACAACAAAACCGTGTGGCTATAAGGTATTTTTCTGTGATGTTAACACTAACCAGACTATTCAAAGAGCAGTCATCTGACCCATAACTGAGGAATAGAGCAATATTTCTGCCTCATGTGCTAGACATGCACACAAGTATCTCCCAAAAGGAAGTGACCTGTAATACCATGTTCTACTATCAGTATTTAAGGAAAAAAAGTGTCACAGCAAAGATTTGGCAATGTCCATCTAACCTCTTGAGTTGTTCAGGTCCTCCCTCCTTTTGGATTCCTGTAAGCCATAGTTCTAGATACTAAGAAAAGCATTTGCTCTTTTTTTTTAACCCCTCTTGTCCTGCCCTGCTACAGTGCCATCTACACATATTTCTTCAAAACTGTTCCTATAGTCCTAGTCTGTTCTTTTTCTGAAAGTGCTCCTTGAGTAGAATATTTTGGCTCGGAGAGAGGTATGTATCTGCTCTTCCCCTGCAGTTACCCCTATTTCTAACTCAGGTGTTAGCAGCTGTGTTCTTGGAGTCATCAGCCACAACTACCTTAAGTAATCTGCAGGCCTAAAAAATATTGCTTCAGTGAATTTGCTGAAAAGAGGAGATGGATGGGAGGGTTGACAGTCAGCACAGGTGCTCTATTTCAGACTTGCTCTAATTCTTCTCTTTTGTAAACTGTCTCCAGGTAGGAATAAAATACAAATCTTTTTTTCCACAGACTGCAGATGACACTGCAACAGGAAGGAAAACTTCATGAAAATCATGACTATAATTGGAATGACCTCTGGATGTTTATTCATTTATGCAACAGAAACTCATAATTTAATTTAACTTGTAGAAGATCCACCTAAATGAAAAAAAACCAACAAAAGATAACTTGCTTCAGGGGCAATAAATCTGCAACTTCCTTTTATATAAAAAAGTTCTATGTATAGTAGAATTTTAATTAAAACCTAAGTTTTTAATATAAGTTAGTGATATACAGGTATTTACAATACTTAGAAAATCAGATAGATTTATAACTTGCTGCTAAATTAACACTTGGTGATCCATGTCCAGGTATATAAGTTCTCTTAAAATGCTGGATGTTAGATAGAAGGTCTGTAATAAAATCAGAAGCTCTGAATTTCATGGTACTTTAATGCTGTCTCCAAAGTAATGGAAAAGCCATTTTCTAGCACTTGCTTCAAGGACTCTGCTAATAACATTTTTCACAAAGGACCTATATTTTTTAAATAATACCTTGTGAAGTTATTCTAAAATATTTAAAATCATGCAACTAAATTTGGAGAGAACTTCTCAGCCTTTTAGTTCTCCTTAATCAAAGTTTTTTTAAAACTATTTTTAGTCACAAATTTTATTGCAACTTGACATGCAGTTCAATAACAAGAATAGAATTACCAAATTATTACTTTACTATCACATATGACTCTTCTGTACTACTTACTCTGCCATTCTATCGTCATGATCTAGCTTAAAAATCCATTTCTGGCCAAAGCTGAAGACTCAGTTGATGGCTTCAAGCAAATCACTGCCATCTAACCTTCACTGCAAAAAAATATTTTGCCATTTGATGCTTGGATATTGCAAAGAAACAAAGCAGAGTTGCATAGTGACAAAATATGCTGACAGAGTTGTGCGTGAAAACACATACAAATACTCACAGCTGGTCTGGAATATAGACAGAAGGAAAGCAAGTATTAAAGTGCAGCAGCTCTTGCCAGCAGCAACATGCACGTCCTGAGAGGTCTGCCAAGAGGATACAGCCCACTCCCCATCTTATCACTGAAAGAGCCATGCAGCAGCTACCTAAGAGCCTGTTCACTTTCAGCAGTCAATCAACTAAACTAAGTTTTATTTTGGAGACAGCAACGAAGATTATGCTGAATGAATTTAAAAGAAAAAATGTAGACTAGAAATATAATTAAAGGGACTCTTCAGCAAAGGCTGACTCTCATGTTTCAAGAGACAGCAATTTCTTTTAACTTCTTGCACTGGATACATAAATTTATTTCAAGACTAACCCATGAGGCTCGAATCTAATCAAGATTTAAAATCTTTGGGCCTGAAGACTGTGCTTTCTCAACAAAGCAAAATTATTCGCAAGCTGCCCTAACGGCTTTCAGAGAAAAGAGATCCAGACTGTGTTCTGTCTTCCAGGAATTTTAATTGAAGTTTAAGGGCGTTTGGATCTTCCTCATTCAATCTAGCCAATGCATAGTAAAGGTGCCTTCAAATGTACTCTTCCAAATCCAAGCCTTATATCATTGGACCTAAAAGATAAAGCTGCAGAAGCCTACAAATGCCTGCCTTCTGCCAAAGGAACTCTCTCCACTTGAGCTTCCTTTTCTCCAATCCACAGAAATGTGTTCCCATGACAAAAGAAAGAGGTGCAGCCTTTCTAATTCTCTGGGGTATCAGCACATCCACTCATTGAGTATTTTTAGATCCTTTAGTCTGAGAAGGTTAAAGAGACTTATCCTGATGTCTCTTGAAATACCAAAAGGCAAGTTTTCCTTTAAACTACTCTACTTGTTTATCTGGCAGGCTGAACTCCAAATAATTACCATATAAACTGGCTAAAAAAACCCCAAAACATCAAAATCTATCTCAAGAAGAAAATAAACATTGAGAAAGCATTACAGAATTACCTTGTGATTATTTCTTAATTCTGAGTAATTGTTTCAGAGGCATTTAGTTTTATTTTTCCTTCAAATAATTCAGTAGCAAAAGTATTAAATTGTAGGAGCAAGTGTTCTGATTTCCAGCATGAACATTTCTCCTAGTTGCCCCTAAAGGAGGTAGTCAAGCATGATATCATTTCTACAGATGTAGTCAGTCATATTCATAGTATTTTCAAAAATTACCTCTGCATTTAAATGAATTGAATATGTGATAATATATATATTTGTAATATCTAGATCTATGTATTTAGTAATATATTTTGTTAGCCACATTTTCAATAAAGAGGTGAACCAGAGGTCATGTTGTCAGTACTAGAATTATATGGAGAATATGAGAAAAGCACCTCCCAAAATTTTTTATGGAATATAAATACACATGAACTGATTTTAAAAAGTCATAGAATTTACTAGTTTTGCTCACTAGAAAAACTATGGCCATTTTATTTCTCCATGACAAAACAAATTGATGTAATACAAAGCATACAGATTGGAAGTTGTTATTTACCTGCACAGCCACAGGCAATATTAGTTTCAAGTCATTATTAGCAACAAGAGTTTTTAGCTTTGAGGGTAACATGCATATTCCACAGAGAATGCTGGTCTGAATTATGTAGGCACAGCATGGATACCTTAAACTTGTGGCCTTTCAGAGCTGTGCTTAGAATAGAGATTTATCCTCCACATGCAGTTAACTAAATTCAGATGGCATTCCTGCTAAATTCCTTACTCTCCTGATTAATCAGAGACTAAAACCCTAAACCTATACATCCAACATTATCAAAGGATAAAGTAACAAGTTTTTAAAGTTTTTATGCTTCTAGGCAAGTGAAATATTAACTACGGATACAAAACAGATTTATGTATAGATGTCAGAGACATTCAGTGAGCCAATACATCCAGGCTTTCAATGTAACTATATATTGCAAAAGATAAACCTGAGGACAAGCAGTTCTCTGCTTGCAGCCCCAGCGCTCTTAGAATATCCCTCCTGCCCTGCTACATTTCCTAAATATTTAAACTGCTCTGGCAGTTCCATTATTTTCTCACTAATTCAGAAATGGGCAGCACTTGGTGGCAACATGACAGAGGCAGGGAAAAGTCTGAGATGGATAATCACTCATATTTGTGGTGCTATTAAGCTAAACTGATCTTGCAGTAATAAAAAAATTTCTTTATCAAAATCCTACCAAAGAGTACCTGAACTTAAAGGAAAAGGTCTTTTGATAAGTAATATAAGAAAAAACCCCAAACAACCTACACAGAAAACCTTTTATTCTATTAAGGTTGACATTACTAGCATTTTCTATTTAACATATTACCCTAAGACAAGAGGAAACTTCCCTGCCATTTAAGGGGTCACACTAATGGCAATGTATTTTCTGACAACAATGACATTTTTGAATTGGGCAAAGCAAGGGCTGAGCTATGCCAGAATTTCCTGCAAACAGTGGGTGTTCACACGGCTCCATAGGCAGGCAGGGCTGGTAGTGATTACAAATACAATCACTGTTGTTCTGTGCTGATTTGCTTTGAGGAAGCTCTAAAAGCAAGTGCTACATTAAAGAATCCATGAATATTGACTGTACAAATGTTTTGACATACCACGCTAACACTACAATTAATTCCTTTAGGCCTGAACAGACAGCCTGGAGCTCCAGTCACAGAAAGGCACAGCCTTGTCAAAGCTTGCCCTTGACCTAAGTGGCAGTCATAGAGTGAAACACACAAATGTGTGACAGGAGAGAAGAAACCAATCAACGGGGAGTGCACTCTGTGCTGCCCCCCACACCCACTGCCAAAGCACACTTTTCCAGGCATAGTTTGCCTGGAGATCAAACAAATAATTTCTTCCTAAGGAAGCAAGACCTGAGACCTTTTCCAAGCCACTGAAATAAGAGTGCCACATGTAGCCAACCTGAAGGTGCTATTAATATCTCTAAATATGACACTTATTGCTAGAACATGGGAAATGACTCATTTGTCTAATAATGCTCCACTGTGGATCAGTTAACCAACAGTATTAGCAGTACTTAAAAAGATGATCGAAATAGCCTGAATGCTTTAACATTTTTTACAGCACACAGCAAGAAAGAAGGAAAGAAGAAATATTCCAATGCAACATAACCTAATCCAAGGACAGAAAATATCTGGGAATAGCAATACAAATTAGAATTTATTTTTAATGACTATCATTGATTTTCAGACAGCTCTGTGAGATGGCTTCTCTATACTCACTGCTCTCCAGCACTATCATACTACATTTAGAGCTGCCTCAGGATGTGAGGGCAGACTAAAAATTTCCAAATTGTCAAGTTAACAAATGACAGGGCTCATAAGGAAAACTATATCATATCATAAGGAAAGCAATAATTATCAGGTTTCTTAATAAAAGATATTTCACACAAAGTTCACATTATAATAATTGCTATTTTGTGAGAAAATTTCTGAGCAGACAATCAGCACTGTACAATACAAATTAATCCATGGAAAATACCAGCAGATTTGATAGCATTTTTAAATATTTGCTAGAAGCTGTTTATTGATTGAGGATGCATAATTAATATAAACAAGCAACTGCAATTCATCATTAATAGTACAGACAGAATGAATCAATCCATCTGGAAATTTAAGCATCATGCAATTGATTATTATTTAAGAACACTAGAAATTAAACATCCTTTTAATACAAACACATTATTTGAAATACTCTCTAGATGTATCATGTATTCTAATATTCTAACTAATTCTATGCTATGTATAGAGAATAAGAATCTATTTTAGTGTAGATTTCTATTTTTTTCAAATCTGGTCAGCAAGTTTAGTCCAACTTATGATTTCTTATACTACTCAAAAGTAATCAGGGTGTCTTAAAAAAACCCTATGACATTAAAAAAAAAAAAAATAATAATATATATATACACCCTGACTTAATGTAACTTTTTTCTTCTTACTGTTTTGTTGAATTTCATTTCAGAGAAAAAACTATAAACCTTTCAGTAAGAACTACCAAAATTTGATTTCTTTTTAAAATTAAAGACAATATGCTCAAGTACAGGCTATTCTGGTTTTAAGCAACTGTTTTCTGTGTCTCAAGAAGAAAAAACTCCAACTAAACCGAAAGTATCACAAAAACCTCCCCAAACCCAAAAAATACAAACCACCTCCAACCTAAACTCAAGACCCACCCAGCCCCTACCAGTCCTTCAACATCTTCTGTCTGACTTAAAGAAAAATAACTTTCCATTACTGTTGAGTGTTCTGTTAACTCAGTCATCATTTGTGGGTAGCCCTACAGTTTTCATTCCTGACAATGACATAAAGTAGATAATAAAATGATGTGTCACACTGGCTGCTAGCTGCATAGCTGAATAATATATCTTTAAAATTGACTAGACACTGTTTTACTTGACTCTGTATGTGAAATATGGTTGGATATCATGTACCTCCCCTTGGGGATCCGTAAGGATTACTAACACCCACAAAATTGTTGTGACATTTGTTTCATGCTTGGATGTCCCCATGAAAGTAGGAGAGGTATTGCAGAAAAAAAAAGTCATGTCTTAAGGATGTTGCCATGGTGAAATTAATTCTCCATTTACATATTCTCTGAGTGAGAAGACAGAATACTGGACCAAATCAGAATGTTAACTTTCATAGATGGCTAAATGTTTGCATTTTATCTTGTTAAGGTTCTTAGCTAAGGAATATGGTTCTTATTTGTAGAAGAGATATAGATCCAAGCAGGGGCTGTACTTTGAACCAAACAGAACCCAGAGAAGCATGATCCCAGATAGATCAGGCAGACAAACTGCTATTTTGAATTTAATCTATTTGCCTCAGCTCTAGACTTCCTACTACTCAAATATTTTTAAATCCTTTTTGTGATAAAACTCCAGAAAAAATTATCTATAAATGAGGATAATGATACCAATTTTTAATATTGTATGTAATGATAAAACACTTTAGAATACTCACAAGGATATAATTTTTTGTATTTGAACTGAGTAAGTTGCAATAAAGCATCTATAGAGACTGTGCACAAAGAAAGAACAGGAGAGGGGAAGTTTAAACAGAGACCAGGAGGAAAACCTTGACAACATCCTAAAATTCCCAAAAGCTATATTTGCAGACTTTAATTAAGCTACTTTAATACTACTTTTTTGCATGTTATTATATAATTTTGGTTTACTTGTGACTTTCACAATGTCTATATGCACACATACATTTCCCCAACAAACACACCCTCACACTATTATGTCATAATGCATATTTTATAATTTGTTTCACTTACACCTGGAATATTTTGTTTTATGCATCTGCCAGGTACGAGACAAACAGCAGATTACAACGTGCTGCACTATCACAGCATTTAAAGCAAGCACATATATGTTTATACTACAGTGCATTAGCAGGATGTTGTGCAGAAGCAGTGCAAATTGGTACAGTACCAATGTTCTCAGAGGAAGCCTTTATTGTCACCACTTTCTCCTCCTTCAACTCACCTTGAGCTGATGCTGCCATTGCTGCATTCAGTTCCACAAAGCAACACAGACAGGGGCACTTAGCACCAGTTTTACTTATAGTCATTGCCTAGCCTTTGTGAATTTTTGGAGGACAGATGCTTGCTGACATGTATAACATCAAATTTGATAAAATTTATTTTGAAAGGGGCCTCTAGGTGTAACTATAATACAAAATATAAATCATTTTTCCTCCATTCTTGATGAAGATAGGTCAGAGCTGTTGATAAATCCTCTGGGGCTTTGCATACAAAGTAATATGAATATCAAATCAATCCAATTCCTCTCCTTTACTACTATTGCTAAAAAAAGTGCTTTTTTATGTCTTTCCCTTTAACAACAACATCAAAGAACTAAGGAAAACAAATTTTACATTAGGAAGGCTGTGTCGAAAAACATTTCACTTCAAACAAGGCACCACACAGAGCTGACAAGATGAGCGATTTAAACACTAATTAGCATCAATTTCTTTATTGAATTATAATTTCAAGAAAATGTTGTGTGACCCTCTGATTTAAATACTGTTTTCCCTTCAAACACATTTGTCATTGCCAAAATGAGTTCTCAGATTTATAGGCATGGATTGTACATTTTGAGAGTTTGATTCTTACAAATGAGCCTGTTTCCACATTTATAACCAAGGGCTGTGAGGACTATATTAACCACAATATGCATGTTAAGATCAGAACTGTTACAGAGTATGCAAGGCACCATATCTATATCACACTACTACCTGAGAAACAACAACTTCATATGTGCTGAATGGGCAACAGAAAATGTGTTGTCATTACTTTCTTCAACTACACGTCCCACCTTGACTGGCAGACAAACACATTCTGGACCCCAAACTTCTCCAAGAAGGCTTTACAGTAATAAAAACCCCTGAACATACGTGGCTTCTGTTTCATACAGACACCACAACCACTCATTTGCCTGAATGATCACACAGATGTAGAGATTTGTAAAAGCATTACAGGTTCATTCACACCTACTTCATGTAAATCCTCTCTTTTAATATTCATATGTGAAACACATGAAACACAGATTTCATAGAAGAATGAACTTAAGAAGTGGGAGCTATGAATGCTTCTTTCTGTATAGCTTCCCACATATAACAAGAAAGGAGATTTGCATGGGGTAGATGAAAACAGACCTAAAATTAGGTCTTCGTGACAGGGGGCCATTGACTGAGTGAATGCAGAAGTCTCAATTAATAAGGATTAGAAGTTGTGCTGTGACTGAGATGCCAGAACATCAGAAAGGCATCCAGGGACTAGCTCACCTCTGTCCTAATGAGGTTTCCCTGACAAAGAAAAAATATCATGATACAGGCAGTCTGTATATAATTTATGAATTCTTGGCACCATAATGATGTTGGCATGCATTTGCTTTAAAAAGAGTGTGTGTCCGTGGGAAAGGGGACTGCAACACGTCTCTGTGGGAAGCAGGCTCGGGTGAAGCGATTATCTCTTACCATGGCTGTGCTGACCCCAGGGCAGGAGGCTAAGCAGGCTGCCTCGGTGGGCACACTTTGTCTAAGGCTTTGTGCAAAGGAGTGCTGCAGTGGTCGATGAAGTCACCATAACAATGAATGAACAGAGCCCCCCAAGAGCATTGGCACAACACAATGTGAAGAGCCTGCTTTCCTGTCAGGTGGAGTCCTGTCTAAGTACAGGGTCAGACAAACGGGGAAAAAAGTGGGCTTAAAACAGAGAGCTTCTGAAGGATCTTGAGGCTACTGAGAAAATACGCTAAAGGGATTCCTACTTTTGCATTCCTTGTGCAAGTAACAAAAAAGTTAGATTCTAATCCTATGCTATATCCTGTCACACAACTGTAAACAGATAAATTGTAGGTACAGAGCATTCAGGGGAGCAGAGCACAACAGCATGTAAGCGATTTCCAGGTTAGTCAGAAAGCACAATTCTCATGAAGGGAAGGCAGGACCATGTACTCAGCAAATATGCCACTAAAAACCAAACAAAAAAAGAGGGAAGGAAGAGATTTGGTCCCTTCACATGCCAAGAGAATATTCAGAGCACAAAAGTTAAGGTGAAGACCCAAATGTTGTGGAGTTACTGCAGGATTGGGAGAACTTCCAAACTTTGAAGGCATAACACAGTGCCTCTGTGCCAGGAGACACTGGTAACTGGAATAAAAAATTAAAGACACAGTCATAACTAGCTTTCAAAATATAAACAACCTGTCTTCCTGCAAGAACACTGGGCGAAATTTTTATCGCAATGGCTTTAAGAAAAGGAAAACTAACAAATACAGCATAAACCAGAAATCAGGATAGAAGATCCTTGTTGATCTCCCCGTGTGCTAAAGTGAATATTTAAAGTTTATAGAAAGAAGTAAACAAGGTATTTACTAGATAAATATCTAGCACAAAAAAATTAACTTTCAACATAAAATACCTCATATTTCATATATACTAAGCACCAATTCTGAGCTGAATTACACCAGCACACCATAGTTTCTTTATTCATAGGCACGAGGCTATCTTCCTATATGAATATTCAGAGTAAGATGCATTGAAAGATATGGGGGATTGCAGTCCCATCCCTAATCCTCTTGCCTTACCTGTTGGTATTATGTATTTGATGCTCAATATCTTTTAATCACAGAATGGCTGTTTTCTACCCTGTGTAGGTGTGCCTGGCTTTTTAAACTAGTGATCTGCAAAAACAATTAGAACACTGTTTACAAGATCACACAAAATGCTCAAATGATACAGCAAAGCACAGGCCTCAGAGATAAAATGATTATTTCAAATTAAACAATCCTGATTCTTTCTCTGCAATTTATACTGCTGTGTTGTGTGTTAGAATATTGAAAGCCTAGCTCAGTACTTTGATTGTATTGAGCTTTAGGACATCTCAAGTGCCTCTGTGACTTGTTTTCAGATATTCAAGTTCTATTTTCCTGAATGATACCATGGTTTTGTCCTCTTTTTCATTAGAAGGCAATAACAACAAAAAAGGCCAAATAAAAATATTTTGAATAATTTCAAATGCAAAAGAGAAAATCAGGTAGTATGGTGCCACAGTTGTTGCAGAGGATCTGTCCTTCTGAAATTATCATGGATGCTCAGACTTGCAAGGAGACCTATTAAAAACCCCTCCATATTTATATGTGCTGGTTTAGGCTGGGGGAGAATTAATTTTCTTCATAGTAGCTTTTATGGGGCTGTGTTTGCATTTGTGCTTGGAAAATGTTAAAAATCCAGGGATGTTTTCATTACTGTTGAACCGTGCTTAGACAGACACAAAGCCTTTTCTGCTTGTGAGCCAACCCCCACCAGCAAGTATGCTGGGGTGGCATGAAGTCTTTCTTTAGGGCTGAAGGGGAAGGTCGAAGAGCAAGGAAAGGGGAACATCTGAAATTATGGCATTTATCTTCCCAAGGAGAACTTCCTTCACTTCCTTGTTATTCATGGGTGAACACCTGCTTGCTGATGGGAATTAGTGAATGAATTCCTTGTTTTGCTTTGCTTATGTATGAGTGTTATTTGCTTTACTTGTTAAACTGTCTTCACCTCAACCCACAAGTTCTCATTTTTACTCTTCTAATTTTCTACCCCAACCCACTTGGGGAAGAGTGAGTGAGACTCTTTCTGGAGCTTATTTGCCAACTGTGACTGAACAACAACATGGGAGTGTGAATGGCCTCGATGCATTTAAAGTATTTTTCAACTGACAACTGAAGTGTATGCTGAAAAGTCAAAGCTGTTGTAGTAAAATCAACTTAACTCAAAACACATTCAAAGCCCCACCCTGCTCTTGTTATTGAGGGAAGGAAAAAAATTAATCCCAAATATCTCTGTGTGGGTCTTATGAAAGGCGATTTTAGTGCTGGAGTTTGCTGAGACAGACAAATAGATAAATGCAGGCATTTATCCCATATGAAATTAAATCCACACTATTTATGCTCAGCTTTCACTGAACCTCTAATGAATTTGATGGCTAAATTTGCCTGATTTATCCCAGAAATCCCAAGTAACAGCACTAGCCTTCAGTGAGCAAGAACTCAGAAACCTAGAAAATGCTCCTACCATGTCTTCATGGAGTGATAACACAACTTGAGGAAATTAATGCGGAAAGCTTAGTACCACATTTGCTTTCACTTCCCAGAGCTAGCTGATACCCCTCAGACAGTATAAAGCCCAATATTCTAGCACTAAGTGAGTACCAAAACAGCCATAGAAGGTGACTTTTTCCACTACTCCTAAGTGGTGTAGTTGATTCTCATACTACTTTCCCTGTGTCATGGAAATGGATGGTGAGAGACTGAGCATCATCATGGATACAGAAGATGAGTCAGACTGCCAACAGGGCAAAATGCAGCCACATGGTGCTAAATCTCATCACCCATGATTGTAGATAAATAACAAGGCTCAGCTTTCACACCCTGATTCTTTTTCTCTTCCTACACATATAAAATCAGGTGGAAAGCTCTTAAAATAACTGCAGTTATTCTGATTCTCTAGGTTGCATTTGTGGTACTATAAAGCTTATGCTTCCTGCTGTATGGTATAAACCCTTGCAGTTATTTTACAAGTTTTATGAGTGAGCTTTTTTGGTATTTGGTTGAGTTTCTCTTTTGGTTTTATTTGCTTTTTCCTTTTGAATTTGGTTGTTTTTTTCAATTTAAAAAAATACAGTCAGCTATTAAAAATCTTACTTGATTTAACCCAAAGGATAGTAAGCATGAGGAATGTATCAAGATCTGCTTTCAGAACTGCAATAGAAATAAATTAACAATTTGTGTGGTATTTTGCTTTCATGCGTTAATTTCAGATTCACAGTAGATACCATATATTTGAAACCCAAATAAGACATAAAAAGGTTAAAAAATACAGACTTCACTGAATAAAAGCCAGCATATCTTTCTGGTTAAACTACACAAGATAATAAAAAAATTGACATCAAAGAAAGCACCTCATTCAGACCTTTCAAAATACTTGTCATTAAAAGATGGTTTGTTGAAACTTCAGACAGGCTAAATGTATGCCAGATTTTGAGTGAAAGAATTACCTTTCCAGGGTTGCAATTACAACTGTACTTAGTTGTCATGGCAACCTGGTAACATATAGATGTTGTCAAATGAAGACATCAAGGGACAGACAGTGATCTTCAAACCACTGCATGCCAAGTGTCATTTTTCATGGATATATCTGTGCTCAGTTAGGAAAAAAAGATTAAAAATAGAAAATTAACATTTTAAAAAATGTTTAAATAGCATTCAAATTGCAATACCAATATCCCATTTTGCAGAGCTATTTTAGTATCCTTAGATAATTGAGGGATTGATTATTGCTTTCTCTTCCTCTTCCTTTTTTTTTTTTTCCCAAGTTAACATGTTCCCAAAATGCAAGTACAACATTGAGAGTTGAAAGGAAAAGAGTGGAAGAGGTCAGGATCAGTAATGAAGGTTACCATGCTTTGGTGACTGCTGAGTCCTGCTATTATCCTCCACCTTCTCTTCCTGTTTTAATTGTCCTGCTACCTAGACATGGGTATTTTCAGTCGGGTGCTCTTTTTGACCTGTACTTCAATTACTTTAGACCCAGCAGAAGGAAAAAACGGATCTATACTAAACGTCATTGTTGAGCATGGCCTGAAGATCTGAGGTTCTGCAAGTATTCCAGCTGTGATCTATTTGTACAGGTTGAGACAGAATCCAGAAAGCATCCACTACAAACACGGCTTTCAGTTCTCTTCAATAGACAGCTCATCCTGTGGTGCTGTCATCTACACTGCTATTTTTACTTCTACGGACCACAGTGGCTTTGCTTGGTTTTATATTAAGGTTTACAACAAAGGTTTTCTGAGTTGGCATTCAGTTTCTTCACACAGGCTGCTCACACCATGCTGCTGTGCTCACTAATGCCACTGTGAATTATCAGTTTAAAGTGGGTCAAACATGAAGAAACTTGTGCATCCTTCCATCTAACTCAAGTCCATGCAGGTATTTGAGCTGTAACAAGACAGAGGTATTGTTCCAATTTAAAGTTTGCCTGAATACCAAGTAGCATAAGAAAGCAGAAAAGACACAATCCAATTGGAATCTTGTCAGGACAAAGTTATTCTTTCAGAGCTTTTAAACAAATTGGAACAGGGATAGATTGTTCACCATGGCTGAGATATTTTTGATCTAGCACGAAACTCTCAAACCCCAAATTCACCACCTTATCAATCCCCACTTTACTATACATCTGCCTGTACCCACAATACAAAACTAGATGCTAAAAATGCAAAGTGGAAATGAAAATTTGTTTAACTCATTATAAAGCATAGTTTGAAGTTGTTACACTTAATGCATACAGATTTGTCAAGACAAATGTCAACATGAATGAGTTTGCTTTGGTTTGTACGTTATATTCATTTTCAATGAACCCCAAAGTATTTTACTCTGTGTTGTGGCTTAGGAATGGCATTAGTGTTCCCACAAAAATCAAAGACTGTGAGCCTCTCCACTTCCCAGCCCTTTTGGTCAGAGACACAAAAAGCAGAGATTCTGAGTTGAGATAAGAACAATTTTTGGAAACAGCAATGAGATGAAAAAAACAAAAGGTAACAGCAAAAGTATTAACAAAAAAAAGTATATAAAAAAAGAGGGTAATTTATGTACAAAAATGATCACTGACCAATTGACTCAGTGCTGTGCAGCCCCTGAGACAAAGAAGAAAATGGCCCCCAGACCCTCTGTTCTTCCCCCAAGCTTGAGACAAGGAAAACCAACGGTGGACAAACATTTCATTCAGAACCAGCATTGCCACCCTTCCATTTACCACTTTCTCTCCCAGAAAAGCAACACCCCAGTCATTCTGGGAAGCAAGAATGCCTGTCCCTCACCCTGGCTGTGACATAAGATGGTATCCACACAGCTCCAGACTTTTCTCCTCATGGCCACTGTGAAAAAATCAACCCTGTCCTTGGCTCAAACTCTTATTTCAAAACGCTTTCAGTAACCTGAATGACTTCACAGAAAACAGTCTTTCCTCTGCACAGGAAGAATCAGTGCCCGCAACAAAGAGTTAAAAAAAAAAAAAAAAGGATAATAAAAAAATTAAGTAAAATGCATACAAGTACTCACAAAAAAGATTTTTCAGAGTATTTAGAAATTTCTCCCTAAAACTATATGTTGAATTACACAGTGAGATGACTACTTTCAGATTTTCACTGTTAAGAGTGCTGAAGAAGGATCATCAAGAAAGGTAAGCAGTGCTCAACCACATATCTTTTCAAAATTATGACTCCATTGTTTTCTTGTCTTCATTCCCTTAACAAATGCTTTAGAAAAAAACACTACTCTTGTTAAATTTTATTACCTCTCAAGCTTGTAGAAATGACACGGAAAAACCGTATCACCAAAAAAATGAACATTTTTTCCTTCTCTTATGAAAATACAATCTTCTTAGTTCAACTCGATGCAAGAGAAGGAAAATAAGAAGCTACAGCAGCGTCCAAGCCTAAGTATATCACTCTGTGGTAAGCATCATCGAAAAGTGCCCATTCCTTAGCAAACACTGCACAAGAGAAAATAGAAAGCATATTGGAAGTATATATGCACATACCTATAATGAAAGAAGTAGAGCTCTTTTATAAGCACTAGTTCTGTATTTGGTCTGCAGTGACATTTGAAAATTCCCTTTTAAATTAAATTATATTAGGGATTTTCTTGACACTCAGAAAATTAAATACATCATCTTGTCAATAACTAGAAATTCCAATATGAAAGGCCTGTCTTTCAATAATGAATGTTGATTAAATCAGATGTCTATATCTATTTATTAAAATATTTTTCTTTAACTCATATCTGTGTCAGTTCTTTTGTATTTCTGATTTGAAACACAATAAACCCAAAAGACATTATTTAAACTTTTTTTTTTTACCAACGAATGAAGTATGTCCTTATTTATGATCTTAACACAAAGCCAATTTACATCAATCCTGGCCAAGTTGTGCATTTGCCAATAAAAGAAGATACAGAATTATGGGTATATTCTACTGTAGCCAACTCTAGTCTAGCCTGAAAGAGCCACTTCATTTTGTACAAGCCTCCAAATATCCATCAGATTATAACAGCCCTCCCTAACTACAGCTAGAGTGGACTACAAGTTGCCTCTGTAAGGACTCAGTTATGTGCTGCCAGTCAGTGAAAGGCTATTGACAACCTGTAGGTCTCCCAGGACTGCATTTATCACTTACATCATCTGAAGCACTGCAACTTCCCCAGCAAGTAAAATAACATTTCTAAAAATTTAACAAGCTTTCTTAATTTCTTTCCATCAGGAATTTTAACAGACGACACCACATTTTTGAAAGCAAGGAACCTTTCAATACTAGTACATGTTAGTCATAGAATAAGGTTTAAGATACAAAACAAACAGGAGAGATGGTAGATCAAACAGAAAACTCTTTCCCATGTTGGGTAACAGAGGAAAACACAGCTAATTAAAAGATTGTCCTCTTGTACCAACATGGAAGAGTTAGTGCAGGTAAAGTATTGCTCAACCTCTCTAATTTTTTCTGCAATTACTAGGTGCTAAAACGTTGGACATGTAAAAAAGGAAATTGCTAAGATCCAGACAGAGTACAGGCTAGGAATTTCAGGAAGGAATCAAAAAGTACTCCTACTACTCCACATATTTTTGTAAAGAATTAAAAAACCCATATCAAAATGTTCTCAATTATAAAATAAGTGAAGATTTTAGAAAACCTTCTTCTGTGCTCCTTGAGAAATAATCCATCTTCTCATTTTGGCTTCAGAATCATTTTAGAATATGTTCTATTGAATCAGGACATCAAGCACCTAAACAATTTGAAAAAAATGTCTAAAACTTGAAAACTCTTCTTTGTAAACCCTTTTTTTGTGCTAGGAACAAACAAAATCAGTATCTTTAGCCTTCTAATGGTGTTAATTTTGAATATAATTAATAAGATCAATCTTAGAATTTCTTTGAGTTGTTTACTGTCAAAGCTGAGCTCCACATTTTAAGGTAAGAATATCTACAAAGAAATTCACATCATAAGTGATTGTGCTATTCCCACCTTAAGAGACATCTATACACACATATATATATACAGTTTACATAGAGAAGGAAACATTTCCAGAAGATTAAATCAAAGAATTGTTTAGATTGGAAAAGACTTCTAAAAGCATGGAGTCCAACCATTAACCTAGTGCTGCCAAGTGCACCACTAAATGATGTCCCTAAGTGCCACATCTAGACATCTTTTAAACACTTCCTGCCATGAATTTTGACCTGCAGGATCTCACAGAAAACAAAAAATGTGCTTTTAAACAAGGAAAGGATTGAAATGAGGGACTCCAGAACTTTCAGCTCCTGAAATTGAGCCTTGGAATTTCCAGCTCCTTAAATTGAGCACTTAACTTTATGCTATGTTCCCCACTTCTTCCCTCAGTGAAAATATTACCTGCCTATCTCAGAGTTTTCAAAGTATATCCAGGGTGAAATGAAACTGATTGTTGTGTAAATAATGGTTTATTTAGTTTTTCTAAACATGATCTTCCCCACATTGTTCATGCATCAAATACACCCACAGCTGTCATCTCTTCTCCAACTATTGAGAGAGATCAAATACATTATCATGGCAACAGGAGTTGTGAATTATTTAAGTCCCTATGTCAAATTTAAACTTATTTTTCAAAGCAGAAGTGGCACTGGGATGAGCCAAACTCAAGTGTCTGATGTATCACTTCAGTGATCAGTAGCAGTTCAGGAAGAATCTACAGCAGAAATTAGACTTCTGAGGAGATTCAAATCAGGACCTTGGCACTTGGCAGAAGAGACAAGTGGTCTTATAATGCAAACAGCACATATTGGCATGAGTGGGAGAAACTAGCAAGGGTAAAAGACATCTCCTCAATACACATTTAGAATTTCAACACCTTAATTTTCTATTCACACTTTTTTTTCCCAGTATTTTTCTTCAGCATTTTTTCATTTCCTCTTCCAAGTCACACTGTGGCTTTTGGAAGGCATAGGGGTCTCTGGTGTGATTTACAAAGACACCTTGGAATAGGAAGTTACAAATCATCTACATAAAGCACAGAAGTATTTACAAGAAGCTGAGGAATTTACTAGGCAATCTCTGAATCCATTTGTCAAAACACTTGCAGGACTCATCTGAAGGCAGGTGAACTAATAAACCTGAGAAAAGCAGCCACCAGGAGAGCATTCTGTTTTACTAAAAGCATTTGTAGCCTTTGCTCACAACCCCCACCAAAACAGACACACTTTTAAACTTACTGGCTCTTATCTCACCCTCTGCTATAATAAATCAGAGGCTGGAAAAGCTAGTGGAGAGCAGAACAATAGGGTTGAAAATCGTGACCTTTGTGTGTAGTAATTGAAAACCCCAGAGAGTTCAGAGTGCAGAATGGACTTTTGGACACATCTAGGCTGGGAGATTTGAAGCCTGAAATTATCCTCTCTTATAACTCTAGGCTTACATAGCAGTGTTGTCAAATCGTAAACTGAAGGTGGGTTAAATAATTATAGTTCACACCCTTAGTATGTAATTACAGAATCAAAAGACTATACAGATACACTATTATCTTATTTAAGAGAACATTTCTTTTTCTTCTCCTGGGACTGCCAATGTTTGTACCACCTGTTAGGATGTATCAGTTTTAGAAGTGTACAGAGTAGCTACTGACACTGCAGTATTTGTAAACTGCTTCAGAGGGCCACTGTATCTTTCCACACCAATGCTCCCACCATTACACTATGCAGACAGAAATAACTGTGGAAAGATTTTTTTTTAAAAATAAGAGCATAGTTAACGACCAGCATAATAGAGCACTTAAACCACAGTCCTCTGTCACTACTTCACCCTAACTTTATTCAACAGCAAGTACCCTACCATTGTCTGGGTACAGTTACATCACTCAGCAGTGAAAAACTCCTGACAGGAACTTCTATCTTTGCCACCACACGTGAAACAAATGCATCAGTAGCTTCTGACTGTGGCTTAACTCACTAATGTATTCCCTAAGATCAAAGAATCCCAGAATTTAGTAATTTGGAAAAGACCTCTGAAATCATCAAGTCCAACCTATGACCTAACACAACTGTGTCAACCAGACCATGGCACCCAGGACCACATGCCTTCCCTTTAACACCTACCAGGACTGTGACTCCATCACCTCCCTGGGTAGCCATTGCAATGCCTAATCACCCCTTCTGTGAATAAATTCTTCCTAACATCCTACCCAAACCTCTCTTGGCACAGTTTAGGACTGTGTCCTCTCATCCTGCCATTGGTTTCCAATGAGAAGAGACTGGCCCCCACCTGGCTGCACCCTCCTTTCAGGGAGTTGCAGAGAGCTGCAAGGTCGCTCCAGAGCTTCCCCCTTTTCAGACTAAACAACTCCAGCTCCCTCAGCTTCTCCTCGCAGAATGTGCACTCCAGACCCTTCACCTGCTTTGTTTCCCTTCTCTGAATCATTCACCTTCAGATTACTCAAGCTTAACACCCCCTCGACCTGGCTTGGCAAGTACGCAGTTAGAAATTCGCATTCCCTTTGTCTTACACCTTTCAGTTTAAACAGCTTATCCATGCCCTTGTCTTTGGAAGAAGTGTTGTCTGACTGCAACAAGCCAATTTATCACCAAAAAGGCTGAATGCATTTTGATTTTTCATAATAATAAATTCCCTTCAATTGAAAAGGCAGTCTTCTTAGGCAAATTAAATGCTCCCAAGGAGGTCTTTTGTCTTCCCTGCTGTTCACCAGGAGGGTGCTAAATTTGTTACCTGGACATTTCTATAGGAAGCACTGCTAACCTCTACTTTCTGAAAACTTAAACCCAAACCAAACCCTCTTAAATTGCAGACAAAGTTACTGCAAGGGAATGAAAAAGCCAATAAATAAATAAATAAAAAAATAAAAACAAAAAACTCCATTTCATTACTAGATTACAAAATGAAAATCTGATGTGTATTTCTTTTCACACAAAACCAAAATACGTTTGATTTTTAAAAATGCATTATTATCATCTTAGGGGTAATGAACTTCCTACCTGCAACCAACCCTCCTACTCTTTTTTTCAAACACGTAACTTCTCATGAAGGAGTTTGGGGAAAATGTCACATCATGCAATATTGTCACAGTGCATTATTACATAATTAAGAGCTTCATTAACAGATCAATAGAACAACACGTTAGCCTATTTTAGAAACACATTTAAGATGTCTGAAATTGTTACAAATCACCACTAAAGTCAGTGCTATATTTTGAATTCTTTAAGTTAAATTCAGACACAGTGGTGGAGAAATATAATGAATAAGACTCATTATAACATCTGCAGTAAAAAAAATCATATGTAACCTCTTCAACCACAGACTGCAAGAATACTTCTCTTCATCATTCTGCACCACAAAACCCAATCATGTTTATCCCCATTAGCTTTCATAGCACTGGAATTTTTAACAGGAATTATTTTGTTCTTCCAAGGAGAAATACTATTCCCCGCATCTTAGCCTTTCCAAGTAAAAGCCAACAATCCTATTGTTTCAGAACAAGGAAACCATCAGGAACAGAACTTTGCAAATATGCTGCCCATCCTCTCGAGATGCATCTGTGAATTCACTTTTGACAGACAACTGATTTTATGTCTCTCTGTGCTCTCTTTATGGGTAGCATTTTTTGTGACATATGAACACCACAGCACTAATCTAATTTAGGCTTCTGTAATGCGAGGCTCAGATAACAAATAGTTATCCCTACATTACCATCTTAGCACCAGTAAATTTATGCCTTAAGACCTAAGAGCAGGCTCTAAATCAGCTCTGCTTCCATACTAGCTATACTTAGCAATTGCATTCAGTGTTGCTTGTTAAATCATTTGAGGCCATTTTGATTACAAATTATTATAGAGTAATGCTGGACCAGAGCATACTGTCTGTAAAGTGCAGCACGTCTGTGAACACCTCATGAACAACAGGAAGGCTGGAAAATGACAGAAAAAAATTCCCCTGACCTATCTATTAAACCTGAGTGGACTTTTTTCTATTAGTACAAAAACCAGAGTAACAGAAAATCAGTACAAAAACACAAAATCGCTTGAGAGTTAAAAAAGCAAAAGATAAAAAATGTCAAAGGAAAAATAATATAGCTTTAAAGACAGAATATGGCATACGAGTTGGGTTTCCAAGTGCAGTGTGTAGGCACACAAGTAAAGGGCAATTGTCAAAACCCTGACATCAAAGTAGGGAAAGGAAACCAGAAACGCTATGTTTAGAAATGTCATTGATACAATCTCCATATCATATTTTACATACAGTTTAAGACATACCACACAATTTTAAAAAGAAAAAACCAGCTACATGCAATGACAAAACCCAATATGGAACATGCAGAACGGAATCAAGTTTCCTGTAGCATGCAACTTAAGAAAACTTTATTATAGAATGAGCCCTAGAGTATCGTATTCCCTCAGACCTATGAATCCAGTTCTGTCACACTTGTTACCAGACTTTCATCATCCTCTCCCACAATTAAAAAAAAAGCTTTGAAAGAACAATGAATGTTTTCTGCTCTCTAGGAAGTTCACAGACTATATCTGTAGGAGTATTAGCCATTGTTTTGGGGGGATCTGATTATGTGTTTGAAACGCAGGATAACAACAATTTTGAAGGAGCAGGCCCTTGCAAAGCAAAATAGAGAAAGTAATAATAGTTTGAAATGCAGATGTTAAGGGTTCATCTTAGAAGTTTTAGTCTTGTCCCTAGCTCAGCTTTAAGCCACTTAACAAAAGGCAGAGATACTTTTGGCCTTTTTATTTCCATTGATAAGGAAACAGATTGCACATGTAATGATGGCAGTATTAATTGTAGTGAAATACAAAGAAGCCAGAGTTCAAACAAATATGGTGGTGATGTGGCTGAACTGGCAACTGGTTTTATCAACAGACTATATGGACAATAGCTGAAGAACACAGAGGTAAAACAAACAAGCAGGTAGCAGCAAACTCTTACTTTCTTATTTTCCAGCACCATATCAGCCTTAACAACAGTTAGAGAAAATCTGGGAAGCATTAACTGAAGAAGCCACACAGTATATTCATGTTGAGTACTTGGCACAAGGCTCCTCTCTGGATTCAGGTAAGTGTACAAGTGTTGGAGGGTTTAAGACAGGCCAGAGAACAGGAGGAGCTGAGGCTCTGTCACAATGCCTATGCTTTGAGGAAGGAATATGCAAAGGCCAGGACAAATGGCAGGGTCACTGAAGGGCAACTCTGCTGGTGCTTCTGGAGTATATGCGGGAATATCTCCTCTGCCCTATCAGAAGGAATTCCCCTCCCTTACCTGAGCCAAATGCCACAAATCAGGAATCTGCTGTTTAAAATGCCAACTGGAACAGAACTACATGCAAAATACAACCTTGACTTTACTATTATTTGCTTTAAACTCGAAAATGTCTGTTTCCCTAGGAGACAACATACTAGAATATTGAAAGATATTCACTGATGATTAGGTTTCTAAACTAGTCACCATGTACAACAACTGATACAAACCAAATGGGACTATTTTTTTTGTTGCTGCGTGGGTTTTTTTTGTCTGTTTGTTATATTTTACCTGGTACTTGTTAAGCTACCAAGCCTTTATACACATGCACATACACTTAAAGAAATTCTTCTTGAGTGTGGGCCACTGATCTGCTCTATGCAGAGTAGCCAGTTATCTGGCCACAGGGAGGATTGCCTGTGACACTATTCAAGTTTAATATTCCAAATGACATCAAAGTGCAATGTCAAATAACCCTTAAAATCAGGTTCCAAGGTATGTGATGAATTAACTGTTACTGAAAGGCCTCCTGTGTATGTTTTCAAAAGTAAAGATTTGACCATCCTTCAAAAGTATTCCAGAATGGTGGCTGTTATGGTATCACAGACAGATTATCCCACGGATGATGTGACAACTGACTGTGCATTGACTGTTATATAGAACAAAATTCTGATAAATTGAAAACTCCCATAGTTGAAGTTACAGGTGCTAGAGGAATTTTAGAGGAAAAGGCTCAGACATTAGGTGAACTATAAAATCTACCCTGTACATGAGCTCATTTGATCTTCCAAAAATATTCTGTTCTTCTCCCAGGATCAAACAATACACCCACGTGCACTGAAAACACGTCCTTGCTTTCAAACAACAAATTATTTTTATGCATTTGCGACAATTTTCTGTATTTCCAAATCATGACACAATTTGTCACATTATCAGCACCAAACCAGATTATTCTGTTATAGATCTCACGTCATTCCTTGTAGCTTCACTTTATTAAAAATTGCATTATGTGATTATTCTAATTATGAAGGCAAGTAAAGAGAGTGCTTCAAAAGTGGAGGTCTGCACTTTAGGGATAGTCAGTGCATTATTGCTTTTACAAGCAAAGTAACACATTAAATGTACTTTAACATACCAATCATACTTTATAAATAAATGCACACAAAAATATAATATTTTAAAAACCCACCCAAGAAATAAGAAAACAAATTAAAGCTATAGAAATAATCTGCCCACATTTTTTTTATTTTTGCACAAGCTAATTGAAAGATAACCAATAAACCAAGCTGCAAACAATTTAAAGTAGAAAACAAATCTGATATTTCCATCCAATTTTTGTTTGGTATCACAAAGTCTGCTGTTTCAAGATCTACACCTCTTAACTTTCCTTGCTCTAAAGGGAGGAAGTGTGAGAACAACATGGCCTGCTGTTATGTGACCTACTCCTTTCATTTCGAGGATGATGAATAGCTGATGGGAAAGCTCATGTTACACAGTTAAACAAGTGTCTCCATGAGGCAAGGACATCACCAGACATTTAATACTGGAGCTGCCACCATGGCCACACAGAAGGCAAAATAATTCCAAAGGCATTCCAGTTCATCAGCATACAGAGTCCAACGAAGCATTGGAGGCACACCAACACAGCAAAGAGTATGAGACTTGAGATCCTGCTGCTGTGGCCACTAGCCCAACCTAAGAAATCATCCGTGTGGTTGTTAGGATCTACTGCTTCTTCTAGGGACAATTCTGCACTGTGGAACAAACTCTCAGGTTCTCTTGGGGATCACCAGAGCATCAAGTACCTGTGACTTTCTTAAGCACCACACTTTGGTAAAAATATTTATCTGCAAAAAACCTGGTTCTTAGAAGAGAGCACTACAGTAATTGCCAAGATGCATGCAATAGAAAGAGGATGTTCCACTTATTACAGAAATATGCATTCATCACACTTAAATGAAATGTCATCTATGTGGATGATAGATGAGTCTTTTTTTAAACAATAATTAGCAACACATTCCAGTGGCTTTCTAGATGTGTAATGCATTTTCATGTGAGAAATAGAAAAAATACCTGCCAGAGAAGTTTAATTCAGCTATCATTTCAATTTTCAGGACTACAGTATACCAAGGATAATTTTCTTAGACTTCTGAGTCAAGTATGAATTCAACTCCATTTTCAGAGATACATATCTGCTGAGCAAATAGATTTAACAGAGGTAAGTATTGTTATTAGTTTCCTAATGATATCTATTATCAGCCATCATGTAGTCAACTAAAGACCAACATCTTTGAATCAGAAAAGAAACCATGGTTTTGAGTATATTATGTAACATGCACTTAATTACCAAAATGCTGTGCTGTTTTCAATGTTTAGCCTTCCTTTGAAAAAGTTTAGTAGAAAAGAATAATAAAAGTTACACAAAATTTCCACCTATTCTTACAAAAAATTCTTATACATTTGCAGTTTTAGTTTCTTCAGGAGAAAGAAGTATAGAGTATATTTAATTTACATAGATTTCTTTGAATAATACCAATTTAATTACATACCTGATGAAATGTAGAAATTCTAAACCATTTCAAAAATTTCAAATGGATTGTTCCAAAGACTCTTAACAGGTACTAATGGCTTTAAATGGCACTTGAAACTATTGTCATTAAAGGTTACTAAATATTGCTAACATTTATCCTTTTTTACACTTGGAACAACAGTCTTTGCAGATAAGCAGGGATATTTAAACAATTTACTACTTCTTCCATACAAAATAGTAATATCTTGGTTAAAAATAAACTCAGAACTAAGCACACAAAGCCCTCTGATGATGAAGAAAAATGAAACAATGCAAACCAGTAAAATTTTTAAGTAAAAAAAATACAAGCATCTTTCATTTGCACAGCTTCAGGTGATTCACAGCACATGCTAGGAAAAACAAAACAAAACAAAACAAAAGTAAATCTCTTAGGCACTGCCTTCTTGATGAAAACAACTAATCTGCAAATACCCATTCAGTTCCCCATCCACTTTTTATACGCAAGAGTGTGCAGCAGCGTAGCAGATGGGTATCAGGGAAATGCAGCTGACTGGAAACTGGGTGTAGATGTCTGACAAGTCTCTTATGTTTTTCACAAGATTTTTGAGAGTTTTCCATACTGAAACCTAAAGAAGTTGATCAAAAAGTTTTGGTTTTTGCTTTTCAGTAAACTGCAAGTTCAATCAAAGATTCAGAACTGTTCCTAAGTAAACAAGTTGACAGAGGAAAGGTCAGATCACTAAAGAATAAACCTGCTGAGATTCTTTCCTGTCACTGAGATTCAGCAGAGAGCTTTATATCTCGGGAATGAAGAAACACACAATCATAGACAGGAAATCAGTAGAGAACAAAGTCAAGAGGTAGAGAAAGAGAGGAGATAGTAACCAATTTTGCTTGCTACTTTTATCTATTGTTTTATTTTAAAATACATGGAATATTTAATTCTGACACAACACATGTATATATATGGGGAGATTAGTAAAAATTAATTTGCATTACTTTGGCTAATGTTAATATATTTTTCCTATGTGCCATTCTTGCTTAGATTTTGGTTTTGACTTCAAAAATAATTATTTAAAAAACCTGTCCCGAGCATGAAAGTAAGCATTGAGAGTGATGAAATTCTTAGTTTTCAAAACAACAAAATATAAGCAGATTTGTCCAAATGCCTCCTTATTCCTCTAATGTATTTTAAGTCTTGATACTTATAAAAAGACAAAATTACCTGAGGTAAACACCATTTACTAGGCAAAAAGAGCATACACCCCGTGATGTTGTTTATGTTGGGGTTGCATGAAAAACATAATTACACAAAGAAGCCGATGAACACTTACAGATTGCTTTTAAGATTAAAGCCAAGACTGTTCCTCTTCTATGCCAGATCTCTCTGAAGCCCAGCTGCTGGGGAGAGAAGCAGCACGAAGAGTCCAGGGCAGCCTCGTCTTTCCCTAAGGGGGATCAGGTTGTCCACCCCTTTAATACCTCTGCTTCCTATAGCAACACTTCTAGAGGTAAAGCAGAGAAGAAAGAATGGATGCGGAAAGAATCAGTCTGTTTAGGGCCGAATTAAATTGCATAGACAGAAGATGGGAAAATACGAGGTGATGGAAAATATGAGGTGATGGCCCTGTATCTACTATTTCCCATCACTTCATGTGCTTAAGGATCTGCAGCTGGTCACTAGGAGGGACACTCACAGGCAAGGCACTGACAACAGAACTATTGCTCCATTTAATTTCAAATGGAAAATAAGGCAGGCGAGAAACAATCTCACCAGTTATTCACAAAGGTGACTAGTAAGAGTAATTTAGTCTTCTAGTGAATGTGCTACAGATTAAAGATGATAATTTCTTTGAAGAAAGATAGCAGAGGGGCTGTGCTGCTTCTTTTACTGAAGGTACTTGGATAATTGGTCTTTTCCAGCAATTAACCCAGAACTGTCCTATTTTTCAATTAGACAAGAATCTCATTTGTATGTTCTCAAAGACAACAGAATATTCTGCTTCCTGTGGCTTTTAAATGGTGCAAAGGTAACCTTAGTTGTCCCTGCAAAAATATTTCACTTGCATTTTCAAACAAGTTGCCAGAACTTCCCTGCAACAGAACAAGGTAAAAAATGTGTCAGATACAGGAGAAGAGATGATTGCAATCTCTAGTCCTGCACTGAATTTAATTTCCTATCACATAAGGGTATTGAGATGAAGGTGGGGATGCAAAGGTTTAAAGTTAAGTGAAAGAATATCTGTCCATATCCAAGTTTTGCTTATAAATATGTGCATATAAGTCCTTACATTTTATATCTAAAATTCAGGATTTCAAATGCAGTAGCTCCCTCTGAAATTCTGTGTATGTTACTCATATAATATTTTCAGATCACAGAACATTTAAATTATGCTTAGGCCTCTCAAAACCTAGGGAAGCTCTAACTCCATAGTGTTTTTTCTTGCGATTAAAGTGAACTAAATCATGTCCTTTAAAATCTCCCTTCTCTAAACAGCACACTTGAAATACACTTCACAGAAGGACGAATCAACAGAAAATTCTCCTGCCTCCCTTTTGCTAAGACTTTGAAAAATATCACTTTCCTGGGGTGATCCAGAAACCACTTGAACTTACTTCACTGCAGCATTTGCATTCAAGATATTCTTGTATTCTATTCTAAATATTATGTGAATAAGAGACCTGGAGCTATACAAGAATTTCTCCTTTTTTTTCCTCTTTCAATCTCATTAGCATTGCCTTCACCATCTCTCAGAGGGGCTACCCTAGTTCTCTCAGGTCAACTTCAACTTTTCTTACAATGCTTCACTTTGAGGAAGAGAATTAACAATAGTAGTTATTCTTTGCATTATAAAATAACTGGTCATGTCATATTTAAACATGTTGTCTGATTTTCCCATTATGCAAAATTTCTGGGTAAATGGGAGGGAAAAAGGGAGACATCACTGCTGAATTGTCATGCATGTGTTAAAAAGCCCCAGTGATTATAAGACCCAACAGGTTTTCTTTCTGCTGAACTGGGACCTATTTAAAGCAAAATGATACATTTAAAATGATTTCCTAGTGGATTCGATTAGAGAAATAAATTAATGACTGCTATTAAATAAAACATTTTGGCACTGAATATTATGGTAACTTGATTTGCATAATTTAACAGTTGCAGGGACTTAGGGAAATAACAATGTAAATGAGTGCTGAAAGTGTGCAGTAATGAAAAAGCAGATTTTGCCATGCATAAGACACTCTCTCATGATTTTATTTTAAGGTAATCTTCTCATTTCTTAATTACATTTTTAAATAAAGGTTAAAACTATTTGTTGCCAACACCTCTGCTGTCACTTCATTCTCATGCTTGTTACAGATATGCAACAACAATGGGAAGCTTCTCTTCCCATTTCTTTTCCACAACAGAAAAGTTAAATTCTGAATATAGAAGACAGAGAAATCCTCAAGGATGACAAAATGAAAATAAAATCAAAACAAAAGCAAACAACTCTCCTTCATCATTATTAAAAAAACTATAAAATAGCATTTTACTGTTTCCTGTCAGGCAAACCTTGAAGAAAACAGATATTTCATATAATTAGGAAAGCACTCATAAAAATAATAATAATAATAGCAAAATAAAATATTTTAGTTCAATATTTCATAAATAATTAAGAGTTAGAGTTCAGTTTCAGTTCACAAATTCCACTTTGCTTAAAAAAAAAAATTCACAGTAGTAAAAGATGTAAATCAATACTAATGTGGCAATCCACACTGTGATTTTTAGTTTTTTTATGTTCACAGCAATTAAACACTCTGGAGTTACTTTGCTCCATAAATAACACTGTGGTTCTTTTTTAACATCCAACACTCATGCACAACACTGGATAATTTGCCTTTCAGTCTGTCCTCACTAGCTAATAGGAAAAAAAATAATAAAACAAACAAACAAACAAAAACTCAGAAAAAGATCAAGGCTTCATAAAACGTGTAAGGCCAGCCAAGTGCCCCATTAGCATGCAAACCAGCAGATGCTTAGTTTCAATATCCTGCTTAGACTGGCATAAATAATCACAGGTACACATACACCCAAGCACTCTCTACAGGGTCTCAGTCAAATCTGAGAGGGCCAATTTAATGAGACAGTCACCTCTAGCTCTCCACACAGTGGGTTTGTACAAGGGACACTGCACAAGCCAAGTAAAACCAGCAATCTGAAACCCTGTCACACATGAGCTCACTATTATGGCTGCCATGGTGCTTCTGCCCACTCTGTAAAGAAACAAAACCTCGATGGAGGGCCATGTGCATCTTCTGAGATTATACTGATCATCTCCATACAAATTCACTCCTCACTTCCAAAATGAAGAAACCAAAAATTAAAAAACAAAAACCCCAACCTCATTACTGTTAAGCTTTTTGAATGAGAATTAATAGACTAAAAGGTACAATGATGATCTTATGACTACAATCCCTCTGGACTGGTCTTCTGAATTAATGCAAATAATGTGCTTTTTGCTTTATGGAATGCAACCCTAACTAATCCCACCAAAATTGAGGCAAGGTAAAGGTGAAGTCATGGACTACAAGAGAGAAGAATACAGTACAAAATGTCTGTGTACATAATCAGAAAGGTAATGCAGTTATGGCTGTCAAAACAACAAAGTGAAACAAATTATCTAGCCAGATTGGTAATATAAACCGGCTCTGTTACATGCATGTTTGCACATAAAGGCACACGAACTCCAAAATGTTTCAAAACATTTAGATTATTATTTTCATGGTTCAGTTCAGTCAAAGACACCGGATGTTTCTTAGTGGAAGTTTCTTTGAGAGATAACCTTAACCAACCTGCTGTAGAAATAAGGAAGGTTAGAAAAAACTCAATAGTATAATAATGAAGAGCAAAGTTAAATGTTACTAAACAGATTAATGCAGTGGAAGTAAATTTATTAGAAGCAATCTGTTATTTCAAATTCCACATCTGCTCCAAAATACAAGATGTACTGGTTTGATTTTGCACCTTGCACTGTCAGAAAATTGAGATCTTATTTGCTTCATTCTTGCTCGTGAAACATCTTGAAAAACATTGATTTATCCTATAAGATAAAGGCTTATGGAGCTCTTTCTGGAATCAAATATTTTAGAAAATAATTTTTGTTAGTAAGTATACAAACAGTCTAGCAAATTTATTTTTTTAAAGTAATTTCAGAAATGTAGTAACTGAAGAAACCACTTAAAACCAAAAAAACTCTTAACACTCCCTACCTCTAGAAGTTTATCAATGCAGGAATATTTCTGAAAGGAATGTTGCCAGAAAGAGAAACTTCATTATAGCCTTCATCCAGCTAGGAGTACATGCACTTCAGGCATGCCTTAAGGTCACGTTCACCTGAAGTCACCCACCAAGCTGTTTGGAAATGCTTTCCCCTCCCATACACACAGCAGACTTCACAAGTGTAAAGTAATTGGCATGAGTACCAAATCCAACATTTTTTACTTGTTGTTTTTAATAGCTATTTTGGAACATGATATTTTTTTGCATTTACAAGTTTTTGATAGTGTAACTTTTCATTTGGCCTCTCCTTTGAGCAGCTGCAAAAGGCACAACAGTTTCTTCTGTGTTTTAATGTCCTGGCTGCGGCCCTGGACGTAGCTACTAATTACAGGAGAGCAAACAACATGGTAATAGAAGCTGTAAGCTAAAGGTTTTTTTAAAAGTTACTTGATTTCTGAAAACAAGAGTAAACTTGAACAAGAAGAACATAGCAGGTGGTTGAATAAGGAAAAGTAAGAATAGAAGCATTTACATCCTAAAATAATCATAACCAAGGAAGCCTGCAAATCCACACTAACTAGATTTTTTCTGTGAGCAAATGATTCAAGACTGACTTCCCAGTTGCTACAACACTATTTTATTTTAGTGAAGTTTCACCACAGAAATTTGAAAGAATCCTGAGCTGAAAAAAAATAATTTAATAGATTTGAGTATTTGCATTAATCCCAAATTCACTTTCTAATATTTTGATTGATTGTTGAGATACGATACAAGTTACAAATATCACTGCTAAAAAAAGAGAAAGCTTCATGTACACTGATGCCTAATATAAATGAGGATCACTGTGGGTAAGCATTAAAAAAACCAAACCCAAAGTTATGACAAATTGGTAACTGCAGCTAGTTCTGCCCACAAATTCAAGAACCTGGTGCTGGTTTCAAGAACCAGCACCCCCAAATCAAACACAGAGGAAAAGACAGACATATCAGTACACCATTAGCACTTGAAATGTGATACAGCTGTCAAGCTGCTGGATATCAAACTGTACAAGGTCAAGAAAAACCACAGTCACAGGTTTGCCCTGACATTTCCTCTGACCAACCTCCTTTGAGGTAGCTCTTCAAACAACATCTGGATTTGTGTGCCTCTGTCCTTCTCACAAGGGTTCAAAGCACAAGCATAAAAAGCCTATGTAAGCAGAAAAACTGACCTTCACCTCTGCATTTTTCTATTTTCTGATCTTTTTTTGTCCTTTTTCTTCAATAGAAAATAAAACCATAACAGGGTTGGTGAACAGCATGGGGCACAGACTTCAATGTGGCATTTAAAGGAAAATCTGCTGTCTTTATTATGTTTCAAGAGAAAATTATCTGTCTGCCAGGAATTAATTTTTAAGTTTCCTACACAAGAAATAATTTAAAAGCTGAAAAAGAATATGTAACTAGTGTTGACACTGATATAACTGCATTCTCAAGCACAGTTTCCTTTATGCATAGGCCACTGGCAACTCTTCAGCAGATAGTTTGTATATAATGTTACACACACATATGGCTTCTTTCCCCCTGCTCAACCAATGCAAAAAGGCATGACAATTCCCATGAGGTTTTTATTTAACTTTGACACCAAATATTCTTCCCTTTGGACATTTTCTACTTCTTAGAGTTGATGTTCTTCTACTCCACATCACCAAGCAATAAATTATTATTTGTGTTGGTAAGGGGTGATAGGATTTTTTTAGTTACTTTGAGTTTTTCTACATGTTTTTTGGACAACAAATTTAATCTTTTAGTTTCATCATATATTGAATGGAAAAAGGAGGAGGGGAAAGGACATTGGAAGCAAGGAAGTACTGTTCCATTATAAATTCAATTTTTTTGGTGACAAGTAGATAACATTCTTTATCAGTTCACTGAATCCTATAAAATTATTTGAATATAACATATGCTATTAACTTCTATACTTCTAAAAGGTTTCTGTAGGGTTTAAGTTACTTTAAGCACTGAAAGACTTTTGATTAATTGGATAACATCTTTAAATAAACAGTTCATCTATTTATGTATGTACATAATCACACATTGGTTGTGATTTTGTCTGTTGTACAGCTTCTCTTTCATCCCAGTATTCGTTCTGCAATAACCTAAATAACCTACGTCCTCTAAAAAACATCCAATTTTGATCTATGTATGTACTGAATAAATGTTTCCCTTAAGCAAGCAAAACACAAACAAACAAAAACAGCCCAGAATAAAAAAAAAAGTGCACCTGGGTATCCTCCAGCTAATACAGTACAGACTAGTACAGACTTAACTATACAGTGAACTTTTTCCACATAAACTAGCCATTCCAGTGTAGATGGACTGTGCCAAATCAGGACATATTACAGCTCCACCACTTTCATCATTTAATAATAATTAACAAAGAAAAATAAGAGAATCATCACCATTGTTATATTTTTGATTAAGCAACAACAGAAATAAACAGGCTTCCTTTGGTTGAAAAGGTGATATACTCAAAACAAAAAAGCCATTTTATTCAGGAGCTATTCTGCACTACCACAACCTTCTTTATCTACATCCAAAAATACCACCAATATAAGTAATGCTGTTGGCATAGGCTAAACATGATGGATATGCTTAAAATACTATTGCTGTAAGAAATGCATTATTTCATCCAATGTATAAACAAAAACCATGCAGGATAAAGATGTAAAAATCACAAAACCTCCTAACCCCTCCAAAAGAACCCCAAAGTCAAGCTGAATCATAAGTTTAATTCCAAGGCCACAACTGAATAGATGGATGCTACAACACACGTTCACAGTCCTTTCAACAAGAGGAGGACACATGCACTGCTATTCCCAGGACAATGCCAGAAATGCAAAAGGAATTTTGTCACTCCTGCAGTCCACTGCCTCTTTCATCATACACCTGCTTAGGCAAAAATAAAATCCCTGTAGAATTTGCATGGCCTCAACAGAAAATTTCCCCCTTATCATGTATAACCTAAGTTCCTAAAAAATAGTCCATCCTTTCCTTTCACCCAGCTATGATACATGAGAAATGGTAAGTGCACAAAAGTAAATTCAAACATTATTTCTTCTCTGAAACAAGTCATGGCTAGATATTCAAATTCTTTTTCACGCATGCATGTAATTTATAAGGTAATGTACAATTAAAAAGACACATACCTCAATAAACCCAAGCCAGTAACAATTCAAAGTATGCTGGTACAAAGCAGTGTGAAATAACGTTGAAGGAGTTGAGAAAAAACAATATTCATTTTTATAGCTAAGCATAAGAAATTTGGAGGATAAATTGCCAAAACAGAAACACAAGTGAACCACTTCTGCTAACAAGCTTTTGTATTTTAAGACCAAACACAACAAGCTAATGGTAAATCATATTCACTTGAGGAAAAATGAATCACAGTACCTGCAAGCTGTACAACTTGAGCAGGTCTGCAGAGGAAACACCATCTTCTGTGTTCAAAAACATCAATAATTTGTGCAGAAGCAGCAGCAAGTGGATATATACGTGTAGCCTCCTAGAATCCATTGCCACATGTGAAGCCAACTTAAGGTGTTAATTTACACACAGCTGATCCCTATATTCTTATGAACACTTACCACAGCAATTACATGTGGCCCCAAGTCATGAAGAAAAAGCTTCCACTTACCTAAAATGAAAAAAAAAAAAAAAAGGTAATTTATCAGAAACTCAGTGTTACAGATCCAATATTTAGGAGAGAAAATTTAGTTTTACTACATTTAGTTTTAATTTTTCCTTCTTTCCCCTCCCTCTCACCCAAAAAACCCCCAAAAAATCCCAACCAAAAATAACAACCAAGAAAACTCCAAAGCAAACCAAAAGAGTTTTTGCAGAGGATGAGAAACTGTAGTAGTGTGCATGTACTACAATCAGCATATATATTTAATCAACACACATCTTCGCCAGCATGCCAGACAAATCCTGGTCAGCAGGGATGGGCAGGAAAGCTGTTCCACGCAATTTCCTGGCCAGGGGGCCAGACCCAGAGCTCACTCCTCCACTTCCTCAGGGGGCTGTGTCAGAACAAACCTTTGTGCCTGAGACGACAGCCCAAGGGTCACTCAGTCACCCCTTCTGAATGGGTGGATTGATTTCAGTGGCCTTACTCAAAAGCAAGATAAAACTAAATTCATGCATCGTTTTAAACCCAGGAACTATGAAATTGGCACAGTATTTAATCCCTTCTGCTTAAATAACTTTTAATAACTGGAGTGGTGTTAGATCAGAAGTCCTCCATAATTCATTAACATTGTAAGTAAAAACTGTGAAAACAAAAATTAATTCAGCGAAATATGAAGTGAGGTAGTGACTGAAAGTTCCTGGGATATGAGATTTTTAAAAATAGAACATATTGTCTTCACTGTAAATGTGCATACAGACATCCAAATCCTTTCTAAATACTAACACGTATTATCAAAGAAAGGGTAGTTTGGGGGATGCACCACTCTTCGACCTTTTAACATGAAATGCTTAATGTGTAAGGACCCTTAAAAGAGAGGTTACGAGGAGAGAAAAAAGCAAAAGAACAAAGTTCCTCATTTACAACTGATGCCACCTTTGAACTGCACTACTTCTTTTCTAAACATGCCATCATAGGAAGTGTTTGAATAATTTAAAATATGATGTTGTGCATTTAAATAAGAAACTCTGAAAGCCTGTTTCAAGAAACAGGAGAAATAAAGGATTTCCTACAGAGTATAGTTGACTGTATAATAAACCTTTAATTCTCAGAAGATTTTAAATGGTTTGCATGCAGTTGTACCCTTCCAATATATATTTAAAGTGCATCCTTTTGGTTTTTTCTTCCTTAACATGGCAAAAATGTTCCTGTTATTTTGGAGACAGAGATGCCATGTAATTAGCACAAGGCTGTGTCATGCAGTATAGTTGTAGAGCCCTTTTCACCTGTTACCCAGCTCCTCTCTCCCAAGGGAGATAGGGGCAGATGGGCCAGGGGCAAAAAAAACATGATGGGGATGACACAAAAAATCCCCCTGCATAGCTCTTCATAAACTCTCATTTTTTTCTAAAATTTGTATCATTGTAAACTAAGACCTTGTAAGAAATACATTTCCCTTCAGCCTTTTGCTTAATGTTTTCATATTACCCATAGCTAAGACATTGCTTTTCTGCATCCTTTCATCCAAAGAGACACTCTGAAGGAAAGGACTCAAATGCTAAGGCCCTAAACAAATGCTCAAATTGGACAAAAACAATCACATTAATGATACATTTGATAAACCAGGATTGGGAACATAGAGCACAGGTCCAATACTGTTTCTAAGGTACCTCTTGTTTCTACCACTGTCTTACTGCTACAGGATAGTTGGAAACCCGGAACAACAGTCAGCTTGAAGCAAACATATAAGCATTAAGAGTAACTAAACTGTAAGCAGCAATCTTGGAAAGAGTTATCAAAACGTTTAAGTTGGGTGGCTGTCAGAATGAGTGGGTGGCATCTGATATTGTTAGGAATTATCTCAAAATTCTGCTGCTGTTGTTCCTCCTGGGCAGGTCTGCATAGTGAGATGTGCTTCCTCCCTCCATGTCACCCTGCTGTTACATCCCCTAACGTGCTGTTAGAAAAATCCCATATTTTGCTTTTAAAATCAACAAAAGCAAAAAGGAAAAGCCATCTAATTTCCACACACTTTAGTTCTAGTAGTTCATTGCAAAGCTTATTAAAACTTTATCCTCCCTCCAAAATATGGCATTTTAACTATTCTATACATATATTTAACATATAGACTCCTATTTATGATACCTTGAGTCACCATCCTATTCACAATTTTATTATTTTAAAAAACCTCACAAGCCAAGCCCACAGTGCATGGGTAGTGAAGGTGCTGATGTAAGATTCACTAATATGAACAGTTAGAGCTGTATCCAGAGGAGAGAAGCTGTGCTGCAAGATAAGCCCTTGGCATGAATGGCTTTCTGCCAAGTTTCCAGGCTTCAGCCTCAGAGGAAGATAAAGACACCTTGAAATCCCAGATCAGAAAAACTTGTATGCAAAAGTTAACCTTGCCTCAGAGTCACTTCAGCTTCAAGTCTACATGCTTTCGGAAACTAGGATTGTAGAAAAACAAAACCTGACTACACTATACAGTTAAGGCTATTTTTTTTCTTTTTTTAAAATTCTAGCTAAAAGTAAAACTAGATCACAGAAAATTGTGGCTATTTCACAGATGTAAATACAGTCTGTTACAGTCCAGAATGAAAACAGTGCAAGCAATAAACAGGAAAGTTCTTCTGGTCTTAAGGTTGTTTCTGTCCTGCTACCTGTAATAAAGCTAAACCAGCCAACATCTATATATATATTATTTTAAGTAAAATCTGAAGTATCCTGAAGTCAGACTATTCCACTTCTGCCCCATCAAGCCTGAGCAGGCGAGGCACTGACACACGGGACACTGCCTTGCTGCTAAGTACTGCACATAAGGGAAACAACACAACATTTTTCTGTTTAGCAAGCTCACTCAACAATATCTATAAGCCCTTAATCTGTATTGCAACCAACCATTTTTATTCTCCTTCATTAGACTCAGTTTAAAGGGATTTGTTTTTGCACCAACTGTGGTGAACTCACAGAAAATGCCTGTAAGATGGAGATAAGCTATGACCACAGTTGCTGCTCTATTAGTTTGCTTGCATGGTGGATGTTTTTGTGATTATAGTTACTCCACGATTTAACGGTGGGAGGCTAATGGAAATGTTACTTGCTATGGTAGCAAGCTAAATCAGTTGGGGAAAGGAAAAGAAATGTGTTTACACTTGAAGATGTCACATAAAACAGTGGGAAGTTCCCACCCCTGACACCAGAACTGGCATGCTCATTCAAGGACTCATCTACACTATTACATGCTCCTTCACACTTAGAAATCTATTAATTTAAAATTAATTGCATTGATTTTATAGGAGATTTGTAAGTTCAGCAGTAATTTATGGACTACTGAAGAAATTAACTGTACTTCTTCCAAAGATAAGAATTATTGATAACAAGGCCTTGGTGTGAGTTACTGAACACATCACTGACAGTCTGGATTTTTTTGCTGTGAATTCTACATTAATTACAGCAGAACTGATAGGTAGATTCTATCTATCTCACCAAGCATTTCTTCACTTATTCCTGACAGTAATCCACCAGCAGGAAATGTAATCAGCCAGATAATGTCAGCTCAGCCTCTGAGGTCTTGTTAAGTTAGAGAGATTTAAAATAATGTAGTTATTGCATATATCATCTCACTGGTAAGAGCACTGCCTTCTCAAAAAAATACATCAAGTGAAAGTCAAAAAAGAAAATTGAACAGAAATGCATAAAATACAATTTCATCATATTTTGAGAACTATATTGACTGTGGCACTGAAAAAAACTGACAGAGGCCCAGTGATTAAGAATGAACTCCTCAAACATACACTGTATAAACAATGAGAATATGTTTTCAAGACCAATGCTTGTCATTTATTATTTGAGAAAAAAAAACAAACAATTTTGTAAAGTTGGGGGCAGGACATGGCAGGACATGTCTATATTATTTCAATAAAGTAGGAGCAGTTTGATAAAACAGGCTTGTGGATATTAGTTCTGGCATATTTTTTCAATTCTTCCATATAAATATGAAAAAAATTATTTCCAATAAAAAACAAATATCTAATTCTTCTTCTTTACTCAGCACTTTCCTCAATGACAGTGTGAACAGAATTAATGCCAATGTTGGGTGAATCCCTTTCAGCATGAAAGATGTCGCTACATAAAACACTCAATTCCTGATACTGTAGCATACAGCCATGCTACAGAAATGCAGTACCAGTAAGTGCTAATAATAAAATCTCTGCCAAACCATGTCCCTTCTTTGAGGAATCTTTTGTTCCTATGTATATCTTCTTTATAATCAGAATTTCTCCTTTTCACTAATAGGCCTTCAGCACTGCATATGGCATCCTGGCACCTAAATGACCCATTAATGCATACAAATAAATATAAACCCAAAAATAAATACCAAGCACCAAGCAGATAAAATTTGCTTACGTAGATATATCCCATGACAGTAAAAGCATGGATTGTGCAATGTTGGTGCTGAAAGATTTGTCTCTGTGCAGCACCTACTCAGTGGACACCCAGAGTTTACCTTTGTGAAATTCTGCGTTGGTTGAAACTCTGTTTGTGGCACTCCAGCAAAATCCCAGCAGAATTGTTAAATTGGTTGTGGTTAATTATGCACTACTCAACCAGAGAAGAATCTGAGTGCTGTAGGAACTTTGATGAACTCTGAAACCATCTAAGAGGATATATACACACACATACCCGAGCTAGTTGTGCAATTGGAGGCACTGATGTTATTTACATGCAGTTGAACAAGACCAAACAAGGCAGACGATCTACAGCCAATGGCATTAGTTCTCCGTACAGCACTCAGCAAGATCCTGAGTACTAGATGAGGCAGTGGCTTTTGGGGAGTAGCAAACATAGGGAACGGCGTGTCATAATTCTCACAGAAAAGGAGTTGGCTGTAAGTAGCCTGGGCAACTGCAGTGTAATGGCTGAGCCTTTGACTTGCCAGTGTTCTTTTAAACAGACTTTGTAACACTTTAGAGGCAGGAATGAACTTTTTGTTAAAATGTAGTAACGTATTAGCTCACTGGGGCCTTAGAAATAATGCACAGCGCAAATAGTGAACAAACCAGTATCTCTTCCAATTATCTTAATATTCCTTAAAGTTAATTGTCACAAGAAGTCTTTTGTGTAGAACTGGGAGCTGCTTGAAGATGAGAAAATAAAGGCCTCTGGATCATGACTATCACTCCAGTTTCAAATGCAGTCCCACCTGTCCCCATGTGCCTCCTTCTAGCATATTTTTACCATAAGCATGTAAGCAAATGAATAAAATGAACATGACAGAATGGTGGAGAAAAGAGATCTCTTGCTTTTGATAGACCATGTCAATGTGCAAGATTGGAATATGTACAATCCCAAGCTGATATCACCAAGAGTGGGAAGAGAAGTCACAGAATATGTTTCAGATAAGCAATATCAACATCTAACTGGACATCAGATATAATTTCCATTTGATGAAGCAGCCAATTTTAACACAGATGCTCTTTTAACATATAGTAACAGCTGTAGACTGAGTGCACCTATAGGCAGTTTGTAAATGCCTTTCATTGAAAGCATTTTCAATTTTCTCTAATTTTTATTAGAGGCATTGGCTAAAAGATTTATCTGAACAGTGTGGGCACAGACAGGGTTACCCAGAATTAATATTCTAGGTGCTACCAGATAATGTGCAATATACCAGCCTTGTAAACCCTCGTACTATATTTTGTGTCTGAAAATTTGTGAAGTGTAACATTATTTGACTGTCTCATTTTTTAACAGCACATAGCCCTGCTTTCCTTCATCATCCCCTGTTGCCATGCTCCCACCTATCTCCATAGCAAATGAGCCTCGGTGTTTACTCTGATCAAAATTCATAGCTACAGCTGACTGCTGCAGTTCTGCACTCATCTACAGGAATAAAACAGGCTGTGGGGCTGACTAGTGATCAGCTGGGCTATACACCGCTACCAAAAAAATGTTGCTACTGACAGTCACAGTTCATTTACTCCTCATTGTGATTGATGCACAGAAAGTCATGAAGAGAAGGTCAGGAGCCACTTAGACATACTTAGACCATTAAAGTGGGCAGTGTGAACCTCTCTAGGTAAGTCACAATGAAACACAGTAGACAAGCAATATCACAAAGCACTGGGTTTACTGTGTGGTAGCACATTAGCATATGTCAAGGCCCTCACACTGAAGACAGAGCCAGCTCACCAGTCACTCCAGGCTCACTTGGATAGGACAGACAAATACTGAGCCAAGGTGTTTGATCTGTACAGGGTGGCTAGAAGCCATTAACAGCTGTAATTTATCCAAAAGCTGAGGCAGATGTTTGCTTGGCAGGGGAACCCAGAGAGATGTTCTCTGCTGTTGCAGTTTCTCTTGAACACTACTTAAAATTTTGGCCATCCTCAGTAATTTCATCATTGCTATTAAAGGGCACATTCCCTCACTGTTCATATGTACAGGTCATCGAGTTTATTTAAATATCTGCACTGGTTTTCACTAGGGTAGAGTTAATTTTCTTCATAATGGCTCCTATGGGGCTGTGTTTTGGATTTGTGCTGGGACAGCGTTGATAACAGGGATGCTTCTGCTGTTGTTAAGCATCAAGCCTTCTCTGCATCTCAGCCCACCCCACCAATGAGGAAGTTTGGGGTGTACAAAAATCTGGGAGGTAACACAGCCAGAAGAGCTGACCCCCATCTCCCAGCTCAGTGTCTAAAGCTGGGAGAAGAAGAAGGCAGGGGAGAAAGTGTGGAGTGATGGCATTTTTCTTTCCAAGTCACCATTATGTGTGATGGAGCCCTGCCTTCCTGGGGATGGCTGCTGCACACCTGCCTGCCCATGGGAAGTGGTGAATGAATTCCTTGTTTTGCTTTGCTCATATGCACAGCTTTTGCTTTAACAATTAAACTGTCCTTATCTCAACCCATGAGTTTTCTTTTGATTCTCTCCCCCATCCTGCTGTGGGGAGTAAGGAAGAGGCTGAGATGCCAGCTGGTGTTAAAGCACAGCACTGTCCTGATTAAATACTCAGTCAGGGTAGTCTTCTAAGGGAAAAGAGAGCTACCTTGTGGTCATCCAGAAATGATAAAGGGTTCTGCACAACCAGACAAGGAGGTGGATGAGAAGACTGCATCTCAGAAATAAGATGTATTTCCAGGGCTTGTCAGGTTTAGAGGGAGGAACAAAACACACAGCTTTAGGAAGGAAGGAGCACAAGTGATCCTTCCATATACTTAGTATTCCTTGCATATACATGATCACGGAAAAGTCAAGAATGTAAGCAGTTACAAAATCAAGGAAGTTAAACTTCCTTGTGGAGAAAAACAAGAGTATTTATGATCAGGAAAGAGCTGGAAGGTTGGGTCAGTAGAATATTGTTTGCAGAGCAAGGAGATATTTAGAAGCATCACATTAGGCTGTGATGTGATCTGTGAAATGGCTGATAGCCATGGCAGCAGTGACCACACAGCGTGTTCAGCTCCGTGTGAGTCCAGACGTAAAAGCAGTGCCCAGAGGAAACAGCCCAGTTCATGGAACCAATGCTTAACATGTATCTAAGGAGGGCAGTATACTGACCTTCACAAACATCAATTAAATGATTTCTTGAAATGGGCCTGTAATGAAGACCACGAAAAAGGAAGAAGAGCTGATTTAGACACCAAGAAAACTTAAGAATATCAAGTGCTGAGCACTGTGAAAAAAACCCCAAAAGACCCTCATGCTCTACACAAACTCTAAGAAGCTATCACAAATATATTTTTTCCTACAGCTCAAGCCTGTCCCCTCTGCCACCTTCCCAATATAAAACTACAGACTAGCTCATTAATTCCCTCAGCTCTATTCTCAGAACAATAAATGTAAAGCATCCAAAAGAAATAATAAAATGCAGCAAACCTTAGAGGTATTGCAGCTCCTTTCTTTTGTCTAACTTCTTTCTAGTATTAATATGCTCCAGACACTCCTAGTTTGTCGAATGGCAAAGGGCAGATGTCCACAGAAGAAAACCTGCACAACTCTAAAGTTTTATTGTCAGGTACCTCTACTGAAATAATCACCTGTAAATATGAAAAGCATTATAGATATTGAAATTTGCTATTTATTAAACGAGTGTGTGCACATACTTGTATATACACAGATACAAAACCAAAAAACGTCGTTTCATTTCCTTATTTTGATTTTTTAAAAATATTTATCCTAAATTTCTACCAATTTTACCTATGTATTTGTTCCTACTTTATTCAGGAAAGAGTACTGAAAAATTTGGATCATAAAGTATAAAGATGTCCTGCACTTATATCACTGTACTATGTTTCTGAATATCCACAGTTGCAATTGGTGTTTCTTTCACAAGCATTCTAGATTAAATAAATGAAGCCACATGAGTCCTGTATGTCAAAATGCACAGAGCTGAGACAAACAGCTTTTCACTGAAGATTTTTGAAGTCATAAATTTGGAATAAAGGAAAGGGATATATAGAGATTCATTATATTCTTTACCCCATAAACTTCAATTTAGAGAAAACTAAACACATAAAACAAGATTACAATTTTATAACTCTATCACATACTATAAATGAAATCCTTGGAACTACTTCTGCTTTTCCTTATAATGTCAACTTATGCCTGTAGACTGCAATACCCAACAATGGAGATGTACAAATTCTCTGTCAGTATAGTAGCCATGTATTTTGCAAATACTATTTTCCTAAAGCAGATGTTTTGAGTTCACCCTATGGTGGTAAACACTTCACGGTAAACCTCCTGCTTTAAACTATTCTTGTACAGCTGACAAAGGTTTTAACCCACCAGCTACCATCTGTGCACCTCAAGTATCACCGTGGAAATGGTACCAAGTAGCTTGGTGGCAGGAGGGACAGAAGTGTACCAAGTAACCTGCATATCTACAAATAGCGAGGGCTACAGATAAGAAAATAGGGGAAACAAAAAAAGTGGGGCGGGTAAAATGCTGGGTAAGAGAACAACAAAAAAAACCCTAAACCCTTATTGCACCTCCACCTCTCCCCATAACTGAGGCTCAAACATTTTGAAAGCTACTATTCAGTGGCATATTCAATGAGCAGCAGTCTTTGGGGATTTAGTGTTCATTCAGCATGATTTTGCAAAATTCTACACCAAAGGCTGTATCAAGGAGTTGTGATTTCAAGACTGTGCACATACTGGGAAACTGAACTCTTTTGGCAGGTGTTTTGATGGGTGATACAGTGTAATTTCCCACATAAATAGGCTTGTAAAAGCTGTTATTTGAATACATGAATATAAAAGGAATTTTGTAGGGCACATCAGCAACAAGAATTAAATCTTTAGAGGATGGCATCTACAGGAGCATTTTCCAATTAGGATGCCCACTGTGATTCAAATATGAACTTCTCAACTTGCATTTAGAGTTTTCTCAATGTCACACCTTTAAGTAAAACCTGCCAATATATCAGCTCATTGCCAGAACAAAATACCACATCTTCCTAAAATGTTCATCTGAGAACTGAAAGTCATAGTTTAATTATCATGGATCCCGATAAATTACAACATGAGAGCTGAAATTGCAAAAAATCCTTCAAGATTTGAAATGACAAGCCAAGTCATATTAAAGTGTAAGTGGCAATATTCCTGAGGCATGATAGAAAAATTGATAAACACTGCTGACTCATATAGAAGAAGCCAGTATCTTCAACAAAACCCACTGAAGCAGCAAGTATAAGAATTTGTACTAGATGGTTAGACCCTTTCTTGTCAAGGGCATATTGGCTGCTGAAGCAAAATAAAGCAACTGTAAAGCTGACTTCATGCTTTTCATCTAAATTCTCTTAGTCTGCCTGGCCCTGGTGGCTCAAATTTGTTACTTTCGAGCAATTTGTTTTAATAATCTTCTAGAAACCATCTCAGCAACATTAATATGCAAGGAATTATCATTAAAAAATAATAGCATGCTTTGTATATCTGCTCATTAAAACACAATGTTTAGGTGCTGGGGAAGTACCCCTAGAGCACTCCAGAATGATGCAGCATTTTGTAAGAGAGCACAGTAGTAATAAACAATTTTACAGTAATGAAAAAAATCCCTGAAGTAATTTATAAAGAGGGCACAAGCACTTCAAACAACAGCATTTCAGTTCACATCTGTTTTCCAGTCAACAGCACTCATAATTAGTTATTGCTATACACATGTCCACATTTTCCTTTCTCAAATCATGTCCGCAGTGCTTTATAACTTCTCCAGTAACTAAGTCAAATGAATACACAAGGAGAGAAAATATGTAAAGGTGAAGAGTATATGACTTTTTCCAGGCCCACTCAGTTTGATCTGAGTACAGATGCATTTTTATCTATCTGTATTCCTTCAGAGAAAGGAAACTGTGTAAACTCTTATTTTTAGTTTTGTTTTGGTTTTGTTTATATATACTCACAATGTATATAAAATACACAGACATATCACTGTACATTTGTATTGTTTCACTTTGATATTTACATAATGGGAATAGAAATCAAATGTATTCCAGAAATCTCATGTCAGACCTTCCATGAGGGGAAAACAAAATAAAAATATAATAATTAAATAATTCAGCTAAAATAGATGTTAGAATGGAGAGGGGGACACAGGGAGCCAATTGACACCTGTATCAGCTTTAAAGATTCATATTTATCGCGAAAAGTCTCTTGGCCAAATCTGTAATGTGGCACTCAAGTCCACTGAAATGCACTGTTTTGATACATTGTTCTTAGATCTCTTTCAGAACCTCTAATTTAGTGCTCAAATTGTTTTGTTTCATTAACATTGAAATGCTTTCCCCAAGTATATGTCACTCAGGGTCCTATATGATTTTTTCCCCTGGTATTTTCCTATTTTTATCTTCCCCCTCCTTTATGAAACACTGTCACTTCTAGAGGGTATTTTACAGAACTTGACTAGGTTAAAAAATTATAGAGGTTATTTCTATCAATTGTAGAAAATGTTATTTGCATGCAATTTCTAACAAGCCTGTTGCAAATTGAGGCATTTCAACAATATTTCCCTTTCCTTATATGACTTACAGTTACTTAAGGAGCCACTCATCATGTTCCCTATTTTGATTCAATCATTTGTGATACGTGGTATGTCCCAGCAGTACTCCCTCCTGACTTTTAGTAGCCAGTACATTGATAAAGTTGCATTCAGAGACCTATGCTTCCAAGTTATCAAATGTTGTAGTTACAACATCTGGTGTACAGCATGTAAATGATGTGTAAAACATTGTTTATAAGGTCAGGAATAAATCTTTTATGTCAGGAGTGATCATTCTTTGTTTAAAAAAAAAGCAAATGTAAAGAGGAAAGGGGCAAAGATGAAAATTAATTTTCATTAATTTTTCAAAAGCAGACAATTTTATTGGTTTATTTACTCTTGTCAAGCCTCTTGTCCTTGAAGTAGAAGCATGGCAACTAAACTAAAGTACTAAGTTTATCTAACATTTTCAGAGTGCTCTGACCCTTTAAATACCAATTATCTAGTTCTTTCAAATGTGTCTTCAGTCATTTGGTTCCTACTTACATGGATAACCACCATACAGAATCATCTTTTAATGATCTTGCATTCAGCTTGATTTCCTAATGTATTCAGGGTCAAATCAGTCATAACCTTTTCTCCAGTTCCTCAGTCCTCCGATCAGATTTGTTCTTCCTCCTATTTTTTATTAGTCATTGGAGTCCAGCCTAGGGGTATTATTTCCATTTGTGCAGCTTTTTAACCTCAGTGCATATTTTGACACCCTGTTGTGGTCTTTTTTTCTATTATTTTCTTTCTTATTGTTAAGGATGTCTCTTTCAGTGCTTTTAGCTGGCCTCAAATTCTGTTTTAATTTCTGTAGTTAACTCTGTGGTGCTGATATATCTCATCAGCACTGATGGGGACAGACTGAAAAGGAACTAAAAAAGACTACAATAACCTACAGGCCTGAATAGGATGACTACATCCTAGTTAGAATTCCTAAGTGATGACAAAAAAAAACCCCAACTTTCTAACTTGAGTGCTTAAATTGGGACTTTTTCCATCAGGTGAAAAAAACAGCACAAAATCAGCTGTAACAATTACATTTCAATATCTTTTACTGCTGGATCCAAGCTACAAAAGCACACATTCTAAAAAATGACCTTTTTTTCCTCACCTTACAATAAATACTTGAGATTGATGTGTATGGAAAAAAACTCAGTTATTGTTTTGACCTTGTTGCCTGTTTACTGCTAATTATGATTAATTATTCTGAATGGTGACTCTCTTTGATAAGTAATGCACATACACAATGCAGCATGACACAGCCTGTTCACAGGATCAGTAGTTGTCATATAATAAAGGAGACGGCTGCAGCTTAGACTGTGCTTCCATAGCTCACATTGTACAGGAGGAAACTACAAACTCAGGACTAGGAATGATGTAATGGTAATAACACTTCTCAAAGATGTCACCAGCTAAAGATCTGAACAATTCCACGATGAAAGGAAATAATAATTTTATTATCAGTTCAAATGTATTTCAGTATTTTCTTTTCCAAATGGATTTTCAATGTAACCCTCTATCCTTCCTCACATTTTTATTCTTTTCTGCTGGTTCTGTGGACATAAAGGGGTTTCAAAGAAGTTAGAAACATTTCCACATCACATCAAAACAGGAACATCACTGAGCAGGTGTTTTTAACCAGGACTTTTATAGGTACTTTAGTGTAATACTTGCAGCAAATTACCAGTATATTAGTATGGAAGGTGATTTAATGAACATTACTTCAGGACATTTTTGTACACATCTGCATAGAGTTTCTTTGAACACAATGAACAGAATTAAATTCTGTAGGACGCATCCCTTGATAGTCTTGATCAAAGACTGAGTCAGATCATCAAAAACTACTAGATGTGCTAGTTTCCATGCTATGACTTCTCCAGTTTTAAATTGCATATATTCAGTGTTAAGCAGCCAAAAGAGACTATTTCAAAGTAAGAGGAGCAGTTTTCACAAAATAGAATGGAAGAACTAAAAAGAATATATACAACTTACACTGACGCTGCTGACTTTAATTCCCCAGACTGGCTGAATATATACTCAAGAGTATCCACAAAGGTAACAAGAAACTTTCTTATGGCAACTTAAGGAACAAGAAATAATTACTTTGGTGGTCGTAAAAGTGAACCATTAACGCAGAAGACTACTAAATCCTATGAGATTAAGGGGGCTGATGTGTTGAATAAATTAATAACATTAACTTCCTTTCCCCCTCTCTCCAAGTAAGTTTAGAGAGGAATCTTGTCTTCAGAAGCATTGTGATGGAATTTTGCATAGGGAATAATAGAGTTGTAGAGTGATTTGGGTTGGAAGGGATCTTAAAGCTCATCTAATTCCAAATTGTCTGCCATGTCCAGGAACACCTTCCACTAGGCTAGGTTGCTCAGAGCCCTATCCAGCTTGCTCTTGAACACTTCCAAGGATGGGGCATCCATCACTTCTCTGGGCAACCTGTTCCAGTGCCTTCACACACTCACAGTAAAGCATTTTTTTCTGAATAGTTAATCTAAATGTACCCTCTTTCCCTTTAAAATCATTACCCCCTGTGCTGTCACTACATCTCCTTGTGAAAAGTCCCTCTCCACTTGTCTTGTAGGTCCCCTTAGGAATGAGAAGGCCACTATAAGGAGCAGAAAATTCAAAAAGAGGAAATTTTTTCTTTAGCTCTTCACAAAAATTTACTTAGGAAAAAAGTGATGAGAAAACTGTGTTCAACAAGGATATATCCAGATGTTGCATTGAATGTAGCATTCAACAGCAAGAAATCACCTTATTGAGTAAATCCTAACAGCTGCTTTTGTGGCTACTTATTTTGCATTGGAATTCTGCACTCAGATTTAAAAGCTACTTAAAGTAAACTAAATTTACAAAAATACCATTTGCTGTGGCATCCCTTATCTTTTCCCAGGGGAGACAGTTCTGTTCATAGGGTATTTGTATCTCTTTTTTCATCCACATTTTCCTCTCTGCTATCATGGGCCATTAAATCTTACATAAAGGTATAAAACAATATTCAATGTATGAGACAATGAGAAAATCTCCCAAGTTACAGAGTGAGCCGAAAAGCTGCAATTTCCCATCACTTTCAGAGTGCCTACAGTCACAGTATGGTCAAACTCTTAGGTAGCTGCATCTTTATGTAGACTCTTCCCCCCACATTGAGTTTCAGGAGCTACCTTGCCAATCAGTAGCATTCAGATGCATATGACTCCAAAATTCTGCCAGGCATTCGCTACACCTTTAGGCATCCCACACATTAGAATTTTTTTTCCTAATTGCTAAAGCTAGCTTTTTAAAGGGGTATGGATATGCTAAGTATCAAAGGATGACCATTAAAATACACAGTCCTTCTTGATGTAAGTTTCAATCATGTTAAGTTGACTTAAATTTCATCCAATGCAATCAACATCCAGTTTTTAGGAGTTGTCATATACAACAAATTAACTTCAGTTATAGCATAGCAGCACTTCTAAATCTACCAAGTATCAAACCCATAGAAGTTTAAAGGGTTTAGAGACCAATTTCTAGCTAGCCTTAGTTCTCTTGATTATGTTTTCATTTTTTCCACTAAACTCCAGCCTCCTGAACAACATGTAAAAAGATGTAAATAAGTTAAGAATACCTTTCTTCTCTGGCTGAACCTCTTTTTTCCAAGTAATATCCATTGTTTTTACATTACATTGATGCACGTGTCACCTGCTTTGAAGGTACCAGAGACTGCCTGAATTAGAGGACAAATAGATATTTGCATTTCAAAATTGATAGACATTTTTCTAAGAACAGATTTATACACTTCATACAGCACAGGCAAATTAATTCAGGAATGTCATGAAGACTTTGGACCACCTTGAAAGAAGTATGATTTCCAGCTGCTTAATCTGTGTAAGGGAACACAGTTTTTATTGGCATTTTAGAATTTCTTTGAAATTCTAAATACCTGTGTGAAAAATTGGCTACAATAAGCACATTTAGGAAAGTTGCTTTACATTTGCTGGACCACCAAACAAAGACATTCAGTCAGGGTACAAGTGTCAAAAAATTTTATTCCATTAGAGACTAAAGAAACCTTACATCCACCTCTATATCCCTCCTTCAAATGAAGTATCTCTTTACTCACATTTTCTTTGCAAGGTGACGAGATGGAATTACAATGGAATTTAATGAAAATAATTTACATTAACCAGAGAAACAAACAAAATTTGAGGTACTCCTGTTGAAAAATTGCACAAAATTCGAAGACAAAAATATTTCTTCCAGCAGCAGCTCCTTTCTGCTACATGTTTAGCACTGCAAATCTCAATAACAAAATGCTGTGTCTCTCCACAGGACAGGAAAAGTGAAAGAGATCAAAAGAACCCTACGTTTTGTTTATCTGACTTCTGTGGATTTTTGTTCATATCATAATGCTTTCCATTAAAATTAATGCAGCTTTTGTGAAATAAGTCAGAAAGAGAGAGAGAAAGATATGAGGAGCAATTCAATCAGAATAGAAAAGAAAATAATCCTGCCTTAATTCATGTTATCACATTTTTGTGCACCAGTTAATATGGAAAGATTTTGCAATACTGAAATAAAAGTATTTATTTTACACAATTTGACAGAAGAAACTGTATTGCATCCATTTTTATGGCATGAATATTCAGACTACCAATTTAGATAATTTAAGATTTGTCAATTCCTCAATTGCTAGCACTCATCTGACATAAAAGGTCTCGTTACATAACCTCAGCTCAAGCATTAGAAAACGCAATCCCCCAAAGCATTAGTCACTTCCAAAAATTTAGGTCAGAGAAGATTTCTACCCTTCAATATCAAAATGCTATATCCCTGAAAACTCACAGGGATTATATTCCATTTCATCGAAAAGTTCTACTGAATACAACAGAAAGCAAAGTGCAATCATCAAACTTTTGCCAAAGCCTACACATCAGAGAAAAAGCTCAAAGAAGGAACTCTGGAAGGATGAGACCTCTCAGGTGATGTGTGTGAACTAAGGGAAAGTATTGTGCTGATTTTTATCAAGTAGATTCTATGAGCAATTTTTTAAATTGCAGTGCATCTCCTCTCCACTTGCTACAGCAGATATGACAGTGGTCTGAAGTATGGTTTCTAAGACAGAATTAGTAATACATAGGAATAAAAGCAAAAATACTCTTCCCAGCCTTTATGCATCATTCGATGGATCACGCATATTACACTTATTTACCATAAGTGACCCTTGTCTGTTAAACTTCCCTTCTGAATTAAGTGAAAGGGGGTGAAAAAGATAAATGCTAAGTATTACTTTTTAAATATGTAAGTAAGAAGTAAAAGTTCATAGAACTCAGTGATAGGTGATATTACTGCCAGTTCCTGCTAGTAATGTACAATTGGAAAATCACATGATTAAAGAAAAAAATCAAAATCCACCATACAAAAAACCCAAATCAGTAGGTTGATATTTTCTTTTTGTCAGGAAAGCAAGTGCCTGTAACCAACAGTACAAACCAAAGGCACTACTAAAATAAGAACGAATCCACCTTTTTCTTTTGTTTATGCCAGTTCCAACTTTTTACTGGAAGTTGTAACAAAAATCTCTTAATTTTTTTTTCAGCTGAATTCTGTACTCTCATAATCTCATCTGTCATCTTTTAAAGTATAGAAGCTCTATTTCAGCATTAGCTACAAATCAGGCTTGAAACAAACCAACAAACAAAACCCCACCACTTTGAATTCTGCAGCCTTCAGCTTAATTTCTACCTCTACAGTGTGTAAAGTGTTAATTTAAACAGGTGAGGGGGAAGTGTGGAAATGTCATGATTGCCTCCTTGAAAAAAATCTGTTCCCTCACTAGCAGTTTTCCGCTTCCCTACTAAGACCCAGGAAAGGGCTTTGAATATCTAGGTTTTAGTGCAGATTTCAAAATCCTTTGTTAGGACTTCAGCTGAGACTTTTGCCAGCAGACAGAAATGTCACTCTCTCTCTATGAATCTGTTTCTAGCTTGAGAAAGATCAGCAGAGACTAGATGAAGGCTAGTCTGCCTAGTTATATAATTACTTAAGGGAAATTATATTATAAAGACAACTGAGAAAAAGGAAGTCTATGTAAAACGTGACTGAAAAGCCCAAATAATATTAATTTTAAAGCCCCTCTCTGGAGATACACTTGGATAATCATAAAATGTATAAATTTTAAAAATAGTGTCAGCAGATCAAAACTGAGTTTTAAAAAGCATTTGCATAGATACCAGAGTATTTAACTACGACTTCAGTGCTTCTGCTGCAATAATCATCCAAGAAAGATGTGCTTCCTTACATGGTTTGTCATGCACACAGAAATCAACTGTGGAGATTACAACTTTTCCTTGTAAATCTTAGAGGAGCCAGAAATCCTTTCTTTTTAAGAACTATCGAGGAATCAAAATAAAGTCTGTAAATTAATATGTCATCAGAAAATGAATGTTCTTTTGAAAAAAAGTTCTGTGTAAAATGGACACTGCAATATACTATCAATGTATATATGTCTGTGTGTGTATATATATGTACGTATATGTATAAATGTACAATACACTTGTGAGACTGTGACAAACTCTTGATGAAGTTCACAAAATTTGAAAATTGACTTTTCTTTGTCTGGTATTAGCGCATTTGCATATTATTTCCTGAACCTGATGAATTTTTCTTCTACCCTTGTGCCACTTGAATGGAGGCATCTTATCAGTGGGTCACTAAATTCCAGGCTTGCTTTTAATTTCCACTTGTTCCAATCAGTTAACTGTGAGTAAAAAGAACAGCTTCTGTTTACTGTGGAATTCTCATTTTCTGCCTCATTGAATTTTTATTTGCATAAAGTCAGAAATTCACCCAAATAACCAAATTATCCTACCCAGTCACAGAATAACACATCTGAATAAATTAAGAGCAAATTGAGGTATTTGTCTACTCTTACCGTCCTTTAGTTTTTAATTTTTAAGGAATTATCTTCTGAGTGCTGTATTTTTTTTCCTCAGACTTAAAATATACTATCAGACTGTTCTTCATTCACTCAATTCACTGGTGCTATATACAGCTTCTATGTCTGTGTTGTGATGTTGAAGTTGAAAGCCAGCCCAGAATTTACAGATGATGTCCTAGGAGGTGACATGCACCATTAATAAGTACTGCTGTCTGTAGCTCTCATGTAGTTCATGACACAACACTGCATCCAAACATTAATAGCTCCTGTTTGTACATTGGAATTACTTTGATAAAAACTTTCTTTGCTGTTTTTCTTTTTTTTAAACATAACTAAAAGGCCCAATAGGTCTTGTGGTAGACATCACACAACATTAATTGTTTTTAGAATTAAAACGCGCCTGAAGGAAAGAAATTTAGTCTTTGGGATGGTAGCATCTGAAATAATAATGTCACATAAATGCAATGTTTATGTGAGAACTAATCTGCTAAAGTTTCCTGTAAAAAAAAAAAAAGGCAAACACAGAGCACTTCATCCTCAGACAAAAAGTTGTCCTCTAATTTTGGGATACTGTGCCTAATTATATGGCATTGAGAACAATTTCCTTATATAAACACATTGAGACATACAGCCTGAATTCCAGTCTACCTTCATATTAAATATGAACGGATAACCTCATGTTGTAGAAAAGTATAGATAGTTCATGCTTTGTGCTCCATCTGCCCCTTGAATGATTTTAGAACACTTAACTGTGCAGTTATCTTGCCAGTTTGTCCTATGTATAAGTAACAGAATGCTTTCTTTATTAAAAAGGTTTTTCTATGTGTTCTAGAAGATTTTTATCTGCACACAACAGCCTTTCTTTTACAACAAGAAGCACCAAAAAACCAAACCAACCAACCAACCAAAACAAAAACCCCCCAAACAAACAAAAAAAAAACCAAACAAAAAACCCACCAACCCAAATCCCAGTTTATTTAATTTGATACTTTGTTGCATTAAACAAAAAAAGCCTGTGCTTTATAATTCCAAGGAACTTGTATGTCACTGACGGTAGCAGAGAGGTTGCATTCTTCTGTCAGGTCATCAAGCAATCAGAGCATAAAAGATAAGTTTTCTACAAATCTATCGTAATTCTTTGAAATTTCAGACAGCTATTCCACAAAATCTTAGTAAAGCACGACACCATTAAGATCCTCTACAAAGCCTCATGAGAAGCTCTGTGGAAAATTAGGAGCTTCTGCCATTCTCCTGCACAGGGACAGAACAAAAGTCACTGTCTACCCTGTCCCCCTCGCAGTGATAGAGGCACAGCTTATGATGAATCACAGCAAAAAAATGTTACGTGGTAACTACCTACCGAATAAATTGAATTCTTTGTGCAGTAAAACCACTTGATAAATAGCTTTTACTTGGTACTTCTGACTGTCTTCACCTGCCCTCTGCCCACAAATCCCTCTCTCTCTTTTTCACTGTGCTACTTCTGACATCCCTAGGTATCAAGCCATAAGGCATAGCTACTGTTTAAAAATTATCACCCATCTAAAAGCCAATCCCTCTTGTCCCCAAACCCACAATGTTTTCTTTCAAAAGAGCTTAAAAACCACACAGCAATTAACTTGAACACACGGAGGCATTATGGACCGTCAGTAAGCAATATTCTCAACTCTGCATCTCTGCACTTTCCACAGCTGAGGGAATGGTTGATAGAAATGTCACTTTAACTTTACATGTCTAGAGAATGACAACTTCTAGATGACTTTTATTGCCAGTGGAAAGAAACAAACACTTCTGCTGTATTTTTGGCACTAACCTTAGCATGATCTTGGCCACATCCTAGAAAGGCTTTTTCCTCTGCACTGACTACAAAGAGGGGTCTACTCATCTGGTTCACGTGGATGCTTATGTTGGGAATGCTTTAAGTAAGATAGACTCTACTCTCAGTGTAAAACAATGAGGCAGTTCTATCCTCTACAGCACTGCTGTAAATTACACAGTATAGAATAGAACGGGGATAAAATATAGTGAAAGCTTTGCTTAGCAACATGTAGAGGAGTGCAATTCACATACCATAGCTGTGGTATGCAATGACTGATTATTGAAAAAATACAGCTTGAAAAAATACACGGCTAAAATCTTCAGTAAGATTTCTATTTTCACTTTCATAGAAAAAGGAAAAACTGATCTACAGAAAACCAGATACTTAAATACTTTCAAATGCAGCAGGAAGATATTAAATATTGAAAACTTTATAGCAAAACCCAATATTCTAAGATAACTCCTTACTCTGATCATTAACAATAAAAATCACATAAAGCAATGTTAGACAAACATAAAAATTCTGCTCTGAAAAAAATATCTCTGAGCAGAAAAGATGAAACATAAAAGACAGCAGGGGAAAGCCTTTCTCAAATAGCACTGTATTCTTCTAATTTCTTTCTCTTTCTTTCAAATGTCAACATAGTTAGATCCTTGTTTGTACTTCCCAAGTTGCTTAGCAGGATGAGAAGGGTTCAGAAAGGAGCCAGAAGTATATTTAATACAAAATGCCATTACTAGGAAACTAGTAATAGAACTATAATGGAGATAAGAATCAAATTTCAAAATAGCAAGTTTACATTCTCTGAAATAACTTAATTAAAATAAAATCGTCTTATTCAACATCTAAAGATAACATTGATGCATTACTCCATGTAATAAGACTGCTGCATAATCTTCAGTGGACAATCTTTTACCTAAAACCCCTCCTTATTCATCCTTCTTTATGCACAGAATTTAAGCAGAGCAAAAGCTTTGTAAAGCTGACTTAATAACATGCAGCAGAGACTGAAAGACCAGGAAGACAGAGCCAAAATATGAGAGAACCCCTCCTCTTCCCAAAAGCTTATCAAGCAGCCAGCTGCCAGTAATAAGGGCTGTAGAGAGCAAACAAACTGAAGATCATCTTTGTGGACAGCAGCTTTACAGCACCAGCACAAAAGCTTTAGTTTAATGTGTCTTAAAGCTGGTTTCCCAATAAATGTGAGAAAAGGTCATTTTTGATTGAAAACAGCATTTCAATAAGAAGAATTACCTAATCAACTTGTGAACATGTTCTTCTTTTATTATTAAGATGTAAGAAGCAAAGGATAATTTGTGGAATGGAGGTTTCCATTTAAAAGATTTTCTCCCAAGCTGTGATCAAGGAAATTATTCAGCACGGTTTTTCCTGCCTCCTGCTATGGAGAATATGGCAAAACTTTAGCTGACAAGCAGTGAAACCTAAGGAAATATTTTCATTTTACATGCATTTACTAACTGCAACACCTGCAAGTGATTCATTATGTAATGCATCTCACCACTTCCCTTTCTCACACATTTATCACCTTTTACCCATAGTTAAAGCAGCACAGTGCAGTATATAATACAATTATTTGCATTCACACAGAAAAGTCTGCAATACAGAAAAGGAAGAACAATTACAAGAGAAAAGCTGCTGCACCAAATCAGCATAGTCTTTAGGTTTTGACAGCTGGTTTCAGCAGGTATCACTGGCAATTTTTCAAGTCACCTGCTAAAGATTCTCTTTTGTAAACCCAGCTCCTTGCTTTTTCACTCTCATGAGAGAGATTTTGTGGCTCTTGCAGGCTTCTTAGCAGAAGTCTCTGCCCTACTCACATGTGAGGGATCCCAGGCCATACTGGACATTTGCCATTTAGGTCTGGTCACACAAACACCTATTGTATTTCCAATAGCATTGAATTAATACCACAAAGGTATAAAAATAAATACACCAGTATAAGAGAGATCTACATATGTAGTCTTGCAGCCTCAATGATAACTGGAGATTTTCTCACTCTGTACAAGAGCCTGAAAGGAGGTTGTAGCCAGGAGAAGATCAGTCTGTAACAAGCAACAGAACAAGATGGAAAGGGCTCAAGTGCCAGGGGAGGTGTATCCAGGGTATTAGAAAAAATTTATTCACTGGAAGGGTGGTCAGGCATTGGAACAGGCTCCCCAGGAAAGTGGTTGGGTCACCATCCATGGAGGTATTTAAAAGACCTTTAGACCTGGCACTTAGAGTCTTGGATAAGTGGTGAATTTGGCCATGTTAGTTTTAATGGTTGGACTGGATGATCTTAAAGGTCCTTTCCAACCTAAACAATTCTGTGAATCCAAGTTGGTTTAGACAGATTGATTAGTTGCCATTATGATAGAATATACCATTAAAGAAACATAAAAAATTATAAAACTATCAATTTCTCTCATTATTATGTTGTTGTTGTTATGGGACAAATTTAATCCACATTTCTCACAAGGTTATACCAAGGGAGAGCTCTCTGCACCAAAACTAGGTCCAGGCACACATCACTTACAGGCAGGAAGCCCAAACAATGCAGGCCTAAAGACCATGGCATAATGTATTTCAAACCAGAGACCGCTGAATGTTTCAAATACTCTTGTTCATAGACATTTCAAAGTGTTTTTTTTTAACTGCAGTTTTAAGAAAAGTTAGTTTTGCAAGCCAGTCAAAGGAGATTGCTCTATAGACTGAAGCAAAGTTAATCTTTCCTTTTTTCCAATTAATATTTTCATGAAGTTTCCTCTACCAATACTTCCCACTCAAATAATAGGCCAAGGAGGGCCAAAAGATCCCCATAAAAAGTTACAAACAAATACTTCAGAGAGAAACATTAATGGCTGAAGAATTGTAGTGCCATAATAGCTAGGGTCAAGCCATATCAAACAAAGGGGGGTGAGATGGCTTTCCTGTGGGCAGAGGATTGCTCAGAAGACATCCCATTAAGACTTTATTACACATTTTGTCAATACTCTTTGCTCATGGGAGTTCTCATGAAGGTCTGTGTGGATGACACCACCTCAGAGACACACTTTTAACACACTGAAAGGAACTAACAAAGAACTGTAAGTACATAGAAGGAGCTCTAAGATAGTGGCTCTTGTTAATGGGGAGACGGGCATTTGCTTTTTACATGTGGATTTGAAAAAAGTAAATTTCAGATAGGTTTGTAAAGGTTAAAGTCACTCTGGATGGCTGCCATCATGTAGCAGAGACCAACCATGGTAACTGTGCCTAATTGCAGACCAACTTTAATCCACCAGATGATCTGGCTGTTCAGAAGTCTGGCAGGAGCTATCATGAAACACCACCTTGAGGGGCTCAGTACAGGCAGGCTTCAAAAGCTTTATTTCACTTTTGAAACATTTCTGCAAGGGTACCAGAAGGCAGTATAAAAATTAGCTCTGTTTTCTAGCCTAATTAAGCTTTTAAAACACTGAATATTGGTGAGTAAATTTAGCACATACCCAGAGCCATGGAGCTACAATATGCTACCTAATGTTCTGAACATAGAGCATTCTGAATGTGTCTACTGAATATAACCACTAGTTTTACAGATTACTTTATTATGCAGGTATTTTCCACAGTATCTCTCATTTCAGACAACCAGCAGTAAATGAAGGCAGAGTCAAGAGTTTCGGAACAGAGTGAATTATTTCCCTAACTACCAGTAATCATGGGTACTGTATTTCCACAAAAGCAGCATTAGCACTCTATTTCTTGATTTATTTCTATCCAAAAGTTAATGCGGTGTTACAGCAAGGAAGCATAAGAGTCATCCTTTCAAACTTCTCTCCACACTACAACCAGGATGAAGTGAAAACACCCCAATTCAGATAATACCAACAGCTGTCTATTTGCTAGTTCAGTGTTTTTTAGCCTTTCCTGATTCACAGACACAGAAGAGCTTTCTGTGGAAGACAAGAGCACTTCAGAAGTTCAATATATAGCTATTTATATCTATACCTAATCTATATCGATATCATCTATATCTAATCTATATCATCTATATCTATATATCTTTATGATGCATTACGTTCAATTTGACTTTTATATTCCCCAACACATATGTGTGCCTCAGAAGCAGGACTCCCAGGGGGCTGTGTGTTACTGCTCCTGCAAGGCTCAGCCTTTTATTCTTTTTTTTTCTTTTCCCCTTTCATAGTAATATTTTGTATTTATTGAAATTCCCAATATTGAACAAATGTTTCTGCAAACAGTAAAACATGCAAACCCTGCTTGAGTTATACAAGAGCTCCTTGTTTTAAGATCCATCTCACAGCTGCAGTGGTACAATTAGGATGGTTGCATGCATCTAAGTAATGGTTTGAAAAATAAGAGAAAAACAAAATATACTTAAGTAGCTCGAGGAATGGTCAGTACTCTTCATTTACATAACATTCTTAGTGAGGATGACTAAGAAATATACGATAACACAGTATAAGATTTTAAAGATGGCTCTTGGGTTTTTGGTTTGCATGCTAGTGGCTTTTTTTCCAAACAATGTAAAAATAACTGAATAGTATCTATATTATCCAGTTCTAAGAATCTTTCTGTAAAACCATAAAACCTACAAGTTGCTTAACTTATGTTCAAACAATTTCACAGGCTGATTTCACTTATGACATAACAAGCAATTAACCTCTGAGTGGTATCAGTGCAGGACTTCCCCATTAGTTGTCTTGATAGCTTCTACAACCAGGCAAACTAAGCACCTGTTCTGCCCTCAAAAAATCTACACAGCAAACTGAGATGCATCAATAGCAGAGAACACAAAACAAGCTTTACAATAAAAAACTCTTCAGGGAATGACAGAGGCAATATAGCCCTGGAAGGAAACCCATCTCAGGTTTTATAGGCTCTATTGTAGGGAAGGAAACTTGGACTGTATCTGTCACTGCCTGAAATTGTCTCTCAGTGCAGCCAGGCTACAGATCATGCTGAATTCTACTGGCATGGCTGCCTCTGCCCTGCATCCTTCACATAATGGTTCATCTTGGCAGAGGATGCTTTTCTACTAGACCCCTCTACTGCCAATTTGCCTTGAGAGTCCGACTTTACTTAATATTTTTCTTCTTGATTTTGGTTTTAAGACGTTATCTACACGCTGCTTTGGTGCTATCTTGGCACGTATTCTTCAATGTCACAGACACTGGTGCCGCTCCTACTGCCAGAGGCACAGGAACAGCAATCACTTCTATCTATTAATTTCTTCAGAACAAACTCAAGCCAGCTGAGTAGATCTGCAGCAGGGTCCGAACCTTCATACAGAAAGCAGGAGCAGGCCCTGCAAAACCAACAGCTCATGCTTTTTTCAAGTAAACTGAGACGAACAATACTGATGGCATCAGCTAGCTTGAAATCCAGGCTCAGTTTCTGGCAGGCACTGGGACTGTGGATGCTGGACGGACAGAGTGTGCTCCTGTGATTCCTACCAGCAGTGCTGCTGGAGCTGCTCGAGGCGCTGACCTCTCATGTTGAGGAAGGCAGCAGCCAACTAAAGCCTGTCTGCAGGGTTTTGCCTCAGCAACATATCACAGCTAGTGACAACTAAACTGTTTGTGACATCTTCCTCACTCAGCTGCACTTTTTTACTTCTCCTTTATGGAGTTGTTCTTTTGTTTTTCTCTAATGCGGAATATTTTAGCTGGGCTTCTTAAATAAACTTGCATCATATGGATGCAAAGAGAGAAACTGAACAAAACTTAAAAGAAACGTAAGATTTTGCAAGTGGCTTTGATGTTCTCTAGCTTTTTATTTATAGAGTACAGATTAACTTCCTTTTGTTACCACCTATTGTTGTTTTATAATGGGCCCTCCTTTGATAAGTGAATTGAAAGAGTTTGCTGCAGTTCCTTCTAAGTGCCCTGTCTTACTAAAAAGTAGGTTCTGTAAAAATGTGTTTCTGACTGACAAATGGAACAAGAAAACTTAATCTGATTTTGGATGATTATGAAGTAAAGCAATTGCTTTGAAGTTGTGAAATGCGATTTCTATACTCACATGCAACCCATAATATTCAGTTTCAACCTAACTCACATATGGACATTGGACAAACATAATCAGTAAGTCTACTCTTTAACTGCTTATCCCTTTTGATATAACTATATTGTTTCACTGAGACCCTACAGGTTCCTTTTCTTCTACCTCTTGCATCCCTACAATCAGTACCTTTTTGTAACACATAGAGGTTTTGCTTCTGAGGGGGATGCCACATCCTTTCTTTATTAAATATGTTTGAAATTTTCTACAGATGTCTAAAATAGTCCCAGAAGTGGCAGATATTCTGAGAATTCCTAGGATAATTTCAGATTTACCAGTGAAACCTATTATGAATGACCGTAGGTATGTGCATTCTAGCAACAAGGGCTACTGTGTGGCTACTACTATTTCCCTTCTTATTTCCATTCAGACACCTCCTGTTGTCACACCTGTTGCTGTCCTCAGTGGCTCTGTTCCTAATGCCGGTGCTTTGGGCAGAGGAGGTTTTCCGTTCAGTACTTTCACAAAGTGACAGAGAACCTGAAACCCAAGTGATGAAGGTCTAAATCAGCACAATTGCTAGGCACCTAAACATGCAGTATAAGTGGAGGGTAGTGGCCTGGACTCAGGATGTTTCACAAACTTCAAGGTGTCCCCATAAGCCATATCCATATCAGTAAATTAAACAGGTGTAATCTCAAGGTCTGCTGGTAGATGTACAGCAGTTAGCTCAAGCAAAAAGTCAGAAAGCAGTCATAGATAAAACATGCTTTTCAGTCTGTATTGTGTTCAAACTGCTTTTTTCCATCACGTAGTCTGCAAACGACTTATCTTTTCCATTACTTTCCCTTTTGATTGCTCATTTTCTGGTCTCCCACAGCTGCATCCAGCACAATGGTGCAGGTCCTTTTACTGAACCCAGATGTCCTCTTGAGAGGTAGCAATGTGCATTTGAGTCTTCTCAGGCCACAGAGGAAACTAAAGGCAGACTTCAGAGCACTGGATGAGGGCTCCAGCTGCAAGGCTACATGTAAAGGTCAGCAACTTGACTCGAGAAAAAAATTAGTTATCTGTCCATACTCAAAAGGACCATTCTCAGGGAATAATTCCAGGCTTGGGGTCATGAATTCCCATCTTTTAGAGTTCACAGTTCAAGTGTTAAATGTGGTATCTAATTCGTAGGAAAAATACCATCCTCCACAGCATAAATTAGTAAATATTCTTACCAAAAACTTTTTTTTTTCTCAGCTATATATTATCATATGACTATAATTCTTTGCTATTTGCTCTTTCCACTAGCCGTAGGTGCACTTACAGCACAATTCATCAATTAATCATCTGAAGACACCATTTAATGACATATACTGATCCTTGGGTTACTACAAAATCCAGCTTATTTTGCTTGGGTTTGGCTTTTTTTAAAGTAGTATCTCCTTCCAGTCTAATAAATTAATTCAGTTGTTTTCATCTGCCATGTGATTTCAGAAGAGAAAAACATCACCTTTTTTTTTTTCGTTTACTTGGTTGTATGTTCTTTAAACTATTCAGCTCTCCTTTCTCAGCCATCTTTTCCATCTAATGGACCAGATATGCAAGAGGTGCATTTCTTTTACTCAAATCTAAAACCATGACATTTCCCATATTTAATGATTTCCATCTCAGTTTTGCTAAAACACTATCTGGGGAATTGGACATGCTAGTTAGCTCACCTTCCTCTGCTCTTTCAGCTTCTTCCTGCTCTTTTCTGCAAGCTCCCTTCTCATCTCAGCTTTTTAACCCCAAGGACTTGAACTCTATTTTTAGCCTTTGTATGAATTTCCAATCTAATGCATTTCAAGAACCTATCACAGATGTCTAAAACCTTGGAAGCAATTAATTAAGTCCTGCTATTTCCAGACTACACCAAAACAATTTGTCACTGCACATAAAATGGTATAATCGTGTATAAATGTTTTCAGGCCAAGTCTTGCTATGAATTATTTAGATCATCTCTCCTAATTAAAGATCTATTGGAGGATTAATGTCTCATAACCTGGAAAACTACTTTACTGAGTAACAAATTATCCATATAATGACCTCAAACTAAATTTATGTAACCTGAGTAGTAATTTGCATAAATATACAAAAATCCATTGAAATAGAGAAATCTGCATTCAAAAAAGGAATCTGTACCAAAAGTAAATCTATACTAGAAAAAAATAGCTCAGTGAAGATCTGGGTATTTTCAGCATTCACATCCATATACATTTATAAGGACTACTGTAAACACAGCAAGATAACACAGTTATGCTGTGGAATGAAAACATAGACTTTCCATTTTCCTCATGGAAATATAACTTACTTTCCTCTGTAATATATGCAAAGATACATTTCCTGGTGTTAGAATTTGTATCATAAGCCTACAGAATATGCTATGCACCTGAAATTGGTTGTGAAGAGAAAACAATGTAAATAGTTGGAAAATGTAGGGAAAGATGAAATAGGTCAATATATAGGTCGATGTGGAAAGTTGAAGTATTGGTCAGTATAGAGCAACTGCCTGTATTGGAATAAGGAGGGAAGCAGGATGTAATGCTATGCTTCCACAAACCAAAATGTTCATAATTGTTATTGTTTAGCTGTCAAAAAATTGATAAAGCTAAATATTAACAGTAAAAAAAAAATAGGCTATAGCAAAAATCAACAGCAATGCTTTGTAAGCTTCCCCTCTGACTACCAGGGCACTGCCTAGCTGTGTTTCCAAAACCTGAGGCCCAGCTATGATCCAACTGTGTTACTGTGCTTGTGGCTTTTGAGAAAATGACTAAGTTAGGAGAAAGAGCTGTCTGAAAGAAGATAAAGATGAGAAAATAAAAATTACAAATGGGGACAGTTGCTGAGATGGGGCTTGTTACCAGTGTAAGAATTTACGAGGGAAAGAAAAGTAAGCTAACTTTCAAGAGGGAAAGTTGCACCAACACAGCGAGGTCTAAAATCCTAAAGGGAAAAGCCCTGGATGCTAGTCAAGGGAGCTGGGAATCATTAGGTCCCAGCTCTGAGTGGGCAGTGACAGCAGTGATGACAGAGCTGGTGGCAGAAGGCAGCTCAGCAGCGGAGCCGGTGCCGGGGGCTGCAGGCGCTGACCCTTCCCTCCAGGTCGTGCTGGCCGCAGGTGCTGCGTGCTGGCCTAAGAGCTAATGCTAATGCTTATGGACTAGGGCTTAGTCTAAGAGCTCATTAAATCCTGCCTGTCTTCTGGGTGCTACCTAGGCAATAACTGCTTTATACTCCTTGTAATATATACATATATATCTTGTAGCTGACACGTTTTCATAGCAGCTAATGACAACTGAACAAACCCATCTAAATTGGCAGAAATGCCTGCTGATTTAATATTTTGTCTGCTGAATACATGACCTATTTCTGTTAAGCACGGCAGATCAGGCTATGACTGGACAACTTCCGAGTCCCAGATTTTCAGACCTCATTTTTGCTTTCTTTATGTCCTGCTTTTACAAGGCCACAGTTTTAGTAAAATGAAAACCAAGTATCAACTCTTCTTATCCCCCTTTACTATCTGCAGAAGGAATTACAATCAACATACATATTCCAGTCTGACTGGAGAAAAAAAAAAAACTGCTTAGAGGACATAAAGAATTTATTAGGTCTTTTTGGCTTTGGTCCTAGAAACTCTACTGTAATACACATATTATCAAAGACAAAGCTGAGCAAAAATATCTGCACTCATGCCCCCAAGCAACATGAAAAATAGCCAGTCAGAGCATCCTACTTTGCTTGCAAATAGAAAGGGACTAATGAATTTGGATATGACTTCTGTAGTCTAGGGGAGAATGCCTGAAGAAATATGTTTTACTTAAGAAAGAAACCAATCCGTAACATACATGATTTTAATACTCATCCAAATACAATAGTAAAACAGAAAAAAAAAATTCAAACCCAACAAACAGTCCTTCCTGACCAGGGCTTTAATAAATCTCTAAAATACCTAACCTTACAAAACTGCTTCTTAGGAAGAAAAAGCCCTTCAAGATAATACAACAGAAACCTCTGAAAATCATGCAATAGTTAAAAGCATAAATGTTAGCAAACCCAACTGAATGGGATTGAGGGTTTTGGTCCATTGTACTCTAAGAATACAGTATGGCGTAAGTTCCAGTACTTAACAAAGGATTTTTAAAATTCCAGTACAAAAATAAATGGAAGCAGTGAAAAATAAAACACCTGTTCCATATTCTAGATATATGACAAAATATAAAGGACTGTTAAAAATACTTGAGAAGTCTATTTTTAAAAGCCAGAATAATAAAAAAGCAAAATATGCTGCAATTTCTTTTTGAGTAAAGGATCAATAAAATGTAGAGAATAACACAGAAAATATAGTGCCTTCAAATCTATTATACCTTTGTATTGTACATTCCCTATTCAGGAATGTTCTATAAAAATATCCCTCCATCTTCAGGATTCAGGAAGCATCACCTTCACAATAGGTCTCTGTTCTGTGTTTTGTATGAAATACATATGTGCACAAGCCCCTCTGCAAAGAGGAAGGTGGGGGGGGAAATACCCAAACCATATTGCAGGATCTATTTTTCTCAGCGTCCAGGTCTTCACATATCTCCTGTGCAGCTTGTCCTCTTCACCAAGTCGTTGTTACAAGACCCAGTTACTGACTGGCAGTGAAACCCAATTATGTTTCACCTGCTCTATCTATAATGCTTCTGCTCTATCCCAGTAATCCCCACTACCAAGTCCAGCCTGGCACACGGCCCACCACCTTCCTAGACAGCAATTTACAGAGGCTTGAGGTTAGCCAGTAGTGCAAATGAGGACTGTAAAATTCATTTTGATGGACTTCTGTATGATTTTAACTGTTTCCAGGAGAAAAATGCTGAGTTGTGTAACCAGTTACCTTTAATATAGAGATTGTATTTTTAGTATGTCCACGGTATGCTTTGGATATATATTTGAAAGTTTGATCCTACAGTTCTGGAGAGCACAACAACTTGAAAACAGCAGGGGGAAAATGTGACAAGACAAACTTTTGTGTTTTCTACTGGGAGCTGCAAGGTCAATGCTGATTTAATCGAGATGTGGGGAGCAGAGCTTTATTCAGAGGTATAAAAGAGAAAGATGCTACAAGATTTCTTCTCATGAAAATTTCAATTCAATCAATATGAAAGGTACACATTTGGATCAAAAAAGGCAGTGAATCCTCAAGGACTCTTCTTACAAAGGGTTCAAATAATCTTAAAATAGCCTTAGATAGCCTGAGAGAGATCATTTTGTGGCTTTGAAAATATTGAAATAGCTGAAAATAATCAATGTGGCTGGGATCTTCACTTTCAAATTAATGTCAGGCAATGTTATTTCTCACTGTTTTGAGTGCTTCCATGCTAATTTTTTCTTTACCAATAAGACTCATCCTAGGAATGCTACGAATTCTCTCAACCCTGATGAGAGTACTTGAAGAAGTACAAGGCAAAGGTGGAGGGTAACTCTAGGACAAGTTAATATATTACAATGATGAGGAGTTTGTCCTAGGAAACTGTTTAACTCCCAGTATGTTTTTCTGTGCCTGTGCATCTCTCCCTTTTTTCTTCTTTAGTATTTTGAAGAAAGTCCTGATTTTTGTTCTTCAAAGGCTAAATGAAAAAAAAAAAAAACAAACCAAAGAGCAAACACCCACTAAAAAACAATGAGTGAACATTACTTAGTTATCCTATTATAGTTGCTGAATTGAAATACCTCCATCTATAGCATCATCTCAGTTGGATGTCTTTTCAAATGAACTTAAACTAGCACCAAATCTGTTTCCATCTAACACCCATTTTAGACCAAGTCATATAAATATGAATCAAAACAAGTCTCATGTTAGTAAGTGAGCTCGTCTCAGTGTAGAAATACTTAAATTTGACTTGCAGTTTTTAAAAGTCAGCTAACAGTACGTGAAAAAAAATATATGATGCATGCAATATTTTAATATACACTGTGTATATATTTATAATTTAAAGTCTACTTTATTACACTTTTAATATGAAAAAGTGAAGAAAACAACTAAAAATTAAAGGAATGGTGTTTTAAATTATCTGGGATTTTTGAACTACAACATAAAGTACATTTAAATTTTATTACTGAAGGATTTTTACTTTGCTTTACTTATATCACAGTTTATTTTAGAATGCAACAGCACTGATAATGTCTTTGAAGAGATATGTGCTCAAAATAAAGAGACTCAAAACCCAAAACCCAAAACATTTAAAATTAAGTAACATTTAAAATTAAGTGTCAAGGGGCATGTGCAACAAAATGAACATTAAAAAAATCTAAGCTGATTCTAAGTTTATTTATGGAATTTTTTTCCCTTGTGTAGAATAAATGGATATGCAATTTGCTTTGGCTTTGTGTTTAGATTTAATCTGCATCTGAAAAAAAGGTTGTTCAATGGATTTCTGGGATAACTAGAGAATCAGACCAAATTAAATCACCCGTTCATTATCAGATGTGTCTACTCTTATACATTATATATACACACACAGACACACTTATATATGTACCCTCCAAATCCTCATTCACTCTGATCTCTTCCTTCACGATAATACTGTCATCTCTGGGTCCCACAAAATGAACTTATTGAATCTTCCCTACTGGACTGCAATGAAGAAAAATGAAAAAGCTGGATTGCCATTGGCCAGGTCACCATTTCCGAAGTTTTGCTGAGGAATGCATCTCTCCAGAAGAAACATCTCATAGGAGGCAAATAAGTCATGCAGCACAGCAGGATTTCCAACTGCATGTATTTGAATTTGGATTCAAAAGACTGAGAAATACTGGAGCTCCACTTTTTGGCAGTAGTGTCACCAACTACCACTTTTTAAAACCATAACATTTACTACCTGGAAAGCTGCATATACTTGTAGCAGTCCTTAACGTTTCTGATTTCTCTTGACTCAGGACTGACTTCTAGGTCTGAAACTTGCATGAGAGGCTTGAATCTGAGGGTATACACAGCACCAAAACTTCCAAAACTGAATGACAGGTCACAGACGTAGTATACTTAATTAAGTAATAAAGAAGAAAACACTCAAATAACCCAGGGACTTAAATTTTGATCAAGGTTTAAGAGTCACTGAGAATTAGTGATCAAAAGTACTATTGAGATATAGTAGGACAAGATGGAGAAATAGTACAAATGGTGTGAGATTTTAATTTGACTGATTGCTTGAATGAAATAATTAACATTTTGTAAATGTGACAGAAGACATAAAAATTCAAGACTTGACTATCAGAGAAAATATAGCTACAGCCTGAAATTCCAATTGACAGGGGAAAAAGAGCCTTTGCTTGTAATGATGTGGAAAGTAAATCCCCAAAAGTGTCACCAGATTTAAGATATGACTAGCAGTGAGTGACCTACCTTTCATTTTTAACTATCAACTGAACCTTTTCACAGCCCCAGAGGCTAAATGTGAACTTTCATGCGACCACAACCGAGTGCTTCTCACAGGGTTCTTAAAAGGCAGCAGTTTTAAAAGTAATAATCAGTTAAAACTACCACAGAAAGCCTCACCGTCTGTAAGCAAAAAAACCCAACCAAACAAAAAACCCCCACAAAACCCAAAAAACCCCAACCTTCCAAAAAAAACCAAACCAAAGGACCTTGTCTGCACTGTACACTGCATCTTTACAAGACAGCAATTTTTACTACCAGTCAGCTCCAGCCTTTTCCATGCTTTCTTCTAGATTTATTAGTTTAGTAATTTGAAAGGTTTATGAATCAAGTCAATGTGTTCAATCAATTTCAGTCTCAAATAACCTTCTTGTAGAGGCTGAGACCAGGAATTGTCATTTGAAGAAATGGTAGGTGTTGTACAGAAGTAACAGAAATAACTGAGGTTTAGAAAACTTAATCTCTTCCCTATACCTGTCTGTAGGCATGAAGTCACATGCAATTTCTCAGGCAGAAAACCAGACCACTTGGATCAATTTGGTGTCTCAACTTCTCATTTTGTGGAATATTCACTTTAACATTAATGTGGCAAAATGGGATAGTAGAGGATTAATAAGCAGGGAATAGTGAGGCAGACAGCCCTTCTAAAGACATCAACCAGCAGGCATGAAATTGTATATATAATTTCAACTGCCATATAAAGAGTAAAGTGTTTCTTGTCCACTACAGAACCGGTTAAGATTTAAACTTTTATAACTGAAATCTAGTGAAGGAGCTGAAACAGCTTCAGATCTCATCTTTTTGATGCTGGAGAAGGCAAAAAGCAAGTCTAGAGGAATATTCTCCTTCCCACAAACATAATTTCAAATTACTTATATTTGACAAAGACTCTTGGGCCTCCCATCATGTTTCATTGCCTTGGGTGGCTCTACCAACCCACACTTCCTCATTTGCTCTCAGAATTTTGCCCATCCAAGTTGGAGGTCCAGGAGGAAGAAAGGTAAATTCCTACAGTCATTCAAGTGTGCCTTCCTTCCTAGTCCTGTATCAGCAGAATGAACTAAAGCACAAAAGAATTGAGAATTGGTGATTGGTGCTGTCTCCTGTCAAACATCCATCCTTTTTGTGCCCAAGTTCTCTCTGCTAAATGAGGTGGAGAGATGGCCCTTCCTGACTGGTCACATATCTTCTCAGTGTGCAAAGATTCAAGATTTTCTGTTTGCATATAACAGTATGTGAAATTACAGAAGAGCTATAGTAGGAGAACATTGATAAATTTTTATCAGAACACTGATAAAAATTGGACGTGAAACACACAGAATAGAGGGAGCAGGTCGTTGTCTTGATCAGTAATCTCTAACTGAACCTTACTACTACACCTAAAAATAATGTTAAGTCATGTAGAATATTACAGAAATGTCAGCTAATAAAAAACCCCTTTAAGAATTTAAAAGGCAAGAGCCTTGAGCAGTTGACAATAGGTTTCTCCCAGAGAAACAACTCATGTAGACAGAGGAGTCAGGATTACTGGAGCTAGCTGTCATGCAGCTCTGTGAACTTTATACATTTCTGTTAGCTGAGGGTATTGGCCCGTGCTGACCTTCTGTACTCTGCTTGAGGCAATCACATCAAACTTCCTTTCTGATGAGCCAATGTGAATGGCACTCTGCTAATGACTCTTCCTGCCACATTTCAAGATTCATGGCAGTTACATCCAAAGGAATTATGGACTCCCTATCTTTTGCCTTCAATTAATGAAATCTTTTCAGTTCAAAGACCCTCAACTTGAATGCTAATTCAAAGGATATCAAAGTAATTGATAGTCTGCATGAATAAATCTATGTGCTTGAAAATGCTTAGCCTTCAAAAACCGCATCCATTTATAATCATGGTGCCTTAAAATAGTGAAATCAGAAAAAATTCCTGTGCATTACACATACAGTTGGTTAACCTATATTAGGAAAGGAGTTAATTTCCTTACCAACTAATTTCAGAGTAAATTCAGACAGCAAGTAACTACATCCCACTTCTTCTATATGTAAGCTGTTGCTTGACCTTTGCCTGGAGAATTTCTGCAAAATGACAGTTTCATAGCTTGTACTTCCAGTGTTACTCCTGATTAAAAAAATCCCGACTAATTAGCATGTAACAACCAACATTAACAACATATGCTGGGACTGTAATGAAGTCCTAATTTGTAAAATATTCTCAAGGATGCTGTATTATTGATTAAAAATTAACATTTTCTCTTGCTCTAGAGCAATTAGTGAAAATGTAAGATAATGAATATTTATAAAGCTAAGGTAAAAACTTGATCATACCCTAAGACACCATTTTTTATGCTTAATAGCAGCTAGGAAACTGCTGGCAAGCAAATCATATGTATTAGGTTTCCAAGGCAGAAGTTTGTTCATGGCAGTCTGGTTTACAACTAGAGCTGAGAATACAAGAAAAGGGCAATTTCCCTCACAAAAACCAAAAGGCAGCAGCAATAGCACCAAACAAAGCACAAGAAGTCAAGCTAACATCTCATGCATATTCCCAAGTGTTTCTCAAGAGGTCAAACTGTCAAGTTAGCTAACACCTTCGATGAATTCAACAGCAATGCTAGTTACAGCTTTGCAGTTTCACTTCAGAAAAATAGTATGTGCATGCTGCATTGCACTCATTCACTGGGACTCCCCTGACGGAGTATAAGGCAGTAGCTAGACATTTTATGTTGCTGGCAAAGAAAAGATTTGGCCCATTCTTCACTCTCAGGAACAACTTGTTTTATGAGCTGTTCTGCTAGCACTCTGCACTTATCAAGCAATTATACCTTTTAGCACTTTGTCTTAATATCAACTTTTTAATCATTCCTTAGCCCAGAACGACCTATCAACAAAACCTTCCTATTTTGTATTTTCTGGCTTTGGTTCTCATCCCCAGATTTCATAAGCACAAAAAACCTCCACTATACTTATTAAAGAGATTGCCCCAGGACTTGCCATATGAAAGGCGATAAAACAAATGTGTCAAATCTTAAGGTAGAGGTGTATTTCAGATACATTCAATTCTTAGAAATTAATTACACTGGAAGGAACACTTCAAAGTAGTTGCTAATGCTAACTTCTGGAAATTACAACAGAAAAAACATACAAACAGCTGTCATTGGGGCTTTTCCTCCAAATCAAGAAAAACATTACTGGTTTAGCCTATGGTCTTAAGAAACACAGAGATATATTAGATGGTCACCAGGCAGGGAAGGATCTGCCTGTAAAGGATGCCATATCCTGTAAAAATATAAACATATCCCTTGCAATCCCCTGTCACCAGCCTGAGTAGAAACCTTGGTGTACAGGCAGACAGGCGAGTATGGAATTTCTTGCTTAGTTCTTTTCCTTAACCAGATGGGAATTCAAACCCTCCTTGAGAGCTGTCGTCTCAATCTTTCCATAAGGTAACTGGGACTTTATGCGGCATGCTGAGAGCTCAAGGTATTAAGTTTTTAATCAAAAAAGATACTTTTCTCTTTGAGGAAGAGTCTTACATAATCGCCATGGCAGCAGAACCTGCTGATCTCAGCTGTAGCTGCAATACACATCTACTTGCAGCCTTCACAGAAATGCTTCTGACAGTGAGGGAAAGGTTGTTAAAAGCTGTGGCTGTCACAAAGGGAAGTGTCATAGAAAGAGGGGTGTTTTTTCTGCAGCCTGAATCTTTCTGGAGCTATTAAAGGTGTTTTGGTTTTGGAGGGGTGGTTGTTGTTGTTGTTGAGCTGTGGTTTTTTTGTTGCTCTTTTTTTTCCTGTAATGAATAGGTTATAGCAAGAAAAAATAGAATTGAAAAGAACCTTAAAATTAGGCTGCAGTGTTATCTCTCCTACTTATTTGCTAGCACCATTGAGCCATGGCTCTGCTTCTCTCAGGTAAAGCCAGTTTGTGGTAATTAAAATATTGACATTTATTTTCTGACAAAAAGGAAAGATTCAGTGCTTTTATAAGATAACTCAAAAAACCACCTTTTGTCAGCATCTTTTCCAGTTAACTTTGTGTAGTATTAATAATGTAAGTTAATATGAAAGTTTTTATTCAGTTCTCTACTACAAAAGGGCTGACTATGGCATTACCAATCAGAAATAAATGCTAAATGACAGCTCATTACATCCATATGCATTTCCTCCCCTTGTTAACTTCAGTAGATGTGACCTATCAAAGGATATTCCTTTGCATTTCATTAACTCAGAAATATGGGGGAACACATAAGGGACAAGCATTTCTAACCAGAGGATTTGTGCTATAGAAATGTTTTCTATATCTTTGGTAACTTCTGCGTCAAAAGACCTTTCTTACACTTATGCCTAGTTTCAAATGTGCAAACTACACTGCTAATTTTAACAATAAATCTTAAAGCATCAAAATATTTGCCAATATTAAATAATGCTAGAAGAGTAAAGGAGAACAACTTCTAATCAGCATTTTAAGCTCTAGTGTTTTTTAGCACTGAGAGCACTAACACATAGCCTTTGCCATCATGCCTAATCAGAGGCCATGTTCTTCGTGTTCTTTTCAGTTTAAAAATATGAGGGTTTATGGTTTTGTTCCTTTAAAATCTTGGTGATTTTATCAGAAAAAATAAAGAGCCAGGAAAGGAGGGTGTCTATCTCAAACAAAAGAACACATTTAAGCAACAGGTGACAACTCAAATAATCAAGTGGTTCAAGAGATGAATTACTGCTGTGATAATTAACATGATTACAACCAAGTGAGGAATAAAGCTGTGGCGACTGTAAATATTCTAAGATGGACCAAACTGAATGGTAATTGCACCAACTACTGTTTTTCAATACTGCTCCTCAATTACAGGAAACACAGCCACAGTTTCTGTGGGTTTGTTTCGAAAGGAGCTGAGTATACATAGAAGCTACTAAAAATCCATTACTCCAGTCCTATGAATTTTGATGAAATTTGGAACACCTTACACCTTGGAAAAGCGTATGGAAGTGGGCAAACAAAGCCTCCAGTTTTTAGAAGTGCTTTTACAGAGACACAATAAACTGGTAAATTTGCATGCCTCTTTTTTTTTTTTCAGTTATGAACTATTAACCTGGAGAAATTCAGTACTGTACTTCAATTTCCATAAGCTCTAAGTTATTGCGAAACAAGTTTCCCAGCAATATAACTTAGATTGTTGCTTCTTATCTTATCTGTGCAAGTTTTCAGGAGAGCTGACTTGTTATCTTTTAACTATATATTCTACATCAGCATTTCCCAGGCCGACTCAACCCATGGGTTTTGTTGTCTGACTGACTGGAATTACTACTTTCTTTACTAATTCATGCCAAGAAAGCTTCTGAATGAATTATTCTCAGGTCAGTGTCAAAGGTGCCATATAATATAAACACTTGTTTAGAGTTATCACTAATATACTTAATTTATTGAGATAAATAAGGAATCCCTTGGCACAAACAGTATTTTACACTACAGAGAGAAAGCTATTTTGGCAGCAGTCAGCATTATGGGTTCAGAAGTAATTACTGACATAAATCAATAGATGCTGGAAATATTGATTATACATTCACTGTTAATTCTCTGGCACTGTATCTCCAGGTTATGACCATCACCTCTTTCACTTAAGTCTTTTTAAAAAGCCTAGAAATAAATATAAAATTTCAGGCTGTGGAAAAGAGTAAATAATCTGTTAATGACTCATAAGATAAAATCTTTGTATGTCATTGCATCATCAGACTTTGAATGTTCCATGGAGTAATTTTTTACCTCCTTCTCATTAGTGTAAGATACTAATATGGATTAAAGGGAACTTTCCAAGAAAATGAGAGAAATATGATAACTGTCATACAGTTTCTCAGTTGCATTTTTCCCTGTTCTGGTGAATGAAAGTTAAATGTCATCTCCCCATTTAATGTGTTCTGCTTTGATTGGATTGGGCAGGAGGAATATATTCAAAATTTAGATTCCTTTATGAGAGGAGAGGTTTTCAGCCTCAGTTCCTAGAACTGGGCAGTATATTTGCAGAAAGGTTAAGTGGGGTTAAATGGGAGTAAAAACTTAATTTCAAGGGATAATGGTACAGTAGTTAATATAATGTTTTGGAGTATTTTAGAGGGAGTGAGGGTATGTGCATATTTGTTTATGTCAAGAAAAATTTTCCCAGATGAGAAAGATAGAGAAAGATAGAAGCTAAACTGGACAGACAATAATATAAGAAATCAGAGAGACACACAGACACTAGGGGAGAGCAAAAGACATCAAAGCTAACTGGTCATGTTGGTGTGAGAAAAACTGAGTATATGAATAAATTTAATTTAAGAATTAAAATGAAATTACTAGTCTGCATAAGCAAGGGAGGCAACCATTCTAATTAGTTTTCAAGTGGAACTTGATGAATTTGTTACCAATAATCCATCAGGCTGTAATCACTGGAAACTGAAATCAGTTTTTCCCTGCTAAAGCACATCCCCTGAGTTTACTCTCCCCCAAGCAAATTGGTCTCCGAGAGCTTCACCCTGAAAATAGTTACATTTGCCTCTAGAAGCCCTACCAAGCCTCTTTTTCTAAAGTGAATCTCCTGTCATATCTAATTTCTTAATCCTTTCTAAGAGACACCAGTTTTGTTGCTTGCACTGCCACTGCTCCAGCCTCTGCCCTAGGTCAGGCACACATATTTCTGCAGAACAGCTCCCCCCACATTCTTAGAGAAGCATTTCTTAGCAAGGTTGCAGCAGGACGACATCAACAGGATGTACTTTTGCTAAGATCTAATAGAAAGTTGAATTGCAGATAACTGAGATTTTCCTTCTGTAGATGTCTTTCTTCATAGGCCCAGAGTCAGGGGCTTTCCAGAACCACTTCTCACTTAAAGAGACCCTAATGCAGCACTACACTGGGGCATTTTCTTAGTAGAACATACTTATTTACAAAAAGTTATTTACAAACTCCCTCCTCCTCAAGCATAGAGATCTTCTATTTAGGATCTGTGTAAATGTGCTGATGCAGGAATACCCCAGTGTGCTTCTGCTCTGATTTTCACAAGGCTATTAAATAGTGTTCACCCCAGAAAGAGATAAGTCACTCTTTTCATCATTAAAAAGAAAGCTATGATGATCACAGCCATGGTAAGGTGATGAACAGTAAAAGTCGCTTCCTAATCATAAAAGTCACTCAGATCTGTGTGTAGCACAACAAAAATTAAACTGCCTATTTAAAGTGAAAATGGGACCTTATAATATTTGTCTGAATCGATACAATGAATGTGTCATGTAATGCATACAGATTGGCACGCCTTGGCTGAAAACAGATTTTCAGGCTGCCTATTATATTTGTTTTACCAGATTTATTTTGTCCATTTTTAAGATTTGGATATTCATCTCTGCCCCAAAATGTATCTCTTCTTTGGCTCTATCATATCTGCATTAATAGTAACAAAATTAAGCTGCAGATTATCTTTTTTTTATTCTTTTGATTATTTCTTATATCTGGGAAAAACATGCTGCATAATGTTTTATGCCTGCACTTTTAAACAATGACTTTAAATACCTTTTTGTCTGTGCATTGAAATAAATTACATTTTAAGAATAGACCAAGACTGACTGATGCAACCCAGCTAATTTAAAAATGGACGTAAATCAAGTTCATTCAAGCGGGCAGCCTGATGTGCTGTCTCTCCCTTGTAGCACAGATTTGCTCTACTTCACACTGAATATGGCAGACTATCCTTTTAAACTAGATTATTTAAATAGATGGCATCTGTACTGTGTAGAATTTATCTCTGGCCAAATACCATTACACCTGCTTTTGGCAATGTCACCAACTACAGTGACAGTCAGGTTTGTCCTGAAAGGGATGGCAGGAGCCTTACAAGGCCAGCTGTGGTCTTTCCAAGGCAACTAGACATGGATACAATGAAACAACAACTCGAAATATGAATTGTTTTGTACACATGCATCAACCCTCCAAACACCAGCTTTCCCGCTGGCTGCTGAACAGAATCAGCCAAAAAAGCAGTTAGGTAGCTATTTATAACAGGTTACTGTATGAGGCAGCCTGTTACAAATGCCAAATATATGAACAAGATTTATGGCCTGCCAGGTAGTATGTCTCCACAAAATGCTACACAGTGCTTTGGACAGTCTTTGCAACTTTTTTTTACTGAAAAAAAAAAGAGCTGAAGCAATCCTCTTAACCAAGGTAAAAGATGCCCCATGTGCACACACACTCGTTTTACTTCATGACAGAACCCCTGTAAAAGAGGTAGCATCTGCATAATCAGCAGGTGTTCCCAAAGTTCCCAAGTCTTTGCTCTTGCAACAGATGGGACTGCTAATGACAGGGAGCCAGAACCCTACTGAGGAATCCCTCCTCCCAAAATACTTATTTTAAACAGGCACCTTTGAAACTTTTCAAATGAAAAGGCACAACACAGAAGTTACTTTGCAATTCTTTGCAGATAAAATTTGGTATTCCAACATACAGCCTGCTGTACAGAACTTTCTTTTTCCTTTTTCTGCTAAAATATGTAATTTGTTTGGTATTTATACTGCATTATTAAATTCTAGTTGCCTTTAAATTACATCTTTGGAAAAATTAAAAACATCAGTAGGGGTGGCTTAAGAAAAAAAAAGGTGAATACTATTTTTTTCCCTTTTCCTTACAATTTTGGGTGTAAAATAAGAATGTCTATCAAATTGCTAGCTAGTTATAAACTATCACACAACCACAGGAATGTTATGATTAGTTCCACAGAATCCCTTCTACTTACATATGGCTGGTCGTTTCTGAATTGCTCCAACATAAAATGATTTCAGAGAAATCAAATGGATTCCTAGGCAGCAGATTCAATTAGGCTCCAGAATGTTTTGAATTCTTGTAATCATAAATATAGTTGATGCTAGGAACTGAAAGATTATTGACATACTGTTTGTCCCCGAGATGCACTGTGAACTGTATTTTAGTCATAAATCAATAAAGCATTCTGATGCAACCTACCCCACTTTCAGAATCATGTTTCATTACCTCCCTCTAGAAAATCTCTAGAAAATGTCTGTGGATTTTCTTCCTTCTTGACAAGGGAGAAACATCTTTTTCTCACTAGTCCCAATCTCACTTCATTTTGTCTGGAAAAGAACCCAGAGACTTTGCTTTAATGAGGAAATCTAGCCCAGTTCCTATTTAGACATAATTCATGGAGTATACTCCGACCTTGTTAACCGCCCTATTCATCTGTATGCATCAATCTCAATGCATGAAACAAGTACTGACACTAATAACTTTGCTTCCAGTTTCCAAAGGTGACTGAATGGAAATAGAGTAAATGCAGCTGAGCTCTCCTACGGACTGTGAGCTTTATTTTGTTCTCATCCCCTGGAAGTATTGTACAGTGCTTCTGAAGGAAAGATTCTGAATATGCCATGCTGCTGTTATTTAACATCTGGTGCTCATTTCTGTAGAACTTGACATTGCAGAGGCTTCTTGGAAGCAGCAAAGATACTGCTCTGACATACAAGGTAACACCTTCTGAAACATTATCTAAAAATCCAACTTAGAAAGATTCAGGCCAGTTCTTATGCACTTTCCATAAAGGCTAACTGCTATATTAATAAATTATGAAGGGGTGGAAGACTGAGTTCCAAACCTGCTGTATCCTCAGTGTATCCTACCATTAACAGTTATTTATTTATTTTTCTGTTTATTTATTTATTTTAACAAATGGCAACATGAACCTACTTCCAGCTTCCCATTATATCATATATACAATGTAATATGTACATTATATGTGTAATATTGTATCCTATATGGACTTGCATATATGCTACAAATACTGGTCAATCCCTATCCTTGGTTGTCTTTCCTATATCATGCCTACTATTACAGCCTTACAAGGCTCAAATGCTGCTTATAACAGTAATTGCTTTTTTTTTTTTTCAGCTACAGACCCACCACTCTCAAAGTCTAACTGCTTTTCTAAACCATCTGAGTGATCTGACCTTATTAAAGAAAGAACATAAATTTTGGGGAAAAAAAAATTGCCTTTGCTAATAAAAACATGGGCATTAGACTGTCTCATTTAGCAGAATTTGGATATTATCTGCCTCTCTCTGCAAATTATATTTGATCTTTGCCAAAAAGCAGAAGTACACAGTTTAATATGATACTATAGAACCTGTTGTGAGGTAATACAGTTAAAAAAAAAATCATAACCTGGTCATAAATGTTAAAATGCAAAAGGAAGGAAATGCCTGTTATTCATCTTGCAGGCAGTATTCAGACATTCATGAAATTGAAAGTTAATGTACCAGGGACTTTCATTATCTGACCCATTCTGTACTATCCATTAGAATCCCATACTACTGGAGACAGAGGACCAATATGTCACTAATACAAGAAGGAAAAGGTCACAAAAACTAAGCATCAATAAGACATTACTTCTCTATTAAATTTCACAACACTCAGCAGAAAACACATTTGCTGAAAACAGAATGTTTTATTATGTAATGTAGCTAAACTGAGAAAAATATATGTTTACCAAGGCAAAGGCATAATGATTAGTTGTCGAGTGAAAATAATGACTTTTCCCCTCCATTTCCTCATTAAAGAAATTTTGTTTGTTTAAAGGAAAAGAAAGGTATAACTGGGGTTTATTTTTGCTTTTTAGGACTATTTCTTACAATATAGATATATTGCTCCTTTGGCTATAGCAAAGGTTCCTTTCACACCACTGAAAATACAATATTTATTAGTATGTAGTAAAAGCAAAACAAATTTGCTTTCCATTTCCTCTAGTGGAATATTCCATTTATTTAGAATAGCTTTCAGTAAAAACAATAACACTACTACTGCAACATCATTTTCCTGTAGAAAGATGATGTACTGATTCCCTTGAGCTTTCTCCATCCCATTTCTCTCCTAACCCTGATACCCAAGCTGCTCCACATACATTGCTCTTACTACACAGCTGAGAAAAATGCAAAGCAGGAACTCTGATGTGCAAATAAATTACTATGAAGCAACTTATGAAAAGACTCTTAAGTTTACCATTTGCCGTTACAGAAAATATGTGAGCATTCATGATATTTATTTTATGTGTTGGAACTAGTCTGTTCATGAGGCAAAGTTTGCTGTCAATGATCTTGGGACTCACTCAGGTGAAAACCTCATTCCTCATGATCCTCTATCAAATAATGGGTAAAAAAGACTTGTCACAACAGACTCATCTATGTAAATGAAAACCAGGACAGGTGTTTATGTGCTGATGGACTTTGGACCAGAAGATTTCATTCAGCAGTTGTTGACTTGTGGGGAAAAATGGTTACAGCTGTCCAAGTTCTACCTTGATAGATTGGTTCAGTTGTTCTATGTATTTTCAGTATCACCAATAAGCATCTGGAAACCAGGATAAAACTTTAACTATTTCAATGTAAACAAGCATATCCAGGTCTTTCAGCAAAACAATATTTTAAAATTATTTGAAATGGTACAAAAGCAACCTGTATACTGGATAGAATATACTAAAGGTGCTTGTAAAGAAGAGATAAAAATGAAAGTATGATGAAATTAAGGAGATCATAGGAAGGAAATTTTCATTTGAGATTCCCAGAAGTAGACTGGACAAAATGACACAACATAGTACAGCACATGTGATGTGAAGAGCAACTCTAAAGTGGCTGAAATTGAGATGCAACAGATCACTACCATCTCCCTGCCTGCCCCTTCTACCCTTTTCAGTCAGGAAGAGTGGAATTTCAACTTAATTGTGCAAACCAGAGAGTGACTGAAGAAAAGCCTGACATAATTTCAAGTCAGCTGGAACCCTAGCATACAAATGTCTTTCTTTCCATCATCTATAAAGACACCAAGTATTTGCAGTCTTTAATTGAAGATTTGCTGGTTTTAATTTTTTATTCTTTTTAATCAGAGGAATTACTAGGAAAAGATAACTGCAGCTACAGAAATCCAAAACTGCAGAATGACAAAAATTAAACAAAATGGCCGGAAGACAAACTATTGCCTTGCCTTCAACTCAACAACTCTTGGTATAATGGTTTAAACTCCTTGCCATCATATCAGAGGGAAAGCCTCTCTTCTTTTCATCAGCTCTGGGCCTGGGCTTCCCAGTGCCCATCAGCTCCCACCTTTACCCAGGTCACCCTGGCTGAGACACAGCTGAATGTTCCTACTGGCTGACCAGCTTTACTCTTCAATGAGTGACAGAAGTGAAAGCTTGGTTGTTCTTGGGAAAAATAAACCTTCTCCTGCATCCTCTCCAGAAGGCTAAACTGAAGGAATGGTGACCAGGTCTAAAGGACATCCATCATTCTACACTCCTGTCGTTCCTTGATTTAAGATTTGATATTTACCCAATAAGTAGGAAACCCTCTACTGCTCATAAAAGAACACCATATCCAATAACAATACTTATCATAAGGCACAGGGAAAGCATCTGCATGGACTTAAAATTAATCCCACTGTTCAAGGAAGAGACACAAGGGAACATTTAAGGCATTTTATACTCTTGCTTTGGTAAACACTTGGCAATGGACTGTGACACAATTTTTATTTAGAAAGTTGTCTTTTTAACGGTGCAGAGTCAATAGTAATGCAGACAAGGTTAGCAGTTAATGGCTAACCTCTGTCCAAGATACCAGGCCCCTGGGGCACATGGAATTTATGCAGAATCAGAGTTAATAGTGTTGGAAAAAAAGACAAAACCTTGAATCCTTGCTACTTGAAGTTGCCTCCTACCCAGTGTGCTCACTCTGTTTGTGACAACAAAAACAACCCAACAGTCATTTTCCATCCTAATCTCCTGATTTTTTTTTTTTTTTGTGTTTATGGAAGCATAGTATTATACAATTGAAAGACAAAATCACAGAAAGAAACTAGGATGAGATTTTGTTAAAATTACCCTTGTAAAAGACTAAAAGACAAGAAACATTTACTTTTACTTTTTTACATTATTAAAATTTGTTGACTTGAAATATCTGGATAAAACAGTAGCTGCCTCTCTGTGCCTACTAATCTTTAATAAGGGCTGGATTGAACTGGAGCATTGGATGACAGGACTGTTCCTCCTAAAAGAGCCAGTCTCAAGTCTTCAACTCTCCTTTGAAAGAAGCTTATTTTTCACAAGACAACTTCTGCCTACAGGTGTGCTAATCTGAAGTTACCTCAACACATATAGACAGAAGACACTGAACTGCAAATCAAAGATTTGAAGTTTAGCAGTATGATTCCGTATAATGTAGTCAGTCTGCACTCCAGATAAACTTAGAAAACCAAGAGAATGTTTCCAAGCACTGCAATTCTAAAAGAATTACTTCTATTTTAGTAGATTACAGTGCACCCACACCATATGTCTTTATATAAAGAGATCAGTATCATGGTACCAAGGATTAGAACATGAAATCTATATTTTCCAAAAGAAAATGACAGCTAAGATAACCTAGCCAGCTACATTTCAATAATAGGGCAAGCCATATTGTTGTTTTACTGGGAAACAAAATACATGACAAGTAGAGCTTTGGTTTAGACTTAATGTGACTGTACAGAAATAGCTAACCTTCACCAAAAAAACCCTCAAAAAACAAAAAAATCCCAAACCCAAAGAACCTCTTAAAATAACAAGTCACTACACAACATACAAAATACAGCACCTGTCACCATGTACTACTATTTACTTTAATTAGATCCTACTGCCAAAACTCATTAGAGAAGAATCTGGTACAATGAAGAATAATAAATTCTGTTCATTCATATGTTTTTAAATTATTCTGCTCCTATACAGCAAAAATGGTATTTCCTACCTTGGCTTCTTGTTCAGAGACTGCAAAAACAGTCACAACAATTCTTTCAAAATCTTGCATCAGTCATAACTGAGTTCACAGGATGTACTGCTAGAGCTTTGTGTAACAGAGCTGCACAGGACACCCACACCATAAATGAGTGTTGCATTACTGGAGTCTACACATCTTATTGCAAGAGACATTGTAATTGTTGGCCAGGAGGGGTGACTGACACCCGCCATCCTGTCCCAGATATCATTGCAAGAAATATGGAAAGCTCCAAATTTTGAGCTGTGCCTAATTACCTGGTTTAAGGTCCTGGAAGGAGAAGGGTGGAATGAAATCTCAGCCTAGTGGCTAGATAATTTGCCCAGAAAGTTAAGAGTCCTGGATTTAATTCTCTCTCCATCTAGAGTGATTTCGTGGTAATTGCATTAACAGCAGGTTTAGGGGCTACTTTCTATTTAACTTGTCAACGGAAAGCTACCAGGAGAGTACTGAAAGGCTTATGATTAGGTTGGCCAAGCTACTAGGCATACTATATATACTTATATATATATATACTTATATCCATATTCATCCCAACTAGTGATTAATTATTGAAAACAAACACACACACACACACACATGTCATCACTCCCTTATTTTGCATAAATGAGAACTAGAAATAAAAAGCAGGATAGTCACCATAAAATGCATTGATGGAAAAATCTTCCATCAAATTATAGTGTAGAACTAATCAATTACTGCATTAAAATCTTTATTACAATATATATTTATAAATTACTATTATGAAACTGAAATACTTAACAAGTACTTGTCAAGAAAAATCCTTATTCTCCTATATCAGTCTATCTGAAAACCCACTTTTAAATTTTATTCTTTCTTGTTTAGATACAAAAGAATACACATCTTACCCTTTTTAATTGATATCATCTTCAGGTAAATATTATATCATTCCTGTTCTTTTTTGTGAGGAAGAAATGAAGAGACAAATTCTCAGTCCTGTAGGAAATCTAACCCATTTTGAAGCTTATGGGAATTGTTAGATTTCACTGAAGGATACAAACTCAAACTTATAATGGAAACTTCTACTTTAATTATGGCGCAAATACTGATGCCACAAGAGAAGGTTCATTATTGGACTGTTACTTAGGTTACCATGGCTCTCAGTGATATCCAAGGCAATACTATTTGAACTTTCTCACCAAAATTCCACATGGATTAAATGGAAATATTATAAAATTTTCAAAGGAAGTTAGAGGAGACAATGAGCAAAGACAGGAAACTCATTTTCTGCTTTAAATCGGATCCTTACTTCAAATTAGATTACTTCAATTGGATTAGGAAAGGTTAAAATCCATAGTGGAGGCTGCAGCCCAGAGCACTTGTGGTATCCTCTCTACATCTTCCCTTTTCCTTAGGTACAGGATTGCCTCCCTGTGCCAGCTCCCTACCTATGACAGGACAAAAATGACGACTCTCATCTGGTACTTCAAGGGATAAGGAAACCTGTGCTGGCCAAGGGAAAAAAAGGACAGGACTTTGGCTTATCACCAGGACCTCTCTCCCTCTATTTCTGTGAAACTTCTCAGCTCATAGGGCACAGATGGAGCTATAAAAACCCAAGAGAGAGTTTCCTGCATGCCAAACTGCAGCTTTTGTATCATCTCCTTATTTATCATTGTCTTCTAACACCACAAAAAGAACCACTAAACAAAATATCAAAATATTCTTTTCCTCAAAGTCATGAAAAAAATTTTAAAAACCCTTGCAACCCTTTCACATGATGTTCCATCAGTGGGCTGCACTCTAAGAGCAACAAATGTGGGTAGGAGGACAGAATCAATACAGAGAAAAAGAAAAACCAAAGGAAAAAAACCCTCAAACCAGCAATACAGATGCTGATAGAGATACGAATTAAAGGAAGAGAAGAAGTGAGGTAGCAGTTATATTCTCACAATCTACAAGATGAGAACAAGGTTTATACTAACCTTTGTGCCTCATCCTTCTTCCTGGGCACAAAAATGCAGTATTAAATAGTTTCTGAACTGCTGAGAAGAAGGGGCAGCAGGCATAAGTAAAGAGAAATAAACGGTGCCCTGAAGGTCTGCTATGTATCCAGGGTGCAGTTTTGTGTAAACAGCAGAGAAGACCCGAGGAAGGAGCAGAGGCCAGCATTAATTAATTGGATTTGGCCAAGATACTAGAATTAAGTGACTTCATTTGGCTGGGCGCAATTCAAATACAAAAGGGTTCATTACAAAAGGATGATTTTGAAGACAGAAATTGTTTATTTCAGAGAAGTAAAGATACACGGATGGAAATTAACCAAAGAGGAGAGGGACAGGTAGCATCACAGAGTATTTCTCATCGCCTTTCAGATAAATTGGTTTAATGCTTTATCTTTTGGGTTCTGGCAGATTTTCCCCTAGTAAGAATCCTTAGCAAATAGCAGCTGTAAACATTTGGCTTGCTTAAACTCTTGGCAAAACACATTTCTAAGAAATCCAGCTAAGTCAATAAATGTTCCAATTTGGAGTCAGTCTGAAACTAAGCACCAAATGGTACAATACCAATCAAATTGTACACAGTCACCTAACCTATGTGTGGTGATGAATGCATGTTAAGAAGTATCTGAATAATTTAAAATGCCTCTTTGAGCCCCTACTGAAAATATGGCTTCCTATTTTATTGAATTGTTAATTATTCCAAGTAGAAGATTTAATGCCAGATAAAGTCATGTGTGCATGAATTTTTCACATCTAAAGCTTTTAATTGTGTGACGCCCATGTTACAAAGCAGAATAAAGTAACGCTCTCTGAATTAAATACTCCAAATGCCAATAGGTTGGATGGAAATAATTTCCTCTCCCCTCTTTTTGCTTCTACATGAGAAAGATAAAAATTAGCATTAATCATACACTGGCAAACAGCTCAGTGTATTTTGTTTGAGCAAACCCCTTTCGAGTGGATGTAAATCCAAGTGCACTGGGAGTGAGTAAGACTGCATCTTCTGGGCAAACGAGGGTTGCTGGCATCCTCCTCTGTCACAGCAGAATGTTTAAGGTGGCAGGCATTTAAGGTATTCATTCTATACAGTGTGAATCAGTTTGTTTCTCACTTTCAGAATTTGTGTTTTATCCAACTTCTGTGTAAGAACAGCTGATTCTTCTTACCTGAGAAGACTTTTTATGGAAGAAGCCTCCACAGTGCTAACTTCAGACAGAATTTTCAGTTTAGGGTTAATGCCAGAAGAAAAGCTAACATTGGTTCTAAATATACCTTCCTTAAGCTTGAAGAGTCTGATCCTTACATTCCTGAAAACGAATTCATTTCACCCAAACAAATCAATCTCTATTTGCAGTCTGAGCTAATTTGTCAGAAACGCATCCACAAAATGCTTTTATTTGTCCTAATTCTATTAGCTCATCTCATTTTCTCTTCTCCACTGTCCCCTGGCCGAAGGAAGAAGATCTAATTAAGACCCCTGTTAAAGTAGCACGGTGTTGGCTGGAACCTTCATTTGTGCCCTTGCCAGCAGGGAATGATGGACATTAATAATAACCCAGATTGTAGCCGATTCCAATACTTAAAGCAAAGCAATGGCTGATCCAAAGCCAGGACCAGTGTTCTAAAACAGGCAGGGAAACGAAATGGGCCCACATACATGGCAGCAATAAGAATCCTTTCACTGATGGATAGGAATAAATATAAAGGCTGATAGCACAGTAATAAAACAATGATGATAACCCAAAATTATTTATTACAAGGCAAGAATGCTGCTGCTTGCTCAGCCTCTGCTGTAAATGGAAGCTGACATCAATGGATGACTCTCAGGGAGAAAACATGGACCATTTTAATTTGGGAAGTGTCATCTCATTTTTTAAGGTGAAAGCCATTATCAGAGGTGACAATGATCTATAGTGAATGAAAAGAAACAATAAACCCCCATACTTAACCCTTCAGTCTTGTACATTTACTACAGCTAGTAACTTCCTCACAAACACTGAAACATCTTAGGAAGTTGAAAATATCAACGACATCTTAGAAATCAGAAGTCTTATTTGGTTTATTCAAGAAGAATTAGAAATGACACAAATACAGTATATTCTTTGAAGATAATACAATCAGCCCATATTATTTAGACAATGACTACCACTGAGTAACAGGGCATTCTATTGGGAAAAAAAATGAAAGAGCACAGCATAAAAACATGGAATAAAGTAAAATTCTGATGAATTGTGTTCAATAACTCCTAGAGAGTCCAGTCAGCAAGGGAAACATTTCTTCTCACTGTTTCCTGCCTTAACATAACTAAACCTATATTGACATATTTAAGACAGATAATGTGCAAAAGAAGCCTTATGGCACATCCCGTGTAAGTTCTGTGGCCTCCAGTAAAATGTTACCATAGAAACACCTTTGCAAAGAGGAAGGTGCTCTTTTGTAAAGGGCCTGGGGGTAAACTTTCAGATTCCCATGGCAACTGTTGTGTCTAAAGGCTAAAGAACCAGGTGCCAGTGTCTTTTGGAGTAGTATGTCAGAGAAAGAAGGAAAAAAAAAACCCACCCAATATTTTCTTCACTGGAACTGGTAGTCATAGCTGGTAATCATTCAAGGTAATCATCTACCTCTAGGTGGAATAGTTACAAGCAAGTATTTTGAGTTAAAACTGTATGTGTGTGGGGTACTGAAGCTACAAAAAAAAAAAAAAAAAAAAAAAGGGAGAAAAGTAGCATTAATTAAAATGGCAGTGAATCATCTGGTTCTCAGTGAGTAAAATCTATAGGAGCTTTATGGTTTTTAAAGTTAGGAGAGGGACTCAAAATCCCCAGATATACTTAATACAAAGAAAACTAAAGTTAAAAAAAAAAATCAGTTCTTTTTACCCATCAGATTTTATACCATCTACGTCAAGAAATTCCTTTATTTTCTGTCACATGTTCAATCACCACCACTTACTGGGAGAAGACACACTTTAAAAAAGGTCAAGAGTGCAAGTATGCTTAAGAAGGGCTACACATTTCTCATGCTTCAGCAACTTTCCTATCAGCTAATATAGAGCAGTCTGTGGAAATCCTAACAAACAGCAAACTTTTATTGAAAGTAGATTATTAGACAATACCTGTATACAAAGATATACCTCAGCTATGTTTGGACACCTTGCCCTTTCTGAAGCACAAAAAGGGTCAGTAAAAAATTGTGAATATTTTCTAATGCTGACTGAAAAATGTAATAATGCTTGTTGTCTCTAAGGTAAATCCTTCAGTTTCTTGTCCTGAACCCTAGGTATGAATACTAGGAGAATGACAGAAAAGTGTTTCTTGATACCGAATTGGTATCTATTAATGCACTGACAGTAACTGAATTATTATCTTTCTGTGAACTGTCTTGAGACTCTTATTCGCATTCTCATGAATCCTATTGGATCTAATAAAACCACCAACCTTTTTTGCTCAGATGGAGACACTTGTAATAATTAGATGCCTGTTTTCTGAGGTCTTTGAAATGGACTTTAATGAGAACTTAGAAAATTACCAGCATTATATCTGGTAGCTGTCAAAGTAATTAGAGTTCCTTTAGACCAAATACTTGGAAGTTTTCAGAAAAAGAATGGTGGGAATTTTTTCTTTATCTGAAGTAAAACTCGGAATATTTGTTTTAGAATAGCCAAACTTGGGCTGAGAATTAAAAATGATGAAAAATTTGAAAGGTGTCTTCAGCTGAAAGATTCTGTCACTGTACACAGATATTATCGTTATCAACATACTTATGCATATTCTGTCATAATCCAAACACATGTTGCAGCTAGGGGAAAAAATAAAACAAGCAGACAAAAAGGCATTGCCTAGAATCAGTGGGTACTATTGCAAAATTCAACTCAGAGAAAGGAAAACAGAAGGGCAAGCTTCCTTTTAGGATGCTATCATGTAACTCCAGGACATAAATATTGTTTTTTCCAAACCAGGGAGACTCAGATTCTCTGAAGATAAGGCTCTTCTCATCAGCTGGGAAGAGGCAATACCATGCAAATTCTCCTTCTCTTACAAAGAAACTTAATATTCAACTGGCTGACACCTGTTTGTTCTTAACAAACAAATTCCTTGATCACTTGCAATCTTAGCCCTTATTTACAATGATTTCAACATAATTTTTATCCTTCTTGAAGACACACACGTTCATGGCATTTCAGAAGGAACTCCATCAACATTTTAAATAGTTGATACTGCTCAGTACAAGAACTAGAAATACCTTATCATATGTATTTTGCTATTGCATATTTTGCACAACAAAATCTCATCCGTTTTTCATAAATATCCTATGAATGTTTAATGCATTTAAGTCTATTTTATTCTAAACGACAAGGGCTCAGAATATAGCAGACATTATTATTTGCTTCTGATACACAACTTTGTCTCTTGTACTGTTAAAATCCATCTCTTTTTATTCATTTCAGCTCTTCATATTACCCAGTTCATCCTACTTGTTATTCAACTCCTACTCTGCATTGAGATTGACCCCATCTCTGTTATATCAGCAAATTTCATTTGTGAGTCAAGGTCATTAAGGAGAATATTAAATACGACTGTTCACTTGATGAACTCCTCTAATATCCTTTTCCCCTGAAATACTTCCACTCTCAAGATAACTCATCATTCTGGGAGGATAAGGAGGATACATATAATAGACAATGGGTCGGGAATAAACTCTTGCTTGAAGCCTCTTCCTGGAACAGCAATAAACTGAAACCTGTTACTGTTATGAAGGACATTACATATTAATCTTACTGTGGTACTGCTGGTACCTGACCTGTGTCTCATGCTGTAGACCCAGATGTGGCCTGGCCCTTGGTTAAGCCACTACATTTTGTTATACCAACTCCATCTCAAGCTGTGCCTAGTATGAGGACTGTGCTGGAAGCTTAACTTGTGCAACACCAGCAAAAGGGACTTGTACCAGCAAAATGCCAAGTGTGGGCTCAGGGGGTGCTGGATGAACCTGCAGAGAAGCTGGGGGTCACTGATGAGAGAGAGAGTGCTCACAAGCTACAGGAAAAGAGCTGGTAACAAAAATCTCCCAGAGGAACACCCTCATTTTCACAATGAAAGCAAGACTGTCTAGAAGACAACAGGGTTATAGAGGATAGAGACCCTTAGACTCTTAAAAGGCAATCTAAATATTTTCAGAGCATCACAGAATTTGCAGTAGCATGATTCTTACTTTTTAGTACCAATATTATGAAATTTTCAGATGATATTATGCGTGTAAGCACAATAAAATTCTGCAATTCCTGAATCTTTGATGAAGTGGTTTTATAGCAGTGCAACAAAATATTGCCCTCTTGTCCTTTGGTGCTGAAGATCCACAACTATTTAGCCAATCCATTGGAGCTGGCAGGCCAATGAGGCGAGAAATTAGACACACTCAGCAATTGCTGAGTGATTGCAGGTGAAGCCAATCTGGCACAAATAAAGAGAAACTGGGAAGAAAGAAATTTTTGAAAAGCTAATTGAACTTCTTCAAGCATATTCCAGTCACTTTTGCGCCTGTTGGGCTATGCAGATTGGCAGTACAGTAAAAGCAGGTATGGACAGGAGAGGTCCCCCAGCAGAGGGGAGGCCAAGCAGCAGCTGTGCAGGCTCACAGAGCATGCTGGAGCTTTCTGGTCTGTAGCTGAACCATGATGTGGAAAATGAAGGAGGGAAAAGAGGTGAAAGCAAAGGTAAAATGGGGAACTGAAATAGATTGATCGCATCTGAGTGACCTTGGTTCAAGCACACTGCCTCATGATATATGGAACTACAAACTGACTTTTGAAGCATGTTGGTCTATTTTACAAGGATTTATTGTCAAAAATTGTGGTTTGGTTGCAAATAGGCTTACAAGTATTCACACAGAAATTTGATATAGTAGAGCAAATTCTTGCATTTCTGTTGCTTCTCTGCTGTGGCATAGAAGCCCTCAGCTGACTTAAAGCAGCTGTACAGATACATCCCAAACACAGACAGGTCAGCAGCTTATGTACAGGAAACTGCTTTACAGAACAGCCTGATGGGAAGATTTTCCTCTGACTCAGTTTTTTGGTCAGTCTGAGGAATTCACAATTTTGAGTTAGAGTTAAGCTTTAAGAATTGTTATAAATTGAGTTTTAAAAGCCATCACAAATACCTCTAAGAAAGATAGCTGTGAAATCCAGTTAAACACAATTTAATTTATTTGAACTTGGAGCCAAACAGTACAACGGAAAAAGAATTGTGCAGTCAATAACCAAATGACACAAGAACTTATCTGGAATTTTAACAGAACCTAGAAGAATTAAAAAGCCTCTGAAAATCACTTTCTTAGAAAAGCAGGTAAGACCTAGGGCTTTAAAGAAAAGTCAGTTATCAAGCAGATTCCAAGAGCAGATGTTGCATGCAAAGGCAAGATATCAGAATTCAAGGTCAGGATTTTGACTAGGTAAAATCTCTTTCACTAGCTATTTTCATTGCTGTTTCATAGCTATTTCAATTAATATTGATATTAATCAATGTGAGAAAGCAGTAAGAAAAGCCTGGAAGTTGTCAAAGTGTGATCCAAAAGAAGTTTCTAATGACAGTATCAAGCACTGTATCAGTAGAGAGAGTACTCGATTATAAAATCCTCATGGAAGGACACACTAGTTAAGGATTATATCAAAAGCCTGCAAGAAGTCAGATATGCAACATTTCTCAGTAATGTCATTGTTTTAAAAACATGAAATTTCTATATTGATACCCCTTTCTTTGGCCCTTCCTGGGTTACATATGACAGTATTAAATGGATGAAACTGAAAAAAAAGGTTTTTTGCTTCATTTCCAATGCAATATTGCACAAGTTTCTTAGAACTCTGAAGTTGAAAAATATTGTGTGTATAAAAACAACAGCCTTCACCCATGAAAAAAAAACCCAGCGTATTTATTTCACAGGAAGGGGGAGGTAATAGGTGCTTTTTAGTGAAAGATACGGATTATTAAATGTTTTAAAGGAGGTCACATCAGTTTAAAAACCAGCACACACTTGCAGGAACCCTTGGCACTTGCCTCACCCAGCAGTGAGAACCTGTAACTGTTCAAGTAAGCAAAGTCATAACTTCAAGTAGGCAAATCACATTTGAATCCCATAATATAGAGGCAGAGAAAGAAAGGTTGGAAACTGCCTTCTTAATCAGCTTCTAAGACAGGAAAACTAAAATGTTCTGCTATAAAAATAATTATCAGTTCTGCAACATAGCATTCAAGATGGAATATTCTGTCCGCACTATTCTTACTTAAGGTCTTCCTGCTACTGAATTAAGTCTGATTTTATTAATCAACATTTAAATTTCATATATGAGACCTATTTTAGAGCAAGCTATTTGTCCATAGTAGGCACAATTCTTCAGGTTTTAAAAATTTCCTTTTTCATTTCTGCTATTTTTACCATCTTCATAAGTGAAGTAACAAGTGTATGATTGACCTCTTTATGAGAAAAATCTAATGTGTAAATTAGTAAGGCATCCTAAGGTTCAGTAACTAAAAGTGACATTAAATTCCCTTTTGCTTTTTAAGCTAATTATCTAATTGATGCATTTGCTTCATTAAGCTTTAGGTTTTATTTCTTTTTTCAAGTAGTAAAATGCTAGCTGACATGCATTTTAAAGAGATATCACTTTCAATGGCTTAAGAAAAATCTTAAAGTCGAATTTCTTAGAAACTTCCAGCAAATAAGTTTTCAATCGTGATTTAAAACAATGGCACACTGAACATTTTAAAGGCTGCACAAATACTATTCAGAAGAACACAAGCTACATTATCCACCTTGAGTATCATGACACTAGCTGTGCACAAAATAAGTTCTTTTCCTGTTGCAAGATGTACAGACTTTTAAAGTGCAGTTTTACAGAACTGAGAAATTAGGCATTTCAATTTAATATACATACACAAAAATAACTATGATTATTTTTACAAAGGAGAAAAATTAGTACCTGATAAATATAATTATTAAAGCCAGTAGAAGAAAACGAACCATGTGTGAAAGGCCTATTCTCTTATAACAGGTGAAAAGTATTTTCAAACAAAATTAATGTTAACCATATCAGGCTATGATGCATATTTCAATAGAATAAAGGTCACTTACTTATTTGAGCTGTCATAGAGGATATTATTGCTTTTTCACAATGCTGTTATTTTTGTTGAACTTTATTAGTAATAGTATTGAATGCAATCATTAAATATAATTATAATTACATAGTAGCACCACACAGATTATTGAATCTGCTAGCTAAAAAATGGATTTAAACTTAGCAAAGAACAAAGCAGCAATACTGTTTTACATAAGTTTGGAGAGGTATGTTGTCTATTCTACTTGCAACTCATTATCCACTCTGCCTGTATCACTAAAAAAGATTATGTCTACTTTTCACTGCAGTTTCTGTTTCAGAAGCAGTTAGAACACAGAATATACTATAAAATACCTTAGATTTGTGGAGGCAAAAATACTTGTATGTAATTAATGGAATTTTCAGCCAGCCTTGAGTAACTACTAGTAAGGTCTATCTACATCATGACCGACAGGCTTCCAGCCGCCAGTGCCTTTTCCAGTTTCCATAAACAATAACATCATCATACAGGATGGAATGAGGTGTCCCAGCTTTATTAATGTGGCTGGGGAGGGAGCAGAATGTTAAAAGAAGTCAGAATGCAAAGGAATACTATTTTGGAAATGTGACAAAGAGAGACTTTTGAAAGCTACATTGACTGTTGAGCAAAACCTACGAGCAAGTGGACAGAAACCTGTTTTAAATCTGACTCTTGTGTAACATCCTTGTTTAAACTATGTACATATGTATCTGAAGTGTCAGGGTGAAAGGCAAAGCCATTACTTTGCTGTTCAGATCAGAGCCCACTCAGGCAGGGGAGTGTTTATTACACAACAACCTTACGGCAGCAACATGGAAGGCCCCATTGCCTGGTTAAGACATTTCGTGCAGCTTTCTTCAAGGGATCTGTCTTACTAGTAGAAATCAGACTTCCATTATGAAGTGTTCTTACACTCTGTGGTGGTTTGATCATGGCTGGGTGCCAGGTTCTGAACTTTATTCCTCATTCTCTACCTCCTCCTCCACAGCAATGCAGGGAGATGGGGAATGGGGGTGTGCTGGTTTTGGCTGGGGTAGAGTTAATTTTCTTCACAGTGCTTAGTATGGAACTGTGTTCTAGATTTGTGCAGAACACAGTGTTGATAATATGGAGATGTTCTGTTATTGATGAGCAGAGCTAAGGCCCTTTTTTTTTTTTTGTACTGCCACACTGGCAAAGAAACTGAGAGTTACAATCAGTTTGCCACATATTACTACTGTTGCTTTCTTCTCAGAAATAGGACCTTGCCCTTGTCTGTGGGGTCCCTCCCATAGGAGACAGTCCTGCATGGACTCCTCCAGAGCAATTCCTTCCCACAGGTTACAGTTATTCACAAACACATTATATTTTTCTCAAAAAGAGGTCAATCGTGCACTTGTTACTTCATTTATTTAAAAGGATGAATAAACAAACAAACAAACAAATCTGTATTTTTTTCTATGCTTTGTGGCTATTATTAGGATAACGGGTTCCAGGATAAACAGATCCACATCTTAACAAAAATTAGTCTGCAAGACTCCAGAGCTAATCCTTTAATCTATATCGGCATCTATTTCTTACACTTTTGGCTTTCCTGAATCAGATGGATTTGTGCACTTGTTGATGTCTCTGTCTCCCTGCTGAGTCAGCTACCCCTGTTTCCACCTCTTGACTGTTAGCTTCTTTTATTGTATTGGCTTCTGTCACAACTTCCTTGTTCATCCACACAGGTTTCTTGCTAACACTGCCTCATTTCCTGCACGTTAGACAGGACCATTACCAAGCTTGAAAGTGGAGATTCTGGAAAATCAACCAGCCCTCCAGGACACCTCTTCTATCCAGGGCCATATCTCACGGTGCTATTCCAAGAAGATTCATCAACATGTAGGAGCCTGTTCTCTTGAAGCACAGTGGTATGATCCTGCTTTTTGCTTGTTAAAGCCTTGCAACATCCTGAACTTCTCTATTTCATCATCACTGCAGAAAAGACTGCCTACCTCAGGCTTCAAATTCCCAAGCAACTCTTCCTTGTTTTAAGTATATTGTTCTGCAGAGTGGTATTTTTGTAGACTAATTGATCACTTTTGTCATAAGTGAACCTTTTTCCCCCCTACAATTCACATTTTTCCTCCGTGATGTTGTCTCTGCACAGGAAAGATTGCAAGGCAAAATCAGCAGAATCATAAAGAATGAGAGCCAAAGGACAAGGGGAATTATAAAGCAACTATCAGTGGTATGGTTTCCTATTTGAGCATCCATGCAGCACTTGAAAAACCAGCATACATTAAAATGCAGTCAGGTATTTTCTTACATAAATTCATCTCCAGCTGCTCAGCAGGCTTAAAATAAATTTTCTAGCATCTCCTGTGGCAGATACTCTGGTGGTATGCCTAAATTCAGAAATAGTGCAATGGGTGATCTGCTCATTCTGGTAATTTAACATGGCATTGCGTGATGAAGGTGTTTGTCTCATTGTTCCATATGACAGCAGCATCCTTTCTTTGCCCTGTCTTAGGAAGCTGGCTGTGAAACTCACTGGCACTCAGTCAAATTCTGCAGTGGACCAGAGAGCAAACTAGAGTTCCGAATCCAGCAAGGTCTGCAGCGTGCAGGTGTTACACCTACCACCCTTGTCCCTGTGCTCAGCAAGCCACTTGCAACAGCCCACTCAGCCTGCCACTACATTTCTCATTTTGATTCTGCACTTACAATCCCTTCACTTGTAGCCCAAATTATGCAATGCAATAAAATATCCTGAAAGTGGGAAACAAACAGACACCAAAAATTAGTTTCAGTAACCCTTGCTGTGTGGAAATGGAATGATAACACCCCCCACAGGGATGTAGAGATTTAAAACTAATCATATCTGTTCATATCAATGATTCACCATTCAGATCCTGGACAATATGTAAATACCAGGCTCCCTGTAATGTCTCTAATAATTTGACTATGCTCACTTTTAGCTTATCCACCTCAAAACCATTTTATAAGATGTAAAACTTTGGTTAAAATCAGATTTTAAGTTTTATGGATAAAGAGACTAAAGATCTTGGGTTTAGCACTGAACACAGTATCACTTTTAATGATCTCTTCATTAAAACCATTACAAAAGAGAAAAAAGCCTGTATTACATGGCAAAGAAACCTTTAAACATCCATTAATCAATCATTTAACATTGCTATATGTGATTCCCATGCACCAATGTGAATTTAAATAGGAGAAAACTTGAGAAGCATTTGGAACTTTAAAGGTATTTAGCTACATTTTGTGATGCCTCCCATACATAGCATGATGGGAAGCTGTGGATGCTAAGATCAGACAGAGGTTTGTAACTCAAAAGTTGTGTACGTACACAAGAAGTGTACGTATTTTCTTGGTGTGGTAGGGAGAAAATAGACAATTAACTATTAATCATTCTCCTATCCCTTTGCAACTTTAAATCTTTCAGACTGATACATAAGAATAGAAATTCCAACAGATTTTTTTTTTCTTCCCTTTATTTTCCCCCCAGCATCTCAGCTATTGATAATTTCCAGGGCTTTTTGTTCACTTTAGATAAAACAGAATTTTACCAGCTTTGCCATAGAAAGAAACCAATCTCACAATCAAAAATATGTTACTTAAAGATGCGCACACACAAACACACCCCTCTTAACAAGATGCAGCCACTGCATCTCATCTACACATTAGCAACCGTGTCATGACCAGCTTGCTTATGTGCAGCTTCTCCTAGTTTCTTAACATCTCTACTTCCAGGGCAGACATTTCAGGATATGCTTTCACATAGGCAAAATATTTATACATCTTTCATGTTTTCTTTGAAACATACACCATCTTTCAGAGACCAAGTTAACACAAAGTTTTTTCTGAAAAAATTACAGCCTTTATCCCTGCTGGCTCCATCTCACTTCTGCCTACTCACTGCTAAACACAGTTACTTCCAGGTAAGTTTGAGAAAGTGGAAATAAAGTAAACCCACGTTTGTGCGCTGTATATCACTTTTACTATGCAAATGATTGTTTAGAGAAGAATAAAAGGCTGTAAATATTTTGAGAAATGGGCCCCCAGCGCCTCTTCAGTCTGCCAAACGGCGGCGCGTGCTTTGTAATTATGTAATATAGAGAATACCAGCTGGTTTGAATCGTTCTCAGGGGCTTTGGATGATATCGAAATGCTCAGCTCCCCCAGTGAGAGCCATAATCAAGCAAGTAATACCGTAAAGTCAGACCAAATTGACATTGAGTAGTTGGCTCTTAACACACTTTAAACCAGATGTTGATGCTGTACACTGTGATTTTAAAGTTTTTTTGTCTTTGCTTTTCTTCTATAAAGCATTATTTCTCTGACAAAAGAATGCTCTTGTATATAGACACTGTCTCAGATGTTCCATTTTACATTTTCTGAAGAAACAGACAGGTGTTTATTTTCTATTGCGATGGCATAAAATGAAAGGGGTACTTGTTTTGCTGTCAGAGTAGTTTTGGGAGGCAACCAGCCCAGACACTGTTATGTATTCAGCATGACAGTAGCTAAAATTGGATCTTAGGAGCAAACTTGTCAATTCCTAGTGGTACTTACTAAGAAGAAGTGGTAGCTTTTTTTTAACATGTAAGAATAAGCAAGCATCTCCATTAAAAAAGTTGTTGCAATGGGTTCTCCACTGCTTTACAAAGCAATAGACACCTAGAATTTCCCCAGACTTTGTGGTCTTTAGCTATTCACAAAAATGTATTGTGAAACTATAAGATTATATCAATTTTGTGCAATCTAATATAGAAGTTGAGAAAGGTCTCAAGCTGTTAGTACAACTACTCCCCTCCCGAAGCATCACAATTAAACCACTCTCCATAGAGATTATGTCTTCCTTCATATTTTTCTTAATAATTTTTCTTGCAGTCGTGCTGAGACAACTTTCAATTTTTATGAGAAGACAAAGAGATACTTCTCTTTCCATACAACACGCTCCCAGGTCAAAGACTCTGTAAGCCAAAGAATGAATTGTGAACCACTCACCATGTTTCCTATGGACTGTGACTGTTAGTGGAGCTGAACTTAGCTACATAGGCTGCTCTTCTTGCTGCTTAAGTTTAAAAACCACCTCTCACCCCCTGCAGGTGTCTAATGCAATAGTGGGATTGTTCAAACAGCAAACTGCACTTTGCAGTATGGACTGGAGGCCCAGAAATCAGCTGGGTGAGCCAGCTCACTGCCTGGGTGCTCAACAGCCAATCCTCCCACACGATCAGGGAAAATTTTATACATTGCTCATGCAAATCCTATTCACAATTTATAATGCTCTCACACTATTAGCCAAAAATCTGCCAAGTCTGAAGGACCCAAGAATGGCTGCCATGCCTTACATGTATCATGAGACCAGTCCAAGTTCCTCTTCATCCTTACTCCCCCTCTCCTAGAATCACCAGTTTGCCACTCTGATCCCTTGACAGCCATTCTGCTGGTTTTAAGCTGCTTTGCATGCTGCTGTCTGATCTGAGATGTGAGAAACAGAGTGCTGTGTGATTATGTGTGCTGTTAGACAAAGCCACTGCATAAGGGATAGAGGTCAACAACCGCTTGGTTGAAAAAAAATGAAAGAAATGCAAAAATGTCCTAACCCCTGCTGTATATTATAATATCCCAAGGTGAATCACCATGACATTTCCTCCCTGAAACACAAGTATAGCACAGTTCTTGTAGAAACTTGTAGCAATTCTTCACCAAAACCCAGTATAATACACTTTTATCCCCTTGAAAATGCACTAAAAACTGTTTCACGTATTATCAGTAGCCTGCTGCTAGATAGCCATGTTAAAACAGCAAATAGACAAGTCCCTGGGTAATAGGAATAAACAACCAATTATATTATCAATTATTCAGATAGATAACTACTTTAAAGAGGACAACACAGCTACTTTAATATTTAATAATATTTAAGACACTTACAAACTACAATGTCACTTAAGATTTTTATGGTCTACTGGGCAAGTATTTTTTGAAAGAGAACATAAAAGTAAAGGAGCATTGGAAAGACTTCTATTTTGATTATGAAAAGATTTTATCAGTATTTCAGGTGAGATCTTAAAGCTACCTTCCACAATAATCTTCTATCCCAAATGCCTGTTGTAAAAAAAATATGGCAGCCTTGTATTTCAATAGGTAACATTTTGTTTTCTATTGGGCCTATCTTTACTCTTTTTTCCTTATCAGTTACCTTATTTCAGTATATAAAAAACTGTCTTTCAGTTCTTCTTTTCCTAATGGGAGTCCATATCAAAATGGAATCTTGTTGGGAATGGGTGCTGAGATGAACCTTTTTCTTTAATTTAGCTGCAATTTAAAAAAAAAAAAAAAAAAAAAGCAAACCAAACAAAAAGCCAAGAACAAGAAGATATCCAATCAGCTCTTGTATGCATAAAAAACTAGTTTCCTTTGAGGAATGCAATAAAAATGTATGCAATTGCATTTCTGTGAGTAGGATATCAACTCTACTGGTATAATCTGTTGTATCAGGTTTTTTTAGTTCCATTTATTCAACAGAGAGGAGAGCGATATAGAGATTTCTGCCCTGATGAGCATTCAGAATATTCTTAATTTCTTTACAGGAGTGCCTAAAACTGGACTAAATCTATACTTTGATATCCAAGATGTTTAGCTTTTTGGCATGAGTAACTATTGGCAAGGCATTCATCACCTGATCAAATAACTGAAGGTAGGTTTTTACTCCATGTCTATTGAAGAATGAAAGCATCTCTAATTCAGTAGGACAATTCTTGTATCATTTAAGATTGAAATCATTGCTACCAACATGTGTCTTTTCAAGCCCAAGATCCTGTGGCAGGTTTGATACACATAATTTCCAAAGCTAATCTGGAGCTGAGTGTGGTATCTGAGCTACAGTCTTATTGCTCACATTTTTTCCTCTAAAAGGTAGTTATCCCTCAGGTTTCTTTCCCAGAATCTTCTCCTGCAACCATGCTTCACTGATTGCTTGTGATTCAAAGACATTACTGTGCAGGAAATTCGTCACAGCAGGCTGGAGGGGTGTTCCATTTACACAGACTCCACAATGTGTCTTCAGCCTTGCTCCAGCACAGCAACTACACAGCAAACAGCTTCTCAGAAAATATCAACAACTGACTTCCAGAGGGAGCAAAAAGCAACATGATTTTTGATTCACGGTGTGATGCCTGGCCTACTGATACAGGCATATTTAGAAAAGGGTTTGAAAATGGAAGCAATTTAACTGCGCTGAAGTTTAAGGTAATAAAAGCTTGTTTCAAAAGATACGCACAATTTTTAGACCTTAAATATCTCCAAGAGGAATATGTCATTTCTTTGACTAAACTAATAAACATGGTTGTTTTGCTAAAATTTATTTATTATACACATATTGTTCATTCTGAAAAAAAAATCCTTGCATTTTTGATTTTTTTTTTAGGAACTCATTTAATATTCTGTGCAAACAACAAAGTATTAAATACGTCACTGCTTTGGTAAACCTAAAAATAAGCCATGTACTTTATTCCAGCACAACTACACAGTGACTGAACTGGAACAAATAATAGGTTTCAACTAGATGACATTTCTCCTTTTTTATCACCACTTCCCCAAGGGCTGTATGCCAAATTGGAGAATGATAAAGTAAGGGGAAATTATTTAGTAGGATGGATGTTATCAGAAACATGGGAATGCGATCTAAGATCAACCAGAATAAAATCACAGATTGCAAGTATACAGCCATTAGAGAATACTTAGCAATAGTAAAAACTTCAATTATAAATGGAAATGATAAAATTTCATGACATAATAATGAGACTCAAATATTCAAGCAATACTTGAACTTACAAAGAGCACAATGTGGTACTCATCACATGAGAATGCAGAAATATTTTTTTTTCATTGTGTGAGTAAATTAAGGGTATAGATACACAGTATGGACTAGTGAAAAGAATCACTTAAATGGCTTCTTTTTAATAATGACCTCTCAAAACTCTATGGAGATGAGTGGAGAGATACTTCAACCACTACTACCAGTTTTTTATAAAAATCCCTTAATATTCAGGATACATAAGAAATTCAGAGGCAGTCTAGCATTTCATTATCCAACAATGGCAAACAAAGAAGTATGAATACTGTGCATAATGAAAGAAAAGATTGCCAAAGATCCAATTTCTAGAGGGTGGGAAGACTACATTTGTGGTTCTATAATGAAAGTCTTGGCAGCCATACCTAATTCTACTATTTTAAGAGGTTATAAATCGGTTACTACAGATCTGGGATATTCTTAGAATTTTGTATTGATTCAGCTATAATCACATTAACTACAAACTAGAAAATAGTACAACACCAGACAATAGCAGTAAAGATTGCAAGAGGCATACCAAACGACCTAAAATTATCTAATAATATCTAATGATTCTCAAAATACTGAAAGTGCGGTTTCGTAATTGTTCGGTACTAGAGACAACCCCACTAAATTTTTTTAAAAGCATGAAGGAGTAAATTTAAAAAATCCAGCAAACAAGATTGCTGATTTTTCAAATTACACAAAGAATGCTTGTAAATTCAGATCTGCAGAAGGAAGTGGTTCATAGAAACCAGTTACTGGGCAGGTAGCATATCTAAGAACCACGAATATGGCCCACACTAAGAGAACAAGAAGTTTGAACTCTGGTAAATGATGAGGCTGGAAAAGGTTCAAATAGAACATAAACTTGCAGGTTGATGTTAAGATAAAAAGTACTAATGAAATTCTTGGGCAGGAGCAAGAAGTATTAAGCAGAAATATGACTTCACCACAGTGCTAAATTGATATCAGAGCATTTCACATGTACTTGGCATGCATAAGCCAAAAATTATTTTCAGAAACTGAAGAAGCTCCAAGGAGAATTTTAAAAAATAAAAATAATAATAAAAATAAAATTGGTTTTGATATCACCGCATAAAATATTCAGAACCAATCCATATGTACCACACATCAAGAAAATTATTTCAAGATGATTCGATAAGAAGCTTTGTGAGTCTTCCTTATCCTGCCCCAGTGCCTCTATCCCATTCCCGTGCCTGAAAGAGCTACTGCCTCACACTGCAGTTCTGCAGGTAAGAATCATCCCAAAAATGGTGGGGTACACCCTCCCCAGCCGACGTATTTTCCGACCCCCTGTGAAAAGGCAGAACACAGACTGGACTCCTCAGCTGGAAACAACCCTGAGTCAGGTCACAATGGCCCTGAAAAAAGACAGAAATAGCTGGAGCCAGACAGTTCCAATGGGAAGCCAGCATGATGTTTTAACTGTGGAAATGCACAGGTACCAACACCACTGAGCTCGGGTGTTTGGCAATTCAGTCTCCCTGTTTGTGCCCACTGAATGGCATCTCAGTCTGGAAACAATAGTGAGGGGAGCTTGGGAGAAATTCATGCTGTGTTTGCAGGATATATCCACATCTGCTTTTCATGATGAGTCGATTTAGTATTAACTGCTCTGCAGAAACACTGATGTTTGTCTGACTCTGTTCAGGTAAAAATCTTAACAAGGGAAAAATCTACTTGAAATTAGCCATGTTTACTAGGCTATCTTTTCAAATTTTATTTCTGAAATAGGAAGACATAGATCGTAATGGAAGTTTTTAAAAGATTAAGGGGAAAACATGTTTAGGTTTTTCTGTAATTACTGTAAGACACTCAGCATGTGCCTTACAGATTCCCTGGAAATACAAGAGTAACTTTCCATCACTTACATGACAAGCGACATCAAAAACATCTACTATGTGACTGCAGATTCTGTGAGCTAGGAACGATTACGGCCATAGAAGCAAGGAAATTCCCCCTCAGAAACAGAATACTGACATACCTATTCCTAAGTAATATACAGAAAATTTAATATAGAGACATATTTAATTAATTAAATTAATATAGAGAAAATTGAATATGGAGACACTTGCTATATTTGAGCTGTGACATGAACTTTTTCCTCTCTACACTTGTCCCTCCATTTATAAGCACCTTTAGATTCACTCAATTACAAATACCACGGAAGTTTAAAGACTTAAAAAGACTTATACATTAGAAGAGTTGCTTTCAGTTAGATGCACTAGCATTGGAAGAAATAAGCTTTTCTAATTAGGCATTTTATATTTTTATATATTATTTTATTTATATATATTATATTATATTAAAAACTATGCAAATACTTAACAAAACACTGTTTTTATTAAAAAAACTGAAATTCAGGTGGGTTAGTGAGGAATAGACTGTAACTGATTATAAATCAAATTAAATTCTAAGCTAGCATGCATTTTAAAGTCTTTATTCCACTTTAATTTGTTTCTTCTTTTCCACACAGAAAGCTTGATCAAAGTGGAATTGAAAGAAACCAATAAAATACACATTCATCTCAGAGTCCTATATGTGATAACTTTTCCTCTCACCCTACCTCCAGATCATGCTGCTCAAGAAGCAGGATTTTAAGGACTTTGACAGCTGGTATTTTAGATGTTAGGCAGCTAATATCTTTTGAGCACCTGACAGAGAAGTTTAATCTCTTGACCAATCATTTTTATGTGTACCTGTCCTACAGATTCAGCATTCAAGTTGTACACTGTTGGAAGTAATATCAGAATGCTTCTGTGGCAATTCTTTGTTGCAAAGGCTTTATTTGTTAATGCTCACATAGATTGTTTCGCTTCAAGTTCTAAATGAGGTTAGCCAGTATCCAAAGAACTCGTCTCACAGTAAGAAATGGTTCAAATTAATCTTCTGGTACACAAACTGATCCTGTGGCTGGGCACTAACTGCAGCACATACAGCCTCAGCTTTTCAGAAGTGAAATTCTATTTATACCAAGGCCCCAAAAAGCAGCTACACTTTCATGAGAGAACAGGAACATCCTTTTATCCATACACAATATGAAAGCCACAAAAAATAATGAGAAATATAGGTCTCACTTTTTTAGGACTGCTGTTAAAAAAACTCATTTTCCATAGCTTACATTCTGTGTGACTGAGAAGGAAGCCCAAAAGGAGAGTGAGATGAAAAAGGAAAAAAAAAAAAAAAAAAGAGCTAGCAAAGTGATTCTTAAAGGATAGAAGGTCTCTCACAGGTTAAGTGCCCTCTCAGATGTGGAGAAGAATACAAGGATTAGAAAAGAAGAAAAGCCAGTGAGATGAGGCAGAGGGTTACAAAGACAATACATGGAAGCAAAGCAAGCAGGTCATTGTTACAACAGAGAGATCTTGAGCAGTAAAAGTACAGCAATATACATACGAGAGGCAAAAATTTGTAAATATATTGGGTAGCCATAAGATATGGAAAGAAGAAAGATGCCAGAGCTTACAAGCAGATAATAAACAAAGCGTAGATCTCTTGGAAGGCAGATGGGAAGGGATATTTTGGAGTGGACACTACCTAGGGGTGGTATGAAGAATGATTTACAGAAAAAATATCACTAGGCTTCAGGCAAAAGGAAAATAGAAAATTGGCTTGAAGGTGAATGAAAGAAATGCTTAACACAAGGTTTTGGCTTTTTGTTTTTTTAAAGTAGCTTGAGAATGAAATGGTTAATTGACAGAAATGGACAATTGACAGAAAAATTGTATGGAAAATATGGGTAGTTTAAGGAGGACATTCAAGAAGTTTGTATTGGATGGGATTTTTCCACATCAAAAGGCAGACTATCTACTCAAGAGAGATGCCCAAAGTACACAAGATTGGGATGAAACATTTGGGTGTGTCTAAAGGAACATCAGAAGCTAAACCAGAGACGCAGAAAGTAGAGAGAACTAAATTAATATTGTCAATCAGTGATACAAATTCTATCTGCATCCATGACAAATAGTAGAACCAATATTAACCAATCTAAGCATCCTAATTGAGCAATTAATCAAGAAAAATAATAATAATAAAGAAAAAGAAAGAAATCATCATTAACAGTAGTTAGACACGTATTTTCTCAGGATGAACAGCCACAAGTTACATCAGTTTCCAGAGGTGTTTAGCATTCCCACCTGATACATCCTATTTTTTTCATATGCTGTACACCTGCAGCGTAACAATATGCTAACAGCTCTTAAGTGTGTATATTTCTCTCCAAATAGTCACCTCAAACTGATTACTGAAGTACATATCTACTGCCTGTGTAAGCTGCAACTTAAATTGCTGAAGGACTCAGAACAATCTTAGAAGATGATAAGCAATGTTACCCAACAAGCACTTACTATTGTTTAAGACCTGCCAGAGAGTAGACATGCACTGGGATATTGACATGAATAGAGGAGTTATTACTTCCATTCAGTTAAGAGGAAATTACTTGACACAATAAAAGGAGGAAAGAACATAGTGGTTTTTTTCCTCCTCCGAGTTTGCACTTGTAAAGCTGTCATATCTTGTCATGGTCAGAAGGAAAAAGCCTCACAAACTCTCTGGAAGCATTTCTTTCCAACATACTTACTCAAATACACATAAACTGTGTTTGGAAGTACTCGTTTTGTCAGAGGTCTGAAAAGTTACATCTTGCTCAAGTCTATGAATCAGAAACTGAGATCGCCCTACTCCTGCTCAGTCATGCAGCTTCAGGGATTCTCTAGCAGGGAGCTATTATTGCACTTTGCTCACACGTATCCATCAACCTCAATCACCTTGGTTGGTACATTTCTCGTATTTTCCACTCCTTCATTTCACTTTATCCTACCTCAGCTTTTAGGTCTGGGAGTTCAGAAATACAATTTCTCCCTTTCACCACTTCAGAAGCATCCTGTTTGTTCAGCTGACCTCATCACCTATGAGGGATTCAACTTCAGAGTTTAGGCCTCTTTCTCATGCAGGGCAGCACAGTACCTGGGAGATTTGTCCTTTTTATCTTCACAAGACTGAAAACAGTATCAACTGAAGCAACACATCACAGATTTGTCAGTATTATATGGCTGCTTGTGAAAGGTGCTGACAGCAGCACAATTGAGAAGCTCTCTGTGCCAGCCACAGAAGGTGGTTATATTTTCATCTGCTGGTACTAATACAGGCCATGTTTTGGGACCATCAGAGAGAGAATTATCTTTGAAACAATTTTTAGGACAATTTTAGCTCCTTAGCTATAGCAAATAAGAACTTTTGTTATGCCTTAAAGAGCTACCATGGCTGTTGAAAACCTGCCTCCTTTTAATGTTCCAAACCTGCTTTCTGCTGGCTCCAGTTCAGCCCCTTTTATAGAGGAAGACGTGTTCAGCTTGGCCAGGCCACTCTTGGTCCTCCTGAGTACTAGTACCAGTGAGCTCAAGGCCTTCATTTTCTGTGTGAAGTTTTGACTTTTTCTACCTGTATCACTTGTATCTGTTTACCTTGCATTTCTTCTGCCATTCACTGATTCTGTAAGTTCATCTTGCTGATGAACCTTGTGGTTACTATGCTGCATTAACCTTAATATCATGAACAGACTTGATCATATCTATATTCAGTCTCATTATTTCTATTTCTTTGTTTTTTTCTTTTTCTTCACTACCTGACTAATAAAGGAACTGCATAGGCACCAACCCTTCAGTCACTTAATTTCCTTAAAGCTTTTGGGAAGTCACCTTTTTGAAAGCCACCTGGAAATTCTGACAATGTCCTTTACCCATGTACTTGCTAACAGCTTTGAAGAATTCCAGTGGCTTTATGAGTCAAGCATTCTATTTAAATAACCATCATAAGTGTTCATGATAATTATCTCTGTGTCCATTAATTCTATCAGCTAATGATATGTCTGAAGGATTTAGAACTGTTGCTCTACTTTCAGCTACACCTGACTGCTTATGCACTTTATCCATTTAAAATTGAAACTACTATCCCACACAATTATGCAAAGATAGAAATTTTCTGATTTACTGGTTATGAGCAGAAATTGTTTTGTATACGGTACCTGCTGGTCTGTCTCTTTCACTACTGGCAAAAGTAATTACAAGAACACAAACATTAACCAAAATCCTTACCAAGAAGTCCTACTTAAACTTAATTGGATATGACTTTCTGTTGTTTCCAGATTTTGGCATTATTAGGTTCATATTTATTTTTAATTTAAAATACCCAAATTTACATTAGAAAACTGTTTAGTTGCGAACTTCCATCATCTTAAAGGTCTCAAATGGAAGATTTCAATGGATTTAGCAGAATTTAATATCTGTGGCATAGACACTTGTCATCTCTCAGTGCTCTTCAATAAACATCTAAACAATTTTGTTCTCCCATCTCATCAGCAACTGAATAGGTCAGGCAGTTGGACTGATTGATGACATTTAGACAGTTAGATTATAATTTAGGTTCCTTCTAACTGAAATATTCTATGCTATCCATTCTCTGCTAATCTGGTTTACTTCTAAGAAATAAAAATTTAAAATATGTATAGAAAGCATGCATTAGGCACAATGCAATGCTATCTAGAAATGCCTACTAGGTTACAAGTTCCTACTTGGTTACGTTACTCTAAAAAACATCACTGTTGATAATATATCCACATACGTGACCAAATGCTTTTTAATATATTGAAAACAGTATGAACAATTTCATTTTATTCCAGTTACAAAAGTTGTCTCTAATAAAGATACAATAAACAGCCTGTGAGCGAAACACAAACATATTTTCTTCCAGCCTTGATTTGAGGCAGATTCTCTATGCTTCACCAAGCACAGAAAGATGGTTTTCTTCCTTGCATCAGACACAAGCAAGGAGAAGATTTTGTATATGTCTCTTGACAACATTTCATCTTAATACAATCTGGTCACAGCAGCTACTGCAGAAAATTGCTCGTGGTTTGCTGGCACCATGGGAGACCACCATTACTGACAAGATTGAGAAACCCATCAAAGGCAATTCAGGACTCAATCTAACTGTGGCATCCAAGTGCTGCGCTTTTTTATTGGGGCTATTTTCTTGCATCTCTTTAATTCTTATTCATGTCCGTTGGTCCTTGACTCTCATTGCAATTCAATGCAATAAAGGCTTCAGCTCAACTGAATTCAATCTCAGAAATCATCAAAAACTAAGATTTATGTTATAGTTTTTGGAAAACCTTATGACAGCTACCAATTCAGGTGAGGAGATGTAATCTCTTCTTCAACAGCATTACAAAGATATTCGCCGACTCCTTCACAAAGGAAATGCATAAGCCAGACTATTCTGTGTCATGTTGTGATGACAGAAGTCACTTTCTCTGTGTTTGGCAGAAACCAGTTACCACCTGTGTCAGCAAATTTGTTTAATAGGTTGGTTTGATTGATTGAAAGTCATCTATGGTATGGTAGTTTTTTATAGAAAAAGATAAAATTCTCCTTTCAGTCTCATGGTCACCCACTCCAAATCAGACTGAAGCCATTGCTGCTTTTAAAATACCATACAAAGCTATTCTTTTGAAAACACATGACTTGCTGAGCTTGCAAATGTCACACAATAACCAGCAGAAAACAAGAGGCAAAAATCACAGGTCTATTTTCACCTTGTTATTGCAGACAACATACCACTACTTGCAAACGGGAGAGACACTAAAATTCTTGAAAAGTTACAAAAATACATCCTTTTCATGAGTGTGGCAACAGACACAAAGATTCACACTGTCTTCAGTTCAAGTTGATGCACCTGTCATGATACTGCACCAGTTCTATGGTCTTCATCTGTAATACAAATCTCTTGTTTCGTACCAGTCTACTATTCCTTACAGTGGCAAAAATTAGCAACTAGCTTTTCCAAAAAAAAAAGAGTTAATCAAATGAGTAATCAGGATTTAGTTTGGGAAAAGGAAAAAAAAAGGAAAAAAGATTCTGTGATTCGCTTTATTTTTTCTTTTTTGTACTAAATTCCAGTCCCTATTTGAAAGTTCTCTCAAAAAACTACATCCCCAGTCTCTCACAATTAAGTAGAAGAATATTCTAGCTTTTTATTTTCATCAGTTATTGAAAAACTATCTCTTTCTACTCTCAAAATACCTTGTTTCCAAATTTAGTACAGATTCCCAATTTGTAAATATGCAGCTTGTAGAATTAACTTGGGGCAAGGAGGAGTGGTGTGTGGGTGTGGGTGTGGGTGGAGTGGTGTGGGGTTTTTTGCTTTTTAATGTCATATAGTCAGACATAGAAAAGAGGTTAAGAAGAAAAGTCCTTCACTACAGCTAGGTGCTGAAGATACCTTCAAAATTCTTCTGATCCATTAAAAAACCCCAAAATATCTGGCTGGCTTTCTTTTGTTAGCCTAAGGCTGATTCCATCTCAAATGAAGTAATCACTGACTAGCTTCAATATGGACATCACATTACTCTATCAAATCATTAAACAAGCAGAGTGCATTAGGCCAAGGCTAAGAATTCCTCTTTTGTCATTACATTACACAGATCCAAAATGAGACAGCAGATCACGGTCCAAAGCCAGGATTGGCCAAAACACTAACAACCCAGCAAGATACTGCCAAACTTTCCTCTGGGAAAGGGATACTGTGCAAATGGAAAAATATATCTGTGCGCTGAACTGCCCACATCTGAAGGGATTAACCAAAAGGAAAATCATTTATAACCAAAAGGAAAATTATTTAGGAAGCTATCCTAAATTTTAGATAAATTAGCATCTTAAGTTCAGTCACTTTCCAGCTGTTTATTCACTAGCTGGTTCCCATCTACTATGTGTGAGATCAGAATCACACCAGTATCATGCCTCTATTAATTGAAGCTAATTTTGCTTGTCTTTTTATAGCTTGAAAAAAAAATGTAAATGATCACACACACAAAATAGAAAGACTGCCATTAAAAGTATTCAACACATCAGTTGCTCAACTGGTACAAAGGCAGTTTCTTTTAACCACGAATCTAATTAAAAACAGCTTACGTAGAGCATCTCCAGGGTATAGTGAGACAGTATGGAAAACATGCATATTTTAAATCTCTGAGAAATCCAACAGAGCAAATAAAGCAAAAGAATGTAGAAATATTTTCAATTAAATTTAGAATCCTAATTATTTTTTATTTCTTTTTCAGGTAGGATCTTAGGTTATTTGGGTGCCTTTAACCATTTTACCTTTGGTCTAAGACAGATTTTCTAGCTGGGCCACAGAATCTGTAGACAACACTCCAGATGAGTAATCTGGTTGATATTGTCACAAATACTACTTGATAGAAGAACTGAAGCTTTACATAATTCTGCTCATTCTCTGAAAGATCCAGGAAGATCTTGCATTGAAGCTCCATTTAAGCAGAAGTTACTGAAAATGCATCCCTAAATAAGGATCTTTCTCTCAAGCACTGTTGTCCAAAGCAATATCTGAACAGCATCTAGCACCAGGGAGAAAATGAAATAGCAGAAAATAATCTCAGCAGCAAAGATGGAAACTCCGGATATAATAGAGACAACTGAAAGAGATCTAAATCACATTCTGCACTTTAAAAAATGGGTGCTGGTGTTAGAACCAGCAGAGAATAGTCTGATAGTAGCTGATTCCTGTGGTCTTGATGCATTTTGGTTGGCAATCACATAGAGTCAGCTGACTGTGCAAATTCATTGTATATGACTGAGGAGAGTCATACCTCAGGTAAGGCCAACATTTGTTTTAAAATATGTATGTATTAAGCCTGACAACAGAAGATAACTAAGTCTTGAAAAATATTTGTAGCTTACCTAGGACTGAAAAGCAACTCTGAGAGGATTAGCTGAGATAAAAGACCAGCCCTTGGTCAGTCTAAAGGACAGAAATCACAAAGTGAGATTCAAGGACACTTAGAATGAGTTCTTTACTGGGAGATTGTAATTTTCCCAGGAACTGCCCCCATGTTGATCAGGCTGTAGTTTCTGACCACATAGGTGAGATTAAAAATGGAAAGGTATCACATGGAAGGGCTGGAAGCAAGAAGCAAGTGGAGCTAGTTCAATATCTTTTAAAAAATACCTAGAGCTTGCAGAAAGTGCCAAAATTGAGAAAATGTGATGAGGAAAAAAGATAGAAGGGACGCAATTTAATTTTAAGGAAGAATGCCAATATCCAGATTCAGCTGAATCACAGAAGGAATGGTGGCAGCATTGTGTCTGTATGACAGCATACACCAACTGCCTACTGTGTGCTAGGGACCCAAAATAGGGTCCGAAAATGTGTCCATTTTCAGAAATGCATAGTCAAGAAACAACTCCATTCCCCAAACACAAAATGGATATGGAGAAGCACCTTAGTCTATGGGGAGGTGTCTACAACCTCAATTTGTATGTATCTACCTCCACCTAAATTCCCCAAACAAATGAAGTCAGTTGGTGTGTTTAGAACAAATCACTCTAAAAATTACTAAGGCAACCTTCCCCGATTGCAAAGGGAAGCTCACACTGGGCAGACAAAGCCAAGCCTACCTTGGTGGGACATCCAGTAGTTGGCACAATTGCTGACAGAGGCAGGACCCAGGCCTTCCTAACCTGAAAATATTTGAAACCCACTGCTTAGGAGTGCCCTGCTTATCAGACAAGAGGCAGAACTGAGAGGGAGCCTCTGTTCAGAGCTAGAAAACCAAGAATGGTAGAGGCAAAGGGCTGAAGAGAGAATGAGCATGAAAAACATTGATATGGTAGCTTTGTTCCTATTCATGGACCATTGCATACAGCTTAAAAATGATTTTCAGAAAACGGACTGGCTTCCTGAATTCCCAGAGGAATTTCTTCTTCACTGGGCTATAAAGTGTATAAATTGACAATTAACTTTAAATAGTCTTTTATTATATAAACTAGACATTTAACTTTAAATAGACAATAGTCTACTATTATGGTAGGCTGTATTTTGCAATTTGCTACTACAATTTCCTAGGAAACAATCACAACTTATGCAACTCTAAGCAGGAGGCCAAAGTGCTCAATCTGGTCTACCTAAGCATTTGACTATATCAACAAAAAAAATCAGCAGTTTATGAAAGCTTAAATTACATAGGTAGGACAGAATGGGTCAAGGTCATACTTCTGTACTTTACATTTCTGATTTTTTTACAGAAACAAAATATGCAGGGCAGCTCTCCAAAGTTTTACATGTCATTCAATTCTGGTGCTGACCTGCTTAAAAACTTGAACTTTATCCTCATGGAATGACTGAGAAAACTGTGAAGCTGCATTTTCCTTGATAGTTCAGACCTCATCAAGAAACATCCAATTGCTGAGTCAGTAAGATTTTTAAAAAGCTTCTCCATAATGCAGCTCTAATACTGGATTACTTCCAGTCTACTTTTTTGACCCTTTGCTGAATTACGTGGCATGGATTTTTCAAACAAAGGCTTCATTGCCTGCCATTAATCCTTTTGGGTAAGCAAATCAGCAAGCCTTTTAATCACTGGGATTGATGCAACCACTCTTAGGAAAGCACCACAAACCATCTGCCAATTTCACAACTATCAGATCCATGAGTGAATGCAAGTACAAGATAAACAGCATGGTACAGAATGCCACAGCTGAGTAAAAAAATTAGAACCATCACAGCAGAGATGGATTTCTACTCTACCACTGGATTTGTACTGTACCACAACCCATAGAGCAGTTAAATCTCAACATATAATTTCTATTATAGTAGTCTTTGCTCTGAACCACAAGTCTAAGCACAAACCCTTTTCTGTGTATTACAAGAACAGAAGAATGCAGTACATATATAACAAATATGAACATAATATTAGTTTTCATAGGCTACCTTGCTCCTACTGCCTACAATCACACTTTATCTGAAACATAAATAAAGACAAGTCTTTGTATGCTTCGCACTTACAGATGATGTAATTTGTGTCCTATACAGTTACATAAACTCAAAACTGCTTAACAAAAACATTCAAAGTGATGATAGGCCAATCCTACAACAAAGTAGTTGCTGAAACTAGGTGCAAAACAAAACCCAGAGCAGGTTTCTTTTGAAACAGTTGGAAAGTTGCAGTGGAGACAAGGAAGGCTCACCATCCTCCCTCTGCATATATGGATTAGAATAATTTATGTATTTGTTTTCTTTTAACATACCTAGTCCTTGAGAACATCATGGAGAAAACCCCTTAAAATACGTTGAAATCTGAAATAATTAGGAAAAAATGCCTAACCACCATTGCAACCCATGGGAATTAATAGCGGCTACAAGCAGAACAAAAGAAACAATTTGATGGTCAGCTTGAAAATACTGGCAATGCACAAGCAGCTGTCCCCTTTTGAGTCTCCCTCAACCTTGGAAAGATCAAGCATTTTCAGTATAAATTCAAAACCCAGATAGCCAACTTTTTAACAGCAGCAATCAGAAAGAAAAGCCAGAAGTAAACAAAAACTATAAAAATTATAATTATTGTTCCCTTTCTCTTCACCTAGGGTAGAGATTTCCCCCTCCAGGGAGAGCAATTGCCTCCAAAGTTTAGAAAAAGAAATTGATTGGGCATTAACCACAGGTTACAAGTTACAGAAATAAACTTGCAGTAGGAAGACAAGACAGTGAGAAGGCAGAGACTTTCCTGCACTGGTTTGGCTAATTGCCATCCAGCCCCCAGTTTTGCAAAAAGGAGATGCTCACCCCTCATCTGGGCAGCTCACACCCAGTACTGTTCCTCAGGCTGAGGGAAAAGCCACCCCAGCAGGGCAGAAGCAGGCAAGATTCTCTTAATCTGATGCTCAACCAGTAACTGCTTGGGAAAATGAGAATCAATAAGGAAGTTGCTGATGAAGAGCTTTGCCTGAATACTGAGAAGGGAGTCAACCTGACCCTGGAAGTTTCTAGATGAGTTCCTAAGGCAAAAGAAATCCGTAAAATGGCAGGGGATGAGACAGACTGGCAGTCCAGCTTTTGTCAGTAGCATGTGGTAGCTTCAGCCACACTTTGTGAAGAGCTCCACTGGCCTTTGGGATCTTCTGAGGTGCTCAGTGGTTCATGCTTCTCTGAGTACTTAGGGAGAGGGCAGCCTCCTTTCTGGATCCTCACTTAGAACAGGGACCAAGGTTTCCTGCACAATACAAGGTTTCCTGCATAATGGTGAATAGCCAGAAATTGCTCTATTTCTGTTCCCACTGCTCAGGAACCTTGCACTCACTGTGTCTGAGGCAGAAAAAACTGGAGAGGCCAAAACAATGCCCTTTTTTGGGACTGTGTGTAGAAGCAGTGTGGAGGCCTTTAGCCAAGATCATGTCCCAGGCCTCTTTATTATCTGTATCTATTTACTGATAGAGAACACAGGCACACTCTTACTAAAGAAAAAAAAATTCCAAAAGCATTAAAATTTTTTTTTGTCTACATTTTTTCCTTAAAAGCATCAAACCATTGTTGGCATTAGGAAAAAAATTAATCAGGGTTTTCAAATTTGGATGGCCAAGTTCTATAAAAAATGAAAGCTGCCTGGTTGACAGAAATACAATTAAGTTTCTGAAATCTGGATCCTTTGGCAATCAACTTAAGTGTGTTTTTCTAAGTGTGGACTTAGATGTCTTATTTAAGTATCCCAGTAAGACAACGCCAGCATGATTATTCAATGTCCAAACAGAAGTTCTTAATTAAAATTAGTTTATCTAATTCCATGTCTTGAAGGACACTATCTGCAGAATACATACAAAATCTAAACACACTAAAAAGTGGCGCTATTCACTTAAAAGTATCTGTAATTTTAATAACAGAAGTGCTTCAGCAGGCCAGTGTTGCTAAACAGCAACATTAATACAGGAGAAGGTGATCCAGAAATGTATTTATTTATTGGCAACAGTTTTGGATTAGTGCTGAACACAGGGTGATAATACAGAGCTGTTTTTGTTATTGCTGAGCAGGGCTTGCACAGAGCCAAGGCCTTTTCTGCTTTTCACACTGCCACATTGCTGAGGAAGTTGAGGGTTCATGGAGAGCTGGGAGGAGACACAGCCAGGACAGGGGACCCAAAGTGACCAAAGGCACATTCAAGACCATATGACATGATGTTCAGTATATAAAGTGGGTGGAAGAAGGAAGAAAACGGATGTTTGGAGTGATGGTATTTCTCTTCCCAGATAGCTGACTAATACTGCTGACCCTATTTATTGCATGTCTACAGTTTTTAATAAGTTTTCTATATTTTAAGTTCAAGGCTTACATTATTTATTATCTTATCAATGGCTCCAGGCTATTCCTGAAAATTAATGACAAATGAGATAAACAAGGACTACTGTGAGATATTAACCTTTCCAGATGACAGCAGTACCCCTATGAGGTAATTTAAAGAAGTTTTATTCTGATAAGAAATGCAAAAAGAATCTCTTTCTGCTTTCTAAAAAAACGATTTTTGAGGAGAGTTACAGTTTTGTTTGCTGGAACCCTTTCCTAAAACCTTTGAAAGATGTTCCCGATGTGCGGGGTCTTTCTGCAGGCTTTAAGCTCTGAAATTTGGTGCATTCACTGTCGATTACAATAGCTAAGGTTCTGCCAACAGAACCTGCTCTTTTAAGCGTCAGGGGGAAATAGGCTTTGTTAAAGTGGGTCAGCTGGCCTGCTCCTGCTGAGGAAAAGCTTAGATATATTCACAGAAGGACCAAGCTATGATCTGGCATTACGTTTGCTATTATCTCTTAAATCAAATAAGTCATCATTACTTTTAAGTTCCATGAAATATTTATTATATAAGGAAATCCAGAAGGTTACAGTCTCCTACAGGCAGAGCTTCCCAGACTTCCTGAATGGTCCTTCTACTTACTAAATGTTCTCCCTATTTGACATTATATCAGTGCATTTTTTTTCCCCAAATCCCCCATTCAACCATCTCTTCTCCTTTCCGCAAAACAATAAGGGGGCAAAATTTTCACACTTTCGAATTTGAATTTTCATAGTTTTAAATATATATCTTATTGAAGACTCCCTTGAAGCATGAGAAAAAAATGAATATGTGCTGCAAAGTTCAAGATCTGAAGTGCAGAAGGGTTGAAGGCCAAATCAGCTAATACTGAAAAAAAAAAATTTACAATGATTTACAATGTAAACATGGACCAAAAATGTCTTGCTGTCACATATTGAGGCATTGTTCTAACAGTGCAATCTAGTCTGCAGGATAGGGTGGTTTGCTTTATAGTGATTGTAACACTTATAAATATTGCAGAGGCATGAACTTTGCTCTATTCTCTTTACCCACTCATCAACCAAGTCTTGTCCTCAACTCTGACAAGAGGAAGGGGAGAAAGATAGACAGATACTCAGTGTAGATTCATGACTTTTGCCCTTTTGCCAGGTTAAACCTGCTGTAACACCCAGAGAAGAACTCCTGTCCTGCCCACACAGCTGCATTCCTCTTTCCCCTCCTTCATTTGAATCAGCTTATAATTTTTGTAAAGGGTCTAAAAATCTTGGAAAAAATTAGAAATAACAGTAACCCTGATCTAACTTGAGAAACTAAAAAAACTAGAGGAAGAACATCAGTTAAAGAACGCATATTTGCTGGCTGGTTAGAGAAAAATTCCCACATAGTTCAGAAGGCAAGTAGCAGAACCAGAGTAGAGATATGCAGGGAGCTGCCCAAGACAGCCCACGCCTGCAAAACAGCATCCTGGTCTATGTCACTTGTGGTCATGGCACTTTCCTATACTGATCTTAATGAACATGAAAAAGGCAGTTCCTCTTATGTCTGTGCTCTCTGTTTAGTGTTTCTACCCTCCACCCCCGCAGTCAGTCACATAAATAAAAAATAATTTAAGTCAAGCACTTAAATAGAAATAATACATATATCTTGATATCCCTAGTTCCTGTAATGAATGACTACAAAACTATGATTAACAATCACTGTCTTCATATCTCAAGAGACTGCTATGCCTTTTACTCATGATTACTACTGAATACAGCATTACTTAGATGCTGAAAAGATGCATAAAACCCAATACAATTGCTTTGTGAAGTATGAGGTGCTGTTATAAAACCATGAAATGCACTTCCCTACAGTTATTTTGAATATACTTGAAAAGAACGCAGTGTATTTTTATGATAAGAGTATAACATGCCAGAAATAAGGAAGATGAAAATTGCTATCAGTTTAGAATTCCTATAACCAAGCACTCATTAGAAATTCAAAGATAACCTATATGCACCCAGAGACATATATTTTTTACATTTTATGTATTAAAGACTATGGAGAGGATGGATTTTGTGTATAAATTCTGAATCCTTTAAAAAATCTCACACATACCTTGATAGTAATTGTATGACCTCGTAGTTTTGTTCCATTTTACATTACAGTCATTTCCAATTGAAGATTAGACTGAGAGAAAGAACTATCAGTCAGTACAATTTTAGAAAATTTTTAAGCATTACATAAGCAGGAGTAAACCTGGTCCTTTCATGATGCAAACATGTATAAGAAGTGACACTGTGGCAGCTACAACATATTTTCTTTACCTTCTTTGTGAAGGCTTTCCTCTATCATACCTGGGCTCCCATAGGCTTTTAACCAAGCTCTACTGCAAAAATATGGAAATTACCTAGTCAGTTCTCTCTCGGATAGACATTCCTCCCCACACGATCTACTGAGTCTGCCACTGAGCCTATCTAGTGTCTTACAAAGTCCCACAGTTCAAGTGCTATCAATTGCACTTATCACTTCTGGCATCTCAGAAAAAAAGAGGGCTCAGTCATCTCTGTGAGCCCAGACAGTATCTCCTACTTTGTCACTTGAGATATTTAAATATATTTCCCCAAGATGTATGGGCAATAGGACTGGGGATAGGCTCCTGCACTGCTTCGTGATCATTTACTGTCAAAGCTGTAATTAATATCTTGTCTGGTGCTTTTGCTCACACCAGGTAGCACTGGTGTGATTGAGTAATAATCTGGTTGTAGCAAAATGCAAGTGCTGTTCTTAATAGCCTGTGTAGATGAGGACATGATATTTTTTCTTTTTTTTGAGAGAAAAGGTATACTATATGGGTTCAAACTCTGTTATGCTACTTGAGCTTAAGGCCAAGGAGTGGGGCTCTGCCCATAAATACAGCCCCTACATAATCTACTTCTCTGGAAACGTGTTAAACTCCTAGTGAAACATGGCAAGAAGGCCATAATTGAGTCTCAGCAATCAAGTTTCTTAACTTGAACACTCTAACTGTGATTACTGCTCACTGGACAGTTTCAGGGCTTTGCCTTCCCCATACTACCTCCCCACAAACATACACATTCTCCTCTATTTTCTGTAAGGAGTGATTAATAAATGAGAAACTGTCATTGTAATAGGGAAATGTCTCTCAACTGAAGGCTTTTTATTGCACAGTGACCACTGGGGGCCTGTCAGTGCAGTAGCTGCCAAGCATCTATGGCACAATTTTGCTGTAAGCCACCCCAACAGCCAGTGAAGATGACACTGCAGAAGGAAGGTTGCAATGCAGAGCTAAGCCCTTGAAATACAGTGGCAGTTTACGAACCTGACAACTTTTTTTACTTTTTCATAGTCCTGAATGGTTTTGTTCAATATGTTTTTCTTAAGATTCAAACAAATTTATTTTGTTTTCTTCATTAACCTTTCTGGATACTACTCCCTCCTCATGCACATAGCTGTAATTGGCTTATCCAGCACCTTGCAGATATGTGGTGCACACTATCCTCTTTGGCTATAATTTTTTTCTTAATAGAAAATAATAAGATATTCTGTAGAAGAACCAGTTACCAAGGAAAACCCTTTTCCAGTTTTATGAGTACAACAGAAGCCAGCAACTGTACGTTGGTATGGTCAGAAAGAGCTCTCAGGAATTGCTTTTCATTGTAGAAATTCCTCTCAATTTCTATTCTATCTTCCTAATCTTCTATTATACTTCTAAACGAACACTTATAATGGACATTTCACTATTGCATATGAAAAGCTGTATATCAGCCGCCAGGGAAAACATTGTCGGGGTCTTGCAATCCTCATTGCAGAGCAGCTAGATCTCTGAAAGTAGGCATATAAACTAACCTATTAGCATGAACCGAGAAAAAGAGCATGAAACTTCAAAAACGACACCTTCTTTTTAAAAAGTAAATGGAAATTGTAGCTCAAAGATCCAGTTATTAAACTGTGTACTGTAACTGAAGCAAAGGTTGCAATGAGCTGCTGTCTTCAGTAAATAAATACAGATCTTAAGGATTACATGTGTATCTTGCCTAGCAAGCATCTGCACTAATTGAAGATGCTGCTGTTCCACAGCAATATGTTACTGACTTGGTGCTGGAGATTACTGCATCAACCTGCATTCTTCAGCCACTTTGTGTGAAATCCAGCAGCTTAATCCAAGCTATATTTTTATGACAATATAAAATAAAGCTACTTAACTTTACACTGGTTGATGAACACTTTCATAACCTGTTGACACATCTGTCCAGGAGGTTGCTTCTGCACTTTTGCAGCTGATTGCCATGTGACATGCACTTAAGATTTTAATTGTAAAAAGCTGAAAATTAAATACAAGATTAAAATTTGCACCCCAAGTTGCTTCTTCAGAAGCCAGGCTGATTTCTGGAGCACTTCTGGTCTAGTGTGCAACTAGGATTGCTCACAAGTCTAGCACTGGTGCTTCAGACTTTCCTACAACTAGCCCATAATTACTATGCAAGTTCAAATCTTCCAATGAGAAAAAACCCTTTTTTAATATACAGCAAGGATCTGAATTTCATGATTTAGGCTTTTCCTGCAACACATTCTAAACAAACTAATTTAAACAAGGAAATGTGACAGTTATGGTTTGCCCTGAGGCAAAAGCCCTAAAGAGATATGGGTTGCAGAACTAAAACTGTGACAATTTGTACAATATGCAGAACTGTAAAACAAAATGATGGAGTGAAATCATCAAGCATCTGAAACACACCAAAAAAAATCCCCTCCATTCTCTACATCAGAAGCTATCAGTAGAACACAACCAGTATACAAAGTTTGCATGATTGAATTCAGCACATATCACATTTAGATTGATAGAAATGAAGATGCTTGTAACCATGTTCTGAATTGCCTGAAGATTAGCTCGAGACACAGTTTTCTAATAGTCAGAGTGGAGAAATGTGCTTGTGGCAGGGGAGCTGAGGGAAAAAACCACCATTTTCAATTATTTACTTGATGACATCCTACACTCCACAGTATAATCACTTCTGTAAATTATGAAAGCTTTACTCCTGTTGTAATGACTTGTCAAGAAGTCCAAATGCATTGGAGCATGATACAACATCTAAACCATTACATAAAGTGTAAAAGATGATTACCTGGCTCAGAAATTATTATTGTAAATAGCATCTTGTGCAATTAACAATATCCACTGAATGTGAAAAAGACAAGTCACTTTCAGGCAGCATATACATTGCTTCTCTAACATTTGCATATTCCTGTGAAACAAAGACATCTTTATAGTTAAGAGCCCAAAGTCTTGAAAATTTGGAATGTATGTGTTTGAGCAAGAGAGAGCAGAAATGTCTTCACTGCATGTCTGTCGTCTGTTTGCTGTATGTTTTGAACTCCAGCATGTGATAACCTCAGATAGGGTCTGAACTGGATAAACATTTGATAATTTTCTGCTTAGCAGAAAATAGTCCAGATGTAGGTTCCAGCTGTCATATGCTATCCTCATTCTTTTTATCTATAATCAAAACATAATAAACTTGCTTCATCATAAAATAAATTTGGTGGAATAAGGCTTTTAGATCAGTGCATAATGAAAGCTGCCTTCTATGCTCTCTTCCAATGGGCACAGGACAATTTCAGTTTTTAACATCACAAAGCTGGTTTTTATAAGTTTTCTGAGAACAAAAATACATTTTTGTTTTGATAGCTTATGGGTTTGGATCTTAAATCATCAATGTAACTGTCCTAAGTGAAAAGATAATGTGATAACAATGACTGTGCCCAATGATGACAGTAGGATTCTCTGTTTTCAAAAGAGACTGCCCTATTTTTAATGATAATTTATTCAAAGAGACATAAAAAAATCCCTAGCGTTTTTCGACCCTTTTATGTTGAGCCGTTTAATGGCATAAAGTAATCAAAGTGAAAGTTTCAGCTTCCTGTGCTTCACAAGAACACCTCATCAATAAAAAACAACAAAGGATTTTCTCCAACAGGAGAAAAATCTACAGTAAGTTTTCCTCCCTTTCCCTAAGTTCAGGGATGCATTACTCAGGGGATACTGCATAGGTGATCATTACAGTGTTACTGCATTTTAAGAAGTTTCAAGCAGTCTCTTGGTTTTCATTACTTTCTTCTCTACCTCCTTCTTTCAAATACCTCTCCATCTTTATTCTCAGTGCATAGAAAACACACTAAAATCCATTACATCCACTGTTGAGGCTTTTTCTGCTGTAATTCAATATTTCAACATAGGCCTGTTTATGAAACAGAATGTTGATACTTTAATTATAGTCACAATCAGGGAATATTAACTTATTCCTTTAAATAATATTTTATTTAAATATTTTACATCAGACATAAAATGCAGATTTGGTCTCCTAAAGAAACATGGGGTGTTTATAGATCTATATGTGTTTCTTACAAATACAATGCAATGATCTTTAGATCTTCATAATACACAAGGTCCAGAAATAACATGAAATCAGATGTGCAACAAACCCAGTCTTGACAAGAGAGAAATGTTTTCTTTTCACTGTCTCTTTATCCAAAACCCAAATCACAGTCAAACTGAACAGTTTTTTGAGTTTTGAAAAACTTGGCTAGATTTTTCCCAGCAGCATTTTCCTCTCTTATGATCTCCAGATCACAGAAAAATCAGACAAGATGCAGCTCTTGTGGTCAGACTGATGAAAAGCAGAGGTTTCTTTTCAGTTTTGCTGGACTGGTTTGTGGAGTTAGTATATGCAGTGACTGAATGTTCCCCTACACTTCTGCAAACATACTAAAATTGCTTGAGATTCTTCCAGAAGCAATACTAGGAAACAGTTGAATTCTAGTATGTGCCACTTTTATTAGCTAGCACTTCTATTCAAAATAATAAAGAAAAATAAGACCTATTTTATACAAATTTATGGTCCAACTCACTACCCACTTTTCTTACAATGAAGCAGCTATTCCAGAGACTTTAGCAGGCTTTTCAATATGCAACATGGCAATTACCAAGACTGAGTCAAAGCCCCCTTAATGTCTTTAAGGCATTAATGACTTGCCAGTTCATACCCCCATTGAGTAAATACTGCAGTATAGCTGAAGAGTTCCTAGAAGTGCAATCTGTGTAATTCATTTATGACTGCATTCTTAAAATCCCTCTGACAGGGCCCCATGAGGTGTGTGAGACACCAGACACAGTTAGTATACTTTTGGCAGTGAGATTTCATGAGAAAGCATGTGACTGGACTACATCCCAAAATGGAGATTTGCTAAAGCAAAGTTCTGAAGCATTGATAAACAGTTGATACACACAATCAAGTCAGTAACTTTCCCAGAGTCTCCTTTCAGAGTGAGTGCTAAAACCTTGTGAGCGCCTTCTTCACTGAAAAATACTCCAAGATCACAGCATGATCCTATGTACAGAAAAGCTGGGCACTGCACCACCTAAAATACAATCAGTACTCTTCTACTATTTACCACCTAATATACAATCATTATTCTTCTACTTTTTGAATCTACAAATGTAGTTGTTTTCTGAATCACATACCACTCTGTAATTTAAATGACCAACTGTCCACACCATATAGCTCATTAGGAAGAGAGCAACGCTGAACTCTCCCTATTGCTCTATTTCCTTAATCAGCTCAAAATCTGCTCTCTCTTACTGCTATAATGTATATTAATGAGATATATTTTATTCATCTACTAATTTATTACAAGACTTTTATTTCAAAAACTGGATTCTGAAAGGAAGATTCGCAGTTACTGTTGTTTTCAGATTCAGGTTTTTGATCATCTGATAGTCAGGAAGCACAGTAGGAGATGCTTTGTATCAGGGAGGTAACCAGGGACTTACGAAATCAGAGGATTTATCTGTAGTTAGTTGTGCTATCAATAAAACAACAGAGCTCCTGCTAAGGAAGCAGTTTGTTGGGGGCATGTAGCACAGTAGGAGAACCATGTCTGTCTTTAAAGGTGACCTGAAAAAAATTATGTTATACTGCTGAGCTGTTTATTATGGGGCCTGTTCCTTTCACAGCACAAAATCTGTCACACTTAAAAACTACTCCAAACTGCTACTCCAAAAATCCTTGTTTGAGAAAATCTGCAGGAAGGGCATTGCATTTCACAAAGAAAGATGGTCGGTAGACATGCACCACACAAATTCACATAGTGATAGATGACAAACCGTCACCAGGAAATGATATCACTGATCTTTTGCTATGCCCTTCATTGCTTTAGTAGTGACACATTTTAGTAAGGTCTATTGTGACAGAATATAATATCTTTAAACTAAAAGATGTTAGATTTAGACTATTTATAAGGAAGAAATTTTTTACAATGTATTTGGTGAGACATTGGAAAAGGTTGCCCAGAGAGGTGGTAGTTACCTCCCACTGATGCTATATTAGGTGAGATGACAGTAGCTTTTGTAAACAAACAATAAAGTATGTAAAAAACTATTCATGTATCTTAATTTGCTACCCAGTTCCTCATTAGTTTAAATTCATACTAATCTCTTCTTTGGTTGAAGATAAATATCTTAACCATTCAGCTTTTAATTTGCTCAATATTCTGCTATCTTCTCCCCTTCAATAGGGAAGAAATTATGAAATTACTAGAGATTAAACAGTTTTCATATGCATACATATGTAAAAATAAAATCCTCTCTCAATGATATGGGCAGGTTGGCTGAATGGCAGCTCAGGTATGTTACATCCCTGGCTGAGGTTGGTGTAGCCTAAGTTCCATTTTAAATTTTTCATTTTAAAGAGAGATAATCTCAACAAATGAAAAAAAACATATTTAGTTGGCAGAAAATGTAAGAATAAATACAATGGGATTTTACCAGGAGCTACAATGCATGTCTTTTACTCTTTATTTTGGTAAACGTGTCATCTGTCTTTGAAATGAACAAATGTCTGATGAGAAGCATATTCGTCTCAGAACGTGGCCCTCTGCACCAAGGTCATACAGTTATGAAGATATTTTTCCTCCATTACAGCACATTTTCATTATGATTTATGACTGCAAAAACCTTTTCACATTAAGATTTGTTTGATTGTCTGTTTCTATTAAGGGTATCATAATAATATTTTTCAGTTTTCCAAATAAATGTTCCACACTGCCTAGCATCCGCCAGATATGCACAAGAATGTGACAGTGATTAATTTCTGTTGTTGAATTCTTTATTTCCAATAACTAATTTAAGAAACTCATAGCTTCTTAATAACTAAAGGTATAAATTCTACAGGGTATTTTTGCTTATGTAATTGACAAAACATCTTCATATAACACCTATAAATTATGACTGTATTATAAAAATCTATCTCCTCTGAAGTGTCCTATAGGACATGGAAGTATAGGCAGCTGCTGTGCGCTGAGATATAAAATTTATACTATGAAGAATAACACATCACCACAATACCACAGCTTCTCTGAAAAAAATAAATATAAAAGTACTTTTTCTGCTATAATTTTATCTGGATGATAAAGTTCTGATTAATAATATGTAATAGAAATAAATTATATATAAGATTGTTGAGACTGTTCAATATCATTTTCCCATAGGAAATAGCAGAAGTACAATTTGGCTTGGGTTTTTAAAAGCAAATTAGACACACCACTGGAAAATTGCCTGTGGAGAATAATGGTGCAGTGGCATACAGAAGGACAGGTAACTTCCAATATCTTAGAATTTCTCAGTTGTTGGTCCTTCCTTAGGTAAAACTGTAATCAAGTGTAGAAAAAGTTGGAAGCAATTGCAAAAATAAATGGCAAAATAACACTTCATTTTTAAAGCAATTATGCTTCCACATAATCCTTTCTGGTAGCCGAGGCCCACATTAGAAGATCAGGAAATTTTCTTGCATAGTACCATATATTATGGGTGCTAAAAAATACTTTAATGATTAGACAATAATCTGGTCTTGGTATGCCCTACTATGTTTGAAGAAGCTATGGGAAGTTTTTCAGGTAGTGATGAATCCAAGTCATAGTACAGATGCATAATCAGACTTTTTATCAAAGTAGCTAAGAGTTTGGTTTCACGATTGCATTCATCTGCAAACCATGAAAGCCTCCAGAAATTATTTTTCAGTAGCCAAAATATGCTGATATTTCATCAGGCTTTAATATCCACATATTTATGTTCAATTTTATTGCACCTTACAGGTATGTATAGGCCAAATATTTGGATTAAAAAAAATTAAGATGACTTCCCTTGCAAACATAAGGCCAAAAGTCATGTTGAACAGAAACTCACTCCTCTGAAATATTATCTGCTAAGAACAATGTCTCTGGGCACTTGACCAGACTACAGAGAGGAGTGAAAAAGTATTCTTAAGATATTCAGCAGCTGTTCCCTATTGTGTATTTTACTGGGATTCAAAGAAGACATTATTTCAGTAATGCATATCATCACAAGTATGGTATCTATACAGTGTGCAGGCAGGGTCATCGTTTATTCATATTGCACTATCTTTGGTTCTAACTCAGCTATTCTTTATAGCTGCACAGAAACAGCAGCAGCTAAGGAGGATACAAGGACACTGACACAGTCCTTTCACCATACCATTCTGGAAAATCTCTCCAGACTTTCTATCCACCTAACCTAATATCACTTGTGTGCATGCTACAACCTGCCATTTTATATGTGCACAGGATTTTATTGTCCATAAAAACAAAAGAAAACAAAAAACCACTAAGATGTTCCCTGTCAAACAATTCCTCTTGGACAATACACAGGATGGGAGAGATTTTGAGTGTGAATATGCAATTAAATTTTAGCAGCCCTGGAAGAGGAAGGGTTGATTACTCCTATTCTATACGCCAGTATACAAAAATATTATCTACTAAAGGCCTAAGTACTTCTCAGACCTACTTTTAATAGCATTACTGTGTTAGTCAAATTTAACAAGCAAGTGGATTCAGCTGATGCGGTGAGGAGAATGAAGTTGTTATATTTTAGCATTCTGTCGTTGGACTGAAAGTCTTCTTGGATATGACAAAGGTAACGTGTTATATTATTTTTGTATCATAAAGCAATTTACCAGGCATGGAGCAGTGTAGTAAAAGAAAATTACAGTAATTCTCAAATTGACCAGGATGAATGTGCTCCTACCTTAAATACACACTGAGTATCACTGAAAAGAGAAGTCCGAATTCCAAACAAACCTCAACATGCCTCAGCCTGCAGCTGAACACACCCTCCTTCCTCTTCACTCTTTCTCAAAGGTGCTATGCTGGAGTTAGCACAGGCTAGATGGTTTGTTTGGGTCAATTTTGTCTTACTCCAGCCAGGCTATTATGTAGGAAAATTATAATTTTCAAATTGCTGTGAGTATAAACACCACCTTGCTTTTGCGAACAATGATATAATTAGAGGCTATTACAAAATAATCAACCATGAACGATAATTCTGCATGTTTTCACTAAAAATGCACCAACTATAAATTTTAAGTACTGTAATTATTTTAACATTCAAATAAAATTTCACAGAAATGCTTTGTCCAACAGATTCAAAAAGACTCAACACCTTGAACAGCTGAAAAGTCATAAATGTGCTCACAATTCCTGCATGTACCTTAAGATTTTACAGAAGAAATGAGCTAAAAACTTTGAAAAAGACACAGACGGTATTTTACTAGAAGTAACAATTCAAAAAAAATATGAAAAGAAAAAAAACCAAACAAACAAAAAAAATCAAGATAAAACCCCACAGGGTAAGGAGTGATTTAAGGGAAGTAGCAAGGTTACTTATGCTGGTAACAAATGTTTGAACAGTTTCCCAAGCGCAAATTTTTCGGCTTGACAGTGGACAAACCTGAGTATATCATGTCCTACAAAGCATCCAAATAATTGAAAACTTTCTGACATGCCACTCTTTAAAATATTTAAGTATGTACTATATTTTAGTTTTGCCTATAGGAATTTATTTGATAAAGAATGTTCCACCTCCACACCTTATTTTCTTCTTTAATCCAACACTGAAATACAGTGGAAGATGTGTACCTATTCCCAATCCAAGGAGTTTACTGGAATGAAACTTCAGGCCTGTTAGGTATCTACAGCTGCTACACAAAATACCAAAAGTAAGGAAATACTATAAAAAACATAAAACTTCATACAATTATTAGAAATTAGCAAATACTCAATCCTTTGCATTCTAGGAAAGCCTATCAAAGATAGGCATCCTATAATTTACATCTATAACTTAATCTAAATTTCAATATAATGTGTGTTTCCCTTTAAGATCATATTATTATTTTTAACTTCAAAATAGAAAAGCACTTCTCCACAGTTTAATCCTAAGTCCTGTGGTTTTAAGTGAGAATTGAATAGACAAGAACCACAGTCTCAGAATGCTACAGCCTGAGGTAAATCTCCCAAGGAAATAATTGCCAGAGCTCTTTGCTGACAAGCAGCTGGAAGAATAGAGAAAAGAGTCACTATGAATAACTGGAAATAGATTTGAGATTTAAAGGGAAGAGAAATTAAATATCTGTGCATTTCTTACTTACATAAATACTGTATGCATTGAAAATTATTTAAAAACACATAAGCAAAACTACAGAAGGTAGATTTGAGAAATATGACACTGAAAATTATTAATACTGCCATTAATTGCAATAGAACTAAAAATATTACTGAATTAAATTTATAAATATTCCTCTCAAATGTTAAGATCAAAAGTACCTCACAGCCTAACAGTTTTCCTTCTCTTTTCAGCAGCATGAACAAGATATTTTGCTACAATGCTAGACTTTATTTATTTATTAATAAACTAATTTGTCCATAAGCATCTTGTGTTGTGACTAAAAAAACCTGATCCCTTGTCTACTTCTTACAGTGAAATTCCTGCAAAACTGAGAAAAAACAGAAGACATGAAATATTCCATGACAGTGCACTAGGCTGCTAGAGCAGTGAGCTTGCTGTTCACCATCCATGCCATGGGTACCTACCTACAGCATGGGACAACCTTGACGCTGACAACAGAGCTGAGTCTGCGTAACCCTGGTAAAGCAAGTTCTTAGAATATTTTGATCTGTTTGACTGATGGCAGGACATGTGGAGGAGCTACCAGAGGAGCAATGTAAAATGCTGTGTTAGGCTGCTAGGGTGCACTGATGTCCTGCATGGCAGTAAAAGCTGGTTTTAATGCCTTGCTGTGCTTTTTTGAGGAACATTTCATAACCAGAAATTTGATTTTTAAATATTAGCACTTTATGCATTCATGATGTAGATATACTAATTAATATTCTTGATTTAATTAAAACCTGGCCAAAAGTTAAGTTCTCAGTAAAACTAGACACATGGTTGTCCACAAAATCTATGGCAAGATGGAAAGAGCTAAGCATGGAGTAAGCAACAAACCCTCACTTGTCTTCTCCCAAAAAGGACATCACAGTATGACATGGTGCATGCACACAGGGACAAATTACATCCTCTATTATCCTGTTCCTTTTGCATGTTATGTCCTTTCTCTGACTTGACACATTTTAGTTAAAAGTGTAAGCTCTGAACAGATCTTCAACCAAAGTGTTTGTAATAAAGCTTTGGATAAGACCACTGCATGTTTCCACATCTGGTTTGACCTAACAACACAACTTTATCAAGAAGAAAGTTGATCACCAGGCAGATAGAAGAATTTTAGAATACAGAAATAAAGAATTTAGAAATAAAACTGGACATTGCAGAACAGCCGCTCCACATCTCCCAGAAATATTGCTGCTGCTCTGTTTTTATGTGTATCCACACATTCCAATTCAACTTGCCCAACTCTTTTCTCTTTTTTCTTGAGGATCACTACAGTTGAGCTGCTCATTATTTTAACATTAAATGTAGAAAAAATTTGGTTTAATTTCCTGCACATTCATTTTATTCTTCTTTTCATGTCTATCTTATTTGAAATCTTTCTCCATTCTAACTGTATTAATTTCTTTTCCTCTTATTTCCCATTGTTGTGCAATCCTTTATTGCTCCCAACTACCATTATTTTCTTATATTGCAATTCCTGGGCCTATGACTAGACCTATTCCTATTCCCTATGTGTTTCTTCAGAACATCTCCCCATTGTTATCCAGTATGGTCCAAGTCCTTCCTTTCTTCCATTAGTACTTCTTCCTAACACTGAAAACATGATCCAACTTTCACATCATTATGTATCGCTCCTACATTTTGGTTTTCCCAAAACTAAATCAGACATCTCTAGCCATTTTCAAAACACTCCCTGAATGTCATGCTGGTACTTACACCTGCCCTTACCATGGGCTAGAGCTTAACTCTTCCTGATATGACTCTCATGTGGCTATACAACCAAAGAAAAAATGTACCTCAGCAATCCATCAAGAGAAATACAAGAGAGGAAGGCTGAATGAGCCCTTCTCTTGAGCTGAGCACATTCTGTGATATCCCATGGGGGGCACAGATAATTAAAGCAATAGACAAATCAGTAGGACAAAATAGGAAGAACAAAATGTAGTATGAATATTATCAGCAAGCTGAGTAAGCCACAGATGAAGTATTTTGGGCTACAGAAAGAAAGCAAAAAGGGGACACCCTCTGGTGTACGCAGAGAAAGAAGTTAATTGAATATAAAGGTGTCTCCTACCAGTTGTGAAATATAAAATTACACTAATGGACAAGAGCACAGTCTATCCTTGTCAGATTTCCAAACTAAAGGAAGAAAAAGAGCTGTCACTTCTGTTTCTGCTTTCAGTGCACTGATCATAACTGACATAACCTGGAAAAGGACAACTTATGAGGGCAGTGTCCAGATATATTTTAACTGCTGTTCTCATGCAGCTAATGAGAATATTTTCCTAGAGACACAACTGAAGATATTTTCGGAATTATTTGAGTAAGATGCTGCAGTGCACACAATTCTTACTCCTGATTCAGAGCATAAACAGAGTTCCTTGGTGTCAGCTCAAAGCAAACACAACATTCCCAGAGTTCACCCTGTGGCCTAGTAGAGATATTCTATATTTCTTTATTTAATATCTTTCTATATTTACTGTAAAGGGTTTACAACTGTCCTTTAATAGCTCCCGTATTTCAGTTTTTACAATGGAAAGTAAAAACATCAAAATGAAGTATAAATTTATGTTTCATACAGGCTTTTCATCTCAAGAATTGTTTCCAACATTTCTAGAAATGCATACTTATCTGGGGTACATGCTTATCTTTCATCTCCCTTCTTATATATACTTGAAGAATAATACATGTTTCTGCTGTGAAATCTTTTAAGCACATGTGAAAAAACACCCCTCAAACCCTGTACTACAGTACATGACTAGAAGACAGTGTAGCCTTAGAAGACATGACAAGCTAAGCAGAAGGAAATCTGGGATTAGAGTTTGCTTGTTTTATTCAATGGACAAGCACAGTAATATTTACAAGCTGTGACATCTGACTTAATTTTGTTTCTTGTTGGCTAGAAAAACCAAATTGCTTCATTTCATTTTCAGCAACCTAGAATTTGATTCACAAGATCACAGAACAGCTGCAGCACATTCAAAGATAAGGCTTCAGCTTCTAAAGTGAGGTTTAAAAATGTAATGGGCTTTTCCTTGTAATGAATTTCTATTTTCATTTTTGAGTTAGTACTACCACGAGAGACTATAGAATACACTGTTGCATCAGAAAAACATCAAGATTATTTCCTTTCAGAACTTAGTTCAGGGAAATATTAATGAACACATGTAAAATAACAGGTTTAGGGGCTGGCTCAAAACAGAGCTGATCCATAATAGAGTCTGTGTGTGATTAGGTGAAAAAAGCATAAAAATAATAAAGAGATGAGTATTCAGAAAACGTGTCCTGGAGAGCAACAGCAAAACTGTGTATTTTATTGAAAAATAAAATGTTCATTATATAAAAACGACAATGTAATAGATAGTTTTCTGAGGTTTTTTCTTTTCTTTTTTTTTATTATTAATAACACCTTTTTTTTTTTTTTTAACAAAAGCAACCTTTTTTAATGGGTTCCAGGAGAAAGATTTAAAGACTGAGACCTTGAGCAATGGCTACCTAACTTTTAGATATTAGGTTTTGAATAGATTTTACAGCCAAAAGAATTCAATTTTTTTCTGCATTTATGTGTCAAGGATTCTTGTCTCTCTGCCTTGTGTCAGATTAAGGGAATTATACAACAACATGGTGAGTTACTTTAGTTGGCTCATCCTTTGGAAAACTAACTCTGCCAGCACAGAAAAAGCAGAAGGTAAGTTTTCTGATGTTTTAACAAAATCTATTGACTCACCTTCTCGTGATAAAATCACTTGATCTAATGCACAGTAGAGAAGTGGGAATATGGTTTTGGGAAGAAAAGCACACAGACTATTTCTTTAAGTAGTCTCTTGCCATAGATCAGCTTTGCATCCTTCATGTATTCTCAATGTATGGACCATTCCTTAAATTTTACCATCCAAGACCTCTCCTCTTGGCTGAGACCTCAGAATCCTTTAAACTCCTTTTTCTGGGGGAGGTGAGATTGTGCCTCATGACTTCATTATGCTTTCACCACTCCGTCAACAGATGAGTTTTTCTAATGCTATTGTATGTTATCAAAAAAGTTGTGATATCTCTCCCCAGTTATCTATGTCTACATATCTTTGCACTTTATCCTTTCATAAGTGCTTAAACTGTATTTTCAGAGGCAGACTAAGCAGGGAAAGCACCTGATGAGGAGTGCCACAAATTAGGAGAGGCACTGTTATTAAAAGAAGAAGTACGATTACTAAATTTCTAATTACTTCTTGCTTTTTAGTGATCTTCTGAAGTACTTCTTGGTTTCTAGTGACTGACACTGGAAAAACAGAAGTCCAAAAGGCAACCATGTACTCCACTTCCTCTGACAGAGGCCTTGGAACAGTAGAATTATTTACGAGAACTAACTTTAAAAGAAATTCATGATGTAGAGAGCTTAGATATACAAGGCCTAAAGGGCTCCTGAAGAACACTGACACTGTGAGTATATGAACTGATAATATGAGGAAAATGCCTCTTTTATTATCTTTTGCAAATGGCTCAGTGTATTGCCTATTTCTGTGTGATCTGTGAAAGAGAAGTGCCTGAGAGAATACTCTGGTTTCTTTACAAACAAACAGCTGAAAGAGGAACAAAATCATCAGCCAAGGACCTGGCTCTGCAGAGTGGCAATTTTGCCTCATGCTGTATCAAGTGGAACTGGAACTTCCATCTCCCTCAATTTCATGTCTTTCATGAAGTTTAGTAGTGCAAAATTCAACACAGAATTAACTCATAGGCTTGGCCAATTCTGTGAGCAGTTTCAGCCATGTTATGTGAGTTTTGAGGTTGTCCTGGTTGGCCAGGAGGATCTTTGTGGGGCCTTTCCAACTCAAGATATTCTGTGATGCTCAGTGCTGAGCTTTGTGGCTGGGCAAGAGATGATGGGAGCTGACACCAAGCCTGTGGAAATCACAGGTGTCTGTGTCTGAGATGCTGCAGAGGAGGAAACACCATCATAATCCATTGCGATAAAGAAAACATTCAGGCCTACAGGCACAGGCCTTGGAATAATGAGCCTAGGATCAAGAGAGCCCTTGACAGGTAGCAAACTTGAAGTTTTTCCTGGCTTCTCAAAAACAGTTAGCTCCTCTAGCAGTAATAAATTAATCATTCAACTGCGTCCAGGGAGCCACTAGAGCGTTTTAAGGTGGAGAACTATGCAGGCAGCCGTAAAAGCCAGGAGACTAGGGGTCTGCCATAGTAGTCTCTTGAAAAGCACAATCAGTAGGGAGAAGCTAAGTCTACAGAGAAACATAAAGTCACTTTTTACCCTCTGAAATATCAGATTTTAAAATTCAACGAACAGAAGAAATAAAACCCAGTCACAAAACGAGAATGCAACTGTACTTCACGTAAGTTCTGACATAGAAGGGACAGTGCACTTGGTCAGCATTTGGTTTCACGGTAAGGTTGATCTTATCTTTTGTTGTGGTCAACGATAATTTTTTCACTGTGATGTACTCTTACAATCTATGTTAACATTCATGTGAGGACAGACATTTGAGGAACAAACACATTTACAAGTCTACTAAACTAATTAGCAGAAGTGAAAGGTAGTGACTAATTCACTTTGAAGTTCTTCCCTCTCCTGAATACATCACCTACAAACACTACAGTAATCTTATAGTTGATTTGTTTTCTCAGATCCAAGCCTCTAGTTACTATATCCTGACACTGATTTAACAGGGTTAATTCAAAGGAGCATTTTTAGAATGACCTAAAAATATTTTGTAGTCTACCCTGCAGGTCTACTTTTAGTTATGCTGTCCTTGCATAACTTCCTCTGCTGAGCTGGTCAAACACCTCAGCTCCTCTTTTGTTGTTTAGGTAAGTGGCAGCAAAAGTCCCATTTGGGAATCCTAGAGTGCTTTCTTCTGTGTGCACCCAGCCCAATGCAAATGAAACCCTAGCTCACACGCAGTACTGAAGAACCTCTCGGAGGACTGCAAGGGAGAAAACCCTCAGGATTTGACTTTGTGATTATACCAGCACTTACAGTCACTGAGACAGCAGATGAGGTTACAGGATACTGCAGATCAGGACAGACAGACCAGTTTTTTGAGGCTCTTTCCAAGACACTGCATCTTCTGTCACAGTACCTAGCTAGGACTAGCTTATTAGAGATTCTGCCAGTACACAACTGCATTTGCTCAGAGAACGTACTCTGTCAACAGACAGCAAGGTTTTACAGAAGCATTGGCAATCTCATGCCAGGAATTTTCAAATAACAGCATCCATGGCCACGACCTGTACAGTCAATCAATCCTGTCTCATATACATCAGTCGTGCATTAAACAAATAAAGAATCTTTGTAGACATTGATTCAAAGAGAAAACAATTCAAGAATTGGGCTGTCCATATAGACCACCATAAACATTGGTTCTTAATGCTTCAATAATTAATTAAAGCATTATTAATTAATTAACTTTCTTAAAAACAGAAAGAGGTAGCTAAACCAGCCCCAAAATGCGAAAGTTGAACAATTAAAATCTATAAAATAAAAGTATAAAATAAAATGCTATTAAAAACTTTGGATTGACTAATCAAGAATAATTTTTGTTAAAAAATAGCACAGGTCTTCCACAATGCTTCCAAGGACATTAGCATTAATGTACATATCTAACTGTATATTATGAGCTTTAAATTTAAACTACCTAAGTCATTGCTGATTGTATAATGTCTGCAAGGTGCTCCTTTTGTCATTCTGCTACTTTCTGAAAGTTACAGGAGAGAAAACCTAAATAAAAGGAAGCAGGAGATCGACTTGGGAAGTTGTGGGTGTTTTTCTATATTTCCTTTCACAGTACTTTTTCAGTATTTGCATTTTGGGTATTTTAGATATGTAATCTTAGCAGTCCTCCTGAATGCAGAAGGAAGAATTAGAGAAAGGAGAGCAAATTGCACAAAAAGCAGAGCTATAGACAATAGTTAAGGAAAGAGCAAACATTGTAATTGTACTACATATTAGTGTGCACCCACATAGAAAAAACACTGAGTAATTTTACATTATATTAAAGAAAGCATCTGCTCTCTATACAATGATTATTTTTATTGAGAAGTCTCTCTCCAAAAAAAATTCCCAAGTTTTTAACAAGTCATATCCATCTTCCACTGGAAATCTGAGTTTGACCAGTTCTAGAATTGTATAATCAGTGCTTCTCTGGAACCACAACAGAGACTACTTGTGTGTCCGACAGTTTGACAAGGTCACCACTGTCATTTCCCTCATGCCTCAAAACAGAACCATTAGCTGGGTGCTGCAGGTAACACTGCTAAATGAAACATGGTTTCATGGTTGCAATGAAAATACTAGAGTGTTGAAGTTCTGCTTTTCAGACAACAGTATCAAACTATGAAGGTAGTAAGGGTAAGGGAATAATATGACTAAATAATGTATCTATTACGGACTTTTTAACATATTTTGAAAGCCCACAATATTCAGCAGATGAAGAACATACTTATGGAGAGAAAATTGTGTTCATAAGAAATATCAATGTATCTTATTACAGTGACAGTGCAGTAGCATGTCTTTGATACTATTAAATTCACAGCTTTGATAAACAGCCTACAAATTACCTCTTGAAGGGAGTTGCATAATAATACCTGAAGCGTAAAGAGAGGAAATGGAGTTTAATTAAGTGTTGCCCAGCTAAATCACTCAGATAAAAGCTTAGGAAGGTGGTAAAAATACTGAGGACTTCCATCTCTGCATGGAGGTGGTAAGACAGTGGTCAGGCAAAAGGCTGTTACTGAGTGGGTTATACAGCATCACTTCCTGATGAGCAAAGCTCCTATTCTCATTCCTCCCTTTCCACATGCAACATTCATTTTCTCCCCCTTGTCCTCAGAGGAGAAAAGCAGTATCATAAAACAAGGAAACACTAGTAAGGATGAACTGCATGTATCCAAATTAATATTTAATACTTAAAAAAAATTACAAAGCTGTAGTGCAATGCACATTTAGTAGCCCAGCAGGAAAATCTTAGGGAAATAAAAAAGAAGACATAAACACCGATGGAACCACCACAGAAAAAAGGTACCAGAGTTATACTGCGTTTGGAAAGCAATGGTATTCAAATAATTTTTGAAGAATTTGTAGATTTTTAAAACAAATGGTTGATTTTTTTTTTTGCCATGATGCTAAATGCTAACACTATACACTGTTTTCCCTAGGTATCACAATTAATACACCTTTATTGATAATAAATAATAAAATAACTAATAATATACTATTATAAATGACACATTATTTAAAATATAAAAAATTATTATGCAGTTATGCAATATATTTTTGTTTAATGTATTATTACATATAATATTATTTATTATTAATTAATTAATAATAAATTATTAAGTACCACCTATCTTCTAGAATATATAGCTTCCCACTACATAAAACAATGAAGTACCCTAATACTTTTGGAAAGTATACAAAATTTTTAATGTATCAAGAGTCCAACATCTGTAGGAACAGGCAGATTCCCAGACATCAGGTTACCATGAGCCTGCATTTGACTTTGCCTCATTATGAATAATCCTTAACTGAGACCATTTCATAGAATCCTAAAATATCTGAAATTAGAAGGCAGCATCAAGAAAATTCCCTGCTCCTTGTCAAACTACCTAGAACTAATCCATGTAACTATAAGTTTCGGGGTGATGCTCCTAGACATATGGTTTATTTCTATTGGCCTAATTAAACAAATAACTTTCAGAAGCAGAAACACATGAACACGCTAACAGTCTCCTAAATTTAGCAGCATTTTTTTACAATTACTTGTGTAAACAATAATTCAGTCATTTGATAGGATATAAATTTCTAGACTTTTATGACTGTGAGAAATAATTCCAATTCTTATTTTTCTCCACTCTGATTCCTAAATTAAAACATGCCTTCAGCAAATACAAAAGTATGTACAATGCCTAATAGTTTGAAAACAAAGTCTGGACATGAATTTAATTGGGAGTAATCTTCATAGAAAGACCATCCCAACTACATCGCACACAAATAATCCAAGCAAATTTACACTGAAGTCAAGGACTCCAAAGCAATGCATTGCCCTTCAGAAGCCAGCACAGGCAGATACGGTAGCAATTCCTGCAGTTTTGTCTTTGCCTAATGAATGAACAAAGGCTCTTTAAAGACTTGCATGTGACATAATCCCACAGAAATATTTCTTCTGAGAAATTTCATGTTTCTTAAGAGTGCTGGCTAGTCAAATGCTAACCTAAAGCTCCAAGAACACAAGTGCTGGTGCTTCTGTAGTGATTCAATCACTTAACTGGAGACTCAGCAGTCAAAACAGAGAACTTCAGCAGCAAATTGCCTGTACTAATAATAGAGACAAGGTGTCATCTCCTAATTAACACACCAACAATTGAATATTGATTAGAGTTTGTCACTTTAAAAATAATTGCATCTATTTTGCCTCTAACAACCAAGAGTGTTAAAGATTCATAATAAAGAAAAGATCTTCAGTTGAGGAATGCTTTGCCAGCTTTCCTATTGTGTTCTGTACACTGAAAGACACGTTCAAAATATTTCCTCTTATTTGCTAATTTTCCCTATTTTTTTGTTTGCAAAGAGAAAACACGTGAGATATCCCGTGTGCATAAAACTAATGTGTATCTTCTTGTTCCCACATACAAAAAAGGATTTAAGAGAATAAAAAACCTGGAATTAATACTGCTGAATGCTACATTATTTAATGGAAGTCGGGATAGAACTATAAGGGTTGCACAGCAACCCTATCAAAGTGCACTAACATGAAACAGAAGAGGAGCTTTTCTGTTGGATTTTTCCCCCCTATCAGTTACATTTTTTTTGAGAAAATCAAATCCTGAGAAATAGCAGTACTTGAGATAAACTGGAAAAAGAATCTCTGAGAAGGTATCTGCCTGGTTAACAGTAGAAACAAGTTAAGGGTATAATCCTGCTCTTTGTCTGGGGGAAAAAAAATGCCAGACCTTAAAATGTTTTCTTCCTAGGAGTGACAAGAGTATAAGGAGATGAGACCAAAAACAAGTCCTAAGAGGATAACTGAAATTAAATTGAATACTATTCAGAAATATCCCCCTTTGAGTGATTTTAGTTCTTTAATTCTCTCAGTTTCACACGTATGCTTGACAAAACAAAAGATTCATTATAAAACAGTAGATTTAAAAATAATAAGTAATCTTTCCAAGTTCCACCTGGTTTCCACCATTTAATGTTTACAAGAAAGGTTACTTTATGAGCTAAAAATTCACGTGTGAGAAAACATATGTCATATATATACATGCGCATGTGACTTTCCAAGATAAGTTTTTAAAGGATGGATATTAATTTAGTACAACTTAAATTTTTTTAAAAGGGCTTTTTTCTACAACAGGGATTTTAAAAATGCATTTAATAAAAAAACCCGAAGTCATCCTGATTCCATGATACTTTTGTACTTCACAAAACAATTTAGTGATGTTTGCTTCCCAGTTGTTCAAGTAATTGGAAAACTACAACTGCCTGTTCACACAAGTGACTTCTCAGTTCTACACTGTACACTCAGAAAGAAGTGCAAGAGCTTAACAAAACCATTAAACATGATAAGCAATTTCTGTGGTTAAAGAGCAATTTAGGTATAACAAAATGAGGTGTTGTTGGTCAAATAAAGATATTTATTTTACCTTGTTTAACTAATAGGGAAGTCCATAGGTATTCCTTTGCTATTCTACATTTCTTAAAATATGGAAGTTGCCTTCTGCAACTTACGCAGCAGCTGGAGAGAAATGGTGACATATATCCACAAAATACACGTTTTTCTTCTCACAGAAGGTGCCTTCTGTGCTTAGATTTTGAGGGAGAATATTCTGGATGGAAAAGTCAATTTTTCATTAAAAGTCACTGAAGCTCATCTTTAAATTGGTGCCAAAAATGGTTCTCACATTGCAACCTTTTGTGTCCGGATTCATCATGTAGGGAATTTTTACAGCAAATTCCACACCTCCTGCAAAGCATATTTTAAAATGGAAGCTCCAATACAACATTAGCAATGGACGTGCCATGATAAGAGAGAAGAGAATACAATCATTGTTATAGTTTGCTAAGCTCCACCTGGAGGACCTGGTTGCTAAATGGATTACTTGCTGACTTTTCACCTCTGGGATTCCAGCCCTGACTGGAGTGACTGAAAATCATTCTGATCAGTCAAGTGAAAAAAGACCAAAGTGAAATTAGACTGGTGGTTTCAGATCAGTTCCCTCAGTGCTGTACTTCCAAATCACAAAACCACAGCACGTTGAATGCTGCTAGCAGGGGAGAAACTGAGAGGCTTTGAGGCTTAATGAGCATGAATCCAGCTGCCTATCCAGCTCACAAACACCTTAACATAGACTATAACCACCCCATACAAACAGGCACAAAGTAGAATAAATGACTGTGGATTACCATACAAATTAAGCGGGAGGAATCCCTTGCGAACGTGTATTGAAATGCCTGCACTGCAATCACAATAATAAAATTGTTAATCGTATTAGATTAATTCTGACAGCCAGATGATACTTTGGTGAATGTTTAAACCAAGTCTCTAACTGTATTTGAATATTTCTATTTCCAAAAAGAAATGCACTCACAAAAACGGAACAGTTTTAGTACATCCCATGACCCACATATGCAATAATTATTTCAATTTAAAAAGGGGAAAACTGGGGAACAAAGAGGTTGGAGTGTTTTATCTATAGATTTTTAAGGCCAAAAAAGGACAATGTGATCATCTGATCTGATATTCGACCTTGCACTGTCTCTGTACAAACCTGGGCAGTGAAAATCAATCAGGAAACTGCTGCTGCCATGCAGGAATTCAAGATGCCAAACCCTAAGCTCAATTTCCTGTTAATTTATGGAACTAGGCATAGAAAATTTGCCTTGAAGCCAGTGTTTTACTGCAGATAAAACAGTCTTGCCCTGTGCTGCTGTCTTTAGCTGTAGCTCAGCCAGCAAAGACAGAAAAAAATCCTACTTACTACAATGAGACAACTTAAATGGGATAGAGTGTGTATAGGAAATACTCCATTAAATGACTACGTGAAACCAGTCAGAAGATCTCTGTCATAGTTTGAATAATTCAGGGCTAATTTTTTTTTTTTTTGGTAATTTCTTTTTCTTTCTAGTCTAAAATCATATAAGATTGCTTTTTTATCACAGAACCTGCAGAAAATACTTGCTACACGAACACAAGTGACAGTGTAGGTATAGAAGAATTTGTGATTCTTTTACACCAGAGCTGAGATGTCTCAGAAAGAAGTCTCATCAAGAATGTTGCTAGTAAAAGTGAACATTTTTATTCATGAGATTATTATTTTGGTGCATCTAGCACATTGTCATGATTTCCATTAAATGAAAAAATCAATTGAGGTAAAAACAGAGCCTGTGAATTTCTCTAGGGGGTTAGGCATCATTCCTCACTCAAAAGCGATGTTGGTTTTGCACTGCAGAACATTCTCAATTCTCACATCAACAAATGTTGAGAGCAACAAATACAAGTTTTTATAAAGCAGCCACAGCAGCCCAGCTTCAGTTTACAGAAGCCTCACATTATTCTTCTCCCCAACCATCTTCCATGCTCTGTTTAATGAGATTGGGGAATATTAGCAAATATTCAACATTTGACTACTGTGAAAACGTGTGAGAAAAATTAGAAGTCGATTGAAACATCCTGTGCATGCAGAGGATTTTCAAATATGGTTCACTGCAGAAGGCTTGATTAGATATTTATGATTGCAATCACTAATTCTCTTCTTTAGGGTTATATGTCTGCTCAGATGCCCTGAAAATTTCACCTACAAAGAAAATGAGCTGTGTGTGCTCCACAACTCTTTCACTAACCTAATACTGAAAAGCCTTCTTAAACACTGTTTTTGACCACAGCTCATACAAGGAGTTTCCTATTTGGAATTATTTGTCTTTATTAATATTTATTACTTTATAGGATTTTTCTTAATTTATTTTAAAATGGTTTACGGTATAAAAGTGCTTGTAGAACTTTTGTCAAACTTAATGAAAGTGTATGCCAAACACCTTCTAGAAATCTGAAAACAATTCAAACTCCTGATAGGTATTTAGTTGTTGGCACAAAAATCCGAATTAATTTATTTCATGTATTGCAGGTATCTTATACTGCAAGATCTCTCTCTCTATTCTTCAGCTCCCTGAAAGGAGACTGTAACCATATAGTGAACTTCATTTTTTTGGCTCAGTGTCTGACAACTGGGACCTGGATTACTTACTGCAGTCTATTGAAAACCATGTGATATTATTTTTCTCTTGCTATTCATATGCCAGAGAAATTCAATTATAATAAAAACTTTCTCAGTGAGAACCTTGGTAAAAACTTGTCTGAAATTAATTGGTCTCCATACAGACACCAATATAAGACAAAGGAGCGGATACACTTTATCATGAAGGAAAGATCAGAATTACTAATGGCATTTACTGCTATGCAAAAATAAGGGGTTAGATGCAAGTTAATTGCATTTTATGTTTCATCTATTTCATTATAGAAACTCATATACTCTGCCTTAGAACAGCACCACTATAGAAGATGATGTTATCTTTCTTTTGATGCATCACCAGAAATTGAAAATGGCTTTTTAAAGAGTCTATTGGGGAACCAACAGTTTCCACAATTTTTTTCATCCTTTATTTCCCCAAAATGGATTTTCTTATTGATTTTGGAGCTATCACACATTTTAGTTCGCAGTAGCCTAGCACACAAACATTGCTGGGCACATCTATCTCTTTTGCTCTCTGCTATTTAGATTTTAGATTATACAGTCATTCATGTCCCAGTGTGAAAGCCTGCATCATTTTCCATCTGTGCAACCTATTAATAATATTTAGCTATACTTTTATGTCAATTCTTTTTCTTATCAATCTTAATTAAAAATAAAAATCTACTTATGATTGTTTTAAGTAAGGCTTTAATGTTTTGTATCATGTAAAGGGAGCATATGTCACTTGATTCCTATTTTCCCATTTGACATGCACAAGCAGTATCCAAAATTACCGCTCGTCCAACAAAATACAGCTAATAGAAAAAAATGCTCTTACAATATTTTTCGTCTCAATATATTTTCTCTTAAGAGTGGCTACCATTAAGTCTAGTTTCATTTAAGAGCTAGTCATGAGACAGGTACATTTTGCTTATTTAAATGCACCCTTGTATTAAGAATCTGTGGGTATTTCTACAGAAAACGTAGCTCTTGGAGCATAAACAACCTGACCTGAGAGTTACTGCCTGTGAAAGAGATGAAAGAGTTTACCTTAGAATGGACTAATACTACCGCAGGGCGTTTCTAAAATGCTGAGAGCAACTTGTACATTCTTCTCTCTGCCAGGATACAAGATTGAAACCTGATACCACATCCAGGTTTGCATTCTAGAAGTTGGGCACTGCATTCAGTCATACTTCTTATTTTCTTCATCTTCTGTGGAAAAGCCATTGAAGGAAGAGAAGACAACAGCATCCTTGCCACCCTAGGTATATCTGCTAAAAAACCCAGCATCTTCAAATTAAGATTGCACTAAGATTGAATCCCAGCTGTGATGTCATGCAAGTGTCCTAATCATGTGTAACAAGATGTAGCAGAGAGAAAAATACTTAAAATGAGTTAACCAAAAGAATAGGATGGTATGATCTTGATTTTCATGTATTTTTCAATCTCAAATTCTAGTATTAATGTTAATGTTATAGTGTTAATGATGTATTAATGTTAATGATATATTAGTGTTAATGATATATATTATTATTAGTGCTAATAATATATATATTTAATGATATATTTACATTGGTCTAAGTATTAAAATCTAAATTTATGCAAACATTAATGTTTAAGGATAGAGTTTTTTATTCATTCTTTAATACTTACAGCTGTGGTAAGATGGGAAATCAACATATCCAACACCAAGGTAAGGGAATTAAAAGCAGAAGGTAGGTCAGGAATGCTCAAGTCATCATTAAGAACAACATGCCTTCCCAACAATCAGCTTCAGCCAGAGAGTCCTTAGCAAGCAGGGAGAAGGGAGATTGCTTAAATTCCTGTCTTTGTGAAAAGCCAACTACATTTTTCCTAAGGGAGCCCTTTAGTTTATTGAACAATTCTTAGCTTTTGCTGTATTGATCTTAGCTTATGTCCAGTTTCTTTGGACAGTGGGAGTTGTATGCAAGCAGTGGTTAGAAGCTCCCACTACTGGGATGAGGTTCTTCAAGTGGAGGCATAAAAGTTAGCCCCCAATATGCAGCAGTGTCATTCCCACTGGGTTTGTGAGAGGCATAATTCCCCTCTCTCACAAAAAAAAACCCCACCAAAAAAACCCCCAAAACAATAAAATGCATTTCATATGCCAGAGGAGACCATCTCCCTACCAGCTATCTTTACTAGAAGGGCCCTTGAACACCCTTGAGTTCATTTATGCAGCTGATATTGGCAAGGTTTGTTTTTTCCTCTTACTGGTGATTGTTGCTATTTTAGGGGAAATGCTGTTTGAAACAAAAGCACCTGTAATCACCGACACTTCATAAAGTGTCCTCAGGCACAAAAGCAGCCTAACAATGGATGCCTCCTCATACATTTGCATATATTTTGTTTCTTTATTCAGAGGAAGCTATTAGACATACAGAATTGTTGAGAATGCTGATATATAAAGACAATGGCATGATATATTTAAATTAGCCTTTCCCCCCACCCCAGAAATACTGCTTAGAATGGTATTTTTAATATAGCACAAAAGGAAATTTCCATACAACTATACTGTCACGAAATGAGATTATAGCAGCATATCCTACAAATAACAGCTCAAGTTGGTAGATGTCCAGACATGGTCCCTAATGAATTACTATTTCCACCAATGGTAACATTTTAGGTACAACTCCAGATCTCAGGTGATACCCTTAAAACTTAAGCTTCTCTCAGCAAATTAACAATTTTTCTTTTAAAATTATAGCAGTGTTAGGGGTTTTTTTTCTTTCCTGAGGAACAATATATTTGTACTCTCATAGTGACCTTCTGCCTCTGAAATTTGTCCAGTTAGCATCATATCACTGCATAGGAAAGGAAACCATAACTGGTTACAAGTTTTCTAAAAGTAACAATTCCTAAATTCTCCTCTTCCCCAAATAATACCTCAAACATCTGCAAAAGGTAGCAACACAGAAAATAAGACTATCAAATTAATTGTAGAGTTAAATGCTATCTTATTACTAAAAGTTGGGAAAAAGTTTTATTTAGTAAACTTTGGCTAACCTAATATTATTATTTTAATACCAAGATGAAGTTTTGAAATCACAATCACCAGAACTATTGTAAAATTAACTAAAATACTGAAGGGAAAATTAGAGCATTAATTAGTCTTATATAATCAACAGGCTTCCTCAAAAGACGACTCTAATTGCAAATATGTAAAATATTAATCAACTTTTAAAAAAAGAAAAACAAAAAATTGTCATAAGCTTATAGCTCTCATACAGCCTATAAAAGGATTACCATTTTGTTGTTGCAATTAAATCTTCCAAGCCAAATATATTCAGGAACAGTTATTTTCTTTTTGCCCTCCTGCTCCTACCATCCTTTATCTAAAACAATTATTTCACTTTCTTCTTTGGTGCCTGCTCCCAAAGCAGTAATCACACTCCTCAGCATTAATTGTACTGCATTTAACAAGTAAAACTCTTTACGTACCCTGCACATGATAGGCTTTCCTTTTTTTAATTACCCTAGCTCCACCTATCCCAGTTCAAATTCCTTTTCCATGAGCATGGCTAAACAAAACTGTCAGGTGAGGTCCTTGCACCATGCTGTGCATGTTAAATGCTCACCTATGTCTACCCAAATGCAGTTGCTGAGTGGCTAACACCACAGCCTTTTTTATGAATGCAGCATACAGGTACCTCTGATACATGGGGTATCATGTAGCAGGTCTGGGTATTTTCTTACTTGTTATTTTGTCATTAATGGGGTCAACTCAGTGCATTAACTGGTATCCTATAAGGCTAAAAACACCCTCCAAGTCCCAGAACTTCCCTATCCCTAAAGCCATGTGCACAGCACCCAGCTTTAGAGTGTAAGGCTGGGCACATACTGTATCTCCTGGTCCAATGACATATATTGATGACAACAGTGACAGTAATTACTATAATTTTTACTAATAGTATTATTACTGCTAGTGTATGGGGTTTTTTTGGTTCAACATACTCACACCTAAAAAAACCCAACCAATCATGTTGTAGCCCACCACTGTAGCACTTTTATGCTACAAAATGGAGTTTATCTGCAATGTACAGCACAAGGATGCAGTATGAAAGCCTATGGGAATGTCTGACAAGTGCAAAGCCTGTGGGAGTTAACTGCTACCAGCACTGTGCAAACTATGGCCAGGAATGGTATTTGGAGCTCTCCATTCCCTAAGCCATACCTGACCACTGCTTTGAAGAGGGCATTACAGCTAATCAGGAAGCATGCTTTAAATTAGAGACCATGCTAAAAATCAAGCAGTACAATCTACACAAGTATTTAACAGTCTACAAGTAGTCCAAAGGAACGATCCTGCACTTCCTACAATTGAGTTTCATTATGCTTCTGTTATTATAAATCTTCAAGTTCATTTCCCATCCTACTATCTCAATCTTCTTCCTGTTGATAGTCCCTCCTAAATTTGTGTCAACTGCAAAAACGGAGCACTAAAACTTACTAGAATTTAATGAAAAATACTAATTACTCCATTAACTCTTTAATCATTAGGAAATCCCACTTCTTTTTCACCCTCAAACCAGTATTTTGTTTTTCAATACAATCCACTATCACATCCAATTAGCCAGCTCTTACACTTCCTAACATTACATATACTAAGCTTCATCTTCCCTGGTTTAGTAAGTAGTTTTTGTCATTCCTGTCTACAAATAACTTGTTGTGCTTCACTATTATTCCTGTCATTATAGATTCCCTTAAAATTATTAATTTCAAACCAATGAATTTATTTACAAATGTCCTCTGAAATCTGGGGTATAAACTTTGAAGTTCTCCAGAACTGAACACACTAATCTCTGGAAATTCAGATTTTCCCATTAATTCCCATTCTCATATAATCCATAACTCCTTGTGCTTTCGACCAGTGCAGCCTTATAGAGCAGAAAATCCAATTCTTCGTTATTCCTTTATTCACGCAGTTGAAAAACTTAATGCTAAATTTTTGTAAGGATTTAAAAGTAGTGTAAAGTGTAAATCAGCCTTTTACAGCACTACAATTTTTATTACACTTTCATGGCAGTCTGTTTTATGTTGTCTTGATACTCTTCAGTTAGTTATTTAAACACATACATTGGTTCAGAACCTCACAACAATGGTAATGTAGGCTGGCAGCAATAAACACATGAAAATTTTTTGAGCTTTTCAAATTCTGACCCTAGTGATGAGCTTCTGATGAGTTCAAGTTGTGCTGTTAAGTCAATCACTTGGATGATTACAGATTATTTTTTCAAAAATAAACATTCCACTTCAGAACTAACTTCGCAGCTAGTCTCCCTAGGTACTTCCAAGAGCTCCTGAATCTGATATATCTTTAAGACAAGTAATTGAAAAAATGGAAGGTGAAATACAGCCTCTATCAGGGGAGAAAACAGATAAGGTCATACACTGATAAGGGATTTTACCCTTTGGCATTTGCAAGCTTGCTGACGGACCATTGGCTGAAATGAACTGGTGAGCTCCTGACTCATTCCAGGATGTACTCCACTCTCTGGCGGTTCAGGCAGATTACTTTTATAATTATTTGCTTTGTGGAAAAAAGCAAACATATTGGCTCCCTTTCCCTATGAAAGGAATAGGTTCAACTGTGGCACATCTCCAAGAAGCACTCCTTTCTTCCAGCAAATCTTAAACTGGGACAGTTTCAGATGAAAGACAGACAGACAGATTCAGTGAAACTTTCTTACTATCCTAAACTTGGTTGTGCTAGACACATTTGGAAACTATTCAAACGTGATTTAAAGAGTTTTGTGCTTCTAGCTACATGGTAGTGCTTTGGTTTGTTTTGTTGTTTTGGTTTTTTTTTCAGAGAAGGAGAGAATTTGCTTCTGCTTCATTCATTAAAATTATAAAATACCTTTAAGAATAAATTTTCTCTTTTTTACCTCTTGTTCGATTAAAAGACACAGTATAACAAAAAGCATATCCCAATAAGTATTCCACAAAATAACCAAAGCTCTGAGCTTATTCTCCTCTGAACAACTGAAAGAAAATAATAGGAGCTAGAGGCTCTTTATGATAAAAAAGCGTTATCTCTGTGCAGCCTAAGAGGCAGTTTATTTATTATTTATCCACTCTTCCATTCATTCTAGCATCTCCTTTGACTGTAATAATTACATCTGCAAGACTAAAAAACAAAAGATTACATTTAAAAGTTGCTTTTGGTCCTTTTCCTTTGCCAGAACTTCTTGACCAAGCTTCCTCTGTCTCTCTGGAATTAAATGAAAGCCATACACTGAAAACATATAACTTGAAGACTCCTCCAATATTAGCAACTTATAACTTGCACTGAGAGAAAAACACTTAGAATAAAAAAAACACAAAAAGCTATTTTTAAGAAGCACTGCACAACTCCTGACCTACAACTACGGTGTAGAACCATAGAAGAATTGGTTTTGGAGCCAAACCTACCAAGCAATCAGATGGATGTTCCTTCCTCTCTCCTAAAGACAGCTAATTGTAGAATTCTTGTAAAGAAGTAAAAAAAAATATATATCCACATTTATATTTAGAGAGGTAAAAACACAGCTTATTTATGGTCTGTCTGAAAATATCCATGTACATAGAGACATGCACTGCACCTTGCCAGATTTAGTTTCTGACATCAGATGCAAAGAAATATGTGTGAGCATGCAGTTTGCAATGGAGGAATGCTTTAAGAGAAAAAAAGAACCAGCAAAATCCTTCAATACACTTCATCTCAGAATGCAGTCCAATAGCACAATGATCTCTGAGAAGCAGCAGTACATTCTCTCAGAGAAAAAAAACTAATCATTTTATACCAGAAAGCTCTGGCCAGACTGAAATCCCTCATTCTCAGGACGGATTCAATCATAAACAAATTCCCAAAGAGAAGTCATACAAGAGAGACATTCAGGGAAAAAAAAAAAAAAATCTTTCCCACTTCAGAAAAACAGCTATTTAGGTCTTCTCTGTATATCATAAAAATAATTCCATTAAAGAAAAGCCATGTTATTCTACAGAATATGAAAAGTAAACACCTATGAGATGTGTAAACATTTATTCTTTTGAAGCACTGTTTCCTAAATAGTGAAAATTCACTCCACTTTTACTAGAAGTGTTGGTAATGCTGATGAAAACCTCAGATGTTTCACCAACTGCACCTATTTTTAAGGAATTTTAACAACTCCCCTATTATGCTAACTCCAACAAGCAAAGTGTTTTTTAAAAAGCAAACTTGCTTTTGTTGCACGTTTTTTATTGTTTTTTCCAAAAGATATGACTGGAGAAAATTCTAGAAAAGATAGAGAGCTTTCTTTATATAGGCTGCATGTTAATGAATTATTCCTATAAGTAACTGGTCATTACCACCTATAATTTTTCTTCTGTGGGTCTCTGAATCTTAGCTACACTTGCCAAGCTACTCAGGATGGATTCAAGTTCACTTCCTCAGTAGGAGACCAAAACATCTCATTTTCTTTCAGTGGGTTTTATCACAAATTATTTTTGCCTGAATGCCCTTCTCTAAAATCTCACTAAAGCTTTTCACAGGCAAAATAATTTTAACATTTATAGTTTCTCTTCTTTTAATTAATAACCTAGGATATAATTGCAATATGACATTTCACAGAGTGCAATTACAGTTTAATAAACCATGCGGGGCATTTAAAGGCAAAGTGCCCTAGGTTTTCAAGTACTCTGCATTATTTGCATACTCTTTGACATGCTTTGTGGTTTAGTCTGATGTAGCTTTTCTAATTAGAAATAAACAGAAGTTAATCATTCAGGAGGCAAAGGGAAAGGAACAGTCAGAAAAAAACTCCAACCTGTTTTGTAGTTATACATTTATTCTATGCAATAATTTAGACAAAATGTATCCTTTAAATTTTTTTTTTCCAAATGGACTGAAGAAACAGTGACACTGACAAAGGGGGGAAAATCCCAACAAATAATACAGAAATTTTAAGACTGAAAAATGTTCCATAATGTCTATGTATCAGCTCTGTCCACACTAGGTTTTGAGCCGTACCTTGCAGGGTTCTTCCATAAAGAACAATAAACACAGTTAGTTAATCAGGTGATTCAGAAAGGAAGAATTTGATAAGGATATCACCCAAGTTGTAAATGGACTCTTCATGACTCATTTGTCACTTAAGAAAATCTACGGTATCATTTCATTACTCATTCTCTAATATTTTGGGACTATCTCCAGTGGGCATAATTACTTGGGAAAAAGGTACAATAAAATTATCTAGGAACAAGGTCAGATGTCCATACAACTGGAAGATTTTATTAAATAAAGCAAGTGTTCAGTTACTGTCTCGCAGGAAGCTCAGAGAAGATAAGGAATCTGTGAGCAAGGGAAGTTGTTGACAGACTTCATAATACTGAGCAAAAAAACAAATGAAATAGTCATAATACTGAATAAATACTTGTTTGAAGTATGCAATTTAGCCTCCACTTCCAAACTACTGTTTTCCAAAGTAAGTCACAACCAGAATTGTCAAGATCTTTGAGTGCTCTCTGCTACAGATGGGCATCTCAGGACCTTCGCAAAATTACTAACTATGATAAAAATTTTCCCTAAAAGTATGTTCTTTTCCTACTTCAGACTACTTCTTAAGTCAACTATTTTTACAATAAATATTTATTGTGATGAAACACGCTCTGAATTATGGGAAAATGAAGAAACTGGACCAATTCCCGAAGGAAAAATCACTAGGCATTGTTTCAAAGAGAGAAAAAAGTTGCTTATATTCTTATGGCAATGACAGGATAGGAAATAATGTAACAACTATTTTTTGCAGTTCTCTAATTCTCCTTGTAAAATCTTACCTTAAAATATTGATTTTCTGCTATTATCCCAATAAGTTGCTAATTATTCTAAATAAATGTGTGTAAATTAGCAATCTAAGAGTTTTGAGAAGTATGCAGTGTGTCTTCCTTCTTGCTGTGTGATTCCAGGTACCTTAATTATTATTTGACTACTTCATTCTATTTCTTTTCTAGGGTGTTTTACATTGTGTCATTTAAGTGTTTGCTAGAACAGGTCCCTCAAGGAATACCAATTGTTTGCTCAGACCCTCAGCATTCTCACCACTAATTTAGTGATATTGAAACAGAGAACTACAAGGTATGTTTTATGTATGTTCGGCACTAGATGTACTATTAAGAACCTTCACAGTTATATATCAGTCTGGAAAGAGCTTTCTTTCCCTTTTTCCCCCCCCTCTGCAATTTGTTATTCTCATCTAATAAAGAATTTTTCAAATGCAATGACTTTAAATCCACAGCTACTAGGAGGACTGTAGAAAAGCCCATGACCACCAGGTGCTTACCTTATGCCTGTACTGGGAGATTTTCTTTTGCTAATTTCCCATTGAACTTTTAATGAAGTATTTTGGTTCAGAAGGTGGTGAAAAGTTGTTGGTACTTTTATAATGAGAAAACACACACACACTCTCCCCTCCAGTTCTAGTAAATGGAAACTAGTTGCTGTATGAGCTCATGTCCCTAGCACCTGTGGGAGCTGCTACCAAGGCAGATGGCAAAGAGGAAGATGAAAAGAAGATGGATGAAGGAAAGAAGGAACCAGACAGACAATCCAAGATGGTGTTCATCTAATTCTTCACGGTTCTGTTTTCCCGTTTCTTCCCTTCTGTCTCTCTGTCTGTTCCAGACTGAAAATCAGTTGCCCTTTTCCAAGACATTTTACAATTGCACGATCAAAACTAAATGAACAAAAAATAATTCTACTTCTACAGAGCTCAAAATGGTGAGCAAAATAAATGTTCATTGATAATAGCGAAAATGCTAAACAAAACATGTTTATCTCTGAAAAAAAGGGCTTTCTGGTTATGTAACTCTCCCATCATATAGGGAATTTTTTTTCCACAATAGTCCAAAGGACATTTGGCATTTATCTTCCTCAATGCCTGACCACCCCTGCATTTTCTCTGATTCTCAACCTCCTTACTCCATTCCTGAAATCTGTTCTAATACGCATTTAAACCATTACTAAAAAGCATATAATTAGACTTAAATCAATAGCTGGCTATCTGGATTGTACAGTGGCAAAAGTCAGGCAATTCCACAGAAATAGCCCCTGAGGGATATCCTGCTGCTACACAAGGTTTTAGAGTTTACTTTCTGCATTTTGACTGATTAATACAAAATGTACCTTGGCATTTTTGCTGCTTATAATGAAAAAGGTTTGCAACATTCAGCAAGATAGACTTACATTTGACCAATATTTCTAATACAAACACTACTTTAAATTTTCTGAATTACTGCAGCAGATTTTTATTATTTCACACGTACACACATTCTCTGTTGGTAAAAGCAGTAGCTGTTTAATATTTTTTAATGAGAATTAAAAATCTGTTTATTTGATTTAATCAGCTCATTGAGCATTCTCTTTGTTCCTCTAATCCCTTGAATGGGGATGTCAAGGCATCTGATAGCACACAGCCGTGACAATAATCTCAGGAGGTTATCCATCGCTGCCATTTATAATAACTAATGCATTTTAGTACTAACGAGACAGCCATACTCATTACAGGGGAAATCTACTCCTCCCCATGCATAAGAGCAAGAGCAGCAGCTAGCTTTGGGCAAAGAATTATGGAGGTCTTTTGGGTATAGAACCCATTTGCAAAATGAGAACTGGCTCTGTAGCCCGCTGAAAAGGCCCAGTCACTCCATCACCTCTTTTTCTTCAGCATCTAGACTAAGGAGTAAATCAAAATTATCTCTTAGTTAATTTCAGAACTTTCTCCTGTTATACCATATTCAGAAGCTGCCATGGACTCATCATTCTATCTGCCACTGACTATGAGTGCTATGGAACTCACCAGGAAAAAGAACCTTCCATATTCAGTCATGGATAGCTTACAAACTATACATGCACATGGTATATATATATATATCATTAGACTCCGAATGGATGGATGGATGAATTAAAAACGCCAACTTTTACTTCAAAGATTAGAAACTTCAATAAGCCTACCTTGCAAATGAAACTCTTTCCAGAGCTGATAAGCACCAGAAAAGATCACCAGAACTTTAATCAGGGCAAACCTCTTTTAGCTGTTTCAATTTAATTTTATTTTCTTGCACACAAAACTGATTTGGCCACAATCAGTTGATACATTTATGTCAAAGCTACGTTAGGGTAAAAGATACTTCCACAGCAAAGAAAAAAATTTTAAACTGTTTCCTCCTATTCCAGTTTCCAATTCACTACAATAATCTTCCCTGATATTCACTCTGCTTTTCTTTACAAATTCATCAGTGTCTGAAGTTGTAATTCACGATGAACAAGAAAAATCTGCAATATGCTTCATAGGATTGTGCAATGCTGATTAGCATTAATTTGAATGATGTGTGCACTGGACAAGGCAAGTAAAATAAGTCAATACAGTTATCATGAGTGTTCAGTCAATTGGTTTCCAGAGAACTACACAATTGTTTCAAGTAAGGCAATTTTTGCCTCTTTTCTTAAGTTATTAAGATATAAAAACGTTGAGCCATTATCCTTCAGCCTTGAAGAGAGATGATGACTTGGTTTACCCACTAAATTGCAGCTCCAAACCTTCAAAGAAGAAAGAAAAACTAGACTGCAAAGGCTATCATAGAAGGACCATAAAGTCTTTCAGGGTTTATCACTGTCAGGTTTGAATTGCATGGTTTTTTGGTTTTTTGTTTTGTTTTTTTTTCAAATCCAACGGTTACTTGCATGTGTAAAATTTTATTTTCCTTTATATTTTATCTTATATGGAGCATGTGGTTGCCTTTACCTACACAACTGAAAATACTTCTAGGATTTCTACTGAAATTATTTAATTATTTCTACTGTCATTATTTAAGCATTCATATTCATATTTATGCTCCATGGCTGCAGAAATATTGTGAATATCAATCACTAAAGCCCCATCTCAAAAAAGCAGAACAATATAACCTCTGTGAAGTGATTCGGTGCTTGCTAATTGCAGCTTGAAGTAGCAGGACAAGTTCTGTTCAGCAATATGTAGAGAAATAATAAATAACTTAAATGCAGCAGTTACCTGAGAGCCTTACTCGGTGACACTGAGATCAGAACATGACCACAAATAGCAGCAGATGAGAAAGCATAGTGCATGTAGTGATGCTTACCTGCTTTTCCTAGAGGTGACATCTAAAAGAGCTATTATTACAGAACTGAAGAAATAATGACATGAAAGAAATATGATATCCAAATTCCCATTAACTTTTCCTAGAGATGAACCTCAGAGGCTGCAGAATCAGACTCCCATTTTTTAATGTGATAAATGGATGTTTTAAAGAATTTATTTGCTAATCACATGATTATATAGCCCAAAGAAGCAACCACAGATTAACCACAGCTGCCACAGCAGCAACCAAAACTTATTTTAAAAGAAAGGATAATTTCCATGCCACATTTTTTGAGTGGCACAATTTAATGGCTGCTCAGTCTGATGACTTGGATATCATGTCCCATCTATGAAGAGTGCATCATTCTTTGAAGAGTGCATAGGTAATTGCACTGACTAGAAACTGCATCTCCCCATCAGAACTGATTGAAGAATTCATTCACTCTATTTGGTGGCAGGTTTGAAATCATCTTGGGTCCCTGACTCACTCCATTAACTAAAGTCAAGTCACCTCTTGGTAAAATATTCAGGGCTTCTTGTGCAACAGAGAAAAATTATGTACACAATTAATGATAGCGTAAGTGTCAATTTAATCACAATGTAGTCTAGTAAGAATGGAGGTATTTCATCAATACCTGTTGTATGCCTACAAAAAAACTCACATACAAGAGAAATTGTTAGGTAACAAATCCAGGTGGGTAGAAATGACAGATACCAGATTTGCCTTGTGCAGTGAAGCATGAAGAGAGGGGGAGCTTCTTTTCCAGCTGTAATGAATTTGGTGCAAGCACATTAACAAGCCACTTACTTCTATTCTGATTTATCTTTATCATCAATTAGATAACTTTTATTTATGCCTCAGGGCTGTGCTGTGTTGGCACTTGCTGTGCACTGTCACCCTTGTGAATTTATTAGCCAAAGATGTAATTTAATCAGTGATTTCAATTTACCACCAGCAAATCACATTTACTGCCATTATTTCCGATAATAATGTTTTCCAACCATGTGGTGCTTTGTTGTGCTTCATTTTTAAATAGTGTCTTCAGTATTCTCAGTCTGGTCACATTAGGCCTCAACCTGTGTCAAAGAATGTGCTAGCTTCCTGAGTTCTAACTCTATACTATGCCACAACATACCATACATGCCAAAAACACCATCAAATTTTAAATTTACGCCTCAGGACAGTTGCTTTTCTACCTCAGTTATAGCTCTGTTACTTTCCAGATGCTGGTCCCAATGGTCTCAACAAAACAACTGATATCAACTAAACATGTGTGAGTCAGGTAAGGATGACAAAAGATAATGGAGCCTCTGGTTTGAGCTTCCCCTCAGGCACCTTTTATCATTACTTTGCAATATTAACATTCCCAGTGAATCACTGGCATGTCTAGGACAGGAGCTGAAGTAGCCAAGGACCAGTTACCATAATAAATATGCCATCTGATTTTCAAGGATATTCATGTTGATTATGCCAAAGAGCCCCTCAAGTGGCTTCCACTTTGAAGTACCTGCAGCAGGAAAGACTTCATGAAGCTCCCACCTACCAATGCTGCTCACAGCCTTGCTTGGGGGACGAACAGGAAGAGGTGACAAGGACCCTAAGTCACAACAAAAGAGGCCCCTGCAAGGGATCCTACAGCTCTACAGATTCCTCAGATCTTTTCTAGGTCTCTGTTTGCAACTTAAGGGTAATTTCTGTCCTGCAAGGCTTAATTCCTTTGTCACCTGCTTTTCTGTGGCATGGGGAAACAAGGATCTTTATGATTTTTTTAATACATAAAATAACAAAACCAAAGGAAGACTGAAGCACTTTCTCCATATAAACATGACATTTATAATTTTTAAAATGGAAGTCAACATGAATATCTGACGGTTTATTTTGCATATAAATTCAAGGCATTGAACAAAAAGGTGCTGCAACAATGATCTTCAAAGAAAAGAAAGGAAAAACATGAGATGAATGGTGGAAGATAAATAATTAATCAATTAGGACTTAAAAGGTACAGTCGCTTATTAAAACCAGGTTCTCTCATCCCAACATTTCATAATTCTCTTTGATATTAAAATTAAAACATTGATTACAGATTATTATTTCTAGATAATTTGCTATGTGTATAAACTGTAATTCAGATGTGAAACACCAAGCTGTTACTGAACAGTATTTTGTGTTTTATTGGTTGTGTTGAGCAAATATAATTTTTTACTGTGGTTTTATTTACTAAGGATTAAAAGCTGATATGGTTAACACATCTCAAAATATATAAGAGATAAACTTCTGAATAACACTATTTTATATGTATTTTTAATGAGTAAAGACTGTTAATAAAAGCAATAAGTGAAAGTATTTGTAAGTATTAATGTCTATTTGTTCTACAATTTAGTTCTTCACTTGCACATTTATAATTAGGAAGACTTATGGACAGCAAAGCAAATCTAATCCATTAGGTAATATGGAATTGAAATATTCTTTTCCTGAGGTTTGAAAGACTTCTTAACATGGTGCAAGTAAGTGACAATGAAACTACCAATTCTTAGATGGAAAGAGATGTTTAAATTCATTTAGGGAATCTGCACATTTTCTGTAAATAAGATTTAAAATGTAAAAGTTATCACACCTACGGCATGTCTGTAGGGTTCACAAGACTCAGTCTTATTACCCTAAATAACCTGTGTCAAACCTTCAGATGCACCAACCTGCCTTTTTGGCAGGTTAATAGGGACAGATTAGGCAGACTGTCCTGCCTGGCACTCCTAAACTTCACCTTTCTATCACCTAATACAACCAGTATACTAAAAGAAATAACATGATTGGGGTCTGTTTTACTACGTATTGTAATCAGTTGAGACACAGAACAGACCCCAAAAAGGATGACTGGGCCCACATCAAACACAGCCTTCATCAGAATCAGGAGCTGCAGTCAAGCAATTTTGAGCCGCTAGAAATCTAGGCCACTGTCTCTACCTGGTTTTGTCAATGACTTTGGTTATCTGCCTGCTAACATCACCAAACTGTAGCAAATTCTCAAAATCAATTAAGGTCCCAGATTAACACTCGGTACAATGATGAGAGTAAAATGACCTTTCAGTTTCATCAAGAGTCTTTAAGGTGAACTAAAGCCAATGGGGTAGGAATGAAAAGTCTTAAAAGCCCTCAGAGGACAAAACATGGTAGTCTCTAAAGCTTACTTCTTAGTTCACAGCGTACAAAATAGTGTAAAGGAATTGTGTCTGATATGTTACAATTTTCATTCCTTACTTGCTTGATCTTTTATCTATAACATACCATGAATAAAGTTCCATGCAATATATTTAATTTGTGTTAGCATTCATCTTCCTGTGGAAAAAAAGTAGTAACTTCCTAAGTGTTCCTAAGGTTGAATCTTGCTGTATTTAAAAAATGAATGATGAACTAAAAAAAAAAAAAAAAAAAGAAAAAGAAAAAAAAGAAAAATCAGTGACAAAAAACCCCCACCAAAACCAGTTTCAGAGCTTTCCAGATATTCAGATGACAGTATCAGCTGGGCAGTGATACTTTCCTGTATTATGTGCCTTCAAAAGACAGCAGAGCTAGGTGTACCACATCACACAGTATAGCCAGAATAATCTCAGTGCTTACCTAGAATAAATTGTATATTACAGATTTCAGAGGTATTACTACAAAAATAACCCTTTGTACTTCATAATTGTAGTCAAAATAACATTCAAAGAAATAATTTAAGTTCTGGACCTCTCAGAGGAGTGAAAACAAATTCTATCTCGTTCTCAGAAAAATTTTGCCAAAATAACCCATCGTTGATCAAAGGCCCTACATATTTAGGGTTTGCATACGTATTATGAGTTATCTAAGGGAGCTACTAATGCTAGTAAGATCCATAAAGCACAGATTAGTAAAAGGTTATCTCCTTCAATACTTAAAGAATAAAAATGGCTTAATGAGAAGTCATCAAAATGCAAAGGTAACACAGCAACTCAGCAGCTAAATAGTTCATGACTTCTACCTGCATTCCGCCTCTTAAATGTCATTTCTAACACAATTACTAAAATAACAATATACTGCAAGGCAGCACAAGCTCTTTGAGGGTATGAAGAACTGTTATCTCCCACAGAGGACACTGGGAAGTGGCAGCACTCTCCACCTTGAAGGATCGTGCCTGGAAGTTTTGCTTAGAAACAATGGGACCTGGCCTGTCCTAACACGGTGATCCTTGGACAGTTAAAATACAAATGGATAGGGACACAGTGAAAAAGCTCAGATGCTTTTTTGATAAGAGAAATTAAATGGAATGAAGGCAAACATCTGTTCAGAGGAAGACCATGCACACAGTCAGCCAGAAATAGAGAATATGTAAAGACAGCATGCTTGCTTCTGGATTACTTTTTTTTTTTTTAAATATGGCACTGCAAAATTTAAAATGTTGCAAGTTAGCTTCCCTGAAGGGTCTCCAAAAACTTCGACTTCCAAAGGATGATATCTACAAAACAGTAAATGCTCATTTTACAAAGTGCTTTGTAAAGATGTATGAAAAGGAAACAGCCTAATTCACCGCTCAGGAAGTTAAGGAGTGCTTCTTTCAGCATTCCTTGGTGGCCGGTGTCAACCCCATTATTCTTAATAAGATAAGGATGCCTTGACACATGTTTCATTTTCTGTAATAGTCAAAATTGGTGATGCTGGAAAAGCTTTTCAGGCACATGACCTCCCTCTACCTAACTGGAAGTTAGCTCTTGTAAGCAAGTGCTGGTATTGTGCTATGCTGGTATCATATTATCTGCAGCATAGGCTGCATTATAGATTTATTTTTTAATGATTTTTTTTCTGTTGGATGAAAATTCTGTTCGCATTATACCTCAAAAAAGTCTCCAGACAAAACAGTATTGGCATTTTAAAAATTTTCCAACCTATTATTGCTAATAGTACTTCGTATTTCTGCCACGAGTCATTCGCTGGTACCCAAGTGCTATATAAACAGTAATTAATTATGTTTCTCAACATGCTGGTGAGGTACCATGGCTATTATTTTCATCTAACAAGAGATTAAACGTGTTGTTCAAGGATGCAGAAACAAATCGGTGATTCAGATGGAAGGTTTGAATCCTAGGTTCCTGCTTTTATTGATGACCAACACTTCCTCTCCTTTTGCTGGAGAGAAACAATCGTAAAAAAATTAATGAGTTATCTGTTAAACATCTAATTGTGCATTACTTATACTATCAGTACCAGTGTGCATAAATACACCATCACCCAACTATTTCATCTTCACTCCAGGACAAGTAACTTTCAGCAATAATGAAAAAGAAGATGTATCAGAAAGAGATCAAAGGTTAATTGTTATCACATTAGACTCTAAAAATATGCTCCCCTTTAACACCTCATGACAGATGCCAGAAAAACAGATAGAATCTGCCACAAGGGAAGAAAAGATGCTAATTTGCAGATAAGCCAGCTATAGTCTACAGTAATAAAGTCAGATCTTGTTGTTTCTTAATAACGAGCTGTCAGATGGTGGGATTACAGTGTGGTTTGACACCAAACTACTCACAGAGAGCTGCAGTGTTGTGACAATACTCATCTCCTTCACTCCTCTGGGATATTTCAATTCCATTACGTATAAGATGGAACCCAATTTCCTTGGTAGAACAAACCAACTTTGAAACCCTTAATGTAATTCTGTGGGACGAATGGGCATGAGGGAAACCACTTCATAAGGAAGCAAAATCACATTACTACATCATCATTCCTCACAAATACACTCCCTACTCTGCCTGGTACCCTCCCTTCTTCCCCTTGCCCCGGGGCACAGCACAGTATACTTGCAGTTCATTGCCTTATGAATCTTCTTCAAGTACCCAATTATCCTGGTGCACTAGACTTGTCATTACTATGACAGCTGTGTGCAGCATGCAGTACATGCTGTCAGAGGTGAAAGATTGTACACAGGCATCCTGCATTTCCATTACAACATGGAAAGGGAAGGGGAAGGAAGACAGACACAGACATGCGCACACTCCAACAAATAACTTTGCTAAAGACATTGATTAAAAGTAGAATTTAACACCTTTTATTTAAAGTGGCAATATAATTTCCAGGAATTCCAGTGCTGTATATGCCTCCAGCAATAGTCCTCCTGGGGGCTTTTTTTGTCATGATAATCAATGAGGTGGTGTAAGTACATTTTGAGCACTTTTAAACAGAGTTGAATAAAACATTCCATCAGCCTGAAGCTCCTCCAGAAGAATTAAGCTTCCTATTTTCTTTCCTCTGACCAATTTTCTTCTTCTTAAAACATAAATACTTAATTATTTTTCAGTAACAGAGACTCAACCACTAAATCTCACAGGATATCTCCACAGAGAATTAGTTGTGCTGGTTTAAATAGCCTCTCATGTATAGAAAGGTGCACATAAGTGATATAGGACACCCACCCTCTAGGTGAACAACACTGGCTAAGCACAGACATCTGACCCAGGACACATCTGGCAAACTGAATTGAGATTGATCAAAACTGGCACTTATATGGCAGGAAGTTACCCCTCTGAGCATATGTTCATGCAACGTGACATGCCCTCAGCTCCTACTAATGCCAATGAAACCCATAGCCTGGAAACATCACAGTTGATATCTCACTGGATCAGGCCTTTTAAGGACAAACCTGCAGCACACGAGTGGTCACAGTTCTTAAGAATGTGCTGCAGATTTTCTAATTTTACAGTGTTTGGCACTTACATTCTGTATCTCACTTCCTCCTTCATGAATTATTCCCAGCAATCCCTTGCCAATTCTTCACGTGATCATGTAGTTCATTACATCCTTTTCCCACAACCTATCATTATTAGGAAAGCAGGTGGTACAAAAGTATCTAGAATAAAAGTGAAATAGTGAGATTCTTTCTTCCCTGAGTAATGGATTTTCTATTTTAAACCAACGTATAATAAGCTTGTAGAAAACAAAAATTACAGAGAGTTAAGGATTCTTTCTAAAGACAAGCAGGGTGAAAAGGCTGTGTAATAACTCCTAATTCAAAATTACTTTAATCTACATTAATAGACACAAATGGGAGCAACCTGAAACCTCTGGTCAAGTATTCTGATATCAGCACTTGAGAAAGTGCATCTTCCTAGTCTGAAATGGAAGAGAAGGGGAGCAGCTGCAGAGAGAGAAGGGAAGTAAGCAGAGAACTCCCACCTATCTCCTTTGCAAAGTGGGAATGAGGTGTTTATTACTCAGCATCAGCTGCTTACTTTTCAAAGGATGATGTAACACAAAGCTTCTGAAGATGATCTAGAGGTAATACCCTGTACAGACAGAGCATATTTATTTTCAGAGGACATGGGAGGCTGAGGTTATGGGGAGTCAGTGCAGTCCATGCTGCACATAACTAAAGGACAAGCAAAACCTGTGCCCTGAAATCAGTGTCCTGTCGTGAAACCCGATAGTGCTGCTCTCCTGTTTGGAAAACACTGCTCCTGACTGAACAATAAGCACTCAAAAAGGCAGCCTGTCTCTCAGAGTCAATTGCACAGAACACATCAAAAAATGTGTAGACAGGGAATAAGCACTGAAAAGTAAGGATTCAGAAAAATGTTTTAAAAGTAGGAACTAAAATACTCTTCGATATCAAATATTCAATCCTTCATAACTTTTCTCCACTGCAAAGGCCCAGGAGCATAACTATCACCTTCCTTACAGCATACTCACACCAATGTCAACAACAGACTTGAGCCTGTTTGAAAAAAAATCTTTGAAGATGATGTGGGAATTGTGACAATGAGACAAGGGAGTGAAGAAGGGTGGAAAAAACCAGCAGCAGCAATAAGAAACTGGGTTCTAAAAAGCTAAACTCGATATTTGTGTATTATCTTGTAGGAGAGCTCTGACAAAAACCAAATCCAGCAGACAATCTGACAAATACAAAATATGCGTAATTTTTACTAGTTATGAAAACCGCAGCTGTTTTATAGCAGAAGGTTATGAATTTCCATATGGCTTAGATTATTATAATTTCTTTTAAAACCTACAGCAAACTAACAACCAATTATAATTCTCATCTCTTTGATAATGACATTTTTCTACGTAATGTGAATTGCTTTCATTTTAAATTATGCATTATCCTCCCACAAAAAATTAATACTTAAAAATTTTACAAATGCATGGCTTATCATATATTCCTAAAGTAAATATCCACTTGTGAAGCTGCAAGGTCAGAGGCACAGAATGCACACGTAATCATGTTAGTGGTAAGAAGGAGCTATAAATATCTTAATTAATTTTATTACTAATCTTCCTCCCAAGCTCCTTTCAAGTTAAAGGTAGCAAATCATCTTCACCTTGCTGAAGCTTTGTGAGTGGGAGCACTACACAGCTGGAGGATGTGACAACTTTTCAGTCACGAGGATATGCTGCATAATACCTGGACAGCATCTCTGTGAAGCTTGTAGGAAGGCAGAGAGTACCTGTCTTCACCTTTTTAAGGGCATTTAATGTGACTAAGTTCTGGCTCATATTAAGTCTGTAAAATTACTCTTAGGCTTAATTTTTTTTCTCCTTAGCACCTATTAACCCTCTGAATGTTAAATCACCTGCAATTCTGGCTTTAAAAAATAATTTTGATAGCCTGGTATTAATAGTCTTGAACAATACTGTGTATTTTGGTAAACACAGAGAAATCTCTTCCTAATGTGCTGTGTAGGAAACCAGAGGTGCTAAATACAACTTCCATTCTGAAAAGCAACACTGTAAAATTAGAGTTTCTGAGTCTTTTTGAAAGGGAAAAAGTAAAGTACATATCTTGATAAACAAAATGAGAAATTCAGAAATCACTTGGTGATAAAAAGATCATTTCCTTGAAAGGAAGAGGAAATTACTCACTGAATATTTATTCCCTTGCACCTCTGCACATACTCATACACTCAACAATAGAAATTAAAAACACTACTCTGGGAGATGAAGACCTCAAATTACCAGAACCCATGGGACCGTTCACAATCTGTGAACCACTGATATTAGCAGACTTTCCACATGTACAACAATAAAGATCTATCACGGCTCACTTTCAGAAAGTTTTCTTATTTTAGTTCTGATTACAATTGAGCCTCTGGTTTTTGAAGACAAGCATATTATCCCAAGCCTGCCCTTCCATTACTGTTACCATTATTCAAATTACTAATGGTATTTTCAAGACCCAAAGTTATTCCTAAAATATACTTTAAATTATTCAATACAACAAAAGCTGTTTACCAATAGAAACTACTGTCTCTTTGATTTGAAGAAGAAAAAAATCCCCCCATATGATTAAATTTTAAAAATAGCTAAAATACTATTTCCCCATTAGACACATTTTCTTACCTTAAATTGGGAGTAATTATTATTGCTGTCAATGTTAAAAAGACCCCAAACAACAAAAAACTCCAAGCTAACAGAGGTTAATGAAAGCAGGTGGAAAAAAAACTGTAACTAAGATGTTCTACTTCATTAAAACTGATAGTGAATACCCTATTTTTATAGAGAATTATCTCAAAAATTCAAAATTCTTCTGTAGAACATGCAATGCTGGGTGCATGATGTCAGCTGTTCCACCTGATACTTCAACAACAAATGGCTTCTTATTCCCTTTATTCTAGTGTTATATTTTATTTCAATATTAAAACTCCACTACATAAATCCACCCAACTGATATGTGTAGGTTATATTTAGGAGACTGGGAAATAGTCTGAGGAGTGTTTGCAGAATCAAATATTCTAATAAACTTTATATGCACAAATGAATTCATAATTTTGGATGATTTATCAAACCTAGAAAAAGCCTCACTGTACCAGGAATGTATCAACTATGGTCTAAGTAGTAAAATTCTACTCACATAAGAAGCATACAAGAAGTGTTAAATTCTGCAGATGGTGCTTGTACAACTAGAGCATCTTTGAGGAACCAGCAATATTTTAGGGCTCTAACATAGACAAATTGCTAAAGTACCTACTGTCACAGAAGAGTAACAAGTGAAGAGCCTTCATCACCACGTGCCACTGAGCCCAAAGAAAGAAAGAACACTGTAAACCACCTGTATTATAGGACCATATGGGAAAGTTCAAAACAAGGATTTGGTCAGTAGAAGGAGCTCTATACTGTGACAGCATGGGCCTTCAAATTGATGCAGCCATCTTCTGCTACAGAAATAGAAAGATTTTACTCACTAACCCCATGGCAAAACTATTGGTGGATAAAGCATTAAAACAAACAAGTTATATAACTATAAATGAAACACTGCTGCTACCTACTACTTGGGATAACATGTGGCACTGAAAAAGTCTTTATTACTTTATCATATCATTGTAATAATTTGAATTGATGTAAGGTTAAAAAAAATTCAGCATTATATTAGAAAGAATGTATTAGCAATGTAAGTCTTCCGGAAAATTGCCTTCACGCACAGACAGTCTTGTAATTTCCAGATTCTCTGTTCTTCTCTTATGTGCTTTTTAATAATGCAACATATTTATACTGTCATGGCACAAAAATATTTATTAGCAGAAACATTTGATAGTAATAAAGCCAGGAGGAAAGCTACCTTTTTTTCTTAACTGTGTTGCAGAGCAGCAGCCCCTTGGTTTTTCCCATGCCTAGACCCTCTCTGTGTAGGAGCAGACCTACCAGTTTTTTTATCTCCTTCTACTCATTGTGTCCTCCACCTCAGACCTTACTCAATGGGATCACAAAGTCACATGAAAAGATGGTCTATGCATTGCACAGACTCTGCATAAGCTCCCCAAACCAGTTTAATCTTCTAATACAGGATTATAACATAAACCTTTATCAACACAATCAAATCAGAGGGTAGGGTGGAAAATGAACAAATTTCTCTATCTGCAGCAGAATTTCATTCTCAAGACCACGAATGTTGTGTTATCAACATTTCATTCTGAAGTTTTTAAATATAACCTTCTAAGAAAATATATTTGGCATTTGTTTCCATCAGTATGACATTCAAGAACACAGGGAAAAAATATGCAATTCCATTTGGTGCAACTGATAGGCAATAAAAGTAAAGATAACTTAAAAATTTTGAACCTAATCACAGCAGATTGCTAATAAAATGGGACATGGTTTTTTTTCTACTCTATTTACAGTAAACAGCAGAAATGCTTTTAGAATTTAGATAATGCTAAGGCTGTCCAGAAACCATTCTCAATTTCAATTCTATTGCCATTTTAAAAAGCTGAGGTGGGAATAGAAGATAAAATCTCTGTATCAGAGGACTTACATCCAAAAAATAGTGAAACAAATTATGACATGTAGCATGGGTTGCAAAACTGCTTCTCAGTCATGGCTTGGGGCCAAGCACTGCTTGTTTGTTTGTTTCACACTAACAGCTGGACACTCTTGGGCATGGTAAATGGCCTTCCTAATGAATTATGCTTAACAATATAATCTACAGATCTTCTCCAAAACCAAAATGGAGACACCATAAAAACTTGAAACACTTTGTAGGCTGAGACTAACCTCATCTTCTTCAAGGGCCCACGCAATAGAGGTGTGCACAGCCACAAAAGGAGATGGGCTGTGCAAGTCCTCTCCAAACATGGGGAGGTAAGACAAGAAGCCTTCTAGCAGGACTGGCTTCAACACAGGGCTATGCAAGGAAGCACACACAGCTGCAGTAGAGTGCACCAATCTCCAGGGTCAGAGGCAGAGATTATGAGCTGCTCTCTCTGGTGTGAGGGGAGGGGTAACAGACTGAAAGGAAGGCTAGTGCCATCCTTCCAGCCTGCAGGATGTCATCCTAGCTTGAGAGAAGCTGGACAGAGAAACCTGTCTCATGCACTAGGCTGGGCAGAGCTGAAGCAAAGGTGTGCATTTAAACCAGTTTACAGATGCCAGAAATGGTGCCCTGAAGATCCTGTATCAGTGCCCTTGCAGACACTGTTTTGTCTTATCTACAACTCTGACTGATATTGTTTCTGGCATTCAGTCCACCTTGAGGGTTTCATATCCTTTTCTCTCCCCTCCTTGTCCTGTCCATGCATGCTCCTACTTCACTGTGTTTTGTAATTTAAAGATATACTTTAAGATATATCTGTCTTAAATAACAATATGGCAACTCTTCAGCTTTCTTAAACACATTTTCACATATCAGAACTTAACCTCAGCTACACATCAGGAGCTTTTGCTCCCTTTTGCAAGAAATAAACTATTATTATACAACAATAGATGTTATGGGGTTTTTTTAATTAATAATTTTAAGGGCATAATAAAAAGCATAAAAATGGAGACTGTTATTTTCAAAAGAACCTGAAATTTTTAAGGCATCTTTATTGATGGTTGCTGATTAATCTGAGTCCTTAAAAAATTTCAACACAATTCATTAGCCATCTGATAAAAAGCAACGTTGAAAGCTCTCATAGGTCAAATCTCCACAGAGGTTAACAATGTGCACAGTGATGAGCTCTTGTCTATATGTGTGCTCTGAAAAGAGGCAACATTCATTGAGGCAGTCTCTTTATCCAAGCAGTATTATCTATTATCTGAGCAATATTCTCTAAAAACAACTCAGAATAGAGAGACAGCAGTAGCCTAGAAAACAAATTAGTAGAAGTACTCCTAGGTTACACCTACAGGAGTAAATTTTACTGTGCCATAGAATGTTCCCGGGTACTAAGCCTTAGTGGTCTGTACTACTAAATCACTAGAATATGCTTTTGGGCTGTGATGACCATTGTGCTTCCTAGCAATTTCCTGCCACAGTTCAGGGGTTAGTATACACTGGAGACTGTTTCTAACAGGCAGTCTGCCTACAGCCACGCTGGCCCTGCTTATGAGAACATGAAAAGTGTGTGAAAATGTATTATGAGTATATGGATATGCTATAACAGTTCTGGCATGTTTAATTTAGTAATGACAGTGTGTGTCATTTATAGCAGATCCTAGAGGCTGATCCAAATACACTCAGAACAAGCTATTAATAGACACTATGTTCAGCAAAAGATGATTTAATTTTTTGAAGTACATATTTAACTTTGCACAGCTGCTGTGTCTAAAGAGCTGACAAAAATGAAGACAAAAGATATCAACCATACTAAAGAAGCAAAATTTAGCAAAAATTTGCTTAAAATTTCGAATAAGTGCATTACACTATGTTTCTGGACTCAGCCAGTGAAGGCTTATTTCTAAATGTAGTTAACACAGTGGGAAAACATCAGATCAGGGTAAAGACCTTTGTTAACAGAAAGGAGGTTCTTACAGCAGTGATCTTTTTATACTGTTGATGCCCAACCTAAGAAAAAATATGCATTGCATTTATGTGGAATAAACCAACTACTGTAACACTGTAATTGTTACGAACCCAATCACTGAGCACTGAGTGAAAATAACCAGTATAAAAACTGAGATTCAAACAGTGTGGTGCTACCAAATGTATACTGTCTGTGTTGCTTTTACTTGTTTAGGGTATAAAGGGAGTTTTGTTCTTCAGAAGAAAAGAGAATTGGCAACATTCCACCAAATGTGCTTATGTGCTGCACCTCAGGGGGGCCAGTCAGTAACTTTATTTTGCTTTTGTTTCGTCTTTACATAAGGGTCTCCATATGCTTTACCAACATACCCATATGCCTTTTCTTTATGTCTCCAAATAAAAAATTGGGATTTTCTTTCTTTCAAATAACAAAGATTTTGTTAACAATTATCCAATGAGAAATGAAAATTAAAAAAACAAACAAACAAACAAGCGCAAAAGCAAAAATCTAACCAGTTTTATTTTCATCTCTGGAAGCCCACAAATGGATAATCTTTTGCTACTGTTCTGAGTTCTCAGAAGTCAGTTCTATTACTTAGAGTGTAGCACACGATGTGTCTTAGAGAATTTGGGACAGAGCCTTCCAAACATTATCTCCTCAACACATACGGCTAAATTCTTCTTCCAAGAATATATAAACATTTTGGAAAAGCATGTACATCAGAAAAAAAGTATACAAATTTGCTTGAATGTGTGTCTTTATAAATACTGTTTCTGCTAGAACTTTTAAAGCAATGGACTTAAAGTTATCAATAACTACAATATCAGTAGTTTATTGCATTCAAGTGTACTTTTTCCAAGCCATGTATCTGCTATGCTTTTTTATTTTTTTTTTGCTTAGATTTGTTGACTACTACTAAATAAGAATATAGAACTGAATAATCACAAGTAAATTCTCTATAAAATTCTCTTTTTACTACAGCCTCTTTCTTAAGTACATCCAAACAATACTAGTTTGGCCATGGAGGAGAAGGTGTCAAGTGTTTATCAAAACATACAAATAATTGTAGATTTTAGAATTTGATATGGAAAATAAAGATGTAATACTTGGGAGACAGACCTTCTTGTATAGACTAACTTATTGTATAATTCGGGTATCTGTTTTACACATATTTAAAGTCTGTTTTAATATATTACTTCCTGCTTTCCATCATTTGTGTTCCTTTTTTTTGCCTTTTACAATGCCTGTATAGATACAGATTTTAACTATCTTATTACCCAGTGACATTTTGAGTTCGTATATATATGTATAGCCACTGAAAGAGTTACATAATATGTAAAAAAGAACTTCCTTACTCATAGGTGGTGACTGACTGCAGCTGGTCACACATACACTTAGCAGCACTAACTCTTGGAGACCGAGAAGTTAAAATAAAAAGGGCTTTCCTCTTTCATGATTAAACCAGGACAATGATAATTATATCTTTCCTATTGTAAAAGAGCCTTTATGTTACAGATCTCTGTTACAGCCTGCTTGTGTTTTGAATGTTTTCTAAGGTTAAAACCCCTGTCAATTACATTTACTTTGCAAAAAAAGTGCAAATTATATAAATACACAGAATATGACTTACTGTGACATACAGACACTTCTTTTATTCTGAACATTCAGGCATTTCCTTATGAGTTTTCCCTTCCCATGTTGTGTTTTCCAAAATACATGAATGGAAAAGGATCCCACAAAGGCCTTGCCACTGAGTAACAAGACCTTGTAAACTGAAAGCTGGATCATGCAATCAGGCATAGAAAAGAAGAAATACTTAGAAATTTCACTCTGCAAGTTTTGAAGTAAAGAAATGACCAACACAAGAGAGCACCTACAAAACTACATTATTGCAATGAAAACACTCAATGTATCTGCACAAATGCTTTCAGCTCCACTTCCCCTTAAAACATAGCTAATGGATGCGGGCAAAGTATCTGCAACCACGTCAAAATAAAAATACAAACGTTCATAAGTCAGTACAGCTCCTGCCCACCAGTGATTTTTGCAGTTAACTGCCAATGACTCCCAGGAAGGCTGATTTCCATCACTGTGATGAAACATCTCTTTCCTCCCTGTCTTAAAGGATACTTTCTCTTAGTTCTGTCCCATTGTCCACCTCCTCCTGTAAAAAAACTAGCACGTTCTGGTCACCATGAGCAAGGGCAATGGAAAATCAACACTGCTTATGCCATTACAGCATAAACAGGGTTATCTTGACTCTTACATTACAATACCTTAAGGGTCATGTTTGTGGAATAATGCAAACTTTCCTATTTCTTAGAGCAGCAACCCATAAATATACAAGACAGCCGGAGAGAACTGCAGCACATTTCACTACCAGAACTCAGAAACAAGCAGTACTCTGCAATAACAGAGGAATTAAAAGCCTGTGTGAAAGCCCATAGTAGAAGAGAGCATATTTTACTCTAGTCTAACATTCAGCAACCATGTTATTCAGACGGTAACATAAAATGAAGTTAAAATAAATGTGCTTCATAAAGCTCAAGGCTAGGAGAAGGATAACAAAAAATATTGGTGGCAGATCATAATTATTTCTTATGCAGTGACTCTGGTTAAAATCATTTGGGCTTGGCTTTCCATATATTCCTATGTTGGCAACAATATAATAGTATCTGTAAGTGCTATCTGATCATTAAATGATTTCTGAAGGATTTTTTCTTACTTTTTAAAAATAACCTGTACAATTAGCCTGCAACAGAATAATTTTTGTCACAGACTTCATATCCTTCAAGCAAGCAAAAATTTATTTAAAGAAATCTAGAGAAAACAAACACTTTATAATTTTTAAATACTCCTCTGACATTACCAAGAAGAAACAGTCCTTCAAACTTTGGAGAAGCTAAGAAGTGAGATACATATTAGTGAAAGGGACATCTTTTCCATAGGTACTGCCTCAGAATTAGATGCTTGTCCAAAGAAAACCCTTCCGAAGTCATTTGGTTAGAAAACTCTCCTGATAAGAGCAAGCTGTGGTTTTCAATCCCAGTAGTCTATTAGGATGCTTCCAAAAAATTCTCCTTAAGACTTGATTCCCCACACTCAAACACAAAATCCCCTACCAGCAACAAGAAAAAATAACTTTTCACATTACTATGCTGCTGTGATTTGTATCAGTTCTCTTGGTTAGCCCTTTGCTCCTCTGACAAGGGTGGTTCTGGCCACATGTGGAAGACCAGTGAAGTATTTTAAACTTGACATGAGGTACTAAAATTATTTTGCTTGAGTTTGGGTCAGACTTTCAGCCAGAGAGGCAATGTTTCAGATGAACACAGCTTCTCTGTAGCTCACTGACTTCTGAGACCTGAAATGAACTTTTTCCTGTCAGCAAAATTATTGTGACTTTGCTTCAAGCAGTTTTTAACCCAGTTCACGGTGAAGTGAATTTTCTTTCACAGTGTACACAGTTCTGCTCTGCACTGTTGACAGACTTCACACACTGGAAAATTTGCCTTGTGCCCTTGTCCTGTTGCATAGAAAACTGAAGAGAAAGATGTTGAACTTCCAATTAGATTTTTCAATGTCCACTCACTAAGTGTGTGGATATTATACAATACTGCAACAAGAATAGCCACACCTTTCCCTGTAACACCCTGTTTCTGCTTTTCCACTTATTTGTGCAAGATGACAAATCAACTGATTTTCACCATCACTAATACTTACAACCTCAGAGTTAATTATCACTTCACTCGTTCCTCTACCACACGGCTGAGATGCTCCAATTCTCTTGCTACCTCATTCTTAGCATCTCCAAGACTCTGCTTCTGCTTTCTACAGACGAGTCCTACTCAGACCCTTATTAACCCTTAAGAACAGATAAGCCCTGTTCCTTGACTTGTCAAAAGACTCCCCTCATTGACACAAAACACAGCTGCAATAGTCATCTTCCTCACCTGTCTATTTGATTATGTCAAGTCACTCCCTCCTTGAAGACTTCTATCACATCAAATTTAAGCTTCTTGTCATCACATTCAAAGCTTTAAATTGCTTGTCACTGTACTCCTGTTCCCTTGACCAGTTTTCCTTATGCTCTGAGTTCCTTAGAGCAAAGAACGTCCTCCTTGAACACTTGTAAAATCATTAGTTGTATGACAGAGGTTATTACCACAAATAAATCACAAATAATAAAAGACTCCACCAAACCTCATTTTTTATTTCACTGTTAACCTTGCAAGCTAATTCCTACAGCTCAGACACTAGTGAGATAAATTTCACTTTCAGTTGACATCTGAAAAATTTCTAAATCATCAGCCTCAAAACTCTCTTCCCAGAGTACCAGATAAAATTGCAGCAGAGAAACAGAGCAACATGCAGAATGCACAGAAATGTTTTAAATATCAAAATTGAGGACTAAAGAACCAACATAAATTCTCTCCAAAGTAGGCTTACACAACAGAAAACAACACTCTTTTGCCTTTAAATAAAATCCTATGAAGATTTTTATGACTCTATGCACAATATATCACACCATAAACAAACTGCCTTCCCACATCACTCTGCAGAATAGCCCTCTTTCTCAGGTGTCTCAAACTTGGAAAAAAAATTCACAACAACTTTCACTGCTTCATAAGATTATTCTGCATAGCAGCACAGCTACCTTATGTGCTTTTTCATCTACTTTAATATAAAATATAAAACTCATATTTAAGTAATACACTTGTGTGGTGCTTGACTGACTGCAAGGAAAGACTTCAAAAGTGAAAAAGCTGTGAACATTGTTGCTCTATCTTCCCCATTTTTAATTTCCAGTTTCCCAACACCTTGCCACAGATATTATGCAAAAACCTATTTTATACATGGGCTTTCTGTGAACAACTAGATTCTTTAACTTTATGTGTTGAAAAAATAAGAGACAATTGTGCATCATCATCCAACACTTCTCCAAGGGTATGTCATTCTGAATTTGAGACGAGGGCTAAATAGCTGAAAGGTCCCATATCTGTTCTGAAGCACTTCCCTTTCTATGTGTATTCCAGCTTTCTGTGTGTTAATTAAGACAAGCTAGATTTCCACTTGAGCTAACTTCAATATGTCAACATCTGTAGCAGATTTAATCCCCTTTTCTGTAGCTGTCTTTACATCAAATGCATGCTATATTTTTATCAATTCTCTGCTTGCTCATGACAGATTTAAACACCCATGACAGATCAGCACAAAAGGAAGACTCAAGCTTTTAAGAATTCCAGGAAGTGCCACTGGGAAACCTCTTTAGGCAATCATACTGCCCTACAGCCTTCACATATCCTCTGTGACAGTAAAAGTACCTGCTGCTCTTACCACTACTCACTCCTCTCCTTTTATTACTTAACCATTTCATTCATACATTGAAATTGCTCTACAATGTTTATAGTTAATTAAAAAAAAAATCAGTATCTGTTAAGTTTATGCAAATATCTTGGGCATGGCAGACGGATTCAAAGAGGAAAACATGAAATAAAAATTTGTGCGCTTTCTTTTCTGCTATATTTCCACAATCCTACCACAAGTTCACAAAAACTATAAAAAACTCATGATGACAGAGAAATCTTGTGGATGCACCTGATTCCCAGATCTCTGCTACTACTGTCTTCTGTGCACCTTTGTTTCCTGATCTTGACTTTGTTTGATCCTCTGGTTATGATTCTGGGATATTATGAGTGAAGATCTGCAGCACACTGCTACTGCAGGTGGACCTCCCAGTGTTGCCAACTCTACTGCCATTCCCTTGCTTTGATCCCAATCACTTCATCTTCCCCTCATCTTCCCTTTCACCTCATCAAGTACTTGTCTAATTTTGCACTGGGTAGACTTATTCCTCAGAAACACAGCCTGAGCAGAGAAGCTAAAGAACTTCCTACTGAATTAGAACCTAAATCTCTAAACGAAAAGTTAATAGGAACCAAAGCTGTGGCAGAGGAAATGGGTAGAAGTGTGTGCTTTAGGAGCAGACAGGAGGAGCAAGGGAGGACTCGTCTCTACACTTCTCAATGAGCTCAGCTGTAACACAACTGCACTTCCAGGCTGTGGCTCCACAGCAGGCTCAGCACAACAGCCACTGGTTACTTGGACCTGAGTTTCACTGGCTTGGTGTGTTGAAATGCAGGTTTGGTGAAAACAAGAACTATCAAACGTGAGTGGGATATGTACGGCAAAAGACAAGGACAGATTGTGACTATGGAGACAGCAGTGAGACCAAGTTAAATTCCTGTTACATGCTTGCAAGAGCTTCAGTTATTTTTCTGAGACAGGAACTTGTCTCATCTGCATTCAGATGATAAAACTTCAAACTCAATAAGGCCATTAAGTGCAATCACACTGGAAAAATAATAAAACAGATAAAATAAGATGTCAAATTGAACATGTCACTTTATGATGCTTGCTGAACTAGCCACATTCCTAGTAAGTTGATACCATCAGATGCATCACAGATTTGGCTTCGAAAATACCTCAGAACATTTAACAAATCTCATACAAGATATTCAAAATGACAGAGTCCAGCATAAAGTGCTTTCATTTTGGAAGATCTACGAGCATCAGGACGATAAATCCTTTATTTTTTGCTTCCAGACTGTTTTTTTTCTAAGACAGATAGAAGACATGCATCAATTTAAACACCCTACACTAATGTAGCAACGCGTGGGACCTTGTTTAGAAAACTGATGCTCTTTCTGCAACAATTTGTAACCCTTTTTAAAGGCTCTTCAAAGCTTAAATAAAATCTGACAGTTTTCTTCCTACCATATGTAGAGGTAATGAATCTATCAAGTCTCTCGAGGCAGCCAGCAATTATCTCTGACATTAGATACAACACACTTGGATTTAGCCACACAAACATAATTTTAACTATGGGCCAGAATAATTAAAACTTTCGAAGCTAGTATGAAGTAAGGACAGAACAGCTGGCGAAATGAAAACACACTGCAAATATATTGAAAAACCGCAATGTGCTGATTTTCTCCTGATTGCAGTTGTGGCATTTAAGGATATCCATCAAAAGATGTTCAGTGAGTGGTTTGGCCCATTCCACCACAGAATAGTTTGTGCATTCTAGGTCTGGGGCACACCTTCTCTCAGTATTTTGGTGCTGCTTTGAACTCACTCTTCCTCAGTCCTGACTGTGACTGCAGGTTCCCCTTATTCCTAGTTTTACCAATTCTGGCTAAAGAAGAGAATTATTTATTCACCTCTGTACTCTACAGGGTTTGGAAATTCTAATTCAAATGATAACAATAAAGGTACTGGGATTGCCTACTCTTGTCTAATCTCAGTTTCCAGAATCTGAAAATTTCCAGTATTCTAGGGCAGGCAGTTTTCTTGTTCTCCAGCCAGCTTTGCACAGGGATGGTTAATAAGCTCTTGAATGTACTGCCTCTCTCTGCCATGTAGAAAGGTTGAGAAGTGTCAGATATTATTAATTATTCAGTGATGCTTTCTCATAAAATTCACTGTCCCTGCCAACTGGGCCAACTTCAAGACACAGCCTAAATTCAGGATTACCTTGCAATGGCTCTTGGGGACAAGCTGTCAAATGTTCCTCTCAGCAGTACAGTCCTGGGCAAGGTTAGATTTGTTCCTGCAGTAATAGAAGATGGAGACCCTAAAGTAAGACACTGATAGTTTGACAGAGATCTATCTTACTGTCATCCTTGAAAATTGGTAGTTTCAAGCCTGCATGAGTTATAGCTACATAGTGATTTATGCAACCCAGTGGAAAGCTTTCCATCTTTTCATCTTCACCTATCAAGTCCTCAAGTGTACATCAGACGAGAAACTTGGCCTGCTTTGTCCTCTTTCCTTTCAGAGCAGATATTTACTACAGATAAGCAGCTATTTGTTTCCAGATGACTGCATATACTAGCCAGACCTGCTTTGTGAGTAGCTGACATGCTTGTGTGTGAAGTCAGCAACTACCTGTGAGCAAAGTGAAAGCTACACAAAACCTGCAGCTGTTGAAGTGCCCTGTCCTGCTCACATCACTTCCAGTGTGCTTCAGCACAGGTACAAATTGAGCAGGAGACCTCTTCCACAGCAGTGCTCAGTCCTGCAGTGAAGAACTATGCATGTAGGACAGTAAATTCCATTTTTACTGTACTGCTCTTATCTCTGTATGGAAACACTGCACCTTTGAATATACAGGATCTGTTGTATAGGACTGATACAGATCAGAAACTTCGAACTGAGACTGGAGGGAGTGGGGGGTAGACTAAAAAACAAAAGAGCCCAAAAACTGAATTCCACAGTGACTAGCATGAGACAGCATGTCTACGCTACAGCAGAGAAAGAGAGCTCTATTTTAAATTACTTTAATTTCCTTCACCCACTCCCTGTAAGTCATGAGCTGGAGACCCCTGAAGTCAGAGTTTCCTGGCACTGAAGATCAAGCCTGCTTGGGCTTTGCTCACTTCGGAAAATCCCTGTTGTCAGCACATGGGAATTTTTCAGCCTCGTTTGAAAAAGTTGCTTTTAATCTCAGCTCTACAAGACAGAAGCCACTCCCACCATTCTACAGTTAGAATTATAAACCCCACTACATGTTTGAAATAGACACATATAACCTTACTAAGCTTTCAGAATGGCTGTGGTTAAAATTTATTTTGATCACTGCTACAGCTTTCTATTGTTAGAGCATGATGGAAATTAACATACTTGATGTATACTGTGAAGGTGCATGTTAACTTTTGTGCCTGACACAGCAACTGGAGGAAGAAGCAGAACAGTAATTAACTAACTATCTGGATGTTGTGTCAGTGTTAATTAGATACTGCAAAAGCTGATTTAGCTCCTCAACAATTTTCACTGAGGTAGTCACTTCAAGCACTTCTTAAAGGGGTCTTTCTGACAATCATACAAAAAGATTCCTATTTTGCTTTTTTTTTCTCCGAACTGTCATAACACGCTTAAAAACTTGGCACACAAAAGAATGAAAATCAAACTATGCCTCCTCTCATATTGTCTGCAATCAAAACAAATTCAATACTTGAAATATCAGGCTGATATGATTTGTGCAGAATGTGCCCCAGCATAGCCATATTTAATTAGTGAATGATTTAACATACTAGGACAAAGCAAAAGTTCAGTCACTGCCTCCACTTTCTTCGTCAGAGGTGATCTAGGTAAAAACCAAAATTTTGAAAGAAATCTACATATTTTCCACTGGTAGAAAAAAGGAAACCGGTCTAAGAAAGCAAGACAACTTTCTCCAGGAGAATAAAATTGTCAGGCTTCTAGCTCTTATGTACCAAGCATGCAAGATATGTTGCACTTGTAGCTGGCATTTTAGAATGAATTAAGTAGGTGAATGGTTAAATGACAACAAATACTGTACATCTTAAGCTCTCAAGGAAGAGAGCACTTCCAGTCTCCTTAATATATCTTGTTCTTCCTCCTTCTTTTAGGTAATAAACTTTTCCAGGAATAGGTCAGGCCAGAGTGACAGATTTGAAATCATTCTGATTTGAAGGCTTTTAGGAGTCATGAAATTAACATATCCTGCTATATTCAGCAAGGCTAGATTTGTGCATAAACAATGCAAAACACAGGAGCACTTGCGGTGGAGGGGAAATAAAAAAACAGTCAAACAAAAACCCCAAAACACCAAAACCAAACAAACAATTAAAAAAAAATAAAGAAAAAAAAAAAAGAAAAGCAAGAAACAAAGTTCCTGCAAAGAAAGTTTTACCAAAAATACAATCATCAAGGAAAGGAAAGAGACAATGATACTTATTTTTAAATACAAAGCCTCCTATATCTACTTTGGCCGAATTTTCTACCATATTTCCACATAAAAACAGGTACTACTTTAGATTTTACACGTTGGGGTAAATGTATTTTCAAATGTTGGTAAGCCTTTCAAAAAGCATGGGGGCTCAACTGTGAGGTGACTCGTATCTCTTTCCTTAAAATGTGTTGACCAGCAGAGGTGAGCTAATACAGAGGAAAGATAAGCAGTGGCAGGTTTAAAGCTCATGATAATGCAGTGATCTAGCTCCAAGACACGTACAATAAAGCTTCTTCGAAGACTTATTTCATTGCATTCTTTACCAAACAAGGAAATCTCCTCTAATCTGCAAGTAAAGGAAATGACAAGTGTGAACAAAAAAATGAACTGGTTACAGACTATTCAACCTTATATTATATTATTCTGAACTGTTAATTAAACTCTTTTTATAGCTCTCTCCCGAGTCTGCCTGGGGCTATACCTTTAAATTACCTTTTAATGGGAAATTGATGTGAACAGCATGCAGCCACAAGACCAGGGAAATGTGTCCCCATTCTTAGGATGTCTGCTGTGCACATCAATGGACATGAGGGGCTCATGTAGAACTGCTACCTCTATTCTTGGCTGAGTGAGGAGACAGCCAATTAATTGGCTGACAGGAAATGCATACAGCACTGTAATAGTTGGATGGAAAATGAGAAAGAGCATACAAATCAGAGAAAAGAACACAAGATAAGCAGCTCAACTATCATAAAAATTGTGAAAAGGAAAAATAGCTACTGGAAAGAGACAAACACAACTGTGACTCAAACTTTCAATTCACTGTATTCATACTGATGTAAGCTTGGCCAACATGTTTATACAATGACATAAACCTCACTATGATATATTCTGGACTATTTCCAAAAGCTCAATTTACACTTAGAAGATAACCCCTGATAGCACATGTCAGATGAATGGTGCAAATGAGATTATTGATATGATAAACTGTTACAAAAGAAAACTGAGAGAAATAGCAATGGCTTTATGTTATAGTTTTAAGTTAGGAACGTAGGATAACACTAAAGGCGTTTATGGGGGGTTTGTTTCATTATTATGTCTGTCTTGTTTTGCAGAAAATAGAGGTCTGATACAGCCTGTAGCTTTAGCATCTTAAAGCTCTTGTCAAACACAGCATTTTCTGCTGGGTCTAGCCAGAATAAATCCAAGTGAAATACAATGATATAAAATGCAAGGTATGAATTTATACCCATAAAAAGGCAAACTGTGCCAAATAGGTCATAAATAGAATGAAACAAAATCAACCTAAATACTGTGCTCATGTTCCATTGTAGAAAAATCAGATTTCACAATTATATCCAGGGGAAGTCTAACTTGGAAAAACAGGATTGGCAGAAAACATTTAGAATTCTACAATCTAAAGAAAGACAACAGTCATCATTTTCGAAGAAAGACTTAAAAGAAAAACAAAATGAAAAAAAAAATCACTATACGACATATAAATGTTCAAGATCTTAACTGAACTTTGGCAGTGATATAAATCAGAATATCTATGATGGAATTTGAATTCATGACAGAATTACAAGTCAGGTCAGGGCCCCACTGCTCAGACATCCCTGGGACTGTGAAGTGAAGGAAGTGAAATATATAGGAAGGAAGTGAAAATATAATAGCTCCAAGGAACAATTACTGAGACAGTATTTTTGAAAATATGTATTTAGCTACAATAAATTATTCTATCCTTACCTTATAAGCTACTATATAGTATAAAAACCAAAAGCCATTATTCCAGAGTTTCAGGACAGACTTCACATTTTACTAATAAAACCAAAAATGTAAAAATCTTGTTAAAGTTTGAATCACATAGAAGTTGATGTTTAGACAGAAGTATCAAGAATAACTATATCAGTGCAGCATCATGCTGTGCACTTATGTTCTTAGTCATTTCTAAACAATCATCTCAATTTTAACTAAGAAGCAAAAAGCTAATTACATTCCGCAGAGCAGAAACAGGCCTAAGATCACAAGGCCAAGTATTTTTGGTTCTACAATACCAATCCTTATAAAACAACATTAAGGATATATTACAATATCTACTTCATTAAATATTTCTTAAATAGCACCCCCATCTTTTGTTTGAATACACAAGGGCTGATCATGAGATTAGAAAAGCAGGTAATGCAGCATTTCATAACCAAAATCTTATCCTCCTTTTTTCCTCCTTAAGTAGAGTCAGCATGAGAGGGAGTAATGATTTGCTATTCCAAGAGGTTATCAGCTAATTGATAGAGTCTTATTGGGCAGGAGGAGCAAGAAGGGAACAGTAGGAATAGGTCACATCCTGCTGACTCAACACAGCTCAAAAAAAGCTCTATATTTGAAGCAGGAAGGCAAATACTCCCGATGGATAAATTCCTTCCCGTTCCCTCAAAGAAAAAGAATGTGATATTTGCATGCAAACAGAATCCTCATGAATGATCAGGATGTTGACATGTTACCCAATCTTTAAAATTCCTGAATATGACTCTGTTGAACTGTATTTCTCTCTACTAACATTATACTGCAATTGCCAAGAAACTGCATTTCTCTTGAGAGAACCTCAGCAAAGATAATCAAGCAGCACATAATAAAAGTTAGGGGCTGATTTCCCCTCCTAAGGAAGAAGTGTTCTTCTTGAGAAGGTCATGGACCACCCAAAAGATCACAATAAGTTATGGACAATTGGCTAAGATTTTGGCCTACCTAGTAATTCTGAAGCAGGTAGGTGGAACATTTTACCACACAAAATCTACAGTGCACAGCTGGAAACAAAGGAGTAAGTACACAGCATTTAGACTGCTGAGTGGTTAAAGGCATACAGAGGCATCCAACAGGATGTAAACATATCTTGTCATAACTAAAAGAATTTAAAATGGATCCTTTTTATGGAGAGGTTATTCAGAGTGGAGTCTAACTCTTAAATAACATGATTTTGATCTTTAACTCCCATGCCCACTACTGCTGAGAAAATTCCAACCACAAGGGGAAAAGAAAAAAAGCAGACAAAAAGCTCTGCCAGTGGCAACACTGACAAACTAACTTTTAATAGGCAGTCATTATAATTGAAACAAATTGCTGAATTATATATTTTATTTAAACTCAACCCTAGTATCAGACTACTTTAAAATGTAATCAAGCATAGTTTATGTTATTTGTTCTTCCAGTTACTTGTTCTTACACTGTGTACAGGTGGCACATGTTGAAAAAAAGACTGCTAAAACACATTGTCACTCTCTCTCCCTGGGAAAGACGAAAAAATGCTGAAAGATCTAAGAAGGAAAAGAGGCTGCTGCTGGCTACTGTTTCGAATTGTACTGCATCACTCTTCCATTCTGCTGTATAAATGCAAGATACAGAATGAAAAATATTACCGATATTCCCAGTGCACAAAGTAGAACACACAATTTACTTGTATACACTTTTCTTTGGTTTGAATGCTGATGTCCACAGAGCCTTTACAATAAATTTTTCATTTGTTTTCCTTATGGAGAGAAAGACTGAAAGAAGGAAAAGAAGGGATGTACACACTACCTACAAAAATAATAGTAAACCCTTCAAACTAAAAGCTCACCATTTCAGGCAGCTTTTAGTTAGGATAAACACTACATTCACTCATTGTCACACTTGCAAAATATTTCTTAAAAAGCCCCCTACCTATTCTCTTCCTTCAAATCTCCTTCAAATCCTCTGCTGTCATATCTACAAAAGCTTGATAATAGTGTAGGCAATGCATTATTGCTGAACAATTCATAGCCTTGGATTTTACAGTTTAATATCAAATGTTGTTAGGAATATACCTTGATTCACAAATATTTTTCCACACGTATTGTATCATACATTACTGTACACACACTAACATAATTTCTAACAGAATTGATTTTAAAGCAAGATTTACAGATAGAGAGACAACTGTAGAATGCATCTTTTTGAAGAAAACATTTAAAAACTTTAGAACCCCCACAGTGTTGAAAGGCTGTCCCTAGAAAGGACACTGTCAGGATGAAGGCAGCTACAGCATAAGAAGCAAGGAGTGTATGCATCCTTGGGCACCTCACAGGGCACACCAATATACTCCATTCTTCCCTCTTCCCAAATCCAGCATAGATGCTCACAGTTATATTGTCCTACTAAACAATGTGTTTGGATTCTCAACAATTTGTTCTTTTTATGTAGTAATGTCATAGACTGGTTTACAACACTTAAAACTTTAGTCTGATATCTTCAATAGCCATACTACAAACACCAGCTAACAAAAACATCAAGAAGAGAACAATAACCTGAATTCGCAATTAGTGTCCAGGTACTTCTGAATCCCTCATGGTCCAATTAACCCTCATTTGGTTCAGAAATACTCACCAGTACCAAAGTTCTCCCAGGTGATATTCAATTTAAGTAACAGCTTACTGACTTGATAGGCTATAAAAATCTTTAATTAAAAGAATATGTTTAGATTAACTTTCTTTATCCACTTGTATTATCTGACTCTTTCTGCTACACACAAGGGGAAAGATGCAGGAGGCATGCAATACTAAAGGGTTTATCCTAATTTCATATTACCCATTTTAAGATAGATATCTGAGGGACTTAAGCAACTGCATAACAAAACATGGCAGAAAGCCCAATAAAGCTGTTGCCATCACAAGAAAATAGTCTTAGGCACTAGAGGGAGCATCTGCCTTCACAGTCACTGAACAAATGTTTCTGTGTCCCTACAACATATTCTGTATTATGTGCAAAAATAATTTTGAGTGCTGTGTATAAGGTACAAATCCTACCTTTCCCATGAAAAATAAACAAATAAAAGAAACACCAATATTATAAAACCATAATTTTAAATAAATATGCCTTCTTGTCTATTTAACTACTTGTTTAACACCAATTTTAAATTATTTTCCTAAACTTCAGACTCTAAAAGCACACCTTTTCTGCAGAATTATCTAAATAGCCTAACAGCATTAGAATATCATGGCTTGCACTGTTCCAGAAATGAAAGCAATGACATTTTACTTTAAGGACATAGTTTCAGACTTCTGCAGACATCCACATCTTGGCTAGCTGCCTAGACTCACCATGAGAGAAGGGCATTTCTGGGCTGTGATTCACCTGACCAGCTCTAGGCGACTGTCAGAGGATTAAGGTGTGAATCATACTCCCCTATCACCACTTCTATGAGCAGCAAAAGTAGCTGAATGCACATGTGGATGCGTTCACTACAGATAAGATAAGTAGCTCACAAGGTCCGCACCCAAAAACATAGATAGAACACACTAAGAAAAAATGTGTGGTAACATCAGTGAATGGGGGGCATTGCACAGTGGATCACAGTGGCTGGTTATCTGGAGTGTACTGGCAGCATGAACTTATTGTACATTTTCTAGTACCCTAAAACACTTCATTTTTGCTACATGTAACAGATTCAGTTAGGAAAGCAAAGATACGAGGTGCAGAAATACCTTAATACAGCCTATAAAAAGACAACTTAAATACCTACCAAACTTGCATAGATAACTATTTGAAATACTTTTATACGTTCATCCCCTTACAATCATGGGAAACAGAAAGCATTTGCCACCTATGGTTCTCCTTAATTCCTCAGCCTTGCTGTGAATTCCCTTGCTCACTGGCAGGTTTACATACTCACTTCAAGATAGCTCTCAGCCTATCTGGATGCTGCTAACTGAAACACTGCTAAGAATCACAGCCTAGTTTTACCATGGAAGTTTAGTAGCCATGGTTTTAATATCAGGCATCATGTTCCAAGACTTTGTGCCAAGCCCTGAAACAGGAAATTCTATTTTCAAATGCATCAAACTGGTACTGTTGCAGTCAAGGTTATGCAATTATATAATTTTAGCCTGTTATGCAGTTTCTTACTCTTGTCAACAATGATCACCCATGTAAGACAGGATTTAAATTTTGGGAGGAAATATTAACTCAGCCTATGTCCTCCAAACAAAGTACAGTGAATTTTTATTAGAGAGCTCCTTTCTTCTTCCCCTTGGCACTAAGGTCCTTGCTCATTGTGAAGGAAAATGCAACACAAAATTGCCACAGTTTCTTCAGTTATTCTTCCAAATTTACAAAGCAAAGTGATCTCCAAATAGGACTTTTACTGAAAGGTAAGAGACCAAAAGCCTCTAAAGTCTGCTAAGAATGTCTAAAGATGGGTTCACAAACCCACTAGTTTTGACTCTAATAAAGCTGAATATAAATTATTGTACCAAAAAGATCTGAGCTCCTGTAAATTTCAGATCTCTTTGCTACAGTACTGCGGAAACGTTTGAAATGCAAAGAGAAATGTTTTCAAAGCTTCCAGAAAAGTAACATAAGCATTTATCTTTAAAGCAATAATAAAAAGAAAAGAGTAAAATCACAAAAATAAAACTTAAAAGGTAAAATATTGAAGATTCAGCCAATATACAGGGTTTCAGAATATAAACATATATATATTTGGTACTGCAGTAATAAGGTAGCTGGAGATTCCCATCAACATTGAGGTTTGTTAGTCACAAAGACTGTGCCTGAGCTGCAGGGTATCTGACCTGAGCACATATGGGTGCAAGGGAAAAAAAAAATATTAAAAAGGGACAACACAATTAGAAGGAATTACTGTATGGTCTAGACTTGCCCCAACACGAAGCTGGGACATTAAAAGACTTATAATTTAAAGATGAGCAGAAGTGAAGAAATAAGCTTTCCTCTTTTTCACTTTCTCCATTCATTCAGTGTGAGCCTCTGCACAAACAAAATGCTCAGTTGCCTTGTGTTAGGTACACTCTGTATTTCTCCCTGTGCAAGAGAACAATCCGTTTTCAAAAAATTATGTGAACTCAGATTCACTCGCCAGAAGATGTGTATTTTGAGCACCTGAGAGCCACAGAAATTAAAATCTTTGATTCCTGGGTATGTGGGAGACATATTGTTGGCCTCTGTGAGCCTTAAGGTGGAGGTGATAACACTACAAAGATGAAACAACTGTGGAATCAGATAATCTGGTATTTTTTTGCCTTGTGAAAAAAAAAGTTACTATGGAGGCAGAACATTTCAAGTCTAGGAAATTACTCCTTCCTGTTGCTATCTGGTTTTAAAAAGCAGGCACAACTTCACCAACAACTTCCTAAAGACTTGAGTATTTTGTTCTCTAAAATATATGAATTTTTAAAAAGCAGCTAAAAGACATGTATGAAAAGTGATTGGTTCTGACCTACAAGCTTCATTCTGTTTAACTGAGACCACAACCATTAACAGCTATATCCTGTGCTGGGTGAACTAAAAAATACAGCAGACCACACTCAGTCTAGGACAATGAAGAAGCAAAAGCAATGTTTATGTCTCCAAGTTGTATTAAACAGTTTAAAGGATACTTCATAACTCACATCAGTTCCTTCCCCCAGTTACCACGACAGGTTCACCCCCCAAAAGCACCACCGCAGCGTTTGTTTCATCCACAGGCTTCCTTCCAAGCACAGGGCATTGTACATCATATTGTGAGAGGGAAGGCTACAGATTACATACATCATTTCACTCTTCTTCAATTCTTTGTGCTTTGTGGAGTAAAGGGGAAAAAAAACCCTCTGGAGAAATTGAATTCCTTCCATATTTCAAAAACAAAGCTTCAGCTATACAGGAAAGTTCTATTTTTTTTTTTTTTTTTGATTGGTTGGTGGTTTGTTTTAGTTTTTTTTAAATTTAACAGTTAAATCTGCTAAGCCTGTATCTCTTCAGAAGAAGGTTACAGATAGTAACATTTTTGTAAGCTCTGAAAATATATAGTAGAGCCCCCTAACCATTTTCTTTACAAACTGTGGAACACTTGCTGTATCAGAAGCAATCCATAAATATGTATTACTACTTTATAAATATGTATTGTGTTACAGATGAAGAAAACAACTGAGTAGAAGACCTCATAATTGGTATGGTCCTTTATTTAAAAATGAAAAACTCCCCATGTAATTCCACAGAGAATAACTTTACATGTAAGCATGGAAAGATAGTGTAGCAAAATAGTTTCTAGTTCTTTGTACTTGAACATAGCATTTTTGGGTTTCGGGCTTTTTTTGTCAGGTTGGGCTTTTATCTATGTATTTATTCATTTACTTTGGTTGGCATTTTGGTTTGTTTTGGGGTTATTTTTTTAAGTTCTGTTAAATTTAAACTGAGGCAAAAGGAGTGCAGAATGAGCTGCTTAGGTTGTTGGGAGGACATTAGATAGGGCAGTTTTGTATTCCTCCACTTGGCAACCATGCTCATACAAGTCCACAGCATCTTGAACCTTGATCATTGCATTGTTTTATTTCTAAAGTTGGCTAATGCAACAGTGCTCAGCTGTGATCACTTCCTGAAGGTATTGCTTTGAGTATGCCACCCACATCTTGCATCTCACATTTTCTATTAGACTGAAAGAAGTGTAGACACATGACTGTAATTTTATGCAAGTTCTTCTTATCAAGCAAGCTAATCAGCTATTTGAAGCCTGGCAGTATACTTTGAAATTCATAAATACAAGAAAATAAAATTAGTTGGTTGAACTTGCCTTAGAAAAATATGCAGGTTTTCAAATTTATTCTTCCCATCTAAAATGTTCCCAATTTAAGAAGATATCTACAGATCAACAGGAGCTGCACGGTCCTCAAATGCTGGGCAGAGTCACTGGTGAAAAAAATCCCCAACTGTTCAGCACTGAGCTGATGTGAGCTATTGGAAGAGTCACACACAGGTCCATTAGCTCAGCGTATGGAAGCTTGGAGCAACCTGAATCAACAGAGACGAAGAAAAGACCTGAAGCCCAAGACTCATCATCTAGAAAAAGTAATTTACTAAAGCTTTGCTTTAGTGCAGAATTAGAAGGCAGAAGAACAAATTCTGTATAACTTTTATAGTAAAATTCAAGAGAGATAATATCAGTAAACGGTAATTATTTCTTATTTTTAAAACAGAGGCTCAAACAAGATTTTAATGAAAGAAGGATTCTCATTACTGGGAATATCACCTGTACCTCAGTTCATCAATTAGACATTATCCAACTGTACACTTTTCTATGCAAAATGGTGCCTTATAGACTTTGAAGATCTCTAAGCAATTATTACTACATGTGTTGCAGGCTGCTTTGCCAAAGGTGAGTGTAAGAAAGACTAAGAATCATAATATAATTTTATAATAATATTTGAATCACCTCCATGCCCAAGGACACAGCCTTTGGACTCTTTACTTTGTGTCTTTGATGTCTTTTGTAAAGGTCATGATACCTCCATTCCAGGGTAAAGCCTGAAGAATTTTCAACCCACAAGGCAATTTTTGAGAAAATGCAGTGCTGCAACTTGGAGAATCCAACTCCAAGTGAGCTAGTCTACTCCAGAAAGAAAACTGTAAAAAAAAGGCAATAACTTCATTTGCAAGAGCAACTTGAGTTCTAACATCCTTACACATATTCCATCCATGTATCTTTACAAATCAACAATGAAAGAGGTCTCCAATACTTCATAATGTTCTATCATTCTTTCATTATTTTTTTCAACACAAAACTACTTCAGAGTAGAGAGATCTTTAAAAAAGCATGAAAAACACCAGGTAAGCTACACAGAAGGATCATCACCAAGAACGTTATAAAAAGTGACATGGTCACAGACTGTATCTACCATGTAAAGCATCACCAGAGTGACGCTTTACAGCTGGCAGTCAGGGTTAAAACCCTGTCTTTTTATGGAACCACCTATTCTCTTTTGGCAGAGGAAGGTTTGGGCTGTACATCTTCAATTTTCAGAGAAAAACAGCACTGCCATCTGAATATAACATTACACTACTGTTTAATATTCTGCAATTTAAATGAAAATAACAGCAGACTTGGCAATTCAGTAACCTGAGGTTCTAAATTAATGAACATGGAATGATGAGAGGGGAATATAAATGAAAGGGTTTAGCACTACAACTCCCACAAACAAAGATCCAAGGATTTGAGAAACAATTTTAAAAAACACCTGATTGTTTCACTGCTATTTTTCAGAAAAGACTGGAAACACACCGCTGTTTTCTGGCAATCCACTGATGTAGATCTTTATTGAAACTAAGTGTCTTATTACAAAATGAAAAGATAATTTACTGGGAGTTTATGAGTAAGAAATTATTTTATACTTTCTAATCTCCCTCCCATCCAAACACCATAAATGTCTCATTCTTCTCCTAAAAGCATGTCTCTGGTGGAATATAAAGATGGTGCTTACAGCAACACTTTGAGACAGTTAGTAGTTAATCATATGCAAAACTGTTAAAAACTAGGGGACCAAATAATTTTTAAACCTCCCTCATGCATCATGCAATTGTGCCGTGGGAGTCTGACAGCCTGACGAATACTGGGTCAAAGTTTTGCAAAACACATAGTGTTTAGGTGACTAAGTAGGTAACACAGTAATAACAGCATGATAATTACAAGGAAAAAAGGCTTATAGAAAAGCCTTAGAGGAAATGCAGACATGTAAACATGTCCCTCAGGCAGGAAACAGAACCAAGACTTCTAAAATTCAAGTGTGAGGGTAGACTCACAGAACATAAGAAGGGCAAGCACTGTATGTTGTATTTAACAAACCTTCTTAGTATCATATTGAAATGGGATGCAAGGCTTGTCACAACATCTCATGAGCTTTTTCCTGTTCGTCTATCAGAACTGACTGCCACTTCATTTCTTAATTCTTTGGACTCTCATCTGATTTCTCTTTTAGGTTGATGTCATTGCCACTCAAACAGATGTAACATAGCCTGCAGCTCTTAGATATTCAAATCCTAATTAGAAAATCAGAGAAGAAGACAAGATATTTTCTCACAGGAGCACATGTACTATGGTGACCAGAGAACCCTTGTTAATCACCATTAAAGGATGACCTCCATGTTCTGAACAATGTCTCTGGATTTTGTCCCATATAGAGTCTGTTATGAAAGAGTTTTACCTTATCTGTCTTTTAAGCAATAGCTTTAGGGACTTGACCATTCATGGGCTCAACACGAAGGCAGTAGGCAACCTAGCATTAGCCCTATTCTCATATCATAGAAGTTGCTGCTTATCATATATATTGCTATAAGATTGATGATCCTAATAATCCTGCATTTCATTAAAAAAACCAAAACAATCCAAACACACACCCCCAAAACAAACTCCAAACAAAAACTGGACCGCAAAAAAAGCCCCCCAAAAAACCCCAAACCAAACCCCCAAAAAACCCCAAAAAACTCCGAACAAGCAAACAAAAACAACAAACCCAAGCAACACCCCCCCCTCAAAAAAACACCCTCAAAAAACAAAAAACCCAAAATGATCCCCAAACTAATCTTTGTAAAATAAGGGTAACAATTACTAAAAGTTTAGACTCTGTGCCTATTTCTGCTGAGAGAAGTCCGAGAGGCTGAGTTTTGTTGGTTTTGCTTCAAGTCCACCACAGTTAGCAGCGCAGCTCCATCGGCTCAGTGTGAGCAGCCTCTGGCTCCTTGGCTGCCTGCTCCTCTCAAACATGAAAAGAATTGTATGATTTCAATAATCAAAAGAGTCTTTGAAAGCCACGCTGATTCCCCTACTACATAAGGCAATAAAACCAAACATCACATCTCCTGAAATCACTTACGTTTTGAGCTCAATTCATTCCTAAGTTGTTTTTCTATGACTAACTTGTTGAAATGAAAATTCCAACGTTTTAGTGTGAATTACTGATAAAGACTGTGAACCGCATTCACTGACTTGCCCAAGAAGGAATACTGGACAAAGAGAAGCCTAAAATAAAAACTAATTCACTTGGGGTGTTGGAAGTCCTGTCAACATTACAATGTGAGGTTTTGCAGTTTAGTAGCATGGCTATATATACAGAGCAATACAAAATACATTTTTCTTTCCATGTTTTACAATTTTAGTATGTTTTAGTATGTCACAAATAAACCTAAAATTATTCTTTCTGGACATCAGTATGCCTGATAATTTTTGTAGAGTATCTGGCTATTAAGTGTGGAAACTCACTTTTCAACTTGCACAGCACTGAAAAAAAAAAAACCAAACAAACAGTTTACACAATTTATTCTTTATTTTTCAGATTTTGGGAATAAAAGGAAGAAAAAATTGTAATAATAAATATTCAGAATATCATATTCAGAACTTTGGAAATGCAAAAGAGAACAGATCTGACTGGGTCACACAGAAGTGAAAAACATGTCTCTACTTACTGCTCTGCTGGCAAAGCCACTGTTTGTACAAATGCCAAAGAAAATTAAATAATATTCATTTGGAAGCCATTCAGGGTTTAATTTCACATGATTATAATGAATTAAATGCAGACAGGATTCACAGCATAAAAGTACTCAATCAAAATAAAACAATGCGAGACCAGGCAAGAGAGCTTGATGATTTGAATATGAACAATTCTATCACAAAGCAAATAAGTTTCAGTGACACAGCCAGGGGAAAATAGGTAAACCCCCTACATTACACTTGGCCTTTTAGTTTTCTTGCACCTACTGTAGAATGAACACCATTTGTTTGAAAATATATAATAGTACATTAAAAAGTGAAACAGACTTGATTGACAGAGAGGGACAGGGATTAAAATCCCTAAGGTTTACTAGCCTAAAGGCAGCCATGACAAACTGCTGCCAGTTGCCCAAAGCCTGCACAGCTACTCAAGCACACAGTCCTCAAAATAGTAATATGTGGCTGAGGACAATCCCTGCTGTGCAGAGCTGAATTTCAAACTGGGCTCAAGAGAAGGGAAAACATCAACACAATCACACACCAGTCACTCACATCTTACATTCATTATCAGGTTTTTCAAAGGAATCCCCAAGGCAGCTATATTTCACAGAATTGAAGGTTTAAAATAAAAGCAAAAGAAAACCAAAGCAACTCCCTCTACCCAAAACTGTATTTATTCTATTTTATAAATGGGCAATAAAACATATGAAATAAAATTGCTCAAGCAGACTTCAAGACAAAAATGTTTTTGGGAAAGTGAAAAATAAATACTAACATAATACATAACAAGAATGACACTGCTACCAGGCAACTGAATGCCATCCAATATATAAATTCTTAGCCAAATACTATATACTTAAAGCTTACTTTCCAGGAAAGCCTGCAAAGAAATTTTGATTTTCTGTACAGAAAAGCATAGCTACCCCTCTTGTCCTTTCCTACGTGAAAATTCTATGTATCATGGCAAGTATGTACCAAGTATCAGCAGTAGGATGTGATATGTTAATGTGTTCTAATTTTGATTACTTCAGCAGAACTGATGTGTGAAGAAATTAAAGTCTCTGCATTAGACAGATTAATAGAGTCTAGGATGAATAAAATACGCAATTAGCAAACTGTTTAAATTAAGAAGAGAATTTGCAGAGAGTAGGGCATATTACATTCATGTGAATGGCAGTCTACTGATTTTTTGTGTTTTCTAGTGTCAGACTGAAATTTTCTTTATTAGGGCACCCTGAAAAGCGCTGGAAGAAATTAATAAAGACTTCAGAAGGATTTATGTGTATTTTACTGATCTAATGTGCTTCAAGAAAGCCAAACTAGTAAAAAATAAGGCAACATTTAGTAGTTCATGAGGAGAGCAAGCAATTAAAACACACAGGTCTTATTGATATGTTACACGTGCAGATGAGAATGTTAAGTACAGCCTGAGAGTTGTTGGTTGTATTTATGTCCATTTTACTGCAAGACATCTGCAGTCCTCATACAGCACTGCCCTAGTGGGAAGTCTTCTTCCACATGGCCCTTTTACACTGGTGGGAAGTATTTAATAAAACCCCCCAAGATTAGACAGAACAGAACAGTTAGTGAGACTGACTGCAGCCAGCAATGTCATTGTCATTACCCCACTGAATGAATTACCCATCATTCTCACAAAGGAAATGTGGCAACCAGCAAACCCTGGTTGTGTCAGGCACAGATGGGAAAGCTCCCTCCCTCTGCTAATTGTCTGGGAAGGAAACTCATTAAATAGCGTTTTTCACCTGTCACAGTCCAAGAGCAAACTCAGCAGCCCTCTCAGCTGCCCACTTGTAGGGAAAGGCATAGCTGATGCTACATGGGGTTCTCCTCTGCTACTAAACAAATGCCATTTCTCAACACAAAAGAGCAAAGGACCATCCCTTTAACAATTAAGCTCCAGTAGACCCCAACGTCACATGCACCATTAAGTTTCTATCACCATCCCAAATAAATGTTACAATTCCTGATTTTCATAGGCAGCAGATCATGAATAGTCTAGAGGATGAGTTCTGTATTTTGTTAGGGCTTTTTCTCCTTCTTGTTTCAAGTACTGTCAGCACAATGAGGCTTTATGAAAAGACATTTTGATTTAAAAAATAAGAAAATATATTAATTGTTTTCAAATTATTTTTACTTTTTCATAAAACAGGCCCATTATTATTTGCACTTAGTAGAAAAAAAATTAAAATATTATACTGAGAGATTTTTTCCTGCTTTGTTCTCTGTTTTATTAGACTGCTTAATTTAATAGCAGCATAATTTTGTAAAATTCAAAGAACAAAAAGCACATACATCATTACTGTAAATCTATGCTAGACCAGAAGTAGTGGTCTGTAGTACGTTCTGTAGTATGCTGGTATAAAACAGAACAGGATTTGGGTTTTGGCATTTGCTAGAATTGTTAAAATAACTCCTACACATTTCTGCTACTTCATTGCGTTGTGAAATTTGCCAGTGGACTCAGAGAAAAATTAATTACTACACCTAAAAAATTTTACACAATTGCAATATTAGGTTCAAACAGAGAAGATATTACTAGAGAGTAGAAACTCTCTAACAGAAGAATATATCAGTGTAATTATGTATACTCATATAGAGATAACAGAGGGGAAAAAATGAAAAAAACACCCAGTTATACATCTCACAAAAAAAAATACATGCAGTTACTTCAGAGTAGTGCAGCAGTCAGCAAAAATGCAGTTCTTACAGAGACGTGAGTGAAGGGGCATGTGCAAGCTCAGAAGAAGACAGTGTGCCCCTCCTATATAGTCTTATAGGGAGTTCCACCAGTTTCCTGTCAAACAGCTCAGGAAAGTGGGAGAGTGGATACAAATCAAATCTATAATCAAAATTTCTCCCACTCCTGCTTTTCCTCTCCCACCCCAAAGAAAACCTCACTAATGCTTATCTGTACTTCTATATATCATGGCTGGGCTCTCCTGCACACAAACCTATTCTTGTATTTCAAATGGTTTGCAGGAAGAACAGATTTTACTTCAAAGTAATGCTGCTTTCAAAAAGAGCTGCTTAGCTACCAGTTTCTTTTAATTTATGATTTGCATGCCAACTTTAAACCACAGAAGAATTTTCTCTCACAATGACATAATGCAGAGCATTGACACTGAAACTGAAAGAAGAATTAAGGAAAATAGCCCCAAAATTATTCTTATTGACAGGAACAGTACCATGTTGCATGTTTTTTAAAAGGACTGGTCCCAATTTCAGCCACTTTTCTAATTTAGTATGTTTTTAAAGTGTTGCTCTTTTTATTCTTTCATTGATTCCTTACATAATACAACAAACTAAAATTTTTAGTAAGATTACTCACTTTCTGCCTTAGCCATAGATCAAGATCTAACTGATGTAGGAAACAGAATGAAGAACAAATGGATACCTCTTCCTTTTAGTAAAATATTATCCATAGGGATGGAGGGCAATGGCTTTACAAAACCAGAAAAATAAAAAGCAAGAGCAGTGCAGGTCAGCCCAACAGCCCTCTATAAAGCCTGTTTTCCATCAGACTCATGATGGGCAGTTTAAAAAAGGAGCATGATGGGGAGCAGTGAAGTGGTTCTGTAGCTGTTCAAGCTGAACTCTAGCCAAGTATGGAAAGCTGCATGCAAGACTGTCACTGGCCAGTCTGATGCAAGGGAAAGATGTCCCCAAGAGCAGATTCATACTAGAGCTACCCAGTGCAAAAGCAGGATAACAAATGGTAAAGGATCACAAATAACAAGCAAAGACAAGTATCTGTGTAGCAAAGAAGAAGTAAATCCACAAACTCAAAGAGCAGCACTGTCCGTGCAACTGGTCATGAAGAGGACATACTATGCAGCAACTGAAAAGGAGGTAAGGCAAGCAAGCTTCTTCTGCAGAGGAAAAAGAAGAATCAGTGCCTACAGAAGAGCCAGGATGAAACAAAGTTTGTCTTTGTTTTTTCTGCCAGCCCCAAGAGCTGCTGAAGTAACAATTGGAAAACAAATGAGTAAAATACGAAGAGAGACTCCCCAAAATGTAATTTTCAGACTCACAATTCACACTTTACTGCTTGTCTACAGGGTAGAAATGAAGATCCTGCTGCTTTTATTTTTCTTTAATTTATTTCCATAAGACACGATGGTAACACCCATCAATTTAGACAAATTTGTTGCATAGACTAAATTTGCCTATTTTTCTACTTTGTGTCCCACTTTCATTGGCAATTCTCCAAATAAAAATATGGTGTTAGTTCTTTGGTTTCCTTTGTCTCTGTAAAGATTGCCACAATGTTATAAAATATCCAAAAGAACACACACAAACCCCCATATTGTGAAAAGTTAGTTAGTCACTGCCATCCTATTTGTTTCTTGCTTCAGATGGAATATCCCCATTATGTTCTCAGATGTCAGACATGTCTTGTGAACACAATGCTGTCAAACTATAATGGGCAAAGAATTTTTTTTTCCGTAATGGGTTTTGCTTGTATGAAGAACTGGGCCAAGTATCTACTAAGTTATATCATTTCCTTCAGTGAAACTAATTTACAAGAAAAATGAATCATGGGAAAGACAAAGACTATATCAGCTATTCTATATCCACCCTGTTCCTTCCTGTATCTGTGCCTGGAAAAACCAAGCAACATAACAATAGAGTAAACTCCAACCTGCTGTAATGCCATTGAAGTCAACGATGTTACAGCATGAATGAAGTTGGCGCAGTGTCAATTCAATTTTTAGCAATGCCAAAGTCTACCTCAGCATGCAAAGGTTTTCCAATTACTTGACAATATGAAGATAACCTTCCTGTTAAAAGCACGCTGTATTCATTCTAACTGGAATTGTGCAGGTAGGCAGGAGGCATACCATAAACTTAAAACTAAATTAATGCTTCAGGAGAGTAACAGAATAAGTGCTCTAACAAGCTTCATATAGGATTAGTAGGAATAGCAGCAATGTATTGCCATAACCATCTTGTTTGCTTCACTGAGAGCACAGTATTTAGGATAGGAGGGACAATGTCATAGCTGTAAGTAATTTTTTATCATAAGTCCCCATGTCAGGTATTTTCATACATTTTCTCAGGAAGGCCATCCTTTGGGACAAAATTTCTATGCTTGTTTTGTTCGTACAATTTCTGAGGGTAATCTGTCATTCTTGTAAAATTGCATGTAAAAACAAAAAACAAAACAACCAAAACAAATAAACCAAAAATCCCTCAAACAAAACAAAAAACCCACAGCAAACACCTAAGCATAAAAATATTCTATCATCAATATAAGGATCAAAGGATTATACAGCTGCTTTTTTTTCTCCCCAATTAAGTATCTCAAAAGTAAAAGTATTTTAAATCTGAAATCTACCACCCATTTTATCTCAATTTAAAGACAAGCCACATAACAAAAGTCTACATTAATGGCTCTGCAGGTGTGTTTCCCTGTACAGTTTCACAATATACATGCTGCCTCTAAAGTCGATGATTGCCCAAAGTTCATGAGAATGCAGAAATAGAGAGGGTACAAGAACTGTCGCAAAAAGAAAAGTATGTAGGCCTTAAGCACAAGTTGTGCTGATAGAAAAATGATGAGAGATGAAAATTTTTTACTTACTTTGGAATTACTTAAAGATTTTTTTGAAGGGTGTTATTGTGATGAGCAGCAATCAGACTAGATTTGAGTATGTGATTTCCTAGTGCCTCTTCCACTACTAACACATTCTCTTTTGCAGAAATTGAAATAAAATCCATTCCCATGCAGGTTGTACTCACTGTTTCAATTTGGTTTCACTAAAATTGCATGTCACCTGACCTCAATATTACATAAAACTAAATGCCCATCTGAAATATTTCTGAAAGTCTTTTTCAAGTACAACAACTATTTAATATGTGTTCATAAGGCTGCAGCAGAATGCGTAGTATTACATCCCTGGATTGCCCCCCGTGAGCAGTGCCATCTGACAAATACCTTTCTCTTGGCTGAGCTGCAGCACCTGTGCCTGCCACTGCTATCCACAGCTTAAAATTACACCATACATAGAAACTTCTACTCCATCTTTTAAAATTAGGCTTTTATATCCTTAGTGCTGAAAATTTATTTTAGATTAAGAATGTGTAGGTATAAACACTACTGTTGAAGTCTACCAATCTTTGCCAAACTGGAAAAAAAGTTTTAAACTAAAAAATAAGAAAGAAAAGATGGATTAGGTACAATATAAAAACATAAGATCAAGTTCAAGACAATTACTGATTCCAAAACATGGATGTATATTTAACAGCTTTGAAGAGAAAAACAATCTTTCATAACCATTCACACAGTGCTCTTACATATCCAAAAGAGCACTTGAATGAATCACACTTCCCTTGGCAACAGATGGGCCAAACAGGTTGATGGTGTGTTGCACTGTGTAGTGAGCTGATGCTCCAGAGACTAAATCCCGACAATGCCTCACTGACCTAGACATGTCAGCTTGTGCCTCAATTTCCCAGTCTTCAAAACGAAGGCCAGTGGCAGTAACCTTACTGATATGCTTATGATTTACTCAGGACAAGCACTGCAAATGCCAGGAGCCGGGAAGTGTAGCAAGTAGTGCTATGTCACATGTTTTCAATCACACAAGCTTAACTATTTTGGATTAAAATGCCACCTTGTGCAGGGGAGCTGTGCAAATAAACTGCTCTGGACCTTGCTTAGTGTCTAAAATGGCATTTTTTTTTTCTAAGTTTGCAGTCAATTCAAGTCACAAGCAAATACAACGCAGTTTCACAGCCTCAGAAACAGGCTAGGAGGGGCACTAACTCAGTTTGAATTCTGTTCCTTGTGCTCCAGTAGAGTATAAAGTGTACCATGTTTGTGTTGTTGAAATATACATCCTCTGATGTATTGCATTGAGTGAAGCAGAGCACAAACTCATCTGAAAATACCATTACCCAATTCCTTAGGTGGAGGACTTTCTTTTGTAGATCAAATTTCTATTCCTGCTTTCCTACCAGCAACTCGTGTAAGTGGCAGTCAGCTGTAAAAGGACTTCTCTATCCCCATGAAGCCATTCTCCTTTTCTCAAGGTTGCTTATACTGTCTTAGAAAACAAATCTGAGCCATGCACTGCGTGCATAACAAAGGCTGTAGTGCATCTCTTTGCTTAATATGATACCATAAAATTTGGTCATTGTATTCCAAGCAAAGCACTGAATCTAAAGATCTTACATAAAAAGAGCAAGTAAACCTTGTGTAAAGAAAATAGAAAGAATGTAAGAAATAAATATAAAAGTGAGGAATAAACAGTAATAGTTATGGTTTCAGATATTTTTCAAGGACTACAAAATTAAAAGAAAAGTAGGTAAAAATGTGTTTTAAAATTTATTTCAGAAATGTAATGTGACAAAGTATACACTACATTGCCAATTAAAAAAGGCAACAGCTCAGTCAAGGTAACAGTAGATGTACTCCCTACAAGTCTGATAAAACAGTGTTTGAGCTACAACAGCTCAATTCCAAAGCATAGCTCTATGTGTCCAGAAATTCATCACTGGCAAGACATAAAGAAATGAAGGCAGGCAGCCAACATTTACTGAAGGCAAATAAATAACAGTACCTAAAATGACTCCAAATATACACAGCAATATAGCCATAATTTCAGGGAGAAAAAAAAAAAAAAAAAAAAAAAGAGTAGCTAATAAAGGAATGCTTACAAACAGCTTCAGCTAGGAATCCTGCTCTTTACTATTTACCCATATAATATTTTCATACTTCACATGCAAAATAATGAATAGTAATGAATAGTACTGAAAATTCTTTGATTGCTTCAAACTGTTCAGTAACATGCACTACCATCTTAATCATACCCTAGGTATGTTGGCAGCAGTGCAACAGAAGTGGGAGTCACAACTGAATTTTCTTCCGTAAAGACCAGATCAGCCTTTAAAGATTTAGAAAGGAAAAGTCCTGAAGCATCTCATTATGTATGAAAGGGTTTATTCTTCAACAGAAAACAAAACAAGTTCCCTTATATTTAGAAGGCACTAAGGAACAAATCTTATGGTTTAGAGGCTTAAATTGAATCTAAAAACTCTCTTAAATATAACTTAATGTTGATTTTTGCTGCATTTTGAGCAGCAAGTACAAGTCACTGCAATGAAGCATATACATATGCTGAGGTGGTAACAAGAGTACATATATTTTATTGTCCCACACACATTGAAGCAGTTATGTATTCTTCACTAGATTTTTTTTTTCCAGAAGAACACACACAGTGTGTGTGTGAGCTCAGTACCTCTCTGAACTCCCTTCTATACCCTTTAACTACATTCCAGACTGCCAGAATGATGCATTTTTAATATATATTGTACCTATATTTGTTAAGTTTAGGAAGCCAGTATTATTTAACATTACACAAAACATTAGCACATAGGATATTAGGCAAAAAGACAGTCACCTCCTTGCAGGAGACTGAAAATCCTTAGCACAGTTATATTAAGTTTAGTCTAAAATAATCATCCAGAGAGAGAATTTTGATCCACATGAGTCTTTAATCCTAATCAGCCTTAATGCTAAATTCTTTCTTAGTGGACCAAACCACAACATTAAGAGATATTTTCTACAATATAATGGCCTGCTACATAGAATTATTGCAATTAGCTCTAAACCCACAAAAGGTCTCATTGACTTCAGTTCAGGCATAAGCATCTGCACTGCATTGCTCTGTATTGTTAAATACTCCACACCAACAGATGCAGAGCATTACTGTAAGTTGCCATTGATCCAGGAGATACTCCCTCCAGTGTATCTCAGTATCATTGTTATGCAAAAAACATGCATGCAAAACCCCAAAATCCAATAAAGAATACCAACAGGATTCTCATTTTGTTTTCAAACAGAGTGGAAGAAAAAAGTGACAGATTTTGAAAAGGGGCCCTTTACAGACTTGCTTGGCTTTTCATGATGGATCAAATTATGTCACTTTTCCTCCTTCACCCTGCCCCCAACCCCTAAAAAGGCAAGGAGGTGGTCTCTTAAAATATAGCTACTTATATCAAGCTATTGTTTCCTTTCCCTCCAAGACCACCCAGCTTTTCAAAACTGAATCATCTCTGCACAAGACAGATTGGAGCACTACCACAGCTCTTTATGCAAAGACCTGCTATGCTGCACTATTTACCATCCCTGCATAAACAGAGCACACTGTACTGGCTGAATACACACATATAGAGACAGTAAAGGCTGGGGGGAAACCATGAAATCTTAGGCAATTGTGGAGGGGAGAGCCATGACTGAAGTCCTTCTCAAAGCTCAGGAGGCTGCTTAAAAACAGGAGCTTTTTTTAGAGAATGTCTGTAAAGCCTTTATTTTCTTCCCACAACTGGAGTTTTGAGTCTATATCTTTAAGGTGGGAGTGTAATTAAAATTTTAAAAGAAACTGGAAATCATCACATAATAACAGAATTCCAAGTTCTAGCATTTCTGCAGGAAAAAAAAGATAATCCAAGGAAGATTCAAATTCTAGTTTGCCCTGGAGGCTGGGGCAGTACATTGGGCAATACAAAACACAGATTCTAATTATGGCTTTCTTGTTACCTGCTTCCATTCTCAGATTATGACGCTTCAATTTCCCACACAGATACTGGTATATTGCTACTGGTCTTCACTGTGTTTTGAAATCTACAAATAAGAAGCAGAAAGTATGAAAGGAACTATGCTATTATAAAAATGAAGTTGGGATACTACACAAGAGATAGACACTGCTTAGGGGCACGTTTTTCTAGCTGGCTTTGCCCAGCTTGAAAAAAAATAAAATAAAAGGGACAAGGTAGGAACTTCTTCGAAGACAGAAAAAAATCACAGTGGGGGGTTGCTCAACACCGGTGCCTGCCCAGATAGCAAGATTTAGGTGAAGTGAAACACACCCTGGGCAATGAAGAAGAGCTAAATTATATACACAAAAACATGTCAGGCATTTTGTCCTTGGCTTCCAAAGCACAACACTGGCACCAGCGTTGTTCTGTATTTCATCAGATTTAGAATAACCAATTTTTACTGTGGTCAGTTGTACATATTCATGACCAATCATGACCTTGCCACCCCACACTGTAACTGGCACAGACGGTATCCTGTACATCAGCAGCTGCTCAGCAGTGAAGTGGGGCAGGCAAAGAACCTACTAAGACCATGATCAAGACAGGGCACTTCCTTCTACTATGACATGTATCAAGGAGCATCTAAAGACAAAGTTATCTTTGAACTAAGACGTGTCATTAAATCTAATTAACTAGTATCAACACGGTTAGACTGGAAATCATAGACAAAGGAGAAAAAGTGTTCACTAGACTATTGTAAGTAATATTATTTTGATCCTGTCTGGATGTGGGTTAATTTTAAATACTTTAAGATATGCATTTTTTAAAACATAAAAAAACAGAATATAACTGCTCTCTTGCTACTAGTATTTAATATGACACTTAAGCAAAATGCTTCAATTTAGATTTTGGGTTTGTATTCTTAATTTTCCTTCTGGTTCCCTAAAAATTATAAGAGTTGGAATGTGCAGCTCATCTTGGAAACAAGGTTGCTGATTCTTCGTTTCCCTTACACACAGCATAAATATGATAATACAGCAAAATAAGGTAGATAAATTGGAGCTGGGGGTGTCAGCATGTGGAGTTTTCCCAGAAGCACAGAGGGACAGGATGAGTGACACCGACACAGGCTGTAATACAGGAAATTCCAATGAGATATCAGGAAGTAACTTTACAAAATGAAATAGTCAAGCACTGAAACAAGGGGTCAGTCCAGTTGTTGAACACTTATCTTTGAAGGGTCTTAAAACTGAGCTGGATGAAGCTCTGGGAAACCTGCAGTACTTCCTCCTAGTTCTCCAGAGGTCCCTCCAGCTTAAATTACTCTGATTGTAAACCACCTAGAAATACCTTGCCTTTCAAATGACCACTATGTGTAAGACATTTTAACTGACTACAGTTCACAACATGATAATACTTTCAGCACTGCCCTAGTGGGTGAATTTCTGCTTCTCAGGTAGGCAAATAACCCACACACCAATGACCTGAGAGGCTGCCCTGAACATCTTAAGCTTGCTTGACAAAAATTAATTTATTTTTTGCAGTCTTGGCATGTTTCCTTCTCTCTCCATCCCTACCCACAGCTGTGTCCTATAACTAGTTTTGTGCCTGTAAAATAATCAGGGGCATTAGCTCTTTGTGATAACTACATCACACTTTTCCCAAGTTGCCATTTTTATGAGGTTTGATGTTGCCTGCTTCTAACTTGGGCTTTGAAACCCTCCATGTACAGACAAAAAAAAAAATTAATTGTGCTTCCATAATTGAAGTTTAGCTACCCAGAGGTCAGCAAATTAGTTACTCATTGGAACAGGATGTTTGCAAAAATATATGCTCCCAAATGAAATATATTAATAAACAGCTAAAAAGGAAGGTGGTTGATAAGCTTTCTACCGCTCTGATACCTACACTGGCATTTTATTGGAGTAATACTCCAATAAAACCATATCCAAAATCTATGCAAAATTTCAAAACAATATTATAGTTTAATTCTCTACTTTAACACCAACATATCTTCACAGAAATCACACCAACAGTGAATGACTGAATTTTATAAACATTTGTTATAAACATCGAAAATAATTTTTAAGTGGAAATGTTCCTGCCGTTTTTTGCCAACCCTCCATTTTCTCCTAACTTGGTAAAAAAAGAAGAGCAATCTCCATTGTCAACTGCTTCGGATTAGGCTTTGGACAGAGTAATAAATTATCATTATTGTTATTATGCTGTATATTCATCAGCAACTGAGCCTTTACAAACTTCAGGAACACAAATATAGCTATAATGTCACAAATACCAAAATCCATATTCATGAACAAGGAGACACAAAAGGAGCAAAAGGGAAAACAGAGATTTTTAAACTGTGAGAAAATGCCCAAGTGGAAGAGTAGCTGTTGTGTTTAAAATATTTTAAGGCTCGAGCATATACAAATATATCTGTATATTTATGACACTGACTTTGTCAATTGACAGAAGTTATTAATGTCATTCATAATGATTAATTCTGATGTCTAATAAATACAGCCTTACTTTTTTTTCTCCCTTCATAACTTTCAATATGAAAAGCTTACTGAACACAATATTAATACTAGACTGAGATGAAAGGAGAGCTTTTTGCCACAAAAATTTTCACTTTTTTCTAACTATGAATAAAATGTCAAAAATCCAAACATGGCCTAAAGCCAAAAGTAACCCAAAACCAATCAGAATATTTTATTTAGATGGCTGCAATTTTTTTTTGCTTTATTGTTAATTATTATAGCCGTTGAAATAAACACCAAAGAGTACAATTTCATTTAAACAGTGTTAAATTAGAATGTCACAATAATTTCATCCAAAACATTTCAAACCAGGATATTCCCAACCACTTCCTATTAAAGTTGAAGCCAGGAAAATTCTGGTGTAGCTTGCTGCTTGGGCTGTTCTTTGTGTGCATGACATCCAGTATTTCTATTACAGAACTCCAGTGAAGAGATAGCATTCCAAATTCAACCATTTTGGAAATTGGAATGAACTGTGAGTACATTTTAAAACTATATTTACATAAATGAATTGTCACTGAATAAGACGACCTTAAACAAGGAATAAAAGAAAAAGCAGAAACTGTCTACATGTAACTATGAGAAGTAACATTACAGCAACTTATGCTTTGATTTTTAATTCATTGCTTTTATTGGAACAAAAAGTATTTGAAAAATAAGTGAAAATCTAATGAGCTTCTGTTGCATGTTCTGGGTAGTGAGTCAATCTCACACTCTAAATCATCCACAGGAATCATGAAATACAAAAAGAGATGCTGTAGATATGCATCTCAGCATTGAATTAGTTATTTTGTCCCTGGATCAAGCACATTTTACCTTCAGATGTGTTACAGCTGTTTTCAAGATTTACTAATAATTCTTTAGATGTACAGGACTTAAGAGTGTTTCTGTGTTTTAGAGAAGACTATCTGGAAAATGCAAAATCTTTGCCTTTTCACCTACCATGTTATACGTGGACATGTTTAACACATCCTGGTACTTCCTGCAGTTTTCAGATGAGGAAATGGCCTGGGTTAATATTAACCATGAAGTTCAAGTGCTTAGGTAGGCTGAAAATACTTATTTACAAAGGAATTTTATGGATTATTTTCTCTTGGACATAGAATACAACTTGATATATATTTTACCTGGTATTTATCAGCCCCTGCACAGCTGAACTACCTGCTGCCTAGATACCATTGCCAAGTCCTTACAGACCTGAGTACCTGTACACTGTGCTTTAAAATCACAGGTAAAGGAGGTGCCTCAGCTTCAGAGACCAGCAACATGCCAGATGTCAAACTGAACCAACAGGAACCAAAAATGCCAATAGGAGAGCCTACTGGTATATCTTCAACCCCCTTCCCCTGTCAGGAGAGCACAGCAGCAATATCCCTATTAAAGCTGCCTTGCATGTAATCAAAGTTACATACATAAACTTTATAAATCTAAACTGTGGCCTAATGTTTTTCGGTAAGTCTCATGGTTTTTTGTATGCAAAAAAGCAGTTTCAACTGAGGACTGTCCTCAATCCAGATGAGTGTCATCTACAAAGCAGGACCATTTCCTAAGTGGGGGCTAACATATTCCCAGATGCAAGAGAGAAATTATTTTCAGTCTTGCAGATCCTTGCTGAGGCCTTTAAAACAGAATGGGAGGCTTCCCCTTCCTCATGTTTTGGGGTGTTTTTCCCTCCCATCTTTCATTTCTACTGTAATTCTTCAGTGTAGCAAGTTGGTAGAAATAATAATATGGATATGGCAGACACTTTAATGCCTAGAATCAGATCTCTCAGCTCTCAGAAAATTTCATTCATGAAAATCTGGGTACAAATTGACTTGAGACATATTGTTAGACATACCCTGAAAACATGTTCACGCTTCTAAATTTATTTTTCTACCTAGTTTTGGGCCCACTGGGGTTTGGGTCTCAGTATGCCACTGAAACACATGAAAATGGAAACAGGAGTGAGGCAGCATAAAGCAGTTTGTCAGTCCACATTCTGCAAGTGTGTATGGAGTGAAAGAAGCTCTGCGATGTCCAAGGACAAAGGGCATCTTCTGTCACACCATGTCCCAGAGCAGAATCTCTTATGTATTTAAAGCATTCATAGTTATGTATGCTTCAGTGGTTCCCCAAAGAGTGCTTCCACTTGCAGACTGACACAATCCTAAAAGACTTGGAAAGGGAGGTCCAGGAATGCACAACTTTCAAAAGTATTGTAGCAGAACTAGGAGGCCATTCACAGCTTAAACCTTTCTTAAAAGCCTCAGGTGATCATCAATACATTAGATGCTTTTACAGAATTAATAATGTTACAGTTATTAGTTAATTAACTAACTAACAGATTTACTATAATTTGATCAAGCACAAACAACAGCTTTTAAAGAAAATTCGTGTTCTGGAGAAAACAGTGATCTTCATATTTGATTGATCTCTGACACTGGCTTTCATTTCCCTAATTTTGTCAGTGAAGTTGCTATTTTGTAAGCCCATTTTAGTGCTAATTGGAGTAGTTGAGAAATTAACTTTAGTTGTCTCAAGCTACTAGTACAGAACTTCAGTCCCATCTAGTTTTATAGGAGAACAGGAGCACCATTGAAGGCTACAGGAATTTATTGCAATAGAAACAAATTGCTGGAGTGTTCACAGAGACTAACAAGTCACGCTCCAACTATTTTCCCAAAAAGTTATTCCCTTATTATAAACAAGCCACCTATTTCATATTTCTGGAACTGGCAGCTGTTTTTTTTGGTGAGTCGTTTTATTTGTGTGTTTTCTCCTCCTAGGCCATGTTTTGAGGAGATCTTTCCCGTCCTTTAACTACAGCAAGGATGAAACAGGTAGTTTAAATTGCTGAATAGCAATTTCAACAGAATTGCTGTTCATGTAAATTACCTACCCCCTGTGGCATGTTTACTAACCAATCAAAATATTTTCTTCAGACAAAGCACTGCAATAAATTTAAATGAAAATAAGGACAACCACAACACAAGACACATAATAAGAGATTTGTGCACAGCATGGAAAGTATCTTTTAAGAAAATTATGTTCATGCTTTACAGTGCAGAATTTTCAGAATAATATTGTGTATTTATCATTTGCTGCAGTACAGTTGTTTCCAACAACTTAATGAAAAAAAACTCCAATACTATGTTGCTATTGGAATTGCTGGGAATAAAAAAATTAATCTGAGCAAAGCATTTGAAAAGCCATGCATATTCTATGAGAGCAGATCTTTTATCACAGTCTTACTATAAAAATCACTTACTGAAATGTACATTGCAACCCAGCCAAAAAAATGCATCTAATGATTTCTGGGGTCCATTGCAAGTGGAGATGGAATATAACAGAACTCTCATCAAAAATTATAGGACAAGGAGCACACATCAAAGCTGCACAGAAAGGATGTGTAAATACCCTCTAAAGTAACTTTACATCCCCATAACAGACAGATGTTAAAGACCCCAGTTACTAGCAAGCTCAAAAAGTGCTCAGAACGGCACAATAAACTATAACTTCAGGAAATGACACCTATCCCAGCCCACGGTAGAGTCTCTCAGTTTGCTTTGGTCCGTGAACTGATAGTCCCAGCAACTTTCCACTTCGGATTTGTTGATATTTTACATATGCGTGTGTGCGCATACGTACATCTACGTATCTATATGGATATAAAGATGTAAAAAACCCAGTCCTGACATCCTGAACCCAGATACAATAAAATTTCAACCCTCTTCAAATCCAAAATTCCAATATGCGCCATTTGACAGGTCACCTGCTGCCACAGTGTGAGGCAGTCTCTGCTCAGACTCTTCCCAATGCAGGATCCTCTAAAAGCGTGCACCTGAAGCTAATGATTGCCTAAGCAGCAAATTGCTGGGGGGCAGGAAAACAGTCCTGCATCCCTGCTACTTGCTTCCCCATTCGAGCTCTCTGAGGAGTGAGATGGTCAGACCTACCCTCTCGGGTAGCCAATCTGCCCCAGCTCCCTTGTCTGTCTCTGCCTTTCACCTTCAGAGAGGAGAAGTGTTGTTTTGTTTGGCAGGATGGGTCCAGTCAGATCTGGAGATGTGCAGCCTTTGCAGTCCCTATGGCAGAGCCCATCACATGGACCTCACTGCATCCCCAGGTCTCAGCACTGAGGGGTCTGTCAGGCTGTGCCCCCAACTGCTTGTGACCAGTGACTGACTGCACAGCCAGCTTGAGACACATAGCATAGCACCTCTGGAAAAAAAGGCATTCTCATGTGAAATGTCCAGAAGTTGTTTACCATCTCATAGTCCTTTTCATTACCACTTATTTTCCCTCTAACAGCTCCCTTCTGAACTGAGTCTGCATATTCAGACAGCAAACACATCTACAATACAACAACAGACAGAGCTACCCAACCCGGGTTCGGTTTAAATCCATTCCCCCTATATCACATCTGTGCAATGGAAACAAGTACACCATGGAAGAGTGCATTGTCACAAGTGCTTGGCAGACAAAAGGCAGAAGCCAGCTGGTCCAGCAGGTCCCAGCCACCTCCTTTAATCATCCAGCCTGAATGCATGTTCATCCAACCAGAAAAGGCCAAATATTTGAGACACATTAAGATAAAGAGGATGTCATTGAACTAGTGGGGACAATGCAGAGGCAAATAGAGGAACGTGCCACTGGAAATATTGTGACTGGAAAAAGGGAGAGACCTTGTACACAGGGAAATGTGCCATGATCTGTCATAGTCCATCAGGGAACCTGATCTGTACATTCTGAATTAGGAAAAGGGAAAAAGTTGGAAGCATTAAATTGAAGAAACTACAATTTTAACTCTTTGCTTTTTTTCAAACAAAAGAAAAAAACCAACTAGATCATAAAAAATAGCATTTGCATAGAGAAGTTAGAATGAGAGTGACTTATCTTGCAACATAAGGACTTTTGCAATGAAACTGAAGGCAGAGAAATGAAGGAGGGAAAAGTGATCAGTATTGTTCTGCAAAATTTAAAAAAAAAACCCCAAAGTACGAGCAAGGATATACCTAAAGTTTTGACAGCCATAACTTGCACAGCTGTCAAGGATACTCAGATTTTGTGAAACCAACACAACATCTTGAAAGGTTATTAAAATCTCATGTTTTATGGGTTTAAACCTGTCTTTAAATATCTGTAATCAGAGTGAAAACAGTTGGAAGAAGTTATATGCCTACTGTGCCATTTTTACAACTTCAGTTATCTGATGCTGTCAAGTACACTGTCAGAGCCAGGACACCAGCCAAGGCAGCACTGGGAACTGGTATTCCCACAAACAAAGGGCTCATTCCTCATCACTGAGGCTTCCCATAGCCATCGTTCTGCAAAGTCAGTCATTCTTAAATAAATCAGAGTTAACAGATGAAAAGAAAAACTGGAAAAAATATTGTGCTTCTGGAACTGGATTCACACATAATAGAAAATTGGAAACTGCTGATCTGTATGCTGTACTTCATTAAGTATGCTGGATTTTGGTTAAAAGTTTGAATATGAAATTATGGTATACAAAACATAGAAAATACTTATTTTGAAAAAAATAACAAACCCTTATGTTTTAAATTTACCCTCTTTTTTTTGTTTTTCCTCAAACCAGGGAACATTTTTAAAAAATTGCATATAACACCTTTGTCTTAAATAACTATTACAGAATTAGTACAGGTTTAGCTATTCAGTTTAAACAAGAGCTGTATCATCCAAAGTGAAAAATCAAGCCCAGAGTTAAACTGAAAAATTCTCCCATGGAATGGTAAGAAAAAAAACCCCAAAAGTTACTGATTCCCGACAGGCCCTGAGGTTATTTTATCTTTATTACTATTTTGCATGAAACTAACAGTTACATCAAGCTTTTTTTAAAACGTTGCAATCTGTTTGTGTTTTATCTACAATTACAGATTGAAAAAAAAAATTCAGTAGAGAAAATTAATAAAAAATAAAAGAAGCCTTGTCTTTCTGCACTATCAATAGTTTAAAATTTTTACTGAATCTTGGCTGAAATCTCCCTACCTCCACAAAGACAGAAGGTTAATTTGAGTCTGAATATCTTGAATCCTGACTCACTAGCACAGATGGCAGCATGGCTTAGAGCCCAGGGTCTAGTTTAAACTCAGCACTTGCCCATTTTGTAGAAAGAATACAAATAAAAACACTGAGAATCCTCCAGTGCCCCTCAACCTACAACCCATAAGAAAGGCTAGCTTTAGAAAGGCTTCCCCATAAGGAAGTTTTCCACATCTGGCTGGGATAACCTTAGGGCATCTCAGGCCTTGGGAACATAGTTACACACAAGGTTAGTCCACACTGTTCATTAACCAGCACAATAGCTACATTTAAAGAAGGAGATAAACTGAGCATTAAGGTTACAAGCATGAATTTAGAGTACCTGAAAATCTGTTTCCTGGTCTCCATCACTTTGGGTGATAGGGTCAGGATGTGGAGCTGATCAGATACAACTATTACACCCTAAATTAACTCTGCCCCAATAAGAAACATTGGGAAGGCCATTAAAGAATCAACTTTCAGACATATTAAGGGCTCAGGTGAGATGAACCATAGGAGCCCTGCACCTCTGAAAACTACACTAGGTGGCCAGATTTACCTGCAGCCATGGGAACAGGCTGCCTGCTTGTTCTCCAAGTGGGGATCATACACAGCCTTTCCCATCCTACATGGGCAAGATGGGGGAAGATGAAGAAGTACTGCAGAAGCAGCAACACTCGTCCATTTCTAGAAAACCCATGCCTGCCTAGAGGCCTCAAAAAATTGCCACCTACATTTCCATTAAGGTCCAATCTTTATCTGTGGAGCTCTGGGAAGTGTCTGTAGTGTTCAGCTTGGTTTAAAAAAACAGAATTAAAGTGCATTCAGCCAGCATCTTCTCCCTATTTACTTTTTTTACTGACACTGCTTGGGATTGTATGTGTTTATATTTCAAGTCTTCCAGTGGCTCTTAAAGGGTAAGCCCAGAAAAACCTGACAATTTGCAACACTACACTGATTTTAAGAGAGGAATGATAGCATATCAAGTGGAAATAGAAAGAGTAAAATCTAAGAAAACATATAAAATTTCAACCATTTTTATTGTTTAATATATTTATTAAAATAAATCATATACAGTAGCTTCTAGTCCTCATACTAGTATTTACAAATGACTTCCCATCTTTACAATGTTTTAATCTCCAGTTAAGTACATGTTATAGCCTTCAATAAACTTTTGCTTCCAGATGTCTGCTAGGCAGAGAAGTGCTATTCTCCCATGTTTCATAAATATGGTGCCTGGAAAGTCATTATTAAAACCATTCTTGTGAATGCTCAGGTTCTAATTCATGACTTCTCTGGAACGATTTAATCAAACCAAGATGTCCAATAGTCAAGAAAGTTCTTCCAATGGGCAAGAGCAACAGATCTTTCACAACCCGTTAGAAGATGTGCCAAGACAAGTTCCTTTCCTGTGTAATAGAAGCCACAGGAATCAGAGTTTCTGATCAAAGTCCAACACCTCAGCACTGCCAAAAGCTGACAAGCCTTTTTTCTCCTCTTTTCTGAAAACAGCTCTGTAATCACACAGGATTTTAATAGGATAACTATCTCTTGGACTCAGACTGAACTCAGTTATATTAAGCTATGATTAAACCATATGACAGTTGCTACATATAGCCTTATTTCACATATTTATTTTTAAAGCATCCTGAGATTCTTATGCAATCCACTACTGCAGTCCAGGTCGCTAAGGTTTTCTTGATACATAGAAATTTCACTTTTGTCAGGGACATTGTATGAAGCATGGAACAAAATAGTGAAAGAGCAAGTGACAATTCTGCTCTATTTGCCAGCCCAGAATATAGATATTGAATTTAATGAAGTTATTCTGTTTTGACCAGCGTAACCATGAAGAGATTTTAACTGCTGGAAAAAAAAATCTCCAATACATTCTTTCATCTTGTGGGGCATTGCTCTGAACTTTTTCATAGCCACAGCACTTAGGAAAGTCATGGCTACAGAATTCCTTCACCAAGATTTAGGAACTGAAATAACAAATTGACTATTCAATAAACTAGGGCTGGTCCAGCAGAGTTTACCTGCTCATGCTTTGCATTGCAGCTTACAGAGAGGTTGTCTTCAGATCACTATTGAGGCACACTCCCATCAGTGGGAATGTGACCTGAGGCCATGTGAAGTCTTTAAAATTTGAAAGCATCATAAAACTGTTCTTGATTAACAAAGAACCAGCATTAACAGAGTCTCTTGTAGCCAAAAGAAAGGAAACTTATCTATAATACTCTGTACAGCCATTTCACATTCAAGCCAGAGCAGAGGTTGAGGAGGAGGAACATCAAGATCTATGCATGTGGCTTTCCACAGCTGTGCTGATGCAGTGCTTCCTGCAGAGTGGGGGGACAACCCCCCCCCACACACAAAGCAAATTACACTGTAACTGAGGGACACACGGACAAGTGCCACTCCAGCCAGCTAACATCCTGCACCAGTAAAGCATTTTGTTAAGTAATTTTGCACCACTGAGATCCTCCAAAAACGTAATGATTGTTCTGATAGAAACTTTTAAAATGCCTTACCAGCTTTGGATGTACAGTTAACGCTTAGATGTTATTCAGTTAGGTGCACCACAGGAAGTAGAAGTTCAGTAGTAACATATAACAGTCTGGAGTTCTGAACTTCTTACCTTTTGTATTACTGATTTAGTGTACAGCTATAGTAATATCCCAGGGCTGATTGGTGCTTCATTTACCAGGAAAAAAAGCTAAACACTGACCAAAATGACCTAATTGTCCTCCAGAGGAAAGATGGTAGCCTTAACATGTAACCTTAAGATGAAAAGTCAGGAGAACCTCAGGACACAGGAAAGTGCTCTTTCCTCAGTTCCTGTTTGAACTAAATCACTTAAATGCGTGTGTGAATGACCTAATTCTGTTTTCTAAAGACGTATTACTTATGCAAGAGAGACCATAACAACCTCTTCACAACTATTCCCAGGCAATTGCAGAGTTACATATTTAAAATATGTACAATGCATAGTGAAATGTAATAGTGAGAAAACATGCAGAACCCAATTTAGCAGAGGGATTATAACAAGTTAATACAGTCTCAGTTACATCTCAATTCAGTAAAAACAAATCTATCAGATTTCATACTACACATTTATGGAAATTTCAGCACCTACAGAGAAATGAGTTAGCTTCCTGAGGCACCGATACTTTCAAATTTAAGATGTTATGGAGGCATAAAAATATCATCAATAAATGATAACATAAACCTCTCACCTAGCATAATTTTTCTTTTAAACCTACCAGATGGGGAAAGAACCTATTTACTCTCACAGTTCTCATCACTTAGTAGTTTCTTATTTGCCCACAATATTCTTCAACCAAATAGGATCTAACTACTTATAATAGTGAAATAATCACAGTTAATATTTCGAGAGAGTTTTTATAGGAAACAATTTTCACCATATGCTTAGACTTGTATTAAGAACAGTTCTTGCGAGTCTAATGTTTTGTGATTATTAAGCTGCAAAATTCTGACATGAGGCCCCACAACTTGTTGTATTAGCTTAACTCTCAGCAAGGACTAAATCACTCAGAACTGTAAGAGGTTTGGGTACAACATAGCATTATTTTGAATTTTAAGTTTGTGGCAGACCTGCTAAAACTATCATTATAACCTAAAGATAACTAGACTTTTTATGCCTGCCTATGCATGGATTGCTTCTGATGAGCAGGAGCAGTGGGAACATGCAACAGATTCCTCTCTATCTGGTGATATTTAGGTCTGTTTGAAGCAGTTCCAGTCAGCCTAAGGCTACCAGTGTGGTGCTGACCATACACAACCTCTCAGCAATTGTTGTATGAGAAAATGCTGTGGGCTTGTGCACAAGTGAAACCAGCTTTTTCCTACCCATTATTGGCCTGATACTCTTCCCAACCAAGCTCTTGATTTTTGCTGATTTCCGTAAGAGAAGAATTTTAATCCCCAGATACTCTCATTATTTTAGAAGTCCTTAATGTAAAGATAAAACACACAATCATCCAAAATGAGAAAAAGGGATCTTTCACCATAAAACTTATACTAACAGAAACAATTTGAAAAAAACAAACAAACAAAACAAAACCACAAAAAAACCCCAAGTCTCTCTAAACAGCGAAAAAGCTAATGTGTATAGCAAAACAGGATTTTACTTTACACATTATATCTAAAATGTATTTGTTCACATCCTGGCACAATCCAGTCAGAAAGGAAACTGTTTGCTGTCCTGCCAACAGTCACTTTATCGTTTGAGCAAGTTGCTTTTCTTTAGTTTGAGAGCTAATTTAAACTGAAAAAGCCAGCAGACCAACTCTTCCCTTGGTGAAGTGGTCTTTACTCACTCCCACTGCCACCCACACACTTGCTTCAAATGTTACAGCTTGGCCAGGGAACAGGAAACAAGTTAGCTCCCTTTGCACTGCTTAAATGGAAGCAGATTATCCCATATGATTGCCAAATGGGCAAAACTGAAGTCACAAGACACGATCATGTGCTTGATAATGTTTGTACACATGATGATCACACTTTCTAATAAGCTAATTAGGGTATTTTGGCACATAACACCCATAAATGTCTTACAAGACATCTATGCTTAGATATTTCTAAGAGAAATTACCTGCTATGCAAAAAACTATTCAGCTACAAAAAATAGAAGAGATGGGAGGCAGTTTTTCAAGCTATTGCCTTCAAGAAACAAAAAGGCTAGAAAGAAGAGCTAAAGTTTAGGTTCTCCTTACAACATACTTGCCTTGCAGCCAGAGTAGTTTACTAACCCAGTAGACAATGTAATCCTGTAATCCCCACGCTGCAACCCAAACACCCATGTGCCAACAAAAGTATGTGGCTTACTCAGAATGGAGGACTGCTTGTCATTTCACAGGCCCAGACAATATCACTGTCAGTGCTGCATTTTCCTAACTACTGCTTTGCTGTAGTTTACTGTAATAATGAAAAAGAAATGTGAAAATAAAGGCTTTTAAAAATTCTCACATCAAGTGTTAAAACCCAGAAACCTTCATCATGTCTCAGAATTAAAGCTATACTTTTTTAATGAGGCTTCGAACAGGAAAGCACACTGGGTACAGTAATGAACAAGAAAATTGATAGAGACTGCTGATTTTATGCAAAGTAAAATATGTATTGCAGAATTAAATGGGATTAAAACAGTTTTGCTGCATTTTTCTCCAATTGCATGACACAAACAGCAAAATATTTTTTTTCCTCCAATTTTAGAGATCAACGTATTCTAAAACTATCTCCACATAGGCAGAATTCTGCAAATGCCGAACCTTAATACTTTGTTGTTTATCTCCTGCTGGAAGACATACAAATCATGGTGAGCAGGAATTGTTTACTGCATCTCACATTGCATACTTCTGAGATTAGATATGTGTGTGTCTTTGCGTAGAAATAACCGTTCATGGTTACAATTTCCTTGAAACCTTACTAAAGCAGCAGTAACACTGCATTCCATCTTTCCTCACACAAACACATTAAAAACTTCCAGACATAGAGACAGGAGCTCATTAGCAAACTGAAGACAAGTAAGATGAAGCATCCCTAAATTATTATTTTCCCATTAATTGTTTTGACATTACAAGATAAAAACCTGTGAAGAGATGTCAAAGCAAAGCACTGTCTATAAAGCATTATATAAAGATAATAAGCCTCTACAGACCAGATTTTAGCCTAATTCCCAGGATGCCACCTATTTCAATTTGCCAAATAAAAATAGCTAAATACCTAAGAAATTAAACCAGCATTAGTGTATCCCTAAATTTTTAATCTCTGAGAATTGTTACAGATGTATTGTCAATCATATACTTGGTATCTAGCTGAATTTTCATCAGTTTATCAGATGGTAATTAAAAATCTCATGTATATGTTGAAGAAATCTATTTGCATGTTACATAAGCCATAGTGCATTATGGCTTAATAAATATAAAACCCATATACACTTTTTTTCTTTCTAGACTGAATTATGCTTCTTTGTATCATGTACAATTACTTCGTTATCATGTACAGCTTTTTATTTTACATTAACATCATGATATGCCTGATTAAAATATCAAGGAGTGTTTATATTTGCTTCCCAGACATTCCAATTTCTTATTTCCTCTATCAAGATCAATAATTCATTACAAAAATGTGTGCCTCACATTTGTTTTCAGTAGTCATTCCATTGCCCTTTCACTAACATGAAGATGGTCATAATCCAGTCTTGACAAGTACCCATCTCATTAATGTTCTTCTAATCATCAAGGATGGAATCCCTGTCAAGTTCTAGATAAATTATGTCAAAGCACATTCAACACACAAAAGCATCACTGTCTCAATACATTTCAGTATAAATGGGTTTATTATGGAAATCTGAAATTAAAAAGCAGTGGGCAACAACACAGGAAAAAGTAAAAGAGAATACATACGAGTAGGGGTTTTAGTGATATGCTGAAAGACCAAGTGGGCATTTTTTGTTTTGGGTTAGTGGGGTCTTTTTAAGTTTGCTGGGCTTTGATTTTTTTTCCTCCCATCCCTGTCCTCCCCAGCATCACAAAAAGATATGAACTCTCAGGATTATTATTTCTTTTTCCTCCCAGCACTGTTCTGCTGCCACCAAAATGCTTCAGCCCTGCTTTTTCCCTCCTGCTTTGCACAGTCCTGTCTGACAGCTTCTTACACAGCATTGCCTCAGGGCCAGCACAGGGTTCACCAAGAGCACAGCAAAATAGGGGCTATGATTTCAGTTTCAATGCTAGTTCTTCAGCCAGGAGCAGCAATTGCAGAAAAAAATGAACCCAGCTTTAATGATGTAGCTCCAGGCTAAAGCATGTTAAGTATCTTGGGGCAGGGGATGATATGTGCACAGACTGGTCAGCACAAGCAGAACTAAAACATGCAGAAAAACACTCACACACAAATTCAGAGAATTCAGAAAACCCTGAAATGAGAATTCACCAGTACTAACTTCAATCAAGTAAGTTCTCTCTCCCTTGACTTCCTCCAGAAATAATGAAGGAAGAGAGCAACTCAGCAGGAACCTAACTTTTATCCTTTGAATCAGTCCAGGAAAAACTTGTCTCCCATTAACTACAGAGAAGATTAACTTTTTTCAAAATCTCCCTTTTGTCTCTATTCAGCCCATGCAAGCAGACTTTAAAAGTTTGTAATTTGGGAAATTTCTCAGAGAAGAGATACCCCTGACAAAAAGGCCACCTGCTCCTAAATTTCAAAGCAGTGCTCCAATTATTGCTCTCAATATATAAGGCTAATTATTACTATTAGCTTCTAGAATTATTTTGAATATAAAACACTTTTTCTTATCTTATTTCCAGAAACTGTGATAGTTTAGTTCAAAAATTTAAAAATAAAAAAAACAGAAATTCAGTAATAACAAAGTTTAACACGTACACGGGTTTAAATGTAATGATCAGGTCCATTAAAAATATTGGGCATGATCACTACATTTATACACTAAATATATATATTTATATACACAATATATAAATGTATCACTGCATTTATACATTACATACCTTGACTGCTGTAATTCATTCTAGTGAGGTACAAAATTGTTTCGAGTCAAGCAATAGAAAATTTCCACACCTCTGCCACATTGAGAAAAAAGCCACACGACAGGTAAGAATCATACAGAACAATCCATTCTCAGGGATCACTGTGCAGTGCTATTAAATGTTACCACCACTAAGCACATACAATTTTTCTTAACCCAGACCCCTATCTTCAAAAATAAAGCTAAAATAATGTGAAGGTTGAAGGCTCTGCTAAATGCCCATTCTCAAAACTTCCCAAAATCCCACAACACTCCCCATCAAGATTGTACCACCACAATGCCCTCGATCTACCCCTCCTCACTTCTCTCCAAGAAAAGGAAATAGCCTTCCAGCAAGATACACTAATTTAGCAGCATTTCACCAGATGCTTCTTACGTATAAATTTGTATCTTTGCTGTTAGTACAAAATGAGACAATAAATATATTCAGACTATACAAAATTATAACTCAATCCTTCATTTTTGCAGTTTCTGTATTCAAACATTTAACCAATGCATCTCACACATTTTACTGTTTTTAAAAGTGCATTAAATGACCACATTATAAATTTTTTGTAACAAATATCTCTTAAGATCTTAAAAATACCTTTAAAAAAAAGCTACCCTGACTAGTCAAGGCAAAGCAAGACTACTAGACAACAGAAGGAAATTTCAAATAAATTTCTGCATCCCTTTCCATACACCACTCATTTCAATAAAGAGAAACCAAGACAATTTTCTAATAATATGTGACAAAAAACTTCTTGCTATTATTTGTGGCTGAGTTTTGGAAAAGTTCATGGGGAGCTGATAGTCATGTGGTAGCCATAATGCTTTGAGGTCTTTAAAAAACAATTAAAAGACTAAATATGTTAATACATCCATATTCCCTGAAGGTTTCTAGGCCTGCCGTTGAAATAAGCTTTTGAAAATCTGACAGACAAATGAAATTGCATATCTTTACATTGCCTTGTCTGACTCATGTTGGCTAAGCATCTCCTCACTAAAACTGGACTTCTCCCACTCAGGCTTTTCTGATTACCATCCATAATTACCCCTTCCCTCCAAAGAGACTATAACTCTTTCTTACAAACAAGAAATAGAATATGTTATGTTTTGATATTTCACAAATATCAGGAGAAAAAGAAAATTGAGTTAAATATGCTGATAATGAACAAAACCCAAACCCCTCTAAAGAGTTCCTGCTTTCCCAAATATTGCTCCTTTTTGTGTTTATTAGGCTCTACCCACCTGACTTAATGGCATTGCATGAACCTATCTGCGAAGCGAATTCGTCAAAAAGTTGTTACAAAGTACGGCTGTGGCTCAATATTTAGATTTAGATATTTAGATTTCTATGCCAAAGGCAATAGAGTGTTGAATATATAAACATATAGCTAGGCTTCAGGGTTGCTGTATGCCAAGTTATTTTCTTCCCACATATGGGCCATAAACTTCTGAAAGCAGAGGCAGTGATCCCAGGCTTTAAAGCAGCTTATGAAACTTAGCCACTGAATGCCCCATTGACTGGGCATTTCATTCCTCAGCTTTCCTTCAGTCTCTTTGCATAATGGATGCCATACATATAAATTCATGTCCCCATACATTAGATTTCTACAGTTATTCAGCTGTCTCAGCGCCTAATTGGATTTTTAAAAGCACTGAGTAATTTAACATTTATTGATTTCAACAGAAGTAAGCATCCACGTGATTACCTGAGTCTGTAAGTACACTAGCATCTATAATTTAACTGGACTTACAATGAGATCACCTAATTGGATACTCCAATTTTGTCACTGCTAGTGGTGTGACTTCCAGACGCTGAGTCTTTGCCAATCCAAGGGACTCAGAGCTTTGTAGATGCTCAGCACTTCTGAAACAGCAGACACTAAGCTTACCTGCCTTAATCAGAAGAAGAAGGCTACCTTTGATCAAGTATGCCTGACACAGCATGTTTATTTAAAGTGCTGAAGTATCATGCACTGTATACTGAGAGTCTGCCTGAATAGGAGACTAAAGGGTCCTTCCACTTTCATTCAGCACAGACTTGACATTGCAACAGCTGTGTTTAGGTAGGCTGGAATAACAAAAACTGATTCATATTTCAAAGATCCTTAGGACATACATCAAAAAACCGAAGGTTCAAACTGAATTATCTTTAAAAACCTGTCTTTGCCAAAGAGTGTTGGCTCCATGCTGTCCTACTCTTTGAAGAAATGGGACCAAAGACACACAAGCTTTTCTGTGAGATTCATTTTGGAATTTATTTATTTATGCCTGCTCGGAAATTTGGCTGGCATATCCCTGTTGCCCAGCCAGTTATTAGTATAGCTAGAATCTGCTATACTGGATACATCTTGATGGAGTAGAAGTATATCTAAACACTACAAACAGCTAGTGTCAAAGGAATGAAACAAAGTAAGGAAGTGAAAAATTCAAGCACGTACAAGAGTTTGTCATGGAGATAAAGACTGCTATTTCTTGAAATAATCTCACCTTTAAAATATGCTTTTAATCTACGCTCTTCAGGGAGCTCTCAACCCTAGCCAAAAATGGAGCTCAGTGCAATGAATTATCTAGTTTGTCCATCCTAAAAGGAAGTTTCTCATTAAATTGTGGTGATAACAAAACTGTATTGCTTAAGCACTTAATGTGGAAATCCATAATATAGAAAACATTTAAGACAGGGAAAAAGTTTTGTCTCATTAGTCTTATTAGTGCTACTGTAAGGTGCAGAGTAATATAGCAACGATAGTTATGTTATGCTTTTTTAAAAACAGGATGAAAGATTGAATATTATAAATGTAGCTTTAGTTTGGACAAAAAAAGGGAAAAAATCAAGGTATTAATAGAGCCAAGACTAAAAAACGGACCTTTGTTTCCACTGCCAGAAAACAATTTCAAAAGCACAAAATACAATCACGTGATACAGTCTTGTAGATCAGAAGATCTTAATTCTGTCTCTGAAAACTTCTAGATGCAGGTTTTACACTGCACTGGTCCATGAAGTCAAACCCAGGATCACACTTTGAGGTCTAGGTTGGATAGCAGGATTTCTCAAATGCTTTTATACTACAGACGATGTCTTAACATGGTCTTACATGCATCTGTCCTTTCATAGGAACTGACTTTTCACAACTCTGATAATATCTTTTCAATGACTATATAAGTTGTTTATGTACAAGAGCAATATTAGCAATGTGGTTTTTTCTTTCTTTTAATGCAGTTTTAAAATTGGAAATGAATAGGACATATGCAATTAGTTCGCTCTCTAAGGATCAAATACTTGTCACATAGTTATCAGACCATCAATAACTTGTGAACCACAGAGAGAAAATCTTTATGACATACTTGAAAGTCAAGAAAAATAGGCGAACAGTGAGCTTTGCTCATTTCATTTTACTACTCAAACAAATCTTAGCACTGATGCCTTAAATCTACAATATATACAAGGGTTAATATAATAGCAAGTGATATTTAGTAGCATTTTAAAACTAGGTAATGAATTGAGTTTGGAAGGTAGGGTGGATGATTTAGAGAGAGAAGAGGAAATGAAGGACGGAAGTGGGGATGCATGAGAAAGAAAAATATTTTCCTCATTTCTGATTACCCAGATTCTAAAGATTCTTTGGTCGAAGAAAATATTTAAGATGCAACTACACAAAGATCTCCACTCCTAAATCAAATGATAACGTTGTTGGTTGCTCTTTTCTAGTAAATGCTCACATAGTCAAGGTTTTTCCTTTTTTTTTGGGGGGGGGGTGGAAGGAGAGTAAGTCATTTGCTTTTAAAGGACTTTTTTTCAGTTATAGGAATAGAAACATCATAGAAGAAAAAGAAATACTGAACACTTGTTCAGCTGCCAGTAAAGCTTTTCAATTATCAGTTGGTCAGATTTGTCTTTTAAATACCAGCACAAAAATTTACAGGAACAAAAACACTGATAATTCTTGAAGACGAGCTAAATAAAGCTTTTGCCCTTGGAGAAGACGGAGAGTCTTCCTAATTCAAAAGAGTTTTATAGAGCTAGGTTTTCTATTTTCTTCCTTTAATAGGTTCAGGATTTATTTCCGTGGTTGTCCAGCATTCTTTCTATTTTCTAGATAGTCCTGTTTGCTTGGTTAGTCACATGCAGACAGCTATTGATATAGTACAACTGTAGGTTTCTGCACAACATAGTCCAGAAAATAAACACTTAACAATTATCTTTAGCTCAGTCTATCTCTAGAAACAGAATTATACCCCTGCTCAGTTTTCAGTTCCCAGAACTCAGCTGGAAACCAAGCCAATGTAATCTCAAAGCTCCCTAAAATATCTGTGTTAACACCAAATAAAATGGGCAGAAGCTGAAGGATCCTGAACAAGGTGCTTCCTACATAAAGTCAGTTTATCTCAGGTCTGAATTCCTATAAGGTTTAATTCAAAGCACTTGTTTCTCGTTGCCAGTAGTTTGTGTAAGTTTGATGCCAGATGGCAAAACCCAGCCTGTCACCTCAGTAAAACTACCTTCCTAAACAGCCCAAGCCCCCAGCAAAATGTCAGTACGGACAAACACCAATTGAGAACATATGCCCTCGGCTCCTCTGACACTGTCCTTTCACAGTACAGCACCTTGCTCAGCATGGATGCATGGCACTGGGAAAAGCAGCCAACTCTGCATATGTTCCAATAATACAGCAACACTGGCAGCTGTAGCCTGGCAAGTTTTTGGAGTGTTGTGCACACCAACACAGGAATAGAGGGGGTGTGGTTTGCATTCTAGGATTTAATTAAAATGAATACAATTTTCTTGAGGCCTAAATTCCTCCTCCTTACCTTCTTTTGTATGTGATAAATTAAAAGGGAGGAAATCCTAAGAGGAAGGAGGGAGAAGATAAATAAAATAATTCTTTGTCACTGAGGAAAACAATGTGGTAGCAAAAATGCAGCCATGGTAACTTAGCAATTACATCCCAGTCTGTTGTATGATAATTAGAACTGATGAGGTCACTTTTACCTTGGCTTCTATGCAACAGAGAGGGAACTATGAGCATGATTTTCAATACTTTTAGATGACTACGATTTCATTACTGAATAAACTGCTAATTGCTTTAGTTGTAAAAGAAAAGATGGCAAACAAGTTTTAACACTTATCTTTGAAAAATCCACTTTTCCAAAAGAAGTTACAAACCAAGCAGACCAGCACAGCACACACAGTAAATCCTACATATCACAGTAGGTAGAGAAGCTTCTTTTTATTGCTCAAACCTGTGCACATAGTGTGTGGTGAAAACACTTCTCATTCCTGTCTGAGAAACAGAGAAATGGTCAGATTGAATCAGACAGGCTGACTTTGCCAGACTTGACCCAAATGACAGCCAATTTCAAGCTGCACTGCTAGGCAGCATGCCACAGATAAGAACACTGTGGTACGATCATGACTTACTCGCACAAGGTAAGTAGGTTTTTGAAATTGAAAGCAATTAAGCTATTTGCTTGCTTGTATGGTAACATTCATTTCTGCAAGAACTTTTTCTTGGTTGTTGGAAAGGAAGCATTTGAGTAGCATTCCCTTTGGTTTTAATGGCACATTTTCTAACCACGTGTATGTCAGATGAAAAAATAACCAATAAAACCAGCTTTTTACTCAGAGGAAAAGATACAACTTTAATAAATCAGGCTCTTGCTTCATACACAACCAAACAAATGAAAGATTCTAGTTCTTGGTTTGCAAAGTCAACAGCTAATATTGCTGCTCAAGGGACAGTATCTCAGTAGACATCTGGAGAACCTAGTGATTAATTAATAGATTCATTAATTAGACAGCTGTAGTGTTAGAAGAGAATTTAATTGTTTGGATTAATAACCCTACTAATTAGTCCTAACGAAAATCATCATCTACCCATAGAGATGAGAAAACATTGACTTCCTAAATACCCATCTGCATGATTAACTTCACAATCCCAGAACACTTTAACTAAGTACTGACAGACTTACAAGACTGTATGTGCCACAGGATCATCCAGAGCAAATCTAAAAGCTGTGATTTTTCTGGTACATAGCATGTATATACCACTGAAGACAAATGCTAGTAACAATAACATACCTATTTCTTAATTCTGAAATATGGCCCTGACATGGGAATCTGAGAAAAAAAAATTATAAACATTAAGCCTGTCTGGGGCTATATAAAAACTGAGGCAGCCTATGAATATTACTATATTTAAAGCCATCAAAGTATCAAAGTGACACAAAACAGCAAAGAGGAGCCTATGCAAAACCATGACAGGACTGCAGGGCTTGTCAATAATCTCATTTGTCCTATCTCATCAAGATAGACATAGCTCTTTCTAGAAAAGAAATGCTGAAATTATATGAGGTATTTCATAGCAGTCATAATCATCTACAGTGTGTGACAGCCAGCTTAGAGTTCTGTTTAATAATGAGCTAAAGACCTCATTGTAGAATGTTCCTGTCAACAGAGTTGAATCTGACAGTATGTCTGCTTGATGTTAAATATGCTGAAAATTCTCATGCTGGTTTTCGTCCTTTGTGTCTAAGTTGCCAAATGTATAATGCAGGTAGTACATCAAGGAGTATCATTAAAATAAATTAATGAATTTTGTGAAGGACAAAGGTGCTTCACTGTCATTCACCTCAAAATCCCACCGATAAATGGCTCATTTTGCATGGAATTTAACTTCATTAGCATAGAAAAATGTAGTAGGGATCCAGAGAGGAAAAAAAAATGACATTTTGCACATCAAACATTCCACATGATAAAAAAGTTTACAACCAGTTGGCAAATAATTAACTATGAAATAGTTACACATGAAAGGAGAGGAGATAAAGTTGCTAAAATTGCAAAGGAAGCGACAACTTGACTTTCATTTCCATTCCAGGTACTTGCTTCTACAGACATAAAATTCTCTTCCTGCATTCATGAATTCTTTAGATTTTTAGGTCTTTGCATGCTGTTGATTTTTGGAAAATGGAGTGTACCAGCTAAGTCAAAGACTGAAAGAAACCACACCACATCAAATTATAAAAGCTACTTAGTTAAATAAAATTTCACAGAGTGCCTTGTAGAATCTTAATGGGGCAGAGATACCAAGGATGTTTTTAAAATTCTAGAGCATCACTTTATGCACAGCTTCCTCTGAGTAAAATAAATCTTTTCATGGATGTGTGTCAGATTATTATAATAAACTACATGACATTAGGAAAGAAACCTATAGCTCAAGTGAAACTATGACTTAAATCCATACAAGTCTTGTCATTTTTAGCTCTGGATAGTGCTTATTTTACCTCCAATGTAATGCTTGGATATTACAGACAAAAATCAATATTTCTTCTCACAAACACCTACAAATTCCACAGTTGTATGTTACATCAAATGTTTCTTAACTGAATATTGATCAAGTAAGTTTAGCTATTAAATTCCATCCTACCAAGTATCTGCAAACTTGTCTGGACCATAAGCCCAGCACTTGCAAAACACACTACAACTGACCCAAAATGCAATCTGCAAAGCAAGAACTGAGTAGAGTGGGAGAAGCACTTAGAGAAACCTTCAGAGACTGCTTGGGTAAGGACGGGGTAGAAAGATATTGTGGTTGACCATGTCTGGACATCAGGTATCCAAAGCTGCTCATGGGTCAAGATAAGGACAGAGAGAAGTCACTCATCAGTTACTGCCATGGGCAAAACAGACTTGACTTGGGGAAATTAGTTTAGTTTATGACCAATCAAATCAGGTAAGGACAGTGAGGAATAAACCCAATCTTCAAAACCCCTTCCCTCCCACCTCTCGCTTCTTCCCAGGTTTAACTTCACTCCTGATTTCTCCACCTCCTTCCCATGAGCAGTGCAGTGGGACAGTGAACTGGGATTGCGGTCAGTTCATCACACTCTGTCACTCCTTCCTCCTCACAGAGAGGATTTCTCACACTTTCCCTGCTCCAGTGTCAGGTCACTCCCACAGAAGACAGTCCTCCATGAACTTCTCCCATGTGAGTCCTTCCCACAGGCTGCAGCTCTTCACAAGCTGCTGTGTGGTTCCTTTCCATGGGGAGCAGTCCTTCAGAACAGAAAGCTCCAGTGTGGGACCCCACAAGGTCAAAAATCCTGCCAGCAAACTGGCTCAAGTGAGATAGTAGGAGTGGGCTCCACTCTCCAGAAATTTATAGGTCCCGGCATGAACCTGCTCTAGTCCAGACATGCCACACTGTCACAGCCTCCTTCAGGCATTTCACTGTTCTCCACCATCACATCTCCCCAGAGCACATATTAATAATCAAATTATAGGCTAGAACACATTAAAGCATGTTTGTCCCTTGTTGAAGTCTATCTGCAATGTGTCTAACAACACAATAAAAAGACAAAGAAAGGAGATGATTCATGTACTGGGATGAAGGAAAAAACATATCACTTCAGGCTCCTTTTATACCACATTTATAAAAAGAGCAAATTATTTTTTTTAACTGACAGAAAAAGAATAGATGTAAATTTTAAGAAACACGTAGAAAATACAGCAAAATATGTTCAGCGGAAGTCTGTGTGTGGGAAAACACCTTCCTACCTTCTCTAAGTATACCAAAAGTTAACAAAACCACTCCAGAAAAAAATGAACATTAAAGCTTATGGGAGAAAAAATTTTCAAGTAGATTTATTTCAGGGATAAAACCCACAAATTCCTATTTTGTGGTGTTAGGAAAAGACAGATATCTATTTAGATTGTGGTGACTGCAGTCAGTGAGTGTATTTCATCACTGCTGCTGCCAAAACAGACACCACAGAAATGTGTCTGACAAGTGTAAAGAGAACCTGAATGATTTATTATTTACATTACATTAATAACTGAAGTGTCTGAAGGAAGATGAACCAAGTGGGATAAACCGGTTAAAAATAAATCATTGGCAGTACATTTCCAGAAATAACCTTTGTCCATAACTTAGAGAGACTTTTTCATATTACTTTTTCTTCTGCATTGGACATCATTTCCTCCTGATGTCTATTTAAGAAAGTATCACATATAGTTAATGATTCTGTTTACCCGAGAAACAAAAAGTTCCCTAACATAAGAGTTACCAAATCATACATTTAAATTGCAAACATCAGCTAAAAGTAGATTATTTTCTGAGCATGGAAGAGACTTAGTGAACAGAAAAGTAGCTTAAAGAAAAATCTATTGAACAAAACTACTAAAATTAAGCTAAGAGCACAGGACTGGTCTTGATGGCTTAAGTAGCACCACTAAGGTCCTTTAGCTTTCCCTTTGTCCTTCTGTCTTTTTTTGCAATTTTGACATTTTAAAAGATAAATTAAACTATGTAATTATTTAAGGTGGTATAGATTAAGACAATCAAGAGTCTTTTTTTACCTCTTTCAACTGAGTTATCAGGAGAGAAGACAACTTCTAGCTACGTTGAAGCATAATTGCATTCAGCCTTTAGTAACTGGTAACCATTAGCAGCTGACAGGGGATCTGTCAGTAGACTAAAGGTAATGCCAGAGGCCCTTGATACTATTGTAAAAGATTTCTGTAATGACCTTAAAACAGATAAAGAAAACATTGTTACTGCTATAGTTACAGCTATTGGAATACCTCTTGCAGCTGAACTAATTATTATTAAAACACCATCTCCTTAAATTGTTTCCATCATTATGCTGTAACGAGAGCAGCACACTGCAATAAAACCCAATTCACCAATCCAACAAACATGTACTTGTTTTGAGAGATTAATTTTTATGGTAGACAATGCAAAAAAAAAGGAAAGGAAGTTAACACATGGGAAAACAATGGTCATATAAATTAAATATATATAAATATGTAAATTAAAAAATTAAAAGACAAACCTATATGGAAATGCAAAATTGAAAGAAATCTGGGACAATGGGATTTTATACCTGTGCTTGACCATAACAGAAGTCTCATGACACCAGTATATTCAAATGTGATTTTCCATTCTTTGTTTAGATACTAACAGTGGAAAGAAGAGAGTTTGGGGGATCTTTGGTTGTTATTTGGGGTTTTTTTCTTGTTTTGTTTTTAATATGCATGTCAGCCAAATAATTTAGTGTCAAAATAGAAATGTCAAAGTCAGCCTGCTTTTCTGTCAAGAACACACAGAGAATATGAGCATGTTGCCAACTTCTACAACACTGTCAAAAGTATTAACAGCACTTTTCCCCCCCCTCAAGGCATATGGTTCAGTAAAAACCCAATGAGCTTCCATTTTTTAATAATACATTATTTGTAGCTGGGTGAAAAGCTTAAAAAGCACAAAAGCAAACATAACAGACAAAAATTAACTGATGATAATACAGTGACAACACTGCCATGGTGGACTAGAAGACCTTATAATGGACTACTGCACTCAGTAAGATCTGTAGATGGCAGTCCCTGAAACTAATTAGGAAGGAGCTGGAGTAATGAACAATCACCATCAAGAGGACAAGCACCACCAACGTGAACAAAGTGGCAGTCTCAAGTCTGTGGTCCTCATATGGTCGGAAAATCATGGTAGCTCCTCACCACATCCAGCACAAGAGAGATTTACTACAGAATGAGGGTGATGAAAGCAGTCAGAGCTCTGTGCAGGCCTCTGCAGCAAATACCCTCCACTACCCAGAACTGGGTTAAATTATGTCCACTGCTGGACCAGCACTTCCATTCCTGAGAACAGAACTGAGATTTTCTGGAATGTACTCGTAAGGACTTCACAATATCATTTTTCACTGCCATTAAGGGCCATCTATTAGACACACCTACAGATGTGATACCTCTTTTTTTTTCCTTTCCTTCTTTTTATGAAAGGAATATATTTGTACACACCGGCATTAAACAGTCCCTGGATCCCAAAGAGAGCAGGGCAAACAGAACTGAAACACCAGCAAGAAGTCATAAGGACAGGATCCTTTATCCCTCATTCACCTCATCCTCTTCATGGCATGAATTCTATGACTGTGCTCCGGACAAGTCTGGCCCTGATAAAAAGTAATACACATTTCCCTCTTTTCACTTCACATACACTGCATCCTAGATATTTAACATCTACCTCATGATTTTTGATAAATATAGTTTTGGAAAGAATGCCATTGTTCTACAACAGATTATTATCTCAAAAGTGCCCTATCTTTCCATGGGATTTTCTGTAAAGGTACTTAAATGGAAAGTAAAACTGTACCGTAACAAATACATTTACACCTCCACAGTGTTTATTTATTGTGCACATCAAGTGTAACTACACTGTCACCACCTGCTTTACATTCATATGACAACTGCACAAAAATGTTAAAAACTATGATAAAACGGAAAATGCTTTAATTTCTCATTTTCAAGGTGAATTGGCATGTGTATGAGCAGCTTTTTTCATGGCTGTGCAGTGTGGAATGGCGTATCTTATACTGGATCTCATAAATTAAATCATGAAAATATATATACATTAGCATAATATAGATACAAAATTTTTTTAATAAATCTCCACCATGTAAGAGATTACCTTTGTATGTTTCCACTGTGAAATATTTTAAAAAATCCCAAGCAACCTAAAACCCAAAAAAAACTGAGCAAAAAACCTGCTACCACAACAGGCTGACTTTCAGAAATTAAGCAGATAGTCAAGTAAGAGTGCCAAATACACAACATTTAATTCTTGATTCTCTTTTTAATGGTCTCAAGTTACATGTCTCTCGATAAATAAGTGGCAATAAAAAGGAAACTCATTGAAGAGAAAATGTATTGCAACTAAAAAAGTTCTGAAGAAACTCTTTCCTTTAAATTTAATTGCTCTGGATTTATTTCTACTCAGCTGTAGACATTATTAAAACCACTGGAGACCTGTACTTCTTACATAAGTTTCAGTCTCTATATCTGCAAATCAGCTTGCTTGCTGCTGAAAGTACTATAGGATTTACAGTACGTGTGGAAAATAGCAACAAACATCTGCAAACCCCTTGAATCGGAAAAGCTTTTTTTTTTCCCCAGGAGCTACTAAATAATCAAAAAGTAATAGAAGATATCTTTCTGAGAATAATTCCAGCCATCAGCATTTTCACAACTGTGTTTTTGGCAGAACATTTCCTTTCATTCAAGTATCAGATAATACATCTTTCACAATACTTGCACCAAAATATTTTATTTATAATATAACATATATTATATATAATATACTTAATATATATTATATATAATAATATATATTACATTATATAATATGATACAATGCTGTGACACAATATATTCATATCATGAAGGATTAATATGTGTTGTCACCTCAGGGTATTTTCTCAACAAATTGTTGTTTTCCATTTGATGTTATCTCTCTGTTGGACATCACACTGTTTTGGGAATGGTAGCCCAGGTTGGTTCCAGGTTCTGCCCCACTTCTCTCATTAGAGTTCTTCAGTGTTCTCTACACTCTGGCATGCAGTGCTGTTCATGCAGCTCTCTACTGCCCAAAGATACTTCTCAAATCCCATGTAAACAAACCTAGACCAAAAGAACACTAACACCCCATACATTCTGACAGCTCCATGTTTCTGGGCTTTTTTTTCCCTGTTTTTTCTCTCCCCTTCATTTTGTTCTTCTCATGTTTTTGAAAAGCATTTTGTCAGGAATTCTTAAATCCTCTTAAAATTTTAATCTCGTTCTTCCTCTTGCCCTGGCAGTTCTTTCCCCCTAAAGGAAGATGACAGCTCTACTTCATATCAGAGCATGAAGCAGGCAAAATAATGGATTTACAGGAAACCATTCTATTTCAGTACCACAGATTCCCATTATATAATTTAGTTTTAGGAGCAGTAACTCACAGATTAAAGGTAGAGACAGACATTCAATCCCAGGTAGGACGCAAGACATAAATTTTAGTTGTGAAATACTGAAAAGCCGAGGGTACTCTTTATCACTCTGAGCCAATTTACGATGACATGGCAAAGTAGGGCCAAACCAGGAAGGATGACTAAAGTCAAAGCAACTGTGCCACTGTGTTAAGTGATGCTAACAGTGGCCATGAAAGCGTTCTTCCACCAGTCTTAGGATTTCTGTGTAAACGACCAAAGCATGTGTCCTCTCTCGACTGAGCTGGCTCAAACATCTGACTGACAGCTTGCTGCCTTTAAGAAATTGGAAACGTGTCTTCTGCCTCTGCAGCATTGAGCAAGTACTGCTCTGAGAAATCATGAGCTGCTCTTTGCCTTCTCCATCATCCCTTTCAACAGTCTACTTTGAGTAATTAAAAAGACAAAGGCTTGTTTTACACTTTAAAAGGTTTTCTTAACTCTCAAGACATATCACTTTATCTTTCCTGTCCTGTCATTCAGACTGAAGACTCAGATATTTGGAAGCTACTAGGCCGCCATGACAAAACCTTTTATTTCCAAATGAAATGGGGCTTTGCTTTTTCTTCTTAATATATGTTAGTATTTATTAGCAAGATGACATTTTTCCACAAAACTGCATCTACAAAATGTAGTATTCACAGCACCAATACTTTACAAAGAACAGCGCTGACTCAGGACTGCTGGAGCCCATATCCACATTCTGGACAAATGTGTAAGACATGGAATAAAGATCACCGAGTTGCCATCACCTTGTTATAGTTATTACAACTAGGAAAGGCATTTTGATTTTAAAAAAAAGATAGGAGGGTGCTTCCTGAGCAAAGCACTACTAGACAGGATGTAGAAGTTGCTACAATTCTTCCTTGCTACGAAATTAAATCAGTCTCAATGTAGAGCTCACTAACCACTGCAATTGGTACCCCTTAAGTGTGCAGCAAGAGTCTTAAGTTGATATCCCATTCTACCTTATGTAAAGTTTTTAAAATTTGTTTTCTTCATCCTTCCTCCACTTCAGCAGTTTTCTTCAGTCCAGAAAACATTTCCAGATTAGTCTGCCTGATTTTCTCCTGGCAGCTTCTCTGCAGTGGCCCAAGTAAGGTTTTTCCTCTCAGGGCAGAAGAGCCTCCTTCTGACACTCCTCTTGAAGATGAAGCACCTCACACAGGAGCTTGCAATGGGCCCCTGAAATCCTTACAGATCATTTCATAGATACTAAATGAGAAGCAATTCTGTTTGTGATAAAGGTTTCTGAATATGTGTCCTCAAACTAGCATAATAAATAAAAACCTTCCGCTCTTAACAGCTGCAGCCTCAAAAATCTATGAGTGACTGAGCTCCATGGACCTCAGGCTACACAATTCTAGATTTCCCCCCTTTCAGTAGTTTTCTTTCCTCTGGTGCATGAAACATCCATTCCATCCAGAGGCCCCCTGTGACATCTGTTGAAACATCTGCTTCATTTTCTATTCTGTATAATATCCATAAGAAAACACTCAAAAAACCCACAACTCACCAAAAAAAGTACTTTAATTTTTTACACTGAAAGCATAATAAAAGCACACATCACTTGGAGAACTTTTAACAACTTGTTCTCATCTTGAGTAACATAGTAACAAGCTTGACAGGGACAGGAGAGTACACTTAAACACCCGTAGTCCCAGTGTATCCTATGACATTTACTTTTCTCGACCAGTTCCAAAGAAAACATGTACATATACACTAGACAACAGAAAGTGGAAAAAACCATATCTCATCATGAATTCACATTTGCAACACTGCCAATATAAACATAATTAAGGGTAACCAAACACTACTTCTTTCATCATAACCCAGCTTTTTTTCCCCTCACGTGTCCTTATTCCTTTAGCATACAATGACAAGAACTCAAGGCTTTTTCAGCCAAGGTCTTTAGCTTTTTGTGCTCTGCTTCATCCCTAAAAGAAAAGTCAAACCAATCAGTATGCTTATTATACATTTATCAATCACTTTGGAAGCGATTTGTCCTCACAGTATTTTACAAATAAAGCACTGTTGAGAAATCATATCTACTATTTTAATCTAAGAGTCATAAGCAAATTTTCACAACTAAAGGCCCATTGTTCTTGTTCTATTAAATTTTTTTGTAAGAATTAACTTAGCAAAGACATCGTGTTTGCAGTTCTAAAAGAACTATGACTGTATCTACAAATTCTGACAGGAAAAAATTGAACTCACAACCCAGAGGTTATAAGACTTTGTCATATTGCTGAAAATCCCTTGCTTCACCTGTGCATATAAAGGGAAAAGGGGAACAACGCAACATGGCAAAAGAAGGTTAACTGAAGAAACAGCTTCTCAGTAAAACAAAAATGTTTTGAACTTGGAAACATTAGAAACTACTCTTAAAAAAACATTGTTCAAAGGAAATTCAGCGTGGAAGAAAATGTCACCTGCAGCTGCACATGTTCTCATTCTCCAAATTATACTTCTACCTTTCAAGATCTGACAAACAACTACCAAAGTAAGCAAAATCCATTAAAACCCCACATACACTGCACTTGCATCACCTGAACTCAGCTTCTTTTAGGACCATCACACCAAGAGACATGCTTCACAGGTTCTGGCTATCTGAAGATTTATCATTCAAAATAATAAGGAATTCTAGGTACTTAACAGAGCAACTTTGGTATAGATGTCCTGCCAGGCTTTCCACAGCACAGCCTGTAGCACAATCCATTGTCTGATGATCCTTGGATGTGAGTCCACACAGATCCAGAAAGTCTATACCTTTGCACTACCTAATTTTCATGTTACTTCTCTAGACAGCATTTCAAACGCTGCAATAACATTATTGTGAGGAACATATGATTCAAAGCAAGCGGTGCAAGGTAGACTCAATGCTGATCAGCATTGTATTTATACAAAAAAAACCGTCTAACTAACAAGAAACAAAATATTATCAGCTCGAGAAACTCAGGCCTTTAAAAACAGCCTGAAGTGCTTCTGGAATTTAAAAGCTTAAGACACTCTCCTCCTGATACTCCTTTTCCTGATTTTGAAAGCAGGATCTTTTGAGACAGCCTCAGGAAGAACAAGTTACAGTAAGCATAAGACAGTTAATCATAAGCATATAACTATACACTATTGTGTCCTTGTAAGTGTACACACATGCTTATTTCCCCCCACCAAAATTCTCAATGGGATCCATTTGCAAGTGCTAGGTTTCTCCTACAAAACAGTATTTCCTGCTATAGCATATAGATTTTCAACTGAGAAGAAAACAAAGGGAGAATCAATTTTGATATTTTTCAAGTTCACTTGAAAAATTTTGAAGAATAAAACCTGATGAGCCACACCTTGTTTCTACTGCATCTACCCTTATTAAATAAATGCAGATATTAGCCCTAAGAATATAACAGGATTATAATACTAAATCATTTAATACAGCTTTTCATTTTCTAAATCAACACTCTACTATTTTAACTTAAATAACCTGGGCATTTTTTTCTTCTTAAAGAAAAATTCAGAACTATTACACAGCACAATGTGTAAAACATCACAATATCATACATTACCAACAGGTTTTTCACCCCAAGGACAGTTGGGCACTGGAACAGGCTCCCCAGAGAAGTGATCACAGCACCGGCCTGGCAGAGTTCAAGAAGCATGTGGACAATGCTCTCAGGCACAGGGTGTGACTCTTGGATGGTGCTGTGCAGGGCCAGGAGTTGGATTTGATGAGCCTTGTAGGTCCCATCCAACTCAGAATATTCCGTGATAATACACAAAACATTAGTTATACTGCAAGCCTTCCTAGTAACTACTGTAAATAAATCTTTAAACCAACTTTGCAAGGTTTCTGAAGTCTTTAACAAAGGCAAATACCAACTAATTCATTTTGACAAGTGGTAGTTTAAAGATGAGCATTTTGAAATACTGTGAGAAATAAGAAAACACAGACTGCTGTGTAAATAGCTATATTTCAGAATGCTTTATACAGAAAAGGGCTGTCAAATGCACAGTTTCTCTCGTTAAATACCATTTAATAGTTATATTAGTATGATGCATTTGATTTTTTTCAGCAATTATTTACTTAATATTCCTGTACAGATCTCAAGGGTCTCTCAGTTCTAGGCTATTTGTATACAACCCATAAGAATTTTAATTTAAACTTCTGTTTTGAACATACTATTTTGATGCAAATGCATTTACATATGTTATATTTGTTTAGTGCTGCAGATTGACGTGACATTCCATTTGAATTCTTTTTTATTGTATAAAAAGCCCTTTTTATCAAAGTTGTTGCCTTGATTTTTAATGAAGTGTGCAGTTCAAAAAGCAGTAAAATACAGGGTTTGCAAAGAGTCCAAGTCACTGTATAACTAGATTTTCTTCACTTGACATATTTTGTAGGTGCACACAACGGAGAAGCTTGAAGTAAAAAAGGCTTTCTTATTTTTATTAGATAAGTAATGAACATTCAGCCACTGCATTTAATATCATTCCGGATGACATTGTAGGCAACCACAGTTGTCATGTTCATATTCTGCTTTTTGAGATGGAATTAAATTCAACCATAAAATTGTGTATATGATTTTCTATTAAATCTACTCTTATTTTTAAACTGAAACAAAGAACTGCAATGAATTTTTTCAGAGGGTTACAGTGTTAAAAGACACCCACAAGAGCATCTTTCAATATATTTGCAATATTATAGCTCAGTGAAACATTGAGCAAAATGGTTGTACCCACTGAAGCAGACGCAACTTGGTATGAAAATCTATCAACCTGAATAAAATCTCCAGATAGCAAATAAGAAATGACTTCTGGATGAAATGAGAGAAAAGATACCATAAACAACATAATACTAAGAAGAGGATCTAAAAAGGTAAGGTAAAATGATGGAAAAGACAGCATACAGTATCCATATCAATTGAGACACAGGTACAATCTACAGTAACACAAGTCAATCCAATTTAACTGTTCTTAATATACACCAGGAGCCTGAGAAAAGATCTAATTATGTCAATTCTGCTACACAATTGGTTTAGGAGAGCTGATGTCTTTCATGATAAACACTGGATGTTAAGATGGCTGAACCTCCAACACATAGAAGTTTCCTTTCAAAGTGAAAGAACAAATATCTTCAGGAAGGAAAAACACTATAGATTATTTTTGTTTCCAAGTGTGATTTTAAGTTCAGCATCACTCTTTTTTTTTTTTTTGTACATTTCTAAGTTACTCATTTTTTCTATCAAGCTACTTCATAAGGGACATTACAAAACAGAGGACGGTACAAGTGGCAAAGCAAAGTAGCATCTGCAACTCCCGTTCAGAGCTGTTCCCAAAGGCAGCCTGGGGTGGCAGATCAGTCTGTCTGCTCTGTGGTTGAGTTAATCTCAAAACTGGATAATCTACCCTGGGTCAATCAAAAGCAGACCTTTGCAAATCAAGACCATCAAGACTTACAAATACTATTTTATTTCATACAAAACCCGGGTAGAAAGATGCAAGGATGGGGGGGTGGGGAGGGGGCAGAGAGGAACAGGTACTAAAAGACTTTCAAGAATAGTCAATATTCAGTGTTTGAACTTTTCTTTTAGCAAATTAACATCTGAACAAAAGTACTATTTTCTTCTACAGAAAACCAAGACACAAATCCTCAACACCCCCCAAGATTGCTGTTTAATGACTGTCATATTTTGCCTAATATTTACAGACAGCATTACACTGCAAAACCAAAATGGTTTCACCACTATGGAAGTTTGATTTTGATTTTTTTTTTCATTAAAAAACAACTGAAAATAATGCAGTTATTTAATCTTAATATAACAGCTTCATGTGTGTAGTGCAGTTCACAAACAAGATGAGCACAACTTCAGAAAGTCAGTATTAAGACATAGATACTTTTTTCCCTAATGTTCGTGCTGGTTAAACACACACCTTTAATTACAGAAATGCACACTGCCCCAAGCAAGGCTGAAAAATGATTGATATTCATATTTACAATTTGTTCAAGGCTTCTCATTTATAATTAATCTTCTTATAGCAAGCATAATACATATTAGACATATAACAGCATGCTATTTAACTGCTTTTTGAGTTGTATGAGGTTAGATCTTGAATTATCCCAGTGACATAAGATAGTGTAAACCAGAAAATTCTGAAAAACATTCTTCTTTGAAATATTAAAAACATTCTATGAATTAACATGACTTTTATCAATTATGACGATAACTACTAGCTCTAGGAGATTTAAGCCTTTTAAAAACTGCTTTTATTTTGTGCTTACAATTCATTAAACAAATTCTGCTCAACTAATATGATCAAGTGATTAGAAGCTGGCATTTATGGAAGTTAGCATTTTTAGAAACTGAAATCGTAAATTTAATTGTAAAACTTGAATTTCATCTAGGCAGTAAAAGACATACTGCATCATTAATAAAGAACAAGCAAGATTAATTGAGGTTATTTAAAATAAGAGTATCCAGTACAGTAAAAGGATTTTCAGGAGGGGAGCAGAAGGGTGTGAAGATGTAAACTCAAGGTTTCTAACTTAAAAAACTATCACATCCTTACCACATGCATTTCCATAATACTAACTAAATAAACACAGGCAAAACTCCTTGTGCTAAGTTTCAGACCTTTTTTGATTAAAGTCTCATCTCAGTAAGTAACACACACTCTTTAGAATGTCAGGGAATGCTGCAACTTTTTTCTGCAGGTGGATTTTTTCATCTCATCTGATTTATACACTGTATGGTAATGGGAAAGAACGTGGCATGTAAAACAAGTGTTTGGATGAGATAATTTATTTCTGTTACTTTAATTTTCTACTTCAACAATAAGCAATTTGACTAGACAGAAAAGTAAGTTCATATGTTCTCCAGCACACGTTAAAGCTCACTGAATGTAGAGCTATCTTCTCCCCTTATTTAACACACTCCCCATGGAGAACACCTCATTATTTTGCTTATTGCCTTCCATAATTCTTATTTCTGGAACTTTCAGATGCAACTCTGCAAGCTCTTCTCCCCTCAATCGGTACATCTTTCATTCAGAAGGCTAAAAGAGTAGACTTGCCTTACATTTTTCCAGAAGCACAGATTCTTCTGATTACTTAAAATATTTCGACTTTTATTGTCTTTAATTCTGTAACGTTCTTTGGTCTTAGATTTTGGTATTTTCTAGTTTTTGACCTCTTGAGTCTTCTGGAACCACAGAGTGTGAAGGAAGCCCAGATGGATATATGTTTTACTAGCATATAGTGAGTGTAGAGCTACAGAAATAAAAGCCTGGAAATGTATCATTTCACAATGGCTTTTTAAACAACATTGAAACTATATAGGACCCCATCAAAATAGGTAAAACTGCACCACGTTGAATAAAATCAATCAACCACTACCAAGGCAGGTGCTTGCAAAACAGGATATCTGGCTAATCTCCTCCTTCCTAATTATAAGAATTAAGGATGTCTGTAACATTCAAGTGTTATTGAGACTGACTGCAACTATAGCTCAAGTGAGAGAGTTTTATTGAATCTTTCTTGAAAATTATGGTTTTGCTTAAAAATACTTCGGTTTACTGGCAATTAGAAAAATTCTGCTGAGCCTATCATAAAGTACTCATGGGAAATTTTTCAGTTGGAAGACCAGGTATCAATTTTTTACCCTCTTCATATGCCCCAGATGATCCCCTCACTGAACATGCAATCATTCTAAAAATAGTGGATGTTGAAATCATCTTTCAGTTCACAATGGACTTGGAGGCCATAACCATCTGTTTCTGACTCTAGAACAGGCCTCAACTACATGCCTCTGTTTTATCTTTTCCAATCAATCTTTTAAGCAGCAATCTGTTAGGGGTTGGATTGTTCCCCTTTTCTTGCTGTGAATTCCTCCCATTGTTATGCTAAGTAGTTGTGGCTACACCTTAAAACATAGATAATGTTCTCTCGTAGGGGGGTGGGTGGAGGAGGAGGAGGGGGGGGAACCGGAAAAAGAAAGGTGGGAGAGGGATCTGGGGGGGGGACTCTCTCTCGCTGGGCTCGTGGAGGGACAGGACGCCCCGTGCTTCGCTCTGGCATCTCCCCCTGACATCTCCGTGCTGAGATCCACGCTCCCTGCTTTTGGACATCGCTCTGCTGCTCTCCCATCTCACGCTACTATCTCCGGACACTCTGCGGAGCACCACGACCGACACCGTGAGGGGGAGTCACCTTCCCATCCCCGCTCACCTCTGGGCCTCCGCCGCCATCACTCCAGCCCCTCTTCAACTGCGCGGGACCCGCCCTGCCCCCACAGCACCGGTAACTGAGCACAGGGACACGGCCTGCAGCCAAAGGGGACTGGAGCGGAGCTAGACTGTTCTGTTCTGTTGCCAATTTTCTTATAGCTGTTGTTGTTTTCTGCCTTGTTAAATACCAGTAAAGAACTGTTATTCACATCCCCATATCTCCTGCCTGAAAGCGTCTGATTTGGACCTAAAATAATTAAAAGGGAGGGGGGTTGCGCTCTGCATTGCAGAGGGGGGGGGCTCTTGCCTTTCCTTGGACCATACCTGTCTTTTCAAACCAAGACACTTTTAAGCAGCAATCTTAACATCTGACAAACTGTCTTTTTATTAGTAAATACAAGGCATCCCACAGCCTTGATGGCACATGGCTGCAGACCACTGCCACCAACCCACCTGTTTTGCTCACAAGCACATTTTACTTTCAGTGGCGGTCCAATAAAAATTTCAAAATACTTCAAAAATAACGTGTTATTCAGTGCAGATAATGGCATCAAGTATTGTTCTACTGCCACAATGGCTTTAAGTAAAAAGAAAGGCTATCTGAAAATGATAAACAAAATCCTTCAGAGATACATGTCCCTCAAAAACCCCAAATCAACAGGGAAATATTTCTAGAACATTATTTAAATAAAATCAAAGACCTCACACACTTATATAAGCACTCACATTGTTAAGCAAGCCCCAGAAGGATTTTTCAGGGACTGGGCAGATTTCCTCATTCTTAGAGGGTTTCACTGAATTAAGTTATTAGCACTAGTTCCTAGAGAATGATAAACACTTTGAGCCATTAAAATGAATACAGAAATCAGTGACATGCATGACATTCAGTCCCAGGGATGGTTCCTTATTTTATCTTGTACATATTTGAAAGATTGTTTCATTTTTGAAATAATAAATGTTGTCATTTTTATAAAAGTCATGATACAAAATACAACCATAAAAGATTTTTCCGGTCTTAAATTATGTTTAAAAGTTTATTTCCTTCCTAATGTTCCAGTGGAATGACTTTTTGGCAGAACTAGCTGGAAAGTAGAAAGCAAAGTTAAATGCAGAGCTTAACCCATTTATTTCTGATCTAAAATGAGTACTAATATTTATAAAATTTTGAAGTCTTATTCTAGCTTTAAGTTACTAAAATAATCTTTCTATTCACTTCATCTTATTTACCTTTTGATATTTTTTTCTCCTGAGAAATTATAGGGAGATTACTTAAGAAACTAACAGAAAAGTCCAACTTTCCCTTTTTCTTCAACTGTTTAACTTATTTCTTCATGACTCTCAACAACCCTTTCCATTGGGAAAAATTCCTCCCAGACTGGCTCTGCAGTGAGCTATTCACTGCAGCCCTGTAGTGTTTTGTCTTAACTATTACAGAAACAAGGATTAGAATTAAACACATATTTATTAAACATCCATGTAAAACACTCTCTATTCCGTAACAATCTGGTCACTAAGGCATGCGGTTTTTGGCCCAAAACCAAAGGGGGGAAAAAATTAACTAATTACACTCCACAAGAAAAGGGAAGATGCCCAAGCCTTGAATAAAAAAAGAAATATCAGTAAAGCACATGGAACACATTAAACCAAGAAATACTCACCAGTTTAAAAAAGTAAAGAAAACCAAAAATGGACAAAAAACTGCAACTCAATGCTCAAAAAAAAAAAAAAAGGAAAAGTTTTGGCCATGATTTTGGAGATTTTTTTTATTTCTCCAAATAAGCATTGTCTGTCTTGTGGAATATTCAAGAACTACAGTAAGAGTTGTTTTAAGTCCCATTAGGTCCCATTCCAGAAAACACCTTCCATGGGACTAACACTTGAAACATTTGAACTTTAGACATGTGTGAATGATACTTTTTCTCCAAGTGGAACAGTTCACTTGACTAAAAGTAAGTGAACATCATTAGAGTTTATAGACCCTTATTCTACAACACCAGTTAATTTCTTAGTATATCAGTTTTATTAATGCATTGCAGCTTTATTTATATCCTCCACGAGCTGTAGTCATTCCCACAGTGCTGTATTTATTTCACTGTTATTTGCTTACAAATTTCCAGAATTCAATGTGTCTCTTCTCCTAACCAACTAATCCTTCTATATTACGAAGGAGTAAATATTATAAATTGCAAAAAACAAAATCCATTTTATAGGCAATAATAGCTGGAACGAAGGCAAGCTTTTGCAATTTTACATGGAGGTTTTTCAGCTTTTCATGGGATCATTCAACACAAGGATCTAGAAGTGTAAGCATATATTTTGGTATTAATTAAAAGTTAAGCAAGAGCTCTACTGTAGAGCTTCATCACACAAACATTGTCACTTGTTGAATTTGAATTAAATGCTTGGAGTTTGTACAAAGTCTCTTTTCTTGCAGTAGAAACAGTATTGAAGAGAACATAGAAGTAGTAATAATGAACTTCCACAGAGAGACTACGAGAAAATATCAGTGAGGTCATTGTACAGCATATAACTACCTAGGGCAAAGCAAGTATCACCTTCTCTGCCTCAAAATAATCTGGAGAGAAGGAAGTAAAGCTCTTTTCACCCATGTAGATTTAATTTGGATGATCTTGCTATTTCAGGAAGTTAAAAGTTCTTTCTGAATTGCACCTTCAGGGAAGTACATAAAATTGGTTATTGCCTTCATAGCCAGTGTAAATTCTCCATAGCTTCAGTTGTTCTTTTTCAGATGTTCCCACAACACGACTTACTAAGAGCATTGCAGGCTCAGCAAGTGCATTCACACATATTGTATAACATGTATTATTCAGCTGCTGCTGAACTTCACTTTGCATTCCACTGTCAAACTAGGTTCTATTGTTTTAACTAATACTTAGTACTCTACTGCTTGAGGATCGGCAACACACACTCCTCCGAAGCAAAGGAAGATTTTTGAGGATAACACAGATAAATAACTTATTACAGTAAAATTGATTCTTGTCAGAATCTTATAGGTCAATAAATGTAATGTATGTGTGTGGATAAGTGTATGGACCAGTTTAATAATTAATAAATTATTATTGAACGCTTCTAGAGGAAAATTACATTCTTTTCTGGTTAAAGCCACACAAACCAAAAGAAAAAAAAACCTACTTCCAGTACGTATGAATCTCAGCAATTACTTCACACATATCGTGATTACGTCCTTGATGATTACTTTCCTTGGTGATTACTTTATGCTATAATACTCCATATGCTTTTTCATTTCAAAGGATTTGAAAGGCAGAGCTCTTCCACAATTTGGTTTCCTGCATTTTGTCTTTCTGGAAGAGCCTTTCCAAGGGATCATTTCTTCTATCTTCCTCCCCCAAAGAAGAAAAATTACTTAAATACAAGGCCTTTTCTTCTAGAAGAATAAACAAGTATCACAAATACCACTAACTGAAAATAACATTTGCTTATATGTTGCATTCAACTAAAAGCAACTAGTTAGTGAAAAATACAAAAAACCCTCAGCCATACTTTGTTTTTACTGAAATCCATCAGACAAATACTGAACAAGCAATGGAAAGTGTTTATGTAAGTTACATAAAATCATGTGCAGCATAATCATGGCACATTTATCCATGGCACTGTAATTAATAATCAGCTGTCAACATTCTGGAATGGTTTTCCAAACACATAAAACATGGGATGCTTAAGTATTTTTAACTTCTTTTGTTAACATGAATCTTTGAATAAGCAGAATTATTTTTCCAAAACACTGCACTATTATGAACGCTTGAACAGGATTAAGAGGCTTTTTTGAAATACAAGAGACCAAGTGGATTTCATCTGCTATGTGGGAAGCCAGCGCTGTTCATGGGCTTCTCAGGTTTACATTACATTCATTACCCACAAGCCCTGTTAGGTGTTGACAGTTCAAACTGCTTTCACTGGAACGACAGGCCCTGCAAAACCGAACGCGCGCAGAATTTACGATTCACCACCCATCTGCCAAGGCTGAGAGTCAGCGCTTCAGAAGCGCGTGTCACAGCAGGCTCCCCCTTTCTGCCGGAGGTAAGAAGGGGGAGTCAGGGCCAGAACCAGGAGGAGGGGGGCTGGGGAGACGGCCCTCAGCAGTCCCTGTAAGCTTCAACTTCACTCAACATCGTAGGCACCAACAAAAATCCTACTGAGAGGTTTACACATAGTTTAAATGGCACATAAGTCTGTGCTTCAACCTGCTATGCCAGAGGAGTCAGCACGAATCTGTAATTTGATAAATATTTCCAGGTCCAGAGGAGGACCTCAAAGATGAAATAGAGGGCTGAAGCATGCATTCTGTGAGGAAAAACAGAGTTGGGGGTGTTCAGCCAGAGAAGAGAAAGCTCCAGGGGGACTTTTGTTTGCAGCCCATCAGTTCCTAAAAGGGGCCTACGAAAGAGCTGGAGAGGGATTCTTTTGTAAGGGCACATAGTGACAAGCAAGGGGGAATGGCTTCAAAAACAGTAGGTTTAGATTGGATGTTCAGAAGAAATTCTTTATTGTGAAGCTGGTCAGGCTCTGGAACAGGTTGCCCAGAGAAGCTGTGGATGCCCCGTCTCTGAAATGCTCAAGGCCAGGGCACTGAGGAACCTGGTCTAGTGGAAGGTGGCCCTGTCCATGGCAGGGGGGGTGCACTGGATCATCTTTAAGGTTCCTTGCAACCCAAACCATGCTAGGATTCCACAAAGAATACAGAGACAGAGGTGAAATTAGGAGAGCTTCTTTTGTCAGTAACATGAAGATGGTTAGACAACCTCTTTTTATGTTCCAAAACCCAGGAACACCTCCTGATTCTACTATTAAAAGCAATTAACATACCCTGAAGTATTCCCATTCTAGACTTTAACTTCCCCGTTTCCATAAGGAAATAGGTTTTGTCTATAGACCACATAATTTCACTTCAAAGCATACTCAGTTACATTAAAAGCATATTTTTATCCGATATTATTTTTATTATGCTAAAAAAAGAAGTCACACTTCAAATTACTGTCTGATGCTGCAAGTATGTTAACCATAAGGCTGTTATTAACGGATTTTGTGTCCAACCAAATTGTGTAGTGCAACAACAAAATACTAGACAGATCTCAGAGAATTTCCCTCATGCATCTTCTCAAACTACTGCTTAAGGAATTTTTAGAAAAGAAAAAAGAATATTAAAATACTGAACTAAGAAAAATAAGAAATACAGTGGAAAAAATAAAATTTGTGTTTAAAACACTGATCTAAAAAGATAGTGTTGTACCGTACCAAAAAAAACCCTACCAACACTGTGCAACCTTTAGTAGAAATATTATTTGACAAAGAATAAACTTTAAAGTATATACAAAACATCAGTATTTTCTTATGAAGTTGATATTGAGAGACAAAAAAAAGTGAAATGATGAACAAATAAAACCTTTCAACAAATACTGGTTGTTTACAGCACACATTGCATTTTTCAACTGTTTAAGAATCACATAAGTGAAATATCAAAATAATAAAGCCCTGATGTTCACTCTTGAAGATAATGTTATAAAGCAGATTCTTTTCAGCAGCTACTAAATGTTTTGGGAGGTATCAAAAAAAACCTACTCGGACTCTGTTTTCAATAGCAGAGAATAGAGAACACAAAGGCAGGAGATGTGAAAAAATAGGTCTGAGCTCTTAAACTCATCAAGACAGAGGCTTATGCTTGGATTTGGAGAACTGGATGAACAGTACTCCATAAGCATGAGCAGGAAAAAAAGTCATCAGGTCAGTGGGAGGATTTTTGCAAAAGGCAAACAGATAATTTGTTGCAGATGAAAAACGTTTCAGTGATTTAGACCAGGCAGTTACTTATTCTGTTCCTAGCAGCAGCAATAGGAAGGGGTTTTAGTGTAGGCATATGAACAGAATTTCTGCAGTTTTTGAAGCTCCCAACTTGCTGTGTCAGGAGCAGTTTCTTTATCCATTTCATACCCATGACTCACAAGTTTTGAGTCCACTGTAGTTTCACATGGCAAGGTTTGGTGAATAGCAAATCCACTCTGTCAAGCTGTGACGTTTCCAAGTTGTATCTGGCACTTCCAAGGTCAGAAACAGGTAGGCCTGGTTTGGATTATTCTTCCACTCAATGTGCTACTTAGCTTTAGTGCAGAACAATATATATCTGATGCCTTTTGCCCACTTGGTGTTGTGAAACTTCTCCTCAACATCACCACACAATCTGAGCACTCAAAGAAACCGTAAAACAGAAAGAGCCCATCCACAAAATCCCCTCCACCTTCTCCAAAAAAAAAAACCATCCCAAAAAGCCCACGAAACAACAACAAAATAACATCAATTTCATTAGGGATTTAATATGAAAAAAGAAGCAAATTTCTGAATATTACAAAGCATAGAAGGTTCACCAACACACAGGAGGGTCAGTCTCACACAGAACAATTAACTACCATGTGGAAAATAGACAACACTTGAGAGTGAAGAGTCTGTTTATATCAAAACTAGAAACCTGCATTTACATCAAACTGTAATTAACCATGAATGTCAGCAGGACAATCCCACCCACAGGAAAAGCAGATATAATACAGCGATGGATTGGCAAAGTATATGGAAATATTCTATTTCAGCTGTAATAAACCAAATATATGTATAAGAGGCATTTATGATAAAGACAGAAAAAAGTTTAATCCCACTTGGAATTTCTTCATTTGATCTATGCTGAAAACCAAAAATAACCAATCTTAAAAAAAAAAAAAAGTAAATAAAAAATCCCCAAATCAACAAAACTTCATGGAAGAAAGAAAACTCACTTTATACAACTAAATCTCCCTTTTTTCCCCCATCCTTTTAAACCACAGAGATTGATGCTGTCATTGGAGTAAAGACAGCTTTGCCTGATTAAATTTAAAAATTATATTAGCATTGCAGATAATTAGGAATATTCATGATACTTACCATGTATAGTAAAATATAGCCTTGCGGATAGAATAATTGGTGTTTACAAGGAGCGATGTTTAGGCATGCTCTATACATAGCACTACCTGCACACATGTATGATACCGATTACTAGTATCAGTAAGTGCCATCTAAACTTTCTAGGGGAAAAAAAGAAAAATCAGGAAGACAAAAAAATGCTGTCTACACGAGAAGGTATTTATTTTTACTGAAAAGAAAATAGGATAGCAGCACAGGAATATTGTGGTTTATTTGAAGATCTTCAACTGATCTAATGAGCACATTCAGGTGACTTAATTTGCTATTATCCTTAAGTTTCATGACCTGTAAAATGGTACTTATTTCCATCGTAAAACACTTGAAATATACTGATGACAATCACTACATAATCAAGTACTTTTATTTTTTAGTCCACTAAGTAGGCATCTAGGTCAAGAGATTACAGAATCTAAGATTTAAGGAATAAAAAATATTATCATATGCAATATTAAAAAGTATTCCCACAGCCTTGAGAGTATCACTGCTGAGATAATACAGAGTAAAAACCCAAAATCTTACTAAAATAATTGTTCCCCATTAATAAGAACAGCATTTTGATGGCAAGTGATTAATTTATTCAAAAAACCATCTATAGCTTTCTTAGGAAAAAAAAAAACCTCTCATACTTAAATTGAAGTACATATTAACTTAGATTTGTACAAGTTCTACAGAAATACAGTTGCATGGTTAGAAAACCAAAAAAACTTATTAACTTTGAACTGGCCCTTTCTCAGTTCCTATTAAAATCAAATTGCTGAAATATTAAACACTAACTTGAACTAATTGACACTGAGCAACAATATTACTTAAAATAACAAACAGAAACAAAAGCCAACAGTAGCACAGAGGAAAGTAGTCTGCAATTATGATTTTCAAAATGGTGTTATCTTTGTGGAGATATTACCAAGCCTTTGCTTAATACAAATATAATAAAAACATTTTTGTCAATGATACTATTTTATCTATGCTCAGGTTACGCCATCACTGAAAATAATTTATATAAACACTCTAAACTTTACATTTCCTTTGTCATTGAGAGTTGACAGGAACTGGGAGGCTGCCAGCTAGCTCATCCAGCTGTCACTTCTACTCGTTCCTACCCAGAAGGGGAAAAGAGGAAAATTCTTGTCTTGCCTCAGCAAGATACTCCAAGCAAAATACAAAATTATGTCACTTGGTACAATAGCAGCACCAGAAGACTAAGTGCAGCCTATATTCCCCTAATGTATGAAGCCATAAGGCTTCATACATTTGCAATCTGCCAAAAAGAAGATTCCCCCAACAAGACTACAAGGCCAGGAATCAAGGACAGGAGTGGCTAAGACAAAGGTCCCCTTTTCCCTTTTTCTGCAGAACTTTGAAGACAGACAATCAAACTGTTAAACCCAGTCCCAGTTCTGCTCTACCTTTCACATATTTTTCTGTTTCATACTTCTTCTTGCCCACTCAGATGGCAAGTCCAGGAGATCCTAAACACCGTAGCAAAAGATAAACTAGCATAAAGACTAGCACAAACAAGTATCATAACACTCAATACCAAACTAAAAACTATTTAGACTGAGCCTACAGAATCTATGACCTGAGGTGTAAGTGGGAGCCTGGCTGATACAGAGATATTAAAAAAATAAAGTCAGATGATCTCTATCAGCCTGCAGATCAGCTTTTTACCAATAGTCTCCCAAATCACTCACTGTTGGCTGAACTTGGTATATCTAAATTATAAAGGATATTATAGCTATCTAATATTTGCTGCAATAAAACATTTGCCTATAATAATTATACATTGACTAATCCTGGAGCTTTGGAATTTTTATTTGGCTGTGCTTCTTTAAATGACACTTGACTCCTTACATTGATCACTTAGTTCAAGGTCAGAACATGATGCATTTCCCTCTCGCAATTCTTTCATTAATAGCTTGATCCACTTTAACCTCCAACTTCTCCTTATACCATCCCTCAAAATTTCTTATTCTTTGAGACCCACTGCTTCTAGTTGGAAAACCAACACATGATATACAGAATAGTGTTGTGCAGATCATAACATACATTCTGTGCAGTGATTAACTCTGTGAAGTCCTGGAACTGAAACAGCGTAAAGCAGATTGAAAACACTTATAAACCCACATTACATTAACAAATATGTATGAAAAATTCCATTCAATTGTAGCTTTGTATCTATTTTCCTGACTCCAGGACTTCAACCACTGTCCATCAATTGTCTAAAGATGGAACACCTCAGTTTCTTTTAACTTAGAGATAAATGATAAAAATTTTAAAAGGCAAAACAAAAAAAAGCCCCACCCCCCCATGTCCACTTTAGTAAACCTTCCTAGTATCAGTTTTTAACACTCATGAAAAAATTTTCATTTTCAAATGCTTTGCTTTTTCACTTACATGGCAACGAGGAATTCAACCAAGTCTGCTATTGTGAAGGTTTTTTGGTGTTTTTAGTATAGAATTAAACTGCATCTATTTATCTGTTACAGCCCTTCTGCCATCTGTGACAGATCATATTTCTTTAATTCATCATCAGAAGATGACTTGTTTCATATGCTACCCCTTTACACTGCTGTACATGCATTCCAATCACTGATATTTTACCTCTAGGAAAGGAATCCTTGGATTTCAAGAACCAGAGGGAGACTAATAACAGAGCCCTCAGCAGGACACTGCAGCTCCTCAACACCAATCAGGGATTACATTTCCTGCCTTCCACAGCAGCAGGAAAGCACCAGCTGAGCAGTTCAGAGGAGATCTAAGTAGTTTAGAAAAAACCCTCAGAGCCAATCACAACTGCCTACTGGACACAGCAGTTGGAGAGAACTGGATTAATATGCAAAGCAGGAGGAAGATGCAAGTTATTTATTAACTCACTCATCTGGGTGCCTTATTAAGCTACTAGAGAAGAGGCAAAAGAGAAAATAAAAATTCATGTTAGGAAAAAGTTTCTCTCTTCTATGACAACAACTAATTTGATAAACAGTTATTCCAGCATCAGGGCTCCTAGACGATGCAACTCCTCTGCTGCCTTAGCTCCACACAGATTTCTTTGAAGGCAAAAAGGACCCAAAATACAGCTCCCCAGCCAAGCACACCAACCTACACAGAAAGGGCAAGGGCTGGACAGGTGAGGACCTGAGACCCCTGGCTAAACAGCTTTTTGAATAAGAAAAGGTTGTCATCTTGTCTGGACAAATGGAAATCTTTAGAGGGTCACCACTCCTCGGTTGGGCAACAATCCTTCCTAGACTGTCATCAACAAGAAGCATCTGCAATGAAGTACCAAAATTGGCATTATTAAATGGGAAATTCTCATTCCTGAAATTATCAAGATAAGTGACATGTAGAGATTTTTTGCACACCACATACAGGAGTCAGACTGACAGTACAAAAAAAGGCCCAGTTAGCACTGTAACCTGCAATGCTGCTATAACTACTGTATGTGATCTCAACATTTCAGTTCCCATGCAGCAGTCAAAGTCTGCTCTGAGTCATAAGAATGTAACAAGAACAGTTATATGCAAACTTTGAGTGATGCACTGTGCATGCTGATGCAGTAGACCCCTAGTTTTGAGTGCGTGAAGGAAGAAAGACAGTAAAAACAGGGGAAGAAGTTACTCTTACTTGTCACAGAATAAAAAAAGTTCTGGAAGCAATCAATTGCAAGAAATCTTGATCATAAGGGGGTTAGGTTTTCAGCAGAGGGACAACCCCACTCGTATAAATTGTCAGCAGATAGACAACTTGTCATGCAATGCCAAGACCCCAGTTTACTGTGGAATACTGATATGCAAACCTTAAGGGTATAAACAAACATGGAAAATGTAGATAGGCTTTAGAAGATGCCAGTTTTCTAAAGCAAGTCACTTTCTTATCCAACAGCATTTAGCTATTATTCATTCAACAACAGTTTATATGACAGGCCACTGCTTTATTTATTCCCCATAATATGAAACCAACTCTCCCAAAAAGCCCTCATACTCACACACACAAGGTTTTGTACTTGGGCATAGGATGGCTATACTAACCTACACTTCCAACACAGCCTTCTATGTGTTGTCTTACTCTGCTACATTTCCTTCTTACTTTCCAAAAGACAAAGAATAAACTTGCAATGACTCTCCTGCATGATCTCCACCCCATCATATCCTTCATTTTCACCTCCCACATTCCTTATTTTACAAGTCTTACATCAAAACTTACTTTCCCCCCACCAAAGTCAAACTATCACTTCAGTTTTCCAAAAAAAGAGTATCACCATGTTCCTAGGGGGGAAAGAAAAAACAAAACTTAAAACACAAAACACAACACAATTTTATTTAAACAAGTCTGTACTTCAAATTAAAGTACTCTGTTCTAGATTGACCATTTAAACTCTTGTTTAAAAACTGACTGCTGCTGGCTTTTTGTGAAAAAACAAAACATAAAAAAAATAGAATCTCACATACTTAATAAAAATAATACTTCCCTAAAATATCGTCATAAAAAATGAAAACAGCTTTACTATCCAGGTAAGTACAAAAACGTGTTTTAAAATTTGGAAAGGGAAGCCAGAGGATTCTGAAGTTCTGGGATTATAAATCAGAAGCAAAAAAAACTGCAAAAGGAACAGAAGATGCAAACTCTAAAGACTTCATTTACCTATCAGCAACAACTAGCAAAACAAATAAATGTACACACTCACAGCAATATACATTTGCCACAACAACAAAGCAAAAACATCTTCTCTAGTCCTTGTAAGGCAGAGTATCCTGTTTGTACCACTCTCCTCATTCATACTTCAAACAAGAGAATAATAAAGTTCTGGCCTGCCTTTTCCTCAGTTAATGTATTGCTTCTATTCACACTCATGAGATGTCCTTGGCAATTAATGATTTATCTCACCTGTTCCAGACACAAGCTGATTGTAATAAATTAATCTGGCTTTCAACACTACTTCTCCATCCATATGGCCTCTACTATACACTCATCATTTATCTACAGTGTTTTATGAAACAAGTGGTGCTGGTGAAGGAAATACTCACACAGTAAAACAATATTCTCAGTTATTTAAAATAGGCACAATTTAGAATGAATACATTCGGAACTGAAGCTTAGCTTAGCCCTAGGATGGATCAGTCACAAGTATGTGAATCCAACTGAGCCCTTAAAATTGCACCTTTTACAATTATATCTAGGCCAATCACTGAAAGAGTGTCTGCTGCATGCTGCTTCACAAACAAGTGATAGCACTATTGCTGTAGGAACCAATACACAAGACATTAATAATGTAGACAATTACTATGATCTCAATCACACTTGGAATTATATAAGTTCATGCCAGCTGCTGTAATTTCATGTGTTCTCTTTATTGCTCAATTTCCCTAATTTAATAATATTTTAGAACTTGTAAGTAATCAAAAGCATAAAATTATGCCTTATCTCTCTTTCATACCTTCACCGTACAAGCCTCAATATTTTGGTTGCTGGTGTAGGGCATTGCATGCTTTGGTATTGCATGCTGTGAAAGGTACAATAAAGCCTCAAAAAGGTTCACAGATCATTTGCAATGTATCAAGAAGGAAACCAGCAAGGACAAAATGGTATAAGCTATCCTCTCTCTCTCACTTCATCACATCATTACAAAAAATGAATATAAAAGTCTATGACAAAAGTCATTCTAGGACAAAGAAATGAAAATTCCGACTCAATAAGAAACAAAGAAAGAAACTCATAAGTAATAAGAATGGCTGTGATGCAGTTTTGTTATTATAGCCAAAATATTTATCCCAAAAGCAAATAATGAAGTGGGTCAGTTTTCCTAGACTTCATAAATCTATTTTGTGACACTATGATTTACCACATTTACATCATGCCTTAAAATTTAGCGTATCTACAACATAAATCTACTACTTTTTTACTCAGTATTGTTCATCTGCTATTACTCTTTTAGTACAAAAAAACCTAAAAAAACCCACAAGACAAAACATACTAAATTCAACTTTGCACTGACTCCGTTAAAGTTCTGTGACATTGGTGGCAAACCCTGCCACTCAAATTTTGTGAGCAGTCAAGCAAAAATCCCAACCCTATACGCTGTTGCACACAGACAACATACCTACACTCCTCCAGAACCATTTGTCCTAGAAGAAAGCATAAGTCCCTTGGACACCCTGAGCAGACCAGCACACACTCAACGTGGTGACAGCAGCCCACTGTGTACCTGTGCTGCACATGGATGTGCTGTAAAAGGGCCTGGAAGCCCGGGACAGCCTCAGGCTGCAAGGTCCAAGCACTCCAACAGTGCAGGTATGCTGCTCTCAGACAGAGAGATGCTCCTGCCCTACCATCAGCCAACTGACACTGCCCAGACATCTGAAACAGTGACAAATGGGGCAGCTTTCACTGCTGATGATTTTCAGTGTCCTGAGCACCTCATTTCCAGGCACCTAAAAGTTTCCTATGTAACCTATACGCAACTGATAATGTAAAAAAAGAAGACAGAAGTGACTGGACCTTTTGTTGATAAGTTGTATTAAGCTATTCTCAACAAGTTACACTCCAATCTTATATGCAATCACTGCAACACAGTACAAACTCATGTTCTGTATTTGCCACAAGGAAAACTCTTCATATAAAGTTCATATAAGTATTCATATAAAACAACTTTACATCCTAGCAGACTCAAAGATCTCCTTTATACATAAAGACTAAACCCATCTGTACCTTCAGTAATTTCCATATGATCTTTTACTACTTCCAAGATTCATCTTGGACATGGTTCATCCCTGCCTACCCCAGTTTAGTCCAGGTATTTGAAATACTATTTTTGAGCCCAAAGGCTTACCCAGTAGTCTAACTCTAAAGAACAATGAAGACTTAGCTAATTATGCTAATTAATTAAGCTAATTAGGCAGCTTCAGCTAATGTATGTAAATGCAGCTGTTTCAGAATATTTCATTTTAAAAAGGCTAACATAATTCAGCATGACTTAAGGCGAACAGACACTTTTATAGTAAGTGTAAGCAAACAGCTGTAGTGGGTTGTTTTGCACAGCAAACTATTGCTGTCATACTCCCACAGAGTGAAATGCTCAGGGGACTCAACATTACCTAACAATTTGAAAAGACTAAGCTCAGCTCCGGGACAGTGAAAGTGTAACTTGTACATCTACCTAACATATGTGCCTTGCTGTCCAGAAAATTCTCAGCAGAATAACACAATCAACACCAAAGTCTGAACTGTGCTAATGCTGTTATCATCTAGTTAGCTTCAACCCAAAACAATCTCATTTTGCCTTTGTGCAGGCAGAGGTCATGATTGTAAAAAAAGTCATAGGTCTATTTTACCTTTTTAGACCATAAATGCCTTATTCAAGCTTCAAAAGCTAAACCACCAAAATAGAATTAGCAGGATATAATACACTTTTTATATCATATTCCACTCCAAAAGGTATTGAATATGTAAAAATATTTCAGGGTTAAATATATATTAACAGGTCTTTGATTTCACTAACGCAAAGATTAGCTACAGATTACAACTTCCCCATGAAGGTCAAAGGCCTCAAATGTAATTTCTATTGCTAGGCTGACCTTCAAGTGATGGGTTCATCTGAAATCTGGCTTACCAAAATGTAAAATGGACACTCACATTTGCAAAGTATACATCCTTCTCATATTGCTGCATAAAAACACTAAGACCATATAAAAATACTATCATTACTTGGTGGATAAACATAAGGCTAGAGAAAATAAGTGTTAAAAGAAAGAGCCAAATTGAAACTCTGACCTACATTCACTTTGGGTAACTAGCAGGGTAAAAGGCCAAGGGTAAAAGCAGTCTGTAAAATTAAAACTAGAGACCCTACATTTTGGGAGAAAAAAGGTACTGAGATGTTTGCAAGAAACAATTTAATGTGACAATTGACAATTATGATTAAATAAAACTGAGAGCTGCAGTGTACATACTAGCAGCCTATTCAATTTTTGCTTGCTGTTTATCTTATTTCCTTTTAATTAAGGAAATGCCTCTTTTCCTTACATGGAACTGTAGTGACATTTGACAAAGTAATTAAGTGAAGGATGATCATGATCAGCTGCCTTTGCCCTGTTACCAAACACAGTCAATATACAGTTCATGACTCCAGCAGATGTTCATGCTTTACAGACTTATTGGAAACTTTAGATCTTAGTTTTTCTGTCCTTCCTGTATTACATGGAAAAGAGTCTAAACAGAGAAACCACTGAATTACTAGCAGCAAGTATTAACCCATCCAACACCATCTACTATACATATCAACAAAAAATAAACTGCCCAACAGTTTTATTTCCACAAATACAGAGCTATTATGAAACAGGCAAGTTTGAACTCTCTTGACAAATGGCAGAAAAGCTTGTTTAAGCAAAGGACTCTGTCAGGGTCATTGGCTACCCATCCATCATTCACTACCCCTCCCACTTAATACTCGGCTAAAATAATCCTGCTCACAAAACATGAATCTACAGTGCAGAGGACAGAGTCACACAGCATAAGGAAGCCGAGTCAAACTCTGACTGTAAAGAGGCATTTGTGAATTCCCCCATCACTTATGTCCTTGTCTCTGCCTCTACTCTCATCTCCATATGCCACCCACATGACCATGGACTTGCTCACATCACAGGATTTATCCAAACCAAAGCTAATCTTTCTCAAAGGATACAAAGAGGAGTGGTGTGTTTGTGTGTCTGTGCTCAGATAAGACGAAGGTAACAGATATTTAAAATTAACTGCCTAATTAAAAGGTTGGGTTTGATGTTTTGTTTCTTTGTTTAAATACAACCAGTTTATACTGCTTATAAAATGAGGGCCTTATGCTAATACAGACTACTTCAGCCAATGCAGTGAAAGTACAGTAGTTAAAATCTTATTTGGTAAAAGGCATCTCTAGTCATGCAAGAATGCAATCTCACTGAGCAGCTATGAGTATGAGGTTACAGGATAAATGGCTCCTAGGCAAACTCCTCCTCATCCTGACAATTTCTGGGCTTCAAACACTGGAGTTTTGGCTACACCCTAGACACCCATCTGGGCTTCAAAAATATATCAGAGATCAGCTGCAAAAACTGGGGACAGATATCAGCTAGGGATTCTCAGATCCTCCAGTGAAGAAGCTGAAAAGGAGAAATGAACAGATGAGGCTTTATAGATCAGAGAAATTCTGCAGGGAGCCTGGGCCAAGTCTCATTAGAAATCAGAAGTTCACTCAAAATGGCATATTATAAGTGGAACACTTCAGATGCTTAATTTTAAACAGAAAATATCCAACCATCTCTAGACAAAATAGACTATGGTGAAAAAATATTTTTCAGGTGCAATTATGGTTGGCATTTCTCCTGCTTTATTTTACAAGTACTTAAGGAAAGAATCAAAATAAAATATTGCTACTTTCAATTTCCAATGCAACCTCTCTCAGACTATCATAACCACTAAAAAAGATGCCAGGCTAGAAAGAATCTGCCAGAGAGTGTAAAACCCAAAGAAACATGTACTGAGGTGATCTCTGTTGCATTTCAAAACCCATTTTCTGATGAACAATATTAATATGGAAAATTTCTAAAGAATTCGTAAAAATATTTTACATCACTGGTATGAATACAATTGTTAATGCAACACAGTGACTGTAACCTTAAGTAGGAATTACACATAAAATGTAAGCAAAAATAAAATACTACATTTATTCTTGTGGTCAAAAATAATAAAGGACCTGCATGGGAGCATGTAGAAAAAAAAACAACAGTCATTCAAATATTCAGAAATACCTCTAGTTTTGAGTTTTTCATTCACTATTTCTAACTAACAGGTATACAATCAGTAACTATAGCAGTTTTACATTTTACATCGTGACTTGACTGCTAATGTACTGATGACTATCTTATCTTAGTTAAAATCCATGTTTAATAAGAACGGAAAAGTGCTCTCTATGCTAATGCTCAACAGTGTTCTCAAGAAACATGTTATTATTAAAACAGCTTCAACTCAGAGTTCCCAAAGTCCAACTCAGAATCACAGAATCACTGAATGACTTAGGTTAGAAAGGATCTTAAAGACCATCTTATTCCAGCTCCACTAACATGGACACCTTTCTAAACCAGGCTGCTCAGAGATCCCCATCTAACCTGCATGGAAACACCAGGATTAGCAATCTACCACTCTGGGCAATGTGCCATAGTGCCTCACCACCCTCACAATGAAGAATTTATTCCTTATATCTCAATTTAACCTACCCCTTTTGGTTCAAAGCCATTCCTCCTCATCATGTCACTTCACTACATATTCTTGTAAATAGTCTCTCTCCATTTTTCTTGTAGGGTCCATTCAAATAATACCACTTAAGTGTCATTGTCTGCTCTTCTTGAGTTATGATGCACGAAGGTACAAAAAAATATACAGAAAAATGAGAAAATGGACAGAAAGAGGAAATGTGAGCAAAACTCCTCTATATATTCTAATCAAAAAGCATTCTAAAATAATCGGCAAGCAAAACAGATCTTCCTTCTTTCAGTATGATTTTAAGTGCTAAGAACTTCATTATATTAACTACCTTTCCAATAACCCATATATACCCAGATATGCTTTGGAGTATGATGGGAAGGGGTGAAGAAAAGGATTTATATTACATGCCAAGCAGAAAGGAGGCTGGCAGCTAACCTAAAATTCTTAGTCCATAATAAAAACAAAGAGGAAAAAACCCATTTGTATATGTATCCAACTCTGGCTGTTGCAGTCCATCTAAGTCATTTTAGCTGTAGTTAATTTCCAGCAACAAAAGGAGATAAAGGGCTACATGTGTAATCTTGAATATACAAGATTATAACTAATATAAAGTCCTTTTAAAATTTACTGTTATCATCTATTAAAGAATAACTAATTTTACAGCTTTCTAATGTGCAGCTCTTAAGCTCTAAATCACTGACCATAACTAATAAACAGTGTAATAGCGAGAGTATCTGAAGTAAAACCACAGACTGCAATTTTGTTGATTGTAAATCATCATAATTTTAATGCAAAAGCAACAGCAAATCTCTGTAATTACTGGGTGCATTTTGAATCACTTTTATGATTACTACTCTATACCCATTAAAAATCCAAAACACTGAATTGCACAGGGTATAAAACTGGAATTATGATATACTACAAACTATAATTGAAATCCATAAATTTCCTTACCAGTGTTCAAAATTATTTTGCCGCCAAGAACTGCAGCCCTGCAAAATTCACTTTACAAACATTTACTTTTTTTAAGAAAGAAGTAGGGGCAGGGGTAGTAGTAGTTGCTTTGAAACATGTAAATAAAAAATTTAAAACGTCAAGGATCAGATTTGGCACCCCTGCTTGTTTATGTAATACATGTGGACACCAAACTCAACAATTAAAAAAAAATTCTATTCTAAGTGCTATGCAAAAACTGAAAAGGTCTGCAGTGGTTTAAAGCAGTTTGGACCTGTAATTAAAAACTTCAAGACAACTTGTAACACCTGGGATAACTTACCACCTACCTACAGCACTGTACAAGAATATTCCACAAAATTTTAAAACACTGTATATAATTTTAAAAAGAGAAAACAAAACCAAACCAAATCCAGAAAACAAATAAACAACAAAAAAAAGAAAATACCTACAAATTACTTGAGCAATCTACTGCATTCCCTCGGTAATAAAAAGAAAATTGGCTTCTAGAAATGTATGCTTTTTTTAGGAGAGGTGGAAAGGAAATCAGGAAAATTAAATGCCTTGTAACAGGAAAAGACTTTAATGCTTCTAGAGATATGGAAGTGTATGCTAGCTAGACATTTCCTAAAATATCAGATTAAAAATCCTGAAACAAACCCACATTAAAACTTAGATGGGTTTAGCAGGAAAGAGATATCAGAATATTTGTGGATGCAGTCTATTTGAACAAGGAGAGACCAGAAGAGCTTTCCTTGTTTCAGCTATCAGAACAAAGGCATTGAAGAGATACACCTGTTCTTATTGTGCTGTGAGTCTGGGCTATCCCTCAAATGGGGACTGTTGTTGCAATTCATGTCTTCATGCAAGGAGATACACCCACGTTGGAGACTATGCACAGGGCGCTGTGTCAGGGTTGTTCTTTTTACACAATAACCTACATAAACTTTAAAAGGCCATCATTATTTTTATTTTTTAAAATATGGAAACCAAATACACAATAAATGTAGGCTGAAAATCAGAATAGAGCTTCTATTTAAAAGAAAAAATTGAAAAACACTTTTGAGGATCTTGCAGCGCTTCTCTTAGGATGACTGATAGGAATAAACCAGTTGCTAAGTCCAAAAGATTCCTCCATATCTACATACTGATGTCATTGTCTGCTTCAACTGGATACTAAACTGTATTTTAGGGTGCAATAAAAATTGCTTTTTGTTCTGGTGAGTGTTTTCCTAAATTAATGACACTGCCAAAACCAAAAATAGACAATTTGCAGAGCCTTCCTGCAGAATCTCCAGGGACAGAATTTGAAGAGAACAGAGTAAAAACTGCACCTTGCTCTTTCTTTACCTTTCCTCTCCTTACCCTTTCTTTCCCTTCCCTCCCCACCCACCCCTACATCCCCCAACCTCAACACAGTAATCTCTATTCGATCTGATAATACATTCTATTCTATAACATTCCAATACGAGCCACAGTCATGGTTGAAAACGTAGTCTTTAATCTACAAGTCCCTTTACACAGATTTCTAACTTCCTCTAAGTGATTTCCTAATTTCCCCAAAGCTCCAGGCTAGGAGCAACTGCAAAATGTTTCCCTTAAAAGCAATATATTGAACTGTTTGTTTTCAGGAATTGTGCAGTGAAAGTGGGTAACAGTGTTATTTAAGAATGTTTTTTGCTATTGAAAAATAAACTGTTGAAAACACCAGACTTCACATAAGTTGATTAATGTGTGGTTCAGCAATTAAGCATAAAAAAAAAAAATCTCCAGTATGCTGCAGCTTACCCCCTTTCTCATTAAGATCAGCATTTGTGAATCAAAACATATTCAGTCCATTAGGATGATAATGCAGATAACAGTCAAAGACACTGCATGGCTCCCACTGCATTAACCAGAAGATCTGCTGATTATGCAAGTAGGGAATAAGATATACAGCACTACATACTGAAACCATGAGACTTTTTCTCATTTATCCCTTCCATTGCTAAGCCTTAAGGAAACAAGAGTGACATTTTTTACTTTTTTTTCCTCCTGCCTGTGCATTTGAACTGTCCAGGGCTTTTCCATGAACTTGATGCCTTTCTGCAGCACATCCCTTCCCCTGGTTAAATTACTGTGCAATGTTCCATGATACTGTGCATACACCCTTTGCAGACTCTGCTTTTACACAAGCACATTCCTATAGAATCTACAGGTAAATCCTGCTCAGGCACAAAATGTTTAAAGTGGAGAACAAAGTTACCCTCATTTCCCTCTACCCACCAGAAAACCAGCAGGAGCTGAAACACAGAGGACACACAGGTGTCTCTGAGACATTGTCACCCACATAGGGGTCAACAGCTGTGCAGAAGTGCTCACCTATGAGTCTGGGTTTATGGTCACAACATGGGGGGAAATTGAGACTGCATGCAAGGAGATGGGCTTCTGCTCAGCAAGAAAACATGCTACCCTCACCCAAAATTGGTGATCTAAGTGACCAAGAACAGTGACTTTTTGGCAAAGGAAGATAATGGACAGTTGAAACAAACGTGTATTGTTGGAACAAGATTTTTATACTGTACAGGGAATATTTATTGATCTTCCCACATAAAGATGCTTCTGTTTCATTAATCAAAAAGTGACAAGATGTTTGAAAGTCAACATAGACCTGTCTAGAATTGATTATGTCAAACCAACCTGATTTCTTTGTAGATGAGACAACAAGTTGCCACCAAAAAAAGGAAATAAGCAGATGCCAAAAATCTTAACTTCATTACATCTTTTGATGCTGTTTCCTAAGACATTTGGATTAGTCAACTAGAGAAGCACAGTATAAATCAAAATAATAAATGAATACAAAATATGAGGAATATAGCATTTTTACAAACAAAATCTTGAAGAGGGATCAAGACAAGTTTTGCAGGGGGCTGTCCTCATTACAGCAATCACTGGTTTGAGTAGAGAAAAAAATGATTTTTTATATCAGTAGGTCACATTCAATTGGATGGAGCATTAGTGTACAGAAAAACAGGCTTAGACTTGCAAATAGTCTTACACTGGAGGGAGAGCCTGGTAAATACAGGAATGTTATTCAGGGACAACAGCAAAAAAAGCACAACTGACTACAAAGCATTGCAAAACAAATGGCTGGCTCTGCTACCCAAGGTCTCAGGGCCACTTGTGAATCAAAGGCATGAATCCGCATTATCATAACATTACCAAAGGGTGACAGCCATATGGGGGCAAACAAACCAAATTATCTACTGCAAAGGGTTATGCCCAACACCAGCAAGGCCCCAATGGAATTCAACAGTGAACAAGGGAGGGGACCAACTTCAAAGAACAAGAATTGGCCTAGCAAATACAGCCTAAAAGGAGGATTAATGAACCATCTTTATTACTTAAGCAGACACCTGTAGGTAGAACTTAGTGACATCCTTGGGCAGCTAAAGCAACAAAATGGCTGGAAGACAAACTATTGCCTTGCCTTCAACTCAGCAACTCCTGGTATAATGGTTTAAACTTCTGAGGACAAGACAAAAACCTTTATTCTCCATGACCGTTGCAGACGTAGCAAGGAGTAACAAGCTAAAACTGTTGCATGGAAGATTTAGGAAAAGGTTCTAACAGCAAAGACAGCTTAGTGCTGTCAAACGATTAATAGCCAAGATTAAGATCACCAGTAATGTGATCTTTGTAAAGTTATACAACTGCTTGCCAATCACCAGTTTCAAAGTCCAGCTTACAACTGAGAAAAAAATACTTACCAATATGTCACTTCTACTCAAAGGTATTGGACAAGTATTTCAGTCACAAAAACTACCAAGGGTTAGTGCTATCAATTCGCCAAACAGCAGAAAGACATTTAACTCCCTGTGTGGATCTGATGTCACATAAACAGAATTATTTTTACAACTCAGGCAGCATCCACTTGGTCAAATCTTAGATACATTGAAAGGAAACACATGGAAAACGGCTGAACCATTTTCACTCTTTTTTCTGGTATTTAGAAATACACATTTCCATGTAGCACTACCACTTATTTGTACAGGGGAAAAAAAAAGCTTAAATAAAACTGCAAGAAACAGTCTTCAGCTGCAAGCTGTCTAAACAACATCCAGAGCTGTGATTTAAACATGAACCTCTGAAAAAAAAAAATATGCTTTTCTTTTCCAATTTTTTCCTCTACTTAAAAGACACTGACAGTATTTGGAAAGCCAGGGTTTAAGTATTCTTTATACATAGTTTTGGGGATATAGAAAGAAAACATCTTTAGGGTGTTATTAGCATCCCCTTTCAGCTCTTTTTTTTTCCAGGTTGATGGTCTACATGAGCACAAGCAATGGGCTAACAACTCTAAAAAATGTGTGCATTTATCAGAAAAGGGAGCAGAAAGCACAGATGCTGAAGAAAAAGCAAGTGAGCACATGGGCAGACAGCCAACAGCTCCTTTGAACACGACTTCAAATTAAAAAAGAACAGGAAATTAGTTGCAAAGTCTGTAAAATTTCTACCTTTAGGATTGACCAGACACAAAAGTAAACCAATCCACCTATCTCCAAACAAATCCCAAAGTCAAAGTCAGAGTGATCTGGTCCTTGGGGTATACATTCTAAAACAGCATGATACAAACTCACAGTGCAAAAAACTTTTTTTCCCCTCAGTCTGGCTTTCTGGCAATTTCTTTACTATAGCTAATAACTCTTTTTCCAAGTTTTGCTCCTCCCAGGCAGTTTAAGTCTAGTAAGGCACCAATAATTAAAATATAGGATTACTCTTCTTAAATAGGTTAAAAATCTTTTTGAAGGCGATATATGGCATCAGTTGGTAATTAAAACACAGTTATCAATTTATTCCACTTCTTAACTTCTTAATATTTTTTATGTACCAAAAAAGAAAAAAAAAAAATCTCATTATTACTGACTACATTTTCTCTTTCCTAACTTCCAGATGAAAAATGGAAAACCATCCAGAATTTCACCAGACTCTTTGACAGGCTATAACTTATAAGCCTCCAAACTGGAAAAAGGAGTGAGTGGGCAGAGGGGGAGGGGGGGTGTTGGGTAAGAGGAAAAAAAGAGAAAGAAGCAAATTAGAAAAAAAAAAAAAAGAAAAAATTACAGAAGAGGTACAGATTTATTTAAGAGTATTTGGCTGACATTAAGTGGGAGGGGAAAGGGAACCAAAAATCTCAGCAGCTCATTCCAAGGAGAGAGGATTTTACCAGCTTGTGAAAATAGCAGCTAATAAAAATATGTTTTAAAAACCATTTAAATCTAGGCAAGATTTCAACCAGAAACCGTAAGGGTTACATTTTACTTAGTACTTTGAAAGCACAGTTGTAGCTCCTTGGCAAAATCCTCAGTCCATTCCCAACAAAATCAATAGCAAAATTTCCACCGATTCACATGATGGGAGTAATGGCCACAGCCTAAAAACCTGACACAATCTACTGTAAATATGCTTTTAATTTGAAAACTCTACTATAGAAAAGATAACTGATAACACTTAAACTGCAGAAGCCTCCTCTTCTGTCAAAGAGCTATTTACACAGCAACATACAATTACATATTTGTAGATCTCACCTTCAAGCAGCTAATAAGCAGACCACAAGAAGGTATAGCAAGACAAAGGTTTGGTTCTGTAGTCTGTTCAAGTTTTAATAAGGCTTTTAAATATTCATACATGCCCCTAAACCCATGTAATACTAAAGTCATAAATATTTTTCTGTTAGCTTATTATTGTCTATGAGATAAACATAACCACCAATAGATAATTACTAATCAGGTAACTATCTGAAAAAGCCTAGTGAATTTTTTTTTTTTTTTGGGTAAATTAAACACTTCGCAAGACAACCACTCAAGAGCAAAGTTCTGAGAGGGGCTGTATAAAGTAGCAAGGTGCTAGTGATAATGCCCAAGTACTTCTAAAAGTAATGTTGAAGACGCCAACTCTAAAAATTTAGAGAATTTAGGCACCATGATTTGAAGGCAAACCAACGCAACCAGTGCTAGCACTTAGCTAGAAATAACACATCTTGAAAACTTTCAATTAGACATCTACAAACTGAAAACTACCAAGCACATGAAGCATCTATTCATACTGCACAAACTATCAGGAAAAACAACAAAAAAGGAAGACTTTAAAGTTAGCGCTAAGTAAAAGTATCACATTGTTTTTGTCTAGTTGTATGACAAATTCAAATTAAGAGAAAGACATTTTTCCATGGTAAACATGACAAGAGCTACAAGGAGAAGAAAAATAAGCCCTTGAAATTCTTTCATTACCTTCACCTTGAATTTAATTCATATTCATTTTAAGTACAAAACTGGTACTTATTATTGGGAAGATAATACTCATTTCCTTGTCCCTGTAGGAAGAAATATGCTCAGAACAAAGGAATTTCTGCCTTATTTTCCAAAATGAAATCAAGAATATTAACTATTACATCAATTTCAGCCACCAAGAGGTCAGCAAAACAAGTTCTATAAAAACCTAGACAAAACCATACTTCTTCCAAACTCATCACACCCATATAGAACAAGGATATACTGCAATAGCTTATTTCCTGATAGACATCATAGGAATTGACTTAATGAATCCAGTAGTTGCATAAGCAGTTCTTTTTAATACACATAACTTAAGAATATAAATTCTTTTTTAAGTGTGTTTCCAGCTCTGTGATTGTATTCCTTAGGGGAATACCTCAATCCTTCACAACTTTTTATAGAGGTGAATTAATACCCACTACTGAAGACTCAGAGGAAAGCCACCCAATTTCATAAGTGATGCAACGGTTTATAAAGAGCATAACACTCAAACTAGTACATACTTGCTGTAATGTACTGACATTAGACAACCTCCACAAAAGACTCAGACCACTTCTTATTATGATAAACTCTGGTTTCACTGACATGAATAAATCTTACCTCTGACAAGAGTCACTGTAGATAAAACTCCCCTGAAAAAAAACAATATTCCCCCATGACTTAAGGGTATACAGTGCTACTCATATTTATAGAGGTAAACGAGCAGTGAGGCCACCAGCCTGGGAGCACTCAGGAGCAAGCCTGGCTCAGCTGATTTCCATTGCTGCCTGATAGCAAATAAGCTCCCTTCCTTTCACTTGCCAGTACATGCATGCCTTTCTATCAAAGAGAACAAATAATTTTCCTGGGGAGCTACTGCATCAGGACTCAAAACACTACTGAAAAGAGAATTTTTCAATGCCGCTTCAAACTTGGAGATTTTACACCACAAGCCAAAGAAATATTGAAGAATTTTGCTTTAACCTTTGCTAGGGATACAAATGTTAGTTCTTGAAGAGATATAAAATGAGTGACTGGGGGGTTTGTTTGGTATTTTTTTGTCATTACTGGCAGTGACACATGCACATTTTATTACTTCTAATCTAATTGGCTCTGTGAAGTATGTCCCTACTGTGTGTAATTTTTAGAGCTGGACAGAAACCAGCTAGTGGTATTCTTGTCAAACTTCCTCTTGCTCCATCCTACTCCACAAACTACAGACCATTATTTTTAACACTGTGCAAATACTAAGAGCATGTGAAAATGCTCTCTCTGAAACGCCCTCTTGTCAAAATCTTATTTAGAAGTTATCATAGGAAAGTCCAATAAGTTTTCTTCACATGAAAACTGCAGGTTAAATCAAGATTACTCTTGTTTTAGTCCCGTTTCCTTATTTTCTGTTTTCTCCTCTTTTAAGCGTTAATACCTTAAAAGGAAAAAAATCTTGGTTTGCAATTTCAATTTCCACCATTAGTTTCTACAGGTTAGTGTTTTAAAATGAGATTCCCTTCTGACGTTTGGTATGATGTGAGAAAGAATGCAGACTCACGCTGAAATGGCCATTTGCCCTTATATTTAAATTGAAGTTTTTAGCTTAGAAACTAGCTAATGAAGACCTATGATAGTCTTGATGATTCTTCATTCTGGTGCAGAAAAACCTCTGCTAAACTAATAGGATATTTAGGGAGAAACTTTAACTACGAGATAAACAAAAGGTCAGACATGCATTTGTACAAAAATTTTTAATGCAATACAATACAAGCAATTATAAGTAGAAAAGGTTAAATAAAATCCCAAGAAAAACATTTGGCAAACAAAAAACAACTGGACAAGAATTCAGAGATGCTGCAATTAGAAGCAATTATTATGATCATATTATTAGAACTAGAAAATTATGCAAAAAGAAAAGCCTTTCACAATTTTGCATTGAAGGCATTTTTCATTGAGGTTACAACTTATTTTTTTAAGAATACATTGAGTCCTGCTTCAAAAATACCAAATCAGTCCCATACAGCAGTTCAAAAGCTGTTATACATCCTCCTTTTCCTAGATCAATCTCTTATTTCTGCCACAAAACTAGGGCTCGAGGGACTTGGGATGACTGCTGCTTGTGGCAGTTTTAAGATTGAAATTTTTAACATCAAAGTTTAGAACTTTCATTTTATGAGAACAATCTGGGTTCAGCCACCTGTGTAAGTCAGTGGGAAGGCAGCTGGGGACACTGAGCACAATGGGCAGAAAAGTGATCGCCCCATTCTCCCGAGTGGGAGAGAAAGTTTCTCTCCTCATTAGAACATAAAGGAGGAGAGAGAAGGATGCAACCAGCAGCCTGAGACACAGGGCAGCAGGAGAGGGAGATGGAATGAAACTCATACAGAATGTAGATTAGGAGAAAAAATGTTAGGGAAACCGAAGGCAAAAGTTGTATATTCTTGCGTGGGAAAGAGACTGCTTTTAGGGAAAAAGATAGTGTATCTTGAGGCAGACTTTGAGGACATGATTTAGGAGAAGTCAGGGAATGGGTAGCTCTGGGGTACTCAGAAGGCTCTGGGACAGCAGGGCTGGGAAAAGTGGAGCCCAAACGACTGGAGCTTGCTAGTGCAGAGGTACCACTTCCAGCAAACTTCTCTATCCACAAATGAAGGGCACTGATGCAAAAATGGCGCATACTCCTAGTTTTGTCAGGAGGTTGTTTTGTTTTTTCCTCTATGGAATATTAACTTACTAAGCTTTTGGTTTATACTGGCTTTTGGCCTTCTTCACAGCATGAATAGCCTGGTTCCAGATCTCAGTCACGGAAGTTCTCAATGCCTTTTTCTCCTAATAAAAATATTTCCTTCTGTGCATGTGAAAGCATGGCCAAGTGGCCACTTAATTAACTCTGGGAAAAAAAAACAGTACAAGCTTTCCTTAGCCCCTGACTGAAAGGCAAGGGTTTTTTCTCAGCCTTTTAGCTCTTTTCTCATTCATGTCTAGTTTACTGTGTATTTTTTGAGGCACAGACATCAGAACCAGACTTAATTTCCCCAAAAGACTGACATATTCAGCGATAACACAACATGCCTGCATCACAGTGTGTTTCCTCAAAACCAATGCAATTATTCTGGGAAAAACCCTAATGTGTAGAATTTGGGGTTTGTCCCTGCCTATAAAGTTTATTTGCCATATATTATTGCTATTTCTCCCTGATTTTAAGTTTCTGGGAGGACATCTGTAAACAACTATGTTAACTACCACCAACAGACATCAGTGGAGATTTCAGAGAATATTTACCAAACATTTATTCTAGTATAGAGCTGTAAGATCTATGTTCAGAAGTCTGCCTCACTACTGTTTAAGCTGTTAATGGTGATACTTTAAGCTCTGAAAAGTTCAGGTTTCTTTTTTTTCATGCTACTGTTGTATTTACTATTCTAAACTCATGTAATCCTGTTTTTGTCCACCACCACAATTACAGCCTGTAAGGTTAAGCTTGTTAGCAGACTTAAATTTGAACACCTCATTCAAAAAGCACCATCAAATGAAACCCCTGGCAAAACCCCCACTGACTTCACTGGGAATGAGACCAACTGGAAGAACAGGGCTCCCACGAGAGGCATGAATCACTGTCATTCCCATCCTGCTGAGTTTGTGAGAATGAGGATGAGATACTATTTGAAGGCCCTTCTACTTGTGTTTCACGTGATATGCCACTTCTTTTTTGTTTTGCAAAATCATAAGAGAAGTTTTTTTACTATCTGCAAGTAACAAACTGAAGAGGCTCGATGAGTCACTGGAGACTGCTTTGGGCTGGCTTGGCTCGCAGACTGCCAGTGTCACAGAAGGTTCACCCGATTCTCCCCTTCCTGCTGCTCAGCCATTCCCAAAATAACGTGGCAGTGCTAAACATAGCCAGTCGTGCTCTTTTAATAAAAGACGATTCCTGCAGGGTGCACAAGCCACCACATTTGTCAAGATAAGCACATCAATATGAGATGTCATATTAGCCTAGACAAAGAGATTGAACAGATAGCTTTGTCAAACACCAAGCAGAGGGGCTCATTCAAACTGACAAAGCAAGAAATTCAAACATTGAATCTACACTCTAGTATTAACACATTCCATCCTCTTCTGATGTAGAAGTGTCTCAAACCAGCAAGCAATATAATCATTTAAGTGATATAATAAATAATATCCTGTAAGTGATATAATAAATTTATTCCTAATCTACAATAATAGTATTCCTGTCAATTCAAACCTCTCTGCTGCACTTTTCAAAAACTCTGTAATAGCTGTTAGTATGTTTCAAGTTATGTATGGATCTATACACCTTAGTGGATAGGGAGCCTCTAGAATTACATTTGCACACAGGGTATAACTAACACATTATTAATACAGAATTAACAAGCATAACTAATTGCCATGCAGTCAGGCCAACAGTTAGTCCTCAATCACTTTTCTGTTACTTACACGTAAGGAAGTTTACTCTTAATTCTAAGGCAACAGACAAAGACACTGCTGCAGTGGGTCCCAGTGCCTCATCTGTCTAAAATCTGTCATGACTTTAAACAAATTCTTAAATTACATGTCAGAAATCAGGGACACATCTGTCCTATATATTATGGAATATATTAGATATTGATATTGGTCATAAGCAAAGCTACAAAAATGGCTCACAAGATAACTTCTTTGGTGAGAAATGATCTTTTTTTTGTATTCCACATGAATAGTTGCGCGTATGGGCTTCATCATCCCACATATGGCAGAGACAGAAGCTCTGGGGGTGGGGTTATCAAACACATATCAAACAAATATTTTCCTTAAATTGCATTTACTTTTCAGAAAGACTTACGATCATCAAACTTACTTAGGACAGGTTATCAGTGTGTGAGTGAAACTGGTAGACAGACTTTTGTCACACTGCTGGTGATGTCCATGTTGAAGTGCAGTACACAAAACCCCACAGGTGGGAAAAATCAGTTCAGCTTTGCACAATAGAGCTCCGACTGAATCAAGTCCTTTGGGGGAGCAAAAAGCCCTCAAAGAACTACCAGAAGCTAGGCATTTCTGTTTTGCCAGGAACCTTTAAGTTTAGTCTTTCCTTCAAACTTAGAGCCTTGTGGAGGACATGGGAAGGATTCCACTTACAGGGCAGCTGCTCAGTTGCACACAGCTCCTCAGCCAGCCCACACCATGATGAGAGCTCAGAAATTACTATTAACACAATAATGGAAAAGGGGCAAGAAAACTGGAGTTGATACTATCCTCTCCCAGGACTCCACCTGTAATGTACCCTAATGAGATCTTCTCTCCTCTCTAAATTGAAGAATAATGAAACTCATGAAAATTTGCATTCAACATTTCTAGAGGAGATTGAATACACTTTGAAATATTCAGGAACAATTCAAATGTAAATACAATATAGTACTGTATTGTTCATATTCTGCAATATTTTGCTTTAATGGGCTGATGGGAAGAGGATCTTTTCCAGTTTGTTTTTAGCGAGCTTAATAAACTGGGACTTTGAAACAGCTGCCAAATATATGAGGCGCTATGTTTTCTTTAAAAGAAAACAGAGTTGTGAAGTCAAAGGCAAATTCAGTGGTATCTTACATAAAATACCTTTTCACTTCCTGAACATTGCCTGTAGCTTTGCTAATTTATTGCCATGAAAATATTGTTACTACTTAATGCACTAGTACTTCTGTCAATAGGCAGCTTTCCCCAAGGCATATTTGAGAACGCTCTGCTAATCAGAGTTGATGCAGTTATTCTAAAGCAGCCAGGTCTTTAGAAAAAGGTTCATGTTTAATTCCAGTATAGGTAAGTGTTGCCATTTCTTCAAAGCACAATATTTTTAATTTGCTGAATTCACTTCTGTAGATATCTAAAGTGCTGATTACATTATCCAGCCCCAGTTTGAACCAGTGTATTTCAAAGCAGTATTACTGGCATCTTTACCTCTTAACACTTAACTTATGTGAAATAGTCCTCATTTTTTACTGGCAAGGATTACACAAAGACGTAATCAGAACCACAAATCTGTGCTATATTATCAGCACATAACTTAAAAAGAATGTGTTTGGGTGTTTAAACAGATACTCACTTGGATCTGACATTTTACTTTTCTACATCTGCTTGAACTCTTGAGATTATGACCTCATGCATCTGAATTTTTAGTGTTTGTTTTCCAAGCATGCTGATAATCATGAAGAGCATAGTGAGCGACAATGAAGTCACGTACATGTACATATGTCACACTACAGTTTTATTCTCTCTAATAAATATTGAAATCTCCATGACTATAACTTTACCGAGGCTAAGCAAATCATCTTAATTGGTGTGGGAGATTAAATGCATGTATGTTTTTAATGTACTTGCAATTCTCTGCAGATGAAAAATTGAATAAAGTTCTTCAAGAAACAGGTCAGGCCATTTATTTCAATTAGAAATAATAATGAAATTCCAGTAAACTATTAAATGTCACTTAATCTATATTCAAGAGGAGTACTAACTTTCTCTTAGCATATTCCACAACAAGGTACCCTACTTGTCTTTATATTGACAAAATTGAATGCTCCTCTTCTTTCTCTTCCACAGTTACATTTAGTGATTTTACTCCTGCTCAAATGCAGCATGGACATTATCCATTTTGGAACAAGCCCACCAAAGAAAGAAATGTTTTTGTTTGAAGTTAATGGCTATACTTCTCAGATCCAACTGGTTCAGGTCAGTGCTGATTTTCCTTCATTCATCTACACTGTAATGCAGGGGGTCTGCTCATTTTGGTTTCCTACTGCCATCAATTCATTCCCCAAAACTTCTACAGGGCAAAAGACTGTTAGAAGTTTTTGTACATTGGGCATAATTCACTTCCTAATTAACTCAGAATTATAACCATCAAGGATAATTTTTTTCAGCAGCTAGATGTTTCAAGATGACAAGATGCTTTACTTGACCATGGGCTCTTGCCTGAAGGACATTAACTCATCACCTCCACAAGAAGTCTTAGACATGTGGGGCTCCTAAGACTACCAGCCAGAAATAGCAAGCTTGGTAAACAAACTAAATCATAAAGCTTTGAGTACTGTGGAGCATTACCAACATGAAACAAAATCTGACTCCTCAGTTACAATTAAATTCCTTGTTTTACCTGAAATACACACAGGATGCAACAGAAGGAGGTGAGGCCTCATTCAAATTCTCCATGGAAATAATCAAGATGGCTTATGATAATTCTCTGTGTCTGAAGTCACCCACATACATGGCTTCAATTCCAAGTCTGCACGTCTTTTAAGGGATTTATATTAAGCTCTGCTAAGTAGCTGTTAGCCATTTCTGCTGACTGTAATCAAAGTTAAACTAAAATTTACCATAGCAATAGATTTGTATTCTGCTCACTCTGTTTTTCCACATTTCATCTGAAACTACAGGAAAAAGGAAAGACAGCAAAAGGATGCTTTTAACATCTCCACAGTCACATCCAATATTAATTTTTGATCTTTTGACACATTTACAGCTCAGCCAGCTAGCAAAAGGCTCTGAAGAAGCCAGAGGAGCAACACTTCCAGTTCTCAGGGATGTTTTAAGATAAAACACCAAATCTTGCTTGAGAACTTCATAACTGAATCCAAGAAATACTCTTCAGGAAACAAGTGAAATGCATATACATATGTACATGTACACACATATACACACCAGCAGAGTCCCCCTTTCAAAGACACTAATTTTTATGCATAGATATTAAGAAGAAAACATGGCATTCTCCATGTAAGCCATGGAAGTGGAAGACTAGTATGGAGCTCAGCATAACCAGAAATGCAAATAGATATTGAATAGGTCAGTGGTCTAGTGCTCCAGAATGTCCACATGACAAGGATGAGTGGTAAATGTATACAAAAAACCATGACATAAACTTCAAGTTGATTCTTTAATCCTGTGTGCTGCAGAAAATACATTCAGTTTCTTTTGACATGCAGAAGCCTGTATGCAGTACACTCTACATTAAAACTCTAATGCTTAAATTATACCCATAATTTTCTACAGTTTGACTTTTTTGGGTTTTTTAGATTTTGTTGGAGTTTTTAAAAAATATAATATGCTATAATATGGCTCTTTACCAGATGCAAAAATACAGTATTTAATCTTTCTTGCTCTGAACAACATCCAATGAATAATGTCCAGTGACGTGATCTTTTGCTATTCACTTTAAGCCATTCTGGAGATAGATTGCTATGGTGGGTGGCATTCATAATAATGCATGTTGAGCAACACACACTCAAATCATGCCAGCTTTATGTTTTCTTACAACATGCTACAATGTGAAGCAATTCAAGCTGAGAAGAAAGTTTTTTATGTTACTGTAAAAAAAATTATGTTTTATGCACTTATTATCCAAAATAAATACATTGACACCACAGCCTGAAATAAAACTAGGAAAGTAAACTTTGTTTCTCTTTGTATTTCAAAATATTACATTTAGATTTAAAACAATTAAAGCTGAGCGATGCTTTCTGTCTAAGGCAAGCTTGTCCTGACAGTTAATCCACATTATTATCAGACCCATCAAATTAAAATAAAATGAGCTAAAGAAGAAATCAATGCCAAGGATTTGAATTGCCTTGATGTCATATGCTGGCATCTTACAAATTTTACAACTCCTGTGAAAAGTATCATAGAATCATTTAAGTTTGAAAAGACCTTTAAGACCACTGAGTCCATCCATTACCCAGCACTGCCAAGTCCACCCTAAACCATGTCCCAAAGTGCCACTTCCACACAACTTTAAAATACTACAGAGAGAAAGCAGAGGATCCACTTGGAAAGACTGAATAGGTAACTAAGAACACACACAAAGTCAAAAAGAAGAAGTGAAACATAGCTGTGGAGATGGTAATGTGGTGCAGCTACACTGACAAGCCAGAACTTCCATGGAATTTCTTTTATATCAGACATGTAATGGTAATTTCAGTGTAATGATTTGTTACTGTAAATGGTGGGAGGAAAAAGAAATCTCCCCAAAATGATAAAGTAACTTTTGGAAGATGCTGTACTTAGACTATATTTTCATAAATGTTAAATTTGACATAATGTCTCTTACCATGTTATCAGCCAGAAGTTGAGGAAAAGGGAACAAATAAATATCCCAAACCAGACAACTGTGCTGTACTTGAGAAGAGACTATGGGCCGCTGTCACCAAGATACTAAAAAACTGGAATACTGGAATAACTTTTATTATCTGTACCTTCACAATGTTATCCAAGTTGAATTTTACCCATTATCCTCACACCCATATCCCTGACAGCAGATAATACATTGTCAATTTTAATTCCTCACATTTCTGTAAATCCAGACTTACAGCCCTCCCTATCTCCTTGCTTCCACAAGCATTTCAGAGGGAAAAAGTGCCTACAAGTTCAAGGTCAACATCAACTGCTCAGTCTTTCTGAAAAATGAGACTTCAAATCATTGAAGAAAATATAGGCAACTTGGGTCATCAAACTACTCTGAAGCATTTCACTCTGAAACCTCCATGCATTATAATACCTTAGTTTCTTTCACAAATAATTTTCTTCTCCATGGTATTCATTTTATTCCATTGTTTTACTTATTCTGCCTATTACATTTTCAGCAGGAAACCAACAACTTCAGACAAAACAATTTCGAACTTTCAAAACTAATGAATCTTACATTGTAATTTTTTCAAAAGATAAGAATTAGGTAAACATTGACGTTTTATTGGGCTGGAATGGACTCTTCTGAGATGTACCCTTTTCTGGTCACTCGTCAGACTGTGCATCCTGAAGATTGACTGACCTGCGCTGAATAGTTATGACATTCACCAGTCACTACCATCTTCCAGCAAATAAATCCGGAAACGGTTGGATTCAGCTGCTGGAGTTCTTCCTCCAGCCAGATGACTGCTTGCTTCAGGAGCTATTTCACCCACAGAAACTGACATTAAAACAGGACTACTAGCAAAAGATGAGAGAAGCCATTCCTCTTCAACACAATGGAAAAGTTCAGCAGAAAAGACGAACAAATGCCCAAATCATTAAGACCATTCTGTCAATTTCCACTTTCCCAACTCAAACTAAACTGGACTAAAAAAACCGGTTAATGAAAAAAAGGGAGGCAAAACCAAAACACAGAGCCATGCCATACCACCAATGCCCAAAGTGCTGGTGGATCTTACCTTTGTTGGCCCCACTCTTCTTCACACCTTGCTGGTGCTCAGTCCCTACCATATTCTCCTCCAAAATGCCACTGGCACAGCTGGAGAAACTCAGCACCAGTACACAGCAGGGGGGCGACCAGGCCTTGCTGAGCCCCGCATCTCCAGCCCAGCCACCCCGCTACTCCTTCGCACCCGACAGCCACGACTCCTCCTGGGGTGGCGGCCAGCGGGGAACCTCTTACCTTGTTGGAGTAGGGCGGCTTACTCAGGTTGATGCCGTCGCGGATGAGCTTGTCCCGGATCATGATCTTCAGCTTCAGTCTGGGGTACGCGACCAGCCCCCCGCCACCAGCCGCCCCCCGCCGCCCGCCGGGCCGGGCCCTGGGGGCCGCCCCCCCGCCGGGGCTCCTCCGGGCCCCCCGCCCGGCGGGGGCAGCGCCCGGCGGGGCCGGGGGGCGGCGGCGGCGGCTCCAGGGTGAAGTAGAGCCCCGCCGCCCTCTCGTCCGCCTCCTTCAGCCGCCGCACGGCTTCGTGGATTCGGCGCCGGTGGTGGGGCACGGCCACGCCGATGGCATCCAGGTCCGGGTCGCCGATCTGCTTGCAGACCTCCAGGTCGTCGTAGCCATTATCGACGAAGGACTCCGCGTACTGGGGGAGCTGCAGGGTCTTCAGCCACTCGTAGACTATGTTGGTGCACATGCTGGCTCCAAAATAATAACGATTGCAACTTTCAGCACCGAAGCCAGCCTCCTCCTTTCCACTTTTCGCCAAAGGAAATAAAGCCACAAAAACTACGATGCAAGTAAGAGGTCTCAAAATCAAGGTCAAAAAAACACCCACCAGGAAAAGAAAAAAAAAAAAATTCCTTAAAGCAGATCAGTAGGGCACCGCAGGCACTGCTGTGCGAATCCCTCCTGCTTATTCCTCTTCTTGTACCAAGTACAGCCGCTTTCTGCCACCGGAGAAGGGAGGCTCGGACAAGAAAAAAGCAAAATATAAGGGTGCATCCCCTAAAATCCCAGGTCGCTGCTGCACAACATCCACCCACTTTCTCTGGAAGTAATTCGCAGTCGCTGTCTTTTTATTTTTTCTTTCTTCCTTTCAGTGTTAGTTTCTGTTCCTGCTGCTGCTTCTGTCTCACCTTCCTGCGCTCTGTCGTATTATGAATCTGTTTACTATAAGTAGCTGCTTTGGTACACAGTGGTGTCGGGGGAGCGCCGAGCTCAGGATCCCGCACCCTTCGCCCAGCGTGGGCAGGGGTGCCGGTGTGCAGTGCCCTCCTCTCCCGTGCCTCTCCCAGCAGCGGGCGCACACGGCGGCTTTTGCTTTCCTTTTAAACGGCTGTTTTCGGATTAGGGGAAAAACAGAGGGAAGAAAAAAAAAAATCCCACTCACTTTTCCGAGTTACTTTCCCAGTTTCCCCTTCATCCCCGTAATGCTGGTTAAATGCGCTTCGCTGGCAGCGAGACCAGAAACTGCTCTCCAATCCCACTTGCTCCGCGCTGATGCCGGCGGTGCCTTCCTGCCCCAGTGGGGCACGCAGCCCTACGCCCGGCCGGCACAACTTTCCCCGCGTTCCCCTATCTTCGCTGGCGCTCCCGCCGCTGTCCGCAGCCGCCCTGGGGAGGAGGCGGCGGCGGCGGTGCCGTGCGGGCGGCCGGCGCTTCATGCATCCTCCGGCGGCGGCGGCGGATGAGCCGATCTGCGGCAGGTCAGCGGCTCTGCCCCCGCCTTCCCTGGCTGCCGCCGGAGCTCTCCCTTCCCGGCCACCGGTACCCGGAGCGGTGCTCCCCGCCCGGGTCCTCCCTCTCCTCTATCCCGGAGGCGCCTGATGCGCCGCCCGCAGATCTCCTCCGGCTCCTCCCGGTGCGGCTCTTCCCCGCTCCTCCTCCGCGCCCGCCACCCCGCTGCCCGCCCGCTGCCCCAGCTCTCCCCCAGGCCTCTCCAACTTTCCCTGCCGGCAGCCCGCGGTCTCTGCCGCCGGCCGCCCGCCTGCCCAGCCCGACCCTTCGTGCAGCCGGCCCGGAGGGCACGACAGCCTGGCCGGGCAGCGGCTCGGGGCTGCCACCGCTCCGGAGGCTCCCTGCCGGGCTTGCCCGTCCCCGTTTGCCTCGCTGCAAGGGAACGCCGAGGGGGCACGGCTCGGGGAGCTGCCCCCCAGCGCCCTGGGGACAGCCGGACCGACGGCGGCGCCGGCTGCCCCGCGGGGGCAGCGAGCCCTTGGCGGTGGAAGGGGGCCCCTTCGTGCGTCGGAGGGGCGCAGAGCGGCGCTGCCCCGGGAAGCGGCGCTGTCCCGGGAAGCGGCGCGGGCAGGCGGGAGGCGCCGGCCCCGCTCCCCCCGCGCCGCCGGGGCCGCCCGCGGCCGCTGAGGCGGCGTGCGCTGCCCACGAAGGCCGGGCTCGCAGCGCCCCCGCCGGGCCGCCGCGGGAAGCGCCGCCAGCCCAGCCCGGCCCGGCCCCGCCGTCCTCGGCTCCCGTCGCTCACCCCCGCGGGCTGAGGCGGAGAACCCCTGCCATTAGAATTTTAAACTGCTTGAACTTGTTTTCCTGCGAAGATCCCTCCTCATGCGGGCTGGGGGAGCTGGGGGCAGGCGGTGGAGCACCCACCAGCCTCTCGCAGCACAGAGGTGCCTGAGGAGGGACACGCTCTTTTTCGTAATTTGGCTGGGGGGTTTATTCCTTACGGGTTTCCTGGAGGACTTTTCTGAGCAGTTAGGCGCACGTTTGTCCTCAGGCTTCATGTAGCTCTCCACAGGATTCTCACAGAAAGCACTGCACTGCAAGGTGTTTTGGAAAGGTTAGCTACTTACCAGCGGTTAAAATGAAGCCTCTGGGTATAAAGCCTAGGGATCAGGTTCTTCTGCTAAAGAGGGAGGAAAGGAGGAAGGGCATTTTACTCCTTTTAAAATCTCCTTCCATATTTTTTTTTCTCTCTCTGAATCTTATTTTCCTCCCAGACCACATAATATGTCAAACTCTTCTCAGCCCAGAGACAGATTGAAGCAGCAATTATCTTCTCTTCACGGACCTGGTGAAAGACTGACAGCACCGGCAAAATTAGCAAGGAGGTTCTGTGATCTGGAGCTGGAACTGATGGTATGAGAGGCAGGAAAAACTGATTGATGCAGGCCCTATTCATCGGTCTCATTGACAATACATAGTGAATTATATCATTTTTATGCGTTCATTTTGGAAGGGTCTTGAACGGCTTTTAAGGTATTGCAAATGTTATGATTTGGATGTCCTTGGTAAAAGGGTAAGACCCTTTTGATGGGGTGGCAGGAGGAGAAGTGTTGCACCCCTATGGGACTGTGGAGGCTGTCAAGGTTTCAACTTTGTGAAACTCTCTCGTTGTTTGGCACCGATTTTGGTTTCACATAATTTACCTATCAGCAAATGTAGTAAAGTTTTATGTGACTTTGAAATAGAAAAATAAATAACAATAAATATAAAATATTATGTCTGCCTTTAAGAAAGACAGTCATAAGTCCAGGGAACAAAAGACTGGTCCATCTCACCTCAACCCCCCCGGGAAACTCTGGGGCAAGTCTTTTTGAAGACTTACATGAGATTTGGGTGGGTAGTTGGAAGGAATGTTCCTCGGGCTTGATATTAGTGCCAGGACTGTTCATCATCTTCACTGATGCTCCCAGTGCCAAGGTGGAATACGTACTCAGGGAGTTCCCAGACAACACCAAGTAGGGGGGAGGGTAGTCAATATGCTGGGAAGGTAATTCAAGAGTAAACAAGGAAGCAAGTCAAAAAGTGGAATAGCAGAAAATGGAGGCATGTTTTGATTTGTAACAGCAAACTCAGTTTGAAAATCTCCTTTATGTGCTTTTTTTAAGTGCAGTGATTCAGGAACACTTAAGAGTTGTTTATTTTTGTACTTTCATGACTTATTTGACTTTTGACACTTTAGGGAAGGAGCATGGGCATTTGTTCTGGATACCTAACTACTGTTCAGTGTTTTGAATCATGCACTCATATATTTGATGGTTGAAAAAAAAGAAACTAGACAAGAACACAAACTCTTAGAACTGAGTACTCACGTAGTGGATGAATGTGAGGAAAACTGTGAAATGAATACAATTCCATTAAGATATTTGTGAAGATGTTCAGGTAGAACAGGAAACAGATTCGCATACAGAATGAGTACCCCATGATTATGTTTCGAAGAAAATTGTGCAATGAACATGTGGAAGCTAATATTTCTGTGCTTTTTAAAAAAAGAACAGAACCAGACTCTTAAATATTTTTCTAGGGTTTCCACTAGAGCACAAGGTGAATAATTCACTAGAACTGCTCATACACAATGGCAAATGTTTGCAGAACCAGGCTATTAGTTCAGGTAAAGAGAGCTATTTATACTTGTGTGTAAAATGTTGCAATTATTTGACTGTACATGGTATACATTGGCAAAGAGTGCACGGAGAAATAACAATGACTGTGAGAGAAAGTTTGGATATATCCATTTGTCTTACCCCAACTGTTAATCCTAAGAAACATATTGCAACACTACTCACCATCTAAAGGAAGATTTGCCCCTGTAAACTCTGCAGGGAAATAAACTTAGAACTTCAAAAACTGGTATACATCATATTAATTCCCACAACTGTACTAACTCTAATGGAAAGTACTATCTGTTAAGTGTTCTGGAGATCGGCTTTTCCTCATTAAAAAATCAGATGACCATTATTTAAACTACTCTTTCATAAAAGATTAGGAAAATTTAGACTGGAAAGGAACCCTGGGAGTCACCCAGTCCTATGCCCCACTCAGAGCAGGCCTAATTGCAAACTCGGATCAGGTTGCAGCCGAGTGTGCCCAATTGACTTCTGAAAACCTGCAGGGATGAAGGGTCCCCAGTCTTTCTGGGTGGTCTCTTCCAGCACTGGCCTACTCTCACCATGAAGAATTTCTTCCTCTTGTCTGGTCAAAGCAGTTGTGACCTTTGTCTCATGTCCTTTTGCTCAGCACTTCTAAGAATGGTTTGACTCTGTCTTCTCCATGGCTTTCCCCACAGGCAATGAAAAGACTGCTGTGTGGTTCCCTTTGCCTTTTCATCTGTAAGATAAACAAACCAAGTTCTCCTAGCCTCTTCTCATATTTTGTCAGCAGACAAAAACTTGAAAGCATGATATTTGTGATGTATGTAAGTAAAAGTTTTATCACAGAAAAGAAAAACAAAAAAGGAGACTAATGAGAACATTGCAATCAAGAATTTGTATTAAATTTAAATGTAAAAATAGAACTGTTTACAAAACAGATTTATCACTTAGAATTTTATATAAACAAAACAATGTTTTAATTATAAAGGAAACTTGAAAATATACAAAAACATGACCCTGCTCTAAATTTACTCACTATGTTTGTAATAGCTTAATGCTCACGGAGACTATGCAACAGGGAATGTGAAAGGATCTAGCTGATGAAATATCCATTTTTCTTTGTTGTAAACATAAAATTAATTTGGATTTGAGAGTGCATTTGAAACAGAACAGCTACTTTATTTACTGTGATTCTCCTTTCCCATAAAAATTTACAGGCATTAATTTCAGTTCTCTCTTTAATGAGATAGGTAAAAAAACTGAATAGAAATGGGAATGAATATCAGAACAAGTTCTGTTACAAGAATTCAGTCTAAATATTATGCTCCTTTTCCTTAGTAACAGAAAGAAAAAAATAAAAGAGCCCAACTTCTTCCACAGATTTGCTAATTCTCCATTAACCAGTAAACTCTGAACCCTTTATTTTTGATGTCACAGCCAATGAGAAGGTAAATGGGCTTGCACAAGTTTTACCTTCTTGGCTTTTTGTAACAAAGACTCTATTCTGAAAGAAAACAAAATTATCTTGAACCAAAACAAAAATTTTGTGACTATTTTACCAGCTGCTGAAAGACACCTATTTTCATAAAGCAATGGTTCCCTATATTTCAGGGTGGGTTTGTCTTTACAAATATAAACCATTGACCAACTCTCATTGCTACTCGCTTTTAGCCAGAAGATCTGCTCATATGGTATGGGCATGGTTGAATTTGACTCAAAACATTTTGCTTCACACTGAATGCTCTTTAAGTGAACTGTTTATTGTAGATAAATATAAGATGAAATCCTAAATTATTACTAATAGTTGCATTCTTACTACTTCATAAGTTGTGGAAATCCCTACAAATCAGCATGGTGGACAGAAAACAAATATTTACAATCTAGTGCTTCCATGTGATACTGTATGGAAATCATAATGAAGAAAAAGATTAAAGCTTTGCTCTCTTGGTCATTTATTTCTGCTTCCTTTTTTCTATGAAGTTTCACTTACTCTTCTTCATCAAGAAGAGCTTCTTTATAAGACGCATGAATCATGAAACAACAATCTGTATGTGGCTTTCAAGGTGGATTTTTGTTTTCCAGTGAGAAATTTAATTTAAAGCATTAGCTAATGCCTAAGAAAATTGAACTCACAGTCAGTATAGTCACATGCCTTAAACAAATATGTTGTGAAAATCCACAAACATCAAGCACCAGGTTTCCAGGAAACCAAAAAGAAGGAAAGAATTTTATAAAATGGGCAAAAATGAATCTATCATTTCTAACTGGCTTGTGTAACTTGCCCTAACATTTGTGGCACTCGCTGTGATTACTGTGTAAGAGAAAGCATATGTCAGGGAATGGGAGAACCCTTAAATTCTTCAGAAATTATCCTCTCCCTTCCAAAAGGGTCCTCTGGTGTCCTAAGACCTTAAGGTAGTATCCTGACCCTGGTGGATACCATGAAAAACCCCTGCATTCAATTCAGACCAGCTGAGCCTTCTGTGCTCTCCCTGAGCAGTGTCACTCATTCATCCTACAGAGCTTCATCAAAGCTGCCTTGTGACAAAGAGGTCCTAGTTTCTCCCATGTTTTTTTTTTTACTCTGGCTCTCTTCAGCAATATATACACAATTTATATAGATTTATAATGTATTTAGGGGATGATAGAGAGAAAATAATGAGATTTTTCAAAATTACTCAAAATCCACGCTCTCTTAAGTAAATATGCATTACAACTGTGTCTTTAAACGTCTTTCTGTTAGGTACATAGCTGATAGGAGAGGCTGGCTTTTCCTATTACCTGCTGCCATATGTTCAGGTTCCCTTGTTCCATGGGTTCTTTCTCTAACTGCTCCATTTTTCCATCCTTCCTCCATGTCTATTATCCCAAGCCAATTTCTGCAGTTCTCTCTGCCTCCTGGACTGTGTTATTTCACCATCTCCTATTTCCACAATTCCTCCCATTTTCCTTTACAAAATCCCTTCTGAATAGCTTTTTTTGTTCACACTTCTCACTTTCAGTTATTTTCTCCTTCTCTTACTGTGTCCAGATCTAATTCTTTCCCCCTACACCTCCAACAAAAATAGTTAAGTGGGAAAATTTCCTTGTAATGTTTTCCCTGTTCATGTACTTATTTTTTACTTAAGCACCTGCTACCTAGGCAAAATATCGAGCTAGAGGGGCGTCACATATGATTTAACATGGCCATTACTAGGTATGGTTTTTATGAAGGATGAAAGCACCATCCTAGCTTTGCCTTTCTCTCTTGAGCTCAGCTACTGTAGATGTTATAAACACACAGAACTTCCTGAGTGGCGTTTCAAACACGAGGTCTTTAAGCAGGAGCCGTGCAAGATAGAAATCAGCTAGAGCAAAGAAGCAAATACTTATTCTATTCCTCGAGGGTCATTGAACATAAAGTGCTTCCTCACAGGAAGAAGGTAAGATTATTACTCAGGTGGCTGTCAGGTAAAAATTATTGGAGTGAAGCAAGTTAGAAGTCAGCAGTCCATCACATCAGCAGGACCATAAGTCCTGGAGGAAGAGAAGGAACCAGCTGGTATGAAAACACAGGCCACGTATGTTAGACCATCTGAAACAGCTAAGGATTTAGCTCCTGGCTTTGGAATAAAGAGTCCTGATACTACTGGGACTGTGAGGAACCTCCACCAAAAAAATTAGAAAGCTTCCGCGGTGCCATTTCAAAACAAGACAGGATAAAATGTTTGGATTTATGCAAAAGCTTTTCTCCAAGTAATCAATGTTTGAAAGAATCAAATATTTCCCTAATTCCCCCCAGACATCCCCATTCTGGATGAGTAATGAGAAATTAATCATCCTGTCAAAATAAATGCTGTGAGACCTTTTAGTCATGCTCACCTCTCTCTCCATAATAGATTTTTGTCAGTCATTCAACTAGTTTTCCCAAAAGACAGTGCTGCATCTCAGCTCCTGCCTTTTATATGGCGCTTTTTTTTTTTTTTCTTTTTTGTCTGGGACTAATTCTGACATTCCTTGATGTGTCAGGAGTCGATCACACATCACAGGAGCCCAACCCGTCACACCCTCCTTGTCTCCACTGACTGCCACAGAACTACACAACACCAGCTCTTCATTAAGTCAGTGTTTATTCCAGCCTTCCTGCAGCTTATACCCAGGATCTTCCTGATACAAGTAGACAGACACAGCTGGTGCTTCTATGGGGTTTTAACTGCTTAGATGGATAAATACAAGGCTAGCAGAATCTAATAAGGTCAGGGAATTACCAAACAAGAGTTCTCACAGTCATTTACGCCACATATTTCTGGTAAAGTTCATATAACAGTATAATTAGAAATGCCAGTAAGAAAAAGGAAGAAGTAACTTGGGTTTTCTCTTCCTCTGTGTCATGACAGCTAAAAGAACCTGGAGTTTTTCTGTAGATACAAAATCGAGATGATGGGTTTTATCTACAGAGAACACATCCATTTTATATTTTTGACGTCTTAGATTTTAATTTTTTCAACAGCCAGTAGCTCAGCAGAAGCTTTTTTATCTTTGTATTACTGGGTATTAATTTCTCGATAGCATGGATGCAGTTTCCATTAATGTACAAACACTTTCATTAGAGTGAACCATCATCTATCTTTAATTACCAGTTTATATTTGAAGTGAATCTGGGAAGACTGCTGAGGGGTAGAGACCTTGGCTGCAGAAAGAAAGAGAGTAAACCTCTGCACCTCTGGTGGGAGAAGACGAGAGAAAAATTAGATATAAAGCAAATAACTTTCGAATTTTAAAAATCACTCTATGCAAATCACTGATGCTTTTTAACCCTGGAAGTGTTGGTAGGGGGAGAATGTTTTCTTTCCTTCCAGGCATCTGTAGACTTTCACATCTCACCCACTTCAGCTGAGTATGCAATTTAGGAGTGTAGTAGAAGTGGAAAGGGCCTGTACACGTGAAATGATCCAAGCTGTGACACCAACTCTGATCTAGACACAGGTCAAACCTAGCCCAGAAATAGCCTCATTGACAACACCTTGGCATTTGTCAGCAAGGTGCTTGTTATTTCAGGTTGTGACATTCAGAATACACAGTTTTAAGTCTATAGCTTTCGTTTTTAAGTATCCAAGAAAGGCTGGACCAGGGACATTTCTATGCTGTGTCACAACCTCTTACCAGAGTAGAATTTGGGGGGTCCCATTAGTTATCTTTGCAGTAACTCTCATGGTAAGAACAGCAGTCACAGAGCCTGGAAGACAGGCTATTGCAGATGTCAACCAATACCTCAATTCAGATGTTTGAGAGAACAGGAGTCCAAAGTATGTCATGAAGCGCACCCATTTTTCCATCTAACAATCCTCTGCAATCCTGCTAATGATTTGAGACAGTCAAATCATGTCCTCAAAGTTCAAGAATCTGATTTGGAATTAAGAGTCAAGGTTTGATCTAAAGCTAATGTAATGATGAATGAGTTTATTTTGGCTTAATCAAATATTGGGGCAATTCCTCTTTCATTCAAGCCCAATTGAATGATTAACGCATCTTTGTCTCTGACCAGTCTTAGCCTTAAAAAACTATAATTAGTTCAGGCTGGTCAGCTGAAATGTCAGAAGTGTTCTGATGATATGTGCTGTAATGAATATTTTTTTCTTTTTCTAGAAAATATAAAAAGGCAACTATTTATAGTGATGCCAGTCAACAGGTTAATGAGGCAATCTGTAGTCCACCTTTCCATTAGCAGGCATGTAAGATATGGTTGTGGACATTCCCTGTCTTTTTACAATAAAAAACCCACCTCTCTTACAGCTGCAAAAATCAAATCAAAAGAACCTTCAGCTCCAGCCCAGGCAAAATGCCATACTTTCAGTGAACTGTTCCTGAGTTTTCTGTTGCAAGCTTTTAACAAATCCCATTTCACACAAATGAGCTCTTTCACTTTCAGAAAAAGATAGTCTTCTATGGATGTTTTCAGTCAGAGATTTTAAATTCTAAAGTCCCTATTTCATGGATGTTTTCTCTCTTAGTTACTGCTATGCTGAGCTACCCACCACCTGTCTACGGTAATTGTAGGAGGGATCATCGGAAGTCACACATTTTTGAAGTAAGAGCAATAGAGACACTAAAGATTTTTGTGAATTAGATAAGCAATGCGAAATGGAAGATCCTATCAATGAGATCAAAGAAAACTGTGCAAGTGGGACATATATGCCTCTGCCTAATAATTCAACTTTAACCTTCATGAATATAAATTTTAATACATAATTAATTTAGTAAAAAAACTTGCGTAAAATTTCAAGGGCGCTTTGTACAAAGCATGTAGATAAAACTTTGCTATGCTAGAAGACTTCACTCAACTTCCAGAGTAAACAAAGTCTGAACACTTGCTCACTCCTCAGTGAGGTGTATAGCAATGAACAGTGTTTATAGATGCCAGACCAATGATGGTGGGGGCTTTTGGAGCTCCAAAAAGTAAAAGTAGAACACCATATTATTATTATCTTCATTTTGCCTCTGCCTGAAATACAAATAGAAATATATGTCTCCTTACACTGCAAACTAAAAATATTCAATGCTGCTCTTTTAATATTTTCTAATCTGGCCTCTGTTCCAACAGTTTCCACAGTTCCCCTGAGACATAACACCCCTAAAACATTCCTGCAGTGATCCAAGCTGTCAATCAACTCTAAAGTGCTAATTCTGAACAGCTGTAAAGACATTACTCCATTAACATGTCACAACTGCTTCTCACACACACTGGTTTATATACTAAAAAAATATAAAGAAGGACATTTTGCTTTATTTACTTACCTTCCCCTCTAGGAGTGGCAGATACCTCACACTCAGGGCATTGCACATCCATTGGAAATTGTGACACACAGATAGCAGCAGTATATGCAGTCCCTCCCTATTTGTATTTAATGTAATTGTATTAAAGGTTTGCTGTAGGAAGATATTATTACATAGGCAAAAACAAACAAAGAAAAAGAGCACATTGAGCAGGAATATGTACTATTTTTTATCAGTGCACAGCTCAACTCAATTTTGGAGATTTTAATTTCATGAGGAAGAATATTAGAGCTTCCTTATTTCATCAGATTTTTACTGCTAGAATAAACAAGAATGAGAGAGGTCTTGCAGCAATCATTCTTGACAGCCATGAACTGTAAAAATGATAATAATATTTAGAAACTGGTAATACCAATATCATTTTTCTACTTTAAAGCAGGAACACCACAAATACATCTGCCTCTGTTAATAGCAATGCTAGTGAACCAAAGCAAGTGACTGAAGTGTAGCATTCTGAAGATCACTAAAGTGAGTTAAGCACTATAAATCCAATTCTGTTTTGCTTCTGTTAGTTTCTCTATAAAAAATATTTTTTCAAGTTTTTAAAAGGGTAACTAGTTTAGTTAATTTTGTTTTCCCTTTTAGTTGCAGAACTAGCTCTTGTAGATTGCGCTGCCTAACCAATACCGTCAGCAAATTATCTCAAGTACATCTTGAGCAGTTCTGCATGTTTCAGCATAAGTTTTCTTTGAAAAGATGACTTACATAGATCCATCTGCAAGAAGAAGCTCATTTAGTGAGTTTGACTTCAACAGACACTTAAATGTCTTGCAAAATAGAGGCAGACTCTGAACCTGAAGTAATTTCCTTTTTGAATGCTGCTAGATGATTGTTATTGAGGAGAGAAGGAAGGAGGGGTGAAACAAGCCTGGAAAACATTGCTGGTCACTACCTGTACTGCTTTGAGAAGAATTGTTCACTCACTTCAGTAGTGAACAATTTTTCTCCAAGTATTCCAGACATCACACAGATTTAAAGCACTTTCAGATCAAGTTTTTGACTCTGTTTAGCCATCTCCATTTTTTCAATGAAACACTCAGACCACTACAGAGACCACAAATAATTATTCATTGTTTTGAGCAGTTGAAGAGTAATTACTTGAGATTTAATTACTTCAGTGAAGTGCCTACTATTCTTTGCCTCTGTAGCAACCACTGTTTTCAATTCAGAATATTCAGAAATCGTTAACTATGTCTGATATTTGGTGTATCAAATATCAAATCATATCAATCATATGATTTTTCATGACAGCTGGCTTTTTGCAAGGGCATATTAGAGTGTGGAGGAATTCCTGTTCTTTCTTTTCTTTCTTTAAAGAAAGAAAGATAAGATTTTCACAAAATGACTTGCTTTGGTGATTTGGAATTTTAGTAAATTTTAGTAAACTTTGCACTGCCAGCAGTACAGGTGGCATCTCAGCAAAGCAGAGTAGAGTGGCAGAATCATCTCCCTCAACCTCTTGAAGCAGTCCAGGATACAGTTAGCATTCTATTATTGTAGTCATTGCAAACAGTAAGATATGACTATATTAGCCATTGCTTCCAACTTCATTGTTCCCTATTTGAATGCCAGAATAAAAACCCAGAGATCCCAAATAACTGCAGAAGTAAAACTCTGATGGATCTTGCCCATGGTTGTGGCAGGCTGTGCTAAGCCAAGCTCACTGTGTAGCTTCACCCCACTTTTGGCTCAACCCCATGGGTGCTCAGCACAGGCAAGGGGCTCTGTCTGTGCAGGGAAAGGATAGAAATAAACATTACTGCTTCCCTGCCTCGCCTCCACCACAAAGAGCCAGTCAGTCATCTGAGTAGCAGGGACTTGTCATGCCTGCCTCCATCAGTATCGAAATTAAAATCTTGATTGCCATTAAAGAAGCTTTTTTTAAAATTTTTGCTAGTCTGTAACAAGCATTTCAACTGTTCATTTGTGTTAATGTTGCAAGATAGGGTGTAACCTGTAGACTAACTAATTAAATGCTCTTTGATTTTGAGTGAAATGTTTGGTACAGTCTAGACAACAGAGTCTAATTAGCGCTGGATGTTTAATGGAACTAAAGACCCATGAAAAGCAAAAGGTGCTGAAATAAAAAGTCAGTGAGAGAGATGTGAAGATAAATGAGAGTGAAATAAGGAAAACAAAATAACCCTTTGCTGTGTTGGAAATAGCATTCCCTCAGAAAAAAACCTCCACTATATTAATTATGAACATTTGAAAAAATCCAATCAATGTCCAGCTGTTTAGGGTAATATAATGGAAAGCTATCCAAAACACATTATGTCAGCAAGCAACAAATTAAGGCATTTTGCAGTATCTCACTGCATTTCATTTCTTGCAGGCAGCAAATTCACTCCAGTATTTTTTACAATAGAATAAAAACTCTGTGTGTATTGCTTTGTGAGCTATGATTCACAGCCTCTCAGCAGGAAATTGAATGCTGGCCTTAACAGCACCTTCCTCTGTCTGTAAATGTAGCCAATTTGTGGTTTTCCTCAGCTGAGAAAAATGTGGATGCAACTTTCGATTAGTATGTAGTTAAGTCCATAAAAAAAACAAAGAAAAAAAACCCTACCCAACCTCAATAGATTGGTCAGCTTTAAACGAATAAACTTTTACTCAATGCATGTGTTCTCTCTAAGAAGGGATTAAGCTGAATGGTTTAGGAATAACAAAGCTAGATTGTGCCTCCCAGCTCTGCACTAATTCCCTGGTACTATCACCTGCTGAAGAGCTGGGAGCAAGCTGTACCAAATCAATGTCAAAAGCTATGGACCACTTAGTTCTGCAGCACCTCTCATTCCCAGCAACCACCTTGTTTTGCAAATGGGAGTTTTAGGTTTAGGTTTGGTGGCACACTTGATTGTCTCCTGTTTTCTTTTAGGGCTTTTCACAGTATTTTTAGTTTATTTATTCTGAAGGAAAGCAAGTGAACAAAAGAGTCAGGAAGCCAGTAACACACTGTACATATTCTACTAAAACTAGTTTCTGAATAAGATGATTTAGAAAAAAAACCCAAACTAAAAAATCCCACCAAAACACAAACAAACTAACTAACTAACTAAAAGAAAACAAACACCCACAGCAATTGCAGTACAAAACAGATCAGATCCCTTAATCCTGCAGCAGTACATCAGTAAATTTATAATCCAGCCCTTGCTTTCTAAGAAATAATATTTGCCTAACGATGTACACCATCCCTGCCTGGGGGAAGGAGAAGGGCAAGGATCCCTTCAAGGTCAAAGCTTCCTGAGGAGGGATGTGTGACCTGTGCTCTGTGGCAGATTGCTGGGGAGCAGAGCTGTGCTGTGGGTCAATGCAGTGCAAAAGTAGCACCTGGCCCCTGTCAGACATGAAGAACAGGAGCTTGAGCAGCTCAGACTTTATTCAGCTGTCATGGGGCAGGAATAAAAATGGCTCAGTGGTTCTGGAAGCCCCTCCAGCTCTAGCTTTTCTCCTCACACCTCACTGCCCATGTACAGTGTCAGACAATGTTTTCCACCTACATAAAGCCACTGTACCCTCTTCCATATCTTCAAGGCATAGAAACCAGGATCATGTATTCCCGAGCTGGGCTCCTGTGCAATGCTGAGACATGCTTCCTGGGCGAGGCCCCAGTAGCTCATGGCCAGGGTAAACTTTGATAAACTTGGTAGAGATTAACAAACAATTGGTGGGCATCACAGTGCAGGCTTGGAGCACAGGTACTGTTTTCCTTCTGGTCAGAAAATAAACTATCTTAAATAATTTTTTTTTTAAAAAGTGTCCAGAAATACATCAATGTACTTCATCTGCATAATGGAGTTCATCCCAGGGGACCAGAATCAACCTAGTTCAAAGCAGCCTTCCTGATTTGGATATATCCTGAAAACCAGATATCTCTGCCGATATCTTTCTATAACTATTTTCCATTGCAGCTGCAGCCACATTACTCAGACGATGGGTTAAATGGTTTCACCTTCTCTGCTTGTCAGTCCTGAAGCTACTGCTATTGCTGAGAAAAGGAAAGAACTGACTCAGCAGTCACAGCAGCAGGGTTTCATATAGATCAGCACAGCACACAAGGTGGCACCATATGTTCCTGCCCTTCAGCATCTAACAAATATCAATTAATTCCAGCAGGCACCAACACAGAAGCAAATGCTAATTAGAGATTTGGAGAAAGTGGTGGTATTAGCAGTCTAAATATTGGGGGAAATTCATGTTATGCTTAAAGGCATTTGAAGGAGGACAAACTGAAGGTCATTTGCATATTTGCATTTAAAAAGCTGTGATAGTAGTCAGCCACCCCCCCACTCCTCACAACATGCTAAACCAGAGTTAACTTGGTCAGAGGAGATTTGGAAAAGAGACTTAGAAGTTCATATTGGGTACAATGAAGAAATGGCTCTTGTGTGAGTGGCTAAGAGGAAGAAAATACTCAGCTAAAAGGATAACTTCACTCTGGATTTTTGAAAATGTCAGAGTGCCTTGGTGCTGCTTATCCATAACTAACAGAATAAGAAACAATAATTTCTTCAAAAACACAAATTTATGCAATTTCAATTATTTTTGGGGATCTACCCCTGCTTACATAGAAAGACTGCAGAAAATTCAAGCAAAATGCATTGTAAGGCATTTATTCACTATAACTGGGAAGCTTTCATGGTGACAAGGAAAAGGGGACTTAAGAGCTCTGATTCCATAGATGGTGACAAAGCAGAGATCTTATTTTCTTCTTTCTATGGGATATTTGTTATATCTACTAACAAAACTTGATGTTTTCTTTAAAGTCTTTTAAGTACTGTGACTTGATGACAGGAGTGGAAGTTGCAGGTAGGGGCTCTGTTTAAGTGAGCCCTAGCAGTGGATTGAAACACTGTAATGTCAAAGTTCAGCCTTAAGAGTTTGTGCACCCAAGTTCTTTCAAAGATTCCAGTCCAGAGGATTAGAATATCAGCAGCAGTGATATAATCTTCAATCTGTGCAGTTGATAAAAGAACCCAAAAACAGCAAAACAGAACAAAACAAAAAAATGAACAAACAAACAAAAAAACCCCACTCAAAAATACCCCCCACCAAAACTAACAAAAATAATCAAACCCAACAAGATTTACATGCAGGTCTGTATTTTGGAAGGCACCAGGAGGAAGCAGGGCCAGAGTGCCTAAAGTCATGGAAAAGTAGCTTTCATAACACTGACTACAACTTAATGGAGCCACTGACTCTTGTGAAATCCCACCCCACCAGCTACAAGTTCTACTGCAATGTATGCTGGCAACCAGAAATATTTGCACAGAATAAAATAGAGTAAGGAATAATTATTGAGTTTCCAGGTGTATTTTCATAGAATTTAGAGGTTTTCTTTTCCTTCAGTGACAGAGCAAATGAAGAGATCAACATCCCAAGTATTTCTTTTAGAGCAGAGGAAAATCATACCACTGGTGGCTTGTCCTTGTCCATCAACTATTCTTTGTTTTCCAAGGTAGGTTAGTGCAGTCCTTTGTTTTTCTGCTTTGTTTTGGTTTCAATTTCTTTCTTTTTAGAAAATTTGTTAATGCTAGAGGTTAAATGACAAAGAGCTAGTTCAAGCTTAGAAGGTGAGAAATGTGGAAAACTTTACCCCAAGGCTGGTTTTCCTGACTGATTAAGTAGAAACAACTGAAGCAACAAGACTACTGCAAGGTCTGCATGTCATCTGCTATTCACATGGATTAGTGCTGAGAATGAAGAAATATAATGGATGGAACTCAGAGAAGTAGAAAGTATCCTGGAACATTGCTCATGGAATTATTTGAAATTAAATTCCTCAAATGTGAATTAATATCTGATGTTGTGTGTTTCTGAAGTCCCAGCTGTTTCTTTATGAGGAAGAATGCAAGGGGAGGGAGACTTCAGCGTTGCTGTTTGTGCTTAACTCACTGCAGCAATACCAGATCTCCAAAAGGAAGTCACAGCCCCAAAGTATGGCCTTTTTACTGTCCATCAGTTCACGTTCCTTTGAAGACTGTGAGTGGCACAAGGCCACCCAACTTCAAAAAGCATCCAAAAAGCCTATTAAATGCTTACAAGAGAGAAACAACTGAGATTTCTCTCAGTGAATGAGAGAAACTTTTGCACCAAGGACATTCACAAGAACAAGCCACCTTCTAATCCTGAAAAATTGAAGGGCATGTGTGACATGAATTCAGGAGGTTTTAGTGGTTAAATAAAAATTCAGACAAAATATCAAAACAAATTGTCATTATACCCATAATTGACTATAGTTTTCAGTGCATTTTTCCCCCCTCTCTCCTTGCCTTTCTCAGCCAAGTAGAGAATTTACATATCAAATCATCTACCTTAAAGGCAGCTATGGCCTGACTTTGTGCCACTGTCACCACCATTGTCACCCTCACAGCCCCACACTGATTTTCTTCTAGTTGAGGTCTTTTCAGTTTTTTCTTTTCTTTTCCCTGCACTAAGATTTGCTGGACTTTTGAAAGACCAGGTAATAGTCAGGTAATTTACTGACCACAGCCCTAAAGTCTGAAAGAAAAGACAGTGCTCAAAAGATGGCCAGAGCCTGCTTTACATTCCCAAATAATTTTATCCATGACTCAGACCAAAGAAAAATCTGCATCTCTATCAGAAGGTTAAGTGCATAGATTTAGAGAGATCTGAGAGGCTCTGTGTGTCATATGAAAAAAAAGAAAAAAACAAACCCCAAATCTAGAAGATAGTAATGGATGCTACCCATGCAGTACAAACCAGTAAGTACCCTTGAGTCACAAATTTTGGTATTCGAAACACAAAAAAACCCCCGCACTGAGTTTTAAAAAAAAATCATAGCCTCTAAGCCTGGCCTTCAGGTATGTTTTATCCCTGGTGGAAGACAATGGAGAAGTCTGAACTGTCAAAGGACTTTTAAACAATGAATGAAAAAAATCCATTTCTGTGGTTTCATCAGGAAGGTGAAATTCAATAGTAGAAAGTAAATAGTTTTTGCTTTTTTTTCCTGAAAAAACTCATAATTTGTGATGGAGACATTAAAATGCTTAATCCTAATAAGATATGACTCTATGATATATGGTAAATATGTGATATGGAAAGAAATTACATTTACTTGTCCACCAAAATTCTTAAGATACTCTTCAGGCTTTGAAACAGTCTCATGGGAGAGTTTATTAGAAAGGAGGATGACACTTTTGTGATCCAACTGACAGCTGGAAAGGCAGCAGCAATTTTCCTGTTGAATTCAGGCTGCTGTATGATAAATGCTGTTTTAAATTGAAACCTTGATATATGAATGTAAATTGTTTGCAATAAGAAAAGCATTGGTGACCAAAGAACATATGCTAGACAGCACAGGTTATCAAAGCAGTATGAACCCAGTTCTTTTGTCTTTAGCAGTTCTATATGTATCTACAAATCAAAGGAAAGGTTTGATTCATCTTATTTTGTGAACAAGTTGTAATTTGTGTCTCTAGAGTCCAATGGATTTAGGAATTGGGATCTGTAGCTGGATCAAAACTGTGGGAACTCAGCTCTGAGTAGTGGCACTGAGAGAGCACCCATGTTTTGTTTCCTCTCAGCTGGTCCAGGAGTTTGAGGTTTGTAGCTCACTACAAAATGACACTGAGATGACCAAAACATTTGCCATATTCAGAAGACCAAAACATTTGCCATATTCAGAAGTAAACATGCAGGCCAATTCTTTGCACAGGCCAATTTTTGGACCTCTTTTCTGGAGAAAGAGGTAAATGCAACTTTTCTATGCTCTGTGTAGTTCTGGGAGGTGCTGGGATTTTAGTCACCTGTGTAAGGACCTCAATCAATAAATTGCAAGACAAAGGCAAAAAGGGAGGAAAAAACGAACAACCATCTAGCACAGAAAGCCCTGCTGAGACTGCACTCAAAGTGCTTTCACAACATAAATAACAAAAGCAATTTTACAGCTTGGTGACTGAAGTGACATAGCTGTATGGAGCAATTATTAGAGCAGACAAAAAGCAGATTTTCCCATAGGGGTCAGCCTACACCTATCACTGGGGCTGTGCACAGTTGTGGGGTGGAGGAGGGCACAGAGCACTTTATACCTGGCAGAAGGTTCTGTCAAGAAGGTCAAGAAGGTAAGAGGAGGGCTCCTGATCTTCAGAGTGAGCCTTAACCCCTCTTCATGGTATTTAAAGTTGGGAACACTGAGGGAATTAGTGAAAATCAAATAATTTGCTAAACCTTGTCTATTGAATTCAGCAAATGCTTATCAAGGATTGTTTATTTTCAGGCAGAAAATTATTGATTCAGAAGGATTAGTTGGGGCTGGGAAGTCAATGCCAGACTATGGAACTGGAGACAAAACCTGAATATAGCAGGATCTGAAGAAAGTCAGATTGACAGAAACTATAAAAGAATGACAGGGTAGGAGAGTAGAGAGTGAGCAGATTGCCCAAGAGGAGAGGGCAAAGCCTGGCAAGGATACAGATGTTAGGAAATGGGACAATCAGCAAAGCAGAGTTAATAGCATCCTATCTGGACCTTCTAGGCTTCTCCTAGCATGAAGGGACGAGGGCATGGCTGAGAGGTGTGAGGTGCTGTAGGGCAAAAGGAGCAGCAGGACAAGTGTGATGGGAACAGACTGCTCTGGCCAGGGTCTGCAGTCCCCAGCAGTGCTCAGAGTCCAGCCCAGGACACTGGGGCAGGCTGGGGAGCAGTGCTGGGGATGCACACTGGGTGAAAACCTGGTGTGTGGGAACAGGGGCAAGGAGAAAAGGTCTGCCTTACAACCAGAGTTGCTCCTACAACACTCATATAAAGCGAAGCTATTTTGTCTTAAATGGCTTACATTTTCACTTTGCAAGATAGGAATCCAATCTATTCTAACCTGTTTGCCATGTTTCAGGTTAGCATAAAATGTAGAAACCTTATATGCATAAAAGATAAAGGATTAGCATAATTTAACACCTAAAATACAACTTTGTATCATAGATCTCTGCATTTCTATTTAACATTTGAAAGGAAAAAAAAAATCACTTATTTATTTTAAGCTGGTTTGTTTACCCCCTAAGGATTTCCTTCTGAATAAGCCATGCTGACCCATCTGCCCACAGGTCTCTGTAGCCTGAACTGGATTAGTTTTCCACTTGCCATCATTTACTAAATATACTAGAAATTTTTAAAAGCAGAGAAAAGGGAAATGGTAAATAGAAAACCTCCAAGCCCTCTTTCTGGATTAACAGATAGTGGGAAAGTTTGATAGAAAATGGATAGTGGCACTGTTGCTCTATCAACATGGTTTTCAATTCTGTGCAAACTCAGTTAAATTTGTTCTATTTGTGAAGGTCCAAGCTACAGGTGGACCTAACAGCTGAATGAGTAATTATGAGCAAAATAAATAGTATACAAGCTTGGGAATGGCAACCAAATCATAGGAACAGAAATTGATCAGAAGAACTGCAAACCCATCAGCCTAGCAAAAAGAGACTTCTCTGATGAGTGTGACAAGAAGTGTCATGGGTGAAGTAAACTGGATCCAGGCTGCCTGTCTCAGTTTTCCAGAAACGTGAAGTAGCTTCACAGATGGAAAGCAAGAGGAAGGAGTATGACTACCACGCTACTTTGAAGACAACTCTAAGGAAAAAACCTCTCCTCATACAACCAACACATTCAGCTCTTGGCTTATGAATATGAAGTGCAAAGCAGCTGTATGAGATCCCACATATTACTGTGGGTTGATAAATTTTACTTACCCTGGGAAAAACTACATTTTCCAGGGTTGGTCCTACCAAGGGTGTAAACTCCAGCAGAGTACAGCATTTATAGCACCACACCACAGGGATCTTGCTCTAAAATGCAGGGAAAGCATTAATTAAAACATAAAGTGCCTGTACAGTCATTTTCCCAGGGTCACAAACAATTGGTTTGCTTGACATGAAGACTTAATGTAGTGACTCAAATCCAGAGAAACAAAAGAATTGGAGGCTACAAAGCATCAGTGTTGGAATCTGTTTCTGAAAAAAAGGTTCTGGCTCTGCTTTTGTTTAATGCATTTCAGTTTAATTTTTTTCTCTTTGCTTACAATGACAGTAATTTACCATAACAGGGAGGAAATCCAGACAGGTGTGGCATGGGCATGTTGTCCTTGACTGGTGGGGAAGGAGCTGGGCTGAGCTGGCATGGCCCTGCCATCGCTGCCTGAGTGGGGTCCAGCCCTCCTGCCCTTCTCCCCTCAGCCTCACCAGGCCATCTTCATCTGCCATTTCACATAGCAGCTGTGCTGGTGATGCAGCTTTGCCTTGCAATTAAATAGCAGGCTGAGGTCTTTAATGAAAAATACCATGGGATTATGAATGATCCCAAGCAATCCAAATAGGACATCTCTAGCACAAGAGGGCTGCTGCTGCTGCTGCTTGTTGGCACCTCAGGGAAATTGTTCAAGTAGTTATCAGCCGTGATGCCATTTACCTGTTGTGATTCAATGAGGTCATACCTCTACAGGCGGGAATCTGGGTGATGTGTAGATGCCCAAGCATGTGGATAGGTACCCGAAAGCAATACTCAACCCCCCAGGTTCACAGCTTTCTCAGGAAAATTTTGGTGCTTAAGTGTTTCTGGAAATTCCTAAAGAAGCAAAGCTTTACAGGTAAGCAGGGCTTGATTTCTACTTATTTCAAAGAGCTAAATATCTTTGAGGATCTGCTTCTAACTGCTTTATAACTCCAGATTCCAGCATAAGATGGAGCCAGGCCCTAAGTTTCTGGGTTTTCTTTAGCATTGACTAGTTCTTTCACTGGTGTACAGAGGAGTGCTAGCAGGCAAACTCCAGAATGATTCCCATACACCCAAATGCTACAAACATCACACTTGGATTGACTGGCACACTGTTTTCATTGTCCTCACAATTTGTTGTCATAGAACTTGAAGAGTTTGAAATCATCACACTCTGTCACATTTGCATTTGAAGGGAAACATCTAAAACTTTTTTTATGTTCAAAATGAATTGAAACTAACAAGCTGCTCCTTCACAGCTGACATTAATGAATCTACACCCTATACATCTTCTACTGGCCAAGGAGCTCCTCCATAATGCACAAAACGTGGAAATGAGGCTAGGGTTTCATAGGGACACTGAAATATAAGCAAGCAGACTGGTGAGAACATGGTGCGTTATTGTGTTAGTAAATGGGATCTGCAACACAAATAAAATATCTGAGTAGACTGAAGCAAGAATGAAACATGATACAAACTCCATTTTTGTCCCAGGGGACAAAATGTGGTTTGTTAACACCCAAAGTAGCTGCTCTTGGCAGAAACATGTCAATGAGTATTGCTGGTATGGAAAAGCAGCAGAACTCCTGTTTCAGCAAAATCTTTTGAGAACAGGGTTTGTCATATGCTGCTGATGTTACACAGTATCATATCCAAGGTGCTGAAAGATATAAATTTTCTTTTCTTTGGAACAACTGCCGGAGAAATACCTGATGGGTCAATGGCCTCACTACATGGGGGGAAAAATTCATGGGCGTCTTTTATCAGGAATGCATAAGTAATTATTTGCACTTGTTCATTCTGCAAGAGAGAAATTGTTTGCATGTGAGCAATAATAAATTAGGCAATTTAAATCGTTGATCCTCTGCTGTCAGAAAAATGTCAATACAAAGGCAGTTTCCAGTAGCTAAGATTTGTAATACAAATTCCAGCCCTTTGTGCAAAGGGCGTTGGATTTAAGGATCTCATCTTTTTCTGTACTGGAAAAATAAGTAAGAACCTTGTCTATTTAGGTGAATCTATACGCTTGATAAAAACTTCATAGGATTTTCAACTGGCTATTAGATTTAGAATGAACCCATTTAAACATTGTTATTCTTACCCTTGTTCTTAGCTGAAGTGCTGGATTTTGCTAATGCATGCGGCTGGTTAATGGGGTCACTGCAGAATTGAAAGAATAATTGTCAGAAACAGGGTAAATTATTTTCTCTGCATTTTGTTCTTACCATTACTCTTTTGAGATGTATATCAAACAAAGTTACCTAAATTGCCTCAGAGAACCTCATTGAAAAGTAATAGGTTTTCACAATTTAGCTGAAAGCAGAAGTTGCACTACAGTCTTAATACACTGCTCTGTGAGCTGCCCCCTCCTCAGTTCAACAGACTGGTTTAGTCTCTGAATAAAGAGTTACAATTGTGCTTCTTCACCTTCATTACATCACTGTGACTATCACTACTTCAAGCAGACTTCCTACATATTTTTTTAAATTTCCCAGGGCAAGAATAATTAGGCAGATTATAATAATGGTTTCCAAAAAATGCATTATAGCAACCCTTATAAAGAAGGTTCCATGTAAAATGGAATGAAAACACACGTACCCGGACTTGATCGAGTCCTGCAATAAAAATTTAGAGAATATTTCTTATGGAATGCAGTTATGTAAAAAATGACTTCTGATTTCCAACTGAATGGTTTCTTACAATATCTAGTCATATCTGCTTAGTTGTTTGACCGAAATTACTTTTATTTCCTCTTCCCCTTGAGATACAGTATGTACTAGTGCTGTTTCTGAAGTCTCCTTTCAGTACAGAACCACCTCTTGCAGCCAGGAAGAGACAAAGGCTCCAGCAATGCCTTTCAGCTCTCCTCTCCCCCTGCCTGGCTCACGCACTATAAGGATGGCCTTTCTCTAACATTTTTTGTTGGTGGTGTACAATTTGTAACTTATTGCAAGTATCCAGGGAGGTAAATTGACAGGCAGCTGCATGTTAGGGTGATATTTCTCTCCTGACAACACTAGATGGACCCAGACATAGGAAACAATGTGGTATCATGAGATATTTTTGCTGAATATGACACTTTCAATTGAGTATCTTCAAGACTGCTTCAGCTTTAAATCTGAATTTGCCTGATACAACAAGGATTTGACACTGACCCTTCACCTGACAGTAATACATTTTTTATCTTTTAATAACATACAGTAATGCTGCTTTGTGATTTCAGGGAGCTCTTTGAGTAAACAAATCATATTCATCGCCTAGAGACTAACATGCCTTTCCAGAGTCTATAAAGATGAGAGATAAGCTGAAACGCAGGCTTGAAAAAGTTTTCAGCCATCTAACAGAATATTTTTAAGAACACACTGCTGCAGCAGTTAGACATTACTACTTACTTTTTTTTTTTTAAGGTACAGTTGTTTATATGATTTCTTGAATTGATTTCTCAATACTGTTTGATCCAAATGTACTGAGGGTTTCAAACTGGGTCTTTATGCCAGTTTCTCAGAAAAACAAATGTTTTGTGCATATACTGTCTAGCTGCCTATGCTGAGCAATTTATTTTTGAACTCAAACTTCAATTTACAATTTCTCTTAAATTTCACATCGCACTAGAAGCAATCCACTCCAAATTCTGATTCACTCTCTGGTCATCAACTGCTGGAACGAGAAAAGCAGTCTCACTTGTACCATCACGCCCACATCCCATGGCAGAAATGAGTCAGGGTGGGGAAGATCAGTATCACAGTGAAATAAAGCCTTCAGACAGTGATGCTTTAAAACAGAAAACGAAGACCCTACCAATAAAATTGAGGACTTTTGTTTGAAAGGCATTCTTGCAACGTCCAGGGGACATCAGCACTGCAGTGCTAAAACAACGCAGCATCAGGTGCTGCACGTACCCCTGGGTCCTCCCAGCAGAGCACAGCATGGACTTTCCTCCAGATCCAATTTTGCATGACAGCTGCCACTTACAAGGAACTTCATTTGGCAGCTGGTGGTAGGAATGAAATGTGTCCAGAACAGTAGGATGACAAAAAATTAATTAACTAAAAATTAACTAAAATTAGCTGGATGACGGGAAGCAGTGAGATTTGTTTGAAGTCTGAGGAATAGCCACAGCAAAATATTTCAGAATATAGAGGCGACACATGAACATACCTGCAAACCAAGAAGAGTTTCCAAATACGTATTTGGGAAGCAGAAAGACAAAAAAACCCACACACACAGAGGATGGAACATAACCCACATATATGTTTCAAACTTCCTAATGAGACTTTTGAAACTGTGTTCAAACTGGAAGGGAATATTTTTGTGTAGCACAGTGGAGAATAATTACTGACAGATTGAAGTGAATAGCCCATGCATTGTACCATTTATTTTATCAATTGAATTCTATGATTTGTTCCTTATCCTACAGTGTTGTAATGGCATTAAGTGATGATTGTGTGCTAGCATGGGTAATCAGAATGAAAATTAGCCTTTTTCAGTTGAATTAATTGTCTCTATTTATTCTGCTTCCAATTCAGTTTTTAGCCATTATTTGTGGTCTATTTTAAAAAGATTGCATCTCTTCTGCAAAACCACTGTCTTCAGCAAAACCACTGTCAGAAATAAGAGCAGTTTTACAAAAACTGAAATAATGCAGTGTTTCTCATTTCAGTTGGCTGTGCCTTCCATACTTAGTTTTTGGCTTGAAAAGAAAGCCATTATATTCAGATAATAGTTTTCCCAGCCAAAAGCATGCACTCATATGGAAAAGATTGACTGTTATACTATAGCAAAATCTGTAATCTACACACAATGAGATTTTATAATAGCAGCCTAAGCTAAGTAAAGGCATTTTGTTTTTATTAAAAAAAAAAACACCCGAGAAACCACAGGGCTGATGTCTCTGAATCCAGACCAGCAGCCTAGTACCCCATTGTGCTTTTGACAAAAGGTGATTTGTTTAGTTCCAGAAAAGACTGGGATGGTTGTATCAGTTTTTTTGCAATATGGCAAAGATTGCTATATGATAGAGCTTTGTCTTGCACAGGAACTGAGTCCCACAATTTGTGAAGTGCTTATCATTGATCAACAATAATAATTGCTAAATGACCCAAGGTTCATTTCATTGCAATCAGACCTATGTAAAAATTCACACTGTTGCTTTCATTATGTATTTTGGGGTAAATTTTTCCTCTTGTTCTGCCTCTTGCCCCCCTCCCCCCGAAGCAGGCAGTAATCAAAAGTCTGTGTAAAACATCCTCTGAGAAACAAGATTTTCCTGGCAAACACAAATTAGAGGTGAGTAGGATTATACAGGGTGAAGCATACCCAAGTGTTTGATTCAGTCAGATGATGGGTGACTCACAGACTGGGGCTGCTCTTCCTGTCCCTGGGAGATTTTCTCAGAACTTAAGAGAGTGGAAAGGCTGTGTGCATAGCTGGTCCCTCTGTTGTACTCTGCTGGTTAGAGAATAAATTTAAATCGAAGGGTAATAGCATGAGGTGGAAGAGTTAGAGAAGTCAGACCATATCTCACAGGTATCCAGCATGCCCAATGTTTGCTAAACATGACCCTGGATCCCAGTAAGCAGTTGGAGCAGTGACTCTCTCTACACAGACCTTTTTCTTCCCACCATCCCTGGCCCATCCCCTCCACCTTTGAACTCACCAGCTGCCCACAACACTCCTGTGGTGGCAATCCATAGGCTTTTCTCCTTCCCATCCCTCACTTGTCCAAAATACAGTTGCTCTTTGCCTGTGCTCCAGCAGATCTGGCTGGGACCCTGCCCAGCCCCTCCTGCACTGGAAATGGTATTCCCGAGCCCAAATACTGCCTTCCTGTGTTCCCAGGCCCTTGTCCCCATATGTAGATCCTGCCCAGCCCCAGGAATCACCTCACCTGGGAGGGGCCACAGAGCAGGGACAACAGACCTTCAAAATCCCAAACTCTACACATCCCATCCTGCTGCCTCTCATTTCTTCTCCTCGTGGTATAACAGCATTTTCTTCCTGCACCTGATGGGAAAGGGGTGGCTGCTAGTGAAAAGACAAAGTCTTGGAGAAACCATCCTCTTCCATGAGGTACCTCCACTCCTGTGGCCCAGTGGCATTTGTTTCCCTGGCACAGAAAGCAAGGAGAACCCTCCCCAGTGAGCTGCCATGCTGATGCACAAAAAAATACATATATATGGAGCACAGATTTTGGGAAAGGTTTTCCTGTACCTTACACAGTGGTAGGAAGAGTTAATATAAAAGTAGCTGAGTGTGTGAATCTTTTGAGTGATTCAATCAAAGCAGAAGTGTCTAGAGACCCATATTTTAGTTATACAGGAACTTTTAATGGGAAGTTTTACTACAGCATATACTAGTTACTGCATTACTCCCGTGTGCAGAGGAGGAAAGGATAATGCTGTCGGGAGGATATACAACTTCCCATTTCCTATGCAGTTAATCATCCCATATAGGAGAAGAGGAGTCTGCAATTTCAGTCATTCTTGATGCCCTATAATGTTCCAGCACAGCTTTTAATTAAAACTATGGAGCAGGAAGGGTTTTATTTCACTCCAGAGCAGGATGGGTGGTAATGATGAGAACGGGATGACTCTTTGCTTATTAACTTGCAGTATTACCAGTACTCCTCCCATGAACAGCCATCTGGAACAACGGGACTCATTACAGGGCACGTTTGCTGCCAAGCCTGTGAGGCTATTGCAGATCTCACTCACAGACACCCGGCAGTGAAGCTCAGGAACCTGGCATGCCCATGAAAGCTCTGTCTCATGAGTCTTCAGCAAAAATGTGACACTTTGGAAAACTCTGATGATGAATCAATGAAAAGATTTGTTCCTGTGTCACGTGCATTGCCTGCAGGGAGCAAGTGTCCCAAGGCACAGCAGAGCTGCAGAACAGCAACTGCGAGGCCAAAAGAAAGGGCACTCTGCAAATCAATTTCTTTGCACCAGAGGGTGTTTGCATCTGCAGTGCTTTTTGGACAGATGTGGCCACATATCAGTTCACTGAAGTAAGCTGTAGATCTTAATCTAAGAAACATTGCCAGTTATTGTAGCCTCAAGCAGTGGAGGTTAGGGGTCTTTTCTTAAAGAAAAAGAAGTTTAAAAATCAAAGGCTGTATCTTCACATTCAGTTCACAGCCACCTCAGAAAATCTTGGGGGGTCGGAACCCCAGTGTCAGAGTCAGAGAAGCCGGGAGGACCACACAAGGAGTACCTGAGTCACCTCCCACCATCTGCAATGGACAAGAAGCTCACTGGCATCACTTTGAGGGGGGACAGAGATTCTGGTCTGCAGTCAGGGGCCAAGGCTCCAGTGTCAGACTCTGGCTCTCAATTTCTCACCACCAACAGAAGAGGTGTCAGTGCTCTCCTGACCCTGGCTGCCAGACAAATATGAGGCCAGTCACTCCTGGGCTGTCACAAGGCACAGGTCTGCTCCAGGTGTGACTGGAAACACATGGCCCATGTCTGATAGTGTCCATATGTGAAATGATGCCTGGGATAACTTGTGTCCTCTGGCTAAGCAGGTGTCTCCTCAGGCATTGTTTCCAGCTGCTCTCTCCAGCTGCTCACAATTGGGCTGCCTGCTGTCCCGTGGGCCCTTTTTTTGTGTCCCTCTTCTAAAGCAAAACCTGTTGTACACATCCCCACGACAAAGCTTCATGCCAGTGCTCACTCACATGCTTTCCTCCAGTTCCGATAAATGCCATCCTACACAACACAGCCACAGAGGTAATTTCAGAGGCAGCTGTCAGGCTCGTTGACTCCCCCTGTGCTGCCTTCCCTCTTTCTGAGACCAGCAAATGCAAGCAGCTTGTCTCCATATCCACTGCCTTCTCAGCACCCTGTCCCCTCCAGAGCTATCATTGCTCCTTCAGTGGGATGCCAGGTCTCTCATGATCAGTGATTTATGCCAAACACTACCACTTCTGGTTGGATTTTTGAAACAGTCCAACTTCTCTTTTTCCATGCTGTTTATGTTAGGGAGCAGTCCCCTGTAAATGCACAAACAGTCATGTTTTCTCATTTTAAATGCAATCTTAGAAGACTTTCTTTGGAGCAATAGCTTCAAAAACATGCCAAGAAGAGAATCAGTGCTATGCCAACCAGCTCAAGGCTTTCTTGTTTCTGCCTCCTTGCCTCTCTGAGCTATGCTGAAAATTATTTTACTAGGCTGAGGCCTATGGGATCACAAGCTCAGATCCACATTTTTCCCATGTTTTTACATTGCCTGTAACAATCAGGTAGTAGACCAACAATAGTAGCTCAATGATAAAGCAAGACATGCAACTCACACTCTGAGAGCAAATGACAACCTTACTGCTTACAGTGCAAATATAAGGAAATTCCTTTAAAATCTTCAGGAAAAATTTTAGGTAATTGCTTCCCATCAGTCCAGTCCAGTGGGGGAATACAGCAAACCACCATTATTCACATAGGCTTTGCCTTTTCTCCAGGTTAAATCAAAAGGAATGGGGTTTTCAGGCTTGAAATTTGCACTGCAGGATGTAGTACATGGCCAATCCCTGTCACTTTATACTTTGAAAGACATTTTGATGGTCCGAGTTAAAACCCTTGCTAAACTCTGCATCTACTTTAGCCATCCCCACTCCTACTATTGAAATACACTGAAATAGTGAAAGGCCTCAGATGCAAAGTTCCCCAGGTCCAACATGATGCAAATCCCAAGAGTTGCTCTGTTCCCTGCAGAGGGCACAGGAAGAGATTTTCTATCATCGCTTAGGGCATAACCTGCTAAATACTTGGAAGTAATTGTGATACTGGTGTCAGAGCCTCATAGACCCAGCTATATTTCAGTATTCTTCAGTTTTCTTTACTAACTGGAGAAAGTTTGCATTGGTGACAACAACCCACAGGCTACTTGCCAAAACTGGTACATGCAGCATAACTACACCACTAGAGAGAAAGAAGCGGCTTACAGAAGAATCCTAAAAAGAGCAAGCAGTTTCATGTCAGACATAGAGCCAAATCAGCTACCGGCCTTTTAAAAATGAGGGAAAGTTCTAAAAATCAATGAAATTTCCATGGATCCTGCTCTGACTACAAATTATATTTAAAAATGTGTAAAAAAAAAAGTTTTCTAAAGGGGTTTAACTGAAAGAATAGAATAAGAAAATAATTTCCAGAATGTCTTGAAAAAAAAAAATCTGTGAAGTGGTTAGGAACTCTAAAACCCAACCAGTAACTGCCCTGCTAAAGTCAAAATGAGAGGTAAAGGCGTCTAAGTTCACAGCTAGAATTGACTTTGTATTCGAGCATATTAAAAAGAAAACTTGATGCAGTGACCTTGATTAGTCCCTTTCCTAACCTTTTCATATTTAAAAAAGAAAAATGCAGCAAATCTTCCTTCTATAAATTAAGTTCTGACATACATCTTGAACAACAGACATGTGCCTATTCAGCCTGAAGACAGCAACTCTAAGGAAGAGAAGTCTCATGAGACCTTGGACCACTGTGCTGCATCCTTGGAGATCCTGAAAGAAAAAGCACCACAGTCAGTAGGTGACACTAACACTGACAAAAAGTACTTATCTCAAGTGGTGCTAAGAGAGTTGCAGGTGCACAAGAGAATTAGGGGGTACCAGCTTGAAATTGTTTTCTGTTCACTGTCACAGGAGACTGCATTCCACATTATTCTTTCCAGGAGTGTCTTGCACCACAGAAACCAGAATTATATAAAACGTCTCATTATGTCTGCTTAATTAGGCAGAGGAGTTCATAAACTTATCAAAACATAAGCACAGTCTGACATTTTGATTACAAACTCCTTCAAACACTCAGCTCTCTATCAAGTCCTGCTCACACTGAGGCTGCAGCAAGATACAAAAAAGCAGTTACATGCCCCAAAACACATCAACCTTTCCATTTTTATCTTGACTGTGGCTCTGCTACAGTCCTCCACCAGCCCATCTGAGTAGCATTGGAATCAAACAGCTCTAAAGGAGCGTTTGAGGCTAAGGGAGTGTTCCGCAGGTTTCGGTGGGGGCACCGGGGGTGGGTACAGCTTCCTCCTCCTGAGCAGCCTGTGCACAGGCCTTAGCCCAGACTGTCCCTGTGGCTGGAAAATACTGGAAAATATGAGAAAACTGTTTGCTACAGCAAGTGAGCAGAGCTCTGCTACTATAATGAGTTGCATATGCAAGCCCCCAAACCCTCACTGAGAGAGCGTTAATTACACATTGTGAAAAATTAGCCAGCAAACTAGGAGCTTGCTGCCATCCTGCTCTCCTGGGTTTACCTCAGTGCAGGACTTCGGGGGAAAAACATCCCATTTCCTCAGGCTAGACCGGGATGCCTCCTGTAACCTTTTTCCTGAGGGAGGAAGCAGACAATAGCTCTCGCTTGGCTGACCGGAGGCCAAGGGAGCAGCCCAGGTGCACAAGGCAGGAGGAAGGAGCAGGCAAGACTGGGGATACCACTGACCAACCACAGGCCAGTGGGTAACAGGAAGGGCTGGTTCAGTGACTGCCTGGATGAAAATTCCCCATTAAAAAGTCTGGGTAAGAATAGTGCTGATGGGCATATAATCATGTCTGTATGTCTTAAATGCATTTAATTTACAGTACATTGGCATCAAAACTTTTGAAACACATGATGTGCAAAGGAAACACATTTTTAATGTAGGTCTCATCAAATCCTGAGTTTCACTAAATGAAAGTGCTTCACTTTGCAATCTCTCTCTGCCAATCCCCTCTTGTCAGTCCATTGATCTGTGCAGTCCTACAGTACCCATAGGGAGGGAGCTACTTCTACTGTAGGTTTTTAACTTTTATTGGAGACTACCAGACCTAGTGAGTAGCTGGAGGCAGTGTGACAGCTCCAAATATCTTGAATCCAATTAAACTGAAGATGAAACAATTTTTTCATTCCAATGCACTATCCTTTTTATAATTCCATGCACTGCAGAGCTTCCAGTTCATTATGTGTAACCATCAGATATTAAAGAAAAAACAAAACAAGAAGTCTGGAACTAGCAGATTTTTCCCACAGATGATATTGTATTCTCACATACTAAAACAACCAATAGTGAAGTATTTCGCTATTTGACATCATGAGATTCCAAAAATTTCTCCAAGGGACAGTAATTTCACTTCTCAGATTTACTGCCCAAGCCTCTCTTCAGATTCATTATTTCCCCACCATTGAGAGTATATTTACAAAGCAGGGTTGTCTGTATTTCCCTCTCCCCAACAGCAAAAGACAGCAAATTTAGTTAAGACTGCAAGCTAGAAACTGGTCTGTGGCAAAGATGAACCTCAATCCAAGAAAATAATACATCTGATGTACTGTAAAAATGGCAAAGAAAAAAAAAAAACAGTTTGATCTCTTCTGTCCTTACATACTGGATTCTTCATTTAATAGACACTGCAGCTACAGAAATGCTTTGCTTTACTGAGTCTGTACAATGAACGACCTTGACTTTTCTGGTAACTTAAAAAGATAACAGGACTTCACTTTGTCACCATCAGTATGCACATTTCAGAACGTTTTTAGACATGCTTGGGGACATCACTGCAGATGAACCATTTCACCCCTTTTGGGGTCCCTCAGGGCTACTCCTCATCAGCCTGGCTGCTCTGCTCGTTATAAAGCACAACTCACACCTTCCTGCTGCTCCAGCCAGCAGAAAAAACAACTGGTCGGGAAGAAAAGGAGTAAGCTACACTCATTTCAGGAGAGATTTGAATAGTTTATTTTGCCCAATCAAGAGCCCTTCAGCATAATGACACATTCATATACACATATATGAACATTTTTTTCTGAAACATTAATATATAATACATTTTAAATTTAAAATACCAGCTGCACAGGTATTTTTATTTACAAAAATATTCCATACTTAATTTTTTAACTTCATTATGATGACATAGTTCAGTCCAAGTACATGTAAATAAAATAACTCTATGCAATCTAACATAGTTGAGTTTGTAACAGTACAGTTTGCAGTTCATATGAAACTATATTTGTAGACAGATGGATTTGCAACCCTACCTAAAAATGCATATTCCAGTAATCATCCTCAGAAGAGCTAGTGGGGCTCAGCAAGACTTAACTGAAGAATAAGTTGCAATGAACATAAGGGAAAAAGAAAACACACATGTACACACTAACATATACAGAAACGAGAACTGCTACACATCAAGCATGCTTACCCAGGAGTGGGCAATGTTAGAAAAATTTACGGATGTATTTTTTTCCCCCAACGGTGCTGGTACAATGAAACAGCAGCATAACTAGAAAGCAGCATGTTTTCCTAGTTCTAACCACTACAGATAGCAGAGCTCAGGTCTAAAATAACACAGTACTGCTTATTTACAATTCTGTTTTAAAAGGGAATATTTAAAACATGTTCCCACCCCTCTCCTTTTCCATCACCTATGACTGAATGGTAGTGGAAATCCAACATACAACTCCTTACATGTTTTCAACTGAAACAGTTTAACTTCTAGTTATTTGCCTGGTAATATGGAACTTAGGTACTAACAGAAAGGAATACAAGTGTCAAAGTAACTTATAGCTGTAGGTTAGCTTAAACGTTTCTAGGTGCACATGAAACTGCAAAAAGAAATACTGATTGACATCTTTCATTTGATTGTTTGGTGTTTCTGCCTCATTTCTCTTCTTCCTTTTTTCCCACTTTTTAAAAATTAATTCCTACATCTTTAGGTCTAAACTTTATAAGGTGTAAAAGAACCTAGAAACAGTACACTCATTGGATTTGAAAGTGTAATAGATATATAGCACATCTTTATAATGGGCTTAAGAAGAAGAAATTGGCCCAGGTTAGCTTTTCAATGAAAAGTGGAGTAAAATTGGTTTAACTGATTGACCTACACTACACCCTTTTGTCTCCTGATTCTGTTCACTTCCACTCTGCAAGCATCATTAATTTCTGTCAACAGAGTATTTTTTTATTTTTGTGGCAGCAGCCAAGTTATCAACATCCACCTGAAAAGACTCAATCAATTATCCAGGAAATTGGCTGGCATGAGGGAAGATTCAAGTGACAAGCTGCCCTTCTACCTGGAGAGGGAGGCAAAGCACTGCAGTCCTTCCCTCCCACACCAGACTCTGTCTGCAGTCAGTGCCTGCCCAGGCATGTTAAACCACAAGCAGAAAGTAGAGGGCACTTCAGCCACAGACTCCAAGTTTACCAACACGTTTCAGATACAAAAAACCCCAACAAAACAAACCCACATAAAAACCAACCCTGACTTACATGTAAAGAGCTGATGTATAATCAAAATACACAGAATACTCAAAGAAAATGTTTATTGGACAAACCTCACTTCAGTTTTGGAGAATTTTAAAGTCCAAGAAATAGAGCTGAAAAAAGTCTCTTATGCATACCAGAAGAAAACCCAAACCATAGAAAACCAGTCAGCCATGGACTGCAGCTATTGAGAAAACTTTAATATTAGGCTAGTTCCCTATCTTCTTGCTCCATACTTGGAGAATTGTTCAAGGATGTTCATAATGGGAGGTAAAAATAACTGATTATTTTCTACAAAGCAAAATGGGCTATTTGTTTTCATTGCTTAGAAATTGTATCATCTCGATATGAGATATGAATGTATTCATAAGCTTAAAACAACTTCTATGGATAATATACATACTTTAAGTACTTTGACTTAAAACTTGAACCTAAGTCTTTTTAAAATTAAAGGTAGAAGTGTACATATAAAAATTATTTAAAACTAAAAGTATATTCTTAAGCAGTATGTATAAATATAACAGATTTCTTTTGTATTATCTAGTAACAAATGTGAAAGTGTTGCAGTAATTTATAAACTGAATGCTGACACAGAATACGTGCCTTTCATTAGATTCTATACTGTATATACATATTTTGCTAAGAAAACACACATTCTAAATAAATCACATAATTAGCAAAGGTGCCTGAAAGTAATCTGTTCTAAAGTCTTTATTGAACATGTGTGTTTATATACAAATAATGAACCTGAACTGCACAAATGCAGAAACAAAATTAAGGAATAAAATACCATGATTGAATTAAAGTGCAGGAAAAATTCAAGTTTAAAAGTTCAGGTAAGATCAGTGCCATTAATTAAGCAAAAAAAAAGAAAAAAATAAAAAAATACAAAAAAAACCAAAACAAAAATTCCCAACCCTCCAAAAAAATCCCAAACCAAAACACCACCAAAAAAACCCACAACCCAAACAAAAAAAACCCAAAAGCAAAACATAGAAAGGAAAATAAAAGGAAAATTAAAAGGAAAAAAAGAGAAAATGAACTTGCTTCCAAAAATCCTCCTTTGGATGTAGCTTTCCAATATCACCTGCCATGCAAGTACCACCTCAGGCACAAAAACTTTGCATAAAGACAGACAAGGAACACAGCTATATATTACTATACTCTATAACTGACTTTTTGCTGAAGAACAAATCACTGGAGATGCCTGTGGTGTAACACTTTCAGACTGATTTGGAATACACACATATTTACACATACCAGGATTCAAAAGTTACAATTTGGCAGGACTAAGGTGAAGAAAAGCTTCTTCAGTTTACAGTTCCTAATGAGACACGCTACATATAAACAGATAGGTAGCAGCAGGTAGTTTCTTACCTTCATTTAAAAAAAAGTAGTAGCTCAATTGTATTTTATAGTTTTCCAGACACTCTAAAAAATTTCACACAACTAAAATGCTAATGAAAAAACCAGGGGTGCTTCCCTGCAAGGATTTCAATACACTTTGCTGTACAAAAGGTGCATCACCAATAGCACAATAAGATGCAATGATGTGTGTGTGATCACCTTCCTTCCATTGGGAAGGAAAAAATAACATTTTAGACTAAAATTGTACATAGCCCCTTTAATTGACTAAGAACCATTTGTGTATTTATCTCATGAGCAATGTCATTAGTCTTCCTATCTAGAAGCATGCCCTGAACATAAGAAACAGAAGAGATTCAACTACAATAGGTACTGTAACACCAAATAAGCCACTACTCTTCTGGTACTGGCAGATGGTCTCTCATTGCCTCTTATTATTTTGCTTGCTGGTGGTTGTCAAGTGTATCTTGATGAGAAAGTTAAGTATGCTTTCCTTTTAAGCCAATGACATCTTCCATTGAATGATACCATAATTTGTTGAGGAATACTTTTGAATCCTCTCCCCCAGAGCTTGACCAGATTAATTTCCCAGGAATCTGTTACCCTGAAATGTACTTTATCTTCACCAGGTCAAATAATAATGAATCATCTCAATTTAGAAATGTGAGACAAGGAAGGGGACAAATGTTAGCTAGGGTGGGGTATGGGGTATGGGATGTGGTATGGGTAGTGGTTTATCTCATTTTCTTCTACCTAGATGTCTCACAAAATGATGTTAAATGCGCATTATTCAAACACTAAAAAAATAAATTAACATGCAGAGGCAAATATTGCATGGCAAACGGAGTTAAGTGACTCAAGTAAATGTTGCCTCAGTAGTTACGGGACAGAGCCATCAAGAAATCATAATACTCTTGTTTGAATTGTCATATTCTCATTTTTTAAGTCCTTTGAGCAGTGGGCATAGATGGGCATGCCCTTGTACTGGTAACACAATTCAACTGTCTTTTTAAATTAAATATTGCTATACATAAAGTGAGAAAATATATCAGTTTGTACTTCAAAACCCAAACATATTTGCCTCTCATTTGAAAAGTGATTTAAGAACCATATTCAATATTGTCAATATTTTGCATCCTTGAGGTGTTTTGTAAGGTTGCCTTATCTGTGTACCTGCAACATCACTTCACAATACAAATATAACCAATGTTTTGCTTTGGGAACATTCAGAAAGTTTGTGAAAAAAGTGCACAAAATGCAATGCTTGGAGAAGCAAACCCAAGTGGTGAATTTCAGACAATGTAGACATTAGCTTCTAAGTACTCCCTTTTATAAAACAAAACCAATCAGTAATTAATTCCTACTTTGAGGAAAAAGGTGTAAAGGAATTTTTTAAATGCAAGCATTTATTTTAAGGAATTTTCTCTCTTTAAAAGAGATTCCCTGGTCATTCACACTGATATAGCTTTAGTAGAGTAGCCATTAACAAGTTAGCTCAGCTGTATTATTTACCTCACCCAAACTGAATATTATTTCAGCAATTTCTAAAGTTTTCGTGCACATTTTACCACTGCTTACAATGAAAACACTGCTTTAGAGACCAAATCCAAACTTTAGGACAACTGCCTTAAGTGCTGGGTGAGGCTGAGACAGGTACTTGTAAAATAGCACGACTGGCAGAACTTAGAGCTGCTAAACAACAATACTGACATTTATTAACTATTAGATGCTTGCTTGCCATTATTCATGCATCAGCACCTCCATGGTGTGTAAAACTTTGAAAACCTGAGTCCAAGGTTATCTGATTTCATAGTAAAGGACTAAAGGGGCATCTAGAACTTAAGTCTTGAGCAAAACTATCTCGGCTATTTTAATAAGTGGTTGTAAAGATACATTCTGTTACACATTTATAAAACTCACAGCATGAATGAAACCCACAGCCAATTCTAAATGTTACACAACCTGAACCAATAACTATTTTTGGCAAAAATAATATTTAACTGAACAGAAGTTGAAGAATTCTTACCACAAGGAAGATGTTACCACATTTCACATTGCACGGCCAAAACACAAATGAAAACTCCCAGCATGACACATTCCAGTCATATTATTCACTTGACTTTTTTTAATGCAAAAATTACGTATTCTTTTGTTTTGCACGTCACAGAATATGATGTGAATACAAGAATACTAGATCAGGGGTCCAAGAAAAGACTATGCACAGGTCAACTATGTATACAATTTTCAATAAGAAATCTTCCAAGCTTCCAGCTTTTCAAATGAAAGAAGTGACAGCAAACTTCAACTCTTCTTCAACAATAATGGTAAATATAGCAAGTCCTGGAGAGGGTAATTGTAAGTCAGCTACTGTCCAGCAAGACAAACAACTTGATTCCAGCTCTTGGACCCCTGATTTATTGCCTCTCCTTACAGGAGGGTATAACACTGGCAGCAATTACAATAGCACAAAAACTTTTGGCATATGAAATATTAACACAGGATTGACCCTGCATTGCCCCTGCCCATCTCACCACGATTTCCCTTTACTCTCTTTTCCACATATTCCAGTTACATTCTCTGTTCCAACTTTATGCTAACCAACAGCTAAGAAACACTCAAGTTTCTTTTTTTGTGTATGTGTTTCTTAGATATAAAGCTCCTCAGTTAAAGCCAGGACTGAGGTAAAACAGTGTGTCATTTGTGCTAGGAAACAATAGTATCCAATGATGAATACTCCTTTAAATTTCAGTGGTCCTGCCAAAATTAATGAAAAAACAAGATTTTTTTCATCAGGACAAAATTAAACAGATGTGATTGATGAGAGTCATCAGAATTGGTACCACTTCTTGTCTTTGTACTTCAACATCATCTAGAAAAACAAAAAAAAATTCTAATTACTGTTTCTGTAATGTACCAAAATGTACAATGACACGAACAATATGCTTCAAAGCAGCATGAGAAAAGATTTTAGCAAAGCTTCTCAAAGTTGCAAACACATCCTTGAACACTGAGTGTTTAGCGCGATTAATTTTCTAATGGTAGCATCATTGCTGGTGATCTAGCCTCAGAAAAAGACATTCTTGGGAGAATGGAGAGATTGCACAGGAGTTTGGGGTGTGGAAAGAAGCTGGCAAGAAAATGGATGATAACAGCTATTCTATGGTAGTTACTGAGGAAAAAAACTGAATTCACACTCAGAGGGTTTGCATACAACAGGAGCTTTCTTAAGAAAAGCAGGAATCTGACAATAAAGCGTTACTCCTCTTATTAATTCAGTGACAACAGATAATTTTTTCAGTAATGGGGATTGAGTTCCACATTTAGAAGCTTACAAGCCATTCCAACAGACTGCATGCTCTAGAGCAACGTGCCATGAGACAAAGCTATTTACGATTAGTACTTAATTGCTAGGAGTAACAAGTGATGGATGGAAGTATCCTTTATCAATGACGTTGCATGCCCTTTAAGATACCTCTAATACACCTTTGCAGAACTCAGTCACTTGCAGAATTTGCATTTATTTGACAATTAGTTTGATGTTCAGTTTAACATACTCACCTCATGAGCGTGTTTTGAGAAAGAATCAGCACTGTAAAGCATAGCTGCAGTTTTTTCTTCCAGTTCTCCCAGTTTCTGTCCTCTTTCATCCAGTGCCAATCGGGCTCGTGCCAGTTCACCAACTACACCAGATGCTGCACCTTTGACACCTTCAATACCCCCAGGTCCTGGAATATGCTGGGCAAGGCTCCTTGATGCCTTCCCAGATGCTGATTCTCCAACTGGAGGCATTTGCAAGAGCAGCAAATACAGAATAGTAAGTTTTTCTATCATTATTACATAAATATAACTGAAATTAGTTTAGAAAGAGGTATAATTTCTTTGCAGGAGACTAAACACCCAATTGTAGGTATGACTATGAGCAACACTCACTCCTCTACTTTAGTAGATGTTACTACATTAGAACTGAGACATTCAAATATGTTTTCAAGTTTCCAGGCAGGTTATAAAACTGTAACCTCTTCACAGCTCAAGTGTGAAATTAAATTTCTCATGTTCATCAGCAGAATTGTTCAAAAAACAATTCACCAGCACAATATAGCTTATTTCACGTGGTATGTGTTTTGAGTTCAACAGACAAAGCAGGATTTTGAAAATAAAAATTGTAGTTAGTTCTGGAAGTGCTTTGCTGGTGTGTAAGCCAACCAGCATGATTCTACCAGCAGAAGCTTCTTTTGATGGAAGTTCAATTTTATATGCACCTGAAGATTAAGTGTCTATGCTGTCATTATTGTAAAGACCTTGGGAAAAAAAAAAAAAGTAATGCAAAGAGACAATATGGCTGTAAGAACAAATCAGCACAAATGGTCAGCTGAACAGCTCTAGACTCCAGTGATGGCACTGACTACGTTGACTTTGCTCATAATGGGACATCAGCCATGCAGTTCAATCTAGTCACTTGATGTGCCAATCTCACGCAGAATTGTATACACTACAGAAATATGAGTATTTGTTTTGAGCAATGAAATATGATTTGAATATTTTCTTTTTTTTCTACTCTAGGCAAAATAATATTAACTGGTTAAATATGTTTTTACGCAGTATTTAAAGGTTCTCTGATTTGATTTTATGCTTCTATTAAGAAAGATTTACATTTAAATTAGTACCATAAACATCTTTTTGTTAATCACCAAAATAAGAAAGAGAAACAATTTCACTTATTACAGATTCTGCTGTGACCCTCATGGTAAATATGGCTATTTCAGAGATATTCTCAAATGTCTTTTGAATTGTCATTGAACTCTGTCAGGCTACAATTCATTAGGATTATTTTCTTCCATTCAATACTATTTTCCTTGTAAAGCCAAAATTAATGGTGGAAACTTGAAATGATATAAAGAGATAGAGGAAAAATACCTTGTAAATTTAGAAGCTATCTCAGTCATATTAAATTATAAATTGTGCACGTAAATTTCTGTACTAGAATACTTGACCAACCTTTCATAGTATTGCATATACATATATAAAAACATCCAAAAAAGAAACCTTTGACACAGCAAGTGACCTCTAAACATCTGATATTTGCTCAAAATGTACGGGCTCAAGTAATGAAGTCTAATTTTTACTCTGTAGAGTTCAAAAGAACCAACATAAAAGAAAGGACTAGCAGGGCACCTTGTCCATCATGTTGGCAAATACATTTCATGTTAATAAGAAAAAGGTTTATAAAAATAAGCTTGCATAACATGGTGCTGCATCTAGCATATATCTAAGTAAATAAATGGAAGCTATTTTTCTTAAATATATTAAAGTGCTAAATGCCACCACAGTAAAAAGAAAAAAAAGTGTAATTAAAAACAGTGAGAAAATTATAAAACAATGAAAATTTTGCCAAATCTGCATTTTACTGTCTAAACAAAGTACTTAATTGAAATATCATACAGTTCTGTCCTTGCTGTCATTCATAAGGCATCTCTGCACAAGTAAAACAAGGAAAATCTGGCAAATAACTGAAGTAGACTTAAGTTTTAATTTTCTCACTGTCCAGAATAGAATTCTCCAAAAGTAGTCCCTTTCAGTTTACCAGCATAAATAGAATCATGGTCAGTATTACACGTTTCATAAAGACAATAAAAATAAGATTATAAAACAAGAAGTGGGACAACTCATCTACTGCTGAATAAATGAGCTAAAAGAACCTGTGAAAAAACCATAACTTTTCTGATGTTGTTTGTAAGGTGTACAACACAAAATCTTTGAAAAAGTATTTGTCACTCCCTGTTTTACTTTCCTCTTCATAAGGGTAATGTTCTATCAACATAGAAGTAACATAGTAATACAACATAGTAATATATTTATCAAGGATCACTGGCTTCCTTGGGAAGAAGTACCATAAAAATAACAATTAATCGTAACTTACAGAGTTCTTCTCTGTCAAGTGACTGTGCCCCACCTCCAAACAGGCCTTTAAAGAACCCCCTGTTTGGTGCTTCTGGTGTTTCTACAAGAGTGAAGAGCTCACCCAACATTTCCTTTGCAATGAAAAAGAGACATAACAAGGCATAAATTATTAAAAAGAATGGAATATTCTTTCACTTTCAGGATTTATTTAATGGATTTGAATTTCAAAATAAATATGCTTCAATGGACATCTGTCTTTGTAAGGTGATGTAGGAAATAGAAAAATAAAAACATATGAAATTTGTCCAAACCATCTGCTTCTGATGGTTGCGACCGTAGAGCTCATGGAATTTAGAAGCAAAGAAATGCATTTGAATGCTTGACTTGAGTAAAGCTTATTTGCCTCTCAACAACTTTGGCAAGACTCCTTACTTTTTCTATTGAAACTGTATCTACAAATACTTATAACCTAGTGGCATTACAAATGTAGAGCCTGCAACTCTGCTATTTCATTATTCTATACAACTAGCGAGCTGAAGCATGACTGAGGATTTTTCAAGCTCTTAATACCTCTGAAACATAATAGCTTCCTTTAAATATCCTGAGTTAGCATTCCCAACTTGTGTCAGCACACACCTCCCCCAGTGTCAATTGATTAAGGTAATTTTAACTGAATGTTAAAGGAGGAAATTTCCTGTTGATCAAAACAAAATTAAGTAAGAAACTGATTCAGCTACAATAGTATGGATGAAACAAAAATTTAAGGTAGAAGGGATTCATCCAGAATCAAACCCCTCAGCAAAGGAAAACAAAAGGGAAAAAAAAAATCAAAGCACAAAAACCTAAGTGCTCAGCTCAAAATGTATCTAAGGAAAAAGTGATTTTTAAAGAGAGTTAATTACCTGAAGATTTTCACATGTTTCTTGGCTGTAGGTGAGCCTCTGTATTTCAGTAGGTGAGACAAGATAGAGTGCTTGTCCATTATTGGTGAAGCAGAATGTTCTGGCTATCCGCATATTGGTCAATGGCAGGTAATATACATCCAACAATGGCCTTAAACTTGGCAAACTTAAGGAAAAGAATTTAAAAGCCCATTAAATATAGCAGAAATGTCTATTATTGATCAAATGGCTCATTTTTAAACTGCATTACATAATTTTTTCTCTTCACCATCTGCATGAGTACCACATAAAGAGGTATAATTTAATGACGTTACAGAATCTCAAAACATTAGATTTTTCAGGGTAGCACCTCAAAAGTGAAATTTAAATATCTGCATCACAGATGCATTTAAAAGTATTTTTTTAAATGATAGTGTGAGTATGTAAATCACAAATTCGCTACTTAATGAATTAGCATTACTTAATAATTCCCAAGGTATTTTGATAAGTATCTACCAAGAGTTTACAATTAAACATCCTGTCTCTTCTCTCAGGTTAAGAATTTCTCCTTGACTAAAAATACAAGTCCAAAAGATCTCTCCTCAAGAAAATTTAGAAATATAACATGAGTGTGCTGTCAAAGGAAAGCAGAATACAGTAGCCTCAAACAATCTTATGAACTAAGTCCTCCTTTTTTCTCTGACTAGATATTGAAGAGAAAATTATCTTAGAGCAAAGTTTGCTTATTTTGTATTTTGATTCTAGACATGTAACTGCAGAACTTACTGTATCAATCTACTAGACAACAGACAACACACTTGGACTAGAACAATATTCCCCTACCAAACATTCCTCTCCTTCAAAATGATAATAAATGCAAATAAGAAGGGACAAAATGCCTAATTTCTTTACAAGTAGAACTTAAAATAAACCACTGTCTGAAACACTCCCTGTGAAGTTCTTCTAATAAAATTATAAAAGTTGTTAGCTGCCAATCCCAATAATACAATAAACAGCTTCTGCTGCAGACACCATCCACATAAGGTTATTAATTCTAGACACTAAAAAAGCAGCAAAGGGGCAAACTGAAGTTAAAACCAAAGAAAGATGTAGTAACCATAACAGTATCAGGCTGCCTTGTTTTTTTTTTTCTTTTTCTATTTTTGCATGATGCTGAGATTGCCTTAGGAGGCAAGTTTTAAAAGTGAGAAATAAAAATCAGCATTCATCCAGATAAGCATATCACCCAGATATGACACCTCTGCCATGCATGCATCTAAAATAAGAATATTCCTAAGACAGTCGGTAACAGGGAAGTGTTTTGCTTCAGATCAATGGGAGCATAAAACATTCTTACAACTTTAAAACAAAAAATATTAGATCAGATAGGACATGCGTGACATCCATGAGAGCATTTTCACAGTTTCTGTTACAGATTTGCTTGTTACTAAGTCTTATCTGAATTTATACCAGTAGTTAAGTATTGGGCATTTTGGATATGATATAGTGCTCTGACAACTTTACACAAACTGCATGTAAGGTCCACTCTCCAGCAACAATTCATGCCTACAAAACGCTTATTATGATTATGAGCCCAGCATTGGAGTCCAACTTCCCTACACAAGGTAACAACTGAGCACTTATCATTTAGCACATCTGCAGAGAAAACGACAAGAATCCTGAAGAAGACAGGTTTTGTTTCAATATATGGCATCTGAACATTACTAAGTTTAGTTTTAATTAGAAAAAACAAGACTGTTTGCCCTGCAAGGTGAGTAGCATTTTGTAGAGATGTTTAGAATATAAAGTTATGGACCTATATCACCTGTTTGGAACTGTGTGTTGAATCAGTGTAACTTGAGCTAAAGTGGTAAATTTTTTCATGTCTTAAAGACCTAACTCATAGGAATGTGTAATCAAAATTATTCAGGCTCAAATGTTAGAGAATCATCAACCCTGAGTGAATGTAATTTTTAAAAAATTCATCATCCTGTGGAAAAGGAACCTGTGTAGCAGAAGACTATTTCTTCTTTTTATATTTAAGTTACTATCGAACAGGTCTTACCTAAAAGTCATAATATGTCCATTGGCACAGAAACATGCAAGGCAGATACTATTATTCAACGACACTATGTCTCCACGAAGAACAAAAGAAGTCTCTGTTATATTTTGCTTATAAATACAGTTCTGGGATGGCAGTGAGATAACTTTTGCTTGCTTTTCTGAACATATCACTGCATATTGGTTTTCACTGATTTCCTGAGAGGAAGAAGGAGACACTGAGACAGGTCGTCGCTTTTTCGCTTTTTCTTTTTCATCTTTATCTTCGTAGTGTTCTCTCCAGGGTTCATGTGCTGGTGGGACCAAAGATCCTGTGGTGTCCAAAAAAGCCATTCTCAAGATTGCCCCTTTTAGCCTCAGGATGGTTCCTAAGAAAGAGTAGTTGAGCACATTTCTAAAACAGTTCTCCTAAATTGCTTTTCAAGGTACAAAATATTCCTTTAAGAAGTTAGGAAAATGAAAAGAAAACATGATCTTCAGTTTGTCTCCCTAGCAAAACAGATGTACATAGACCTTGGGCATTTATCTAAAAAATAATGAAGCACAAATGTGATCAGGCAAATGTCAAACTAGTTTTCAAGGGTAAAGTGGATGCATACTCTTTCATGAACTTCAAGGGAAATGTATTTGTATTTAAGTTCAGTGTCACAAACGTACTCATTTCATTCTCTCCTGATGAGTACATAGTATGTATTATAGCAACAATAAATATTATTAGTCAAAGGTGTGCACCACCTTTTCCTTCAACTACTTCAGAAACAAGCATGTGCCTTTTTTTTCTCCCCTGTAGTTCACACTTGAATCCACTTCTCTAGCTTGAAATGAAAAAGTTCTTACTTCTTACTGTTTCTTTCCTTCTTACTGTTCAAATCACTGTCTCTGTAGGCCAGATCTTAAGCGAATAAATTTTATTTTACTTTCATTTATTCACACGTAAGTAACAACAGGAACATTTTCTAAGTACAAAATATAAAGCAGTATCTTTTGAGGAATATGCTGCAGATCCAAAGAGGGAACACACTGCCTAGCCTGCAGCACTGCCTTTATGACCAAATCTGACCACTGCTGCCAATACCTCACTCGATGGGCATAAATCCATCTATGGTCTAGATGTCCACTCCTAATCATTCCTATAATCAAATAACATTGCAATTTGTATGTTTGATACCATCTGCGTAGCAAAATGGACTACAGAAGCATGTTGTGCATGAGACAGTGGTAGCAGGAAACCTAAATCTATGACTAACAGTATATCCAATAAACCATTAATACATATTTACAACAAAACCAGTTGCTGTGTATCAGAAAAACAAGATACAAGACCTTTAACAGCAATCAAAGGAATATATTTATCACTGATATTTCAAGCTAGTTGTTCAATTTACAGCTTTAGTTTGCACTCCCTTTTCTTGCTACAGGAAAACTGATTGATTCTTATCTCATGACTGAAAAACAGTAATAAACTGAACACTTGATACTATTCATCTCTTCTGCTATCTCTGTTTAACAACTGCAAACGTTTTCTTAGCAAGTAAACACTAATGCTGTATTTTTACATTTTATGAAATCATACTTTCCACTTTTCCAATTTGAGAAAAACAAAGTAACCAGTCTAGCTTGTCAAACTTATCAGATAAATCAATGGCATATATTTTTAATTAATCAATAATTGAAAAGAGTTTCTTAAATACATATGAAGAATGACAATACTTTATCAAAGCATACTTAAGCCTGTTTGCTTTGTACATACCACTAGGAGAAACAATGACTGGCTGAAGAAGTCTTTGCTCTCCTCCTGGAGGTAAGTTCAGTACAATGACAAGCACTGTACCCAGCGTGGTCCCAACCCACAGGCATGGGGAAGGTGATGTATCAGCCTTTCTTGTGAAAGTCTCACAAAAATGAAGAGCTGAAATTGCCTCGCGTGACTCTTTATCAATGCTAGTTACACTAGAACTCCGGGATCGACTGAAAGAGTTGTCTTTGACATCTGAAAATAAATCAGTATTAATTAAAAATAATGGAAAATTGGATGGATTAAGAGAATTTAATTACTTTTTTTGTTCTTTAGCATCAACTGTATACTAACTATAATGCTATTGATTTTTGTAGCCCAATCCTTCCTTACTCATATTTCCTTATTCGCCAGTTTCCACCTGTTTCTTGAGTAAAGTACCCAATCTTTGTTGCAGAGGTTGCCATTAGGTAATAATAATGAACAGTTTTAAGGTATATTTCTGTCTTCTAGAGCAGAGAATAATAATCATCAAGTGGTACTCCTTTAAAAAAGTTGAATTACAAACCTCTCTGTCAATTCATTGATTAGATGAAAAAATATTGGTTCCCATGGAACACAGTTAACTAATCTTAGAAAAATACAACTATTTTAATTTAGGAAATGCAGTGGCATCCACACAGCATGATAGCATGGAACCTGTAATAACTCACAATATTGTTCCACTTTAGGAAACTGTGTGCAGGAGATCTAACAAGCTATTTACACAACCCTAAACTCTTAGTAAGAGAAAAACAAATGCTACCAAATGCCACCTGGTACTGCTATGCAAAGCTGAAGATTTCCACTTGGAATGCCGTAGCATAGTGCCAATAATAGCACTAAAGCTTTTCTGTGTGTCTTTTTCACTGTTTAGCAACAAGTGGATTCTAATGATAAAAATATTAAAGATTCTAATGTTCAAAGTAAATTGTGCTGCTCCGCTCTTGTTGTATGCTATGAATAGGCACGGCAATACCTAATACATCAGTAGACACCGAATTTATCGGTGCATTCACAAATTAATGCCATACTTGCTTATGTCATAATTGTAAAGTTTTAGCACAAGATAGCCCTCACCAGCAAAAGTTTGATGCAATTTATATTATGCTACTTAAAAAAAAAAAATCTCAAAATATTTTCGAGTAGGGTATAGATGCAACTGACATTTTAAAGCAGGATTAAGAGCTAAAGAACAACATTCAACCATGTACTGTTTGGAGCTATTACTATGTTAGTTTCATTAAATTATTGAAAAACTTTCTACAAAGAATAGCTAACATGCATTTGGAAAGCATACATACTAGATTTCAACTGACTAAATACACACATCTACTTAACACAAACAGTGAATCTTCTCAGGGGATAATTGCCTCATTCCAACAAGGATAGAAAAAACCACTTTCCTGTTGAATTTTAGCTGTCAAATATAAAACATGGGTTATAGAAACTAACTAACTCAATCACTCAGATGTTGACACACTAAGTTTTCACATTAAAACCAATAAATCCAGTGTAAAACAATGAAAACAGTAATTTGTTTTTATACGTCTTTTAATGACCACCAGCTCTTATGATGCCTGTTTTTTTCAGGCTTGAGTATTTACTAATTGAATTATTTTTTCAACTTTAACATGGATTAATCAGTCTGAATATCATCAATCATACAGTAACTGCAATAAACATAGCTTTACATGTGCATTTGTGAGTTCTAGCTAGCTGATCTGAAGAGCATACAAGAAGAGCATACAAATTCCAGAAGTATTGGAATGGACAGGAGAAAACCAATAATAACGAACTTGTCAGACAATATGGGCATTTTTGAGAGTGGACAATCCATTCAGAAGAGAGAACAGAGTTGAAAGTTCAACTGCTTTAGTGCATCCTATTTATCCTGAAGTCAAGGAAGAAGTTTGTAAATGGATTAGATTCAGATGAAGAGGAAGAACAGCAGTGTGATGAATCACTACACAGCATCAGAAGGATGGAAAGATGAGGCTCTTTTGAGGAAGTAAACCAAGGAATAGCACCTAGTGGCAGTAGCATGTTAATCACTGGATTAGAACATTGAAAAGCAATGGTATAATGCAGACAAGGGTATGATCAAGATAAGTTCTGTTTTAGAAAGTGGAGAATAAATACAGAAACACATAGTTTAGATTTTATCTGTTCAGAAAGGAAAGTGAACTGGTTAAAGATCTAAAGACGGAAAACTAATTTGAAAGAACAAGATCATGGACGAATAGGTTTCAAGAAGCCATGGAAAGAAACAAGAGACAATGATAAGGATAATGAATTTAGGAAAAAGGCATTTCAGTTGTCTCCTACAGCCAGTAGATATGGCCAGATAAGTGACAAAAATGCAAGCAAGCCAACACTGAAGAACACTATGCAAAAGCTATGTCACTATGAGAAAAGATACAAGCAAAATTAAATGTAATTGCTTAAGAAAGTGATTTGCACTGAAAACCTAGAATTTTACACAGCACAAAATGAGGTCTCTAAGCACAGATATTCACATACAAGCAAAGTCAAAACTATGGCTATTACAATGCAGAAGGTATAAACTATTTTATGAGTATATCAGAAATGATGTGAAAAAAACCCCCTCCATTATTTCAGTAGAAGGAACAGCAAATATTAAGTGATGTAGAAAACACTGACTCTTTGAAGAATGGAAAGTGCTGAAAAAGATTCAGCATTCAATTTTCACCGGTCTTCATTAGGAAAAAGTAACACTTCCAAGTACTTATTGCCATCAAAGAACTGTGAATAAAACGGTAAAATTACAATTGATTTATTAAGTATAAAGGTGTTCCAGTTTGCCAAACATGAAATTCACCCTATACCGAAATTATCCCTAACCATTAGTAAAACATAGTGTGGAACAACAGAAACATATTGAAAAGAGTAATCAAATTCTTCCACACTTCTGTGCCAACATGGCCACAGTCAAATCGCTCTAATTCTGGACATTGAGCTTAGAAAGATGAGGAAAAGTTCCAGTTCCAGAGGAGATAAACAGAAGCCACACTAGGTTTAGATACCATAATCTAAAGAAGAAGGAACTGAATTCTGTAAAGAAAAAAAAATCTGTAAAAATGAAATTAGAGATATGATGACAGATTTCAACAACATAAAAAAAGACTAACAGAGAGTACTTATTATCCTTGTTTATCATGGAAAGGACAAGAAAAACTTAATATGGATTAAATAGCAGGAAATCTGTCTAATTAGACTACACAATATTGAAATTGTCTGGTATATTTCTAAAAACTTATTTATTGGAGGCTCACAGATCAGAGGTTAAATTGTCAAAACTTCGGTATCCCTGCCAAATGATCCTTGCCAATCCTTGAATAAAGAATCTCTGAGAATTGTTTCCAACTTTACATTTCTCTGAGAGGAGCAAGCTGTAATTGTAAATCAGGGTGGTCCAGCTCAGTTTCAGAATATCCCAGTGCCATGGATTTTTCCCCTTGTTGGCAGCAGCAGCACCTGGCAAACACACAGTGCTACAGCTGACAGTGTGATCCTGGCTGTCTTCTGCTGGGCTGGTGGTAGCAGTTTTGCTGCAGAAAGAGGAGCAAGCTGTGGCAGGCAGAAGGCAGTTGCATTTATTACTGTAGGTCTACAGTTGTCCCCCATCATCTTTAGAGAAGAAGTCAGAGGAGCTGGATCTGATCTAACAGCTGGCAGTCAAAGTATTTTAAAAACCCCAACCTACTCATTTGTATGCTGTTTTAGTTAGGCAACACAATGACCTTTAGTAATACAGATCTCACAATTGAACTGATCCTTATTTTAAAAGTTACTGTGCATTTTCAAGAAAAATGAATTCTCAGACTGGTCATCCATCCAAACAGCTGTATATTGCTTTACTTCAGAGAGAGTGGTCACAAGACAATTAACATTTATAAAACTATGCCCAACTATTTGTTGAGAGCACCTCAACATATCTTAAGAGATTTCATTTTTCAATTTAAGGTGCATCAGATGGTCCTAAATAGGCAGCAGTTTTCCTAATGCTGTCTGCTTATTCACGCTTCTGCTATCACAGCACTACTGATAAAGTGAGTGACAGATGCCTAAAAATTATGATGAAAGTGTGATAAGCCATATACAGGAATTGCAGGCTTACCTTATGATGACAGCAATGACATTTTGTGCCTGAGAGTCCCCAAAAAGAGTGGAATTAAAATTTTATTTCTACACTTCAGATAAATGCAACATAAAGTCACGATAGCTTACATAATTTAGGCCTCTTACTTTAACATACTCACATTCAGATTTAGTAAAAATAAAATCAACTATATAAACTTACCTAAATCAGGCTTTAACTCAGTTGGCAAACTTAGCTTCCTGGACATCTTTGCTGAAAAGTGAAGTATATCTTTTTTTTAAAAAGAATAAACATAATTTTGCTGGTCCTTATTTGCTTCTCTTGCAATATTTAATATATAATTATTTATTACATTCATTGAGGTACTTTAAAGGATTTCCACTAAAGCAGGGCCTCACTTCCCCAAGTGAGGGGTACAAATTAAATTGGAGAAGATAGCAAAATCCCTAAGTACAGCACCTTATGACTTTTTCTGAGCTTGATTTCTCTTCAGGCTTCAGGAGGGACTTAATGGATTGGATGAACTCGGCTTTGGCTCAACCTCAAGTTTTTAACTCCTCAGGTGAGAGGTCAGAAATGCAAGGATGTGCACTGATTCTTACAAAAAGTTAAGATCCCATCCCCCTTTCTTATCCCCTACTTTCTGATCAAACCTGAAGCATTTAAAATAGAAAAAAACCCCAAACTTGAAATTACACTAAAATTAATGCACATGTGTAAAAAGCTGAGATAAAATCCACAACTTTACAAGAATGAAGCCATTACTGAGAATAATCATAAAACGAGCAGTGTACAAACACGTGTAACCTTTCAAAAAACGAGAAAGATTTTGATAATACCGCTCAAGTGAAAAACAGAAAAACAGTTCACGTCAACTCATCTCTGACTTAGAAATTCTTTTTACAGGAATGGAAATCTTGCCATCCATTTAAAGTGCAGAACAATACAAACATATGGTGCTACAAAAAAACATCACAAATGAACTAGCAGGCATACAAACTCCTTCCATCTTTCTTTCAGTAATTACTGGAGAAGGAATTCTTTTAATATAGTTTATCTGCTAGACCAGGACTACACTAAATTTATTTCCCAGCCACATGCTTCAGTTTTAATGATCATTAAATTCTTTATGATCTTGCATGAGTAATACTTCTTTTCCTAAAGTAGATACTGAGCATAGCCTCATAATTCTAAGAGTACTTTGTAATGGATACCACTCAAAGCAGCCTGAATCCTGCTGCTTTTCTCTGTTAAAATTTGAGTTACCTCATTCTAATTATCACTTTAACAGAAATCATTCCAATTTAAACATGCTCTGAAGAACAGCATGTGACTTAGTTACTTCCACTCATTCCAAAAGTGAAATAAGTTACTGAATCATCCATTATGCTCATCAATATTGCAAATGCTAGTTATCTGAATAGTTGAACAGTTTTATTCCTGTCATACATCATAAAAATTTGAGAACAAGACTCCAGAAATAATTTTCTAATTTCCTTTATGTGTCAATGTTAAAAGTATGTTTGAATTAAATTGAAATTACTTACTCTCAGGCAGAAATGCTAATCAACTATTTTAGTGCAAGCTGAAAATGAAACGGGCAGCCTGACTACGATTTCTACCCTCATCCTTGCATTAGCATTGGCAAATACCTAACTTAACAATGAGGCCAACACTCATCTAAATGAGGATTGTGCCAAGGGTTGCTTCCAAACAAGATCAACTCCTATTTCAGATCAGAGCTCAGAGATAGGAACAGAAAACCAGGGTACACAACAGCACTAGTGACATGCAGCACAACTTTTTGCTGTCAGCTTGAACTTCAATCAGCTTCTGGAGATCATAAAATCTCATCTGGAATAGTGAATTACAAGATGGGCATTCCTCAAAACACTTGTTTTCTCTGTTAGACATTTAAATAATAAGAGTTGACATACTGAACAAAACCTCAAGTATTTACACAGAAAATAACTGGAGCTATTTTTTGCTTTTAACAGCTTTTACCATGTGTAAACACCTTAACCTATTTCACTAATTGAAGACCAGTACAGTCACTCTAGGCTTTTGAAATAGAAACATATCTTAACAACTGGCAGAAAACTGACAGAAAAAAAAAATGTTTCAAGGTTGCAGGTATTATAACACAAAATAGCAAGTACAGGCAAATGTGTTGGATTGTGAGAGCCGATCCAGTTTTAGCTTTTTGTTCCTTTCTGAAAGGCCAGCTGTGTCAACTAGGCTGGTAAGACAAAACAAATTTGTCAATTTTCAACATACACTGAACTATGCTGCATTAACAGGACAAGAGGATACATGAATTGTTAAAAAGGATATCATTACTGGAAATTGTGAATTACTGGGGTATGCAAAAAACCCCCAACATTTCAAAACATATGTTAATGTGTGAGAAACCTCAATAATTCAAATGTAAATAAAAACCTATTCCAACAGCAATGGTGCCATCTTGTGTTTAAAGAAAAAACTGCCAAAACATGCAGTAAGAAAATAGGAATATTTCACCAGCTAAGCCCTTTTCAACTAACATTACTCAGTATATATAAAAAAAAACCTGCTTGTATTCACATTGGCTTAAGGTTTACAATTTTTGATAAATTTAGGTTTTTTATGCCTCAGATGAAAACCAGCAACATGTTAGACATCTTGTACAAAGCAAAAGATACAAAGCAGAAAAATGGAAGATACAGGATGGAGATGTACAGAGTCAGGCTTTTCACTCCAGCTGTACAACAGGGCAGAGGTGATGCTGACTGCTCCTGCTGCACATGGCTTCAAATACTAGCTGTCATATCAGAGTTCAATATCTCTCTTGGTGGTGGCTGCTGCAGCATTTACAGCACAGATTGGTGCAAGACAAGGACACAGATCAGGGAGCTGTTGTGCTCCTCCTGGCACACTGCTGCTCAAGGCAACAGTGACTGTTTTTTCTTGGTTTAGACCTACATTTAGTATTTCACTAAATTAGAAAACCTAGAGTAATACACAGGTGCACACACACATGCATTCTGTCAATATACATAATCAGGTATCAGATCAGAGAACTGTCCAAACCCAAGGATTCTTGGAGATTTTTCACAGGTCAGGCTTGGGAACGTAGGTGTTAAAATATGAAAGACTGTCTTTCAATAACATGTTATGTGTCAGTATAGCAGGAACAACCTTCAATTCAGTGAAGAAAACCTGAAGCCTGAGAAGGCTTCTCAATAGAAAGCTATGGCTTAGAAGTAACAGTTACATTTCATTTGCAGTGGGTTATCCTGAGCTGGTATTTTAAAATGTATAGCACATCAGTTTGAAAGCTATACAGTGATTTTTCCTACATTCCTTTTATTTTAAAATAAAGTTCTAAAGATTATAAAGGAGACATGACTTGGAGCTTTTACATCCAAGAGAACAACTTATGAAGCCTATTTCATGTAACATCACATGACAAATAACTAAGCAGCTTAGAATTTGTTAGAGATACCAAAATTCCCAAATTATTCTATATTTGACAACTACACAAAGTGAAATATTTACATTACCAATAAACAAACTTTGAAATCGCAAATTCGTATGAGAATAATAAAACCAATTTACAAGAAACTGTAAGAAAACATGTACTTGAATACATTCAAATTAGATCAAAGCATTAACAACACATTGAAAGAAATGGTCTTTGACACTACGGCAAATAAGAACTTATTACGAACATCTTAAAATTTGATTCGATGAAAACAGCATTAACAGTAAATTATTATGTTTGAAAAATTTAGGTATACACTTAGAATGTAAGAAATGTGAGAAACCTCTGTCAGTACTAACAGCAGGAATTATAAAATAATTAAATCTACTTGGCTTAAGTCTGTCTACCAATACGGTTTGCAATTATTTTAAATGTATAAAATGCAGAAAATAAAGAAGACAAATCATCCTGACAAGAGTTTGACATGTAGTCCACTAGAACAGTTATAAAGGTTTTAAAATCTACCGTAGTTTGCAGACACCTTTACTACAGATTTTTCCAGAAATGTTTGTTACATCTTAGCTTCCAACACAATTTGTAGCTATAATATTTAATCATCTGTATCTCTTCATGCCAAATACTTAACTAACCAAATTATGAGTAAAACAGGTGAAGATATTTCTTCCACTGAAGTTGGATCCCAATGTCTTTCTATAAAAATGACACAGCTTTAGAAAATAAGTACTTCCTACCAATTCTTTTTGCAAATTCATGTACATTTGGTATACATCTGTATATTACTTCACAGCATATTATTTATCCTTTTAAACAGATGACATTTCTAAGAGAATCGGCTGGATTCAATAATGGCCATAGTACTTTCTAAAATTTCTAGAAATGCTTACTTAAATCAAGTATCAATATCTCCAAGGTAACAATTAACTAGAATTTTTTCAAGGTTCATCTCTGATCAAAAAAAAAAAAAAAAAAAAAAGGGAAACATGACCCAAAAGCAGCTCATTCACAACAGGTCTAACTTGATTTACTATCCATTCCTTAGCACAGAGCATTCACAGTTGAGTATTGAGAAGAAGACAACAAACCAGACCAACTGATTGAAATGTTGGTGCACAAAGCATTTGGACATTATTTTATCTGGGCAATTGTTTCAGTTTTAAGTGTTTTTTTGATTCTCTCACCAATCACAGAAACCTTGTCTGTTACTGTCACTAATTACAAAAATCTGAAGAAATGACGATGCTCTGCATCAGTTGCAATAAAGTGATAAATTGACAACAGCTTCATGCTTATAACTGCGTGTGTGATGTTACCACCTTGCAGCCCTAGCACTGAAATGAAATTACTTCACACTCCACTAGCAGTATTCCCTTGCTCCCTCTTCCCATGTAACAAACATAGGGGTGGATATTAACATTAACTGAAGTCACCAATGTAAATTATTTAAATTCTCTTTTGCACCACATTTAGCAGGTTGTATTTCACACATTGACAAAGAATGGAAAGAACTTGAACTGATTGCTCTATGTGCCAGTGCAGAGAGCTATTATCCTGCAAACATCAAATACAAACTCATCCCTGAGAACACGATTGATGGCAAACAATTTGTTTCATACAACACGGTAATGTTAATGACAGTGACATATTGTACAAAACTCATTGTCCATGCACATTTGGTTGTCAATTCAGTTTAAAACAACGAAAAGCAAAAACATGCAACTATTAACACAGAAAATGTTTTATTTACATGGAAGAGCTTAGAATGTAAGTTCAGAAGGAGCTAGAATAAGCATGCCAGATAAGCTATAGAAAACATAGTAGCAAAACAACCACATTCAGTGCACAGCAAACCACTCAAAACTAGGAAAATGCAAAATAAATAATTATCTTTAAGCTTCCAATAAACTGTGCAAATTACACAAATCACAGTATAACTTGCACCCTGAAGAATGCATTGCTTATAAATAAATGTTTTGCTTTTTTTAGCTGTGAAAAACATTCCTAATACTTTCAGTTGAAAGGCTTCCAGCTGAAACAGATGGGAATGGCTCTATAGAATCCTCATTAGCATACTTTATTAATGGTCTAACATAACTCTTTGAAAAGAAGTGGAGAAAAAAAGAAAAAGAGGTCACAGTCAGTCACTTTTTCAATGTATTTTGCACAAGACTGTGTGTCTTATGTTCAAAAGAGACAAAAGGGAAACATTACCTCAATGGACATTGATATAACAAGCACATGGTGTTGCTTTACTCATGTTTTTCTCAACCTGAACATTAGATTCTAGTTACCCTGAATTTCCTTTAGGGGAACATATTAATGCTCAGGTAAAAGACAATAATTTCTTTTTAATTGCAGATGAATTCACGTAATGTATTTTTGAGAGCCATTTGCTTTCTTGACTTATATTCAGACTTTTACTGCCTCAAAATTCATTTTCCCTGCCATTTCTGATTGTCATTGCAAGAAGGCCTCAACATAGAGCAAAAATATGCCCTTTGTACAGTATTTTCTCATTCTGTACCTCAAATTTGAAGGATTACTTCGTCATACTCCTGTTTGTCTCCTTGAATTTTGAATGATTCTTTGTCTCAAATACTGAGTTATGATGGAAGGGATTAATATTTTAGGAAAAAAATTAACTTGCCAAACAGAAAAACCAAAGGGAGACTTCAGGAAAAGAATCTCTTCCTCCCTAGTCTTAAGGTTTGCTTCCACACAACCTGTGAAACAGTAGCTTAGCAACTACTTTTACTACATAATTTCAACCTAAACTGTCTGAAGAGATAAAACGAAGTTCTCCTGCAATGATATATTAATTTGCTAAATTAAAACAAAATGAACGTTAACAAAGTGATTCTGCAGTGAAAGTAACCATATCCCAGTTAAGGAAGAAGAGTCCGTTTCCCAAAGCTAAATCATACAGCCTCTTCCTCTCATTTATTTAATGAGCCAGATGTCAGAAGCAGAGTTATTGCCATTCCAGCCATGAAAGGGTTCAATCTACCTGCATACAACATATCCCCAGGCAATTTTGTTTCCAAACTAAGATACAAGTCTAGAGCTGGTAGGGTATTCTGCCACTGTTGGATGCAGAAAAGTTCTGGAACAGCAGTGGGGTATACTTATATATACCAGTCCATATAGATAAGCCAGCCCTCTTCCAAATGAATAAATGAAATCATGATAGTACCTCTTTCTTGACCACAGCCACATAAAAGTCTGACCATATGGCTATGAATACAACACAAAAAAAAGAAATGGTATCAGCCATATGTTTCCAAAACCAGCACACCTTCACAAAAGTAGTGGAATCATGTTGTGACTTGCATAGACTGAACTCTTAGTATGTATTAGAATTTCACCCATTCAGAAAAAAAGAGAAGTGCAATTGTAAAATCAGAGAATTTAAAACACCAGTATCCTTGATTTTTTAAAAATTATTGTGCCCAGAGTATTTAGGAAAGAAGCAGCCCACAGAATTATCAATTAGCATAAAGAATGAAAAAATTAATAACAATGCATTGAAGTTTGACTGTTATTTTGCCTTTTTTTTTTTTTCTGCTGCTGGGTTAGTGCTGCATAGAGTAAGGCACTAGATTAGAAAGAGTAGAATTTTTCTAGTTCCTACCTATGTCATTGGTTACCATCTTGGAAAACTTTCTGCTTTTGGTCTTCACTGTAAATAATATTTCAATAAAAAAAAATATCAATCTAAGTGTATCAAAAGTTGAACTAAAGAAAAAAATAAGACTAAAGAAAAATACTGTACCCTTTTCTATAAAATTATTCATTTTTTGTTCATCATCAGAATTGTTTGGTGAACCAGAACCTACAAGTGGAGACAGAATGAAATGTATATATATTTGACATGAATGAAGGGGTATATCTCTGACAAAAGAAATAAATGTATATCAAAACATATAAAATATACATCTATTATACAATATACATATACATCTATTATACAATATATGTATACATATAATATATAAAGTTATATACAAGCTCTGAGTTTAACAAAGACACAAAGAAAATATCAAATACTGATACTGGTATTCTCTGTAGCTGTTTTAGATATTATGAAGTGCAAATTACTTCGGCACGATAGAATTCTGTCATATTGGAATTAGCCACAGAAATTATAATGCAAGGTAGAGTGCTGCACATTGCAGTGAGTTTATTCCTAGAAATAATTCCCTCACTGAACAAGTGTTTACACTGAATAACTAAATGGCTCTACTAATGATTGCCTCAGACACAGAGATTAGCCTAAGTTATGATTCACAAAACACAGCTGTAACAATAAACACAAGTTTTATAAATCTGTTTGGGTTTTTTTCCAATGTAGTAAATCACTGCTGGACCACAGTTCTTCAACTACTCTGCAGACAACTTTGAGCCAACACTGCCACCTGGATTTTTCTGTACCTCAACCCTGAAAAACTGATAATGGCAACAAACCACAACTTCAGGCACATCACTGTCCTTAAATTAAAACATTGCCAGGAAATTAAAACAATTAATCAAAAGTTTTTCAAATTTAATTGGATTTTATATTGTAGATGTGTAAAACTAGAATAGAACACAGGCATTTTGGCACTTGTGAAGACAAAAACTTGATAATTTAAATGCTGCACAATGTTTTAGGTCAGATGAACACTTGCAGAGTCTAAGCCTATTACTGCTTGACATCTGTAGAAAAAGCAGGAGGTAAGATTATTCCTCCTGTATTTTCACAGTATTTCTATAGTTCTGTTTTACTGAAACTGTAGGATACTTGCCCAGCTTGCAAAGGCAGGTAGTCCCTTTCTCATCTATATAACCACCCACTGGAGGAGGTCTAATGGAAGTTACATTCCGCTTCTCTTTACTTGGACATGGAAAGGTGGAATTGAGCAATTGTAGACTTCAGTTCAAACAGTGACTGGTCTCTTTTACAGATCACATTGTAACAATGAAAGTCAATAAGGCATTCGATTGCCAGTCTCATCCTCTAATCTTAGAGCTAGTAACATGCAAACATTTTGTGTTTGTGTATTTTCCTCTTAACTAGAAAGCCTCTAGACTGCAAAAAGTTTCCTTAAATTTAGCCTCCATCCTTCTTCCTAAGCTTGCCAATACTCTGCAGCAAATTTCTCCAAAAGGTCTTCTCTTACCTCTGAAAGCTAAACGCCACTTTCAAGCTTGTTTTCAGTTTTGTGTTTTTGCTCAGCAAAGATACAAAATTCTAAGGAATTGCAGTTCTTCTCTCTTCACAAACATCAACAAATTATTTCCATACCAGTGTAGTGTATCCAAGATTTTTTTCAAAGAAAAGGTTGAGAAGTCTACCATAAGCTTCAGCTCATTAACTGAGAGCAGAAGACAGACTTGAGGGAAACAAGGTACAGTTTCTACTCACTACTACAAGTTTCTCTTTTACAGAACGCAATAGTTGCATTCCCCCTCTATCTTTTGTCCATTCACTATTTTTGGTACTTTAGAAATTGTTTTCTAACCTTCTTCTTCAGCTCACACTCAACTCAAACAAGCAGGAGGAAGGTAGAGGAAGCCAATTGTTAAATTTAGGAGTTGTCCATAAACCTGAATTTTCATTTTTGGACTTGCCTTCATTGCACTGTTGTGGAAGTGCTGAATTGAGTTTTACTCTACTTCAACACCCAATTATGAAAGAAACCCTCTTATTTAAACTACACAGTGTTTTAAGAGGTACAAGTTAGGAGTTGTTTGGGCTGACATTTGGATGATTCTGGAGCAGGGGGAAAGATAGGTACACATTAAAGGTTATGATTCAGTAGCTGCTCATTGCAGACATTTATACCACTGTACCAGAACACAGATTTAGCCCAGACTTTTAAGTGGGTCAAATTCGAATACCATAGTGAATCGATAACTATGCTCAACCTTGAGAGAGAAAGGATTTACTGCAACTGCAGCAATGCATGGCAAATTGTTTACAGGCATTGGTCTCAATATGTAAAAATGAAATAGGAAACATGCACTTTATTCTCAACTATTAAAAATGCTTTCATTATAAACTATACTGAAGTTGATGACTTCAGCATGCCAATACTTAGCAACACAGATTTGTCATGAAATCACACCTTCAGGTAGACTTTTCATTAAAACTCACAGCTAGGTTTTGCTTTAATTATAAACAAATCAAATTTACTCTAAGAAAGAGCTAGCAAAAATGAAAACGGCATTGATTGATCTAGAGAAGTGTTTTGCAAAATTTAAATTGAACATCAAAGAACAACTGTCAAATCAGAAATTAAAATTTATGTTAAAATTTCTTCTAAAGCTACAAACACAATGTTTTGGTTTGTTATTCTTTCAATTTGGTTTTGGAAGATACAGGCTACATCAGAAAAGGAATCTATCTTTAGACTCCCATCTTAATTAGCATTTTACACTACATAGAGTACTTTACATGCTTCATTTAAATCTGCAGTTGAGTCCTTTAACCTTGAGTAGATTTTGAATGAAAGAAAATGATATCTTTAACAGTTCTCAGGTAAGTAAAGATAAGTGACAATTTTTAGCTACTACAGAAACTATTCATTCTAATACTATACATTGACATTCATTATTAATTATTTACGTGTTTATAGCCCCAACTAGCCAATATTAAAATAAAAAAAATTTAAGCTTCATTTAAAATATTCACATACAACAGCGGCAACTGAAAAATTTAAAGAAAAGTGCAGTAGGAGGAGTATTAAGTAGGAAATTCCTACTTTTTAGGATGCTGGTTTCTGAAGACCTCTGATTTCACAGAAAAATAGTAATTTGCCACTTATGAGGAAGCAGAAGTAAACCTGCTCAGAAATAATCTCTACCACTTTCGAATAATACAAAACACAATCACATGAACGATTACAGGAATTTGTGCATCTCTTGTCAATGCTTCAAAATTCCATTGTGCAGCATGTTCCCTGAGGCACAAATATTTCAGCTTATATCTCTCTTCAATCATCTTTATGACATATTCCTATTGCATCTCTTAAGTCAGCCTTGTTTTAAAAATGCAGTTCTAGCATAGCAAAATTTATGACAGTGTCAACAGTTTGTGTGAGGACAACAGGTTTTATATAATTACTTAACTAGCAAGTGTTAACTTAATGCATGCCATCTTCTGGGAAAATAAGCTGAAGATCAGGGAAAGTTATGATTACCTGACGTGGGTGACTTGCAGCGGTCTTCTGGCACCACTGTACCTTCATTTATATCACAAAGACCTGCTGAAACACAAAACCAGTGTATTATAAATGCAGTTCCCATTTTCTTGTTACTTTCACTGCAGTCAGGAACTTCCTTTCTTATTAGAGACAAACAAGCCAGTTGCGATAGAATTTCTGTTACATATTACTTTTTTTGACATTACCCACAGTAACTGTAGAGTCATTTCTTCTTGCTAAAGTTTTCTTTGTAAAACACACTCTCTCAATAAATTTCAGTGAAAATTCAGCTAGACAGACTTATCAGAACAGTTATTTACATGCTACACATACATATTAAGCATAAACATAATTTGCTTGAAAAAGTCAGTTATACTGAAAATGTAATTGCAAAAGAAAATAATATAAAAGAGAGTCTTCAAGATTATAAACACATGATATGTGAAACTACAGTGTCTTTTTTCAAACTACTTTTCCACTGTTACAGTGATATGCCTTGTATTTGCCAATTTGTATTGCCAAATTAATTTTCCAGAAAAACTCCTTATTGGTGTCACTTAGAGAATTCAGAGTGACACCAATTCTTAGGAATTCTTTAGGGAGAATTCTTAGGGTGTTTAGATAGGTGTTCTACCTTGCATGGAGGAATTTCACTAAATTTCTTACATCATCGAATCTGATCAATTTGAATAACTGCAGTATGTTAACATCTGAAAGCTAATTCCTTTCAGTCCAGAGAAGGAAATAATACCTAGTCATACACAATCAGATGCAAAAGATGGAAGCTGCCTCAAAATGGTCCTAAATATTATTCCATAACACAAATTAAAAGTATACAAGAAATTTTCCATTTTCCTTTTCGACAAGAAATTGCTGTTAAGAGTATCCACAATTAAGAGAAGTGCATTTTGTTGATATTTTAAGGTTAGTAATGCATCTTCAGGTTTATATAATGAAGCTTTCCTATAGAAATTTCATTATCTGATACTAAGGCAAACAAGCATGTAATACTGAACAGTAATAGCTAAGAAATATTTGTTAAAAATAAAAGGTTTTGCATGCACAAAAATATTTCCAATACTCAAAAAGTTTGAGTGGTAATGGTAATGGCTATAGAACTGTCTATAGAACTGTACTCTACTCATTCACAAGTGCATCTGTACATATCTGTTAACAAACAAAAATACAACAGCTCTACTTCATCAAAGCTTTAACATTTCCAAACACTAAACCAGAAGTTAATAGTTTAAAGGGGAAAAAGGTTCTCCTGAAATACCGTATCAATATGGAACACATTGAAAGTATGTTAAATTAACAGTTCCATTTATCCAAAATAGTAGTTTTTAAGATTACTAAGAGCATGTATAGCTTAAACTCCAAAACTCAATGACTAGAATTGTCAAATGACCTTAAGGCTTTGCTAACCCTACATTTAACAGCCCTGGAACCAATTTAAATTCTAAAATGTCAAATGAAATTTCAGGTGGAAGCTGTATCTTTCCACTACACAGGAGAATGAAAGGAGCAATTTATTTAGTCATCTGTCAGTAAATCAATGAACACTATGGGATAATTACAGTTTTACATCAGAGTTTTAAACAGGCATGGGAGATTAAATGTTTTGAGCTAGACAAGACTGTGTAAAAAGATTTTTGAAAAATTCTAAAGTTGTTTGCACAACAGCAATTCAAGTTTTAGATGATAGCTGTGCTGGGAGGATAAACCCATACTGTGCTCTTAGAAGCAGCTGCCCTTTCAGGAGCCAAACCAAATAAATTCATATATGAAGTTCAGGAACACAATTTTCTCTTTTCCAGAAAGATTAATTCTTTACCTTCAAAGGAAGAGTTTAAACTTCTTGTACTAGTTCTCCTATGAAAATTCGTTAATTGACAGCAATAATCTTTAGTCAAGAATGAAGACACCTGTGCACTTGAATTCTTTGTAGGAATTCTCAAGGCTATAATTTGATTAATATACATCTTAATTAATAACAAGAATAAGTGTGCATTATGGTAATCATTATGGCATGTAAATATATCTGTTCATAGCCATTACTGTTATTACTTAGGAGAGAAAAGGAACAGCAATATATGAAAAGCAATTTTAGCTATGATTGTATTAGAAATTAAACCAAGCGGAGTATAACAAGAATGATCTAAGTTTGTGAACTAGGAGGGTCGGCCCATGACCAAGCTGGAGAAACTTGCAAGATAATTTCTGTTGCTATTCATCTTAAAACCCCAGGTATCCTGATAGAAGCACTGACAGCAAGGTAGCTCTCCTTGAAAAATTGTCTGGTTTCAGGCTTATAGCATCCATGCAAATTGCTATGAATTAACAAAAGAAAATTGATCCAAGAATTTCTGTTTCAGAACTACAAAAACTATAACCTTCTATAACACCAACTTCACTAAAGACATCTTTACATGCTGTATTCAAAAGTCCCTAGAACTACAGCTGAAATTAACTGATGTATAAAGTTTCATGAGACTTTTGTCATTTTTTTGCACAAGCTTTAAGCAGACATATCTACAACTTGACTGGAAAACAATGCAATTAAAAATGACAACTAAAACTAACTTGATATAATGTAAAAGTTAGAATTAAAAACAACTTGAAACACAGGGTCAAAAAACAAAACCCCAAGCCCAACAATCAAACTTTCTGATAGTTTCAGCCTTGGCTGATGTCAGTCACAGCTGATGTTGGTCTCATGACATTTAAGTTAAAAATTCAAATAGTTCATGAAAAGGGATGGGGGAACATGACCAAGCAACTCCAGAAGAGTTTTGGGCATGTATTTTCTTCCAGTTTGTCTCACGTCACTCTTTGAATCACTCATAGATTACTGTCAAAAAGTTTTCTGATGTAAAATAACAATCTTTATAAGTCACATGCATGTAAGAACTGCTTCCATTTTGTCAGAAATCTAAACTGCCTCTGGTAGAACTAAGAAACACTAGCTTTTAAAGAGCTGTACTACATGGCATTAATCAAAAAGTCAAAAATCAAAATCAAAAAAATCAAATAAAATCTTGTAACTCTCACCAACAGTAATTTGCAAAAAAAGTGTTATGCTTCATGTTCTCTGTGATCTTATGGAACTAAGCAGGAAAAAATAACATCTATATAAGTTTTGGTGTTTCATCACGAAATTACGACCCGTCTCATTTTTTTATCAGTACCAATTTAATGACTCCTGTCTTATTTAGCAAAGAGTATATAAAGCAAAAGTTGCCTAACAGTGTAAGCCTCCATCGTGTATAGTTTTCATCACACTATAAAGCTTTTACTTACACATTTCATGTCTTTGGGCACATGGCCAAAGGTGATTTTCTACACCCTCCCCCCTCACTATTAGACTCTGAAGGCAAACGTTGATTTTGTTTTTAACCTTGACAAGCACCTGACGACACTGTCTGGCAGGCCTTAACAAAACACAGATACTGCATGCTTCACAAACTATAAATTGCCACCCAAAACATGTGAGTAATATACCTGGTATGAATCACTGATAAATTCCAAAACACGATCCCAACTGGGAGCTTGTATCTGTAGAGCTAGCCTGAAATGACAGTTTACAGTCTAGCTAGTGTAGAGAGCCTTGTCTCTAAATAGATGCTGCTTTAAGACGGGAATCTGAATTTCTTTTCTGAGTAGAAAAAAATAAGATGACAAAGAAATACATCATATTCTTGCAACACAAGAGAAGGGAAAAAATCTCGCATTTCCATTCATATTTTAGAAGATATGTAACTCTTATTCTACAAAATTTTTTTAAAATATGCCTTTGTAAATTTTCAATTGTTTGATTAAGGACGTACCATTTACTAAATCCTAAGTATGTTGGCAGATACTGAGGATCTATTGAATTGACATTTTATGCTGAAACATAAGGCATATAATGTTTTTTAACGAGGAAGGACCAATCCTTTCTGCCTTTTTTGGAAGTGGTTGAATGCACAATAGCAATATGCTGTTCTGTTGCATACTACCTGAATGCATGTGTAAGCTAGTTTGGTTTTTTTTTCCTTAAATACACTGTTGTCTCAAAGAATACGAATTTCCTAAACCAACCACATTACATAGAAAAGCACTTTTTCTAGGAAGAGTTAGATATTAAGTACTAATATACCCTTATTCATAGAAAAAAATAATTTTGAAGTATTAAAATAGAAATTTTTTCAACATTGAGATTCAATGAAGGCACATCTTTTAAAGCAAAACCAAGGAAGCTTAAGCTCCTTGCATTTTTGAAAACATTAAATACAGATAGTAAATATCCAAGAAATGGAGAATGCAAAATCCAAAATTTTCTATCCCATATAGTTCTAATCCTATAAATAAATCAAGACTCTTTATTTGTGGAAAATTATTGAAGCAATTATTGAACACATACACTGAAAGAACTATATATAATTAGAAATGTTAAATTATAACTAAAAACATAATTTTCAGTTTTTAAAATTACTAACTCCAACTAACCAAGATACTGTCAGGATGGTAAACAGAAAGAATTACACGGTTAAGAAATTAACTCTTGGGTACAAAACTTGTTTAAACCTATTCCTAAATAAAATAGTCCAAGTAAATTCAACTTTACAATATTTACTAGTTTTGGGATTTCTACATTTTGTTTGTTTGGTTTTGGGGTTTTTTGTTGGTTTTTTTTTGGGGGGGGGAGGTGTTTATTTTTTTGTTTTCCCCCCTGAAAAAAAAAAAAAAAAAATCAGTGCCAGATCCTGGTTTTCGGTTCTGTATCATCTTAAGGTAGAGGTATATCTTTCACACCTAGCTCCCTTTTTGCCATGGCAGAAGAGGAGGAAAGACCATAGAGAAAGCAGTATTTGGCAATTGAGACTATGCTCTGAGATGTGTATATCTCTTTTCTTGTTGGGGGAAAAGAAATGGCAGCACTAAGATGGACTACAATTTCAAATCTGTTTTGCAGTTTTGTTTGGGCTTTTTTTTTTTTTGAAACTCCATTTTTACAGCAGCTTCATCTACTCTACTTCATTAAAAAAAGGACTGAGATTACCTACCTCTGCCTGAGGGCTGGAGAAAAGTGGCATCCTAAGAAAAGGAACAATGTTAGCTTTTAAAAAATAAGCTTTACATTCTCCAGACTCTTGGATGCTGTGAATGATGTAGCAAGTCAGACTCTCTCAGGTAATCCATGGTTCTGATGGGTTACCTTCCTTACACAGATACCTGAACTTCAAAACTGCTTGGAAACTGAACAGCACTGTGCAGTACACAAACACCTCCACTCTTAATCCCTCTAAACAATATTTTTGTAGAACTAAATTTTCACTTTTAGAAGAAGAACCTCTCTGTAATCACAATATTTATTCTTATCATTGCTGCTAAACTCTGAAGTTTTGAAGCACTTTCTGCCAGAAAGAGAACCAAGCAAGGAAAGTTTCTAGTAAAATAACACTAAATTTGTGAGTAATATCTTAGCTCTATAAACATCAGCAAATGCTGAGATAGGATCTCCTTTTGATTTTGAGATTTATTTATTTAAAACCACAAAATACAGAGACTATTATAGTTGCTTTTTTCCTTTAAGTTTCTTTAAAGATATCACGAACGAGAAATACAATGGATGCAGGATGGATTGAAATCAGTTTCTATAAGTAAAACAATTACTTAGAAAGGACTAAGAAAAATAATTATGGTGGGGGAACAAAACAAAAAAATCAAGTTCTGATGTTCAAAAAATATTGAATGCCATGAGATGACTTACTTATATAAGAGGTGCGAAGCTTTTTCACAGACTCTGAATATAAGTTAGAAAGGCCGCACATGCAAGAAGCCACAGTCAGCATACCTTCATGAAGCAATGAGAAAAGGAAAGACGGAGACACTAACAGTACATTTGAGACAGAAAAGCCAGCCAAGAAACTTCTACAACCAGGTTATTAAAATGCTATTGCCATGCAGATTGTTAGTATCAGAAGTTATGAAAAAAAATACAGCTATATTCATGAGCAAAAAGGACTTTCATCATGAACATCTTAGAGACACATTGAAACAGAGTTATGTGGATCCAATTTATCGGATTGAAATAACAACAGTTAAGAAAACAAAGGCAAGTGATGTTTAAAGTTTCAAAAGGCAGTTTATAATCTATATGCATGAGGCAAAAGTTAAGCCCTTTACTCCCAGGACAAATTAACACAGTCAAACAGTAAAGCTATTTCTTTCTCTCACAGTTTATTTCATACAAGAAAAGAATTTTATCTGACAGGATACCAACTGTGTACACTCTGCTCTATATAAATGATTTCTTAGATTCATTTCCTCAGTTGAAATAAGATGACTGGTGTTAACCGGATCTTTTTCAAACTATCCATTTACTAAAATACCTCCTAGAACATTCATTTCAATTTGAATACAATATTACCTGAAGAACTTACAAGGACTTTATTCTGGATCTCTTAAAGAAAGTAACCTCAATCATGAGGGGTTTTTTTGAACAGTTTATTATTATGTCTTGTGCTGTTTTCTGGAATAACTTAGGAGTATCCAAGACACATCAAGGGGAAGAAAATTTTAAAATACCAATTTTCCTTTTGTTTACAAAAAGCTTTGCATTTTGATGGATTAGTCACTTTCTTTTTTAGGTGAAAAAGAACACTCTTCAGCATATTTTTAAATCAAAGTCCTTTTTTTTTTATTTTACCAGTTTGTATGTAGAAGTTTATTTTGGTCATTTAAATCAAAGGTTTCCTCTCAAGCATAACGTAACAGTATTAACAACATAACATGATTTAGTTCATGAGGGACATTTGTAGTCAAATTTTAAAACAGGAAGCCAAAAGATCCCAGTAAACACTCAGGCTATCTGCAAACATTAATGGATTTATACAAGCATGTAATATGGATACTAGCTTTATCAGAAATATCAATATACTTCATGCTGTGTAAATTCTTGTAAACTGCCTAAATCTATTGTAAAATTATATTTTTTCTTAAAATACACATTACACTGAAGAATAAGTAATGGTATGAAACATCAGTAGATTCCACTAAGTAACAATTTTTAAGGAAAGATTAAGTAACGAAGCGGCAATAGTGACATTAGAAACAGATCAAGAAGAAAGAAAACCACAGTGAAGAATGTTTGTACTCAAAGAATATACATTAAGACTAGATGACCAATTGTGCCTTTCTTCTGAGCTTAAAACATATTTTGGATTACTCACCTCCAGATGGTTGCCGAGTTTTTCGGGGGGATCGTGGCTCCCTGCGATAGGGATCATTGGAGCCATACAGTTCAATAGTGCCTAGATTCAAGAGCACTGTCTTCTGGAGGTAATCAACCATGGCAATACCATTACAGTTTCCAAAAACTACTCTGGAAAAAGAGAAGTGAAAGGAAAGACAATGCTAATTAGTTGTTGGTAATGTGTCACACAAATATTTTTGAAGTTCAGCATTTAGTACTTCTTAATTTTTAGGAATTATCCTAGATTGCACTTATTTATAAATTACTATTTTAGAGTGCAGTACTGATTAATTGCTCTCCTGTAAAAACATAGTGCTGAGTAGAACAGACCAACGTCAATGTACTTGCCTGTTGAATGTCAACCTATCTGACACAGAGCCTTAAGTGACACTTACTCTTGGCTGTAAAGTGCTAGGTGAGGAACAATGATGCTGATTTGCTTCTGCTCTTAGCATCATCAGTATCTGCCATGACCCAAAAGGAACTCTCCCAGAAGCATGAGAAACTGATTACCTCTATGTTGCTGTGCAGCTCATATGAACACACACAGAGACTCAATATTAATGGATAGTTTTAAACCACTTTAATGGAATAATGAAAGAACTGTGCAGAATATACTTACAGGCCATATGCTGAGTTGATGGCTAAGCTGGTTATTTGTTGAGGAGGTTCTCCACTCACCCACACCAGCTGGATAACGAGCTCAATTTGGTAGCCTGGAGACTGCTTGAGAGGAGAATTTTTAACTCTGCAAAGTAAACAAAACATGGTGTCTCCATTGTCTCCATGTTTTCCTTATGGGATCAGAGTTGATTAAATTCTATACCATGTCAGACTTTAAAATGATGGAAAATTGTAAAAACTTTGATCAAACGCAAATAAGAGCAACCAGAAGAAAAAGCCACATTGAAACTGGGAATACACTTCTTTTGATTCACTACCTAATTGAAAAATAACTGAACAAAGATCAAAAATATTCCATTTTTTTCCAACCTCAGAACAAGGCATAACAGTGCTATTGTGCTGTATTTCCTTGAACAGATACAGGTGTTCAGTCAGTGTCTAAAAAAGAAGGTGTTGCCTATTTTTTTCAGAGTTTCCAAAAGAACTCTGATTTAGGGAACGGAAGGGGGTAAGAGGTGTATGTGGAATAAGCATAATAAAAAGGGAAACAGAAGCATGATGTATTGAGATAAATGCAAATAAAAAGCTGATGATACAGCAAAGCCAAAATGAAAACAATTAAATTATTGTAATGGGAGACCAATTGTATGCAATGAACCTGGGACTGAGGGAATTGAAACTCCTGTAAAGATTTTGTTTGCATGCTGATAAATAAATTTACACAGAAAGGATTATGTCTTGCAGTTTTTTTTACACGAACAAAATTATGTAGAACAAGCTCCTGTTTCCTGAATTCCACTTATTTAACCCATTTATTCTCACTAATGGATATTTTGGTTTGACAATATTTTACGTAAGTTTAGAATTTCCCAATTTTTCTACTTAGATGAGTTTCCTTCAGAAATACACCTTTCCAACTCAGTGCAATCAATACAATTTGAAAACTCTTACCCAAATAAAGCAACCCCATCAGAATTAATTGTCTTCTGGATGGATGCACTCAAAGAATTAAAATCAAAGTTGGGATCTTAAACTTCAGAAAACAAAATATATACTTAACTTTCTATGTCTAGATACATATTAATGGATTTCTTACATTTTGTTAGAAAAAGTGATGGATCAGAAATAACATAATGCACTCAGTGTAGGAGAGTAAAAACAAACAGACTTTTTAAACTCTAATTTCTCTAAATGGGTAAAAGCTCACACAAAGAAGATTGCAGAAAACTCCCAATTTAAAAAGATAAAAAAAACTTGTCAAAGACCTACAATAAGAGCACTATTAGGCATCATGCAAAGTGAAGATCCATGACAAAGGGACATTTAACTCTGCTTCCAAAAAGAGAAGTTGTTCCCTTGGAGGATTTTCAAAAATAAATATTTCTATAGAAATATAGAATATAAGACTTAGCACTCAGCTAACTATCTGTAAGAATTTTCACTTTAGATTTGCTTCTAAAACTTAAGGCTCTGCAAAATTAACAGATGAAACATATTCAGACATACTTGGTCTAAAGTTAAGAAGAGCCATAAAACATCAATTTTCCTACTCATTTCAAGGACAATAAGATATCAAAGTGACTGAACTGCTGCTATTAAAAACTGTTTGCTCTAAGGCATGATTATCTATAGCTTTTCTAACATCTATGCCAAATTTTCCTAAAATCAGGTAAATCAAAAGGAAAAGGATTTTTCTTTTAAAATCATCTTAAGAAGCTTAAAAAGTTAAGATTGCAATACTTCTTTCTTAAAGCAGAGCTCAAATTTCAGATACTTGGAAAACTTTGCAGTACAAAATAAAACATTTTTACCAGCAATGACATTATCTGTAATGATATCGAAGCACATATACTCTAATCACATATTCTTGCAATGTTTCAGACTCACTGAAAGTACAACAGAATATACTTACTTTAAACATGGGACATTATCACGAAGTCCATCAGATGAACTGCTACTAGTAGATGGATGAGACTGGGGAACAATGGATTGAGGATTGGAACCTGTGCCTGGAGTTGGTACAGGTGGCACCTGTTCACCGTCTGGCGTTTCAACATCATTTATTTCATATAAGAGACGTACTTCCAGCATCTGTTAAGTAAAGGAAAAAAAATTATCAGTAAAGTCTGCCTTTCAAAACACTGAATATGAAATAAATGAAGTGCAACTGAGGATAGTAGTGATAAAAGTGACATCCAGAACTTTTCCATCTTTTGAAGGATAACAGTTTAATAAGCAGTGTAGCTTAAAGACACATCTAGTTTTCAGAAATACAGAGTCATACTATTACAGACTGAATATCTGAAGACTGCTAGAACATATACTGAATGTCTGACATATTTCCCAGTTTTAAAAGTTCGCTTCTTAATATCAAAAGAAATTAAATACTGGACTCATTTAATTATTATTCTGCTGACACACATTCTCAGTTACGAAGATGACTTGTCTTATGTACTTCAGGAATTGTAAAACAGAGCCAAAGCAACACAGAAAGTTAAGCTTTTACTGATGCAATATTGTACACATGGTGACTCATTTCAAGTTTGTGTTGTTTTGAACTGGATCATACGTTTTAAAGAACTACAAGTTCATTCTGACTTTAGATTTCCTTCTCCAGGATCTGTAATATCGGAATCATAATCAATATGTAATATCAATATCAGAATTAACTGCAGTGCTGTGTAAAGGAAATATTCCACTGTTTCACTACCATCTGCAAAATAGAACCTAACTCATGGACTATAGAACTATAGAACACAGAACTATACAGTATTTCTTAAAACATTGAAGAGTACTGAAGACTAGCTTGATCAGGGCTGCTTCATAAAAACTGCTTAGAAAAAACTATTCCCTAAGAAGGGAATGCACTTGTGCATGAAAAACACAAAAGAAAAAGGCCTACACCTCAGCTCCCTAAACTAAGACATGTTATCATAAGCGAGCAGAACAGGGAGGGGACGGTGTATGGGTGTTGGAGGAAGGAGGTGAGAGAAAAAAAGAACTACATTACAATTAACACTTTACATAGAACTGGCAACACTTTATAATTAAACATTAGGTTTTACTTCATACATTCAAATGCAGAAATTCGTATGTATGTGTTTCTAATTTAACAAGAAACTTCTCAAACTCTTGTCATACAATCACTGTATCTTATAGAGAATAAAACAGTGACACAGCAAAGTTCTGAACAGATTTCAGGGCACGTTTGGCACATTTTTACTCTTCTAGCTCTGCATAGTGCAGAAGTTTTGACAGGACAGATGGTAATTATGAGGACTCAAGGGATCAACTCCCTAAAAGTGTGGAAAAATCTTCAACTCCACAGCTCATTCACTTTTGTTATCATCTTACCTTGGATACAGCCAAGTTTCGATCCACTATTTGTTTTGATAGACAGACCAAAGAATGATTTTTGGCTGCAAAACCTCAAAAAGTCACTGAAAACCAGTATCTCAGCATGCAATATTTACTTTTAATTACTTTGTTTTTTAAATTTTACTTTTGTTGAATTTCATAATTAATTACTTTCTCTCCAAAAACATCTCTTTGTTTTGAGTCAATGATTTTTGGTCCATTTCACTAATATAATTAAAGACAAAAAAAAAAAGAAATTGCTAGAGCAGTCTTATTATAGTTAAATCCTACAAAGTTAAAAAATGGTCGTAACTCTTTACCGGAATGACTTCTGTTGTCATTTCCTGCTTGCTGAACCTGTAAATAATGACATGTGCAGAAACTCCAGCTATGCACAGCATTCTACTTTCTGGGCACCATGAGATGATCTGAATAGCATATGGATCTTCATCTACTATATCTGTGTTTGGCCTGTCATCTTTATTCCGTGATTTTTCAAACACTTTGGCTGTTTTTAGCTTATAGAGTACTTGCAGCGTTACTAGGAACAAAGCAAAAGAGAAAAATTAGTTTTGATCGAACATATAGCTAATATATTGATACAGTGCATTCTTGAATTGTATCCTTCTCAACTGGAATTTTAACTCTATGTTAAATTTTCTATCAATTGTCTTCATGCTGATTTCAAACTTCACAGACATATTGTCTAATCAATGGCCTAAATTACTGCTATAAATACTAATCACAACATTGAGGAAGCCTAAATTACAGCATCCTTTCTCCTCTTCCATATTTTAGTGGTTTTACCTGAATTACATTTCTCTAGTTCATCTGTAAGACTGTCCTATTATAAAGATTCCAAAGTTTTTAAAATCAATAAAGAGCATGCTTGCAATTTCTCCCTTAATAGGTTTATTTATCTGTTTTAGAAAGAAACTAAGTATCTTTAACAGAACGTCCTTTTGACAGATCAATGCTGAATAGAATTTTTAAGCACAAACAAAAACACAGGTTTGGCTTACCCTCTCCTCTCTACCAGGTTCCACTCCCACTCCAAATCAAAATTAAAGATCTGTAACACTCCAAATAGTCCTCCTCCCAGCTTTTAAACATATACATTGCATCTGTTCCCTCCCACAACCACACATGCCTTAGCCTTTTGGAATCTCACCAGTTTCCCACAAGTTTTCAAAGACAACTGATGACGATTCCAAGATTGCTTAAAGCAGCTTTTAACTACCAAGAGTAAGGTTAGTTTCAACTAGACCAATTAAAACATCTAACTTTGTGCAACCATTTCTACTTTGAATTCTTGCTGCATTTTTCACTGTGAGCTGTGCAGAATATCAGATGTAACTGACCCTTTAACTGAAGATGAAAAATCTAAAACTCCACAGGAAAAATCTCTACTGAAAACACTTACTTGCTGACGCATCCCAAAACTTGATTGATCCATCAGCATGCCTATGAAATATAAAAAAATAATGAGATGATGAAATGATTGGTTGGAGTGCTCAACCTCTCTAAGAAACTACACAATTAACATTCTATTTTTATCAGTCTTCCTAGTGACACTATTTTCACAATTTATTGAAAGCCGGTATTTTACCAGCATGTGCTTCAATTACTTTAGACAGAAGAGACAAGAAAAACATTTGAAGGCTAACATCCTGATTAACTGTACCATATTAATTTACCATTTTAAATACTGAGGCATACATTACCATGCACTGTTTCTTAAAAGATGCCCTATATTAGGAGCAACACTTGTAAAGAAGATGTCTAAATATACAGTTTCCCACTGTTAATGAGTCACCTAACTTGTTTATTTAGCCTTGAGTTTGAGAATCAGATGACTGCATTTTTTCTGGACTTTCTCAAAGTCTCTGCAATGTGTAGTACAAGGTAATCCTGATTAGGGCTAATGGGCTGTTCTAAAAACACTTTAGTAGTGCTCTCACTTTCAGTGAAACACTGCACAGTTATAAATTAAATTTCACTTATGTTCCTTACAGTAGTATTAGAAAGATCAGTCTCAAAATTATCAGATTTAGTATTTGCTTGTCCTTTTTGAGATAAAATATTGGCCTCCCTTTGTGAACTGAACTCAGTAACTACTTAATGGATCTGTCACGCTTTAAAACAATACTCAGCTATTTTTCAAAAATTAAAGAATAGAAGATAATTTTGATCCAAGATACTTTGCTAGTAAGCACACGTAATCACAATACCACATAATAACAATAATAATACCTCTGAAACACCTGCTATCATTTTATTTCTACCTCCCCTTCCACATTCTGCTTTACTTTCTCAGTAACACATCAAGGGGATTATGCCAAGGACGTGTCTGGTGACCATAATTTCATGAATCACTCAAACCACTCATACAAAACAATGTTCTAAAAAAGAAACAAAAAATTCGCACTTCTACTTAATGAGCTAAGAAAGTTATTAATAGACTATGGTATCACTTACCCTGTAATAATTATCTCTGAATAGCTCTGAGTGATCACACCCCAGTTGCCACCACTGATAGGCCATTCCTGGAAGATTAACAAATACACTGAGGAAGAAAACATCATACAGTGCGAAGTTAAGGCAAATTACTGCAGGTCCTCCCCAGACTTTAACCACATATATCCTCCCCTGCTATTAGCCACTGTCAAAGGCAGGCTGAGTCAGGTGAAGCTTTGGTCTTAGTATGGCCACTCCTATTATTTAGAGCTTCTGATTCTCAGTATTTTAAAATACAAACATGTGTAGTAGATATTGTACCTTCTTACTATAACCTTGACGTTTCTGTCGAGCACCAACTGAATAGAGTGCAGGTATGAGATCCACAGGACAATCAGCAAAATATTCACAACAGGTAACTGGAGACTCGTGTATAGTCAAAGGATAGGGATTCTCAAATATAGGATACCTTTAAAGGATGAAAGAGGATAACTGTTAATCTAGGGAAGACTTTAAGTGCAGAACAGAAGTAAAATACTAGGGACTAAGCTGGTATTCTTTTCATAGAGAAGAATAAATGCATATAAAATTAGACTATGAACAAATACACTATGCAACTTTACTGCTCATCTAGTATGTGATAAAGATAGTGTAGTACTCTAGATGGAATCTCAAGTTTGTACAGTTTTTAGAGTTTTTCCAGAACACTACTATTCCCTGTAGTTTTATATTTTCAGAAGCATACTAATTTAGTGGCCTGTGGAAAAAAAAATGAGCTGCCAAGTCTCAGTTGTAGTAACATGGAGTTATGAATTTATCTCTAACTCTTCAGTCTGTTCTTCTAGGGATAAAGACAGGAAGACTCCCATCTCACTTTGTATTAGCACACTGTACTAAAACAGAAAGTTGTCCAGCATTTTGCATGGACAAATTTTGCTTAATCTACTTGCTACTCCAACGTTCTGAAAATTATAGATAGCAACACTCAGTTACCAATTAGAAGAACATACACACACATGCTCCCTCACCATTACCTCCATCTGAAAAGTGACAGAGGCCTAATGAGGAAAAAGGTCAATAATACTAACAGGGATAAATGTATCTGTGTTCAAAGAACATTTATCTCTAGAGAAATGAATGCTATATGTTGTTTTCCCCTTTTTATCTCCCCTTTTTTGAGAGGTGAAAAGACAGCTTCTCAACCCATCTAAAGAAAAATTAGCAACAACATTCTGCCCATCAGGAACTTTAGACATGGCTATATGGAAAGCTACAAAATATTTTAACAACCACATGCAGAAGAGGCTTGACTTTAACAAAATACGACAAATCCCTGTGAGAACACAAGGTAAAAGGAAGCCTGAAGATTTTTTTGGTATTAATTTCATTTCTTTTTCAGGTGACAAACAACTAAGAGTTTTCAAGTCAATCATAACTAAGACCATTGTAAAAACATAAACTGCTGAAGATTTTTTAGTATGAAATAGAAAAAGCTTTAACGTAACTTCAAATTTCAGGCACTTCAAACTAAATATGAATGTTGACGCTTAATGCTATTGGTATATCTTAAGTCTTGGATACAGCAGATGGCCATGAAACACTGAGAAAACCTAAATGAAATTGCTCAATAGCTGCAGCAATATTAGGACAAAACTTGATCTTCTTCCAAATTCCATAGTCTTCATTATCTAAGGTGTCAACATTGACTTTGAGGACAAATATTCACAGGTTTTTGTTTTGCCCCGGAAGGATGTTCTTCTCAAGGATTTTTTCTTCATTGACCATTGGAGATTTTAATCAGGAACAGTACCAAGTTCTTACCTAGTTCCTCTGCTCCTGTTCTTTTAACAGTTAGTTGTTACTGCCATTACAAATTTTATACCCTTCATAAAATGTCTAGAATTTTTAGCCACCAGTATGTGGTATTCCATGGACAAAGCAACAAGAGACTCAATGTTTTAGACAGGTATTATTTGTGAATACTGCAATAGGATGCTCCTTTTAAGTAAAATTTCTTGCCACGGATGTAAGCCAGGGAGTAGATGTTATCATTTAAATTTTATAAATATTATATTATTGCATCAGGATGGAGTTTAAGCAAGACAGGCAGCATTTTTTTTGGCAATAAGATCAGCAAATATGTAAGTGATGACAACAACCGAAATTACTTGGGTTATCTGATCGGTTCTTCTCCCTGCTTCCTTCCTCAAAACTGCAAGATCCCAAACTTCAAAATCCCCTCACAACACTAAGCAATCAACTTCAAAATAAATTGTGATACTTAAAAAGCAGAAGTGATCTATGAATAATTTTGGTCAGTCAATCAAGCCTGGAAAAGTTCACATGATATTCTATTCATTTACTACAGATTAACTTGAAAAAAAGTTGATATAATAACATTGTCAGTTCATCTGAAGAAATTTTATATTTAATATTAAAAATTTTGTGTTCTGAGGCATTAGGTAAGACTAAAAATCTATAAAGTAGAACAGTAGGCTGATCACTGCAGCCAATGATTAAAAACACTACAGAAGATTCTTACCCATTTTGTGCAAGGTCAATCAGTACTAAGTCCTTTTCTAGGAGAACAACTACAGCATATGGTTCCTGAAAGTCTGAAAAAAACAACAAAAAGTTATCTATTGGAAAATGGAGCTCACGCGTGTCCAGCCTCAAGAATGGAATCACTGCTTGCACTCTGGCAGCTGAGATTAGAAAGCCACTTAGATTACTATAGCTTTTGAAGATATTTTATACATGCAGACTCCTGAATACTCCAAGTTAAATTTGGAAAAATCATGTTCTTTTATTCAATATTCTCAACACAGAAAAAGGAACATGCGGAGTAACTTGTATTGCAGGTTATATGAGACAAAGACCTAATTTCTGAGTAACATCCTCCCACCCCTAAACTGATTTTCCTCATATTCAGTGGAGTTTACATTTTAATTGCTTACAAAATGGCTCAAAAGACAGCTGACTTAACAGTAAATTAAGAAACTGGAAAGTTTCCGAAGTTCAAATTGCCCTCTTTCAGACAGATCTCAAATTCCAAGCTAAGCAGTTTTATATACTCTGCTGGAAGCTGACAGCTAAAACCATTGGAATCATCAGCAATATACTACTATTAATCTGAGATAACTACCTAAACTATGATAAGAAATTCCCTGCTGCAGAAGAGAGATTACAGGTAAGTGATGAAATCCATGTAAGTATTGGAATGAATAAAGCCACTGAAAGTTTAAAATAATCAAAAATGCCCCTCATGGTTTGGCACTGACTGACTCATGTGCCCAAATATCCACATCTGCTCCAGTAACTACAGCTTAAAGTTGTAATGCTTCTTGTCTGCATATGCTTTTGGGATTAAAAAGAAAAAAAACATGCTATGAGTAATTGGCTTTTTTTCTGGATAAAAAATTAGCTTTATAATAAGCTATTCTATTATGATGTTTTGGCAAGTAAACCATACTTCAGACAATAGGGATAACAGATGTTGCTGCTGCAGTCTGATCTCCGGAGATAGAACAGAAAGACAATAGTAAAGAATAGTCTGATAGGATAAAGCTCCACTGATAAGAAGTCAAAGTACAGAGAAAAATCTTTACAGAGCCTACCATTAGGATATGGAGTTTCACACAGGGTTAGAAAGTCAACAATAGAATAATCCATTTCTAGCACAGCAGTACTTTTCCCATGCATGACTGTTAAACAGGGTCTTCTTCCTACAGTGTCATATGACAAGCCTCCTGAGAGAATGATGAAAGGCTCCCTGGAATAAAGCAGAAGCATTTAGGATCAAGTCAGGATAATATGCTAAAAGAGAATGGGCAGGTTTTGCAACCTTATGGTAAAGTTCAATGAACTGTCATTAAGCAGAGATAGAGTAAAAATAATGCAAACCAGCTCTCATGCAAACCAGATCTCATGAAATATAGAGCTTGGGTATGAATTCCAAATTTTATTCAAACTCTTCTTTAAGTCAGACATCTCGTCAAATCATTTTGTGGATTTAAACAATCTTTATAACTTCTTGCAAGATGAGATATTGAAAAAAAAATTGTACTACTTTAGAGTTGTTTCTTTTCTACTGAACTGCAGATTCAGACTTGTCAACAGTCCCATTTTTCCATAACCTAAAACACCCTAGCAAAATCAGGAAGAAACTAGTCCCATTTACTTGCTTAGAGTAATATGACTGTCTTGGAGATGCAACCAACTGCTTGATAAGCTTCAAAGATATAACATCTTTTAAGTAACATCACATATTTACTCTAGATGTTTTATCCATTTTCCCCCCTACCACCATGCACAAATTTAAGAAATTTTGTCATACATTATTCTTACTGCAAAATCAAATAGCTCAGTAGAGCAAAGCAGAGATATTTCTTCTAGACTTAAGAAGAGATTAGAGGCTTCCCTTGAAACTTTTAAAAAAAAGCCTTTGCAGAAACATACTTTTAAATACATCCAGATATTTCCAATATGCACATAATGCACAGTTTACTGTATCACTTATTGTAAAACAAAATGAAGTAAATATGTTCATTTTACCAGGTATTTTCTTATTTCCTGATTGTCAAGAGTCACTCATCTTAATACTGCTTATGTTTGAAATAGGACATAATCCTTTTTAAAGAGTAGACTGACTGTTTGTAACTATGCAGCTCAAAAAATAAATACTACTCATGACTGACTATTGCCTGAAATTTCAGATTATATTTCTGAAGGAAAAATAGGCATTATGCATATCTATCAGTTGCCTCTGATCTGCTTTTATGCTCACTTTCAGTAGAAATCTTAACCTTCATTAGCATCTTCCTTGGAAGTAGCTAGTATATCAGTATCAGGAGAAAATTTCTACAGAAAAAAATCATTCTGATATATTGTAAAAAGAAAGGAAACTTCTTTTTTCATCCTTTCCTATAATACCATCTTCTCCCATACTGTCTAAATGGCTTTTCTTAGTTGGCATTTGAAACATGAAGTGAGACTAGATACATCTGAATTCTTGACAACTGTATATTAAAGGTTTGGTTTACACACATGCTGCAGTTCATGAGTTTAAGACTTGGCTGAAATGTACTTGGTGTTTGCAGCACTGAAGGCAAAGCAGACTGAGATAAGTTTCCAGCTTCTACAATTATTTCACAATCTGCTTGATCTTCCAGAAAGACCTATGACCAAAGATTTGACAGGATCAAAGAGTACTGCTGGCTGAGGAAGAGACCTCAAAGGAATGGCCATAAATCAGACCATGGGTCTATCAAGTTCAATATCCTGCCTCCAACAGCAGCCCAGTATATTTCTAGAAAAGGATTAAGTTTTCACAGTCTTCATTTCATCTTAGCTTTTTGTATTGAAACTTCACACAATCTTTTATGGTCAGGTCCATGAAGAAATATCAGCAAAGTTATACACTTGGATTTAGTCTGGTATTTTAAAGGATGCCAGTGAAGAGCAAAATACTGGTGTGAGGTCTTATGTTAGAATGAGTTATTGCATATTTTTCTGTTCATAGAAATCATCAGGGTTTTTAAACAACAATGCTGCCAGGACAATTTGTAGTAATGATCATATTTGCAGATTCACTGAGATCAATGACAGTAACAAAGTAACAAATTTCAGTTTTAAGTTTTCATACATCACAGTGACAACTGTATGTCAGCTTTGCCTGGTTTTATTTCTCAAGGTAATCAAACTGCTTTGGGCAGGCTTGCCAGAGACTGTATCTTTTAGACGCAAGGAATGGAAGAGCTAAGAATAGAGCACACGGATCTGTCACACAGATTTTCCACAAATGAATCAAAGATTAAACCTGACTTGAGTCTTCCAGAAAGACCACTCTAAGTTGGAGTAATAATTTTTCATATTTTCATGAAACCATGTATTTACCATGAACACAGACTCTGCATTTTCTAATTAAAGTGTTATCCTTCAGCTGTGATACATATTAGAAGGTTAGTGCATGTCAATCAAATACATAACGTAAAATAAAAATTTAGACGATTTGTACTTTATATAATAGATAAGACTGATTCAACTCTGGGAATTTCATTTTACCTACCTGAAACAATGGAAGACACTTAAAAAACCCCAGGGTTCAGACCTTAGAGAATTACTCTATAGCATTTTTAACAGCTGCTCATACAGAGATTCTTTGAAACAGTTCACCTTCAACAGGTTTGCAAGTAATCCCCTTACATTAATTTCCTCATCAGTGAAACACGTAAAATCACTTGGAGAATATTATAAAAAATTGACTATAAAAGGGGCAACAGGTCATTGAAAAAAAATTTCAGAAAGCACAGGATTAGGTCTTGTAAAATATGAAAACCTAACACAATTGAGAGTTGAGTGGCTCACAACCCGGGAGGATATTTCTGTTCAATTTTAGAAGTAAACTGTCAAATACGAGCCAGCTTCTGACAATCCAGATGTGTGAGAGAATGGTATATAGACCCGTCAGGTCATTGGTACCATCTGGCTTACTTTTCAAACCATGAGTACATCCATGGAGAAGTTAATCCTAGTATGAAGATGGAAAAGACTTCAAGAGTTAGTTTACCATAATACTTGAAGTGCCGAAGTAGTAGTGAAGATAAAACTACAAATTTATTTTGGGAATTGTGGTTTTAAACCAATAAGATCACACAAGAAAATAGCACAATTCACACAAAATGAACAGATTAACAACTTTTACTTACTGGGAGACATCATCACTAACATAACCTCTGGGTCCCAATTACACACAGCCACCTTGCTAAGAGACACTGCTCAGTCAGTCAATGACAGCTGCATCAGCTACCAAGACAAAACCCTTCTCAATTATGCTTTACATGGAGACTTTGGAGCTCTAATTTCTATTAGACACAGGCAATTTTACCATAATGCTAATATCAACCAGAGTAAATACTTTAGGGTACTGAACCTGCATGCATGGAAAGTGTCATTAGGAAGGACTGAATCTGGAGGGGAAGGGAGTGGCATTAGGAAGCTTGAGAGTATCTCTAGATTCCCTCTAAACAGAAAAAGTACACATAAAAAGCAATATGGGAACAATTTCAGAAAGCTCAAAAGGTAAGCTACCTTTGAAATTCAGTGATTCACAAAAGGATGGAGTATTTTAGATGAAGAGTGGCTGCAGTACAGTGACATTATGCTCTGAGATTGCAAAATTATGCCACTTTATGCACAAGGAATATACAAAGTATGTACTTTTTTCACCCCTTATTCAGCAGTAACCTTTCTCCCTGAAATAAAGCTACAGACATACTCTTGTTGTAGGGTAAATTACTTTGGCTTTGTACACTTCACTTTTTGCATTATTTGCAGTAGACTAAAAACTAAACCAATCAAACAAAAAACAGAAACCCCCACAAAGTTAGCAAATACATAGCTATCTCATAAAACCCAGGAAAAGCCTCACATCCTCCTTTTGTCCTGACCCCTGTTTTACACTATGGAAAACAAAATGCAGGGAAAAAAAGGTGAGAAAGAATTAACAAGAACTGCAACAGTAAAAAGAATAGTGCCTGTAGCCCTTAATATAGGTTGCCATCAGTTGTGGTCCTTCCTTTTGCGTCGTTCTGAACCTCTTTTCTCCAAAATTAGCTTATTAAAATTAGAAGCAGTAAAAAAAACAGTTAAGATCATATCAATGAAATGTTTTACACTGGAGGAGATACTGAAATAGACCTAGATCTTTGAGAACTCTAGACACATAGGGGAGAAACAAAAAAGGGGTGATAGATGTTAAAAATAAAGCATGGAAATAGTGAACATTTTTTTCATAATAAAGATTTTAAATACAACTTAAATAAGCATTAAATAACATCCCTTAAATGTAAGCTTTTTTGCTTTGTTTTGGTTTTTCCTGTTTTTTGGTTTTTTTAAAACTTGATATTGAAGGACAGCTACAGTGAGCTGCTATATAAAAAAGTGTAGCTGATATGTTTCTTACATTGTTTCAGTAGCCTGAAAAATTTTGTTCTGTCCAGAAATGATTCTCCTATGTGATACAGAAATTAAACCATGAATAAGAAATGTCAGCCCTTTGGATAAAAGTTAAAATCTTATCTAGGATATGAAATACTTAAACAATTCCAAATGGTAAATTGAAAGACTATTAAAAACTTAGGTACTGAAATGTAGCTCTGTCTTGCCTTAAAATTCTTGTAAGATTACAAGTGAAACTGAAAATTGAAGTGCAAACTGAAGTAATAAAGTGAAGCAGCAGTAAATGAATGGAGATTTCCAGTGCACTGCAGTGCAGACTGCTGGGGTTTTGTTTGTTGCAGGTTTTTTTTTTTTCCCGTCTCTTAATTAAAGTTCAGGAAGAGTTATCAGTAACTGTAAATTTAACAGTACGCTGAAGATAGAAAACATTAGAGAGAAAAGTAAGTAGAAATGTATCAAAAACACTCAGTTTGGATAAACACCAGAAAGTGAGAGATGCAATAGAAAAGAAAAAGCCAAACACTAGGAAAAAATAGCCTCCCCAAACACCCAAGAATTCTTAGAAATTATACTAGAATAAACTCCTCTTTAAACTATGCGAAAAGTCAAGTAGTTTTCACATTTTAATACTGCAATGTCACAAAACAAGCTCCAAATGAATCTTCTTGTTGAGAATGACTATTCATACAAAAAGGCTTTGAGTGCAGAAATTGTAACTTGCTGAAGCTGAGATTTTATTATCTCTTTAGATCAGCTTTTGATATTTCAGTTGAGAAAGGATTGCGCAGACAGATGTAGACTTTTGCAAGTAAAATATGGCTTTCCAGATGATGACAGATTTTTATAAAACTGGGAGCTAGCCAGAGTTTTAAGTTTCTATTTACCTCACTTTTCGCAAAAAATAAAAACACCTAAAGCCAGTGATATGAGCATACAACACATACTGTATTGTATCATTTAAGTACCCATCTTCTACGGATTTGAATGCCTGAAAAGCAACTAAAAGTGGTACACACACCCCCCCAAATATAAAGGAAAATAAATTTAAAAAAATTAGCTTTTGCAAATAGCTGACCAGATTTCCATGAATATTTTATCTTTATACTGCACTTTTTACTCAAACACTTCAGAACCACAAATAAAAGAAATTCCACACAGTTCATGAAATCCATCCATCCCAACTGCAGCTTTGGTAACAAAACATGCTACTCTATAGATACTGTAATTCCATCTGAGCCTCTTGCTGCAATTACTGCTTTGTTACATCCTCAATGTGCAAAATTAGGCATATTTCACTGCGTAAATCACTGCACTTTACTAGAAAAATTTCTGTTAATAACATTTTAGGGAGGAGAAACATATTCAGAATTCAGAATATTCAAGTCAGGATACTATTTGTTAAAGTTCAATTTATCATGTCTGTGTTTTGGTGTCTTCTGTGGTTTATTGGACTTTTTTACTTTAGAACTCTCAAAAACTTGAGCAAAAACCCATACAAGTTGTAGTAGCATGGAAGAAGAGTGTAGATAATGCATTTAGCAGCATCTTTGGTTTATATACAGTATTTCGTTCATACAAGTTTTTGTAGTTTAGTCATCCATACCTGATTTATCAACGCTAAAACAAAGCTGTACCATCAGAATATGCATCCCAACAACTGGGAAAAAAACTTCATTCCCAGAGTGTTGCACTGTTACATATATTCATTTTGCATACAAAATAAGTCTTACCCAGCTCTAGTTGTTTTATATTCCACCTTAAGGATAGGTTTGCAGGGTTCTGGCTTCTTTCCATCCTTCAGCTGCTTTCCTAAAGTAAATGATTTTCCCGTGTTAATCGTACAGTTCCGTAACATTATAGCAAGTAATGAAATTCACTGTGCAGTTTGAGGTGTATAAAATTCATGCAAACATATATTCAACAACTTTGACAGTTACAGAGTATGACTTTGAATAATTAAAAATCGGTTAAAGCTCTCAACACACCAACTTAGAACATTTAGGAAAAAAAAAAAACTCTAAACTTGACTGCTGTAGAATATTTGTTTTCAAATGTATAAATCATCCCCTAAAGTGCTGTTTTAAGCAGCACTGGCAGATTTTAAATTTATGTTGTGTCTACCCTTTTGCAATTAAAATTGGTCAGCTTAAAAGTAAAGTGAGGTTTATCCTGCGTATTATCCTTCAGGGCTAAGACTTCAATTGAGCATGAAAAGCTCGCTCTCTCTCAACTGTGCAATTATCCTCACTGATACATCCGCACTTAAAAATCTAAAGTAAATAAGTTGCTAAGACATGAAATAGAGACATGCACATCATGGAAGCCTGGCATTTGTATAGAACTTACTTGAAGAGTAGCAGTATATTTCACAGAAGAACAACATGTAATGTTAATTTCCTAGATTAACATTAATGCAAGACCTCTCAGAAATGTGAACATTTTACCAGATGCTATTCTTATTCTGTTACAAACCTTTATGAAAATGCGTGTAGTAATCTACACATTTATACATAAAACAGGTACTTGCTTTTATGTATTTTAAACAATACATGAGTTCATAATGTTAAGTAAAAAGCAAGCCCTGCAAAATATGCATTAGTTAACTCTGAGATCCATCTGAGTGCCATTGTGTGAAAGACAAGCTTAAAGTCTAGAGATTTATATTCTTATTTCATTAAGATCTTCCTTTTTACAAGCAAAATCTGTGAGAAACTGGGATGACTGAGAAAGATTTTTACTGCATTGCAATTGCACTTTTAATACTTGTTTTTTGCAAAACATATTTTTATTAAAAACAAGTTCTCTGTGTCAAGAGATGTCAAGTACAGTGGGTGTGCATTTTCATCTTACCGTGTGGAGTGATGGTCTGGAATGGTTTGGTGGGAGATTTTACATTCCATATGGTCAAGGTACCATCTGAGTGACTACAAATGAATTGTTTTCCTTCATGATGCCAAGCCACAGAGTGGATAGCCTATGCAAGAAAAAGCAGAACAGCGTAAGTCATGTATCTTATTACCATTTTATTTTCACACCTTCCTTAATGACATTAAAGAGAAAAAGGCAATTAGAGAAATTGCTAATTAAATAATACTTCTCCTATTATATCTTAATTTACCCATGGCAAGTTTTTTGTACATAGCTCGTACTTTCAGATGCACTTTACCCATCAAAAATACTGTCTTCACTGTAGTGACCTGTTAAGAGGGTTTAGAGTGGAACCCAGCCTCCTCAACAAAATATTGAAGTATTCTTACATGAAGGGTAGCCTGGAAAGAAAAACTGCAAGCACTTATTTAAGCTTTGCTAACCAAAATTTTTCAGTATTGGAAAAAACATACTGTCCAGACAAAAAACATGAGATGAGATTAAGTTCAAGTAGTACATATTATTTTGAGATGTTTGGGGATGTGTACATGAGGCAAGCATTGGCTCAAAACTTCCATAAAACAAGAATTGAAGTATTGATACTTTTTTAAAATTATGATGATGAAAGAAAGCCTGGATGCCCTAATATTGCAATGGCAGCTTCAAGGTGCAGGAAAGCACAGAAATCTGCATGTATATCTTTCCATAAACACAAAATCATCTCTAGATTACTAAAATTAGGAATGGAACAATTATACCATGCCACATAAAATCTACAGAAAATGGCTAAATAAATGAAATCTAGTTGCTGCCTTCAGGCAAGAGGAAAGTAAACAATGCAAAGAATACAAATAAGGCAAAAATATTAACTAGCATGAAAAGCTTGGTGCCGTTTCTGCTTCCAGCATCTCTGTTAGTACATGGAGACATTATGAAACCACTAGGTCATGTTCAAGGGAGTTTCAGTTATAGCATAAAAATATCAGTAAACAATGAAACCTTAAAATATTTCTCTACTACCCAGAAGGTGCAAAAGGCACTATTAACTGCAAGAAGTACAGAACTTTGGTATTACTGAAAAGGTAGAATTTATGACAAAGATGGTACTCTGGGTAACTAGAAAAGCACGTACTGAATAAGTGAAAACTGATGGGCTTTACAATACCCTCAGTAGTGATTTCTGTCTCTAAGAAGGGCTTACATTCACTCCAGCTCCACAGGGACCTTGAGATTCCCTCTGAGAGGAAACCTGAGTGTGTGAGCAGTTGAGAACTGTAACCAGCAGTGACAGTTTAAGCAGTAATTACAGGGTAAAGAGCACATCTTAAGACAGAACCAAGTGAGCTTTGCTCAAAGTGATTATACACAGATCAGGTCTTCATATTTCATGAAGTTATATAGAGAGACAAGACAGTTTCCAGCAAACTGCATGGGAGAATCCAGAGCTTAAATGACAGAGGAGTCATAAGGCTATGCTACACAAGTCTAGAGTCTCCAATAAACATTTCTCCAATATAAATTAATATAACATCTGGATATATGTAAACTACAGATTAAGTTTAGTATTTCTTAGTGAAATTTAATATTGTTTCCTATGTATTGTGGAATCACAATTGTTATAGATTTTATTAGACAGATTCTATGTACCAGTATCACATCTACACATGTAGCTCAGAAACCTACATGCCTCACGTGATGTCTCCTAGTGTCAAAGTGAAATAGTCTCGATCATTCTGCCTGTCAAATCATTTTTTATTTAGCAAAAACTGGTATTATAAAAGAAATCTTGCATAAATAGTTTTTTTTATTTACCAACATTATACCAAATCAAGCTAGGGGTCCACAAGTTTGAGAGTGCAGATTCAGTAAAGAGAAGATTGCATTTATAAAAGCTCTTGTCTCTTACAAAATAAATGTCTACAGCATGCTTAGCAATACAATATAATCAGTACATTTTACATAATCTCCCATATGAAGTCTAACCCTGACAACAGTAGGCAGCCCATAGTGTAAATGGAACAGTTTAATCCACATTTATGTAGAAATAGGTCTTAAGAATCAAGAAAGCAAGTTTCATAAAAGGAAGGAAAAATAATTCTGAGAAATGATCACTTCCTTTTCTTGAAAAACTGTAAAGAGAAGGGAAATGCAACAACCTGTTACTGTTGAAACAGTATTAATGCTTAAGAAGATAAAAAGATATGAGCACAAAGGAGGACTGCTCTCACTTTCTGCAAGAAAGATGGAGGGATAAAAAAAAACTCTGAAAGACAACAATGAGCCTTTTGACTTTATGGCTATTTACTCCCTAGTTTTAGTCTCTCTAGTTTTAGAGTCACTTGTTATATTTAGTTATGCAGCTAAATATTTTATAAAATGTAACTGAAATATATGCTTTATGTTTTTTAAAATAAACCATCAAACCGCTCTGTGGGCTGGGTATGATAAACTTCCGTATAGAGCAATATCCTTTGCTATCACACAATTCACAAATTCTTGTAAGCCTAAAAAATAAAACCAATGCCATAAGTAGCTCCAGCACTATCTCGAGGTACACAACAAGCTGGCCTAGTGACAAGACAGTCATAATAAAAAAAGTAAAATAACCTTAAGTAGTACTAGTTGCTGATGGCACTAGTTGCTGACTAGCAAGAGTCTCAACCACCAAAACAAAAGTAATATTTGAAAAACCATCTAAATACACAAGAGCAAAAAAGTTTTGACAATTTTTCCAGGGTTAATATTAGTGCTGGAATTTGGAGGAATGCATTAAATAGAAAAATGATGCAGAATCCGTTGAGTTTGCAAAACTATACAAACCTTCTAAGACACTAGAGCCACTAGGAGTAATATTTTTATTCTAATTTTTTTCTAATATTTTACACAAAACTTACTGATGCAGAATAAAACTCTCAGTTTTAATCTTAATTCTAATCATTATTAAAACTTCCTGTTTAATTTTTGGTACCATAATGCAGTAGTATGTTTATGTCAGCTAGTGCAGCTTTAACTGTGTCTCAAATCTTTTTTGGTCATATTAGACCAGAAAGTAACCCCTTATAACAAGATCATACCCAACTATCACAGAGGATTTTTATTATATTTAAGGCACAAGGCATTTGTATCCATGAGTGGAGTTGTCTGCACAGGTAAACCTTGCTGACCTCACTACCGCTCTGAGTCCTTCCACTTAAGAACATGAACTAAATACAGGGAATCTTTACAGGAACTTACACAGAAACTCTAATAAAAAAGTAATCAACTTCGTCTAGATCAGTCTTGATAGTTAATTAATTGCCACTGAAGGTTTCGTATTAGAAGTATTTCTACTATCCTCTTCACTTTAATTCAAATTTAAGGTACCTGTTCTGGACTCTAGGGAAGTTTGTTTCAAAATTTCTCAGACAGTTATGTATATTCTGGGGGAGTGGGGAATTGAATCTTATTTTTTTGAGTAACAATACAATTGACCTTGCTGTCCTACATATGCCTAAACTTTATTAGAAATTGTAGAAATTATCCCTGAATTTTATGTGGAGACATATACACAATGTGTATATGTGGAGGCTGTATACCCAAACACAAAATCAATTCACCATCTGTTCCAGAAAAATTACCCCATTGTGGAAAAATTATTGCTATGCTGCCTGCAAAGATGGTGAGTATACCTGATTTTAAGAAGAAAGCATTTTTGCAGCAAATGCAGCAGTTAACTGAGGGAGACTTACACAGGATTGTAAAATGCAATCACAAATAAACAGAAAAAATGTAAGGAACAAAATTAAAAGTATTTATATGCAAGACTCCCACAGAAGTATCTTAAGTAGATTACTAGCTTTTCAAGACATTAGTGCATATTTTAAAACATTTTATGAAATTTATTTTTACTTCTGCAATAGCTTGTAAATATCTCTAGAAATATTATTAGTTCTTGGTACTTTTAAGAGGTACAAAAATGAATAATTTAAATGCAACCTTGCAATTTAAGAGACAAGTTCATCAATAAAGACTCCAGCTTTTATGGTATTTTTCCACCAGGGGAATTTAGCTGTTCCAATTCATTAAATACTGATACAAATAATCCCATTCTTTTAAATTCCTACAGGCTTATTTTAGCCCTACAGCTGATTACATGCATACGATTTTGGAAAGTTTGAGACCACTCTTCTCCTCTGTCATGGTTTAACCCCAGCTAGCAGCCAGGCACCACAGCTGCTCACTTACCAGTAGGATGTGGGGGAGAATCAGAAAAAATGGTACAGCTCATGGGTTGAGGTAAGAACAGCTTAATAATTGCAATAAAAAGAACTACACAGCACAACTGAAACATCAGTGAGTTATCAAAATTATTCATAATTAATCTAAACACACAGCTCCGTGCCAGCTACTAAGAAGAAAATTAAACCTATTCCAGCAAAAACCAGAACAGTGTAAGGAGGATTTCAATTATGTAAACACAAAAATTATTAATTTAAGTAGTTTACCCTGTTTTCAAGAGAATTTTTTAAATCCAGTTTTCTAACATTGAATTCAGACTACTGCAAATATGGAATGCACCAGGGACATTGATAAGTCCTTTCATAATTCTCTGGATTTCTTAATGATCCTTTACTCTCTTGTGATATTAATTAAGCTTGAAATACACTGTGCATGACTGGCAAAGCCCATGATTGGTCTGCAAACCAGACTGGTTATTTACCATATCTTATCCAGATTTTACAGCCTTACTATGAAAGTCCTTTAATTTCCAAGGATATGAGCAACATTTTCACTTAAACATGAACGGATGATGATACTGACTCTTTTCTTTGGGGTCACCAAAAAAGAAAGTATTTTAAAACTTGAGAGTATCTATGCTAACGCTCTTGTCGACAACGTAAGGAAGGGGAAAAAATGCTGCAAAACGAAGAAAGCAAACAAAAAATGCAGCTACTGAGACTTAAATGACAATACATCATGAAGATTGTTTCAATGAAATGAAATATATTGACACACTTTGGTTTCTGTCAAGTCACATACCAGGGCTGTTTCTCTTTCCCCTGTCCTCTTAATTCCACAAGCTACTTTGACATGTTTTTAATGCTCTAGAATAATCTCTTACACTCAACCATGTACCAGAACACTGAGACTAAAAATAGTAATCTATAACGCATCATAGTTAATGCTGCCAAAGCTTACTTGACATCGGAACAAACAAAACATTACTTGAAGAAGGGCCTTGATTATAAGACAAGCTTTAGTTTTCAGAAGTTACAGCTGAGGCATTTGGGTTTTTTTTTAGGAAAAAGCAAATACTTAAGAAATTTGTTTCATTTCTTTCATGAACATACAGGTTGGGAAATGACTGCAATCTAAACTGTGTTTCACATAACAAATGCACAGCTTCCTTTCCCTAAATCCCCAATATCTGCACAAAAAAGGCTTAAGAATGGTGCAAAAAGAGTTTAATATTACTTTTCCATTGAGCCTGCCCAAGACAAAAAGGATGTTTTGAGTAAAGGAATTCAAAGAAATTTTCTAAACAAAAGTTCATTCACAGCTTCAGTTCCACTATGTACAAATAATTTCCTCCAAATTTGCTGAAAAAGAATGTTACATTTGTGCATTATTCTAACTAATTCTAAATATTCAAAATATTGCTGTTAGAAGAAAAAATATGTGCCATTAAGTTCAGGACTTAATTCATAATATAGAAAGATCAAGTACAAATTATAACTAAATTCCCTGAATTTTCCTCTAAGTAGAATGTTCTGGAAGGAAGAATATGCCAGCAATCAGCACTAACCCTAATCATGACCTAGAGCTGTCCCCTCCAGCCATGGTTACCCACTTGCTCCTGTTCTTGGGATGAGTGTCCTAGTGTCCTTGTGCTGCAGCTATTAGCTCAAGGTGCTGGGAAGGCACACGTGTTCAGACTGTGTGCACAGTGTTCCATTAACCCGGCTTTCAGGCAGCAAATGAGACTGCCCTACCACAACATGGGAATTTGCTTCAAGAAAGCCTCTCAAAAGTCAGGCCATTTGAAATTAAACTAAGCAGGAAGCTACAAACCCATATAATTGAATTCAACGTCTTCCCTCAGGAAACAATGTATCTTTCCACAAACCTCCGAACACACAGGAATTTTGACCCTCATTATGATCTCCCTCTGCTAAGGAAGAAAGGATGACATTTGGATCCCTGCACACATCTGAAGTTTTGAATTAAGAAAGGTGCATCAAATGACGGTGAAAAGACTGCACAGACCCTCAAGTTACACGCTGTAAGAACGACATCAACTACAAAGTGATGAGAGAGGAGGAAACCAATCCACTGGCAAAGTTTCTAGCAAACATTCTTTATGGTATCAATGTCCTGGCCACCCTACTCATGATGTCTTAGGAAAGCTAGCCACTCACTAAGATGGCAAATGTGACAAGATTGGACTAAGTACCTCTCTTCTTACTGGTGGTCAACTCCTCACTCAGCAGAGCTCTCATCAAGAGCAAGTGGAGAACCAAGGGATAAATCCTGAGGCTTAAAATCCTGCTCCTGCTACGGGGCAGAATGTCACATTCATTACCATCTGTGAGAGAAGAGGTGAAACATGTTGTGACATTAGATGCTCCCTGTCCCTTAAGGGTAGGTTGGCACACATGTTCATGATGGAATACAGCCCTTACAGTCAGTGCATGAAAGAAGTTCTCTAACAACACCACGAAACCAGGAAGTCAACAAGAAACTAGCTAGAAAGATTCTGTGCACAGAAATGTCCAAATTCACACAGTTTGTTTGCAGGAAACAAAATGGCAAAGAACCTTCTTTGCTCTGCGCTGTACATTTCTTTACCAAGGGTCAGACCTGAGGTATTTCATTACCTCTTCTGCAACCAAAAAACCCAAACTGAACACCTAGATGCATTCACTTCTAAATCCTAAAGAAAATCAAAGATGTAACATCTGAACTGTTCACTGATCTCTGCAGCCTCTCAAGTCAGAATTCGTTCCAAAATGTATTGAGACAGATATTTAGTCAATTTTTTTGCACAAAACAAAAAACCCCAGAATAATCAGCATGGTGTCTACCTTAGGTAAGTTTCTAGAAACTGCAACAAAATTTTAGTAAAGAACAGAGTTAACTGACATATGGATGAATATAATACACCAGATAGAAGTAGTCAACATGCTTTGAGAGGTAATTAGAGTCAAATAAATCTCCAAGGATGGTAACAGGCATGTGGTTCATGCAAACACTACTAGCTGTCTACACAATTTTCAAAGTCCTTCAGCAACGTATCTCAAAGGAAGCTAAAAGTAAACAGATTAGATATCTTTGAACAAATAAATAACTGGTTAAGGAAGTAAAGCAATCTGGAATCAAGATAGGCTGGCACTAATTGATTAGTTCATGGATGAAGCTAAATGGTAGAGACCCTCGGGGAACAACACTGCTCAGTTTATTCATAACTTGGAAAATTAGAACAACAATATTAAGATGGTAAAGTCTGCTGACAGTACCAAACCACATTGAAGCAGAAATCAGGATTTCAGAGAAAAACTGCAGAAAGACTTGAATTTTTACTGTCCAACTATGTCAATGTAAAATGATGCCTAAATGGCAGGACTTTGACCTGACCAGTAACACCTGAAGAATGAGTCTCTGCTCTCTTAGTTTTAAAGAAGTATCTGCTTTATGCTTGCAGCATCAAAATCCTAATCCAATATCAAGACCAAGAGAAAAAGAAAACAAGTCCAAAGACAATTATTCCATATGATAAATCCAGTGTGCCTGCATCTTCATATATACTATGCTGCTGTGTTTCTGTTTTATAAAAGAAAGACAAAATAGAATGGTTAAAGTTAGAGAAGAACACAAGTAAGAGGTTTACAAAGAAAAAGATAAAGACATGAGTATATTTATGAAAAAAAAAATATATAGGGAAATTAATTAGGTTCATGCGACGAAAATGGAAGGGAGAAAAATTGTTCTTTGCATAACACACTCTGGGGCTTATATGGACATTTCTGATGATCTAAGGCTTACACTCCTTCAGAGCCTGTCCTTCCAAGTAAACTCTTGTTTGGTAGAATACACACAAGTATTCAGCCAGAACTGCCACCAGCAAAACCCAACAACCCTGCCCCCAAAAAAGCCCTGAAGCTCGTACTGAACAATGACAAAGCCATTTTACAGTCAACAAAATGTAATCAAGACCAATTTTATATTATTTTAAACGAAATACATCAGCTTGCATATTATGCTGACTCATTTTTCTTAATCTCAGTCTTTCAAAAAGTCTATTCTCTCAAGACTCAAGTTTTAAAGAAATGAATGCCACCTAATGTCTTTGTTTTTTTTTAAACCTCCCCGAGTCTTATTTCAAAGAGAATTGATCTTGATGTTATTCTGCAGAGAAAAGGCAGTTAGAGAAATGTTGTAGTGAGACTATTTATTTAGTGGTTTCTTCCCCTGCCCTTTCCTCTTGCAGTTCCCAGAATATGTGACAGATCCCAAATTACAGAAATTGCTAAACCATCTAGTTTCAACTTAAGCCCTTAACACAGGTGAAAGTCACACGATTAAAAGAAAAAAGATCTAAAAGCTTAGTGAAGAAATCCAACCCAGGCCACCATTCATTACTTTACAAACTTAAACTCTGTGAAGTTATTTGGTCTGAAGTTTATTGTCCAAGCCCTATGCTCTTTTAGAGAAAATTTCCAGTACTTGCAATTTCAAAGAGACCTACTTATTGATCCACTGGTGACAGAAGCAGGAGATTAAAAAATAATAAAAGTCACTATTCGAATAGTGAATTATATCCTCAGAGCAAGTAATGCAGAAGAAAAATGTTACCTCATCATGTGTATATCTGTAATCTGCCTTCTTTGACTTCAGGTCCCATAATACCACCGTCCCGGATTCAAAGCCAATCAGAAGCTGCATTAAGAAGACACATAAGGAAAAGCAAAATTAATAACATTTGCAATGCCGGAAGTTCTTGTCCCAAAAGATATGCAGTATAATACTACATATAGTAACTGCAAGTAGTTATAAAAGCAAAAATTAAAGAGGTGAAGGCCTCAACGTTAGAAAGGTTTGCTTTGAACTTACTGATCTCAAGTTTCAGAAAATACAATGGACATTCACGCAAAATTAGAAAAAAAATGAAAGCATTCTTCTGCAGATTCCTTGGAAATCACTTTGAGTTGCAGAAAAATCTGTATTAAACCTTGCTACATGTATTCCACCCTGAGTGAAAATAAGGGGTGTTGAAAAGGAGAACTTTATTGTGCATTTTCTGCACTGGAATTTGGTTTGCTTAAATTTGCTGGAAGAACACAATATTGCCCTTGAAGTCCTCAGTAAAAGTTCATTGTTTATAAAGAAACTATGTACTATGACCTTTCTCCAGATGTTAGTCACAATTGAGATAACTAGCTGAAGGAACACCAGAAACATTATTTTTTCATAGGATGAAAGCTAGATAAATAAAACTAGATAATTTCTCAAATAATCTTTTTGCAAGAAGCAAGTTTAAACCCGTACTGCAGGGAGCGAAGACTCAAATTGCTCATAATACCTGGTCTAATACATTGTTGAGTATCTAGGTGTTTTGCTCTCCTCTCTTAAGTGCTACTTCTCTAAATGGAAATAAAAAAAATCCAAACCATGGCCAACATAATGCAGTAGTTACAATCAAGTGCCATATCTAGAGGTTTTGCCTGGACAGTCTTTTCAGCATGTTAAGATTTTCAAGGTGTACAGATAACAGATCTCCTACAAGCTTACAAATAAAATATTTCATCTATTTCAGTGCTATACAGCACTAAAATACCATAAATATTAGACATGTTTGATCTAATAAAAGTGAATATACATTTTTTCCCATTAATGTTATTTATACTATCATTTTTAATTACCTTGCATATAATATGCCATATATTATAATTTTTCTATCCTAATTAAAACATTACAAAAACCACTGTGATTAGAAAGCTAAAAGCATGAACAAATTTTAAAAGTGGGATTTTTGTTTGCAACTACACAAGGTTTTTTTAGTAATGTTTTTCTTTTGAGAAATAAGAAAAGCATAAGGTCAGATTTCAAAACACTGACTGATAGCCTGATGAATAAAACCAGTAATTTTTAAACTTCAATTGACAATAATTAGATGTGGAGTGGAATACATCAAAATAAATTGATCACTGGTATTTCCTGAAATTACAACAGCTTCATTGCATTCATATGCTCGAGTCCATAAGCCTGGAATGTGATTCAAACCTAATTCCACCGAGAAACCCATTAGTTATGCACTTACTGCAGTGAGTCTCATATTAATGAAAAAAACCTCTACTCATTAGATTTTCTGCTGCACTGAAACCTCAGGTGTTTAGGATACAAGCTGATAACTAGCTAAAATTTTCAAACCACTGCTAAGACAATAGGATCATTCCCTCTCCAATTTGATCCACTACTGACATGAAAAACACAAAATAGACAAAAAGGTATTTCTCCTGCAGATGTAGGTATGCAAATGGTATGTCACAGGACAAGGACTCTTGTCTTGCAAGGGTTTCAAGAGCATGTACAGTAAAACTTCTTGTCAAGATAAACAGATGATTATGTCAATACTATCTCATAAGAAAGAAAATCAAGTCTAATACAAAGATCTTTCTCACATCTTTTGATTTTCTATGTTTTCTATGAAATATGTTGTTGTGTTGACCAGTTTCATTAGCAAACAGCACCTAGTGATTATAATAAATGGCCTTAATATAGGAGTACGCGTTAGATATCAAATTCCACAAAATCCTGTCTCAGAGAAGTTAATCCAAAGACAAACTACATGGTAATCTATATAAATGCGCACTATAAATAAGCATTTTAAAGTTGTGAAATAACATCCAAGAGCATGATAAAGTGGAATTAATTTCCATCATGCCTTTGGCACTCTAGATATGATTGGTGGGTTTTTGGTAACGTCTTAAGTTTTAAGTAAAATTCTTTGCTTTTATTTCCAAGTTTTTCAACTAATAATTTTCATCTGTGTTTTCAACTGTTTCTGATTACAAGATTATTTATTCCAGAAATGTATTCTATAGTCATGTTTATAGCTTGCTTTGTATTACTTTCAAGGCCTAAAATCTTCATTGTCCTCATATACTTATTCCTCCCTTATATTGCAGTGGAATCTATACTTTAAAAAAGTCTTGCTTTGAAGAGTCTTTAAAACATCCTACCTTTCCTTCATCCATTGGATTGTCACTAATGTGGACAACAGGTCCTGGGTGAGATTTGGATGACCTAAAAAAGAAATATTTCCATTAAAAAAAAAATCTGTCCCCTGGCCTAAAAGGTATCTCAAAGTAACTGGACTTAATACAGATTCTGCAGATACAGACTCCATGTAAGCACACTGTGACATTTCAAAATGGAGTAACTTTCACTTTTCCCTTCAAGCCCATAAATCCTGTGTCTGTTTGTAGACACTTAAACTAATTTACTGCCTATTAACAAAATAAAATACCACCAGCTTTAAACATTTGATCTATAATATCTGTTACAGAATTGACGCTGTAGGATAAAATGTTTACGTTTACGCTGACATACAGGTTTTGCCATTATTCATAAACTGCCCGAGATGTCCATTGTTACAATAACACAGAATTAACATTTGATGTTGACTTCTTGCTGTTGAAGAAGATGGACTAATAGAGCTGTTTGCTTCAACACCCTTTGGCGAGTGATGGACTTCATGTATTTCTGAAAGGAGACATACTGGGAGCAAAACACCAGCACAGGAAGAGCAGCACAAAATTACAACTTTTCCCCCACAAACCACTATATCTGTACATACAATTTTAACATTAAAAAATGAGGTGTAGTGACAATAGCTATAAAATGTATTTTCCTCTCCCTAGCTGTAGAAGACTGTCCAAGTACCAGCCACACCATATTTTAATGTGTGTTATTTTTTCTTCTTCTTTATCCCCCGACATAGTGACTTTTACATCTATTTCTATACTGTCTGTTTTGTCAATTTCCATGTCCATCCCAGGAATTATGATAAAATACCACAAAAAGGCAGGAAAATATATTAGCATTAGCACATCACATGCTTGAAAATAAGAAATATCTACAAGAGTATGTACTTTGATAGTGTAGGTAGCACAGTGAGATGAATAGGGAAGCCTCTCTAGATAACAATGACAGTCCGGCAACTGATGTTAACAACATCTGGGACACTGCTGTTCCCTCCCCTCAACAGACAACACTTGGCCAACTCACAGTTCAATGGCTTTATTCCACATGATGACATAGCCTGAGAGAGTAAATGATTCCACATTGACAATGTGAATGTTTCCTCTTTCGGTGCCCACATATAGCCATTTGCTTTGGAAAGGCAGGTGACAAAATGTTATCCTGAAAGAGAAAGCCACCAAAGACGAATTAAGGAAATGTCTTTCTGATATTCTACACTGCAAGGTCTGTGCTGCCAAAAGGTAGAAATAAGGCAATAGGCAAACAGGAATATATAAGAGGAGTTTGAGGTAAAGTAGAAAAGCCAGTACATCACTGAAGTATGGAGATGAACAAAGTAGAACCTTAGGCTGAACAAAAAATAGAAAGCAAGGTATTCTAAAACTCAAATATTTTTTTTAGAAAAAGAAATTACAGTCACCTTTAAAAATTATCATACTGAGTGTATTTGATTGCTATCACGCCAAACTTAAAATACAATACTTCTATAGTCAATAAATCTCCCTTTGGAATCTACGTATTTTCAAGTTTTAAAGAACAAAGGAAGTTGTCATATGCAGATAAGGCTGATTTCAAGTAAGGAGACAGACAAAAGATGTAAATCAAAACAAGTAATCCAAATTAATGCCTAAAAAGCAAATCTTAGAATAATCCTAAACAATTATAAAAATCCTTTTAAAAATAGTTTAAATTTCAGGGTGTAACTTTACTTCAATCATGGGTTTTTTTCTGCCGTGAGGGAGTACCTGCACAAGACTCAACAGCTAATAACTATGTTCTAGCACTGTAGCTCCAGCACAAATACTAGCATTTGAAAACCTGATTATTTCTGCCCCACTTGGGTCCTGATTATTGTTGACTATTTCTTCAAGATAAGGAAATAATATCTTTACAAAGTGACAGAATGCTAACTTGAAATTGGAGTCTAGAAACTTTCTGGAAACTCTAAACCATTTTAATCTGGCAGGGTCTGACATTGAAAGAAATTACCAAATTACTTAGCTATCAAACTCGGGCTTTCAGAAATGCTTTAGTGATAAGGTAAAACAATTATTCAACGAGAATTTGTTCTGTCGGCTTTAATCCTTAGCTTTACAATTTTTTTGTTCTTGTTTTCTCCCAGTTGGGTTGCTCATTGCCAAATCCACGCATCACTTCACAAGGCTGTTAAGTATTTAGGCAAAGAACAGCTTTAGATCCTTTGCATTAGATGCTGCTTATGCACACCAATTTGAGCTGAAAGGAAAGGCTAACAGCAGCAAAGAGAGAAACTGCTCTGGCTGAAGAGATGTTAATTTTCACTGCAGGTTTCAAAAGTTAAAACTTCTGTAGTGATACTACCTAGATTCAGCAGTATACCATTTTGGGGGTTTTTCACTTATTTCTTCCAAATTAGGAAATGGACTTTGCTCAAACAAATGCCTAATTTAACCGCTTTCCAACTCAATTTCTTGTTCTGCACTAATTTTTTTTCATTGATGTTTGACAGAAAAAAAACTACATACATGACTTGAAATGCCCCTCCAACTCAACTTGAAGAGGGAGCAACACATTTAACTAAGCACAATAATCTGCAACCACCACAAGTTGAAAACTTGTGTTTTCCCAACATCCTTTTAAAAAAAGTATTTGAATGGAAGCGAAATCACATACATGGGTACACATTCTTCCTAGGCAGGCAGTTACTGTATATAAAGATACAGCATGAGCAAAAACCTTCAGCACTCTGCAACACCATAGAAGCTTTTTGTGCCAGCACTCCACATGCCAGAAGCAGCTGGCAACCAGATCATTTGGATCCAAAATCATGGCCTAGCAGCCAGAAAAAATAATCAGTAGCAGGATTGTAGGCTTGATTAGCAAGTTAATATTGTTAATTAAAATTGACCAACACTTTAGTTATGAAAACCAATCTATTTCACATAATTTGAAGTGGGCAAAAATAAAAGTTGGGCCTTCAGCTTTCACTGCTATAGCCCAAGGGTAACATTTAAAGAAACTCCTCAATATTCTTGATCCTTTCCTTGAAAATGCAAGCATATTCAATTTACTGTCTCCTTTGTGCAACTGAGATTAATTCTGTCAAGAGTTAGCAAACAATGAAGTGATTCCACGCCAGTAGTAAATGAACAGAACAAATAGTTTCACAAAATATTTACAAACTCTCAAAGGCAGGAGATTGAAAAGACTTATAAATTGTAAAGGATAGGCACATAATAGAGTTCTTAACCTTATTCTTCAAAGTATTTTACCATTCTTCTACAATCAGACTTGTGTGTTTTTTCTATAAACTAAAAAATATTCCTAGATATTTTATTTTGAAAAACTAGTTAAATCCAAAAGGAATGGCATGCTGATCCTGCTATAAGAACCAACATTCTTCCCTGGACATAGTGAATGTTATTCCATTTACAAGTAAAAAATATATTTACTATTTTATTTTCTTAATAGAAAAACTGTATGTCTTCCAACTTTCAGAAGCTCAACTATATTTTGACTGAATGACTAATTCAGATAACTGCACTTATTTTAATAATTTGCAGAATAATATTTCCAACACCAAAGTTCATGCAATGAGCTTCTCTCCTCACTGATTCAGGCTTAACCTTAAACTATGTATATTTTTAACAACTTTGGAAGTGTTATAGCCCTCTTAAAAACTAAAAATCACTGAAGCCAGGACCATCTGAATGGCCAGCAGCCTTGTTTGTTCTGCTGAGAATTGGACTATGATTGAAGAGATTCAAACTCCTTTTGGAGGATGGAAACAAAAGGTTAGTCTTCTTGGTAGTGATGCAATACCTGCTTATTTGACACTTGGCCACAGACAGCTTTTTTATTTTTCTGAAAAATTAAGATTTTTCTTTCAGAAACCCATCTTTTTGCCACACGATTAGAATATACTTCATCCATAATATATTTTAGGATCAACAGAAGCAGAATTGGCCATATAATCTGCTAGCCATTTCTACAACTTGAGCAGTCTTCCCCCTCTCACCCTATCCACAAATGGATATATACATAAGTAGAAAATATAACCAACTGTTGAGAACACATCAAAAAGACTACAGATTAAAAAGTTTTGAGTTAGTCTTTCTCGCACACAAACCCCAGCTGCCCAAAAACAATGTAGCAGTCAAAAGCAGACTACCATACTTTCCTCCTGTAGCAAGCCATTCTGCTGAAAAGTACTGAAATAGAAGCATCTATGATTTAAAATTGTCCAGTTTTGTACATCTAAAAGACAGTCTGGGATTGTCTGAGCCAGCAGTCACAGAAAGCAGGCTTTTGCAGGCAGTTCTTTCATGGCACAACAGATTCCTCATGTTGTCTCCAAGGCAATTTCAGCTCCCTCAGTAAGTGTAGTACATTTAGTGAAACAGACCAAAGTTTTAGCATAAACCAGTACGGGGCACAGCATGTCATTTCAAATATTTCACTTTCCCATATCTTCACAAAGAGAAAGATCCCTTCATAGAAAAGAAAAATGCTTTAAGGAGATTTATTTTTTTCAATGTGAAATCTACAGCAAGATTTTAGTATAAACTAACATCACCACTAAAATGAGCCACTGTTATAAAACCACAAAGCAGTCAGAGTAGTTTTAAATTCTCCTGTAATTGCAATTTGCTGTAAGCACACAATCTTCCTCTTCATCACACACGTTTGCAAAGTTGCTCCCTCTCCACCCCTCAAACAAAAACCAAGATTTAGTTTTCTTGCAAAATGAATTTGTAAGAGTTGAAACAACAGCTCAAAAAGCCAAAATTATATACAGAAAAGCAAGTGACACACCCATAGAGAAAAATAATGACAAAATATTTACTGTTCTTACGATAATTAAAATTAATTTAGGATATTGCTTATGGGAGAGTCTTAGAAATTGACAGGAGATTCTTCGATGACCTTTCTTGTAAACCTGCTGAAAGGATTCCCTTTCTTAACTGCGGACCATGTATCTTTTCTGATAATCTGTCAAAGCTATTAAAAATATCTTAATTACTGCTGCTACACAACATATATCAAAACAATTAATACAGCAAGTGATAATACTCCTTACAGGAATTTAATTACAGAAATATTAAAGAACACAACCTATTAAATTAATACATTATTCAAAGCATTAGTTTTTAAAGAGGAAATATTAAGAAAAAATGGCAGGCTGTTAACCTGACTGTATTATTATGACAGCAGAAATCCTTCTAAATTAATCTTTACCTTTTCCTAGTCTACTGCATTATGAAGCATTATACATTCTTCAGAATTTTTCACTGCTTTAACAAAGCACAGTGACAAATACTTTGAAGTATGACAAACACTGACAACCGGTTTTACAGTTAAGTCACTAAAATATTTCTAGTGCCTCAGACTATGATTATAGGTCTGAAGTAACTGTAAGTACACAGCTGCTCAGATCATTATTGTATAGGCACCACATAAAATTCAGAAGCTGAGAAGTTTAATTCTGATGTTAGTGTAGACTGCACATCCATGGACTCTTGTCAAAGTCCTCCTTGGGCTTAAAGAGTCAAAAGCCAGTGTGAAAATGACAAAGTGATTGAAGCAAGTAGTAGCTTTGATATCACCTGACTGCTGCAAAAGGGTCTTTTTCCATATCTGATAACTTCAACAAGCTTAGAACATCTACCTGTACAAAAAAGGCCTCAAAGACCAGAAGGCATATGCAGAGAAAGACATCCTCTTCAATGCATCCCAAAAATGTCCCACCAAAAGAACATGTGGCTAAACGCAGTATATCATAGGAACTGAACCAGGTACTTCAATTCCATTTATATCCCTCAACAGCACTCCAAATAGTACTTCCCCAAATCCATTGACTTGAAGGGTTGCCTCTTCAGGCAGCTGGAAGCAGCTGTGTTCAGTATCTGAGTTGGAGTAAGCATGTGTCAGAGCAAGATACTCAAATATCTTGGAACAATACAAAAAGTGACCAGACCATTGGCATGTGAGACACACTAAGAGGAGTTCACAAACACACAGTCCAGGGTATTTGGTCAGTGGTAAGGAAGCTTCAGATTTTTTTAGTGTTTTGTGTAAATTCTTTCAATACTGAAAAATTCTCTTAGTTTTCTAATCAGTTGCCTCATAAGGCATGTGGGGAGTCCCAGCCTCTAACTGAAGAAGAAAAATGGCCATGTCAGAGATGTTGCCCTACCACACGAGACAGAAAAATTATTCCTAACACTGTAAGCCTGTCATTTATGCAGAACTTAAAGACTAGAGGTCAAATTCTGCCCAAGAATGTGGCAGTTGGCCATTATATGCCTCATATCACTGTGAAAGTCAGTGTGAAAAGTATAGCTAACAGGGCAACTGAGGCAAATTTAAAAACCATTTCTCCAAAATCTGAAATTTCTGTGATAGGACTCGGCATTTTGGTTCTGCCTCAGTGCTAAAGGCAGCAGAAGGCAGCTGATGCAACTTTAATTCCATCAACCACACTGACATATGGAACTCTGCATGCATGCATGGCCTCAAGGAAACATTTTTCAAAGCAATTTGATCCTTGTGAAAGAAACATTCACACATATGACAAATCCAGACAGTCAATACATTAATTTTCTTCTGCTAGTTGCTTGAAACAAGATCAAACTCCTTCTAATTAAATGCCCTACTGAATCATCTCTGAGTTAAAATTTTAAGCTCACTAGGTAACAGGCTTTACAGGACATCATGAAGGCATGCAGACCCAGTGATCATTTCCTCTCGCTCCAAAGAAAGTCACTTTAAAAAGTATGAAAAAAAAAGAAAACAAACTCCAAACCAAAAACTTAGTTACGTGTGAAAAATGAACCAAAACCCTATAAACAATGTCTATCATCATCTGCTCTCACAGGCAAGACAGCCTGTATGTCTTTCTGCTATCCACAAAGTGGCAGAATTGGTCAATTTATAAATTCAAGGTGAAAGAAAACTCCCAATTCTGCTGAGGCATAGGATGAATACAGAGTTACAGTATCTAACAACGTAATATATGCGCCAATGGAAGTTTAAAATCTTATTATTAATAAGTAAATACAAGTGGGATTTTCCATTCTCTGTAGATGGTGTTCCAAACACAATGTTAAAGCTGCTGTTTACAACAGGATAGCAAGTCAAAGATATGTTAACCATAATTTTGTAACTCTGAATTATGCAGTTTCATGTTGAGGAAAATGATTTAAAGCCCACAGCACAGAAGCTGACATATTAAAAATTAAACTGTTATTAAGGCATTCAGAGATCAATATGCAGAGCACTCACACCAAACACTTAGTTTTATTTTTATGCCATTCTTGCTTTGTGACTGACCATAAAGCCAAACTTTCTTTTGTCATTAGAACAAGGAATGTCAGCACAGGAAGGATGTAAGTCTTAGGTAATGAAACACATTTTTCATACTTGTATACCGGTTTTCTTTGGCTGGAAAAGGGGCCTAAAATTTGCCATCCCATGCTATTTTTTCTTTTTTTTTAAAAATCAAGTTAGTCTGTCACTCCACCCTCTCAAACAAGATCTGTGGTTGTCCCTGGCTGGTTAGTGATGTTTGACTTTTCACAACTTAGATCAGTATCAAGTCTAGCAGTTTCTGCATGGCAGGAAACTAAAGCCAGGTTAGTTATTTATATATGTAGGTATGTATCTCAAAACATGCTTTCAATATTTACTCTAATAAGATGTTTTAACTACACTTACTTCAGAGCTAGCCTAGTGTAACATTTATATTTTATACTGAGTTAAAGCAAGTTTTACATTAATCTTGCATTACTGGTTAACACACAACGATCTTGTGTTTAAGATACTTATACATAGATATGTAGATGGCAAAGGAAATAGATAGTGATCGACTGAAGACATCTTAGAGAAGTACAAAACTTGAGATACTAAGTTCACACACTGCATTATGCTTTCTGAAAAGAGGTAGTATTTTAGACCATTCTTCACGACAAGTCACACAAGCAAATGTTCCACATCATTATGCATTTTTGTCCTGGCCCCTACACACCGCTTCCTACAGTCAAGGAACAGTGCCCAAGCATGACATTGGTTTACTATCTCCTAACTCTTGTTTGGTGACTAGAACATAAAGCAGCTGCAAAAACACTACAAATGCAGCAAACAAAAAGCTAAAAAACTTGAACTAGCTTGTTTTGCACTGAGCTTTTGACATCTGTCAGTAACTTCAGCTAACTGATTTGTTAGACATCTAAAACCTCAGCAATTCCTGCTTCAGAAGACTTGCTTCAAATTACTGACCATCACTGTTACAAAAGGCAGACCAGAGTTATGATTGCATTAATGCTCGGTTTGTTATTTAAAGATTCTTTACTAACTTAATGAGTCAAGAGAAAGCAGCATCTTTCAGGACTCTCGGCCACTGCTTCTAAAGAAATGTTTTGCTCAAATGTAAGATGATGTAAGTTACCCAAAGACATTTCCCATGAATCAGAACAAAGCCTTTAATGGCATAGAATCATATTAAAAAGAATCAGCTCTTTCTCACCACTCCCTGGTCTTAAAAGTCATGAGTAGAAAAGCAAGAATCCATATCACTTTCCTGTCATATACTAGAGACTGCATTCTGATGTAATTTACAGATTTAAAACTCACATTTTTAGGTAAGTTTACAAAATATTTAAACACACAACACAAGCATTTATAAACAAGCTAGTTCTGGGGTTTGTATCTTAAGATCTTTAAAACACCTGAAAGTGAGCTAGTCAAATTCAATTACCAATGGGATAGATAAATATGAAATCTAGAAATTGTGTAGTTAGACATTGGGCAGTAGTTATTCCACATGACTAAAATAAGGGAATTAGGCAGAGCTGTTAAAAGGCTGTGCCAGAAGACTACAGAATTAATTAAGTCATAGCCTTTTCACTTGTTTTTTTAATTCACTTTTTTAAACATAGTTAAAGAATAGTTTTCAATACTAAGAAAATCCTTTCATCTGGGTAGCTAACTGCTACAGTTAGCTCTCTATGCTAAAGACAACAGTTTAGTTCAAATCTAATCCTTACATATGAAATTGTTGTTAAGAAACAAAATCTGAATAAAAAATTGCCTGTGACAGGTTCAAGTTCAAGTCCTGAAATCGGGCATACATACTGCTCTTCTGCAATTTCAACACACTTCCAGGTAAACCCAATCAGTTAAATAATTTTAAACCTTCGCCTCAACAGAGGCCTAGAGCAAATACTGATGCCACTACAATCATTGTTTCAGTCATATAATGAGTTCCAAGATATTGAAACTCCCTTCACAAACTGACAAAATATCATTAGAGAAGACAGTTATAAGGCTGTGTTGTAGTACACAAAATACTTGAAGTCCTGTTTCAGAATTTAGTTATCCTTATGAACAGATCTTAATCCCACAACATAAAGTACATTAAAATTTTTATTCATTAGGTTTATAACAACTTCATGCTTGTGACTTGAGAACATAGAGGCTGAGAGGAGCTGACTTTAGTCGTGGTATGGTGCTGACGCCTCTGCCACCCAGGACTGCGATTTCTCTGATCTCAGAAATGCTCACTACACCCAGCCTTGATGAGCTGCACTTGGACTAAACTCCCCTTGAGCTTATCGGAAACACTGTCTGTTCCCAGGAACTAACAGATGTCTAATGAACACCTGCTTTTAACAAACAGCCTTGGAAATTTTTTTTTTTTGTCTGAATAACAACCCAAGTGGAATAATATTTTTGTTGTTGAACAGTCTAAGAAAGTTAGCAATCAAATTGCCCAGGATGGAAAATTACTACAACTAAAGCTCACCCTCTTGCTACCCTATAAACTGTGGTCCAAAGTGAGATTCTTTTGAGCTCCAGATTATGAGGGACTGATGTGTATTAGAGCCCATTGTCTAACAATTTTATAAATAGCAGTCCACAGTGAGAGCTTTGAGCTCTTGATTCCCAGAAGATAAAGGGCTGATGTCTGTCTCAAACACAGATAACTGGATGGCTGTGGAACCAGCCAAGGACTGTTGTTACTAACAGACAAGAATTGCTGGTAAATCCAAGGACTGTTGGTATTAACACACCATGAGAAAGAGCTAGTTTTGGCTGGAGAAGGGGGATCAAGTGGAGATAGAGAAGCACTTTTCCTTTAGAAAGAACACAACACAGTACAATGCAAGTGCAGGAATGAGTGGCAGGAAGTGGACATGGACTACAGGGTGGGAATAAAACCACCGAAGACCTCCAAAGCCCTCTGGCACATTTCCAGAAAGGCATGAAAGAACAGACTGTGCATAATTAGTTTACATCATGAACACTCTCCTCAATAAACTTAATTGTTAATATACAGCATAAAACTGACCTAAGAAAAGCCCATTTACTTCAGATTCATATAACATATTGAAACTATTAGGTGCAGTGAATTACAAAGAACTGAGTGCTATAAAGGCCCCTAGTTAGAATTATTCAACAATTCATTTTTTGCAGTTCAAGTTCAAAATATTTGCTTTATAATGAAATTACATATTATTTTATAAAGTTGTGTTTTATAAACTAGTCAAAAGAAAACAGAATATTCGAAAACAGTTAACAGTCATCCCGCATGACCTAAGTGGCTATGACAAGGTACAGATCTGGAATCTTAAGTGTTCTGGCTACTTTTATATGTTATTATTGCTAGAAGAATAAGCCCATGTCTCAAGCTATGCTTACACCACTCATGGTAACTGTGGTGCTCTAATTACTTACCTTGGCAAGACAGGATTAGTAACTAAGCCAGCCACTAAAGCTTAAACATCAGTGACAGAAACTTCTTTCTACCCACACTCAACTCCCTGATGGGTTTTACTACTGACATCATTACATTTACAGAAAAAGGATAGTTTAAAACTTTCACTTTGCTTAACCGAAGATATCCACACATCTAAAACTCTAAGTCAGCCTACAACAGGTTTGTGCACAATCAGAATCACCTCCTCAGATGCCTGTTTTACAGCATTAGTTAGAAGCCCATGTTTAAGTGTGATATCATGATAAAAACCCTAATTTTACACTGACACTTAAGCAGACACTACAAGAGAAAAGTCACTAAAAAAAAAAGGGAGAAGTAGAAAATTCAGTTTGGACACTCTCTTATCCTTGGACAATCCTCATTAAACTAGTGGTTATAAACTGCATTTCTCTCCACTTGACTTTATGTTGCATAAAGTAACACTACCACTCCTTTGGAGCAGAGAATTTGCCTCAGTTCACAAAGCTTTCTGTTTTCTGTATAACAGTTCAGAATCACAGAATTGTCTGGGCCTGAAGGGGTCATTAAAGATGACCTAGTCAAACTCATCTGCTGTGGGCAGGCACATCTTTCAGCAGATAGTTGACCAAAGCCCCACCCAACCTGTTCCAGAACACTTCCAGGGATGAGGTGCACACTACTTTTCTGGGCAAGCAGTTACAGTGTCTCCACACCTTCACAGTGAAGAATTTCTTTCAATATCCAATCTAAATCTACCCACTTTCACTTTAAAGTCATTACCCCTTGTCCTATTCCTACATGCCCTGGTCAGATTTTATGCACAGAAATAATTTCAAAAGGGACTTAGAATCACTTAATCCTCTATACAAAGAAACCCCAGTAATCTGCATTTATGTTGTTTCTGACAAATTTGTTCATAAGCTGCTCTTTAAAACTACAATGGGTTACCATTTCACCCACCCAACAGTTTGTTTAGCACATTGCATGACACTACATTAGAGGGTACTACATAAATATTTAACTTTTTCTATTGCTATCTATCACTTAAAATTTATTACTTCCTGCCCTATTCAAAAGAAATGCAAGTCATAGATTATTCTGTGTTCTCACTAGTATCCTCTGAGCTCCCCAAGCAGTCCATCTCGAATGCATAGTGTTCAAAAGCAAACAGCATTCCAGCTGAGACTTCACATATACTGGAAAAGAATGAATATGTCCTAAAAGGGAAGGAATACTTATTTTTAAAACAAAGGACACGTTTTTCAGAAATGTAACCTTAAATGTCTCTCTAGTTTGCTTAGAGATCTATTACTCGAGTATAAAAATTTTTAGTGAAAATGAAGTGGTTTTCAGCTACTCTGATACAAACGAGAGTTCTAAAAATGCAGAATTCTGCTTTGCCATTAAGGAAGAAAAAATTCCAGGTGAAAAAATTCCAGGTAAAAAATTGAATCAGTTTTCCTGGTTGTCTTGTTGGTGCGCACACTTTCTCTAGTTGCAAAATTCCTCTGAAGACATACATTCAAATTCTATCCCTTCAGATGTTCAAGATATGAAAATTGATGTCCAGCAATGCAACACACAAAGTGATAGAAAGGGCATCTCGGTTTAGGTCATTAGTGTGTCTTATTCACAACTACTTTGGGGCCTAAGATTCAGATTGAAATTCAAACCCACTGTAAGCCCAGTTTCAGTGATGTACCAAGTTATGACTTGGACTGCATCGGTAAGACCTGACCTTACAACAGCACAGTGTGATGCTAAGGGGCACTGCAGTAATAACCAGTCCCTACCGTTCCCGGTTAAATTTGAGTGAATGAAGTATAGCCGGTCTCTTCTGGCGCAAGTTCCACAGGTGTAAGGTGTCATCAGCCAAGGCACTCACAAGAGCTCCCTAGGAGAACAAAAAAGTTTTAGTCAACTTGTTTTCATAATCCTAGCAACAGTGTAGCATCACAGTGGAAATATATTACATATCCATTACCAGGATGAAAAAAAATGTATAAGCATGTGCATCAGCACATAGTACAGATAAGTTCTAAGTAGTAGGAATGAGATAACTGATGTGATCACATGTTGTTCAGCTCACTCATATTTAGTTCAGTGCTATAGTAAGAGGCAATGGGGAAGAAGCTTTTTTCAGTGTGTGCTCATCAGTTTCCTCATGCCCATTTCTGCAGAGAAATCAAGCAATGAACTGCTAATATCTGTATGCTGACAAAGCTAGCGAGATTCCTCTAGAAGCTTGTCCCTAGCTCAAGAACAGCACTGCTGGCAGATCTCAGCTGCTACATCCGCAGAAATACACATCTGAAACTGAGACAACATTACTCAGTTCATGTCTAAGACAGTAGACAGTAACTCTATGAAAATAAAATTAATTACCGAGTGAAACTGGTAGTACTAATGCAAAAGTACTTCACCACTTCCAGAGAAAATTTGCAATATTCAAGGACGTGAAAAGATATTCCTAATTCTTGTTTATAGCAAAAGAGTACTCTAGAGACAAAGATATTTTCAGGAGTTAGTCAAGCATTTTCCAAAACTAAAAAATTGAATTTATTTAGAATTGTTTTGACAGTTTGCCATTTGTGCTACATCACTTATATCAGCTAATTTTAATGCTTAATGAAAAATTAAAGAAAATGTGCTCCATATAATCTCTGAATTACACATAAATCATTTTACTAACCTCATTAATCAAGAACTGAAGTTGGATTACTGCAGCTCCGCTGTCATGTTGACAGTAGCATTCAACTCCTGGCCGACCAAAGCTGGAATTGGTACCATTAAGGAATAATTTTTGCATGTAACAAAGAAAACAGACAGCATAACCAACATTTTCACTTTCACTAATAGCACATTCACACAGGCTAACATCCTGCTTCTAGCTAGTGCAACCAACATATCTAACCACACAGAGCTGAGTAGTTACCAAAACAGTAATTTATAAATGCCACAGAGTAACACAAAGAAGTTAAAAGGTCTACACTGAAATATAAAAATTATGTATAACTGCTTAACTTACAGAGATTTAAGGGACTCTTCATTACGGAGAACTTGAAGAATGATGAAGCAGTTATTTTAATATCAGGACTAGAATTAAAAGGAAGTTAATCTAAATAAGCATCATAAGCAAATGATTATATTTTTCAAATGCCAAAGGATCTTTTCATTTAAGCATTACTTAAGGATGAAAAGAGCTGAATAATGCAAAGCATGTTAAAAAAAAATCTGCTGTGACAGAGATGAGAAGATCAGTAGTCAAAATATGGAGGAGTCAATGGGAAATTATATATAATGTAAACTTTCAGGTTCTCTGTATCAAGACATCCTGGATTCACATCAGCTATGAGGTAGTAAAAGCTCTCTCATTTTCACTGCCACACATAAATCAGTCCTATCCATCTATAATGAATATTGATAGAAGCAGCAGCAAAACAGATTCTCTCACTTCTCCATACTTAACTAATTTTTTAGTTGCAAATAGTCTGTATTTTAAATGTGGTTATGCACCTGCTTCTGACACAAAGTGAAGTTCTCCAGCGTCTAGGAGATCAAGCAGAAATAAGAGAGGAATTAAGCCAACTGGTCAGTATTTCATCATCATTATATACCCAGAGTTTGTGGACTACGATTTGTCAGGGCTGAACACTTCTTGTTTTAAGGAAGCACCTTAGCTTTTTGGAAGAAAGGAAATTATTCCAAAGCTGTATGCAAAACGTGGAATATATGTACAATTTTTTCTCTCAGAATATGCTAAAAATTAATAAAACAGTACAATTCTCACCCATTCTGCAAGCTTTCCATTTACTGAGGAATTGCTGAACAAAACCAAAGCAGATAATATGTACATTCTTAAAGAATTTGTGCATTCATGCTACAGACAGTTGAAAGGCTGAAAAGACTATTAGGCTGCATGCAAATCAAAACTCAAACATCTCCTGCTCAGTCTCTAAGTAAAGTAAACAAACAGCAGGGAGAAGTCTGCTTCGACACACTGCAATATTTTTAACTTTTACACTAGAATCACATTCTTCTAGACTAATCAATCTGCATAACATCCAGCTAAGTGGTGAGATATACACTGGACAGATGTTGAATAATCCACCAAACTTAATACTAGCTTTCTTCCCCAAACAGAATAAGTAATTTAATTTTCTTCTGCCATGGAAGGACTTAAGGGTCAGAGAGCCTCACCTGTTTTTTTCCTTTTCTTTTACATTCTTATCAATAACTTCTTTTACAAAGAAGTCATCTGTTCTCCAGTCACAGTTTATAGCTTAAACAAAAAAGAAAAAAAAAAAAAAAAAAGAGTGGAAAGGGTGTTGTCCCCATAAATTATACCTTCCTACACAAACTCGGAATACTTTTAATGTAAAGTCATTGTTTTTACAATAACTATGGATCTACTTCACAAATTGCCAGATTGAAAATATCCACAAGGAATAACATAAGTTGCATAGCTGATTGCCTTCAGACTTGCTCATGCATCTGCATTCACTTGAATTAAGAATTATTTGCAGAAGTAGACAAAAATAATTTTCCAATGTGAAATTCAAAAGCTTACAGGAATAGAATTTTAAAACTGGTCTATCTGCACTGACACAGGTAGTTTTCTAATAAAAGATTTTCCCAGCCCCTCCTTGGAACATTTTCCAACATAATTAAATGCAAACCTCGTTCGGAAACCTGGAGATTATTTGGAATTGAGACTCTACAGCTACCTTGCTTTGAAATAAGAGGAATATGACCCAGAAAAGCATAAGTTCATAGACTGCTTGAGTTACTTCTTCCTTCAAATTCTATTCCTCAGATGCTTTCTTCAAGCACTTCTGATGCTAATATTTCTGGAAGCACTGTTTTAACTAGTCAGTAAAAATAAGAAGAATAAGAAGTAAGAATATTTCAATGTTTCCCTAAACAAAAAATTCTTCCACATTTTCGAGGGCACCTGAACCATTTTTCCAGAAATCAGTAAATATGCAGCAGTGGGAGTAAGATTATGCAAGTTTTAAATATTCAGAGCAAATCTCTCTTTGACAAATTAGTGGAAACCTCACATCCAGATGTGAAAATAGTTTGGCCTCTTCTATAGTGCTCGCTGTCATTAAAAAAAAAAAAATAGTCCTTGCAGCTAGTCTTATTTAGTTCTTTTACTCAAGGATTATGTCATCTTCACTTTTTCACCTAGTAGCTAAAATTATTCTTCTCATCTCAAATTAATATCATCCTCCTAACCAGCATTAATCTTCTTTTCTAAAGCAATGCAAAGCCTCCCAGTTTTGCAGGGTATGCTGAATTGAAAAAGCACGTCACAAAGACTGACTGTAGAAGGATAATACATGGCCATTTCAGTACATGTGAAGCATTTCTCAGCCACACAAAACAGGCAGCAGCCCAGGGAATGCAGTTTGCCCAAATCCGCTGCACTTGTGTATGCGTGCTTTAGGCAAGAGCTCACTGTACAAAGCAGTGATCATCTACTGCATCGTCATTCCCAAAACAGGCAAAAATTATAATGAATAATGACAAGATGAGCAAAGCATTTTAATTTTGTAGACAGGAAAAACTCTCTGCCAAAGACCTAGGGTAGCTCTAGAGGAAATACTCTGCTCTGAGCAGTTTTCTAATCAAAGACCCATCCCTGCTCCTTCAATTCCAAGCAGTTTATTTTATTATTCCTGCTTCATCCACAAATCCAAATATTAACAAATTGGATAAATTAATAGCTTCTAAGCTGTACCTTTGAATATTGCTTCTATGTTCCCCACTGCCATTTTGAATTTAACCCTGGAAAACACTAGTATTTCATTGTCTTCACTGCAGATTTTTTGAGAAAACAAGAGACAACAGCTGTGCCTGAGAGAAGAAAAAGATAATATGCTTATGTCCTAGCATTAGTGCTCATTTTCATAACTGCTAGAAGTGCAGGAAATCACAGTATAACCTTAATTTATTATAAGACTAAATTCACTTTAATTTATAAGAAAAAGCAACATTTCCAAAATATATTTTTTCAAACAAGCTTCAGACATAAGCCTACACTTCAAGCGTTTTATTCAGCAATATGCAAGCTGTCTCCCCAAAACACTTTTTTTAAAGTTATTACTATTATTTATAGCTTAGCTACATAGCAACTCAGTGCACATCTGCCCTTAGAAATCACATTTGAAAGAGAAAATTAATTCCTTTTTTTTTTTTAGTTATTTAATTTTAAACTGTTTAGTTACTCTAAGTAGACCTAGGAACTGGGGCATTCTTCACTTTTAGTTGACCCATCTGACATACAAGACAGTCCAAAATCTGTAGCTATCAATTCAACCCTTAGTATAAGGCAGTCATCAAAAATATCACAGGATCATTTAGATTTTAAATGACCTCAAAGTTAATTAAGTCCAACCTTTAACCAATCACCACCTTATCAACTAGAGTAGGGCACTAAGTGCCATGTCTAGTCTTTTCCTGAACACCTCCAGGGATGGTGAATCCACCACTCCCTGGGCAGTCCACTCCAATGTTTAAAACCTTTTCCATGATAGAATTCTTCCTGATATCCAAACTAAACTTCCCCTGGCACAGCTTGACGCTATGTTCTCTTGTCCTGTCATCAGCTGCCTGGGAGAAGAGGCTGACCCCCACCTGGCTACATCTTCCTTTCAGGCACTTGTAGAGTGATAAGGTCATCCTAAGACTCATTTCCTCCAGGCTAAACACCCCCAGCTGCTCCTCACAGCACTTGTGTTCCAGACTCTTCACCAGCTCCATCGCCCTTCTCAGCACACGCTTCAGCACCTCAATGTCCTTCCTAAAGTGAGGGGCCCAGAACTGGACACAGCAGTCAAGGTGTGGCCTCATCAGTGCTGGGTACAGGGAGACAATCCCTTCCCTGCTCCTGCTGGCCACACTGTTGCTGATAGAGGCCACGATGCCACTGGCCTTCCTCAGCACATGCGGGCTCACATTCAGTCGCTGTCAAAAAGCACCCCCAGGCCCTTTTCCATTGGGCAGCTTTCCAGACACTTTTCCCCAAGCCTTCAGGGCTGCATTGCTGTGACTGAAGTGCAGGCCCCAGCACTCGGCCTTGTTTAACCCCATAGCACTGGCCTAGTAGATCCATCCAGCCTGTCCAGATCCCTCTGCAGAACCTCCCCAGCCCCCACCAGATCAATATTCCCATCCACAGTGACATCTGTGAACTTATTGAGGGTGCACTCCATCCCCTCATCCAGATCATGAGTAAAGATATTAAACAGAACTGGCCCCAACTGAGCCCTGAGCACTTGTGACTGAACACCAACTGGATACGACACCATCCTCTAGTCTGGCCATCCAGGCAGTTTTTAACCCAGCAAAGAGTGCACCTGCCCATCCCAAGGGGAGGCAGTTTCTCCAGAAGAATGCTGTGGGAAACCAAGTCAAAGGTTTTACTAAAGCCCAGACATCATCCACAGCCTTTCCCCTCATGCATGAGGTAAGTCATGCAGTTTCCTAAACCCGTGCTGGCTGGGCCTGACCCCTTGGTTCTCCTGTAAGTGCCATGTAATCACACTCAAGATAACCTATTCCATAACCTTCCTGGACAGCAAGGTCAGGCTAACATGCCTGTAGTTTCCCAGATCCTTCTTCTGGCCCTTCTTGTGGATGGATGCCACGTTGACCAACCTCCAGTCAACTTTCCTGGGTAGCCAGGTGATAAATGATGGAGAGCAGCTTTACAAGCTCTTCCACCAGCTCCCCCAGTACACTTGCATGAATTCCATCCTGTCCCATAGACTTATGAGTGCCTAAATGGCTCAGCAGGTCACTAACTACTTCCTCCTGGATTACAGGGAGTCTATTCTGCTTCCTGTCCCTTTCAGCTTCCTGTCCCTGTCTTTCAGCTCAGGGGACTGGTTATTCTGAGGTATACAATGATATTTATAATTTAAATTATTTTCCAAACTATCACCACACAGATATTGGCATCTTTTTTTTTTTTAATACACTGTGACAAAAAGTCTTGATAGTACAGCAAAGACAGACCAGGTATCAGATTTGCCACTGTTAAAATAGCTCAAGAGTATTAAGACAAATCTGAAATTGTAGCAGCTTTTAATATTCATTCCTAGATACTTCTCAAAACTATAGCTATAACACCTAACACCACTTAAACATTTGACAAATGTTGAAAATTTGACAAAACGTTGAAACTTTTTACAAAAAAAATCATTGGCTAGAGAAGGGCACAAACCACTGATTTGAATTGCATGCAAAACACTAAAGCCAACAGATTACTCAATGTATTCTTACATATACCACTCCACAGCATACAACTCTCAAGGACTGCATAATATACCTGCATATATTACTACAGTCATGTATGTATAGCAGTTTTCCACTTAAACAGACCCTGAATCATTAAAAAAAAAAAAATGCACTACTGTATCTCATCAAATCTGAGTACTATTACTGTTGCATACATAATCTACAGCAACCATCTCAAAGAACAATCTGTCAAGACACAGCTAGTTAGCAAGAGAGTTATTCAGAAAGTCAGAAAGTACTACAGTCAAACACTGTTCAGAAATACACTTTGACCTTTCACATCCATGTACTGCCAAACAAGACAACACATAATTTGTCCTTTTGGTGGTGGGGGGAGGATAAGGAGCAAGGGCAATAACAAATTCAACATTTAAAAAATTGATGTTAGATCCCATTACAAATATCATAGTAGTTTAACAGGAATAGCAAACTACTACTGCTGTTTGCTATTGCAAACTTTTTAAAAAAACTCTATTACTTCCAGTGAAGTGGTGACTAAACAACTGGCTGGAATTAGAATTTCTCAACTTCCAAATCAGCTTCCAACAGTGTACATTCCTATGTAAGTACAGATCAGCTTCCTTAAGTATTCACTTTGTTTATGGAACAATGCTCAGCTCCTTTAAACATTAGAAGCCAAATTACTCCATGTTAACTTGCAAAAAAAATAATCTCAGATAAATAGATTAAAAAGGAGCTCTGTTTAGAAAAATACCAAAGTCTATAGATCTCAGCAAAATTTTGTTAACTGGTTTTTGTATAAAGGTAGTTGTAGCAATTTTAAAGCACAAACTCATCCTTTTTTGCTTCAATTTGCATGAGTTTTACATTCTTAAATTAAACAGTGTCTGAACTAGCTTGCATGTAAACTGATAGGGAACTGACAGGTAGGGAGCAGTAACTTAAGTACAATCCACTTTTTAACAACTGACATGGGTCAAAGCACTTCTTAAACTTCAAAGTTGCTTACACAAATATATACAAATACAGCATTTCCCAATCAGCTGTGAAAAGTGCCAAAAATTTTCTATAAAGGCTGTATTTGGTAGAATTTTCTCAGAGCTGCCAGTGAGAGGCAATCGTTCATTGGAACAAGATGTAATTGAGCAGTACAAATGCAAACTGGATTAAAACAAATGCCAAAAAAAACATGATTTAAAATTAAACAAGAAACAAGATCTGTTTTAATGATAAGTTTCTATATGCACAATTCACAGATGGCAAAGCATGCTATTAAATGAAGAGGTAAAAACATCAATTTAGACCAAACAAAAAAAACCTAAAAAGGCTACAGGTTTTTCTTGATTTTACTCACTTTGCTTACTGATACAGGTTGTATTCCTTTAGTCTAAGATCTATATTTCAGCACTAACAATGCAAAGAAAGTGACTAATCCCATACTTTTTCTGGGTGGCATGGAAGAGAAGGAGAACAGTAGAATACAAGGGTAGGAAATGCTTACAAACACTAGTTCCTATGACTGCACAAGATGCACTGAAATGGCTGGTAACAGCTAATTCAGGAAAGTTTTTCCAAAGACTGCATACATAAGAGTAAATCAAGGAAATAATTATGTATTTTTGAAGAAATTCATCAAAATTCAGAGGTAAAACCTTTGTATTCTGTTGCATGCTTCCATTTACCCATTTCATGCTTCCATTATACCCATTAAATCCAGTTTAGTTTCCAAATCAAATTTCAACATGTTATTACATACTATACCACAATATTAATTATTAACCAGGATTTTCCTCTTTACATGCATAGTTTCTTGGCCAAGAATAAAGGCAGGGGCGTTCTCTGCTCCTAGAGCTGAGGTGTACTTGGAATAAGAATGATGTCTCTTCCCAGAGTCCAGATATTTTGTACAATCATTGCCAAGAGCAGCATTAACAAGTGTAATGTTCTAGAACTAGATGCTAAGTGAATTTATGTACTTATTTATCTTATGAAAGCATAAATAGCTTTGGATATTATCAAATAAAAGGACAATTTAACATTTTCTAAGAACACAGCCAACCCTTGCCCAATCAATTATTGCCTGTCAACATCTATTTCTGACTGTAAAGCATTTTGCTAGGTCCAGAAGTCGCTCTTCATTCACATACCATGACCCAAATAGTTCCCTTAACTCTCGTATGACAAGAGTTCTCTTCAGTTATTTCCAAGTCACCAACCACCAGATAGAAGAGACAGAAGACCAACTGTAATCACCTGTCATTCGATATCAACTTTGTTCACACAAAAGTCCATTCTCCAATCCTGTCCTCACAAACTTCATAGCAGTGAGCACAGTCTCCTGAGCCAATTTTACTGTCATTAACCCTTTTACACCATTATGGGGTTATTTACAATAAGACCACAGGCACTGTTACCACTCTTCATGCAGCCACTTTTACTCACTTGCTTTGATAAAGGCATCAGAAAAAGCAGGTGACCTAGGCATAGGAAGAGATCTTAAATAAGATGTCAAATTAAAATAAAAGTTGTTCACATCTATAAATTTCTCCCCCAGACTTTGCTATAGTTTCTCTCTCAGTACTGATACCAGCTCCTTCCTTTGGACACAGTCCTTTAACACTCAACTTATGGATGAGGTTTAATCTACCCTTATATTTCCCACACCATTTTGCATCATACTGGTGATAGAAATAACTTCCTCTTCCAAACATCGTTCTGAGGAAAGTTGAAGCACTGGAAGTTTTATCAATACAGTGACACAGGTATATCATGTTTCTGCTTACATAGTTTTTTGAGGTAGTTACCAGCAAAGTCACTTCTGGAAGCACTAAGCAGGTCAAGGATTAGAAGCACCAACATGTCCATGGCATAGGCAAGATGGAGAAACTTAGATCTCAAACCCAGGTCTATACCAAACTCTCTTCTGTCTATACCAAACTGATATGACAATCTGTCCCTAGACTCACAGCAGTCACAAGCTGAAAGACCTTCCAAGTACCCCATGAGATGTTCACAGACACAGCATCACAAAAAGCAGCTACTGCTTTTTTAAGTATTTCAGTTAGCAGTCTCTAAATCCTAGTAATTCAAATGTAGTGGAATATATGTGTCTTGGGTCAAAGTTTCCCCCATCTGCTCAAAGCAAAAGTAGAGACTTCTTAAATATTCTCATTCAAAATGACACTAAAAATTGTTAAAATTAGCCTCAAGTGTGAGCAATCACAGCCATCCTTTAATTGCTACTTTAAGTATTTTGTAACACTAAGACAGTGTTTTTCATTTTATCTTACCTTAAGCCTCCTCAGGTTCCACTTCAGCCTAATTTTTCGTTTTGCACATCACCAAAGGACTGAGAAACTTACTATTTCACTACTATCGAAAGAAGAGCAACCATTTTATAGGTTTGCTCAAAATTACCACCACCACAAATGAAAACCAAGGTACAATTCCAACAATTCGGTAGATGGCACTATTCCACAAAAATCAAGAGAGGAAATAATGTCCTCACATAAACAAGGCGTACCATGGAGCTAGAACTCTTATTTTACATATGCAAAACCAATGCTCGCTCATTAGATTGACTTGCATTTTTTCATGCTTTTCATAGAACATGGAAAAATACATGCCAAAACATTGAAAGAAATTACTGTTTTGTGGAAATATCTGTAATTTTACTAAGCTATCTTGTCGAGGCAGCTCTGCTGTTACACAGAGCTCAACACCACAAAAATAGCTACACACCAGTATTGCATTAAGTAATAGTGTTATGGTTTGTATCTACCAGAAATCCAACTTGACACAGACTATTAAAAGGTTGACATTGTCCCTAGAAGTTGCTTAATTCACATCTCCTCAAATGCATTATGGTAATTTATTTTTAAAAGTTCATGCACTGGCACATCAATTTTAAATATTTTGCATTATTCAGCCTAGTATTTTTTATGTGTCAAAAAGATAAGGGGTCACTAACAAAACCTAAATTGCCAGATTTTTAAAACTGGCATTAAAACATGTGTCTTGAATATTATTAAGTTGTAAAGCATAGCCTTAAAAATAACTCTACCCATTCCATCTTAACTCTTCTCTTGACATTTGTTGCAGGTGCCAAATTAGATCCTGCAGTTTGCTTCTTTCTCAGTGACTTGAGGACTTTGGATGAGCCCTTTTCTTCACCCCAAGAAATGCACCACTGGACAGTTCTCAGGAGTTCCCACAGGAGTATAAATACAGAGCTACTGTTTTGGACATGCTGTGAGTTTCAGAAACCCAAGGGAAAAACCCTTAGCACTGGAAAGGGGATAATTCAAACAGTGTTATGAGATTTCCAAGTACCCAAGGCCCAGTTTAAGACTACAATGACGTGGAAAACAGATCATCAACAGAAAAAGCAGTCCAAGGTACTTCTATACATCTTTCCTGCAATCATTCCTAGTACTTTAACTAAGAGATGGAGGGAAGGTATTACCTTGCAACTGTAGCCTCAGTGATTTTTTTTCTGATACTTTAGAGATTCTTCCCATCTCTTACTCATTTTACTTCCAGATTTTACTGTCAGATTCTAAGTCATGTCTGATACTTCAGGCAGTGCTTATCTACCCTGCTATTACAAGAATGTTTACTAGCAGAACAAATAATCTGAGTCTGAAGAGCTCTTTCAATCAACTTTGACTGAAGAGGAGGTCTTCAGATAATACTTTGCCATAAATTTAATGAAAATATGAAGCTGAAAAGGCGGCAGAAAGGAAGCTGGAAAGAGGAGGAAAATGCAGATTAGGCCCATATCCCATCCAAAACATCACGTCAATGTCCTAAAATACAGCTCTGTGTAGTCACAGGAAGCATTTCAAGAGTTACAACACGCATGTAATAGTACTACAAGACTGAGTCATACAGTAGCAAGTTTCACAGTGAAATTGTCTGTCTTTTCTCTAGATAAAAGTATTCAAAATAATAGATATCCATATATTACAACTCACTTCACATAACTGAAACCATTTCAGTTCCAAGGGAACCTGAAGAAGTGCCATATACAGCAAATCGTTGCTTCGAGCCCCTCAAAGACAAAGAGAGGCTATCTATTTATGCTGCTTGGAACTTCCAAGTCTCTTCCACAATCCTGCACCTTAATAGAAATATCTACCAATATTTCTGCATCAATAAGACGGTCTTAAGAAAAAAATATAAGTACTGAAGGTTTATAGTTAGAGCTCTGATTTACTAGGAGCAAGGAGAGGTTCAGGGATCTGGGTTTGTAAAGAAACTTGAGCATTTATGTACACTTCTCGCACAGTAAAGGAAAAGCTGCAGAAACAATAGAGGTTTTCTTTTCCACATAGCACTTCCATCATCTTCACTACCGCCCTACTCCCCAAATGCCAAGAGAACACATTCACATTTCCACTGTTCCTTTCACCTTTTTCAACATGGTAAAGAGAAGGCAATGTAAAGAGCAAGTCTGCACAAAGATATGTTTGAACAAAAATATAGCCAGATTCCTCAAAATTTTTACCTACAAAATGACTGTTGTTAGAGTAAAAAATTAAGGAAACTTGAACTCTTTTTTTTTAAGCAATTTGCTTCTCACAAGGAATCTTCAGCAACATATTTACACAAGAACCACTTAAAAGAAAGTGAAATAGTTGCTGTTTAATTAAAATATAAAACCTACCAATTATGCATATTCCGAAAAAGTAACCTTGATCATCACCACTAGTCTCAGTACTACCCTATAAAAACTTTTTAAAAGAAAAGAAAAAAAAAGGAAAAGTAAAATCACTTGCTATTTGAGGCAGACTATCACTATAGTCCAGAGCTTTACTGAGGTTTTAATGTTAAAGCCTGAAGTTACAGATGTCAAATTAACAGGGTTTCCTATCTTCTCTATGGAAGAATCCAGCTGTGAAAAAGGACACTTCAGAAATGCCATAACATGAAAATATCCAAGGGCTCGGACAAAAGAAAAGCATTGTGTGGAACAGGACTCTTCATCCAACCTCAAGATAGTTTCTAAGCACCAAATCCAGATCATTAAAATTAATGTGGCATTGTAGCCCCATCAATTCAGACCTGCTTTGAGTCAGAACCCGCATTTATGCAGGGTAATTCAGTGTTTAACGTTTTTTGATTAAATACTTGCTTTATTGTTTTGTGCATCAGATAGCTTTTTCTACGCAGTAATAGAGAAAATGAAATTAATTAGTTTTGGAAGTTTACTTCTATAACACTTCCCATCAAAAATCTGAGAGGAAAAGAGATGTAATTGTCAGCCAGCTACAACTCACTAGAAGCTGTAAACAGTGGAAGTTTTATGTATGCTCTGCATGGTTAGAAATAAAAAACACATGAGGCTCAAATATAAGCTGGAACAGTGAACATCTGAGCTGATGTGTCAGACAAGTCACCTGTCGTGCTCCTTAAACATTTACTAGGGAAAAAAACTCCATGGGGGAAAAGTACTGTTTCCAAGATTGTATTAGAAAAGTTTGAAGAGAATAAAGACTACCTTTACAAGGTACTGTTTAAAGTTTATTTCTTCTTTCAAATGTCAGCATAGCAGAATAGCAATGAAAACAGGAATAAATAATCCTATTGTATATTTACAGTGGCCAGCACCTCTGTGTAAATTTAAAAAAAAAAAAACAAAACAACAAGAAGAGTATTTTAGACTTCCTGATGATAAAGAACTCCACCAGAACAAAATTCAAGTCACATATGTATTAAGAGAAAAAGCTAAGGAGCCTTTTCTGGCTAACTACATAGAGATTCACTTTAGTTCTTCGAAGCATTACAAATCTGAAAGTGTTTTGGCTACAAAGCATCCCTACTTCTTTCGTAACAAAGGACTATAAAAGTTCCCAATTGATACATTAGGCACTGCAACCTGAAGTCTGATTACTACTTACTTTTCCCCTCACACACTCGGTCTGCTCAACTCTCTAAACTTGGTGAGTCTGCAAAGAACTAGTCTTCAGGTACATGACCTCAGAGTCAGGACAAAAACATTTCAACACAATCAAGCCTTACCCCTCCTCACAAACCACATCCATGCACAAGCTTGATCCTCTTGAAGCAGAGAAGAAAGAAGATCGAGTTAAATCATTCAGCCCAGATCACCAGAGACATGGGACAGTTACATTCCTGGAAACTATTAACAGATAAGGGCTACAATGAATTCTATTAGAAAAAGCTTTATATACTATAAAGCACACCTGAAAAGCTAAGGTAAGTATTTCTTAAGAATTATTTTCTGACACAAAGAAGCCAGTCACATAGAGAGGTTGAAAAATTTAAAGATGAGATTTCAAAGGAAAAGTAGACATTGTTTCTATTACTCAACAATATCTAATGAGACAAAACAGCACCTATAAAAGAAACAGTATCTCCTTGAATAAAAACTAAGAAAGAAACATTAATTAGTGACCTGTTGCAAAAGTAAAAACCACCATGATAGACTGATACATGCATTCCAGCCAAACATCAGGAAAATTAGTACTTTGAATGGCATTTATTAGTAGTCATAAAAAAAAAAACAACAACAAAAAAACCCAAAAAACAACAAAAAAACAAACAAAAAAAACCCCCCACAAACAAGCAAAAAAAATAAGACAACCAGAGGTCTAATATACCAAGTAATAGCTGTGGGCAGCACTGAGCTACTAAGACATTTTAGACCACTAAATATGTTTAGAAGTTATTGTTAGGAACTGAAAATTATACATTCATAGCAGTACAGTATCATTCATACAGAATGCACTTACACTGATAATCTACAGACTGTCCATCAAAATTCTAAGACAACACTAACAGCAAGTATGCACAATTGAGTTTAATTTCATCATAAGTGAACTTCCCCCAAATTAACTACAGTTGTATAATTTACAGTTATTGTTTGTACTACAGCAAATAAATATAGGTAGAGAATTCTCTGTTATTCTGAAACTTTTAGGGTGGTATTTTTGTAGAATGAACTACGTGGTAAAAGCTTTTAAACTACGTTTTAAAATATTTTACCTGTATTGTAATCAGTCTGCATAATTCAAGTTTGACAATAAATATAATTTCAGAAATATTTTGCAAGAATAGTCTCTTTGTATGAGTTTTTCTACAGCAAGTGAGATTATACTCCTAGAAATGCCAGTCTGTTACTCTGTATATGAAAATAGCAAGCATTAGCGGTATCTTCTTTGTCAGATTGGTTACAATTACTCTGGTAGCACACTGTGACCGCTGTGGAAAAGGACAGAGTAACATTTCTCCTTTAGAACTTACTCAAGGGCATTGTTTTCTGAACTTGCCCCGCACTGTGTTCACATTGCAACAGTAACTTCCGCTGCAGACAGAAAACTGAAGGCACAGAACATTCTCAGATCGCAGTGTGAGCATCACGCTCCTTGTCGGCACAACAGCTTCCTTGATAAACTCGCCACTTCAACAGTCTTGGTATTTTACTTTTTACTATACCATTAATACATTTTCATCAAGTGTTCAGGCATCTCAATTTTCAGCTTCAGTAGCAAAGATGCTTCCTTACCAACAAACCAAAAAGGCTAAGAAAATTATAAGTTATGTCCAAGAAATGATAACAATATGAACTACTGAGTTGAAATAAAGATGTGCTTCTGGCTATATGCTATGATATAAAACTGCAGTTTCTAAATATTTTGAAACCGAACTTCACTGTCAGCATTATCTGATGTGCTGTTTCTCTCATTGGGAATTGCCAACAGAAAGAACAGATCACCAGAAGTTAAAGCTTGTTTGGAAAATGCCACTTCCTCCCCACTTTTTTTTTTTTTAACCAGAACACCATTCATTTGATCTGGAAATTATTGGCAGAGTATTCATATGAAAAGAAAATATTTTAAGTTTCCAGATTTCAAAAGTAGTTTTTGTTCTCTGCTACTCAGGTAAGAAACAGTATTGTAAAAGTTAACTCCTGCTGCCTCTCCTCTAAAATATGTATAAATTAAATTCTCTCTTTTTTTTTTTTTTTAACTAACCCTTTGACTATTAACATAATTGGGACTATATTCACAATATTTCCATTGACCAGGTCTGTAAGAAAACAGGTATAACAGTCACATCCTAGGTAGTCACATATACGAGCGATTAATGAAAAAAAAAATTAGACCTATACACTTTTGTTATTGTGGGGTTTTTTGTTTTGTTTTGGTTTTTTTTTAACTAAAAATAGAGAAGTACAAAAGAATTTTTAAGAAAATGGTAGTATTCTTTGTCAGTGGCTGCTACTTGAACTCTATCTCCTTTGACAAACAGCCCTTATGAAAACATGGGGACATTACTAACCAGCAATTACTAACATTGCTTTTCACACATAGGCTACCTGATCTCTCTTCTTCCCTGTTAGTAACTCACCAGGATTTCTAAAAGGCCATATTTGTCACCATCAGCTTTTTTTCTTTTTATTTTTTTCCTTTTTTAGTGTGTGTGCAACTTTCCTTTTTATCTGACACTTAGGAGTGGCTGTGGAGGTAATCTTACTGCATCAGTTTACTAAACAGATTTGGAACACATAAAAGGGAATGCCAGGCAAGTTATTGTTTTGCAGGCCATTCTCCATATTAATAAGCATCACTAAAGCTTACTAACTGTACCTCTAACATCAACATTACAAAGTCCAGTTAAGAATATTTTCCAACTGTGAAGATGAACATCTGCTCTGTTTAACAAGGTAGTATGACTGGATAGAGCATATGCTAAAAAACTAAAGCATGCTAATTCTATCAACTGAACATTAAGTGATCACAAAAAAATTAGCATTCCATCTTTTTCCCTAATGAGCAAGTTGGAAAATGCAAATAGGTATTGTCCATCTGCTGCTACTGACTACGAATCATTGTTACTAGTTGGGAAAGAGGGAGAGCCTATAGTAGAAACTGTCATCAAAAACATTGGACACCAGCTGGATTACCTCTTTAGCTGGCTACTCTTGAAGTGTTACATTAATCATTATCATGTGAAGCAAAACTCTAATAAGGTTACTTGTACACATACAGAGTACAAACCAGGCAGCAGCTTCAAGAGGCCACAGAATACAAACCCCTGCTTAAATAGCATGAATCACACAAAATAAAATAATAGCTCATTAAGCAGAACTACAAACTTATTGCTTCCTTTGGATCCGCACCCTCTCTTTAGCTCCCTGGCTTACAAAGTTCCAACGTTAAACTCCTGTGGAGTTTACACGAGAATATAAAGCAGGAAATGACAATTAATTCTTGGAGAATTCGTGAGAGATACCTCAGAAAATGGCGAATTTGATCTATACCCTTCTTGGTGGAGAACCTATCTTCCACTCTTCTCCAGCACTGCTTTTAAGAGCACTGTGTGGTTTGAGTGGGACAAGCTAAAGACTTACTGTGAACATGGAAGCAGTGGCCACTGCTGTTATATTATGTCAATCCCAGAAGAAAATTAAGCTTTGGATTTCCTAAACATAAATCAGGTTTTGTTACTACCTTTTTAAGGTGTTTATGAAACAAAATCCCAGACATTTAGCAAAATTGGAAAATAAAGTAGCTTGATATTATTTATATCATAATATTATAGTTATATTATATTATTATATTTATATTATTTATATTATTTATATTATTTCTATCAAGCTCTCTGCACAACAGCAATCAAAGAATTGATTTGGCGAACTGCAACACTTCAGACTGCCCTTTTTCAAGTATTACAAGAGCTGCATCATTATTATTGCAAAAACTTCCGGGTTTATGTTTTAACAAAGCCATCTGGACACAATCCTGAGTCATGTGCTCTAGAGGGGTCTGTTTGAGCAGGGGGGATGCAGTAGATGACCTCCATGGTCACATCCAATCTGTGAACCTAGCATTCCTTAAAAGCACTTTCATTCTGTACTTCCAGACATACATTTCCAATTTTGCCTACGTTCACTATTCTTGGCACTTGAAATATAATTCAAAAGCAAAGAAAAGCCTCTAAGTATTTGAAAACAAAAATCTCAAATCTTTCATTTAAAAAATGTAACATTAAAACTACTTAATCTTAGTATTAAGAATACTAAGACTACGGACAGAAAACTATGCAGAACCTACTCTTGATATTAACATTCTTTTTTTACTAATACAGTATTAAAATCAATCTTAATTCAGCAATTGATATAGTTGCCTCGATACAAACTATTAATAACTACATTTTTTTGTTTAAGCAAAGCTTTGGGATTCAAAATACACTGAATCATTGCACAAAGTGATTAAGTTAAAATAAGTACGCATCAAGGACGTCATTCAGTTGTGCAGATCTCAATACAAAGCCAGTTCTAGAATTCGTTAAAAGGAGAGATTTTCAAGTGGAAGACAAAATGGTTCTCATTTGTGTCAGTCTTAAACTGAACATCAATGTGACAGAACTAAACAACAGCCACAGAAAAAGTAATTTCATAAATGCATTGTAAAAATCACAAGGAATCAGGATTCAGTATGAATCCCCAGAGGCTGACCAAAATGCTACATGTTTTAGAAATTTACTAAATAAGGTATTATACCACTCTACCAGTCCTCTCTTCTGAAATATTTCTGTTTCAGCTGTTTCCAAGACCTTCATTATTTTAATGTGTCTAGATTCAGTGATACAAATACCAGAAATTTAAATGACATCATTAGACCTTCACCTGTATTTGCACTGAAAGTCAGCAGCAGTGGTAACTTAGTGCTTCCTTTGATAAACATGTAAGCTGTACAATTACCAAGTGCCTGTGATAGAAGCGTTGACATGAATGGGGTCACTAAGTTATCATTAACACTACGAGGCTACACTTCACTGACACTCAAGTACCAATTACAATACCACAACTGAAACTTACAGCTCAGCAAAATAAGAGAACTCCAAAAGCTGCTGGCAGACAGCGCACAGGCAGTGGGTAAGCAATGTGGTTTTGCCTCAAAAGTAACACAAACCTATTCCTCAGGCTGGAAAACAAATAACTACATGTCAGAGAATTACATCTCTGAGAAAGCAGTCTTGTCTACTTAATGAGATGAACTTCGCAGGATCGAGAACTACCATTTTTCAAAAAAACTATGATCGTTTGATGGTACACTTTAAGATAGGCACATAGAGAGCAGCAAGAAGAAGGGGGAAGACCCAACAGATTAAAGACCTACCACAGTACAAACTCTCAAAACTGCTAGGTACTTGATTATTTTTCAAAACGTAAAACCATTACCAGATAGCTAAGATCAAGGGCAAAGTGAGCTGTTCCCAAAATCTATGTCCTGCAGTTCTGGTTATCTTCATATTGAGTGAAATAATTTGCAAGTTTTATTTTGCTTTTCACTGAGGTCCTACATAGATAACCCAACCTCAAAGTCATTGTGTAAGAACACTTATCTTCACCTTTTGAAACTTTTGTATAACAAAGGGAACTGGACACATAGAAGTGTAATGTAGTCACAACATTTCTATCAAAGTTTTCTTAGGAAAGGTTTGCAACCTTGATTTGTGCCTTCATGCTTTATCAGATCTCAAAACTGAAGTTGCTTGTGCTCTTCCAGATGTGACTTTACTAAAACTGCTCATGCCATCTCCTGCAGCAATAATGCTACTTCAGTTCGAAAAGCCATTCCACAGTGATCAAGAAAGAACAAATCTAGCAAAATGCCAGATTAAGATCCAAATGAATTAAGCAGTGTACCACAAGTCAAAGCCTAAACTGGGCCCTAGCCACCCAATCTCCTATTACAGTTTAGCCTAACCTCATCAGATCACACAATCCATATACCACCTCAGTTTCACAAATAGCCAAGCAGTACAAGGAAACAAACTATGCTAGTGCTACAGTAACCTGCAGCTCTACAAACTCTGCATACTTTCCAAGTATTTTCTTCCCCAGGCTCACCCAGCAAGTCTGAAGCTGCAAGGCTATATCCATTAAGTTTCTGCTCTGTCAGTAAAATACCTAGAGGGAAGCTTTCATTGTAAAGTTCACTTTTGTAAATTATAGTATGAGTTTCAATAGAGTTATATTTCAGGTATTTTTGAACAAAAGCAATCACTACTAGAAGTTGCATTAATATAATTAAAGTATAAACAATAATGCTCCAAATGAAAGACCTGCTTCTTCCCCATGGCCACAGTTGCTACAGCATGGCCTTATCCACAGTCCCTTCAGAGATAAACCTGCTCTAATGCAGCTTTACCCATGGCTGCAGTCCTTCCAGGGGAATACCTGCTGTGATGTGGGATTATCCACAGCCACACACTTTCAGGTGCTCCAGCACGGACTTATCCACAGGCACTGATGTGTCAGTATCTACCTCCTGCAGCACAGACTTCTCCCTGGGCTACATCCCTGCAGAGGTATTCCTGCTGCTGCTGCACTGGCACGGCCACAGCCACTTCCAGATGTACCTGCTCCCACGTGGACTCACCCACGGGTCAGATCCCTGTGACTGGAGTTCACAGCACAGTCCCAGCCAGCCCAGGCCAGCAGCACAGACACTCAGCGAGTCTCTGGCCCCCTGCCAGCCCCGGCACATCACCACTGCTGTTATCACAATGTTCCCAGGCACAGCACCGTGAGGGGATAAAGCAGCACAGCAGCAGTGAGAGCAAAAACCAGCCACTAATGAGCCCTGGACTCTAATGTACAGGCAGGCAAGCAAAGCTCCTGACAAGCACCTGCCAATTAATAGCTAATCAGCAATTACAGCTATAAATTCAGTCTAGCACATTGCAGTCAAACCTGTTGTTATCCCAAATCCTTTGAGCTGCACATTGGGTGTCATAAAGGATTGTTGCAGTTTAACCCCATCTGGCAACTAGGCTCCACACAGACACTTGTTCACTCCCTCTGGTTAAATGGGGAAGTAAAATTGGAAAAGAGAAAATTCACGGTTTGAGATAAAGAATGATTAATGGACAAAGCAAAAACCACCACACACACAAGCAAGGCAAAACACGGAATTCCGTCACTGTTTCCTGTGGGTGGGCAGGAGCCACCTCCAGGAAAGCAGGGCTCCATCATGTGTAACAGTGACCTGAGAAGACTAACCCCATCACTTCAAACACTCTTTCCTCCTTTTTCTTCCAGCTTTATATCCTGAGCATGACACCATATGGTATAGAATATCCCTTGGGTCAGCTGTCCTGGGCTGTGTCCCCTCCCAACTACTTATGCACATCCAGGCTCCTCATTGGTAGGGTGGGGTGAGAGGAGGAAAAGGCCTTGGCTCTGTATAAACCCTGCTCAGCAATAAGGAAAACATTCCCTCATTATCACAACTGCTTCCAGTGCAAACCCAAAACACAGCCTCGTACCAGCTACTGCGAAGAAAACTAACTTTCCTCCAGCTAAACCAGCACACTAAGTTTCCCAAGTAAAACCACAGATTTAAAAAGAACCATCCTATTCATTATAAAGAATTCAGTCAAAGCTTTCTCTGTGTAGGACTCAGTTGTTTTAATTCCATGCACTTTTAGGAGATGCATGCCTTACCATGTCATTTTGGCCCTATTTAATTTCAGAATACCCAAAAGTAGCTGATTTTCTTCATTTATAAGATGGGAAATTTTCACTAAGATAACAATAGCCACATGAACAAAGTATTGACAATATTACAAGAAATGCAGAAGTGCTAAAAGAAACAGAAATGTGACAAGATTAACATCTGCTTTAAGCAAAGTAGTTTTCTTGTTTAAACTACTCTGTGTGAACAGAGTGGCAAGGTAGACAACAAACATTTTCTTGACAATAAATAATCACAGTGTCTTTCTGACATGACACTACAGCAATATTTTTAATAGCCTTACTAAAGTACCAAAGTACTCTTCCCAAACGAGGCATATTTGTTCAAAGTCCAGAATAGTAGTGACAAGGGTTGAGACCATTTTCTTCAGTGTACAAACGCCAAAAGACCCTGACCATCCACGAAAAGTAGTTCAGTTCAAATTTGGAGCATTCACAGAATCAACAGAATTAAAGAGTAATTTAGGTCAGAAAGGATCACCTAGGTTCATCTGGTCTAGCATCCCACTTGAAGACGTGCCAACTTCAGTTGGATGCTGTTTAAAAAAACTGAAATCTTTGCATATTCTAAACAAGTCCAGCCACTGCCCTACTGCCAGTGTAGAGCTACTACAGAGAAGAGAGAACAGGTATAGAACTACTTCAATAAAAAAATACCCAAAAAGCAAAAACCCCAATGCACAAATATCTTAATCTGATATTTCCATAAGAAACAAAATCAGTCAGTCTGCCTTGCAAAGTCTGAATGATCCAAAGGAGGAGTAATTTTAATGGATATAATCACATCACAACTTGGAAATTGTATTTTGTTAGAGCTTCAGAGAATTTACCAAATCGTTTCAATTTTGTAATATACATCTATGGCAAAACTATCCAGATGCTGCAACAAGCACTTCTTCAGAAACTGACTGGAACTGCATAGAAGCACATACCCAGGCTTTTGAACTATTTTAATTTTTCTAAAAAGTGAGTTCTCATAAAGGCTGGAGAACAGAAATAACAGAAAACAAGCTTTACACACCCCAAACATATAAAAACTTCAGCCATTTGTTTGCATAAGTCATCTTTTAGTGCTGAAAAGACTGTGGGGAAATTTACAGATACTGACATTCAGGACAATTGGAATCTTCAGATTTTTAATGATGGAATGATGAACAATCTAATTTTTCTCCTTCTTGTGAACTTGGTTTGCAAGAGGGAAAACAAGTCAACTTTAATAAAATAACTTATTCTGCTTGGGAATAAAGAGTGAGAGGCACAATTTGGTCTGTGTGGAAGGTACAACATTTATTCTACAGATATTCGCTCCATTCTCAATTATTTCTAATGAAAATGGTCTTCCTTTCTAGTACTCCCTGTTTGCTGCAAATCTATATTTTTAAGGCATGAAGCACCAGTAGATATTGTATTCATGTTGGGGGACTATCACAAACCATCTGATTTGATATATTGTCCTAGTTTTACTATGGAGAAATTAAAGTGCAGAAAAATGAAGAAACTTGTTTAAGATGGAGCAGTTAAACAGCAGGGACCAGGAGAATCTCTTCAATATTTCTGCTTTAGCTTTGAAGGTTATTCTACCATATAAAAGCTAACAAAAATGCTCAGCTGACTATTATTATTAATTGTACAGGGCCCTGGACTTAAAACTTCTGAGGAAACACCATCCTAAAGGCAAAAAAAAAAATCCTGAAAAAGTTTATTACATCTTTCTCTAGCCTCTTCAGAGTTTACAGACTACCCTGTTTAGACCACATTTGGCTTCCAGAGGGCCTTCTAAGTAGAAGAGCAAAAGTAATGAAGAGCACAGAAGCAGGGTATTACTTATGACACTGAGCACTGTCAGGACGTCACAGGGTAAAGTCTAACCCATTACACCAAGTTAAACCTTGAGTAGATAAACTGAACTTTAGCTCATTAGAAGGTTTTCATATCTGCTGTGAAAAGAAACCACAGTCAATTATGCATAAAACTTCCTATAGACCCAGGACTACATGTCCTACTGTAATGGTTCTGGTATGCACAGAAAGAAGCAAAGCATAGATGAATTTTTAACTACTTGATATCTCACACACTGCAACAGCAGATGAAGAGGTGAAAGCCAACCTGGTAACAGCAGCAAAATCCCTTAAAGTATGGAGAAAACCAAAGATACCGACCTGCAGTGACAAAAGAGGCCACCAGCAGCTTACACTGACCATAGCAGCTTGAAATCAATAGTGAGCACAATTGCTCCCTGTAGGGATCACATCCACAAAAATCCAGCACAGAGGAGAGAAAGCCTGAGGCAGAATTGCCACACAAGAAGCAGGCCACCAGCCAAGACTTACACTCCTCAAACAGCTGGAACAAGTATCCTCCAACCAGCACCATAAACTCAGAGGAACAACTGGACCAGCATGTCCAGGTGAGTGCCACCACTTACAAGAAATCATTTGAGATTTTACGGCACTCAGCACAGTGCTTCTGCCCTTGTGTCTACCTCACCCCTCAATTTCCCTTGCAACAGAGAAAACAGAATCCAACAGCTAAACTGTTTTCAACAGATCCTCACATCAGGAAGAGGGCCACATCAGGATGCTCAAGGTTTCTACCCTATTAAGCTGCTTGCTTTGCAACTTGTCCTTAAAGAAACCAATATGCTGTTCATAGCTGAGAACAGAACAGAGCTTTTGTTATTAATTGCTAAAAATATTCTTCTGGGGTTGGGGGGAAATACTTCTCTAATTAAGGATCTGTCTGTCTCTAAAAAGCTTGGCTTTAAATCTCCTAGCTAAATAAGGGTTAGAAATATTTCTTAGTACTAATCAAGCTTTTAAAAATGAATACAAGGGATATATTGCTCAAGTGAAACCAGTAAACAATCCCAAACTAACTTTCATGACTCATAAAGTTAAAATTTTACACTAAAAGCAGTCTCTTCCTAGTATATTTATTAACTTCTCTCCCTCTTAAAACTGCAAGATCTAGAACCAACTGCTGCTTATAGGCAAAGAATGGCAAAGTTGCCCCTCTGGCCCACTATGTTACCAACTACACCCATCAAGCCTAGAGGCAAAAGATGTTAACAGAGAGGCAAAAAATGTTAACAGAGTAGTAATTCTACTTCTAATCCCATTAGTGCAACATGACACCTATTATTTAGGTACTTCCATTTTTGCAATTACTTTGTGGATTTAGAGAATCCAATACAGTGTTGATGTTTAGCATATTTATCTATTAAGATAAAGAAAGACAGTATCATTGAACTGGCAGTATATTTGTAACTACAGATTTTGGTTCTTCAGAAAAAGTTTCAGTTCTATTTTTACAAATTATTTTAACAGTACTGCAAACATTTAGTATAAGAAGTCTCTCTGTTCTTCCAGTAGTGGTTACAGAGCCCTCATAAAGAAGAATGAGATGAGTGTGATTTAGAAAACTCCTCACACTAACCTGTTCTGACCAATAGTGGTTTGGAATTTAAAATACCCAGTTTGAAGACTGACCAAATACAGAGAAGTTCTGTAAAGAGGTTAGCTGATAAATAGCCCAAATCCAAATCAGGACTGTAACATTATTTTCCTCACATATTAATGAAATCTCAAACAGGTTCTCTCTGATTTAAGAATATTTTACCTTTAATACTCTTTCCAAAAAACCCCAAACTTGTTTACCCAATCCTCAGATTACTTACTTGCCAACAGAAAGCATAAAAAGACATACCTACACTTGAAGACACAAAGAAAACACTAATACCCAGCTCCCATTTGCTGGTAGGCAATGAAAGAAACATTATCTTTCCTTAATTGCTATACTCACAACATGAACATAGAAGAAAATGAGGATTGACTTCCATTGCACTTTTATGATTTTTCAATGAATAACACTTTACTGACATTAAATTCGTTCTAGTCCATACCTCATTTCAATTAAAAACTCTTTTTCAGCTTTAAAGAGTAAATGGTTCCCACTTTAATGAACCTTTGCACATAATTTATTATTCATAAAAACCTTAGTGGGAAAAGCATCCTGAGGGTTGGTTCGATCTTTGAGCAGTAGAATGAAAGAAGCACTTCTTGCAAGCCTCACTCTTACCTACTCTTCTCAAACCAGCAGAAAGCAAGAGGCTGTTTTTACATTGGGAAAATGTCTATTCCTTCCACTTGCATTTCTCCATCACAAAGAGAAGATAATCACAGGAGATGCAGATTCTGCAGTTACCCTGGGTTACCCTATCAACTAAGGGCTTTTAACCAGTTCTTCCAAGAATCAAATCTTCAAGCTGTATCAAAGTACTAAGAAGCATATTCATCTTCAAATAAGAGGAGCACTAACATTTCAGCCCCATGAAACTTCTTCCCTTCTTTTAGAAAACACATTTTCTGTCATTTTCTCACAGTAATGCTTTCTTCCCAATCTTGCAATATCTCTCTAAATTATTTAGAAAGCAATTCACACTCCAAGAAATCACAGGTATGTGTGGCCATGGATGAGTGCCCAGAAACAGGTTTTGTTGAGTCATCATTATCCAAACTGCAACATCACATTGCCCAAAATTAGAGGTGAGTAATTTTGATCTCTTCCTCCAAACCAAGTTCTATGTCTCTTTTTGCTTTCTCATCTATTCTACCAATATGAGAGTAATTAACACCACCCACACACAGTTCATTCTTCATTTAAGTCAACCCTATAACTTCTTAATAAAAATATATTAAATTAAGTGTAGTTTCAAATATGGCATTAATAACATTGCATTATCACTCCTATTCCTCATGCTCTAAGTAAAGACATCTGGAGAGTTCATAATAGAAATCTAGTTTTTAAGTATTAGTTTTTCAACTTTTAAAAGTCAATCCTCTTATGGCAATTAACCTTACAGATAGCATAGCATATCAGAAAGAAACAAAAAAGGTCTACTTGGAAACTAATGTGAACACCAGAGGAAATTGTTAGATTTACCTACAGTTTAAAGCGGATTAACTCTACTTCTCTAGCAAGATGGCCTAAGCCTTCCCCATAATGTTTAGAATTCAGTCAATTTCAGGACAACAAAGAATTCAATTCATTCCCTTATGCTGACAAGTAAAAGTTCTGACAACAGCAGTGTGGATTAAAGAAGCTACAGGACACCTTTTTAAAAATGAAAGTTTAAACACATATGTTGTTACATGGCTTGGATAGCAGCATATGGCTGTGGTACCATATGGCTATAAGCATATGGGTAGTTCACTTTTTAGTGAACAAAAAGAAGCAGGGTTACTAGTGCTTTACTTCACAAATTCATTTCGCTTCTCTCAGTCACTTGGAGGCTTTTAGCAAGATACAATTCCTGTACCTTTTACTGTCCCCACTTGAAATCCTCATTTGGCAACACAGAAGTAGTAGCAGGTCACTAGAGCATTACAAAGTTTATCTTAAGAACAAGCACAACAAAAATAAGCCCCCCACCCCAAAAAAGCCCAATCAGAAACCCTACAAAAAAAACAACCAACCAAACACCATCTCACCAAGCAGCACAGAATGTTTCAACCCCAGAGGATAGAGTAGAATAACAAAACAGAGCTCAGCCCACGTCTCTCTTTAGATTTGCAGTCAGCTGCTGTAAATTGTCAGCACACCAGTAACCCTCTACAAAATTTATCTATTACCTTGAGATAATGGCAGCCGAGCAGCCATGTCTCACATCGACACAGGTTCAACTGACACAAAGAGCAACCAGAACAGCCAAGCCACCCACCAACAGCAAGGAGAGCTTGCTGTTTTTCTCCCCTCCTGCATACCTGGTTCCTACCAGACTTCTGAATGCTTCCAGCAGCTGAATCAAGACATCACTTGTGTAAGGTGCACTAAATCCACTTCAGAATACAAAAGGATACAGCCTTAGTGCTCCAGTCTGAGTCCCAATGGCCAGTATTTTCTGAACCGGATCAAATGCCAAGGCTGAAGGTTGATAGGGGAAACCATGGCGTACAGTCTAACAGTCAGAGCAGCGCAGTAACAAGCAGAGTCAAGCAGGATACCAAAAATAAACAGAATCAAGACTGTATGTTAGCGAACAGGATCACAATTTAAATTAATCACAATTTTAAAAGGAACTACAAAGCAATTTAATCACAGACTGAGAAAATCACTTGTCTTACACAAACCAGTTACAAAAGATTTTTTAGTCATAATTACTCATTCATCTTCAAGGATCAAGTGACAGACTTTCTGAAACTTAATTTGAATCTTACATTTCTTCTGTATCAACTCAGCATTTCATTTTTTCATCTACCTCATTCCCTGAGTAATCTTATTTTCAGCTCTAACAAAGACGCTAAACTATTAAAATCGGAGATGATCCTAGCAAGTTTGGCAACAAAGCCAGACTTATCATCAGACCTATTACAAACTACTAGACTTGCTTTTCTAAGGATCACTGCAATTTCAAGACAACAGACCCAACATGACAATGCAACCTCTCTCAGTTCAGTGAAGAAAAAAAAATAGCAACTTGAGGTTGACAGAACCAATTTCTCACCCTCTACTTCCCTCAAAGAGAACAGGCAGCCCCAGAATTGACAAAACTAAAATACATCTCATTGAACAAAAACAAAAGCCCTCAACCATGGGATTCTTTCTTAATATGGAGCTATTGGCACATTTAGCTTTTTGGTTAGCCAAGACTAATTTGGTAATTGACCAAGCAATGACTCCATTAAATTTCTCGTGCTACAGTTAATCAGAACTGAGAACATAATACAAGCGCCACCTACTCTTACTTCCACTCTAAATGGAAGCCACACAAATGCCAGCTATTTCTAAGCCTTTAGTTTAAAGCAAAGGTATTTCAGGACCTTATAAACGCACAGCAAACTTCTGATATACTCCTTGTACTTCACTGAAGTTGCAGGCATATCCCACAACTCTCTGTATTTCACAACTGAATAAAGTCTAACTGGCAAGAGCTCTGCTCTTCTCCACATCCTTCATGACCAACTCCTGAGAGCAGCAGAAATGCCTGCAATACCAGAAAAAAAAGAGCAGAGTCCACAAACAAGCTCATCCATGTCAAGCTAGGCCATAGGTGCACTGCAAAGATAAAAATGAGTATTGATATTCCAATCAGCTTTTATTCCTCTTGATACAGCTGATGGTTAATTCGCTGCATCATTTTCTGAAGCGTGCAGACACAAACTGCAGTTATTGTATCACACACAAGCAAATAAATAAATGGGAACTTCATCTCTAGGTAGGATTTGCAATAGCAGCATCACCAACTTGGCAACACACTGCAGTGAAACCACCACAAACATCGAAAGCCTTTTTCAGGCATAAAGGAACAGGATAAATTATTTCCAAATAATGCAGAGGGATAGATGCCCTGTCCTTCGGACCCATTAGCAGAGGCTTCTACTCAAACGCTGCGATAATCAGATCTGCACTACAGCTAAGTATCACTCCTTCCCCCATCCATCCAACTCTTTCTACGAAGCCTTAGTGAACACTGCCAGTATTACTCGCATGAAAGAGCCTAGACGACGACAACCCCCTAAACTCTCCAAGAAAGATGACTAAAGAAATCCAGCAAGACCTGTACAGCTACACTTTCTTCCCGTCTTCGGCCCCGAAAGAATCAATGCAAACAAGTAAAGAGGAGCGGCGGGCAGGCTCGGCCAGGTCAGTACGGAGGAGCAAAGCCCGCAGCGCCCACCGCGGAGCGCGCCCCCTTCCCCGGCCGCCCGCCGGCTCGGGGCTGCAGCATTCATTCACCTTGCAGAGCTGGAAGTGCTCGGACTGGAGCGTCTCCTGGATTTCGGTCTCCCGGTTCCCCGCCTGCTGCTGCTGCGCGGCGGACGACGCCGAGGCGACGGCAGAGACAGCCGTCAGGCCGTCCAGCACCTTCCTGATGTTAAATTTCCTCATGGTCCTCGGCGGCGGCGCTCCCGCTGCCCCGGCCTCGCCGCCGCCGCGCTGTCACGGCCGCGCCGCCCGCCCCGCAGGCGGCAGACGAGCCCCCGCCGGGGAGGGCGGTGCAGGGGCGGCCCGCGCTCGGGGGCGCCGCGCTCCTCCTCGTCCGCGGGGAGGGCGGCGAGCCGTCAGTCCGGCAGCGCAGGGGCGCTTCTCATCGGGGCCCGCGGGCTCGGAGACGGAGACTGGAGCCAAGCAAACAGGAGGCGCTCACCCCACCAAGCGCCGCCACCGCCGGTCCCACGCTCGCCGCCCGCGGCCGCCCCGCGCCCTGCCCGCCGGGGAACGCGGCTCGCCCCGGGCACGGCCGGCCCCGCCCCGGCCGCCCCTCCCGCCGCCGGGGCTGTGCGGGCTGCCTCGCCTCTGCTCCCTGCGGAGCCTCCGCGCCCCCCGCACAGCACAGCACAGCACAGCACAGCACAGCACAGCCCCCTCACATCGCGACAGCCGCCGCTGTCACCGTCCGCGTGCGTGCGCGCGTGTGTGTGCGTGTGCCGGTCCCCTCCCGCCGCCGCAGCCTCTCCCCCCGCGGCAGCAGCAGCGGCGGCAGCAGCAGCAAGCCGCCCGCCCCGCCGCTCGGCTCAGCACCCTCCGCCTCCTCCTTAGAGCTGCGTGTGCCGCCAGCCAGTCACCAGCGGGGCTTCTCCTGGCTGCTGCCAGCGCCTACCGCCGCCCGCCCCCACAACCATCCTCCTCCTCCTCCTGCCGCGGAGGGAGCCTCCCCCGCTTCTCGGTCGCTCCCCCTTGCCTGACAACGCGGAGCGCAGCGCCCCGGGCAGGAGGAGCGGCGGCGGCGATACCGCGGCACCCGGCCCGGCAGCGGCGGGGCTGCCGCTCATGCGCGCTGCGAGCAGCGGCACCCGGATGTGGCGGAGCCGCTCCCCCCGCCCCGCTGCGCCGTGCGGGGGCCGGGGCGGCGTGCGGGGCGGCCGGGCCCGAGCGCTGCGCTCCGGCAGGGCGGAGGTGGCGGCAGGTAACAGGTGGTGGCGGCACGAGGCCGCCGCAGGCTGTGCTGTCCCTGCCGCCGGCGCGGCGCTGGAGGCGCTCGACGGCTGCTGCGGAGCCGGGCTCGGAGCGTGATTTCCCGCGGGACATCCCCCGCGGTGCGCGCCGCGGCCGCAACAGCGCCCGCGGGTCCCGCGGCGGGGCCGTGCGGGGCGGTGGCGGCCGCTGGAGCAGGGACAGCGAGGAGCGGCGACGGGGCTGCGGGAGAGCCCAGAGAAGTGGTGCGATCCCCCCGTACCACTCACCCCGAGCGCCGTGCTGGTGCTGCGGCCCCGGCCCGGGGCACTCCCTGTGCCGCTGGACTGAAGGCTGCGGCCGAGCTGCCCAACACCGCCCGGCGGAGTCAAGGCCAGCCGCCGCAAGGCGAGCGCCGGGGTTACGAAGGTGTTTCCATTCATTCTTATGGCTGCAAAACCAATTTAAACAGTTGGCACAGAGTCAAACGTTTCGTTCTGATCGCCCCTGTTGTACAGTGTTCTGTATTTGCTTTTATTTTTCTTTTACTGCTAGCTTGCAGTTTGTGATTATCTAGTAAATGTTCACAGTGAGTAGATATTATTCGTCTCAGTCATGTTTCTTTATTCATGAAGGTCATAATTATTTGTGACTCGTTATTGAACTTTGCAGCTAAAATTAACTGGTCGGTCATCCCTTTTGGAGGGAAAACTTGCAGAGATGTGAATCAAGACCTTGGCTCACATTTCCTAGCCTCAGCATGAATGCCTTAGCAGTAGAAAGCTCTGCACACTGGAAAATTGTCCTTTCGGGTGATGTTTCCAGCCTGAATGGCCAGGCATGCTGTGTTAGCACAGTGTCCAGTGTTGTAGTGCACTGAGGGATGACCATAATCGGAATGCAGTGGAATAGCTACGATGCAGCCATCTTCATAGCCTCAGAAGTAAAAATCCCACAAACGCCTCTTAAACCTTGTCAGCTCTTTTTAATTTACAGCTGTATTGCCAGCAGGTATATGATGTACAAGCATTTGAAAGAAGCCGAGACAGTTCACATATTCTTGCACAGCACTGTTCCTTTGTGTCACTAGGACTGTTGGACATTTTCTGAAATCATCTCAGTAAAATGCGAAAGAATGCTTCCAAAGATGGCAAAAGTCCTAGGAAAAAGAAAGAAGTAGACTTAAGTAAGGTTCAGTAAATACCTGATGTAAAAATCAGCTTAATTTTAAGAGGTAGATATGTGCAGTTTCAGTATGTCTTTAATTATCTGTAACATATTTTAGCTAACTCTGTATAAATTACAGAAGTAATATCTGTTTTCCCATCTATTCACACATGCTTATTATAACACACTGAACGGGGAAGAAAACTTGCAGAACTTGGCCATGTTTGAATGGTAAATATAAACTGTTACAGGTAAAGACAGGTACATGTATAGCTTTAAGAATGTAAGTTATAGTCCCTTTGAGTCCTCCTGTTCAGCATATTTTGGGCTAGGCTCTGCAAACACTCCTAGATATAACTTTGATAGCACAACTACCCTGATTTGTTATAGGAATATTAATCACAGCAACAAACACCTCAAAACTGGGTGACAAAGGACATTAAAAGATCTCTTTTTGTATACTGCAGTCTCTTTCTTACTCTCTATGTACTTGGCCTATGAATGCATTCTCTATTTGGACTGCACATTTTTAGATGAAAGATGGGATTTGATTTTCAGTTTTCATTAGCTCCTAAGAGGAGGACCTTATTCATTATTGCAACATTGTATCAATACCTGCAAACATTGAAACAAGCGATACAACATACACTAGGTTGGACCAATGCTGGTTCTCCCTGCCTCTTTCAGGTTGATGCCATTCAAGGAATGAGTGTTTTCTGGGATTTCATCTCTTCCTGTAAAAATGTTTTAAATAATTTTCTCCAGCGAATTAGTGAAAAAAATTGTTGGGTTCACTGGAACATGAATTGTAACAGTAATAGGCTTTTTAATATCATAGTTCAGTGAATATCCTCTTTATATCAGGATTTAGCTGCTGTATTTGAGAGCTTCTTTGGGCCCTTCAGCACTTACACAATAACCACATCCTGTTTTACAAACAAGGCCACTCTTCTTAACCTCCTATCCTACATGTTGCCCACTCAGACCTTCCAGCCTCCAGCATCAGAAATCACTTGCCATTTTATACCACGGTCCAAAGTCCAGTATCTTGCACAGCTAGACAAGAAGCAGTCAGACCCAGCTAGTGTGCAACACTGTTGTACTCAACTATGACAGAGTCCAGCTGGAACAGAGCCAGCATTAAATGTTCACGAATTTCTTGGGCCCCAGCAGTGCTGTGGAAATCCCCACCAAATGAATTCAAATGACTCCACGTGGCTTAGGTTTTCTTTGCCTGTCATTTCTTACTGATCTTGTTATCTAAGCTGCTCAAAAATGAGAGAGGGGATCACTTGCTCATTTCTTGATTGATATTCTACAGATAGCACATAAACAGCCACTGTTCCTCATAGGTATCTGAGACAATGGGGCATGAAGTGTTGTCCTATATATCAGTGCAATCCCACAGACCATAAGTTAGTGTAGGTCAGACTTGTTGGGTCTTTTGCCTCAAGATATTCACAGTAACTTCACAGATGACTGTAGGGTGTAGTTAGCATTGTGCTTATGAGCCTTCTTGGTTGGTTTTGGGGGGGTTGTTTGTTTGTTTTTGTGGGGAGATGTATCACTAGTGTTACCTTGAAGAAGAAAGGCATGATTGTAGTCCCACACAAGCCAGAATGAGTAAAAGCCCACCCAATTATACTGTATTCTAAGATTTATTGAAATAATCAAGACAAGTGGGTAAGCAACGAAGTAAATGGTCCGCACATGATGTTTGTCCTCAGTTTGTACATGAGCCCCAAAAGCGTTGTGTCCAAAGAAGGCTGCAGGGAATTTTCACACCATGGTGATTATACTCAGCGTATATGAGAAATGGATCATCAGAAGTGACCTCAAGATCCCTGCTTGGCCTCTAACAACACTAAAGCTTTTGAAAGTCAGTCAATCCAGACTTTGAAGTCCAAGAAGCATGCTTAACTTTCCTGAGAATTTCTTAATGGTGCTTAGTCACTGCAGTCAGGATCGATTGAGCCTAGCCAAACATTTCCTCGCCATAAATAGAAAGAAACTTGGAAACATTTCTGGACTAATATTCAGGTTGTTCTACTCAAATGTATTGGATAGGCCAGTGTAACCACAGCTCCAAGTAAGTTTTGGAATCTTTCCTGCCTGCTGGGAAACTGCTCAAGCTTTCTAGATTTAGAGCTGTTGCCAAACAAACATCTGTGATTTTTTTTTCCCACAATAATCTGTACTGGTGACAAATCCTAAGGAGGACTTCCAGCTGCAGGTGAGCTTTTTTATTTTTCTGCAGCTTGGTTTGAATAAGCCATAAACGAGACAGAAACTAACAGTATGTGTCAATTAGCTGGTCAGCTCCAGGGAAAAAACTATGCTCGTGTTCTCCATAACCACAGCTGGAGGTGAATTGTCTACTGTTTGTAAATTCCCCCATTTCAGAAATATCCTGATTGACCATGCCTACACCGATAAGATTAATTTCTCCATCGGGAAGCCTGTGTGGTCTTTGGCAGGCACACAGATCATGGGGCATCTGGAATAAAAGACCGGTGGAACAGTGTAAGTAGCACTCATATATGGATGCCATCAGGCTGTATGGACATACATGACAGAGAGAGGGCACATCCTGCTGCTGCAGAGTCTGCACCAAAATTCCTGCACGTTCAGTTTGGGTCAGCAAATAGAATGACAGGTGCATACATTGGTTGTTGAAACATGAGTTGGCAGGGCTCTACAGCACTGACCTATGCAATCAGCATAGCAAATAATATGTAAGTGTCTATGTAGCTGTTGTGCAGAGCTATAGCATGGCAGAAGAAAGGCATGGATGTCTTGGAAGAGTTCAAGGAATTGTTGCCAGTTGAGCACTCTGGGTCTCTGACTGCTGGCAACTACCAATGACAAGAGGTGAACAGCTGTGATGCACGAGCAAAGGAGAGTACATAACGCAAAAGGGAGGAATGACAGCAGCACTGCAGGATAGAAACATGAGAAAGGTTGTGCAGCATTCTCCTCAGTATCTCACATGCTTTTTTGCACCTTTGTCTCACCACTGTCATGCTGGACCAGACAAAGGTGGAGTCAGCTATTAAACTGTGCACTAAAATTTACTGCATCTAATGAAAATATGTGTATTACTGATTATTGAAGTGCAGTGTTGTACTTAGGCTCGTAAAATTCACATCTGTTATGCTTTGGATCTGATCCTTTGTCAATTTATTCCATTCCTTACTAATTATAACTTTTATGGATAGTTTTTTTGTGTATGAGTTGATTTCATAATATTTATCTCCAACTGAAGGGGTTTCAGTCTCTGTATTTTTAGGTAAATCATTATTCAGGTACTGTTAGTGGATGGTCAAAATTTACAGGGGGAGCAGGTTATACACACATTCAACACTTAGGTTTTCTTAATGTATTGTAGTTCTTCTGATGCCAAAGTAAAATTACAAATAATGATACTAAGGAATTTCTAATTTTAACATGATCTATGTAAAATTGCAAATAATCATACTGAGGAATTTCTAATTTTAACACGATTTATGCAATCACTTCAACATGTAATTAACCTGATGTTTTCTTCAATTCAATCCAGGCACCTTCTTAGCAGTACGTATAAGATTAAGCTACATCCCAAGAAGACACAATTTACTCCACTGACAGAATGACATACTTTGTATAATTTGTATAATTTGCATCATTACTTGCCTTTTATCGTATTGCTTCTGTAGTTCCATCTATTCTGATGGATATTTGAGACATATTAATGCACAGTCATATTAGCACAGAATAACTGAGGTGAGAAGGGATGTCTGGTGATCATCTGGTCCACTGGTCTACTCATGAATTAGGTCCAACTTCAAAGTCAGAGCATGTTGCTTACAGTCATGTCTAATTTTTGAATGCTTCCCAAGATGGAGATTCTTTAACCTCTGGGGTTTTTTTGCTTTATTACAAAATAAAATTACAATTTCACATTCCTTGTCCAGCGTTTCTCTTTTCCCAGTTTTACATTAAGAGCAGGCCTAAGTCAGTATTAAAACCTCAGACATACAATGCTAGTCAGAACAGGTTTTTAGTAATTTAAGGCTGTTATCCACCTGGAAAAATATGGGCCAATAATTTACTGAATAAAGAATATCCTTTTATATGGATTTATCATACAGATTTTATAGTTTTCAGTTAAGTATAATACAAATGCTTCTTATTACAGTGCTACTTTTTGTCCTGTATGAAGTAAATATGAAATACAATCTGTCTCCATTAAAAGACAGCAAAGTATTAGAAGTGAAATCAACAAAAGCTTTACAAAATAGCTAAATTAAGATGAAGTATGAGTGTCTGCCAAGTGAGGAAGGTTCATTTTGTACTAAATGAATTAAAGCTAAAATATGATGGACAAAACTAATTTATCCATTCTGAAAACAGAATTATAATGGTGCAATGTCTTTCAAATATAGTGATCTGTTTATATGCAGTATTTTGTGTGAAGTGTAGCATTTCAGACAGGATCTTTCATCGGCAAATCATTTAAAGTGATTGTCCAATGCAAGAAAAAGATTACTTTTTTTTACTGTTATTCTATGTACAATGCATTAGTTGAAAGGTCTGTAGTTTAACAATTTAGACAAGTACTCAGACTACAGAAACATTAGGCCTTTGTTAAAAATGGCCACTGTTTCACTGTTTTTCTTCTTGCTTTAAATGAAAAGTGGTCAGTTACCTAAACTGCAAGGCTAAGCAAGCAAGTGAACAATCCCTTTAAAGATGTTGAAGCTAGAAGATCAAAAATGCATCAATGTTTCATTCAATTTTATGCTTTTTTTTTTAAATGCAGTTATCTTTATCCATGTTACCATCTTTCTGTAAATGTAAAGCCTTCTTCAGTATAATAACAACACATATATATATTTAAATTTTATTATTAGCTCCATCCTGTGAGAAAATTTCAGATATCAAGACAATGAAAAGATTTACCACAAAAGTATAAGCATTCTAACATGCATTCTAGCATGCTCTAAACTTCATATGCCTCTTTTTGCATCTTTCCCCCCTCCCTCCCAACTGGTGAGACAGGAGGTAAAATGCAAGGACAGCTGAGACATTTCAAAGAAGATGCTGGTGTGCTCCAATTTAAGAACAACATAATAATCTGAAATTAATGAGCTAAATAATTGTTTCAGAGAAATTAAATGGGTAGCAAGACAAATGGGTCTTAAGAGAAACCTAGAATATGCAGGATTCCAATTTATTAAAGTCATTGATCCTGGCGATTCTCATTTTTCCCATTCTTTAAATTTTTTAGGGTCTGTCCCAAGACAGTACTAGTCAGTGAGCTTCTTGAGTTGGTTTTAGATCCAACAGATGACTTAGTCTAAGACTTTTTGAAGTCCTAATTGAAGCAATTGAACTTTGACATGAATAGATGATTCAATTGAAATCTAGAGGAAATTGTAAGCTTTAACTAGATCATCTCAGTAAGCGCTATAGTGCATGGCATTGTCGTGACCAAAATTCAGACCTGTTGCTGAGATTGGGTTCAGCAACTTGATGTATTATCACGCTTTTCAGCTTTACTTCAGGCAAGGTGTGTGAGAAATCATTACTATCTGCTCCTTCAAATGTCCCTCTGAGTCATCATCCCTTCTGCTGTAGCACTCCAGTCAGACTGGTTCCAGCATCAGTTAGGAACAGCCAACATTTGTTAAATTATACCTATATTTTATAGTCCATTACCATGCAGATGCTCAGTTTGAAAAGATGTTTCTTAAGTAACAGTGGGAAAAAACTTGACACAGAGGCCCTCCCCCTCCTTAGGCAAGACAGACAGGTTAATGGGAAAAAAGAGATTGCCTTAATTTTAGCAACTGGAAATTGAGATACATACACAAGGGGAGCAGTGCTGGTTTAGTTGTGCAAGTCTGTGGTACAGTCTGTACTGCTGCGTGCAGCTGTGCCTAAATTACAACCTGCAGTAGGAGCCGTTTAATTTGCATTAGTTTTGTATCTCTCCCCTTGCACAGAGAGCAAGAAACTTCCCTGGAACAATGTTGAGGTGTGTCTGAAAGAAGCCCAGAGGCTGCTGGCACAGCCTGAGGTTACCCACAGCTCTGTCTCCCAGCTAGGGAGTGGAGATCAGTTTTCCCTCTCCATGGCCAGCCCCGCTCCCTCAGTCCTCAGCGCACAGCTCCTCATGGAGCCTGAGTGAGCCTTACTTACATTCTGAAGGTTTTAAGGCAAAAATAGCAGCTAAGCCTTTGAAAAACACTCTATATCCCTCTCCATTCCCCATCCCTGTAAGTATCCAAGGCCCAGATGGTCAGAGCTTTGAGCAACCTGGTCTAGTGGAAGGTGTCTGCCCATGGCAGAGTGGTTGGGACGACATGATCTTTGAACTCCCTTCCAGCCCAATGTTTTTCTGTGATGATAAATACTGAACTGCAGTAACTCTGGGCCATGAAGGTTTAATTGTAAAGATGGTTTGATACATAGTCAGGGCACTGTGTGAGGGCTGGTGGCTCTGTGGGTCATCGATGGCTGCTTATGGGACTCCACTGGCACAGCCTGGCAACCAGGGTGTGAGACACCCACCAGCCAGGAGCAGGTGGCCATGAGGCCCTGGGGCAGCCCCAGACCTGGGCACCACGGAAAACTTCCATGGGGATATGCCAAGGCTGGGCTGGGACAGGGGCCCATGGCTGCACAGGCCTATGTCGAGCTGCAGAATGGCCTTGCTGCAGCATTTCTGGGGAAGGATTTGATGGCTCCAGGTGCTGACATGGGGTCCTGTGTCATGGGGAGCCCTGGGGGCTGGCAGGGACAGTCAGGGCTGGGAGTGCTCCCAAGGCTTTGGCATTTTTACACCTACATCTAGAGTAACAATTCATATCTGAAGAGCAGTCTTATGTCCCATGGAAATGTTTTTCTGTGTCATGAATATTTTTGTCTAGAAGTCCAGCAAAAGCAAATTTTTTTCAAGATAAAGGTACATCCCATAAATAACCATTATATCAAGTATCAGTGAGTTATTTTCTTGCTCTATATTTATAATTTGCTGATATATTCTCCATATATCAGCTGATATATTCACGACTTCTGCCTTCCTCCTGCATTCAGGTTTGGAAACAGTCCTGGACATACTGAATGTCCAGAATCCCCTAGAGCCACCACATACTAGAAGCCACCACATGCTTAAAAGATTAATGAGGCTGCTCTGTCTTTAAGTAAGCGCTTTGAAATACTTTTATCTGTCTTACTGATCCCACAGTAAACACAGGATTTTAGAATCAAGAACTTAGGCCATGAACAGTATTTTCAAAGAATTATTCTATTAAAATAGTTTAAGCATAAATTTAGTGAAGTCTATATCTAACAGATGGAGTCTTAACGCCTGTGACTTTGGAGCTTTCAGGTGTTGACAGATGTATTGAAAACGCGTCCTCCCCAAAAAAAAGCATATTAGGCTTTTATCATAAAGTAACTTCAGCTCTGCTGAAATGGAACATACAAGCATTACCAAACATTGCCTTAAACCCCCCTGTGTATGAAACTGTTCACATAATGCTGAGGAAGAACACTTTGTTCCTCACACCTTTTGAAAGAATAGTATCTTTGAGCTAAGTAAACGATTAAGTAAAATAAGAAGTTTATCTCCCTATTATGATCTGCATAGGTTCTTATTATTGCTATCCAGTTCTGCATTCAGCACACTAACTCTCATATATCATATGCAGCCTGTTTTCTCTCAGTGTCTACAGAAAATTATGTGAGCAGTACAATTCTTCCCTTTGGTAGTTCTCTTTGAGGTGGAGAGTTAGTTGCACACATCTGCTGCTGTATTTTTGTACAAGAGAAGGTTTGATCAAAGAAATATGCCTTACACTTCAGCAGAAAATGAAAATATTTGTGACAATACATATTTAATTTAGTGAAGAAATAGGTCTTTGTGTAAACAATAAAGGCAAAGCTTTCTTTAAGGTGAAAGTAGAGAGAAATTTTTCATCCGTCAATGTACATAGAGTAAGTAAATACATGAATAGCAGTGTTGTTTAAACAGATTTTCCCCATAGAACTCTTGCTACCAAACATAGCAACCATAGGACAGTTCAAGCAGTGAAATGTATGCCCAGTAAAAGTAAAACATTCTAAAAGTTAATAGGACCTAATTATCCTCATATATTTTCATGCTGAAAAAAATCAAAATTAAACAAATTAAAAGAAGAGCATAATTAGGTGAAAGCAAGACTGCTTTGCTTGTCATATGTTTTGAAAATTATCTTAACCTACTACTACCTAATATTTAGTTTCTAAAGTAATTATGAGTATTGTGTAGTGTCTGTGCAATAAACATACAACTTTAAACAGGATTTAGATACCCCACTTTCTCCAGTCAGATCAAAATGGGTATTTCTCTTGGATAATACGAAGTATGCAAGTGGGTAAAAAATAGAGTAATCTGGATGTCAGAGACTTACAGCTCCAGTGGATTAACAGACAAACACATCCCAAAACTGAAGAGCCTTTGGTGGAGGTCTCTTCTTTCATCTCCTTCCTGTTTGAAAGTGGAATTGTCTGTACTTCAGGTGATCTCAGCTGCACAGTATCCCATGAGTGAGAACTATGCTAAGGATTGTGTAACCCTCCACTGCCCTATAATTTAATGAATTTTTCACTTAGTCTTCTTTTATTCAACACTTATACCCCTCAGCTCTTCATTTTATTGCTCTGGTTTAGAAGTCCTATTCCTTTCATGTTGCCTAAGCTAGGCTTTAAAATGGAATAAAATGCAGGGAGTTGTGTCTTGCATTACATATAATTATTGCTTTTCTCATAGTGTATGAATTTCTTTTCCTTCCCAACACAGAGCACACACTGTAGGAAAAAAAACCCAAACAAGCAAAGAAACAACAAAAAAACCCAAACAAACACAACAACAACAACAGAACCACCAAAAAACCCACCCACAAAGAAACCCAACCAAAACTCAAAAAACCTATCAGAAATTAAAATAATGGATCTGAATTTATATACCTTATACATGGAAAACCTAAACATCATAGGAGACGGTTTTTAAAGAAAAGAAGAGCACTCTTTCTTTCTGAAGTATCTTTGTATACCTATGAATTATTTTATATGTCTAAGATTACGCTAAAAATATTTGCTTTCTTGACCTTACAGCTGAGAGCAGCTTCAAGGCAAAGAATTTATCTTTAACAGAGAAAAACCCCTCTACAAATAAAGTGAATAACCCTCCCCAGCTTTACTGTCTGGAATAATTTAGTGAAATGTAGGTTGCCAGAGATAAAGGAAAACTTGGTTTGTTTTATTTAGTTTCTAATGATGTCCGTCTATCAGCTATTATGTAAAAAAAGTGATTGAGTAGACCTGTATAAAAGACAAAAAATGAAAGCAAAGAAACACCTCAGATACAAGTAGCAACTTGAAAACAATAATAATGTTAACAAAATATTTCAACATATTAATATGTGTATTTACATGTATTTATTAATGATCTTGAAAAGACAGTTTACAGCATCTAGGCAAGACAAGTAGTCAGAAGATTTCACAAAACTAAAAAGAGCCATATGATTAGCAAAATAAAATGCTTGTAAATTAATATATACAGTGGGAAAATTTCAAATAAATATATGAATATTTCTTTTCATGTTTTAAATTACCGGCATCATGCCTGTAGAAAGCTCAGGGAGAAGTTATGATTGGTAATAGCAAACCAATGGAATGCATTTCTAAATTTCTAGAAAATACTAATGCATAGTGCACGGAGAGTGAACTTTATCATTGTAAGCACTATTGTAAAATGAAAATAGGTAAGGAGAATCTGACTTGTTTAGGAGAACTGCAAGGCACTGGAGAATAAGTCTACATCACTGAGGAAAGAGAACTCAAGAAAGCATTACTTATATACAATAATAGTGAAAAAGAGAAGATTACGAGGGGTTATGAGAAGGGGATATGTCTATACTTGATATAAAAATGGAAAAATTTTAAAAATGGGAAATACTGAATTAAGAGCTAACAAATTAAAAATTGACATCGGGCTATATCTCTAATACTATACCAAATGAAGCGGTGTAATTTAATAGAAAAAAAAATGATCAGCCAAGAACTGTGAAAGATTTTTGAAGGTATTTGGATGATTAATAAGCACATCCTCTGATAATTAGCCGACAACTCTGAAAAATAATGCATGTAGACACTCATGACCAAATTAATCAGAATTTTGCTGGAGTAGGGAAGGAATTGCTTCTACTGAGGGATGAGTTGCATTTCTTCATTTTGGAGGTTTTTTTCTAACATCCTGTCCTGAATTGTTCGCTGCCAGACACAAGATTATATATCCCACTGATTTAATTCCATTGGTAAAATGCTGTTCTACTCCTAAGTAAGGCAACATTTATTTATATTGTCATAGCCTTTTTACTTTTGGCTGAGTTTCTTTGTGTTTACAATATTTATAAGTATCTAGATTTCTGCATTGTTAGCAATTCCCTGATTTATGGTATTTCCCTTCATATTTTGGAACAAGCATTTCCCATCCTCTAAACAATATGAATGGGACAATTAATAACTTTCTAAATAATAGAAATTAGAAACATTGCCTGTATTGTTTATATATGTTTGAGAAACTATGTTAAAATTACCTATATTATGCAAACACCACATCTGACCTTTAAAAACTTTAAAATATTTGGACAAGAATCCTGGAATACACTTGAAATTCAAGCAGCACTTATGCCTGGATATTTTCACGAAATTTTCAGTGTCTAAAAGGAAATGTCTGTTTCTGCGAAATATTTGCTGTGTTTCAGGATTGAAGGGAGTTATGAAGGATGTGAACTTTTAACTCTAAAAGCTTTTTACAGACCATTGAATGTACATATAGTTCTTTAAATATCTTTTATTGTATTATAGGTTTAGCATTCAGATAAGACCACTCAGCATTTAGATTCAGACCATTCAGATCTATAATTTTAACAGCATATGTGAGTTTTTTCTGCTGCGTTGAGATTTGAGAGTGAGCACTGTAGTGGTTATTTCACTTACAAGTTTTCATATTATCACAATGCTTTTTTCACACCAAAATATTGCAAAGAAATTTACCCTTGAACTATTTGCATCAAAGCAAGCAAATACTTTGTGATAGATAGATAGATAGATAGATAGATAGATAGATAGATAGATAGATAGATAGATAGACAGACAGCGTTTTATATATACATTTGTTTTGGGTGAATGTTTTTATTGTGGGGATTAGTAATCAAAATATGAAGAAAAAGAGTGAATCAAATGCTAATCTGAAAAAATCAGGGAATCATGCCCTGGAGGCATGAGATTCAGGCCTTGAAGGGCTGCATTTCCCAATGGTAGGATAGCTCACATAAGAAATTCCTGCCACTGGATATAACTGAATTCAACACAGATATAAAGCAGGAGTTACTCCATCATTTTTCAGATACTAGAGTGGCACAAACTATAAAACCCCTAATCAGAGAGAGAAAATTGGTTTTTGATAGGTGTGTTGACTGAAGCCTGCAGCTGTCACTGATCAATTGCCTTGGAGTTTTTCTAGGTTGCCCAGGGTTCAGAATGAATATCCTAAAAGCAACTCCTCCCTTACCCTGAAAGTAAAACTCAGTGTTTAGGTAAAAGCTAATGTGCTGTCAAAGGACAGGGCAAAAAAAAATATTTACTTCCCAACACTCCTTTCTACCACAAACTTCTCTTTTGGACTGAACTGTTCCTTGCTTTCAGATCTGGCAAAGGAATGAAAAAGTGAGAATTTGTGTTTAAAGAAAAAGCATTGAAGAGCTTAAATACCCTATGAAAGTAGGAATCCCCTTGAGTTTTTCGTGCAACACATAAAATGAGACGAGTCAAAAGAGAGTACAGGCAGTTCTCCTGGGGAGGGTTCGAAGAACAAATCAATTCTCTAGCCATCTGGAATCCCCTTATACACCTGTATAAGCCAGACATGCATTACAGTCAATGGTGTGAAGACCCAAAACATCAGGACAATTACTTCTGATCCTTACTGTGGGAATACCTTCCATCAAGCCTAATATTCTCTTAGTCTGTACAGTCTGATTAAGACAAAATAAAATGAAGTCTCGGTAGGTGTCTATACTTAGCCTTCCAACACCATTTGAGACACCTCTATGAAGGGAACAGGTACTAGGCAGGACAATGATTTGTGAACCTGTTGGTATCCAAAGAGAGCTGAGAGGAAGATATAACTATTGCATGCTTGAGCATGGTCAGTATGAAAGGAGGCATTAACAATTCTTAGCAGTAATATCTCTCTGATTATTAGTGTGTCTTTGCTAACTTTAGTCAGCCATGAAGAACATAATGATGGTGAGATGGTGCATAGTGATGTAGGTCTGAATTTTTAAATAGAAACTCTCTGTGTGACAAATGATGTATTAACTTTAACTTGGACTGAGTCTTTAATATCCTGCCCAGTGAAAGAATCTCAGAAGTCTTATGGGGAGTAGCAAATTTCCAGACAACTTTCTCATGAGTCTTTAGAGTTTTCTCAGTTTGATCTTGCAGCTGGTAAGGAAATGAGTAAATTTTGAGGAGTGAACAGCCTCCCAAATCTGTGTTTTACTTTCCTAAATATACCAAGAGACCAGTGTGGCAGTTGTTGCAGTCTCTGCACTGGAAATCGTACTTCACTTATCTGCAGTTGAGAATAATATAAAAAATAAATTTTTTCCTAAGAAAACTTCCTTTTTCTTATGAAAAATATTAGGAATATGCACTTTTCAAAAAGATAATGTGAACTTTACAAAACTGGTGCCTCTTGATATTCATGTAATAAATGACTTTTTTTTAAAATATTGCATTTGCAAGGCTTGTGTTCAAATTTTTTGATTCTGTTCTGAAAATTAGAATTCCGTGTCTATTGACCATCTGTGCTTTTTTTCTTTTAACTAAAATTTGCCAGATTTATAGATAAAGTCTTTCCTAATTGGCAGCAAAGCCAAAACTACTTTGGAGATGTGGAAACCAAGACTGATGTTTTACTGACTCACATATAATGATAATGGACCACCTCCTGGCACCCTAAGCATAACAGAAATAGTTGGTTTGCCTCTAATTACACTGTTTTAATCACACAGTACATAAGGAAAATGGAATAAGTGCTTTGATTATTGACAATGTAAAACCTGGCTCATTTTTCTCATTGTCTTATTGGAGCTGTGACAAGAGCTAAGAAATAAAACGCATATTGTACAAAAGTTGATGTGATATGGCTGACTAAAAGCAGAGAACACAGCTGAAGTGGTCCCCCATGGCAAAAAATAGAATAGAGATCCCAAAATCTGAACCTAGCTAAATAAGTGTTAATATTAGGCTGTTGAACAACAGGAAGTTTCAGTGCCTATTCCACTTAGGAGAAAGAATGCAAACATGCTTACATTTACCTCTAAAATAACAAAAGACGATCTTTTCACAATAATTATTTTTTAATGCTACTGCATAGCAAATATTTTTTTAACTTATGCAACATAGAAGCCAAGACGATCTCAGTAAATATGGGCACAATCTTACCACAGGCCACTGCCAAGCCTAATAAAATTCTCTAAGACATCATTCAGCATTGTATGCCTTTGATAGACACATTTTAGGCACCAAACCCATTATCACTATAAAACTAATAAGTTGTTTGTCTTGAGCAAATTTTAAGAGGTCATAAGTTTTTTTTCCACATCTGTAAGGAAAATAGTCAAAATACTAATGGATGGAGTGTTGGCATTCATCAGGGCTTTAGCCTAAAACAATAGCTGTAAGCTATTTTGCTATGAGCTCCATTTCTCAAAGCTATGTTATGTTTCCAAATACTATTATTTCAGAATACCCACATTTTGTTAGTAGCTTCCTATTCTTATCCTAAGTGGTTGCTTTCCAAGGAAGTTCTGGACTGATATCCAACAGATTAAAGGTATTTGGCTGCTCAGCTTGGTTTTTTCCTCTCTTAATTTTACTGAGCAGATACCTCACCATTCTCATGGAAGATATTGAAGCAGGAAGAGTGAGGACAAGGGGCACAGGGTACATCTTATGTCTCCTGGACAGGCTGAGCCATTTCTTGACTTTTTCCTGCTGTTGTAATGCATTTTTGAGTTCACAAATATTACACTTCTGAGGGAATGATGACTTTTGTTTGCAGCTTCCAGAAAAAGAAGTGCCCTTTGTTTGCAGCCTGTCAATAGAATGACCTTTCCCTCCTGCCAATTTATGCTCAAGAACTACACGTGATTGTTTTGCCTTTGCTGCGTGTTTTAAGATCTTCCAAATTTGTTTGATCAATGGTTCAGAAGCTTTCAAACTGACATGAGAAAATACGCATTTTTGCAGACTCATTTTCAGTTGGATCTGAAGCAGCTGAAGTTAGAGATCAGCAAGAATTATCTGTACTTAATGAAGGAAACCTGCTGAATTTCTATAAATGCTTGCCTATGACACATATCCAGAGTTATATAAGCAGTCTGCCATTTATGCAATCTGCTTTGGCAATATTTATATTTGTATTCAAATCTTCCTTGTTAAAATAAATCAAAACCTTGTAATTGCATATTAGTCAATAACCTGCCTTTTGGAATGTTACCTCAAAGGCAACAACTGCCTTCAAAAGCTGCTATCAGGTTTTCAGAGTTGGTGTAGCCAGCAATACTTTCTTCCCCCTATGTTCAAAGCAGATGCTGTCTTTGTAGTTAATGAAACAATGCAGATGCACCAAAATTCCCTATATCTTCAACAAAAATTTGTAAAGTAACTTCAGATGCATTCCTGCCTGTGTGACTATGTGGTAGGTATAGATGTACTCGAATGATTTTGCCTGTACTCCAAGTTCTCTGGCAATCACATGGCCATATTAGCATGGCATTGTATCCAAGCTACAAATCTCTGCTAAGCAGCAGCATATGTTACCCCGAGCACATGTCACATGTTAGCACTGTGATGCTGCTCCTTATCTGCATCTGAGCACTGTAGGTCTCCTACCAATCTCTTCTTTCTCTGAAGATCAATGCGAAATTGACGTTAGGCCCTCTGAAATGCTCCGTACTGACAGCACGTTTCCCATCAGCAGGATCTGTTATCTCCTGTTGCACTGGGTAATGGCCAAGACCATCTACAGTGGAAGCTTGGACATGTAATGCTCTAGCCTACATGCAACCAGTGATGCCAGCTGTGGGTATCTCAAGTGTTTTTAAAAAACACACCTTAGAAACAACTGCCTGCACTACTACATGTGTTCTTTGAGTGACAGGAAGCAGGGATCAGATTTTTTGGTGATTTTATAGAGGACTATTTGTTTGGTGGCACAACACCTGTCCACTAAGGTTTCTGATTTTTGATAGATTTTAGCAAGTGGCATGCTCCATGCTGTGCACAGGATGGATCACTTGCTTAATTTGCCAAGTCAGGGGCCATGGCTGCATTACATATATTACATATTAATCGATCTGCACTTCCCTATTGATCTCAAATATAAAAATCTACATTATGTAAATTTCCTGAAAGCTAGGACACATGCAGAACTCACAAATCTAATTTTCTCACAGAGGGTAGGTTTTACATCAAAGAGCAATGTCAAAGGTGAAGTCCCTTAGCCCCATAGAAAAATGTTGAAGAGAATTTTAACCAAACATGAAGATCAAACATGTAGTTATAGCACTGTAAGTTGTTGTGCTGGGGTGAGTTTGGGTGGTGTCTCTGAGCCCTTGATAGCCTGTGACCAATAGCTGAATTCCTCTTGCCTTATATGTGGCATCTCACAGAGATGTGCTGTCCTAACTATGCCTTTCAGCTGTGTTTTGATGAAGGCCATGCTGCCCTTCTACCATCTGGCAGTTGCACCACGACCACTTCCAAAAGCATCTTAAAATATTATCAGCTCACTCAGTAATTCAGAGGTCATGCCAGTGTTGTTTGCAGCCAAACATGTATTTAGCACAGGCTAAGTGAACCTTTGCTTTCAGGCAATTACAGCTTTGATGCAGTGGCATCCTAAACTAACTCTCCATTCTTTTCACTGAGTCAATGGTCTGCTGCTGCTGCTGCTGCTTCTGCCCAGAGGGTTCTGGTAGCTTCAGCTGCATAAACTCTTGCCTGAATTTGCTTTCTGATGGCAAGCACTAAAACACTTGGCTCATCAGAATTTGCTCTAGAGGATGGCAGTAAGCACTCCCACAGGTGGGCAAAGATCTTTCCTGGAAATTGTAGGGACCACCCTTCAGCTTTTTATTGCAGCCTTTGAAGGGAGAGTGTTGCCTGAATTGAGAATGTTTCTCCCTCACTGCATTTCAGTGCTAAGTGCCAGTGATTAAAGGCCAATGTTTGAGGGCATAGCTCTCAAACAAACATGGTCTGTCACATTAGGACACAATTCAAAAAGTTGCTCAACTGTTAGTTTCTGGTTCTTGGGTAAGTACTGATGAAACACAGTTCAGGTATTTCTAGTCCCTGAAGTTGACTTTGCCTTAAACAGATTGGATTACCCGAGCAGCTACTTGGAGAGGAACAGTAAGCAAAGAGGCAGTAAACATCATAATCCTAAACAACTCCCAGTTGCACTTACCAAGATTACAGTCTTCCCTCCCCCCACAATTTCAGTGTCCATCTATCAAGACGTGCATTTTTGGAGCAAGTGTTGGTACATCTGCTTGTTATTGGCACTTTCCATATTTCTACTCAGAGTGACATTGCACTGGAGAGCTGTCATGTTTGTGCCTATTGAGAGGCCTCAGAATGAGATTTTGTGCCAAAATACAAGGGTATGTGACTTACTACAGGTGTCAGGTTTGCCCTGAAAAATTTTATGAGATGCTCTCTCTACTACTTTAAGATCCTGTAGCACCTTCATGGCTGTGTCTTGAACTCAGGCTCTGAACATCTGGGATGTTAGGTGGAAGCAGGTGCTAGTGGATGGAGAAAAATGATATATCTATAGTGCAAAAAGGAGCATGGTCCACACTGTAGTCTTATCAGCACAGTGTCATCCTCAACTCATTGGGCTTGCTGAGATGTAAAGCTTATTAGTTCATGCACATTGGCTTCCTTTCACAGGCAGGCTGCTTCCTGAGGCTAAACCAGCATGCTGGCACATGTGCTCACCATATTGTCATATCAGCTCATTTGGCAGAGCTCAGACACTCGTGCACTCATCTCCGTGTGCGCTGTAGCTCCACTCCAGGTATCTGGGAGAGTAACTAATGACTGACCAGTGGCTCTTTCCACCAGTACATCCATGGTGCTGGTAAGCATCTACAGCCCTGTCCTTACTGCCCTTAAAAATCTAGTCCTAGATGAATGTAGGCTTCCAGAACTGATAGATATCTGATAATAGCCAGATGACTGCAGGAGTAGTATAAGACACATTTTTGGGCCACTGATAGGGTGATTCCTGTACAAGATGTAAATGATCTTTCCCAGCTCACGCTGATGCTCTCAAATAGAAAGGTGCATACATCCAGACAAAATGATCTCCCATCAACACATCACTTAATGAAAGACCCACATTGCTGTTAGTCTTACGACAACACTCACTTTTAGAATAATTTCTGGACCTTCACTTTCCTTTTCTTTATAACCTCATTTATGTTTGTTCTTAATTATGCTTGGGCTTCTTCATTATCTTCCATATCCTAGCAGCCATGATTTTAGCAGCCAACTGCTTGATTACTTTCTTCTTAGGAACTAGATAGAACACCTGCTTGTTCAGCAATAGGAGATTCTGTACCTACCATAGTAAGTAGGCTAGGACTGCACTATCCTTCAAAGATAGCCAGGTAAATAAAACATTTAAAGTCCAAAATCCACGTACTGAACCATTAGATGCTTTCCAAATATTTCTCAAATCCTCTTCTTCCAGTCCCCTCTGCCCCCCTGAAGACCCTTTAACCCTGACAGATGAATTGCACTCCTACTTCCTATTTCCCTCACTCTTCTGAAGCTAGTTCTAGTAGCTCCATGCCAAGATGGCATTTTGCCACTCCCAAACTGAGCATTACTATTTCAAAATTTTACTTCTCACTGAAAATCTAGTTTTGGACCAGGAATAGGGTCAAGTATATGTAATGTTTGTGTTTGGATACTGACAGCAACATTGGATCGTGTAAATGCTTTTCATTTCTTTTGTTACTTTTTGTTTTCCTCTTTTCTTCTCATTACTTGGTCTCTTTTAGCTTTCCTCCTCACGTGTAAAATTAAAATAGAGATCATTTCAGAACATTTAGAAAACCTCTCCCCCACCAAAAAAAAAAAACACCCTAACAAAAAAAACCACCCTAACAAAAAAAAACCCCTAAAAATCCTTCCATACTGTTAATTTCACATCTGCAAAAGCAGATACAAAAAAATCCCACCACCCACTTTTGGTCAATAAATATCATTACTGCAAACAAGCATGAGCTGTAGGAGCTGAAGAAATCAAGATGCGCTTTTGACAGGTTCATTTGGCAGTGTAGGAGGTATTCTACAATTCTAAAAATATGTTCTATTTTCACAGACATTTTGAGATGTCTCTGTAAGTTCTCTTACAGAAGATGGCCCAGGGCCCATATGGTACAAGTCAATCTGACAGATGTTATATAATAATCTCTCTTGATTAAACTAGTACAAGATATTCTCTTCTCACCAACCAAATAACAAGAAAGAACCCATCCATTCTGAAATTAAACACCACCAACTACATAGACTTGATAAGGGCTAGAAACCTCGCTATAAAAGTGTTCTGGTCACGTTTGGGAAAGCCTTGTCCCTCTATGTCCCCTCTATAGGATGGGTCCATTAGCAGAGGAGGTAAAGTAACAAACAGGACTTGTTAATCTGAGAGCTTACATCCATGCCATAAATTCAAAAGCCATATTAAGGAATAGTAATATACACCAAAATAATTCATTAAAAAGAAAGCAGTAGGAAGAGAGGGACTAGTTACAGAACTGATAATAATTTAATTATTTTACACAGAGAAATTGAAAGTAACTAATTTACAGAGAAAATCTATATGATAATTTTTGGGCTAGAAAAAGTCATCAAAGATTTTGTGTGAGATATTGCAGGAATAAGAATCAGGAATATTTTGAAATATACATCTCATATATTTTGAATGTGTTGTCTATACATGCAAGGACACATTGGAATATTTTCCCAAGGGAATTTGCTGAAGAGGCCTTGGGCATGCAGCATCTTCTAGGAGCTCATTACCAATATCGCAAAATAAAAAAAAAACTTCATGCTTTTCTTCAAGTTACTCAAAATTGGATCTGAATCTCTAAAGCTGTTGATGAGAGGGAAAAGGATGTAATGAGACCATGCCTATACTGCCAACAAAAAAAGACAAATTAGCTCTGAAACATCTGTGCTGATCATCTAAATTAAACAAAAAAACCCCAAAACTGTAACAGTCTTTAATGCCTATGACAGAAAAAGCTTCAGTCTCTTCCACGTAGACATTTTATTTTCTTATACCAAATATGCTCATAAAGACTGAAATTTCTGATTTTGACTCAGTTTTGAGTTGAAACTGCTTTAAATATTTAAATTTAATTTTTGTGTGCAGAGCCTCACCACATTGTGTTGTGATTTGGAACTAGTTTTGCAAGCCTGCTTTTATTTTGGTATTTTGTTTATATTAGCAGTCATGTGGGGATGACTGTAATTCATTATTAAATTTTTACAGAACTGGATCTTTAGCCTAGATCCCGTGAGACTGAAATCAAAGGACATTTTATACTGTAACACTTTTCTTGATCTAGAACTTTCTTACATTTTAGGACTTCTTTCTTTGCTTCTCTCTTTCTCGGAACAGTTAATCATCCTGTCTTGTTCAGCTGGTAAAAAATGTAGGCTTATGTGAACACAGCAACCTCAGATACTGAGGACAGGACAAAAAAAATCCTCTGGTCTGGTGATACAGCTCTATATCTGTGTCAGGCTTGTCAGTCACTCTCAATTTCATATTTATTCTGATGTAAAGCCATTCAAACATGCAGGAAGACTCCAATTCATTTTATTGGTCTTGGCATGCTTGCCTAAGTCTCAGCTGAAGCAATAATCTTCTGTTCATCTTGTATGAAATTAGACTTCATCTTATTGTACTAGAACTCCTGGGAACTAATTACAAGTCTATTTTTATGGTAAAACAAGCATATTAAAAGTTTACAAATTGGGTGTATGTTTGCTTTCCTGAGCTCTCATACTGGGCTCTGGAGTATTATTCCCACATGTAAACAACGCTGCAAATATAAATTGCCTAAGTGGTTTCCCTGTTGTCAGAAACAGCTGTTCAGTGTGCTAGTTACTCCAGCTTTTCTCAAACACAGATACTAACCCCCTGAACTAGTTCTGTTTCAGCAAACTGGAATACTGTAGGAATTACTTGCTTCACTAATTTTCTTTGTATTTTAGAGTAAGCATCTATTTACAAAAGGAATACACTAATGTTGATTGATCAAATCAAAAATCATGGGCCCAAACTGGAGCACTCGAGCGTATGTGTCACTTGTCCCTAATGCTAATTGTGCTTTAGTGTTCTGATAAACAGAGTTCTAACACATCAGCTTTCCCTATATCCTTGTAAATGGATGAGGATAAATTTGATTCCTTGTATTTACAGTCCATGTTTTGAGCCTTGAATGCTTTTGACATTCTTAGAGGGGTGGTTGGTTGGTTAGATTTTGGGTTTTTTTTTTTAATTCAAGGACCAGGTATACCTTTTTTTGTTAAAATAAGAAGAATTGCACATATTATTTAGTAATACCAAGAGACTAAATTTCAGAGAAACACCAGACACTATGAGAATCATGATAAAACTATGGATTTCTAGAAGGGGAAAGAAAGTCACTGCTGGATTGCAGATAAGGGAACAAAACATTTATGTGAATGCTCATATCTGTGTGCAATCAGGATAAGCACAATACACCAGATACACAAATGATAAAAGGTACAACTTCTCTGACATCTTTGTATCTCTCTGACACTCTCCAAATAATAACAACTATTTTCAAGAACCATCAGTAAACACTACCAGTATAATATTAACATTTAAGCACTCTAACACTGTACTAGTAATATCAAAAAACAACCATGGCTTCCTACAAACTAATTTTGTAGTAATAATGATTGTCTGTCCATTCTTGGTATACACTTACTTTAACAGAAGTCTCAGCAGCTACAGGAATAGTTTTTATATAGGTAGGAATTTCAGAGATGAGACAACTGACAATGAAATATGGCACAAAGAGAAGTTTGAATTGATGTCAGTGGGTACCAATAGGATGATGGCATAGCCCAGTGAATATTTCACCTACTGTGACACCAATACATTGTTCTGAGCAAAACAGAAAGTCTAAGCACTTTGGAACAAAGAGCATTATCAATGAAACATTAGAAGGATTAACCCCAATGGAGCTGGGCTTTACCCTTGATATGGAGGGTGTGGTATACTTGTTTAAACAGGCACTCCTCATAATTGTGCCAGTTGTACCTGTGGTGAGCAAACAGCTTCACTCAACATATTAGTCAAACCTTAAAAAACTGTCAATAGCAGCATAGGACTTTCTCAGAAGAAGGTTTAATACCAGATATTAACATTAATTTTCTTAGCTATTTCTTCCGTAGACTTATAAAGATCACAAAAAGTCTGGTAAGAAAACTCACTTTTGAGTAGTATTTGCATGGCACCAATCACTGAAGGAAAAATAGAACCTCTCATTTTATCAGGAATTCAAAACTTTCCTACTACTAAGGGTTACAACAGTTACCTGAAACTGCTGTTGACACCTCCTGAATGATACTTTCACAACTATTCTATCTTACAAGATACACCTTGGTAGCGATTGGCCCAGAATGCCTGAACTACAACAAATAGCAATCAACAGCAACTGATGTTGAAATTAGATACATAATGTAGAAACCACTCCCCAAACTGTTAGTGATAAAGCAAGCAAGCAACTAAAAAAAACCAAAATTACAAATTCCTCTAAAAGACAGTCCTAACTAGGACTTCAGCTTTGTCCCTTCTGCCTTTATCAACTAAGGATGTCTCCACAATTCAGGAAAAAAAAGAAGTAAACAGATCTTCAAAGCTATTAAAGTGAGGGTGGTTTGCAAAATGTCTCTCTGGGTGATTTTGTAAATCTGTAGCTATTCCTGGTGACTCTCTGTACGCAGAAGATCCTAAATAGGTGTGTTAATATGAGTCTAAAGAATCAGTTTGCCTACAAAACAACAGAAATATTAAAGTGATTAAAATTTCATGACTGCTTACTTTATTTCTCATTTTCATTCAAAATTAATGTGAGCTACCTACTCTGCTCAGAATATATGTGACCAGGTGCTTTTAAAAAGGATTGCTTCATATTCAGATATCAGATAGCACCAACAAGAAGTAGTAATACTACAGAAGAGTGTAAAAAAGACAGGAATTGGATGCCTTATCAAATGACACTAAATGTTTTTTCTCATTATGCAGCAGATATTTTCAAAAGTAACTCAGCAGAAACCAAGCAGTATCTTTATCCTTTTAGAAAATTGCCCATTGTGTTTATCCATCATGTTTCAATTAATATTCTTAGCCTAATAAATCCTCAGTTACTACTTATGCTCATTTAAACTTTGGACCAACTGTTCTGCTATATCACCTTTTACATGAATGTAGAACGTTTACTCCAAGCTGCTAGTCTGAAATATAGAATTAGAAATAGATCCTGCATGTTATTCTATTTAAAAAAAAAATTAAAAATTGTTGTCAGTTGGACAGCCCTGAACTACAACTTTGAAGCATAAATAAAATTTGAACACCCCCATCTCATCTTTATTTCAAAATCTCACACATTCACATAATTTTGACCTTACTAACTTTATGAAATACTCACTGTTGAGCCAGGCTTACAGTGTGGGGGTTCTATAGTGTGAAATTAATGAGCTGGATGGGATCCCTTATATTTGGGAGGCAGAAGGAAGTTCTGGGGGGAAGGTGTGAAGTCTACTCATGTCAGTGGAAATGTGTTGTGTGGGCACTGAGGTGCCTTTAAGAGGAGTTCCATAACCTGACATTTTCTTGCTTTTAAGAGTTTTCTCTGCATGGATGTCATACTTAGTCAGCCTTAACTGATTCAAACAAAGTTCTTCTACACATGAATCTGCACAGTCAGTGGGGAAGCGCTCAAAGTAAGGCTGGTTAAAACAGTCACAGGTTCTGACGCCACAAAAAGCTAAATTCAGCAAGCTCACAATGTACCAGCCCTAATCTAGTCTGAATTCAGAGCAGAAATACTCCATTAGTCACCATTCAGGCTCTGCTACCTGGCAGTGTAGTACGAGTGAGACTAGAAATGTTCAGAATCCTTTATCATCATCTGAAAGCAGAAAAGCTTTATCTACTAAGGTTGGGGGGTTGGATCTGGGATATTTACTGTGGGTTTGTTTTTTTTTTTTTTTCTTTTTAACATTGGAGTCTGTTTCCCTAAAATCTTGAACACCATACTTTATGTTTACTTTGCCATAAAGTTCTTAACACTTCAGCATAAGTGTGGGTCTGCTAAGGGCATCTGTCCATGTATGTACAATCTACATGTTGAGAGTAGAGTACATTTGTGCTCCCTGGATGGAAGTTCATGCAGAATTCTTTTAATTTGAATACTTTCCAAAATTGTTAATCTTTGATGTAGACTTTGTTCCAGGTTATTTATGAATTTGCCAAAGGAAAGACCAGCACGAAAGCACCACTACAGTCAATACATTCTTCAGCTATCACCTCCCAGCTTTCACCTCCTCTTTAACCCCCAAAAGGGAATTTCAAACACAAATATGTGTTTGAAAATAAAGTACTTCTTGGTACTTATCAAATTAATTTTGCCTAGTTAAATTTTTCACAAGAACTAAAGGAGAATTGTTGTGATTTTATGAATTTCCCAGTGTTTGCAGATAAGTGTTAAATAGGCAGGTACTGCAGCTTTTGAAATGTTTTGTGCTGGTGTCTACAGGATGGGTAACACTCCCTGAAAAAAGATTTAGCAACTTTTAACACCGTGTTACAAGTATGCTTTGACAATATCTTACATTTCATTCTACCTCTTTTTTTAGTGAGCACATACCTCAGTTAATCTCACTTTATCACGTGAGCCTATTTGATCATACTGCCAACTAAATCTTTGATTGAAGAAACAGGATGATTTTCCTTTTTATTCAATTATCCTTGAACTCAGAGAAACAAAAAATCAACTTTCGGGTGGAGTATTACTTGCTTGGTTTCTACCCAAAAGGAATTTTAACATGTTTGATCAGAAATTTACTTCGGAGTATGAGCATGAGAAAATGGACAGACTTTTCATTAAATCAAAAAAAAAAAAGGCACTGTTGTTCATCGAACATCCATGCAACTGTAATGGAGAGATGTTAGAAGCTGAAATTGAGTGAAAAACAGCTTCAATTTGTTTTCTTCACTAACATGGCAGGCTGTGATGTCTAAAGGCTAGGGGCTAGGGGAGCATTTCTGTGCATTTTCAGATAGAGCTGACAAGAAAAACCTTTACAAAATGGTAAATAACTCTCAACAAAAATTATCTGCCCTTCACTGAAAGTATTCATTGAAATAAACCTAATCCAAGTGCAATAATTCTGAACCTAAAAAAAAAAAAAAAAAAAAAAGAATGTGATTTGATTTTGGTTTTAGGTTTCTTACAGCAGTCAAGGAAGTAATATTGTTACCTACAATCAATTCTTTCTGTTTGCCAAAGGTGTACAGAGTCGAATTGCTCAGTAATGCTGGGTACTGTTTAGGAACACAGTGATAGAGGAGCAGATCTGAGGTGTGTTGCACACAGACTTCCCTCTGACAACCAAGGTATGAAAGCCACCAGAGTAGGCAATTATGCATCATCCCAGTAAAATTACTCCAGACTCAGGTAACTACAAGTTATGACCAAGGCAGTGCTTTTAAAATCAGATGTAAATTGTATAATTCTTATTTCTATGATATGTTTTGATGTTTACCTTGCAACAAAGTACATAGGAGAAAAACCTGGTATAACATGTAGCTCCATTTAAGTAAATAAAACTTATTCAAAAGAAGGTAGAGTTGATCAGGGAAAACAGAGAAAAAGCTATGAAAATTTTGATCAAGCTATATGAGCTGGGTAACAGAATGGTTTTGCTATCTGAAATTTTAATGAGTCACCTCCAAAGTAAAGATGTGTTAATAATGTGAAAACACAATGTTTTGAACAGTGCTGACTTCAATTGCTGTATCTTGAAGTCACTAGTTTTGGACCAAGATTTGGACATTGCTAGCAGTATGCAAGTTGGCTTAGATGTATATAGGGCATAAATATGGGAAGCAGATGGAAGAACACAGAAAAAGCGTATTTAAGAGAAATAATTTTTGGAGGAGTTAACTTTCTGCAGCATGATATGTATTAAAGTTAGGCTGCACTCAGACAAAATAAATGAATAAGATTTTGCACAGAGAAGAATATAACGAAATGCCAACAGATTGCTATGGAGAGTTTGGCAGGCGATAAGTGTCATTATTTGCAATAGAAGAACATTAAACTATGCAATAGCTCTCTGAAGTAAACCTTAAAACTTGCAACTACTTGAAAAATACTCGGAGACTGATTAACAGGAAAAAAATAGGATTCCCATTAATTTTAGTGTAACGTAGTATTCAATCATGGAATACTCTGGGCTGGGAGGAACTTTTGCTGGGCTTCTAGTCCAATGATCAGGGACATATTCAGCTAGATCAGGCTCACCCTGAAAAGCTTTAAAATTTTGGTTCATTACATTCATTACACATTACATTAATTTTTTTTCCCCCATAGCTTCCGGCCTCTGCAAAACTATGGAAAGTAATTCCTTTTCCTGCATTTCATGGGGAAAAAAACAAAAAACAAAAAGTACTGCAGCTGGAATGGGTCTAATTACAGGATGTTGTTAGTATATCTTTTATATAGTTTTCCATTTAATTTTGAGTATGTTTTACCATTTGTTTTAGTTTAAATTCCTGGATATTTCCATTGATTAATAATGTTTGTTGGAAATATACTGGAGCAAAAGAAGTCTTAAAATTGAACTTCGGAAAATTTCTGGTTTTTTACAAATACACCATTTTCTTACTTTCATGATATTTCTTTCCATAATAATATATTCACATGTTGCAACATAATTGCCTTTGCAGACACAAGCATGTACTGTCGCTGCTATTTATATCTTATTTACTTTTAAATATAAATGACTGTCTAATAATAATGGAGTTATTTTGCCTCTCTGAATCACGGTACCTCTTACTTCAGCAAAGGAATTTTTATGTGACAGATGTGAGATTAATTTCTTCATTTTAACCAAAATAGACTATTAATAATTTCTCTGAAAGACCTTTACTTCTTCAACAATATTTTTAGATACAACTATCTAATGTTCAGTACCATAGCTCTCACACAAGAACACCTTCCAACTCTCATCTACATGTGCAAGAGGAAAAACAAAAGAGAAGAAAATCAAGGTCATAATTTTTTATCTAAAGGTTACATCTGAGAGAATAAAATATAATGGCTCCACTTGTGTGTTGGGTCATCTCAGGGCAATCTGTAAAGTACTGCATTCTTATTTCAATATTTTGGGCTGCTTATTCCAGTTTTCTAATGTTCATAATTACACCAGCTTTGAAAATTACTCTTTCACGTCTATTGTAATCAACTTAGCCTTAAGAGGTACATACCATTCCTCATCATGCATCCTTAAGAAAATCAAAAGGCTATAGATTCACCAATTTCACAGCACACAGATACAAAAACCAGTTATTATTTTAGGAGCTTGGTGTTTCAGATGGCAGTTCTGTATAATCATAAAAAGCCCTTATATCACCTTATATGAGAGGACTGTAAGTATTGTTATTTTAACTATCCCATTTTGCGTATAAACTCCTTAAAGATTACCCAATCACATACAGAATGTAGCCATCATTTAAAGAACTATGGCTGGAGGGTTATTAACATCATTAGATTTACAATTATGAAATTGAAATCAGGTCCCAAATCACAACTGGATGCAAGCATTCATTGAAACTCCAAAATCCCACCCTCTACTTTAGAAATACACAGCTGCTTTATGAATTTTTAATTTGCTCCCTTTTATTTCAGGCTTTATTACTCTCTGACATTAGCCAAAATACTATACAAACAGGAACAGATTATTGCAATATATTCAGATTATCTTTAATTGGTTCATTCTGGAAATGGGAGATTCTCCAGGTAAACCTGTATCATTACAACATGATGCAGTTCAGTTTACTGCAGTGACATAAAGGAAACTACAAAAACACAAAACAAACAAACACAAAAACAAACAAACAAACCTAAAAATCTCCAAACGTTTATAGATATTGAGACACAACTAGGTCTCAGTCCCTCTTTAACAATATGTCCTTCTGTATGGCCCTGATTCTCATGAGAACATTCATGCTTTATGTCTACATCTTTGTGGGATTCTCACTGTGATTAAATGCACGATGCATTATTGCTGGGTAGCTACAAACATGGAGGAATCTGAGGGACCTCTATACCAAGGTGACCTGCAAGTTATTGGGAAAGATCAGGAGGGGGGGTTTGTCATTTACCAAATGCAGAGCCCAAAAAAATAATAGAGATCAGAGAGCTCCACAAGCCTCTCTAGGCTTTACTAGGATTGTCTGGCTTTAAGTAGAAACAACAGAAACTGATCTTTCCCTTGAAAACAAACATAAAAAAATCATTATTATTCTGAATTCATATACCAGCTGGCACAAGTGACATTCCTTCTTTTGAATATACAACTGAATATTGAACTGAGATCAGGCATGGTGAGCCTGCAATTTCTCCATCGTTCTCATTCATTCATCTCCACATACAGTCAGTTGAAACTATAATTAAAATGAGGTTTAACGTAAACCTGCTAGTCCCATAAAAATTTGGGATCAGATAATTGGCAGATTACCAGTGACATGATTACTCCTGCTTGTGTGACCTGGTACTGAACCACAAGGTCCGGAATATGTTTTAGAAGCTATACATAACAGAACACTACTTATATGCTACAAGAGTTTTCCAAGGCATCAGCAGCTTCATATAAAACCCTTTCTGATGAGAGAATACCTGAATCCAAGTAGTTTTTCTTTCTACATTACTATGGCTGGCTTCTTCCTGTAAAATGGATCTGACACTACTGAATAGAGGCTTCGCAATGAGTTTACAAATTATGATTAATTGATTGTGCTTTCCAGTCAAATGTGGCAAGGATTCATGTTTGGATGTATATAACAAACCACACACAGATGAACAGCTGTGTGTCATTGAGCAGAGTTCTAGATCTCTTGGCATGGATCCTCATCCTTGGTATGCATTGTTTTCACTATACTATTACATATTTACTGTCTCTCAACTATTTCTTTCTTTCTTTCTTATTTTTTTTTTAATAGAAGAGATATATTCCAATTTAAAGTTTGGCTTTTTTGAAAATGAATTAACACAGTCATCTATAAGGACTGACATGTTTTTGATTAGGGGATTTTATGTTTCTTTGAGGTTGGTATTTTTTGGTTGCCTGGAAAAGAAAGACATAAAAACTTAATGAATGAAAATAATTTTTCATACTTTGAGCTCACTCTAGAAAGACCAAGTAGAATTTCATCAAATTTTATAAAATATTCACTTTTGATCAGAGTAAAGTCAGAGAAAAAAAATTCCCCTAAAATTATGGGACCTAACAACAGGGATTTTAATGAAAACACAACTCATCAACCATAATATCTTTTAATTGCTTCATGAACTCAGAAACCACAGAACACAGAAGAAGGATTACACTGAGGAAGGGTCCCTAGTGATTTTACAATCCTGCAAACCTCATGTGAAGTTATGACTTTGGTAGAGATGACCTTTGATACTTGTAAAAATAGTTCTCAAAAGGCAGTTTGGATAATTTTCTTCTGCAAAGAGTGATAAAGAGGCTGATTAAATAAAGATTTGGTCTCTTAAAGCAGACTTCAGAGAACTCGACAAAGTTTCCTTCCTCTAGGAGCACACTTGTTGTGTTCACATGTTCCAGGTGATCACAGCAGAAATATGGCCAAGCAGAAGTAAATTGTTTTTCCCCATGAAATATTAGATTAGACTAGCAAGCTAATAATGAAAGGAATAAAAGTAGGACTTGCAAGTAATCAGCTTATATTTTATTAAATATTATACCAATAATCATACTGAATAGATTAATTGATTAATTAGTTATATCTAGGAATAGGAGTTATTCTTTGGCAGAATAAAAACCTCACCTCCATTTGTACATACACAATGTATTGACACCAAGAAAAGGAAGAAGAAAGTATAGTTATCTAGGAACATATATTTATAGATCAAAGGAAGGTATAAGGAACCAAAAGGAGATCCTTCTAGAGACAAAACAACTAGAGGTGGTAAAGAGAAGAACAAAAATAATGAGCAAAATGAGGCTGAGCAGAACACTCAAACCATGTAGAAGGCTTATGACCTTTGAAAGTGATTCATTGACTGAAGATGAATGGTGAAGATATTTGTACTTCCTGAATGGCATTATTTCCAGAACAGATTTCCCTTGCTCGTATATAAAACCTCCTCTATTGCTTTTATGCATGCTTTACTTAATGTGCCATGAAACATTACATTAATTTAATATTGACCAACCTAGCCCAACAATTGGCAATTCCTTTTCGCAGGTTTTCCAGCAATCCTTTAAGCTGGAGCTTGAAACAGGGTAATTAACTACTTATTCAAAATATATTAAAATTAAATGTATGGCTCAGGAAAGTCAGATTTTGAAAACAGTTCGTTGGCTAGAATAAACTTTTGCATTCTGGAAACTTGTATGTTATAGCCATTTGCAAAAGCCAAAGATTTGTCCTTTAGAATGGAGTAAAATTTTCCAATTTATTGTGAATTTATTTATGTTTTGAGAGTGATTTGGTGAGGTTTTAAATCTTTTTTTAATGTAATTGTGTGTTCTATGTGAACAAAATGGATTCTCCAGAGTAGGACTTTTAAGATTTAATTCGAAAGATTTATATAAATTCTCTGAGGGTGAATCACTGTAATTTGAAGGAAGAGCCCTACCTAGCTGTTCTTCAGGTTTTAAGTAAATAATTTTTTCTCTGGGTTGGGAAAAACCCAGCTCCCAAAGAAGTTGGAGAATTAACACCATAGAGTAAATAAAGCACTTGCCTTTATTATTTAAGAGTGAAATCTTAAGAGCTGTAATTTTAGATATGGTTGATGAAAAGCAGGAGAAACTTGCACACTGAGTGGGAAAACTGTTGAATCTGGGGAGTCTGATAATCACATCCCACTGTAGGTACTTATGCAGATGTAACATACCTCATTGGACTAAACAGGTGTATCAAAGCAGTGCTGTAGAAGAAATACAGGCGGAAGAGCTAAACTCTATCAAGATCTCACTTCCAAATATAACCCTCTAATGGTTTCATAGTTCATGATTAACGCAGGCCATGACTCAGCAAACCCTGAAATATGTTCTTAATTATTCAAGCACTCCTTTAAAGTAGACAGTCCTTTAGTTAAAGTCAAGACTAAATACTTTGTTGTATCACTGCTGTTAGCAAGATTTCCTATTTTGCTTGTCAGCCTGTGGGAGCGTAGGAAAAAAAACAAAGGAAACTCTCCCATTTACTCTTCCTTCAGAGGAAAAACTCTATTCTTCTCTCATATTCTCTTAGCATTTGCACTCTTCTCCATACCCACAAAATTAGAAACCACTCATCTGAACAGCCAGCCTGTATTTCTCAGCTTTCCTTAGAGTTAATGGAGAGAGAAGCTCCTTCATGGGGCAATTTGCAGCAGGAGCTGTGTCCATGGGGGATGCCTTCTAGAACAGGGTTTTCTGCCCTCTTGCTAACACTGGTGTATGGGATCACCAGCTAATAAAAATGGCTACATTCGAGCAGTTTAACTGTGCTCTCAATACAGTCGAAGCATTTTAAAAAAATATTACATTTTTCCTTGAAAACTCAAGGAAAATTGAAACTATTAAGAAAATCATTTTAAAAGGTCAACACTCGCCAATAAGGGAATTTAATTCTTGTCTTTTTCTCGAGTGACATAATCATGGGAAGTTTAATGCAGTGCAAATCTTATGTGAACATAATGAGACATTTCCACTGAGTGAGTTTGTGTAGCCACTCTTATTTTTTAAATCTGGTGAGTTTTTCTATATTTTTTATATTATCTGCAGAGATCCACAAAGCATTCTTGTAGTTTGCAATGCCTGACAGTGTGAATATTCCCAAAAAGGGAGACAGTCTGTGGTTCTTGGAAAAGTTGCACTTTGGCTATTTGCAGTAATTTTCAGCCTTTGCAACACTAAGGGAGGGTTTGAAGGCTGCCTTTTCCCCTGCTGAGATGTTCAGCCAGAACGTGTTGCTGCATTTAGCAGTCCTCTCGACCCTTCTGCTTGCCCTCACACTGACACCAACTTTTAGTTTCTCCCTTCTTTTACTTCACCATTGTGAAGGTATAGTGCAAGATGCCAGACTCCCCTGACCCTCAGTGACAAACACAGCTATGGGTTCTTTCCCTTCATTTCTGGCCATAACATGAAAGAGTGGCCATGACCCCCTAAACCCCAATGGAGCTAAACTAGATGGACAACTCACACCTTACTCTAACAAGATAGAAGTGCGTGCTTCTATCTGCTTTAATTGGCAGAAGGACTGAAACAAACATTTAGGAACTATTTAAAAATGGAATTCCCCTTAATGGTTTGTGCTTCTAACCACAGGCAATTTAAACATTGCTTCTTAATTGCTTCTTAACTGGTTGGACACTTCATTTATTTTAGCTTATGCCGTAGTATGGCAATCAGGACCTCAGCATTCCCAGCTGTTACATTCTTAAGGGCAATCTAGAGTATCTTCTCCTTGAGTTCTAATTTTGTCCCACAGTAATTTTTCTGTCCTGAGTGCAGCTGGCTTTACTGCAGATGTAAACTTCCATGGATTTCCATCAAGTAAAAATCTTGAAAAGAGAATCAAATCAGGGAGGTGTACACTTATAAGGTTAATACAATCACAGACAGACACACCCCACCTCTTTCCCTTCCTACTCCAATTCCTTCAAGTGACTTGAGGATGTAAAGCATAAGAAAATGGACTCAGAAAAGCTAAATGTTACTTAGAGGTGTGTCACTGATACATGCTCTCCAAGAATCTCCCACTTAATTTCTTTCCCTTTATCAACTAAACCTTGCTTTTTATTGGTTCCAGAGTCCCAGAGATCCCAGCCTGCTTGCTCACTCTAATAACATGTACAGGACTGGCTGAACAAATCCCTAAATCAATAAAATCACTATTTCGGAGAAGAGTGAAGAAAGAAATTGTTCTGGGAAGGCAAGCAGGATTAGAGCTAGTCAGAAGCACACCAAGAATATTTTGGAAATCTTGCTTGATTCGACTCTTTTTCAGCTGAGCTGAACCTGTTTACTGAACTGAATAATTTTCAAAGAATGTCAGAACATATTTCCTATGTCAAACACATCTATCTATGAATACTTTAGTCTGCAGGCTGATGTACAGCCTGCAGTAGACAAAGTTGCAGAATTTTTCAGTGCCAAATTACTTGGCTTTCCAAAACAAAACTTACCTTAAATATTTGGCTCAGTTTTCCATTTATCTGCTGATAATATGTAAAGGGTGCTTTTAGCCACCAATAAATACGAAACTATTGGTCTGGTTTTGCAAATATCATCAATGCCAAAACAAACTCAATGTAATTCATTCGTGAGTCAGCAAATACGATTTGCCCGGACTTCCTTACCCTCTGTGTGCTAACCATGGCCAGAATGGTGTGAGTGACACCATGCTTGCAGCATATCCTTGTAGCTTGATTTTTCTTTCTCTTGGAAAGAAAAAAAAAAAAAACAAAAAAAAGGAAACAAGGGCAGAAGCCCCACTTGCTAAGTTGGCTTGTATGGCCATTCAACACCTCCACTTCACCATGTAAAGAATATTGGAGAGACTACTTTTTCCAAAATTTAAATAGGATGTGTTGCTAAAAGGGATAGAAATACCTATTGTCCGAAATCCTTTGAAATGCTAGAAAAGGTCATTTCCATATAGAAAGTTTTCGAATGATGTTGTGAAATATGTATGGACATGACCTTCTCTATTAAAAGCTCACATTTCTTGCGTGAGAATGGGACATTCATATTTAGAACTGCTTTCACAATATCTATTGCCAGGCCATGGTGCTCCTGAGAATCATACCAGAATGCCAAAAAACCAGAGTTTCCATCATTCTGTAAGGTTATTTATGATGAAGTTAAGAAAGTTAAATGAATTAAAATTGGCCAGGGATGTAAAAGACAAGAAGGGTTTCTATAAGCAGGTGACAAAAGGAAGACTAGAGAAAATGCAGGCCCATTATTCAATGAGATGGGGGACTTGATTATGCAGGGTATAGAACAAGGCTGAAGTACTAAATGCTTTCCTTGCTTTAGTCATTACTAGCAAGACTGGCCTTCAGGAATCCCAGGTTCCACAGACCAGGGAGAAAGGCTGGTGGAAGAAAGTTTTACCCTTGGTGGAAAAGGATTCGTTCAGGGAATTTTTAAACAAGTTGTATATGCATAAATCCATGGGCCCTGATAGGATGCACTCATAAACAGTAGGGGGTTGCCAGAGTCTGTTGCAAGGCAATAATCTATAATCAATTATGGTGACCAAGACAAGTTTCTGAAGACTGGAGGAAAGAAAATGTCATCTCTATCTTCAAAAAGGCTGAGAAGGAGAAACCAAGGACCAGGCCAGACAGGCTCACCTCAGTCCCTTGGCAGAGAATGGAGCAGCTAATTTTGGAAAGCACTTCCAGGCATATTAAGGACAGAAAAATCAGCAGCAGTAGTCAGCATGGCTTTGCCAAGGGTAAGCTCTTGACCAGATTAATAAACTTCCACGAAACAGTGGCTGGCATGGTGGATGAATGTAAAGCAGTGGATATCGTATACCTGGATGTCAATAAAGCATTTAACCCTGTTTCCCATAAGATCCGTGTAGACAAGCTGCTGATGTGTGGGCTGGAGGAACAACAGTGAGCTGAAAACTGACTGAATGACCAGGCTTAGAGGGAAGTGCAAATTCTAACTTGGGGCCAGGAATTATTGATGTATTCCAGGGGTCAATACAAAGTTCAATCATGTTTAACATCATCTGTGACCTAGATGATATGACAGGTTGCCCTCAGAAAATTTGTCTATGCCACAAAACTGGGCATAAAGGCTGATATGTCAGCAGGTTGTCCCGCCATCCAGAGGAATCTTGACAGGCTGGAGAAGTGAGCCAATAGAAACCTCATTAAATTCAACAGGGAAAAATGCAAAGTCCTGCACCTGAGGAGGAACCACCCCATGCTGGAAGACAATCAGCTGGAAAGCAACTTAGAAGAAAATGGCCTAGGAGTTCTGATGAGCACCAGGTTGAATATAAGCAAGCAATGCACCCTTGTAGGACAGAAGTCTAAGAGTATCTTCGATTAGAGAAATTATTGCCAGCAAGTGGCAATAATAAACTTCCCATCTACTCATCACTGGTGAGGCCACACCTGGAGCACTCTTTCCAGTTCTGGGTTCTTCACTACAGGACAGACATGGACATACTGGAGAAAGTCCAATGTACAGCTATGTAGATGATGAAGAGACTCAACGATCTCACACATGAGGGAAAGCTGAGAGATCTGGGACTGTTTAGCCCAAAGAAGAGAAGGATTTGAAAGTTCTTTCCAGACAACATAAATACCTGAAGGAAGGATGCAAAGAGGAGCCAGGTGCTTTTCAGCAGGGATGGTACTAGGGATAGTGGACATGAACTGAAATACAGGAGGTTTCCTCAGGAAACACTTTCTAACTGTGAGAGTGCCTGAGTGCTGCCACAGTCAGCAATGAGATTGTGAAATCTCCACTGCTAGAGACAACAAAAAGCCATCTGGACATGATCTTGGACAGCTGGCTCTAGGTGACACTGCTCGAGCAGGAGGTGTTTGGACCAAGTGAAAAGTCCATTCCAGTCTCAACCATTCTGTGCTTCTGCGAAGTTAAGAGATTAGAGAATTTGAAGCAAAGTATCCATGTACTGCTCTCAGACATCCTAGCAGAAGCAGCCCTGGGCAGTTTTGCACTGGGAACTTGCTGCAGGTTCCTGTGTGCTTTGGATTCCTGCCAGCTTAGAAGGGTGGAAAGCTCTTAGCAGCTTCTGAAAACATGATTAATCCCAGAGGGCATAGATCTGAGTACCACATTTGATCTTTGTTTCTGGAAAAGCTTGCTGTACTTGTATTTTGTAAAGGAGGAGATATTTTTATGTGAAGCTGTTTCAGAAAGAAAACACAGCTTGCCTTGGAAGACATTCATGGATTTGAATTATCCAAATAATTGTAAAGTATTCCTCTCCCCTTGGTTTGTTCATAGAAAAGATTAAAAATTTGAATAAAAAATTTAAGATAAGATATTTTACAGAGTCTTTGACTTTTCTGTTACAAATAAACTTGTGAAGTTCAGTGTTTTTTCTTCCTCCAGAGAATGGTAAATTTGCCAACTCAGCATTACCAGTAATGTCACTTCTGAAACTTTAACTTAGTCCTCAATGTTAAAGTCATCCTAAATTCAAGATGCCTTTGATCCAGTCACCTATAAACTTAGATTTAATGTTAATTTAATTTCCCTTCATATAAATGCGTCAACATGCGTCAAGCCATGTTGTTTATCTTTATAGTGGCTGGACATGAAAGCAGAGACAGCTGCTTTCAGTTCCTCATATTCCCATGAATTCTGTATTCCCATGGCTCAGGCCACAGCCATGCATGACAGACAAAGAGCAAGGGATGCAGGCACATCCCTTTGCCTAAGAGTCTCAAGCTGGTTTATTCTCAGTGTGACAGAATGGTGGGGGTGCTTAGCTGGAATCCTCATTGTGCGTTGAACACACACATTTTGAAGGACTTTTAATTTCTATTTAGGCGGAGTTTACCCAAGGGACAGCTCCTTTCCTCCTGAGTTGGCTCCCTCATCAAAGAACCACAGAGTTTTCTGAGTTGCTTAAGTAAATGCTTGAACATGTACTTTAAAAATGGTAGAACACAATATTTTCCTTTAGTCTCAAGGTCAAAAATAGTTGATCTTTGTTTTTCCCTCCCACTAGAAATTCATTCAAAATCAGACACCCACACTATAATATTATAGTTTAAAGGAAAAAAAAAAAGTGACACAACCATAAGTGCTTCAAGGTATAGTCACTATTCTGGAGAGCATTGGGAAACCATCACTTAAAATTCCTGGTAGCCTTATGTAGCCTTATTTGTTGCATATATATATATATATATATATATATATATATATATATATATAAATATTCATGCAAATAGCTTATTATGTAAACACATGCTTATCTCTAAAGCCTGGAAACATTTTTTAAAAGAAATCATAACCACAGCAGTACGTATTTTAAGCTTAGTGCTCTTCATTCAGTCAAAAACCAGCCAAAATATTCCTGTTAAATTAGTTACATGTTTTTCTATCTAGTTTCTGCTAACTATCATAGTCATAATTTAATTTTTTGATGGTTTTTCATGTTGACCAAAATACTGCTGCAAAACAGCATTTCGGGGCCCTCCAACTTTGCTACTGCTACAGTGATTCACCTGGACTGCTCACAAGTGTGAGGCTGCAGAAGGGCTGTATGCAAAACTGGATGTGCAGCTTCTCTGCCTTCTCTCTATAGCTTCATGCTCCAGTGCCAGTAGGTGGAATGATTACTAGATAGATTCTCTCATAGGCAACGCCAGCATCCTCTACTACTTCTATAGAACTCCAAATCAAATATCAGTAAATAATTAATACAAATAAAAGAGCAATTGTATTTTGATCACAATAAGGGTTTTATGTGCCAAAGAGAGGTAAGAAGTCTGTAGGAAGAGAAGAGAGCGTCATTGCTTCACAATAGATGGGCTTGACAGATATCAGCAGTTTTATTCCTTTGCTTTTGGCATGGTTGGGGGGCCAGGGGGTGGCAGGAGGGACACAGGCCCTCCATGGAAAGGCGGCTGTGTCTGAGGAGGTGGTGGTGTTGTGTAACCACACTGACAGAGTGCGTCACAATGTGTGACATGTGGCAGCAGAAGAGCCTTAAATAGCTCTCACCATCTTTTCTCCTCCGGAGGTTTTGAGGAAAATTTGGTTTTCTGAGTAATGTTTTATCGTTCCTAAAATCACCTGATAATATGGCTCAAGCTCCTCTAGCGAGCATCTCCCTGAGCTGTCGGGGAGTTTTAGGGTAGAATCAGTGAGAATCTTGGTCTTTTACGCCCAGATGTTAAAACTGTACATCCCAGAGTCTATGGGATGAATATATGTTATTAATCCTGGTGTTAAAATTGATCAACGTCCCTTCATGACCTCATCTCTAACAGAAGCTGGGGCTGAATTAATTCCTGCTTGCGCTGAAGCCATTATTAGAAAATGTCTGACAATGACTAAAATTTTCCAATGATAGAGGACCCATTGCAAAATACAAAACTTTGTTTAACTGTCAATTATCTTTTGTACTAAAATTTCAGCTTTGTTTCTGAAGGTTCATGAATTTATCTGGATTCCTCTTCCACTCAGGACTTTGTTATTCATTTGTCTGCTAGACTTCAAGGACCTTATTACCACATTTCTGTTCTTTACTCTTGTACTTACAGACTGTAACCAAGTCACTGTTTATCTCTGTGAGCTAAATACATTGAGTTCTTTCATTCTTTGTCTCCAGGAGCTGATTCTGCACGTTGCTTATTGCTCTGAGCTCTCCAATTAATCGATGTAGTGTTTGATCTGTAAAACCAAATTTGGACTAAGCATTCTAGCAGTGCCTATGCAAATGAGGAATACAGTGGAAGCATAATGTCAGCTGTGCTGCTTAAGATTCCACTTTTACTCCTCCCAGAACTGTGGTGACCATATCAGAATTCTGAGCCCACATGTCCCGTTCATCAGTGCCCTGAGTATTAAAATGCATGGACAGTACTAAAACACATACCCAGGAGGACTGTGATCTGTCGACCTATACCCGTTGCACTTTACTACATCTCAGATTGTGACACGAACTCAGTTTCTGTAAATTCCCTTGAATCTTATTATGCAAATTAGCAAACCACCCCCCAAGACTCTGGTGGCCCCAAGACCCTGAGACTCAGCCAAAAGTCTTTTTTCTGCTCTCAGAATTTCCCTCCTCTTCCAGAAGAAAAAACCTATTTCTCCATGTGCTGCTCCTCCACATCTCAGCCTGGGCCAAATTAATTTAATAGATTGGCATTTAATACTGATCCTCAGCAGGAAATCTTCTTTTTACTTCAATGAGAGATTTTGCAGCTGGCTGGCCAGGCCTTCTGGGACACAGCCCAGTGAAAGATGTTTTACTGGTGAGACCCACTCAGAGTTCATGTTTCACAAGCACAAGTCTCCTTAAAATGGAATTTATTAAGCTGAGACTTAACCTTTCTCAGATATTTCAATATCTGGTGTCCATCCATGACCATGGATGTAATGCAAGTTGCATGTAATTCAAGTTGCATGTAATGCAACTTGGACTTTTCACCCGTATCCAGCACTCACCTGTCACCAGGCCAAGGATGGGGCATCAGCTGAGGCTGTCAGTAGTCTCTGAGTTGGGGACTAGGGTACACCAATGGTGTTTGGGATTTAGGGTGAAAGTAGGAAGGTAGGAGCCACCCAGGAAGAGTTTGCTGCTTTGCAAGATGTGCAGGCAACAGGGTCATATGGGATAATGAGACCATGGCTGGCAGCTAGGAATATACAGGCAACTGCTGGATGGGTGACAACCAAAAAGAACAAAAGTCCTTTAAGGGGCAGAAAATCAGGAACCAGTGAGCTGAGAGCAGAGACTGAAGCAGCTTCAGAGTTCAGATGAGTCTAGGTTCTCTTCCCTCCCTCCTCTTATTTCCCTCCTCTACTCTCCTGACATAAGCAACTTTTTCTCCAGGTGCTCCTTGTAGACAGCATCAAAGCTGTGCATCCAGAAGGAAAAGGACTGCTGGAAGCAGTGTGTAGCTAAGCTGGCCGGGGCAAATAAATGTATTCTCCTATGTATGCTCTGGCCATTCAGATAGTTAGGGATGGTATTTGTCTTTTTCTGACCCTTTCTTTCCTTTTCCCTAAGATTGTCTTAAATGCTGTCTTTCATAGCAAATGAGATATATAAAATGTAATAAAGGAATAAAAAAGGCAGTGTCCTCCAGTTTGCTTCCAACCCTTCCCACCACTGCCTCCCAGCTTCGTTTGCCATGCAGCAGCAGTCTTTGGTTAAACTTCTCTGAATATATTGCTCAGTAAACAAGCATAAATTAAAAGAATAAGAAGATGGAGATCAATATTGATTTATAGACAGAAGACAGGGAGCTAATCCTGAATAGATAAATAGCTCTGATATTATATCTAGAAAGTGGATGGAAAGAGAAAAACAAAATATCTGTCAAGTTCTTGTAGAGAAAAGTAAGACCCAAATTCTGCTTGGCTCCAGGATTTGCTTGTCTGATAGAAAAGGGCAGGACTAGACAGATTTCAAGATACCAGTGCCAGTGAGAAGTAGGATGGGGGAATACTGGAAACAGCTGGTTTCTTTTCTGGGCTTGGGATAATTTTTTTATTTCAGGTCTAGGAAATGTTTTCATCCCCCTTAGGATGTCATGCAAAATACTCCCAGTGACTCCTGAGATGTGCTCCCTTGCAAGAGCTTTTTCCCTCACCTTTGACCCTGTGTATTCTCCCTTTCACTGAGAGATCAATTATTTCTAAGATTCTCTTCTTATTACAAAAACATAATCTAATTCCTTCCAATTTCTCCACCCATTTCTTTCTCTCTCTAATCCCTCAAAGAAAATTAATTTCAGCATATAACATATTTCCACTGTGGTATATTAATGTCATACAGAGGGCAGTGCTGCCTCTTCACAGGCTCTCCTGCTTCCAAATGTTACACCGCTCCTTGTGATATTTTTTAGCAGGATTTGTTACTTTTTAAGCCAAAGAGGAATCCACTGCAGGAATGAATTTACACTGGCCTTGTGCCACCTAATCTTGAGAACTGAGACACTGAGTTTAACATTTCTGAGACAAACTGTAATATGTTACCGGCTCTATGCAGCTTAACCTCTAAGGAGGAAGAAAAGGTGTTTGAATGGGGATAATCTAACAGAAGCAATATTTTAAAAAAAGACCCAAGCCAACTGAAGGAAAAGGACCCACTCTTAGAAAGCAGTAAGCAGGATTTGCTTTCTGCATTTCAGAAAAGGGTTTTTTTCAAATGACAAACTGTGCCAGATTCTTCTTCTCTTTCTCAAAGCCCGTGATTTGATGCTTGGTGCATGAACATCCATGAAATAATGACTGAGGAAGCATAGCAGTAAGTCCTTGCAATTCTCTTAATGTTATATAGTGCAGTTTCTCCAAGGGAAATAAGAATTTACACTCTAAGGGGTCCCCCAAACACTTAAAGTACATGTCCCTCGCAGTCCCATTAGCTTGCCATTACAGTGAGCCTGGGGCTGTGTTGTTGTCTCCCCCAGCTGTCATATGTTTTGTGGCTCCTCAGCAGGTTCCCTCATTATTTTGGAGGAAAATACAGTCAACAGATTGAAGATCAAAAAGAGTCGAAAGTGAGATGCGAAATATCAGCCCAGTTGGAGCTGAACAAGTGCCATTTGATTTTCTCTGCAAAGGAAGCAGTCTAGCGATACACATACAGCTGTGCCTACTGTTTGGAACATACTGGGAGGTGTTTGATCACTTCTGTTGCCTGCTTAACCATCAACTGTTAAACTTGTTTTCCCTGATGTGATAGGGCGGGGGAGGGGGAGGTCAATGTCACCCAAGCTGCCAGAGATTGACAGAGATGTTTCCCCATCTGCTGACTGTAATTGGTTTCCTCTGTTCAAAGTCAGAGTCATTGCCCTCCTACTCTCCTTTATATTTCCAACTGCCATCCCATTATGCTCCTGTGTGCTGCTCTTTTTGGTTCTGTAAAATAGATGTAATGGCCTGAAATTCAACAAGCAGTAGAGGCACAGCCTGCCCCGGAGTTTCAGACATAGCAGAACATAGTGGGCTCTGAATTAACCTTCAAGGGCTGTGCAGTGATGGTACCAAATCCCTGTCTCCAAGCTTTTGGTCCAAGTGATACCACTGTTAGGGCTGTACAGGAGACCTTTATCTGCATTAGGTATGACCCCACCACAGAGCTGCAGTGACAGGACTAGATGAGCTCCAGCCATGACTTCCAGCCTCTGTTGTTCTGTGAGTCTGTATCCCAAATGAAAAGCCAGATTTGGGGGGGTTTTCTCAATATCCTTGAAGAGGCCCAGCTTTGATAAGAGATTCCAGTAACCATTTTTATAGAACCAATTAAATAAAAACTAACTGCAGAATTCAACAGCCCAGGAGTTTTAACTGGCTTTCTTATTTAATAATATAAGCATTTAATTTTTCTGCTTGGCAGCTTTGTACAAACAGGTGGAGAGGAATGATATGGGCTGGCTTAACTTGTGTTTTTTGACACAGCCGAATGTCAATACTCCGTAGTGTGTAATGCAAATCAAAGCCTCAGATCTGAATGGCTCCAGTCTTAAGGAAGTTTGCACAGAGATACCGATTTTACAGATGGTTTCTATCTTTTCAATGCTCTGGCAAAGGCCTCAGGGCTGAACTACAGAGTAGTCTGGAGATGCATGATGCAGACTGAATTAATCTGAGAATTTATGGATGAGGAAAGTAAATGGTGTTGCTCTCCGATTAAAAAAATAGTCTTTCATTACACTGAAAGCTGTTGTTGTCCTAGTAGCCAATTTCTTACAATGAAGTACGCATTAAGATTTCAGCCAAAGCAGAAGAAAGCTATTTAGGTGTACCCAGGACAAAAATTTCTGTGAAGTGTTCCCATTCATCTGTATGAACATTTTTTCACAGCAGTCAACCACAAATAAACCTTCATGGAGTTCCTTGTATCACAAGGACAAGCAGATTAACAGCAGGCTTTGCATATATCAAAGGAAAAAAAAACGTTTCTCTGTATTACTGAACTACACTTCTGCACTAAAGATTCATTCAAACGCAAAGTTAGTTTCATCCCAGTTCATAGGTTTTGAAATGGAGAAAGGTAAAGTAACACAAGTACATGCTAGGACACCTATGCCAGAAACTAATACAAAAGATGCAGTTACATACCTAGGTTAATAATAGTTTCGCATAAATTCTCTCAGGCTAACTGGTGTACTGATTTTACAGTTAGTAAATAACTTCATCTCCATTTCAGACACTAAATACAGATTTCCTTACAAGCAGATTAAATACTGAGATACAGGAAATAACCACCAACCAGACTAGAACTGTAAATAGGGCCTGCAATAGTGTTCAGTTCTCCTGATCCCATTAGCTCTTTTGGTACCAGTAGATAAATTGTTTCAACAAAATCTTTGATTCTATAAAGATGCCGGTATCCTACTGATGGAGTTTGTTTTAAATTGAACTAATTGGGATTAAGTATCTGATTATGTAGACCTTAGCCTTCCAATACATCACTTTCTGCACTAATAAATAAGAGCAGCATCATTACATGTCCTCACAGCATCCCTAGAGAGTAATAGCATTAAAGTTTATGGGATCTGAGGCAGAGGTGATGGACACTGCTCAGATATCACACACTGAAAATATAACAGTGTATATTGCACTCACTTCCTACCCACATTCTGAGGGGACTTTTCATAGATGCAGCACTCAGGTGGTGTCAAATCAATCATTGCTAAAGTGTGCACAGACAATTTAATACTTCCTGATATTTCCTTCTGGTGTCCATGAAGGTTGGCACAGGAATTGCTATTCTTTAAATTTTGCATGTGGTTTTCTGTGTTCTGTGATTTGCTGTGGTTTTCATCACAGCACTGAAGGTATCTTGGCAAAACCTGGGCCCTGATGTACACTGTCATTATTCTCGATGTTTTGGCTGTGTCAGGGGAAAGGGGCAATCTTCCCCCGTTTTTCCAGCTTTGAAAGTCTGTGTGGCCACAAGAAAGAATTCTCTTTCCTGTCTGAAGTGGGTCGTCACCAGCTTAGAGTTGGCCAATCTTTTTACTTGCAATTTTTTTCAGGAGCTTCAAAGGACATAGAGTGGCCAGCTTGGCTGTGTCCATTCCTGCTGGACAATGCCCATTTAATTCCTGCCTCCAGACCATCCTGCTTCTATCCTGAGCAAGCCAGAGTGAACACTCCCTTGCCCTCTTGGCAGAGTTTCTGGTGTTTCATCATTTAGGATCCTGTGTCATTGATCTATTTGTGCATATAGATTTTGAGCAAATCAGGCCTAAGATATATTTGTAACCCAAATAAAACTTTTAGAAGAGCATACATTAGCTTTTAGTAATTCTGGCATTCTGTGTACAAAAAATGCCAAAGGGAAAAAATCTAGTGGTTATAAATTGTGAGGTGTGACAAGCCCTTGTATGTGTCAACAACTAAAACAATTATTTCTGTAATCAGTAAGCACAGAAAGTTAAAGAAACAGGGAGATATCCTTCTAAGCAGTTCCTAACAGGAATTTAATTTTAGACAGCGTATCTGATCTCTCTTTTTTTGATCTATCTCATTCACTCATTTGATTATTTCTTGAAAATTGGATTTATGAGTATAAACCTTCATTATAGTTATAAGTTGTTGAGTGCTTTGAAAGTGAGGGCAGTGGTATAAAAAGCATAAGAAATCTTTGCTCCTAACATACATACATCTGTGTGTCTTCCCTCATTCCCTATTGCTGCATTCTATTTACAAATAAACCACCAGGCAGACTGATTCTTGCTATGAGGAATAGATCCATTTTCTTTGTAACTAACCTTATTCTGTAATTTAAATGGATCAGTATGTTAGTGGCCTTACCTGAGGAAACATTTCAAAAGAAGAGAGCTGAGTGTGATGTACAGTTTAAGTTCAGAGCTTCCTCTTTCCAAGCTTGCACAGATTTCTATTTTTGTAAAGCAAAGAAACAACTAATGAGCTTTAGACATAAAACATTTGGTATCATCCTGCAGCTGCTGTTTGCTAGAAATGCTGACAAACCTGTTTGTAAGTCTGCAAGAACCACATGACACAGTATGATTCACGTTCATGTTGACCTTTGTCTTGTTTGTGATTGAAAACAATTAAAATTACCAGAGTCAACAGAGTGAAAACTATGTGGAGTAATTGAGTTTGGTTATCTGTGCCTCTAACTCTGTTTCTGTGTTTCATCCTTCTGGCTTTCCTTTGCACAGAAGCTACTGAACCGTTCACGCGTACTCATGCGAAGATCTAGATTTAGTGTGTTTGACAGCTCAGGGAAGTCATAAGGCAGTGTTGTCAAACAGTTGCAGAGAAGATGCAAGAGGCATTAACTAAACTGTCAATAAGCTACAACATTAACATTAAATTATCAAATCAAATTTGTCAAGTATAAACATGCATTTTTCTTAATGGAACAGCATTTGGGTATTTGATTATTAAGTTCTCCCCCAAGACAGCATAGTGGAACAACAAATTATATTAATGTTTCTCTTAATAATAGATTGTCTTTAAATATTTAGTCTCTTTAAATATTTACTCAGGAACTATTTGACTAGGACACTTTATTTTTAAGGAACACCTTGATTACACAGTGATTTCTTCCTTGCTCACATGGTGTCCTTCAGTCAGGTGTTCAACACCTCCTAGTGATGGTGGAAGGTGATGACAGCCCCTCAGTGACTCAAAGGGTGAAATTTTTGCCACTGGATAATGAGAATATCTAGACGTACATCAGTGTGCATGAATTAGAACAAGCTGCTGGCATTCAGGTGGCCCCAGTCATGCTTGGTACCTTCTTTCCCTCTATATTTGCAAGACACTCAAAAGATCCAGGGACCTATTCCTAGTAGGGTTCAGGAATGACCCTGGTACAGCATATTAATCAGAAAAGCGTATACCTTCAAGATAAGGGGTTTTATCTTCTTTGTAACAATGATCTTAGAGTTTGGATAATCTCTGTTTGGGTAGAGTTTCTTTAAATGATTTAATTTTTTTTTAATTGCTGCTGTTACAAAAAATGCAAGAAACAGCATGTGTGAAGTCTTGTATTTCCCAAAGCAAAACCATAGAATTTTACTGAGGTGGGTTCAGTGCCGGAGCTTGGTGAGGTGAGCAAGCAGAGAGACAGCCCAGAGCCTTTAGATGCTGGACCTCTGAATTCCAACTTACAGTGCCAGGAATCTCAAAAGCAAAATATGCTCCTATTCTAAGTAGCTGAAAAACAAATAACACTGGCCACATTAATTTATGGCAGTATGAATGAGTTTTATTACCACTTCTCCACAGAGGGTTATCAGATTTTATGATACAGTCAAAGATAAGACCTTTAGCTCAGAAAGTCCCTTACCTAGTCTTATCTTAGTGGTGTAACACTTCCAACGACATCATATGTGGCTAGGTTACACACATATGTTAGTCAAGCAGGAGAAGAAACCTAATGTTTGGAAAACCAAAAACAAAATCAAAGAGAGGAAGGTTACTGGCATAAAAAAGTTCAAGAGCTTTCAGCACTTCTGAAGGTATTGTTAAGGAAAGAGGCCTTATAGATTTCTTTCTTTGTTAATTATTTGTTTTCATTAAAATAAAATCTTTATTCTATACAAAGAGGTTTCTTCATGCTTGGGTGTTTTTTAAAAGGATGTAAGTTTACACTTAATATTTTATATCTCCATAGCTTCTATTAACTGGTACTATAGTGAGTGGATTAGAACATATGCTCTAGATATTATAGATAACCTCCTCTTCTTGTGCAAGTGTCTTTAAATAAAGGTTTTTGCTTTGACTTAGAATATCTTTTCACAGCAAACACGTGTCTTTTATTTGTCATTTTTCATGACCTTTTCTTTCAAGAATGTCTGCACATATGCTGACATTTTGTATTTGTCATCCCTTAGACTTAGTAATCGCTGTATTTGCCTCCTAGTGCCACAGAGTTCATTCGTAGAGCCATTTCTTTTTATTGCTGTACACTCTAAGGCTTTTCCATCATGCTCCTCCCTGTAGCATTCCATTCACTTACAGAAAAAAAAGGTAAAATCTTCATTTTTGTGAGAGTGACAAGGCATCCTTGCCTTGGGTGTTTTTCTACTTTGCTACAGAAACTAGCAACAGCTATTCACGTAATGAATACATTTTATCTTTAACTTGCTGGATTTTCCAGCCTGCTACTACTGGTTTTTGCCATTACACCTGCTTCTTTGATAGTAATTAAATTCCTTCATATTTCCTAAGCTCTGTTCCAAAGTCACTGACTATTTCTGTTCTTTGCTTTTTCCTAGCGAGAAGAAATGGGAGAAAATAAAGGGATGTATTAAAAAGATGTTTCTGGGTTTTTTGTTTTGTTTTACTTGTCCCTCCCTCTAAAATCTCCAGAATTACAGTCATACACACAATAATTGGGGATTTTTTGAGAAAATGAGTATTTTTGAATATTTGTGCTTCAGCATATAAGACAGTGATCAACTCATAGGATTAAACAAACTTTCTATAATATTTTTTACATATTTTTCTCTACATAGTTGTTCTAATTTTGGCCTGAAGCAGTCAGCAGTTTTTACAGAACAAGACAAACTGAAGTCTGATATGATGGGTTTCTTGGGCATATAAAATAGAGATGTACAATGAGAAATCCCAGTATAAATATCAATCATCCTGCTTCCTTGAGCTTTAACATGAAGACTACCTAGAACACATTTTTTCCTAATTCAAGCTTCTAGAATCCTGTTTATATGTCTGTTTCATGTGTAGTGACGTCCTCATAGGGAATAAAAGTTACTATTCGGAATGTTATATCATTTAGATGCTGAATTCATGGACAAAGACCCATTGTGCTTGGCACAGTAGAGACCACAAGACACCCTCTCCCATTGTAAAAGCTTAGGCTAAGTGAAAAGGCTAAAAAATACTCAAGAAATAGCATTTATTGATCAAAATATGCTCTAAGCATATTGTTGTCCAAAATCTATAGGCATCAGAGCAAAGGAAAATTTTAGGGAAAAAAATAATGAGGTAGCCTTGTGACTAATCACAGACCTTTCTTTTAGAATATGAAGCATGCCAGGAACACAAAGCCTCTGTGTTTGAAGGTTAACAAGAGAAATGTAGGCTGGCCAGAGGCTGATATTTTCATAAGAAATGAGAATAAGCACATAAGGATGGGTATCAGCAGCCTTACAGAAGGAAAGAAAGCAGCGTGGTTCGCTTAGATAGGGAATGGAAGCCCAGGGATGGCGAGCACAGGGAAATCTCAGTGGTCAGTGTGGGTTGGATGGGAGCAAGGCTGAGAATGAATTTCACAAAGAAATAGGGAAGGAAGTTGCAGTAGCTGACATATGAAATAAGGACCCTATTTCAAGGAGGTTGAGAAACGCTATGCAATTTTCATTGTTTTTTTAAACTAAAATACATGTGAAAATATCGAGAACAGACAAAGATGAAGATGACATACTCTTCAGAGGTCTAGAACATGGGAACAGGGTTTTAGCCATACTAAAAATTTAATAAGAAGTGGCAATTTTATATCATGATCTATTAGATTAACATGGGTCTCTGTTGCTTACTAGGGCTTATTTTATTTTCTATAATACAAGTTATGTCAGTGTAATGCATGGATAATCTATTCTTCAAGAAGGATACTTCCTAGGAAGTAGTGTTTCAGGGATTATTAGCCATGCACAGATTTAAGTGCTTTGATGCCTTACAGCTGACATTAGACAGATCTTCACAGCAGTGCTACCTCACTAATTATTTATTTTACCATCAAGTATTTTTTCATCATTAGAGTTTTATATTAAATAGCTGCCCTCTTACGAATAAGCATTGATCTGTATCTCTGCCCAAACTAGGAATATGTCATACCAGCATGCATCTTGACTCCATTCTGGTAATGCTATTAATAGATATGAAAATATAAATATATCTATTACCTATTTTTAAAAATATATTAATATTATTAATAGTATCCAGGCTAAAGTACGTAGGAGTTAAAACTATCTAGATTATATCTATACTATCATATATATTGCAGTTCCTGCATCAGGTCATTAAAATTATCAGGTTATATTAATTTTTGAGTCCAGATTTATAACAAAAGTCTACCTTGAATTTTTCAGTTTGTGCAAATGCATGGGTCAGTGGATTCCAAATTCTGGTGACAGTGCAGATGCAGGAAAAATATCAGGAAAGATTTTTAAAAACAGATGTCTCTTGGAAATGGTACCATTTTCATTCTTGTGAAATCAGAAAACTCTGATGAGATTATGGATTTTTTGATTCTCCCTGTTTTTCTTACATTTTTAAGGAAGAAAAACAAAGCGAGGTTCAGTTTAAAAAAGGGAGGGGTTTGTAAATCTTGGAAGGCCCATCTGTCCAAAAGTCAAATAACAAATCAAAATACTTAATATGCAGTTTTCTGCATAAAATAATTATTTAAGCATTAATGGAAGACATAAAAAATACCCCCGAACATAAAAGCCAAAACAAACCAAAACACCAAACTAAAATAATCAGGGGTCTGGGCAGAGAGATTTCTTGGGATGCATTTACCAGCATGACATGATATTTGTACACAGAAAAGTGTAAAACATAACAAAAAGTAAAATATTTCATTAGCATTGATTTACTAAGTATATAATTGTGAGGTTTGGCCTCCAGGTGCCCTTAGGCACCCACACTGTCGGGTTATTTTCTTCAAAAGCCAAGCAAGTTAATTGTTATTATAAAGTTATTTATTGCAGAAGCACATCAGTCTCAAAGGCAAAAACAAAGCAAAGCAATGCCATAAGCACATGGCATAAAAACAAGCAGCAAAAGCAAAGCAAACAGCAAGTGGCAAAATGCACATGGCATAAAGCCATGGCATTGAGCTCCAGCTCTCCCTAATGCATGTTTTTTTATAGAAACTTTCCAACTAGCTAAGACACAAACTCGGACCACTATTTCTTAACCTATTAGAATTCTAGTTTCTTAACACACCAGGCTACGTATAGTCTACATACATGGCCTATATTTTTCTAACTGAAAAATGTAAGCAATATTCTTAACTCTATTGTGCCTGCAGCTAGGTTCTTGGAGCCTCGAAGGAAACACTAGCATCTAGCACTGTTTTTCAACCTTCACTAGAACATGTACTACTTCTCTGGCATCTAAGACCTTTTATTTACTAAAAGCACTTAAAATTTATTCCATTTACTTACTTACTTTCTCACTCCATCTATCCACTTACTCATTCCATCTACTCACTTACTCATTCCATCCAAAGGCTTTAATTCAATCCCTGTACTCTGATCTCTCTCTGAAGAATTCAGAGAGACCCCTGGCTTACTGACTCCAACATCTAACAATCTCAATCTAATTTTTCACCAGACAGGTTTTGTTTTTTCAAATATTTCATAAGTGAAGAAATAGAAAGCATTGTCTTTTAACAAAAAGTTGTCAAGGAATACTGAGGTCTAGAAGTACATAGAGGAAAATTTAGATGAGGAACATAATTTTCAGCTTTGATTATGCTTTATTCTAAGTAAAATCAAGGCTCCAAAATGCTTAAGAAAACATGGCCTCAAACCTGCAAATTATTTTTTTTTCTAGTCTTGCAAAGTTTCAAGATCTTGCAAGAGATTGGAAGAACACTACTTAAGGTAAAGTGTAGAAAATTTTTGGCTGTAGTTTAAGACTGGAAGAGCAAAGTACGCTGCAAATCCTGCAAGCTCTCATCTCCCCTTTTAACTCTAAAATTATGATCAATTTTAGAGAATTTGATGAGTCTGTTCAGAGTAATAATGTTAAATATATGCATAAACAATGGCAGCAGAGGAGTAAAAGACATCACAGCATTCCCTAGAACAAAATACCACGAACATAAGAAAATTGGAATTTGACATTTTCAGTAGTATTTTCCATCAGCTTTGGTTTTTGCCATACTTTCAGAGCATGCCAGGGAAATGCAGGCTTAAGAAATTTTTATATAGTCCCTTTGCTTTACAACGATTGGTATGGTTATAAAGACATATGTTTGGACAGATATTTCATCGAATTTAGGTCTTACTTTTTGAAGGATTATTTTTCATCTCTCATTTAAAAAATCAAATTCATTTAGCTTGAATCTCTGCTCCTGGTATCACATCCAGATGTTTACTAAAAGACCAACGTGCTTTTATTGCTGTCTATGTGTTACATCTGTTTATTGTAGAATAGCAGGCAGCTCATTCTTCCCTTTCAAAAAGCATAACATCCTCAAAGCTCTTACTATAAAGTACCCATAAAATAAAGGTAGCATACCAATAAAATACAATGAATAATGGTAATGCAATAAAACACAAACTACTTTTATACTTGCTTGCATTAAGAAGCAAGAACTTTAGCTAATCTTGAAAAATGTACAGCTGTAGAAAAAGGTTTTCTGATTTACTGAGTTATGTGACAAAGAATTAATTGTGTCTTCAAAAAAATTCATCAGCGATTTTAACTTATCAGAGTTTACATGTATACAAATCTACATTTCCTACTTCAGTTTCATAATTTTGTTCTGAAATCCTTAAGAGGCAAAAGATTGTCTGTTTTTTTGTTGTTGTTTTTCTCATGCTGTTTCTCTGATGGCACTTAGAATGTTCTCAGAAAACAGGAAATCATCAAATGATGTCTTAAGTGTCCATAAAATCTTGAGAAATCTTTACTCTTTCTACAGCCCTGCATTCCCTGGAAATATAAGCCATCAGGCTCAACATGACGGAGGTGTGTGTACCAGCGTGCCCTTGCTGACTTCAGCAGGGACAGTGAGCCTTGCACTGGGTAATGAACTGACCATCTCTAACACTGTTGAGTGGAAAAAAAAAGAAAGAAGGGAGAAGAAATAAGTTTTTAAAATGACCTTATGGATGGAAAGATGAGTACTGTTATGAGACAAGGCACAGAGTCAAACCTTAATGGTAGATGTTCCTTTTTCTTCTATATCAGTTTGGTAAATCAGCATTTCCTTAGTTCCACATTCTCGTTATGCTACCACTTTCCCTGCAGCCATCCTTCTTGTCTATTTTAACTGGATGCCCTTCAGCGCAGAGTCTCCTGGGTACTTGAACAGCATCCAGCTCACTGGGGGCTGGTGCTTTGCCAGACACTCCAGGGACTGGTCTAATAAGCCATTTGCGTACTAGTTGCCATTCAAATTGAGCTTTGTCCAGCCCTGCCCTGAAATAGGCAGTGAATTCGACATGATAGTTGTTATAAAACTGTAACTGAGAATTAGAGCTGACAAAACAAAGATGGTCGGCCGGGTCTCTTCTCTGTCACTGCAGGACGTCAGGGGTAACTCAATTAAACATAACTGAATTCCACCAAAGCGGAGGAATGGAAAATCTGAACTAATGCATGCAAAGATAAATGTGTGGCAGACGAGCAAGGACCCAGACTGTGTCTGAACTAAAAATTGCTGGTGAGGTGGCTGTAAAGTTGGTTGAGAAGGGATGTTAAGTATGAGATGAAGGTCAAGCTAGATCAGCAAATTTTGAGGGATAACATTAAATATCAGGTGGCAAGATGAGGACAATGCACACTAGTCTGTGGAGATAGAATTAGCTGTGTTGTTCTATATGACTTGCAAGGGGTGAATGTGAGATTATAACACTGGATCAGAAGACCATAAATAAGGTGTTTTTTCACACTACTCAAAAAACCCAATATGTCCAGGACAAATAATGTACAAATACCGGTAGTATATTGAGTTTATAAACTCAGATTATAGACCTCATTTCTCATAGCATCACCTCTTTACTCTATGGGCCTTTTTCTAATGGAAAACACTTCTTATATAGCTGTGCATACACTTTTTCCTTTCAAAATGGCTTTTGAATGGCAAGCTTTCACCCGGTTCTGAGTTCACACATTTTCATAAAAAGCTTGTTTTTAAAATATATTTCTAAAGCTATCAGTACTTCATGGGGATGTGAAAAGCAGCCAGGTCAGAAACATTGAGTGTCTTGTACCAGTCTGCCTCTCCTGAAAGGGATGCACCAGCATTCTTCAGCACTGGCAGCCAGGACAAGCAGTGTGCACATCACAAAGTGCAGCATCTCAGAAACCAAATGCAGCTTCTCATACGGACCTGCTGCTTCTTAAACAATGAAATGAGAATGGGGTTTCCTGAGAGACCTCAGCCTTGGTTTGTTTGTGTGCTCAGGGGCAAGCAATGCTGCTGAGATGAAACATCCATGGACAGTTCCTCAACCCCAGAAAGTACTAGGCCAGCTCAGGGTACCCTGTTAGGGAGGGACTGATGATTTTCCATCTGGTCTTACAGGCTGCAGTAAACTATGGGGAAAAGACTGCCTTTTCATTTATGAAAGAGGGTTTTTTTGAACAGCAATCACTTCCCATATAGAGTTTGTTAACTTGCTTCTGTCTTTGCCTTTCCAACTAGAAAAACTCCTTACTGCAGAGCTACTGTCTCAAGAATATTTATGCAGCTCCCAAACTCCTAGATTCCTCACACTACGTAATGCTGAACATCCTGAACATCATGAAACATTGCTTCATCAGTAGATTTCCTATGACTGTCTCCAATAGGGCTGGGCCCTCCTGTCTATGTTTGCTAGATGTTTCAATGTAAAACAGGAATTTGTTCTGGATCTGCTATTTTAATGTAAATTATGGTGGCTGTTGAAGGTGCCAATTAGACTGACCAGCCTATAAGTGCAGGTCTCACTTTACCCAACTTAAGTAGTAACATGTTATTTCCGCTATTGCATTGAGGCAGCTGTCAGAAACTAATCCAGCTTGTGGGCCTGATCCTACAAGGCAGAGTACTTTACCTAACTACCTCACAGAGCAATTTAAAACCTAAATGTCATGTTGGTAATCAAAAATGTGCTGAGTGAGGAGGGGGGAAAAGGAAGATAAGGATGACTCAATACTACTTAGCCTGAAATGAGGCAACTCCAGCTTGTCTGCTACCGAATTTTAACAAGCACATGGTTTTTTTGTCTTCTTTAGGACAAGAGATTGTTTTGAAGGAGGGGAATTTTTAGAGGCTTCCTCTTACAAGAGAGGAGAGCACAAGAAAATTGATATTACTGGCAAAGGTGAGGAAGGGGTCAACAAAAGAAACAAGAGGATAGTCTAGGCAGATATTTCATAAAGGCTTTGTAGTGGATTATAGCTGAAGTGACAAGTAGTGCTGTTAAAATTTCTTTTTAGATGGATAGTTGATTCTACCAGTGAATGCAACCCCTCTGCTTTCCTCAAGACAGTACTGACAAGCCAGGAAAAGGATTGTTGCAGTAGCCTTCTGGTCATAGCATGGGAATAAGAAATTTATCTGTGAGGGTGGAGAGGGAGCAAATTTTTGAAAGGTTATAGAGGAAATAAGGGGAAAACTTCATTGCTGGTGTAGCTTTAGGACCAAGGAGAGAACTACTGTAAAGAGGAAACTGACAAAGCAGATGGAGTGGTTTCTGCAAAAGAAAAAATGCTGTTGTCATGGAAAGATTTGGACATCTGTTTTGTGCCTGTGGTGACAAGACATCCATAAGGAGATTTGGAGATCCAAGCCAACATTAAGACATGATGAAATAGGGAGTAATCTAGGTAGCCAAGGTAAGCAGAGGATATTACACTAACTAGCTATTTGCCTATTTTCAGGGCTGCAAGTGAGTCAAAGTGATATAAACAAGAATATTGCTTCAGTTAGCCTCTTCCATGCCTGATTTGTCAACTGCTGTCATTGCTCTCCATGGCACTATCACCACCACAGCAAATGACTGCAGTGTTACAAACTGAGGTCTATGTGAGGAATAAGCAGCAGAAAAAGATTAGCCCATCATTAATCATTTTGTTTCTCAGAGACAAGAATTCCACTCAGAATTTTTTTCAGGCCTTAAGTTTTTAATTTTCAGGAAAGTTAATTTTTTGCAGATATTAGTGCAGGTTTTATCTTCTCCCCTCCGAGACTTCTGTTTAACTGTCTTCTGTCAGTCCAGCAAGCCTAAGCTCAAGTTGAAAGTAATTTGTGTCCTCTGCAGTAATAACAACCATCAGTTGAAGTGTAACTCTTATCTGTGAATCATGGTATATCTCAGATAGCTTTCCCATTATTGCATTGGTTTTACAAATGAGAATTCTAAATTAGAGCTTTTTATGCAGAAAAACGATGCCAATGGAGAAGACTCATTCGGGAAGAATTACATATAAATAGTAGCAATTTCTTTTAGGACCATGAACAAACTCTGCTGTACATGTGACCAGTGCAAACACAAAGCAAAGAGAAACTGCAAACCTTACATGGAAATTTCTGCCATAAAGGTCTTTAAATACTGCCCAAATTCTGCCATCTGAGCAGGTACTGAAGGAATTGTGATATTTTTCAGGAGAAATTTCAGAAGTCTGAGAAGTATTATAGGCAGTTTTATAGGAAGTTTATTTATTTGGAATTATGTCTGTGAATTTTCTGTGCACTTTGGCTTTCATCCAACTATCATGTCATGGAAAAAACTTATGAAAATATCTTACAATTAGCTAATAAATTATTCTAAAATATATAAAAAGCATTTTTTTTCTTCAGTATATTCTCTAGTTAGTGAAAAAGACCACTTTCAAACAGGTAAATCTCTGCAGAGGAGTTATTGATTAAGTTGCGTGCCACTCTCCTACTGTAAGTCAACAATTTTTATGTCCTTGAAACAAATTGGCAGCTGCTTGTAATCTAGCAAGTGTATCAGCAGAAGTGACCCATATGTCAACCTTTCACTTTGCAACCCTCTGCTGATTATGAAAGAAGTGTGAAGAAATTCTAAGAAGTTCCAGTTCCCTCACTTACAGATCTACAGCATGTGGCTGTTTGGGATGCACAAGTTCTTGAGCTATCAAAAAAAGAGAGCAAATATTTCATAAGGATAAATGTTTGCATGGTTTCATGTACTTCTCCTATGAGGATACTGGGTGCTTCACTTTAGTAATCTTACCTAAAGTGCAGTTGGCATCTTTTAAAGGATATCCTCTATTTTCTTCTTTCTTTAGAATGTTTTAGGCTCACCGGTAGTAAAACTGTGATTTTCAAAGAGTTTCCCCATACTTCAGTTCTCAGCCAATTTGAATGAAAAAAATTCATTCTGAATTCTTAAAAACACAGTGAAATCATTAAGAACCTCTTCATTTCTGTGTTTCTCTGTTAGTTTATGTTAGCTTTTCTTTGCAGAAGGCATTGTAGACACCACATAATCTCTTCACAGAAAGTACATTCAAGGTACTTCTTCCTATCAGCAAAGTTTCCCTGGTTCATCAGGTTAGATGGTAACAGGCTGTGTATTTGGTTTGTGTGGAAAGGTTTCGGTAATAAGGGGCTACAGGAGTGACTTCTGTGAGAAGTTGCCAGAAGCTTCCTCTGTGTCCAGAGAAGTCAATGCCAGCTGGCTCCAAGACAGACCTACCACTGGCCAAGGCTGAGCCCATGGTGGGGACACCACTGGGATAATGTATTTAAGGAGAAAGAAGTTACTGTAAAGAGCAAGTGCAGCTGGAGAGGAGTGAGGGTCAGTGAGAGGAGAAGCTCTGCAGGCACCCAAGTCAGTGAAGGAGGGGCAGAAGGTGCTACAGACACTGAAGCTGAGATTTGGCTGCAGCCTGTGGTGCAGACCACCATCATGCAGGCAGCCACCCTGCAGCCCATGGAGGTCTACAGTGAAACAGAGATCCACCTCAAGTCCTTGGAGAGCCCCATGCCAGAGCAGGTGGATTCCCAAAGGAGGCTGTGGCTCCTTGGGAAGTCTGTATAGGAGTGGGTTCCTGGTGGGACCTGTGGCACCGTGGAGAGAGGAGCCCACACTGGAGCAGGTTTCCTGAAAGGACTTGTGACCTTAGAGGGGACCCACTCTGGAGCAGTTCACAAAGAACTGCAGCCTATGGTAATGACTCATGTTGGAGAAGTTCATGGAAGACTGTATCCTTGTATCCCTTGGGAGTGACTTCATACTGGAGTGGAGAAGAGTGTAAGGAGTCCTCCACATGAGGAGAAAAGAGTGGCACAAACAACATGTGATGAAGTGACCATAAACCCCATTCCCTGTGCTGAAGTGAGGGAGGAGGTAGAGAGAACTGGAGTGAATTTGAGTCTGGGAAGAAGAGAGGGGTAGGAGAAAGGTGTTTCTAAGATTTGGGTTTATTTCTCATTATCCTACTCTAATTTAATTTGTAATAAATTAAGTTTTTTTTCCCAATCAAGTCTGTTTGGGTGTGGTGCTAACTGGTGAGTGTTCTCTCCTGTCCTTATCTCCACCCACAAATGTTTTGTCCTATTTTCTCTTTCTTCTGTCCAGCCAAGGAGGGAGAGCAATATATATGGCTTTGGCTGGCACCTGGCATGCAGCCATGAGTTTCACACACGACCAGTATTGCACTTAGGGCACCTCACGGTGGAAAACAGACCTCTGACCTGAGAAAGACGAGTTCACTGAAATGGTGCATCAACAACTGTACCTCACTCCATCTCACGTATCAACCCCATCCAATGAGATAACATGCTTCTTTGATATGACACCACCAGAGAAGTGGCACTTAAAGGAGTCACAATCACAGGGTGAAGTCAATTATTGTTTCTGCAGTTTTGTAAAATATCATACTGGGACAGTGTGTGTGTTGTGTTGCCTCACTCTAAGTATGGCACTCCTGGGACTGTATATTATTTCTCATGGCATGAAAAGATGATATCTTTATAAGTAAATGGCAGATGATATTCTGCCAGCTGAGTGCTAAGTGTAATTTCTCCTCCACAAACTTTGGATTCTTTCTGTGAAGCTGTGTTCTTACTAAGGATGACATTGGATGTGGCAGTACTGGCCACAAAGCTGGCTCCATAACGTATGCAAAGCTGAAAATTTATTCAGTCCCTTTGGGGTGTTTTCTACAGCAGATAAGAGAAGTTTGATTTTTTTTTTCCCAGGAGATTTTATCCTTTTTTTTTACCTGGAGCTCTTTTCCCCAGAGCATTTATTTCCTCTGGCTGCATGAGAGTACTCATTCTGCATGGATACATCTGTGACCCTATGAAAAGGTGAGTGTAAAACGGACAACTATAAATTCTATTTAAGGATCAGTGGCAAAGAATAAAATGGAAGTAACGAAACTGGCCAGAAGGCACTGACATTAGATGAGAGCCTTAATATTCTTCCTTCCCCATTTCAGTGATGTTTTAAAGTCTTGGAAATCGTCCTTCAGGGTAAGTTTAACATGCAGAAAGTAAAGACTTATCTACCCTCATTAGCATTTATGGGGAGCTGGTTTGGATTATGGTCTGGGAACCTTGCTGCTGGGCTTGCAAAGTATAGCAATGGTGCACAATTTATGCATTACAAGTCCAAGGATGGCAGGAGCTTGTTGTCTTTTGTAGGAAAGAATTTTGAAGGACAGGTATGCAGGAGAAAGCTCTCCTGGAGTCACTGCTGAAGGAGCCAGTGTAGCTCTGACTTTAATTTCTTTCTGGAGAGCAAATTACAAAGCATCTGACATTGAAAAGGCAATGGACACTTCCTAACTACTCCTGTTGAAGACGCATCTGCAGTTCACATAAACCCTCTTTGAGGTAACTACAATAAATAAGTACTAACAATAATAATGAACACAATGCAGAACACAGAGATCTACCAGGTGAGGCCTCAGTGGTAAGGCTTGCTTTGAGCCCCACTCCATCCTGCTAGGCAGTCAGCTCAGCTTAGCCTCAGGGACAAAAGCAGGCAGAGAAAACTGCAAGGTCGGTCCAGGGCAAACTCTGGACAGAAAATGCAGAAAGATCTACCAGAAACAGCATCTTCTAATGGGATGGCAGAGCTGCTTGTCCTCGGAGATGTGTAAAGAAAAAGCTCTCTGAATGCAACCCAGTTGCCTCTCTCCCTGGCAGGACCTGTGCAGGGACTGACTGCTTTGCTGCCACCGCAAAGACCTGGAAGGGAGAGCCCCCAGCACAGCCCTGACACCGCCCCAGGAGGGGGGGAACCCTGCGCCTCTAAACAGCACAGGGCTCCCACTCAGCACCACCGCTCTTCATACCTTCTAACTAACTTCCTGAATTCTTAAGGATTGTCTTTTAGGAGCTGATCACAGGATTAGGAGTGCTCATGGACTTTGAGGTTTATAAGGTTTGGTACAGAGAAAGAGACTGCATTCTTGATTTGCATTCTGCTGTAGCAACAGCCTCTCACTTTGCAATGGATGAGAACAGAAGATCAAAAGTCTATTTTGAGACTGTCTGGAATTCACTCTACAGATGTTGCTCTTAAAATGATGCTTTTAAATTAAATCAATTTATTTTTAATTTCACACACATACTACATTGCTTCTAGAGCCTGCAAGTCACAACTCCAGCTGAACATATAACCTCAAATCTACACTGAGGAAAAGAAACCTTATTTAGTTTTTAATTTTAAAAAGTAGATCCTATACAACAGACATCTTGCAGAACAGTTTTTCTGATTAAACCTAGCTAACACAAATGCTTATGTAATAAGAATTTAATAGGTGTAAAAGATACAGTACTGTGCCTTGATTCACCATCAGTTAACTAGGATAAAACTTTCCAGACTGGTTCCCTGAACTAGATAGTTCCGGATATTTAAGGAGTCTGCATGGACATCCAAAGTTATCCATGAAAACCAGTGACACTTTGAGATTTTAATTTGATATTATTTGCTGTGCTTGCCTATGTAGCTCTCAGTGGATGAAATTTAGTTTAAATGTCATGGCATTATTAGGAGTTTTGTTTTTAAGAGTGTCCCTTAAAACCCAACAAAGAGCCATCTGCTTTGCAAATTCTTAATTTTTAGTACCCCATGTGCTTGTGACTCCTCAAAACTTCAACAATTTCCCCCCAGGCATTGAAATATTAATATTAAATATTTATTTATTTAATGTTGAATTATTCCACTTAATAACCCGAATTAAGAGAATATGGCAAAGTCACCTTCACATAAAATGCTAATAAAAAATTCCGGAGATGGGAATGTTCCTGTCTAGCTGCCCCTTTGGATTTGAGCAGTTGGGTAAGATGTGAATCCTTGAGATGTCATGGTTTGGCATGCTGACTGAAAGAGGAGTATTTGCATTTTGGTACAAGACACTGCAAGAAATGATGCATTTCTTAGCTGCAAAGGGGCAAAGGAGGGAAGCTGAAGACTCTGCAAGCAGCCATGCAGTGGGAGCAGCCCCCTCCACCGCGACTGGCAGGAGGACCAGCCCACACCCTTGCATGGAATCAGCAGCAGCAGCTCCTCACAGGCAAAGGAGGTTCCTGGCTGGCTCACTGGCCAGACTGCCCTGGGCTACTGGGACAGCCTTCAAAGCCAGTGCTGCCATTTTTACCAGTTGCTGCTGGGTATATAACTGGTTGGAAAATTTCTGACAGAATAATGTTTCCACTAAAGAGACAGTTCTATTAAAATTGACACATTTCAAGGAAAGAATGACAGAGTTGATTCATTTGGACTTTTCCCATTTGAAAAATGAGGCTTTTCATTTCAATTCTCTGCCATAAAAACAGTTAATTGCAAATTTTATCACTTTGATTTACTGTGCATTTAAATACTAAATGAGCTGCTATGTACACATAATTTAGATACACAATATTCTGATATTACCGTGACCTAGTGATTTAACCTTATGAAAGAGGTTTCATGATGCAACCCTTTTGCTAGCAGGTCCACTCTGTTTCTACATCTTATTCATAGGCAGTTTGAAAGATGAGGCTTTAAAAAACAAAATGAGAAATCGGATTTGCCTATGCATTGCAGCTAGTCAGGTTCCTGAGCACCTCAGCATGGGAACCACTGACCCAAACTGTCGTGTTCTGCAGGGCAGATGCTCGGAGGAGGCTCCTGACTTCCATGGGCTTGATCACTGTCCCCAGCTAATCCAAGAGGCCAACATGACTGCTGCTTTCTTTCCTTTCCACTTGAATCTGTCAGTATGCTCCACTCAGATGGAAAGCCAGGGCATGCAGGACTGACCACAGCTGCTCATCAACCAGCCCACACATCCTTCTCTCTCCACTGGCTTTCAAACTGGGATGCAGTCTTTTAGTTAGTGGCTGCCAGGCACAGCTGTTAGAAATGTGATGTCACAGCAAGGCTGCAGAACCCAGCAATGTGGGTATAATTGAACAATTATGAGTGAGGCGTAGGACATTTCTCAGGAACCGATGAGCAGCTGGGAGGAGTTAATGGCCCACATTGTGCTTTGGCTCATTAAATGCCAGCTGATATTAACCTCCAGAGAACATTCCTGATGGGAGCCAAAGGAGTCCTAAATCTCCTCCATAGGCCCTGGTAAAAGTCCCAAAATCACCAGACAGGAGTAGGCTCTTCCTGCACAACAGTGCCTGGCTCATGGGTCAACCCCAGATTCCCTTACTGAGTCTCAGTTTCACACCAGTATGGGAGTTTTCTCCTTTTCCGATGCAATGCAATAGACAATGAGAAATGGAGATAGAACAACTTATGCCTTCCAAACCTATTCAGGGAAACTTCAAGGAGTTCTGCAATGTATAAACTAAAACTAATTATTCCTTACAGGGAGCTGTTCCACAAACTGTTTCTGAGGCAAACAAGCAGCTCTTTTTGGAGGACATAAAAATATAATAACAGAAATTATTGATGGGTATACCCTTGTCAGAGGAGCTCAATAGCATTATCAACTCAGTCACATCCCCAGTATTTTACAGCTTCTCTATAGTAATGGCAGCCCAATAAAAAGAGATTGCATACAGTTTATGTCACTTTTTGTACATTTTAAAGTTATTTTATTTTCTACTCAGAGGGGAAATGTTTCTGGAAACATCATACTGAAAAATATAAACTCTTCTTTCCAGCTTTTTTCTTAAAAAGTAACAAAGACAGCTTTGGGAATCAGCATCAATGTAAGCAGCTCCTGCTGAGTTGTCCACTGGGAAATACCTGAAAATCATTGCCGGTGATAAAATTACACCAAAGGTGAATTTGGTCCTGCCTACAAGGAGGAAGGACAGAATCACAGTAGGTACTATGGCACTTGCATCTGAACCCATTAATGGGTTTGGAATTTTTATGTTTGTATCTAGGCTGGGAACATGAAGGAAAGTCATTAAGGAGAGAAGAAATTAACTAGGCAGAGGCTAAGGGCAGCTATCTAGTGAGATGCAGTCGTTATCAATGTGCTCAGAGTACTTGCCATGAACTCATTAAAAAAACCTTACAGTTTTATAGCTGGTGAGAAATGCTCACTCCAATTACTCTACAGCAACAGTGCTTGAGATTTCTCCTTTTTTTATTTTTTATTTCTTGACTGCTTATGGGGCTCCCACTGATGCAGAACCTAAAACTCACCACTTTAAGAATTTGTTCTCCTAATATTTAGATTGTGTTAGAGAGCTAAAGGAGCAAGTCCATGAGATGTGACTAGTCACTTCTAGAGTCCTGATGTGCTCCGCAAATTTCTTTCTTAGATCTTTGAGAAATTAAAAAAAAAAATTAATTTTCACAGATACGTTCCCTGGAGTTCTGCTGCTTTTCAACTCCAAATAAAGTTCTTTATCTCACAGGCTCAGCAAATTTATTTAAATCCTCAAATTGGACAGTCTCCTCCACTGAAATGCCTCTTGGCCATAGTGAACCAGAACTAGCAGCCATCCTCAGCACATTCTGCAGAAAACATATACACAAGTAGATTTGATCCCACCAATAAAAAAGAGGTTTTGGAAGCTGCAGTTGTTCAAAGTTACAGAGAAAGAAAGGGAAGAAATGGGAGAATGATACTAAGTATCCCTTTCTCATCAGTTGAACACACACATATTTTCTCTATCCAGTAGCAAGGAGTGTCCTGATTACTAGTTAATTCAGATATTCAGATTGCAGTTGCTGTCTCTAGCCTTAGCATACACATAACCTCCCAACCACTGGACCTCTGCTAACATAATACTCTCAATCCTGACTTTCAAACATGGCCCTGCAGCATACAGATGTGAATTCACTGGGCAGCAAGAACACATTTAAATTTTCAAAATCTCAAAGCAATAACTTGTATTCAATCCCCTAAAAACTGTTAATACTTTCATTCATTATTTGTCATCAAATAATGAATGAATAATACCTGCCTGGCAGAGATTAATTCATACTGGTAGGACTCTCTCAGGGATGGATGTTTTAAATGAAAAAAAATTATGCCTCCTGAGTCTTTTAGGCTCCCAGCTATGGGAAGTGATTTGGTCAGATCACCAGAATACCTGGCGAAGTGGTTCAAGTAACACCTGGAGGGCTATATCAACTTAAGCTCTACGTGATTCAGAACGTGGTGAAGACTTAAGATCCAAACTTTTGTCTGAAGAATTTCCTATTTACAGCTCAATGCTGAAGCTATTGGAAACACCCCACCAGAGTGCCAGCTTCCCCTTGGAAGAGAGGTGATCCAAGGTTTTTGCAGTTTAAGCACCAGACACAAGATTTTGAGTTCAAATGGTCATGGAAAACCAAAGGTGAGTCCTTTTGCAGCTTTAACCCTACATGGCTTTTCAACTGTCCCATCTGGGTAGTAAACTGAATGACAGGCTACATGCCAGCTACAGAAATTACTACTTTAAGAATGAGCTAAGCTGTTCACTCTAAAGAGTAATCATCTCATTTATGGTTAGCCATATTAAAGTTAATATCTGATCTTGCCATATACATATCTCTTTAGTTGGTGGGAAGAGGAAAAGGCCGAACAAATTAATCTTCAGCAATGCCTGAATATTTTATGGAAGAGCCTAGGTGAATGACCTGGAATAACTTTTGGATGTCTACATCTGGAAGGGACAAATCCCACTTTTTTGTGTATAACATTATCAAGAGGAGACGCCAAGGCAGTACTGTCAAACACCTGGTTTTCATCAAGAAGAAAACTTCCCCTGACACATCAGTCATACGTATGCTTATTTAGGCCAAGAGCCAAATGACACCATCCAGTGAGGGATGTCTCCTCCTAGCAAGAAACGAGCCTTAGCTTAGAAGTGGAAATAGATTAGATAATAGCACCTGATTTCATTGCTTGCTGCTTTTTTATTATTATTATTTTTATTGTTATGGTTATTAAAGGACATCAAAATGCTTAAGAAGCTAAGAAATAAAGCTTGAAATACGTGCAGTATACCTCCATGAGCCTACACCAGACAAAACAGGAGGATAGGGTGGGCTTCTGTTGAGCTTTCACACATGGTTTGCTTATAATGTGAGATTAACTGTCAGTGACAGCATTTAGCTTGTTGAAAGAATGTGTTTTTCCAGCGTCTTCTCATAAAATTCTGTTTTCCAGCAAACTCCTTAGATACCGAGTCTCTCAGAACAGAGCAAATGGATAGCCAAAAACCATGAAAACAAAATGACTGTCACCACTGATTAATGAAAATAATATTCATGCTAGTAGGCGCACACTCACTAATCACATTTTCCACATACAAGCCCTAATTTTGTATTTACATTCAAAAATACTTATTTTGCATAAAAAGGAACAACAAAAGAAGCTGAAAGTAAATACTCTGTGGGAGAATACAGTCCGCATCTTGTCTGGAACAGCCTGTGTCTGAACTGAAGATGCAACGGTAGCAATCTCCAGCTGATACCAGATTCCTAGTGACTGAATGGGGTTATAGAGAGAAAAGATTCTGATATTTCTCACATATCATCACAGACTTGGATTCTCCAGACTAGGAAAATATTGCTCTGATAAAAGTGACTGAAAACAAATTGATGAAAGTTAAGCATGAGGAAGTAACTCTTTCTTCAATATTTTCGCAACATTAAACCCTCCAACTCTCTAAAAGAAACACAGTGAGAAAGACAGGACTGCTGTAATTCATTGCATCGTGCATGTTTAGACACCAAAAATTGTACTCCAGACAACTGTACTCCAGACTCCTGCTTGCAGTACCAAGTTCTCTGTCTTTCTTCTCTCCTAGCAGCTTCAGCAATTTCGAAATGCTGGGCATGTCTCCTTTATAGCTAGGAAAACAACAAAAGCCAAGCGCACAGAACACTGGTCATCCTCTCCTCTCCTCCATCCCTTAGCCCTGGGCCCAGTTGGCAATTGCTACCTCTCTGTGCAGATGGTGGCCTTCTCACTCCTCCTGCAGTCCTTTCTCTTCCTTGGTTCTGACTGCCAGCTTTCTGGTGAGAATCTAAATTAATTTATCTAGCAGAGTGATGTCACTTCGTTAGTCCTATCATGAAGCCCTGCTGAATGGAAAATAAAAGTAAAGGAGTTGAGCCTGGAGAAACATCGTGGAATTTTTCCTTCATTCTCTGATTTCTGCCATAAGACTATAGGTGTAAGAACCCATGTAAATGGTTTAGATTTAATGAGCATCCAATCTGCAGCCAAACCTATACTTGTGTAGCATATAGCAAGAGCCTATTTTTTTTTAGTTGGCTGAAACTCAGAGCATATGGAAATGACAAGTACTATGAGCTGAACAGTCAGTGCTTCCATAGCTGGCTGGACCACTCTTAACATTCAAAATCAGACTTCCTTTTTACAGCGCATCCAGACCAAAATGTCAGACCTAAACTTCCTCTTGAACTTTGCAAAACTGAAGCCTGGTGCTGAGCTCAGCAGCGGCAGACCAACATGAGCAACCATGTTGGAAAGTCCTGGCCTGGCCTGAATGGCTGAAAACCAAGCCTTGTATTGTTTATGTAACTGCATCCATGGAATAGCTCTAAGTCAGGGGCCTGGTTTTCCTGGCCATTATTAAGTGACTTTATCTCTTAATTACATCTAGGTAACTGGCTCTGTGAGTCAGAAAGGAACGCAAACAGCCCTCATCCAGAGGAGTCAGTATCTTCCCTCCTGTGTGCCAATATTTCTGCCCCCACTGCACAAGACAGTGAGACACAGCCGTGAGAGCAGCTGTCTGCAGCACCACTGTGAGACAACACCATAACTTCACATTAAGATGGGAATCTTCTCCTTTGCAGCATGATAAACTGAAACATGAAATGTTAGCTAGCAGATTTTTCACCACCCTTCCAATAAACCTATGTCCACATTTATTGAGATTTTTCTTTATTTTTAGCCCCCAGACTAGTACTGTGAAGACTTCAGTTTCTACAAAATCGTGAACTTGACCTAAAAGAGACTTTGAGAGTACATGACTGCTAGCAAGATTGTTGTACTCATCCTCTGCTAGTGGCCACAGCCAACCCAAGGTTATCATGAAGAAAGTAGCTGGTTGGGAGTGGAGACAATGCGAGTCTTGTATCATAAGTTCAGATATCTTGCCTACAGAGATGAAGAATGTACTCTCACCTCATACTAATACACATATATAGTCACTGACTTCTTCCCAGCAACCAGGTTGTCTGTAATCAAACCAGCGAGGAAGACTAGCATTTTTGCTATCACTGAAAACCTGTCATTTATAGCCACTTACTGCAAGGAGAAAATAAGAGTCTGCTTTTTTGTAAATAAATCCTTGACGTGTGAAGCATCAGAGGAACAAGCTCAGTTACATTGCCAGCTATTCAGCCATGCAAACAATCAGCTTTGTGAGAAATTATATAATTAAGTCTCTTAAACTGGCATTTAGAGAAGGACTTCAAATTCTCTGTTTTCTGTTTTAAAAAAAATATTTTTATATTTTGCACAGTGGTACTTTTAAAATTTTTCTTCCTTGTTGAAAAAAATACATGTTTTCTCAATTTCTTTGAGCTCTTCTAACTTACAAGATATATGTTCATGAATTTACATCTCAAGTGGCAATTTTTCTCTGCAGTGTTTTAGGCCCAGACAAAAAGAGCAGAAATATTAAAAGTTTAAAGTTATTGCTAGAATTTTTCATAGGTGAATATCTCAAGGAAAGCCAATATCAAGTAAAGATTCTGTATTTCTAACACAGATTGATTTTAAAGCTGGATTCCCAATAGAAATTGTACTGAAAAAATAGTAGGGATCTTGGAAAACACAAGCCAAAAGCAAGGGAAATAATTCAATTTTGAATAAGAAGGTGCTGGAAAAGCTAAGGCCATTCAGGCACATAAGGGTAGAAAACCTGGGAAAGACAGTGAAATGCGCCATAATCTGTAATTTTTCTCTTTTGAATAGATACCAGGTAAGAAGACAACATTGATTTGGTTTGACCTTAATAAAAGCACAAATTCTTATTTTGCAAAAGATCACCATAATCAGGTCATTTAAAATCTCATCAGCTCAAGTACCAACCAGCACAGTACCGCTCTGACTTCATGACAAATTAAAACAAATACTGAAGGTCCATCTTCAACTACCTTTTGGTAAAATATTATTTTCTCAGTACTTTAAGGTTAATGCATTTAAGTGAGAATTAGAGATGCCATATGTGCACACACCATGAGATATAGCAGGTGGGAAAGGAGTGAAAATTGGATATGGAAGACAATTGATGGCTTGGACTACATGTGGTCCTTACTGTTTTGAGGAAGAGTAACCAGAAGCAATGTTTACCTAGGCAGGGAAGCTGGGAATGCTTTTTGGGTTCATTTTTTTTTGGTGGGTGGCGTGTGTTTGGAAGTCATCAAGCATTACTATATGGCAAATATAGAAATCAAAATGTCAATTTTATTTGGTTATTACTTGAAAGACTCTCCTCTTCCTATACAAGAAGTAATGTGTTTTTCTTTCTCCTCTTTTTAAGTCAATAATTATTTTTTAGTTTTAGATTATATAATCCTTTTAAGGCTTTGCTGCTCTTTTAATTACTCTGCTATCACTATCTTTTAAATAGCATTTCTGAGCAATCCTGCATGTCCTTTAATCCTGTCTGTTCAGGGTCTCTTCTGTGACTTCTTTTCTTTACAAGTATTTTCCAAATGAAAACCTTTCACCATCTTTCGAGTCTTAAATCATCCCTTCTGCAGCAGAAAGAAAGCACAAGCCAGTATGTCAATTCTAACCTTTTCAGGTTTTGCACTCCATGAAATATTGCAAAATATCAAAAGCACTTGAGCAGATATTTTAAAAGCACGCAGAGAATTTAAGCTAATTTTTAAAAACTGCTATTATTGGTACATCTAACAAGCAATACCCTACCATGACCTTTTAAAGTATCAAACACCTAGTGAAAAAATACGAAACAATTTTCTTCTTGTCTTGTATGTGGTTTCTGTTAGTGAAGGAGGGGAAAAGAGAAGATGTTACCTTAAAAGCACTCCCTTAAGAGGCACTCAGCAGCCGCAGTTGTGCCCTAATATTTCCATCTAAATTAAACTGCAATTTTTTTCAATTACCTGAAGTGGTAAATACTGACTTTAAAAGCTTAGCTAGATCTGCTGTAAACTACTTTTGTTTTTCTGCTTTCAGTGAGTTCTGTTTTCTCCTTAATCTAAAGGTGAATTCATTACTTTTGGCTCTAACAATGAAGACGTACTAGAGCTACAGATTTCAGGGAAAAACAAATACGAAAGACTAAGGATAGGCTTAAGACAAGATTTTTCCCAGGAACCTGTTTCTAGTGTTTTTATTTGAGACTGAGCATATGTTATGTCATTTTATACAATGATAGAATCGTTGAGCTTGGATAAGACTCCTAAAATCAAGTCCAGCTGGTTACCCAGCACTGCCAAGTGCACCACTGAACCACATCCATGAGTGCCACATCCACAGACCTTTTGAACACTTCCAGGAACAGTGATTGTACCACTTCCCTGACCATTCTTTAAGTGAAATATTTTCTAATATCAAATCTAAACCTCCCATGGGGCATCTTGAAGCCATTTCCTCTGGTCCTCTCAGTTATTACCTGGCAGGAGACTGACTCCCACCTCACTAGAAGCTCCTTTCAGGTAGTTGTAGAGAGCTACTTGGGGCTCAGTTGCACTGTTAAAAAGATCCAGTCTTTCAAAAGCCATTTGCACTGGGCACAGAAATTCTGAGAAAGAAGATTCTTGTAGGAGGCACAAGTAAAGTAAACATTGGCTGTGACACAGCATTCAGAGAAGCTCAGGGTGGTAACTGGAGCAGCTCACATACACATATATAACTGTGTTCCAGTTGGATCCAACTGATCTTGTGCTTTACATGTGGAAAAGTCTCTGCTCCCTGCACACACACATAGCCCTGCAGACTACGCTTGCCACAGGGAATCCATAGGTATGCGGGTTATAGGGGCTGCCCTGTGGCTGTGGCTGCCAGCATAAGGCTGAACTCTTCTGAAAAACTACCAAATCCAGAAGATGGCATGTAAATGGGCTGTAAGACATCGGCCTTGCTCCTGTGCAAGCTGGCACCCATCCTCACCAGCAAGGGTGATTTCTTTTTCCCAGATGCACTCTGAGGCAGAGGCAGCAAACTGGTTCCTCTGCAGCTGCAGAGAAAGCTCTGTTCTAGAAACAGTCATGGAGATATACTGAGCTTTAAATGCACTTTGTGTATAAACTTCTTTTGCTTTCATGTATTTTTTTAAGCTTTAACACATGAAGGTTTTTCTTTTTAAACTATTTTACTGAGGTGTCTTCCTGCTTTACTGCTTCCCCATGAGCTGAGCTGACTACCAGCCCTTTTACCATGCAAGCCACATACACAGCAGGCTCTGAATTTGTGGCTGGGAGCTAACCTGCTTCTGATACTCTATGGGAAGATTCTAGTAAGGCTTTGACAGTTCAAACTGGTGCAAAGCGCTGTGGCTGATTTGCTCCAGGTTAGTGCATTCTACCCATTTTGAAGCCTGTAGCCTACTTAGCCTGTATCATATATGACATGGGCACCACTGGCCTGCCCTCCAAGCAGGGCATCAGCCCAGCTGCTGGCTCAGCTTACATCCTGCATCACGTGTTGGATTTGCTGCTTCGGGTCTGATCGGAGTTTAAAGTTCAGGTCCTGTGGGTTTAAGTTTAAGGCATTTTGTTGTTGTTTGTCAAGCCTGAAATATTTTCCTCCCTGATGTTCGTAAACTGACTTCTTGTTATCTCTAGTCAAAAGCCCATAGTCCCTTGCTAAAACCAGTGAAAACCATTTTATATGTTTATATGTTTTGAAGACTACAGTGTGTTTTAATCCACAGCTTTGTACGAAACTGAAAATTTGTGAAATAAACCAATTATCTGGGATGCCAATATTTCTGCATTCATGACTTCTCACATTAAGGAATCTTACTCGCCCCTTCTCAAAACATCAGGCATCCGGAAAACCTCTAAAATACATTTTGAATATTTAAAACTTGTTCGCATTAAGATCTCACTCCTAGAGTTCTGCATCAGAGCTCTCTTTCATTTTAGCATACTTCTGATACAAAGTCAGTTTTTTCCTCTCCTCCTTCCGCTTCCTGCATCTATAACAATTCTAAGCTCTTCAGCTCAGGACCTGTCTTTCAATACTGCTGTGCTGTCCACAGCACAGTCTGTGTGCTGTGACTGCACACAGCATGCAGGAACAGAAGTACAGATCTTGTTTGTGCCTATATCCAACCTTCCCTGGACCACTCCCAATAACAGCAATCCTGCTGCAAGGTTCAGTGCTGAGGACACAGCTCTGACATTGCAGGTGTACTATGATTCTGGCAGGAGAACTACCAGCTAGAGAAAATAAAAACTTCAAGAAGGTGAATTATTCTTTCTCCAGATTGGTTTCCTGACCCTGCCCTACATAGATATGGATGTGTAGATTAATTTCTTCTGTTAAACCCTAGTAAAGCTTTTTTGTGTGATTGCAGGTGGCTGACAATGTCAGCGAGCTGCCAGCTGGCTTTTCCACACTGCCATTCCTTTCTCTCCTGCAGTCCCTGTGAATGCGCTGTAGTTTCACTAGACACACTGGCCCCGAGTATCTGGAATACTATAACTCTGCAGTCCCCCAAACACTGAGACACCATCCCAGAAACAGACACAAAGCTTGTGCTGTAAGAGGTGTCAAAGGGCAGAAGGCACATCATGTTTGTGTTTAAAAAGGTTACATAAATGGACTTTTTGATATTTTCTTTGTGAGTGTGGCAAGACTATCCCCCCTCCTCTCTACCACAGATAGTTGGTGCATAAAGAGATAACCCAGGGTGAAAAGCTCATCAAGGGGTCATCTCTGGTGCCACAAGGGCCCAGACCTCAGCTAAGAATCAACATCTCAGTATTGAGAGCAGATGTGGGAAGACATATAAGAAATACTCTTGACTAAGAGACACTGTTTTATAAACTATAAAAGGCACATGAGTTACCACAGAGACAAAGCCTTTTACACACACACCCTAAAAGTGTTTGAGATTTCTCCCTGAAGTTTGGATGCAAATCTGTGGTTACTTCCCTGGGAACTGATGGAAAGGATCTCAAGGTGTGGCCCACCAACAACTGGATGGTAAGATACATTGAATCCTAAGTTTTTAGTTAGTTTTTGCCTATGAAATAAATAATTCATTCTATGATAGACCGAATCAACCATTATTAAAGACCTTGTAAATGAGAGTGGGTTTTGGGGTTCTGGCTACCTCAATAAAGCTACTGCCTGCTGCCAGAGGCCTGGGCAAAAGACAAAGACTTATCTAAAGCCCCAAATCCATTCATAACAGCAGGATCAGCAGCTGATTTAAACTTCATTCTTTTCATAGGCATTTTGACAATGCTGACACCAAGGTTTGTTAATTTGGCATCCTGTGCTGCCTGTGCACTGAGACATGAAGAAGGTTTCCTCTTCAGCTGTGTTGCCTGTTCATGTGGAGGAGCAGCAGGACCTGGAAGGCACGATATTCCCTACCAAGTGACATAAACCAGTTCTGAGGCACCACTGTTCCTGGGGCAGTGGGCTGTCGGTCACTGCCTGGAGAAGCAATTTTTTCTGCAGTCGACTCAGCAGAGCAGAGGGCAGAGAGCCAATAGTCCAGAAATATTAGAAACAATTGCTGCAAGAGAATTTTAAAAGCCATTGGAAACTTTTGAAGCTGGATCATGCCAGAAATACAGAACAGCCTAGTACCTAGAGAAGATGACTGAGGAAGCTTGTATCTCTCCAGAGATTTATCACTGATTCACATCTCATTAATTCTCTCCTGTTTCCTCAACATCTTCACAAGTTCTCCTTTTGGCAGTTTTCTGGAGGTAGGGCATGACCTATGAGCATGAGACAGCAGAAAGCCTTTCCTTTTGGTAATATTGTGAGACAAATATTGGTAAAACTTTGTTGAATATTTGTCAACCAACCCTCCTGCAAAGTTCCAGTCGGGCAGCAGCAGGAGACCCACACTGGGAGGGCATTAAATAAGCCAGAGCTCATGACACCACTCCCATCTGGCAGATGCCAGAGTAGATAGTGTGTCCCTTCAGACACACAAATTAACTTTAGGAAAGCAGCTCTTGAGGAGGTGTACTGGCATCTGGCCTCTAGCCATGGTATATGCTTGGCTGCACCACCCCATGGGCACAGTCCAGACAGGGCAACCCTGGACAACATTGCAGGAAAGTGCTCTGCTCAGCCTCTGGCTCAGCAGGGCCACTCTCAGAGTTGCACTGGCATGACATTGTTCTCTGGACAGCCAAATGCTGTTGATATCATTTGCCAGAGGAGGATCACATCCTGATGACTTAAGAGGTTCAGCAGGGACCATGTTACTGCTGGGTCCTGACCTTGGATGTGCTATAAATGGCCTCAAGAGTTTAGGGACCAGAAGAGAAATCTGAACTCTCCTTACCCCTACAAACTTTTTTCCTGCTGTACCATACAATTCAGGGTCAGAGAAACTAGCATCCTTTACTCCTATCATGATCTTGCACAAAGCAGCATTGCAGTTACCACCAAACCACCAGGACACTGAAGGAATAAGGGGCCCCCTCCACTTGCTGAGACACGGATTAATTTCCAGGTATCAGCAAGGAGGAAAGATGCAACACCTGTTTGAAGAGAATCTCATATCTGAGTATGTCATGCCTTTTTTTTGTTGGTTTTTTTTTTGTTTTTTTTTTACAGTGAGCACCTGTAGACTTAAGCGAATGCAAAACTGGGTGGGATTTTCCCGTTGAAGCTAGGGAAAGAAGTCAAACTCACTTCCTATGAGTTAATCTTATGAAAAGCACCACTAGAATGGGATTGGAGAGAATTATTTCAGATGAAGTACTCTTAAGAAACATCCTCTCATTTATATTTGTGTCAGATGCAGAGGTAGAAGCTCAGAGATGTGGCAGGTGGGCTGCTGCACTAGGGTTCAGCCTTCTGATTGCTGACAGATAATTTCTTGCAGTTTCTTACTCTGTTCTTGTAAACAATGAATGTTTTGCATTCCTCTTTGGAGGAAGAGAGAATTGATGGACTGTTGATGGGACCTATGGGGTCAGGAGGTATTATCCTCATTGGCCAATCCGTGGTCACTGTTGGAATTCTATAAATAGACATGAAATGTAAATAAAGTGGTTCTTTTCCTGCTTGATTCCTCGGAGTCAGTGAGTGTGTGTCTCTCTCTCTCTGTGTCATTTGGTGACAGTGGGTTGCCTCAGAAATGCAATCTCCTGTTATGAATGACCTGGTGAAAAAACAGTTACCCAGAATGGCTTGATGACAACCTATTTTCCCAGTTTTATTACACTGTTGTTGTTATCTGGGAAGTGTGTCCTTCTAAGAGATCAAAGAGTTTCAAGCATTCAAGATTTCAAAAATTCAAGACTTTGAAGCATCAAGATGCTTTCGAGCATTAAAGCAGAACTGAAAGCAAGTCAGAGCTGGGATCTTGCTGAACAAAGAAAGACAACTGAAAAACAAAACTGGAGATTTTTCTGTTAAAAGGCTTATGTTTTTCCAAACGAAAAGAGTGAGAAAGTCCTTGTCAGGAAATCCGGTCCTTTCAGCAGGCATTGTGATCTGCAATGAGTTGTGATGCTTTCATGGGTTTGCCCTGATAACACCTGGAATATGGCACTGGATTTGGAAGAACCACCACTTTCCTCCAACTCATCTGAATGATGAAGTGCTGAGGTGAGAAGTCCTCACCAGGGAGCAAAGAACACAATGCTCCCAGTGCCCAGGGATCTGTCACCCCTCGAGCTCTGAATGTAGAACAGATATAGGTCTATGACTAAAGGGTCCTGGGCCACAGCTTAATGATCTTTTAAGTAATTCTGGCTCCATCTCAATCATGCTTTCAGTATTCATTAACTAACCATTTACCTGTTCACACCAAAACATGAGTATTTTCTAACTGTTCAATATACACATATGCATGTCTGCATTGGATCTAATTTAAATACCCAGCTTCCGTTTTTCTTCCTATTATGTCAACACACTAAATGTTTGCAGATATCCTCAGAAAGTTTGCTAGAGAAGAGTCAGTTACAGTCAGTTGTGAATATAAAATATTTTGCCTTTTGTTTGAAATGAAGAATAACCTGAAAGCCTTTTCCTGGTTAACAAACCAAGCTTTGTAATGTGCATTTTTAAAGGAAAAAAAAAAAAAAGAAATTATGATTTGGCATATTCACGACTCATCATGATATCAAAATGAATGTGTACTCCTAAGCAAGAATATAACTATTCTCTTTCATGAATAGAATTGCACCATTTTTAAGAAGGAAATGCCTAATGAGTGAAAACAGGCTGGCAAAGCAAACTCCCAGTGTATTTGCATCTGACACTCAACTTGCCAGCAGTTTTACCCACACGTTTTATTGTACTATTCAGCCGTGACTGGTAATTAAATAAAATTTCTCTCCTTGACTATCCTTTTTGTTCTTGTTCTTCATTATTTATTGCCTTAATTAGTAGATTTTTGTTTTAGTCTGAGACTGGAATACTTAGTAGGGGGAGGAGAATTTTGTTTTTAATTTAACACATGAAAGCAACAAACCTTGTGATAAAGTATGGCACCTTTAGAGCATCTGTCTGCAGCCTTTTCCTGTATTTTCATGCATCCTATATTCTCTAACAGACTGGGAACATGTCACTTAAATTTTATAAACCCCCCCCTCCAGAAACAAACAAGCATACAAACAATCAATCCCCAAACCAACCTCAAAACAGAAAATTCATTCTGTTGAAAAAAGGCTAAAGAAAATAACATGTCCATTTAGAAGAGACTTCACTTGAGTTTGTGGAATTCAGGACACCATACACCTGGAAGAGGCCAGAGGTGCCTGACAACCTGGAGATTGCTCATTTCAGCATTACCTTTTCTTTCTGGAAAACAGGTTGTTCCCTTCACATAGCATCATCAAGTTGTCTCTCATTACTTGTTCTATGGAATGTTAGTCTCCCTTAGATGACCAGCAGTAATATATGAATACAGTAGTACATGTGGGTTGTGGTGAGGAAGGGGAAGAGAGCTTTAGAAAACAAATCTAATCTAATTAATACTTACATACGTCTAATCTTTACTTAGTTATTAAAATTGGCTAAAAAACTTCAATGCAAAAAAATTTGTATTTATTGGATGGCAGGGTTTTAATGAAACTGGAGGGAAAAAAGTTTTCAAATCCTGACTTGCTTTCCATAAAACTTTCATTTGAAGACAGATATATAAAATGTAAGTGCAAAATTTTCTCTAACAACAGACACCAAGGTATTTATCCTCTCACAGCACAAGCTCAAATTCATGACACAGTGCAATTACCAGAGAGAAAAGCAAAATGTTTAATGTGATTCAATCAAGTACATTCTTTCTATGATTCTTTATTTTTGACATTTCTCCATTCTCACCTGTAACTGCTTTTAAAGCTGTAGAAGTCCCAGTTCAATTTATGTGTCTTTAGAGATTTCACTGCCATACCTTATTTACACGTATAATCAGCTCAGACCCAATGGACAGACTGTGCCACCTTGTGAGAGGGAGCAAGTCACTGGAGGTCTGATTCATTCATTAAAACAAGACTTTTACTCCCAACTAGCTAAAACAGCAATTAACAGCATAGGCTGTTTTTACTGGACATGATTCTGCAGCTGAGCTTTTCCCCCAGGCTGTCAGGCAGCACAACCTTAGGACAGGGCCCATCCTCACATATGCTGAGTTCAGTTCTGCAACTAGACATGCCATCAGGAGAGCATGGATTTTATTTGGGATGCAGATGATCTGCCTTACTCTATTATGTTTTAACTGTATATGCTGGTCACCAATCTCAAGTTCATACCACCACCTGAAAACAATGGTATTTTCAAGAAAATACGTTATTTGTAAAGGATGGAGACTAATACTATTCTGAAAAATCTAAGTTAGATTGAATCAGAAATATAAAATAACAAGGTAAAAAATTAAAAACTTGAGCTCAAATTTATTTATATTTGAGATAAGCTTGCAAATATTTGGATACATATCCAAGATCTTTAGGTCAGGTTAAAATATGAGCCCTACAAGCCATAGAAGGTAAATTAATTTAGACTACTGCTAAACTGTTTTTTTTTTTTTTTAAGATTTCACTGTATTCGGTTCACTGTGCACTTCTGATTTTCCCTCTCCCCTCTTACTACCAACAAAGATTCAGAAATCTTACAGTTTCCCTGTAGTTTTACCCTGTTCCCATGGTAGATCATGTTTTGACTGAGGAAAAGTGAAGGCTTTTGTTTGTTTACCTGTGGATATTAACTAGGATAGCATCTCACAACCTGTCAGTTATAAATAACAGAATTTGTTCCTCCTCTTTAAAACTGCAGCTCATCACACTAACTCTTTCAATGTGCATTTTCATCGGTGTTACTTGATCTTCAAAACCTCTGGGAAGAGGACGACCACAAAAAATTTAAGCCTAATTCCTGTACGAGCTCTTATCAGCTTCAAGAGCACATTGCCTTTGTCAACTTTTGGAAATGAAGGTGTGTGAAATATAGGTCAATTATTATCTGGCTTTAACAACAAAGCTACACTTCTGTTTTGCTCTGAATGAAAAAGAGAGTTGTTAAACTCTTGAAGTCCTGATAGTGTCAAGAGGAATACTTTATTTTATGAAACTTAATATTTATGAATACATTTTATAATGCAGCCCCAGCTTTTGAAAACAGCACCACTTTAGCGCAAATGCATTTTTGCAGAATCTTGCAGAATCAAACAGTTGGAGATAAGAGAGATGTCATTTTAATACCAGGGCTATATACATACTAATGACACTGAGCAACTCAGACTCTAGAGAAAAATGATATGCCTTTTTTAAAAAAATAAAGTCTAATAACTAATATGTTCAAATGTGAATAACAAATAGTACCTTCTCCCTCAAGCACTCATCAGCACCCAGTATTTGTATACTCAGAAAACAAATCTACATTCATATACAATGTTACATTGCCCCTGTGTACATTCACCCACCTTGTACATGTGATCTGGGTTACTGCAAGTCGAGAAAGCAAATTCGGCCATAATTTTCCTGTAAATGTCAAGCCCGATATGTGTCCACAGCTGTGAAAGTCTGCCTTTATAAGACAGATGTAAGAAGCACCTGCATATACATCCTTTCCCAACTAATTCTCAAACAGGAGCTCAACCAACAAAGCAGCAGTTCGCTATGAATGACACTGCCTTGCCATCTGTACTTGCTCAGGACTTGAAAACCCCTTTTCACATCTGCCTCCCAATGGGGCTGTTTGGGACATATCATATCAGAAATCTCTCCTGTTCTTATTCACAGTAACTGTTGACATATCTTCCTTTAGTCTACTTGGAAATAACATTTTTCAATTAATTTTTAGAATCAATTGCAGCACATGCTCAGTAACATATAAAGCACTGCATGTCCAAAGCCATCTTGTCTGTGCCTGGCAGTCCAGCACAGCTACACAGTTCAGCTATGATTCACTAGGAGCCACAGCTTGATGAAAAGACTGGACCAATTTTCATTAAAGCTTGACCAAATCTGCTACAATATGTTCCTGGGAAGAACTGTGGTTTATGACTGAGAAGAATTGCTGATAATAGCTGAGTTTTGATGCAAGTTTTTGAGTTTTCATACTGAACTCTAAAAACATAGTAGAGATGAAAAAGCTCAGTGCTTCTTGAAAGCTGAGATAATATTTCTACTGGACCTGCTGTTTGTTGTAGCACATGAAAGAAACCTAATATTGGCAAGTTGCTTTCTGAGGTGCTATGGACCAGGATGAGCCAAGTGCCCCTTTCACCACACAATGTTCTACCATACTTGATCACCATTCAGCAGAAACACTGATGACAAGTTTAAAAAAAGCCTCAAAAAGAATGATGCACACAGAATGTTAGGAGAAGAAATATTAACTAAATGTATCAGACAAAGGAAAGTCAAGATGAATACTGCAATATCATGATTTGAAACTAACAGTGAAGCAGCTCTGTCTTAAAGGAAAACTTTCCTCTGGACAAGTTGGACTGTCAGTGTGCATCCTGTTCACCCCTCCTTCTCTGTACTTCCATGTGCATAATTGTTGTGACACATACCTTGTATTTACCTCTTGTAGATAATTTTACTTTCACAGTCACAAAGACAAGACCTCATGGGTCAAAGTGTTGGTGAGGTATCTTAGCTTGTTAAGCACTAATGTATTAAAATCTTGCAGAAGAGTAGCAAAAAATGTTTCTCTATCACATCAGAGTTCTTTGGTCTCGAGATTTCAAGTCTACTGAATATTTTTTCCCCCAAATTCAGAAAGCCCCTAGAAATCTCATACCACTGATCACTCCTTTGCAAATTTGTTCTTGTGTGCATATTCCATGCAGGAACACAGTCTTTTGCCACTTCCATTAATTTTTTTATTCCAGTTTTCTCCAGTGAAAGAGCTTTCTGACTGTTCAGTCTGCTCACTGAAGCAGCATAAGCTCTCATAACCTCTAACAAAAAGGTCACTTTGCTATCATTTTGTTATTTAGCATATATCCTTAATCTTGATGTTTTAACTCAACACTAAAATACGTCATTTTGTGTTCTGCAGGCTCCAAAGTTGGCCAAATTGCTTTGGGAGCAATCGGAATAATTTATTTTGAAGGTGATGGCTGAGAGTCTTTGCAGGCACTGAAAACACTGAATTGGTGCTATACAGATGTTTGCCCGTGGAAGAATGTATATAATTTCCTCTTCTTCTCATATTCTAGATCCAGGTTAAAATAAAAGTAAATTGGAGGGGCAACTCTTATTAAGTAAAATCAAAGCTCTTCAGTGGGAACCAGATTTTATTCAAAACTGTAGTCTTATAAATCAGTCTCACAGTATTAGAGAAGAAAAGTGCTACCCTTCACCACTTTGGTTCACTTCCTGGACTCTTTGCCACTGTTCAGGTTTTTTTCCATTCTGTTTTTAATTCACTTTTTCTAATAAAATCAGTCCTCACTGCCCACCCCGAATTACATTTTAGTACTGCAATTAGGCTCTTAAACAATTGCAACATGATCCCCTCAGGCAAGGGACACATCAGATCAACAGACCAATCTGTGCTTATTGTCTTGTGTATCATGCTACTATGACACTGAAGCTTTTTGCTTCTGCAAAGGGAAGGTTTGCATGAGGAGCCCAGAGGTCCTTTGATTGTGCTAGCAATATCAGGAAAAAGAATTCACACTGCTGGTGCTTGTTTTGATTTGAAAGGAGCCCAGTCTTGCCCTCCCAGGAGGATGTCAGAGAGATTGCTCCCCAAATTCTTCTACTTCAAGACACTGGTCAAAAAAATCCTAACTTTTATTTGTAGAAAGAAATTTACATTTATAATTTTAAGTAGATCACAGGTAGCCTAAAAGCTCAATTTGTGTATCAGATTATTTCATCTGAAGTAGGTTTTACAGCTTCTCAAGGTACCCAGTCATATTCACATAAGGCTTTTTACTCTGAAACACTGCAGACCTTTGCCCAGAGCTGAGCCTGTATTAGTGGAACTTCAGAGCCCCAGAAAAGATACAATCCCTGATGGTTATATGCTGGAGCAGATTTCAGCTTTTGCTTATGCAATTGTGGAAAGAAAATGAATGGCAGACTTATTTTTACTGGCTCAGATGCATCTACTGTCTCTCATTGAGAATGGCACAGAGACACAGTGGCATATCCCCAAACAGACACTATCTACCCTCAAATTATTTTCTTCTTTAAAACAAATTGACCTTTTTCTTCTTTATCACCTTCCTATTTTTAAGGCTGGGAAAGGTCAGCACATTGGCTCTTGCTGCCTACCAATGTTTGCCACAGGTACGCCTTTAAAATGGGATAAGAACAGCAGTTGATGCCAGGTTTTGGGTTCAATGCCTTCATTCAGCTTGGAGTTGAGAAAGAGAACCTCCTCCACCTGTAAAGCCTTTCACTGAATTCAGTTTCCCCTGGGATTCTTCCCAAGACATACTATCAGAAACCACCAGCTGAGAGTCCTCCCTTCAGCTGCCTCAGTGCCTACAGGGGCGAGCTCTTTCCTGAGCCCTTACCGAGCCCATCCACAGAAGGACATTTAGGGCGAAGGCATTTCAACTATGGTCCCAAAAGCACTAAGAACTATTTCAAATTTGCATTAAGAAAAAGCAAGAATGGGGCACTTGGTGTGAAATACCCTCAAGCCAGGTACAAGTATAATACCTGAAAAAGTGATGCACTGGAGATGAAGCCACATTACAATTCACAACCCAGAGTTTTAAGGAAAACAGTGGTTAGTAAGCTGCACTTACATGGGAAGTGAGAGTCAGCAGTGTTATCTGACTGGAGAAGAGCAAACACAATGCCTTTAATCTAATATAGGCGCCATAAAATATGTTGGCACCAACTTTACTGTGCTTTTCCCAAAAGTGAAGTGGGTTTTAAAGAAAAGAATTGTTACAAACATTAAAGGAATTAGGCAATAGCAAACAGGGCAGGACACAATATGAATTTGCCAGTGTTAGATCAGATTAGCCAGATTTTCTTCTCTGCTGAGACAATTAGTGTTCACACAAGGAAAGATATGGTTGATCTAACATCAGAAAATATTTAAATTGCTACCACATAGGTAGTAATTAAATTGGAGAAGATAGGGAATACCTGTGAGAATCATAAACTGCAGGAAATGGGCTAAAGAGAGTGGCTTGGAAAAGCTTATGAAGCTGGAAGAAAAAAAGTGTACTGCTTGTCAGCAGTTGGTCTTTTGGTCTCATCTTGCATAATGTTCTTGTTAGTGCTTGGAGCATGCTGGTGAAGTTAGTGATCCTATGAAGTTGGAAGGCATTTGGGAGATGTAATAGGGTTAGACACTTGTATTGGCAGAAATGGATGACCTTGCAGTCTGGAGTAATAGAAATTGCACAAGTGAATGTCATTCCTTAGAGAAAGTCTGGTCGTTTCAGGATGGATGGCTAAATCTTCTGCTTTAAGGCATGGATATCAACAGAAATGATGGGAAAGGAGAAAGATCTGATTGCTTCCAAGTGTGGAATAGTCACTTCTCACTGTGATCATCAGGAAAAGCATTTCTGCACAGTCAGCCATCTTTGCAGAAGGGCAGAATTTTCCCTGCCGGGCCTTTTCCATACACTCTGAGAAGGAGCACATCAAGAGGTTGGCATTTAGAGCACTGTGACAGGGCACTGTGGTGAATGGAGAACTCATCCTTTGCAAAGCCATTCTCTCAGGTTCCAAAATGCCAGTGGACATAGCACCTCAGTGCCATTACTATACCAGTGACATACAGCTTTTAGGGCTTTCTCAGTGGCCATGCGAGAGACTATTTAAAATGAAAGGAATCAGATTCTTGGGAACAAGACGTCAGTGAGAAAGAAGTGCCAGTATGTCATTCTGTGTTAGGTCAGCTGAATGTGAGCCTTCACTGAAATAATATCCAAACATTTTATGCATCTGGACAGTATGCTTACCTTGGAACTAGTTCTTCTTGAGCTCCTAAGATTTTTTTTCATTTGTCCAGCTTAAATTTAGCTTAAATAAAAGCACAGAATGTCAAAGAAAGCCAAACTGCAGGACAAGTCTTCATAAATTATTAAAGATTGGGGATGTCACAGCAGAAATTCTGTCTTTGTACCTTATAAAGCTGTCACATTAAACTTTATGAAGGACCAATCTGAAACGGGGTAAAATATTTCTTCTGAAATGAACTTACAAAAACCCCCCGAAAACAAAAAACAAAAACAAGCAAAAACCCAAGACAAACTAAACCAAAAAACCTCCAAAAAAACAACAAAAAACCCCCCAACAACAACAACAACAAAAAACCCCACAAAAACAACCTTGTTTCCAAGTCAAATAGTAGGTAATCTCAAACTTGGTCTTCTAGAGCACAATCACAAGGTAATTCAAGTACTAGTTCAAGTACATCTAAAATACACCCCTAAAATGTAAGAGAACTTTTTCCTTTACTTCAGACCAGAACAGGACCCATCCTTCTGAAATAAGAAGCTTCCTAAACACATTTATGTCTCAAGAGAGGATGTGGGGGAAAAAAAAGCAGACACTCAATAGGGATGTTCACATTGCATAATACATTATTAAAAGGGTCCTCAAAGTGAAAGCTACAGGAAAAAAAACCTTCAGAACCCAGAGACACTATTGTCACCTAGAAAAATATGAAAAAATGGATTAAATTGTCAAAAATTCTTTTAAAGATTAGTGAGGAAAAGCTCTTTATTTCCTAACGTAAGGAAAAACCTGAATTATTAATGAAGCTGAGTACTGACTGGTGTTGAAATTGAAAGCAGGCCTGCAGACTCAGACATCTGGCCCTGAGCATGGCTCCACTCCAAGTCTGAGAGAAGACAAGAAGAGAAAAGCTTTGGCAAACAGGCAAATGCACTGCTCATTGGAAATACTTCCACCAGAGAGGAGGAGCAAAAGTTCTCCATTTCTGTCTAGCCCAGGGACATACTATGACAAATGTCCCATGAATTACCTCATGCTTCAAAACACATCTGCTAAGGGACAAAATCTGGTGAATGGATCACTCAACAAAAAGATCAATCTGGTTTGTAAGAAATACTTAAAAAAATAAAAGGAGAGCAACAGCTGGAGAGTACCACCGTGTTTAATTACAAACCTGTTTATCTGCTAGATACACTTTTCTGAGATGCACGTTTTGCAACTTTACCAGATCTGAGCAGTTCCCAGACACGGCTGAAACTGAGCTCTTCTTCATCTGCTGCTCTGTCCACAGTGGAACATCACATCTCGGTGATCATCAGGGTATCAGATGAGGACAGCTCTCCAGACAACAGGCTATTGCAGTGGCAATGTAGCCACTCCATTGCCAAGGAAAGGCTCAGGGCTTGTGCAACAGGCTGTTGCTGGGGTCTGTAGCAACAGTAAACTCCCCTTCCCACATCCTTTCCTCATTCAGCCTTGGAAGAAGAAGTAGGACAAGATTTCCCACGACCTCTCACTGCTACCTTCCATCCCAGCCCTGTTCCTCTCTAAGCATCTGCTTCCCCATTCTTTTCCTACAGCAGCAGCAGAGTGGTCCCTGTCCCATATACTTGTGAAAGCAACATTCAATTTTGCCTTCTCTATCTAAACGTCCAAGCTAGTACTGAACTCTGCAGAGCCTACAGCGTTTGGTATTGAGAACTAGTGTTGGTACAGTTCAATGACCTTTTGTATTTCCAAGGAAGGACATGACTTTCTGAAGATGCTCAGCAACAGAGAGAGATTGAGTCTTAGTCAAAGGCTGTAGGATATGTCATGGTCAGTTGTGAGTATCCCAGGTATTCCTGGGAGTGCACTTGGGGTCAGAAAATGTTTCTGAGCTCGAACCATTGCAGCTCTCTCTGGGGCTACAGGGAAGGAAGGGCAAGTTTGCCTAGGTGCCCTGTAGGGTGGATAAAACCCTTGTATTTCTAACTATTAAAAATATGACAAGAACCTCACAGAAAGATACCAGGAACAGAAAACATTCTTTGAAGGACTGGAAGTCACTGTTGCTGAGGCTTCCCAGGGAAGAGAAGCAGCATGGGGAATAGTGCCAAGTTGCAGTCTTACAGGAATTAAGTTATTTAGCAATGGTCCTGTAACAGATTATGTATATCTAGGCTCTGAACCACTTCTGATTTGAGCCTGACTGTATTACTATTTTGAATGCATTGGGGCAATTTAAATAGAGAAAGAAAATACAGTCAGTCCCTAAGGTCACTTTAAGGTCACATGCCCATGTTCTGGTACTCCTTTTGCTTCTTGGTTATTCACTTACATAGTATACACCATAACTTGCAAGCTTGGGGAAAAATGACATCTGGAAGACTTCAGATTTATAAAAATAAAATAAAAAATATTGCAATTTATCATTAGTCCTGCAATTATGAGAGAGTTTCTGATCATTACATACAGTCATCAGGAGAAAAAGTCAGTGAAAAAATGCTACAGGGGTAAAAAAAAAAAGAGTTGAGCATCAACAAAAATAAGGAATAATATAGAATTTCTGCCTCTAACCCTCTTCAAGGTAAACTTGCTGAAGAGATACATTTGCCATGCATGCTTTACTAAGTTGTCATTAAACCAAGCAACTAATGTGAAGGTTGGGTCCTGGAACCAACATTTTCAGTTTCATGGCCTGGCATACGGTTGTGCAAGGCAGTGCAAGTTGTATAAACTATCAGTTCTAAAGGGCAAAATAAAGTGCAAAATAAAACTGAAATACACCAGCTTAGAGTCAAACTTCTAATGAGAAAGATGTTAAAAAACCATAATTAGAGACAAGTAAAATCAGTGCTTACATCTCAGGGAGCACATTAAAACTGAAAACATACTGTAAAGCCTTGGTCCTCACTTGGTGAATTTATTTAAAAGAGGCTTAAGGTACTACTTTCCCTTGAGATGATGCAAAGTTGAGGTGACAAAAGTTTCCAAGAGGTTAGAAACCAAACATTACTGGCAAAATAGAAGATCAAGAACTTGGCAAAATTTAAAGCAAACATTTGATCAAAATAAAGCATTTAACAAAGCATTGACTTGGCAAACTCTAATCCATCTAACTTTAAATTACCTAGATTTCAAGAGGAGGAAATTAGGAAAAGAAAAAGAGAAAAAGAGAGAAAAAAGAGAGAGAGTGAAGAAAGATACAGCTATTGCCTGGGATCCAGCTTCCTGTCAGCTGCTACGAAGTCCAAAGGCAACAGGGATGCATGACCATGTGTGCCTCAGGGCAATGGGTTTTTTCTGTCTCTGGCCTCCTATGGCCATCACCCCCCCAGGTGGGGCTTCCAGTCATCTGGCCACTCTGAAACTACACTGAGATTCCAGAGTGGGCTGTGGGACATTGCTGTCCCTGTGACAGTAACTGATAGCCATTCTGACCTGGACTAGAGGCTCCAGTGGGGTAGGGAGTGAGCAGTGCATCCTCCCACCTTCACAGAACCTGCTCTGGTCTGCTCCCCCTTACACACACTTCAGTTGTCTCAAGCTAACAATCATTTTCTCAGTCTCTAACAGATATTGAAAGAGGTCCTCTACACCTAGAACTCAGACAAGTTGTAATGATTTCATATACAGACATATAAATTATCATCAGCATGCATCAACATACAGAACAAAACACCACAGTCAACATGAGTAAACATTAGTTTTTGGAAGCCAGGCTCTTCAGAAACCTCTGAAAATCACAGATTAACATCTACTTTCCAGTCTGCATGCGTCATGACTGAAAATTCTGACCCCTGCCTCTCATTTGGAGCTCAAGTAGTTTGCCTCTCAGGAGCACTTATCAAATTCAGACTTTTCTTCTAATCCCATTGTTGCAATTTTCACAAAAATCCTGGTATCACTGCCTTTTATGATTACATCTGGTTTGAGCTGAGCTTTTGATTTTCCCTGTAGCTTAGCAGCAGAGCTCAAGCAGCAGAATAAGGACTGCAATTTGATACATGTGAATGGATGTTTTTAGGAAAGAATAAGAATACTTTACAATTCAATAGCATACTCACCCGGATCTGAGGCTTTGATTATACTAAGATGCCAAGTAATGCAAAACACAATTTATTTCTGTTCTTTCCCCTCAGAGACCTATACTGTAAGAGTGAGATTATAACTACAGGGTTGGCATGTAAATAACTTATTTGAAGGATATCATTAGCAACTTACTGTGTTCTCAGTTGCCTGCCTCTTCCTATCCACCTCAGTATTTGTTAAGAATTGTATATTGGTCTTGTTTTAGAATATTCCTTTGTGTAGTTGTCTATAGGAATCAAATTTACAATGCATAGTAGCCAGATTCTTTAGCATTAACCTACATTAGTTCAAACTTTTTTTCTAAGTGGAGTGTGAAAACAGTAATTTCTTCTCCTCCACACTCATAGAGGGGGTGGGAGAGCTAGACAACTCCACAGTGTAACTGGAAGTAATCTGTGCTTTATGGAAGTTCTATGCACAAGGAAGGCTGTATACCATGCAGAGCAACTAACAGGACTTTTCTTGCAGGATTCCTCAGCACTGATATTGCTGTTGTGACACTGTATAGTAATATCCAACCTCTTATTAAGTTAGTTTAAATATAAACCAGTTCTTTTTGCAAACAGGATTCCACCCCCTTCTTTTACTCTTCTTGAATAGATGCAGAGTCCTACCACATTCAAATTTTGTTTACCAAATCATAGATAAGTCCCTTGGTGGTACCTGCATATATTACATAGAAAACAGATAGCAACTCTTACAACAGTTGCAATTCTTCTGCCCTGTTCTTATATATATAATTTTTTTTCCCGAATTTAAACAGAAACCATAAAATATAAGACAAAAACAGTGTACAAGGGTAGAAGGACCTTGCATATTTGTATAGTGTTCTTTTCTGGGTGTATCACTACAGTGAAAACTGTAACAAAAATATCACCATAAACTCTAAAAGAAGGTATTATAAAAAAAGTGTATGCCCACAGCGTGTTAGCACCCAGCTCCCTCAAGCACACTGCAGAATCAGAAAAAGATCACGAAAATATCTACATTCTGAATATACAGCTGCTCTGAAGCTACACCAGCCATTAAGGCTTCTGTTACTGACACAGCTATCCAGCCCCTACGGGGAGAGTTTACAACCAGCACACCTTAGTAGTAGTAAATGACAGGAGAGAGGGCAAAGGGGTTTAGCTAAGAGCAATTGAAATTGTGCTGGGAATCTCACCCTACCAGGAAATGTAGCAGTAAAACAGCCTGGAGTGCCTCCTAGGAGTGTCTAGGAGTAGTGCCAAAGTTTCTCTGTGCTGGAGGAAGTCAAACTTGTGTACAGGCATTTATGTAGTCCTTTGAATACTTGCAATGCATCTACACAGAATTGTAACTTTATTGCACTACAAGGTATTTGAGTGCATGACAGATTTCTTAGGTGGTCTTGTACGGGTGCACATAGTCTTAGAAAGAAAACTGTTTCTGCACACAGGTCAGAGCTTCATGAATAGCAAAGGAATTTAGCTTGTAGGAGTGACTAATGTGATAATATCATACTGCTGTTCATTTAGTATCATCTCTATCAATTACAATGCACACATTTCCAAAACAACACAGAATATTGCATTATTATGTTTACCTATCTTCTTTAAGAGTATTTTTCTCTGTTTATAAAGAAAAGTAGGAGGAGAATGGGTACTTCAGAGGAAAAGAAACGCAAATTTTCTGGAAATGTTAACAAAAGCTTTTATATCTCAATATGTTCTCTGTAAAGTGAAGAGGAAAGAGGATGCACTTCACATACTTCCTGACTGAAAAAGGAGTTGTTTATCTTTAAACTCATCTCTCTAAAAAAAAAAAAAAAAAAAAAAAATCAGTTGTAACATTAGTTGTAACATTTTAGGAACTTGTTATTTTACTCAATTGTTATTGGATTGAACAAAAGAAAACCAAGTAGATGGGTCACATAGTACAGAAAGAACGAAATATCACTCTAGAGGCCTCAATTCAAGAGGCTTGGCTTTGTTTCTGAACTCCCGAAGCAGGAAGCAAGATGTGCTTGTGCAGAAATGCACTGCTGCAGACACCCTCTCCATCAGCCTGAGGCCAGTGCATTCCCTCTGAGAGAAGGGGGCATTAAAGATCAGTCTATCTTACAAAAACTTCTCTGTGGAGGGAAATTGAACATCCATTTCAGTTGCACAGTGGACTAGACAGAAGTTGAAGCTCTTCCAGTTGCCTTTGCTTTTTAGACTGAAGGACCAAGCCTGAAGATTTCTGGCAAATAAAGAAAAACAGGAACACTGTATGTTTATATGGCCCTGCAAACGAGCTGTGGATCATTCATCACTGCTTCAGTTTAATACAGTATGTAGGACTACCAAAGCTATACATGCATTTTTCTTGTCTGTAATTGGCTTAATGGGAAAAAGAAAATGGAGACACTGAAAAATGAGGACCAGTGAGCCTGTATGTACCAACTGAAGAAAAATAGTGAAGAATTAGAGTGGTTATATAAACCAAAAAAACTCCAAAAAAAAAGAAACCCCGATTCCCCTTACCTCCCTTTCTAGGCAGAGAGGGCAGTTTTTAGTATTGGCTGTTGGGTTGATTATATTGCTTATTACCAGCAGATAGCACACCTCAGCACATTCATCTGTACTCTGTCCCTTACACAGATGTCCCTTCCTGTGCTAAAGCCTGGTGAAAGAAAATGTCTTGATGCCAACAGCAAAACCACCATTATCTTCATCTGGGTCAGGATTTCACCAGCTGTTTACCTCTTGAATTTAGGCATGACAAAGTCATCTCTCAACTTCAGCTAGCCTTTGGACAAATAAATTTATGTGTGGTATGTTGCATAGAGTAAGAGTTACAAAAAAATAATGAGTAAGTGAAGGGGGAGCAGAAATCCATCTCAGACAGAATCTTGCACAGACTCTCCAATCTTCTCTGCACCAGCTAACACAAAGTCTGAAGCAGTGCTGAGCCTTAGCTCCAAAACTCATCTTGGGGACTCACAGTCCTAGTACTAACCCCAGCAAACTCCCAGATTGCTCCCAATTAGGAAAAATGATTTTAGTGTGAGAACACAGGATTTAAAAGGCTCAAATATGAAATGACCTAAATAGTGCCTTTCTTTAACTGATTAAAAGCAAGGCCTTGCCAGCTGAACAAAGTCTGATTCTGTACGTACTGAGCCACCCAGGAGAAAACTGAAGCTACAAAAACAGTTCTGTACAGTTCCACATTAAAAGTTGTGGGTTTTTTTTCAAATTGAGAACATTGGTTATCTATTTCAATTTTTAATTAATTTGAAATAAATATGAGTAAGTACTTTAAAAGATTTTTTAAAAAATACATTGAATGGTATATAATTTAATAAGTATACCCAGTAACACAATAGGGTGCTTGCACTACTTGTTACCCAGAAGAGAAATTAAAGGACATTCAGTACACTGACACAGTACCATAGTTATATGGTATATGCTATATCTATATTGCACTAAGAAAGGAGTTAAACCATGAAAAATCAGAGTTCAATATGACGAAAAAACAACCAAAAAATTGCACTCTTCCCTAAAAGTGAGAAAGGTAGTATGCATTGCATAATTATTATTAGTGCAAAAGAGCCAACTTCAAGTAAGTTTTTTCAGTAATGGGTTGATCATAATTTTTTTTCCCTGTGAATTCCTTAAAATCAGTTCTTTTGGCTTGGGCTTCTCACAGTGTCTAAACTGCACCAGAACTCAGCTGTGGCCACTTCTGAAAGTTTTTGGTCACAGAAAAGAAAAATCAAATAGAAGGCTGTTGCATTAGTCAACAGAGAACCTGTTGTTTGAAAGCAATAATGTGCATTCCATCAGATCACATTTATAGCTGCCAACAGACACAACACCTATATGTCTCTGTACAGTTATTTTATGGCTTTCAAGCTGTCTTGCTTTTGTCAGAGAGCAGCTGTGCCAGGGTCTTCCAGGACCACTGACAGCTGTTATTTAATAGGTACTCTAAGCTGATCAAAGGATGAGTTACAAGTTGCAATCTAAAATTTCCTGAAAGGAGGTTGTAGTGAGATAGAATTTGGTCCCTTCTGCCAGATAAAAAGCAATAGGACAAGAAGAAAGGGCCTCAAGTTGCACCAAACAAGGATTAGATTAGATATTATAAAAAAACTTCTTCATGGAAGCAGTAGACAAGCAGTGGTCTGCCTAGGGAAGTAATAGATTCACCATCCCTGGGAGTGTTCAAACGGTGTGAGGATGTGGACATGGTTTAGTGATGGACTTGGCAATGCTGAGTTATGGACTGGACTAGATGATCTTAGAGTTCTTTTCCATCCTTAATGGATTTATGATTTTAAGTTAAGTTTTGGAAGTAAAAAATTCCTAGTAAGGAAAGAGCCTGGTAGCAATCAAATTCTTTGAATGATGTCATTACATTGCCTTGGAACGAATGGCTTTGGAGATGCTTTTACAGGCCAGGCAGAAGTTTGACTGGAATACTGCTGCACTGCCATGCATGGCAGTGGAGTAATACATCATTGAAGTGATCACCCCTGGTTTCAGTGCAGCAATGTAATATATTAAGTCTGTGGCAAGCAATCCCCTCAAGGAGGCAAACATGGGAAATACACTTGTGTGCCAGGCTGCTTCAGTAGGTAACTGTATGCAGGAAGGAGGAGGCTGTTTCAGTTACTAATTTAAAAGACATCTGGGGGAAAAGAAAAAAGTACCTGGCCGATGGGAATGTTTGTTCTATCTTTAAACTGGAAATGTTCCCACTAGACTCACTCCAGAAAACTGGCTGTTTCTTGTTTCATTAGAGTGATTGAGAAGGAGCCCAGAACTCCAAAAGTGTATTGCTTTCCTGCCTCTTAATTTCCCTCAGATTGCATATTTCCAATGTGCATATGAACTACAGTGTGGTTTTAGATGCTGATGTAAAAGTTATTTTGTGGTTGTGTGTTCTATGAAGTTAATTAGCTGTATACTGCATCTGGCCTCAGACCAGCAAATCTTGCTTACCCTTTTCAAACAAGACCCTCCAAACAACTTGTGAAAAGTTACTAAATGGGCCAGATTTTATTCCTATCTAATATATCAAGCAGTTTATGGAAAATTAAAGGTCTTTACTACAAAACATCTTCTGTCTTCTCAACTGTGTTGCACTAATTATTTAGTTAAAATTGAAATTTTGAAATATAATTCAGAATTTTATTGTTGGTTCATAAAGTCTGTTCTCTTTTCAGGTCTATCTCATTCTTCACGCTTAGTAATAATCTTGAAAGAGCCACTTGAGTTGCAGCTGAAATACAATTTAATTTACATATAACTTATATTAAGTATAATTATGTTTTATAATTACCACTTGCAACTGAAAATGCCTCTTTCAGAAACTCAATAGTAATAATTTGTCAGTGATATTTTCTTTATAATTAAGCGTGACTTGGTTAAGAAAAACATCATCCTGCTAGCTAAACATGCCTTGCAGACAGTACTTGTGTACAACATTATATAATCTGCTGCACAGTAATTTAACTCTCACCATTTTACACTGAGCTTTCTGCTTTTGAGGTTTCTCACCATTCAATTTGCCTAATTTCTGAGATGGCTGTGTACAAAAGCAGACTATGGACAGTGTGTCCTGGGTTTTGATGGTGTTTTTGACCTCAGTGCCAGTGCACTCAGACATTCCAGCCCTAACCCAACAATACTGCTTGGAAATGATCATTTGTTCCATAGCTGGGATGATTAAAATGAAGAAGGGAAAAACAAACAAACAAGAAACCCAAAGTTGCAAGCATTTTCTGCTAACGATTCCTTTCTTCTGTTACCACATCAAGGCCCAGCTAGCAATAAACTCCAAAGCTGGCAGGTGCTGGAGAATAATTCTTTATCTTTCAGATGTTCACAGGCCTTTCTAAAGGACATATTAGTGCCAAATCAAGAGGGAAGCAGGAATCACTTTGAGCACTAAAATCCCTGCTGGGAAGAGGCTGAAAATATTTTCACATTTCTGCATAAACAGGTGTAAGTGACAAAAAATATTAGATATATTTTGTCTCCTTCCCTTTTAACCTCAAAGCTTATTTGCTGCAATTTGACTTTAATAACAGTAATAAAGCAATGACTTAACCATTAAATAACTTGAGAACTATAGGGAGAGGAGACAAAAATATAATTGTTAAAGCAAACTATCAAATACTAACATTGCAGTGTCATTCAATACCAGAATGTTTGTATGGGAAGGTTATATGGCAGACAAGGTGGGGCTGTGACTCCCTAAAGTGCCTTTAGTTTTTATCTCCAGAGTGCCTCCAAAAGGATATGAAGTGTCTTTGACCTCTTTCCCTAAGAAGCAGCCCCCACATTTTGCGACTGTTTCAGTGTATACAAGGTTTGGAGTGTCTCCCATATTTTCTATTTGTCTCTGAACACTTTCACTCCTTTGCTTTGTAAGGGAAGAAAGTTTTTCCTAGTAATCCAAGTAAATAAATACTCAAATTGTAAGTTATTGCCTCAGAAATACCATTCATTTGGAGAGAAGAACCTTCTTTCAGAATCAGTTTAACATTTTAGAAAGATAAAAATGGTACAGTCATGCATCAGACGTGTTCAAATAAGCCAGGAATATTAACATGGGTAGACATCTTATATTCAGCAAATAATAACTGTTTGCCAGTTGATAAGGCTGACACAACAAGATGCAGCTTATAAAGAAGCCTATTGTGGATTACACATTGAGACCAGTGGGCAACACTCTTTTTGCACTGGTCAAAGGTAAAAAAGATAGTATAGCATTACCCCACACCTGAGCAAATAGTATTGCTTGGCTAGCAAAGGAATGAAGTAGAGGTCTTTTGACCTACCTGCATAGATTAATCCTATCAGAGGACTGCTGAAGTCCTAATCCTTCAACTACACTTCTGATTTTATACACCCATCATAAAGCCATTTATGAGCTGGATGAAATGAAAAAAGAAAAGCCAATGAAAAAACAAAGCCTGCTCCACAGGACAATCTGTTACATCCAAAGGAGGCAGGCTCTGTGCATGGGAGGGCTCACAAGCTGAAAGAACTTTCCTCTCTGCATCAGCTACATATGTCCAAGCCAACTCTCCTAGACTTGTTTCAGAGAACAAGGTTCAGACAAAATAAATCCTATTTCACCATATGTAGTGCTTCTTATAAATGAGCAGGCAAATTTAACCTCACTAAAAGTCTTACTTGAGAGGCTGAAAATGCTACTGCAGTTTCTCACTGGCCTATCAACAGCTGCAAGCCATTAAGGCATACAATACAAAACTAAACAACCTCATTGAAAAATGAATTATTACTTGCAATAGCATTTGTGCTGGTATTAAAATTAGAACCCAAAATAAATGTTAAGTTATGATTCCGCCACTACTGAAAGAGATCAGAAAGTCATTGTAAATCAACATCTGATCAAGGAAAAGAAAATATGACAATGATTGCAAAGTTTCCTATGAATGTCTACACACTGCATTATGTAATTCAGTGTATGCACATGGAAGTGCTGGTCATATTGTGTCAAGACACATTTACAGGGAACAATCATATTCCTTCTTCTCAGATGACAGCAGTAGCTGGAGGGACTCAGGCATATTTGCTTTGGTTTGGCACTGCTCTCAGAGGGGTGCCCGCAGCGGGTGTCCTCTGCATGACACCCTGCCTGCTATTCTGGTCACAGCACAACACAGCATTAAAAGCTGGATCAAACGCTAAAATAGAACTTTTAACATTGGGTGTAAGAAACGAGATTGCTAGATAAAATTGAGCTAAGATACCTCAACCTTATCGCAACCAAATTGTCTTTTGACCTTCCTCAGATTAAGCCTTCCAACAGAATCTTAATTAAAAAAAAAAAGAAAAAAAAGTCTGTTTTGGCAAGACAACCTTTTTCAATTTGTTTTGTGATGCATTCTGACCACTTTTAGTGCACAGACAGGGCTCAAAGCTCACTGCAGTGGGCCAGTAGGATCAAAGGACTAGATGTAAAACCTGTCATCCCTAGGAAGGTAGCAGCATGTCTTCCTTTAGCCATCTCCTTACTATGCATTTTTCTCATCTTTCCCAGGAAGACAGGATAAATGTATAGTACACAAGGATGTGCCCACAAGTCAATTGGACTCATAGCATCAGGAAGGCAGACATACAGTGAGAGCGTTTTAATTTCTTTTATTAATAACATTTAAAACTAATATGCAACTCTGCTAGTGTTTTAATCAGCCTTAAAAAATGTAATTGCACAGAACCCTTATGGTTCAAATGATGTCAATATTTCAGGATGCCCACATGCAGAGAGCTGCTACCAGCAGATAATATTGCTTGTGTTTCTTAGTAACTGATAAAAATTGTTAATTTATAAGGAGGAAGCCTCTCTGAGTCACCTTATCTTTACAGGGATCTTAACAAAAAGATATGCTCCAAGACATGTCATATGCAACCAAAGGAAACAAAGTGTAGCTTAGACCTCTACTCTTCCTAATTGTCTGTTTTAGAATGACAAAATCAAATCATTTCAAAGCAAATCATGCAGTTAGGGATCAATACAATTTCTTGTGTATTTTTAAATTTGCACACTTATCTTTTCCCTCCTACTAAAGGCCTGCTTGGTGCTTAGCAACTATGAGCTATCTGAACTGTTCACCACAGTCACTGCAACCCAGTGAGAGAGATTTAAAGAAAAAAAAATGTAAAAGGTTATGGAACAAGCACCTTGGGAACTCTACTATATGAAGTAATAAAAATGATCCAGAATTAGCCAGCTCATCCCATAAGCTGCTATGGATTCAGAACACAATACAATTTCCCTTTCATTCTTGTGTATATATAGTTCATATATACATAAAATACATGTGTATACACATAGGGGTATATACATATGTGGCTTTTGTTTGTTTGTTGTTGTAGGTTTTTTTGGTTTTTTGTTGGGTTTTTTTACAATGTTTAATGAGCATATGGAGGATCTAAGTGGGTGTGTAGTTGTAGGTGATATCTGGAATAAGTTTCCAGGTAAAAAAAGTAAGGAATCCCTGACCCAAACACTCACAGCTGAAAAAATTAAACTTTTCTTCCTCACAGCAGAAAAATTACTTGCAGAAAGCCAGAACTCTTTTTAAAATTAAAGCAAAACTTTGTAAAGACAAGGATCATCCATACTCTCAAAGCCATGTAAAGTCACAATATTGAAAGCATGGGGGCAATAAGTATCATCTACTGAGAAATCCTTGAGAAAGGGAGCAAAAATAGTTCAATATTGCTAGCTGATACTTTAACAGAGACAGTCCTTAGAAAGTGGAAGATGCATGTCCAAATGAACAGAATAGATCATGAACTACTACAGACTAAAACCTAAACACATGGTGAGGCAGACATAAAGGGTTCAAAGCACAATTGATAAAAGTAATACATCCACAGACATATAGTTTGATTGCAAAGTCAATTGATAATAATGTAAGAGCAGAAATGTATGTAGAGAAAAGAGAAAATGTCATTTCTTGCACAGCTTTTCACCCTGGGAAAAGCTAGGAAGATTCACATGTTCCCAGAACAACAACAACAAAAAAAAAAGTAGGGGTCTTTTGATGGAGTTTGTTTTGTTTTTTTTTTTTAACGAGTGACTCAGAGGAGCTGTCTGAAATTGAAGTAACTGTAGAATAAGTTATGAAACAAATTCAAAAAATGAACTTAACAAATTGCCAAGTCCAGATGGTATTCACCCAGGAGCTTTAAAGGAACTCAAGGATGAAATAACTGAATTACCAAGGATAGTGTGCAGCCTCTCATTGCATCAGTATCAGAGGACCATTAAAAATGTGATGTCATTTTTTAACAACGAGTTTCAAGGGAATTTGAGGCTCCTTAACCTGTATTGGACAATTAAATGGAAACTTTAAATAAAAAAACCTGCAGAAATAATAGGCATCTGAATGATCAACTTCAGGAGTCAATAGGGTTTGAAGAAAAATTGTGCCTTGCAAAACTATGTTTTGAAGAGGGCAAGAAACTCTGTAGATAAGTCTCATAAAGCTGAAAATAACTACTCAGTTTCCAAAAGGATATCTAACTAAATTGCTAAAAACAAGCAAAACCAAGCAAAAAACAGCATAAAGGAGGAATGTGCTAACATAGACAGAAAATCAGTTGAAAGTACAAACTGAAGTCGGAAGTAAATGGTCATTTCTTGCTGACTAATGGTTCTACCTGAATTCATGCTAATTCCCTTCTTGGTGAAGTAGTTGAGAGAGGGTGAGAAATGTAGTGAGAAAGTTTTCTTATTTTGTTAATATTCAGTTATTAAGAATGAGGGCCGATGGAGAAACAGCAGGGCCAAAGAGTTGAGCGGACAGTAAGGGAGCAGAGGAAATTCAGTGTAGGTGATAATAAAGGATGCACAGAAGACAAAGCATAATTCCAGCTTCACATATAAATTTTGCTGACCATTACCACTCACAAGTGGTATCTTGAGACTATGACAGAAATAGGAACATAGGACGTATCTATATAATGCAATAGGAAGCTCCACGAACACACCAGCACAATTCTTTGCAGGGCTCAAAAACTAAAGTTTAGGCAGTATTGGATGATAGACAGAGAAAAAAATATGACCTACATGATGCCACGGCTCATTTGGTTCATGAGTATTATGAGATCATGAGTGCAATCTCTGCATCTCCTGTGGGAGTCTGGAACAGATTCAGAGGTGGAAAACAAGGAAGATCATGAACATGAGTATTGGACAGCTCAGCCACAAAAAGAGATGACAAAAGCAGGTTATGGTAGAGGTGTACAAAATCATGCTGTTCATGAATGGGTTAAAAAGGCATCACTAGTTTGTCCTCGTTGCAAATAAAATAAATAAAGCATTAAAGAAAAAAATTTGGACTCAGGTTGCAAGCAAACAAAAGGATAAAGGTTCATTTTACAAAGTTCCTTAAGACAATAATAGGAGAACCTATTATATATAATAGGATAACCTAGGAGAATATTCAGGATTACCCATGTTCTTACTCTTTTCACTTTCCCACATGCCTCCACTTGTGGCCACTATAGTAGCTAGGAGAGAAAGCAAATCCTGACGTCTAACCTGTAGAATTTTTTCTATTGTCATATTAAGATGCATGGCACTACACTTGCAGATCAATTCAGATACATCTAAACTACAGATCTAGAATAGCAGTTTATCTAGATTTCAGAACAAATACTGTTTACCACAACCAACAGCTTTTCAAGGAGGAGGTATCATGAATTTGAATACCATCTCTACAAAGCCAGGCATGTAACAGATGAAGAGATTTTAAAAGAAGAGGGATCTCTGATAATTCTTTCACTGCAGTTTCCTCTTGGCAATTGACAATCAGATTTTCAACTGCTAAATATCAGTAGAACTTCTGTCATTTCACTGCAGCTCCCCAGGAACAGCCAGGAAGAAATCTTAGAAAGTAAATACCAGTGTTCTCAGTCCCTGTTAATTAGATAATCCTTGAGACTGCTCCTGGGAATGTGGATGTGATGGTCTATACTGTTGCACTGTCCTACCAAATAGACCATACAAAACCTCACAGAGCACAATTCTAAATCAAAGATGCTCCAGGGACCCTTGCCAGGCCAGTTTGCACACAGACACGCAGTCTGAGATCGAAGGAGAATACAGGACTTTTCCACCAAAGCAAAGAGTGAGGGGAGGGAGGAGGAGGGAAGTGGATGTGGGAAGGAGATGGTTAATATTCTTTCATGCCATGAATCTGTATTCAGATTTCATTATACTGTTGCAATTTCCATCCTACAGATTTTTCTCTTAGCTTCCTGCCTTAGTATCCTGGCAAGCCCTCTGGTCTTTCTCTTCAACTGGTTAAAGGGCAGAAGCCCTGCCACATGTAATGCTCCTCTTTTCCACATTACTTCATCATGTGCAGCCTCCCCAGAGGAGAAGCAGCTACGGGTATATGAAACAAGACCAATTTCTTTTCACTGGTGTTACCTGTGCAAATGCTAGAAAAGCATGCAAATTTCAGTAATATTCCAGTCTTTATAGACATGAAGTACTAGGAAGACATGTTTCTAGGATGAATATCTATTCAATTAACTAAGTTTTCAATTTCCTACTGCCCCTTGCACTTGAAGTAGCACGTATAGAACTCAACAGTAGCTTCTATAGATGTATGCAGCCTACTCACCTATCCAAATGAGTGTATTTCTGTCTTGGCCTTGTCTGTAACTTACAAAGGGGGAAAAAAGTTTTAACTGAGACTATGTGCTGCATAACACACGTGTTGTGTGTCCAAAGCTTGTGTGGCCAGAGAAGGGCTGGATGCACAGCTCCCACCCCCTTCAGGAGACAGCTGGGAACAGAAGTCACTGGTATGTTGTAAAAAGACAAGTGATCACCAGTCTCAGCACTCTGAAGTGCATTTCCTCTCGTTAGAGCTGAGCATTACAGGATCTAATGATTCAAAGAAGCAGTCTAGTATCCCTGCCATTCTTCACAATCCTCTAGAAATCCCATTCATGGAACGTATGACTCCTTCAAGGCCAGTGAGAAGTTGGGGTGCACGAACGTCTCTTTCTCTGGTTTCTGGGACAGATTTGACCCAAATGAAATACTGACTGTGATGGAGACAGAAGTCTTTATGCTACTGTGATGGGTTGACTTGGGAAGAAGAAACTCAGATCAGCTACTGATATTTCTGTTGGTAACTTTGCAATGAAACAATAACATAGGTACCTCCACAAACAGAAGAAAGGGCAGTAAGATGGGTTCAGTCTAAGTAACTTCAGGAATAACATCACACACCACCAGCTCAACACTAAACAGCTGAAGGAATCATGTACACATAATGTCTCCAGATACAAACTGAGACAAAAACCATCCCAGTAAAACTTTATTTCTCCTTAAAAAAAACAGCTTAGATTCTGTGCAAAGATGCTTCAATTTTTTCTTATCTCATTAGCAGATGCCAGAAACCTTTCCCTTGTTTCCAACACCGTTATCTCAGTACTCCATCCAATTAACATAACTCAGTTTACAAGTATATGAGGCCATTATGAGTGTTGAACTTTCTGTAATTCTTACATGACTTAGCCTGGCATTTACTTGTTCATGAAGAAAGGCCCTTTACACAGCACTTGAATACAAATATTCTAGCTAAGTCACAGAAAATCCACGCTTTTTGAGGTAGCTCAGAAATAGTATGAATTACTGGCTTGCTCCTAAATAATAGCACTATAGGCACCTGTACAAGTGACAATAGCCCAAGTAAAAGTGGTTTATCTTCTTCCAACAAATGTCAATATATACAAATAACATAATCTCACCTGTAGGCAAGACCTCACTCCAGCTGCTTGTTCCAATACCACAAGTAATCTGCTCTGAGCAAATCCATTCCCTCCCTCTTCCCTGCAGCACCAAGAGCTGTCAAAGGCTGGGGGGTCCATACCTAAAACAGAGTCCAGGGACTCACATCAAGATAGTAAGATAGCCCCATAAAGCCTCTTCCTAACTTTGTGAGCAGGGAGTCCAAGCGAATTCTTTTTCTGCCAGAAGTACTGCTTTGCACATATATGAGTATGTAAACCTTGGATTATGTTGTTTGTTTTCTCTCTCCCACTTCAGATCTGAAGAATCCACTTCAGTCAATGTCTTCCCACACCAGAGAGAGCCTGGGCAATCTCAGGGCTGTCTCCACACCCTATTCTGCATCTCCTACTCTCAAACAGAAAGGAGACCTTTTTGAAGATGCAGTTTTTCATTGGGGGGAAAAAAATAAAAGATTCTGTCATCTCAAGTGTCAAATAAATAATTTTTCTGACAGTTTAGTTATATTAAATAGAAATGCTGAAATGGAATTGATTCGAATAGAATTGATCACATTTCATCAGATTTCAAAATCGGTTAGCTCTGCTGAAAGAATAAAAACCTTTTTATGTACCTTTAGTGGTTTTACTTCTTTTGCAAGTTAAACAACAGTTGGGAAATAAAATTTCAAAGGAACTGACATTTGTTGTTAAGGGGATTTTAAAAGTGGATTCCTGCAACAAACGGAAATTTAAAGTCAACATTTTCTTCCTGGCAAAACAGCCCTAGATAAAGATGAATGAAACCTGAGATAAAAATAAAATTGAGATATAAATGGAAAAAATAATAACATTTCCTCTCAAAGAGCCTAAAGACTCCCAAATCAGAAGTAGTCAGTATGTAAATAAAGATTTAGATATGAGGGCCAAATATCTACTCTGTTCTGGGAAAGAACTGTAAATCTCTCAGCCAAAGACGATGCCAGGAAAAAAACATTGTCAGTGGTAAAACTGAGGACTGAGAAAGGATATAAAAAATTGTTTTAAGTGGGGACTCGGTCTTTTCAAAATATACTCCTAAAGAAAAACAACTCACCTCCATATCAGTTGAATGAGTCTTGAAATGATTGAACATCTCCTTTCTTTTGAGGGCAATATGGCTTGTTTTGTGGTTTTGAATATACTTTGTAAATAAAAAAAAAACATATTGAGAGATTCTGGCACAATGTCATTCTATCATATTAACTTTACTGTAAAGTTAATGTGAAGAGACTCTAAAACCACAGAACTATGTTGAACATTAAGACAGGCCAGGGAAACAATAATTTTGGAAAAAGCAGCCCCTTCAGTAAACAAAACAATTTAAACATAAACAGGAAAAAGCTCCACTAACTTTGAGTCCTCTGTGATAAACAACATTCAGTGGATCCAAACCTTTATTTTCACCTGTGGAGGAAGTGTCTTAGGGTAGCGTGACTTAGACCTCTGATCAATATTATAAATATAAAGAGCTTCCTCATTGCAGCACAATTTTTGCAGCAGTGCACCACTTTTCTTCTTGTACATGTCAAGATTTTTGTCCTTCTTACCTCTTCCCAGCACTTCCCAAGTATTTAAGAACCAGAAGCCTGGTGGCTGGTCCACCCCCCACAGCTGGCAGCACCTGTGGGGCAATTACTGACTACCCACCTGAATCACAAAGGCTTTCACAAGGCAGTCTGAGGGTTTCCAGATGATAATTATGGGCACAGAGAAAAGCTTGAGAAACACTTAGGAGGAAGTTTGAGAATTAATCTCCATTGCAATGCCGTCTTAGCAAGGCGACAAAATAGGGAGTGATAGTCAGCAATTCAAACAAAATTACTCCCATCCCTGGTCCCATATCTGCAATCATATTCAAGTTGCTGATCTGCTTTAGAGAGCCTGGGCTTTATTTTCCAAAAGCTTTCTGGTCACAGCAGCAGACATTTAAGTGTCTTCTCATTAAAGCAGCAAAGGTCTGTTAGCAAATCTGTCCTACTGAGATATCTTTTTTGCCAGAGAACAATTACGTCCCATATCTCTGAACTGTCATCCAGCCTTACAAAAACTGCCTCCTGCATGTGTCCCACAGTGTTTTCTATGGGAACAAGTCAGAGTAGGGAGGTCAAGCCATCTCTTCAGTAGAAGATCGATTCAGTAGCATAATTATTTCTAGACAAAGCATACAGTTCATATTCATGTCGGGTGAAATCATTGTCAGTATTACAAAGCTCCTCCTAAGATTAGCGGTCCCATTGTATGGGATGAGGTATAGAACAGGCAACTCAGGAAGAACATGGCAAAAATGGGGTACCTGTAAGGTGCAAGAAGCACAGAACTGAAAATAAAGAGGGTATTTTTATTTCTGCCATCTAGGAACTAACTCTAAGTTACATCTATTAATGAAGTATGTGATTTCAAAATGTCATATTATTGGGGCTATACTCACTAAAACAGAAAGCAAAAAAATACTAATGAGAGAGGTCACCTGCCTACACAAACAGGAATTCTGCCTGGTTTGGCCCAGTGCTATTAATGAAATCAAGACAGGAAAGACTGGAATGGCATATGGCTGACAGATGCAAGCATGTAATTTGATGGTGCAGTGGAAAGAATGACTCAGTACATCATTATCAATTTAGTATTTTTCAACTTCTTAGGAGAAAAAGACCTCGCTTCTGGTTCAGCCAGAAGTTAACCTTTCCATGAAGGCAATATATGTGGGGCACTTTTCAAATGTAAGCTTTATCATAAGTTATAACACAATACAAGAGATGGTTAGAAAGGACTCTATGTAAAGGACTCTACTTCAGCCTTGTAATTTCTGATTAATCTTTGTCCAATCTGTTCTTACAGACCTTCTCAGCTTCTGAGGTCTAAGAATATATCTCATTACCTTTACTTTTAGGTTGTTGCTTTGTTTGAGTTATGGACTTTTTTCCTAGCACCCAATCTCTACCTCTGTTGCTGCAATTAAAGCTCACTGAGCAAAATGCTCCATTAACTCAGAAATTTTTGCTCTATTTTTGAAGTGTTGAGAGCATATTATCCCTTTGTGCTATGTAAAAACCAAACCAACAAAACAAGAAAACATCCTTTCATAAAAAGAATCCAACTTGTATCTCCTTCAATTTTAAAGCTGTAACATTGATAACTGCATCCAGAGAGAAGCTTATCTAGAGATAATAATTTTTTCATCCGGCCCAGTTTCTTAAAGACCACATTTCCCTAGATGATTCACAAGAATTTCATGTAAAGTAATGTCAAAAGAACTGGTTTTTTTCAGGGCATCATCATGCTGTCCAGGCAGAACACTTAAGTTCACAGATAAATGCTTAATGCTCCATCTAAGTTAACTGCAGGCTATGGAAGATGGACAGTAGACCATTCAAACTATTTTTCATTATTAAAAGTTGTAAGCAGTGACCCTTTATGCCTTTTTTCCTGCTCCATATTTGTTTTACAGTATGCATCTCTTGGATGAAAGCCCAGAAAGATTATAGGATGGTGTACAACTAAACAAGTCCACCTCAGTTTTTTGCCAATATATTTCAGTCCAGTCCAGTCTACTCTTTCACATCAGTGAGGCTGGTACTTGACTTTCACTTGGCATTGCAAAGTGAGCAGCAGCTTGAATTCTGAGTCATTTGGCAGGAATACTCACTCCAAAACAGTAACCTCAAAGTTTTATCCTCTCTACTTTTCCTGTCTATTTTTCCATCCTTTTAAACATGGATGGTTGTGAAAGAGTGAATAAAGTATTCTTCTGTTCAGAGATGAATATACTGCATACATTTTGTTTTCAGAAGAGTATGAACCATACTCTACACTAACAGTTTAGATATCAATAAAAGGTATACGTGTTCTTGCCTGGTAAATCACATACACCCTGGAGGATTAAATTACAACAATCTAAAATCCTAGGGAAAAGGGATTTGATACCTGAAGCCAAGGTCCAGTCTTAGTTTGCTTAAATTTAAATTACTTTAATCGATTATTTTCCAAAGACAGATTTATCATAATTAGCTGCAAGTGCTTGCTTCACTGGTAGCTAATATATACACCTAGCAATTAGAAGAAGAGCACTCTACTAGCTGTTAATTACTTTGGAGTTTTTCTCTTCTCCAAAATGTAGTTTTTAATCAAATACTTAGCTGTGTTTAGACCCAGTATTTGATGCATCCATCCAGAAGCTCACCTGTAGGAAGCCAAGAGGTGACTCTGCAAGATCTCTCTGTATTTGAAAATATCTGAAGGCAGAGTTGTAAACTCTGTACCCTTCAGATTCCTGAGGGAAGCAGCTGAATCTCTACACATTGTTCTAGAGTGCACTGAAATTCAAACAAAACCAAAAGGACACATCTAAGGATTTTCTTTACTCTTAGCTGAACCTTTCCTAATGCAAGCATCCCACATGCATGTGCCATGCACTAGCTCAGATATCCATGCCTCTAAGGCAATTTACCAATCCCATGATTTACTGCACCCCACACCTGCTTTTAATCTGATTTTGGAAACACAGCTTCTGTATCAATCTCCTGTGCAACTACAGAATCCCATATTACTGTGTGCATTAGCCCCAGCGAGGAGAGACTCTTTCATCAGCAAGCAACCAGACTTTTTCAGCCCGGGTATACAGCTGTTGACCTGTAATGAACTTCCCCTGTATGACTCACAAGCTTGATTTCCAGCCCCCCACATCAACAAGCTGCCCCAGAGGGAAAAATTATTGAGAGGAAGAAGTGGCAATATTTCTGCCTCACTGAATTCTGCACATGCCCCAACTCAAAAGCATTAATGGAGAAGGAGAGAGGTCTGGCAAGCGCTCTGGCATTGGTTTAGACTGTGGAGGGATGGGCCAGGCTTGTAAGCTCTTGTAAGCTGTTACACTCCCCATGCTGAGCACAATTATTTTTTGACCACTGCTCACATTTTGGCAGCTCCAGAAAGAGGCTCTGACTGGAGTCTGAATTGGAGGAACAGCCTTGAAGGAATTTGCTTGTTTTGCCTTCCATGAAGCAAATCAGATTAGCTCTAGCTTAAAGTATGTTGACTTACATTAACATGCCATTTGTCGACATACCATTAAAAAAATGTTCCTCCAGTTATAAAAGGGTTTGGGGTGACTAGTTTCAAAGCCTGGAAATGAATCAGCAATTCTGAAATTATACAGGCAGACTAACCAAGCAAGCACTGCAGCAAAATATGGCCTGGGACAGCTTTCCTGCTTGCCTCTCCTATAAAACACACTATAAGCTAAGGCTCTTGTTTAAAATAATCCTTAAATATTTCAGTAGAAAATAAGTGATTTAGGACCACCTGCCTTTAGGCTGGGGTATTCAAGAATCTGATAATACGAGGCTGTGCCAAATAGAATGGCTCAGAACAAATCTTCCCCGAGAACAGGCTGTATCACAAAACAACAGAAATGGGAGTGAAGCCCCGTGCTTTTATCCTAAATTTACAGAATACCTCTGTGAGAGATCTGACTGATTTAGTCAAAAAGGCTGTTCCTGAGCCATCTCCTTGGATGAGCTAGCCCTCTACTTTGCTTGGTTCCAAATAATGACATCTTTGAAGTCCCAATCAGAGGTGTTGACAGGAGACAAATCCCATGCCAGACCTGTAAAAAGGGCTACCAGTATTTAAACAGATGTCTCTGTCAGCACATCTTTGATGAAGATAGTCTCTCTGGAGAACCATAAAGGGCTCATTTTGCCCCAGCTTTTACATACCCTAGACCTAGGTCCCCACAATTCACATTGGGAGCTGCATCCTTAATTTCTGTGTTGTTCCAGAGCTTTGCCAGAAACTACTCCCTGGTTAGGAGATAACAGTCATCCTGGCAATATGTGACACTTCCACTCCTGCCAGCAGTGTGCTATCCAGGGACATTGGTGGGGACCAGTAAAACCAAGTTCCAAATCACCAGCCCTGTTCAACCTCCTCACTGAAACTGCTCAGGCAAGCAGGTATTGCTGAGTGCAGAGGCAACCCTTGTAGCTGAAGGACTAGATTCACATCTGTATCTTCTTGTATCACAAAGCTTTTTCCTGAAGTCTTAAATAATAATTTTTGTATATATTATGTCTCTTCTCCCAACTAACAAGCAAAAGGACAAGAGTAAATTGCCTTGAATTGTACCAGGGGGAGTTCAGATTGGATATTAGGAAAAATTTCGTCACCAAAAGGGTTGTCAAGCACTGGAACAGGCTGCCCAGGGTAGCGGTTGAGTCACCATCTCTGGAGGTGTTTAACGGTTGTGGTGCTTAGGAATATGGCTTAGTGGTAGACTTGGCAGTGATGAGTTAATGGTTGGACTTAATAGTCTTAGAGGTTTTTCCAATCCAAACAATTCTATAATTCCCTCTTTAAATGTGGTGAAAGAGGAGACGGCAAGATGGTTTAAGAACTCCCCTTTAAATTGCAAGTTGGCTTTGGCCATGAACAATTCATATTAACCCAGAAATCATCTGGTACACACCCAGACAGAGCCTTACTGATAACTTATCCCAGCTCTTTATTGCCCAGCAAACAATCCAGAAATGGACACTTCTTCTTTGAAGTAATGCAGCCATTCCTCTTGTTCTGAAAGCAGATATTCCCTGAAACTGACATACTGCTCTGTAAACAGGCAGCTATAATAATAAAAGGCCAAGTAACTAGCTAGTCCTATCAATGAAACCCTTATAAAACCTAAACAATAAAGTACAAGAAACAAATATAACAAGAAAAATGGTCTCTAAATTCATAATACTCCACATGGCATCAAATGGCTGCTAGATACTAAGGTGTTGCCTTTTTTCTTTTAACTGGTTCTAAAACATAAACTGAAAGGTCTAAGCATTATTACCTTGCAATTCTCATCCAAATGATTACACAAGAATCATTATCTATAATAATACTTCACTATAAAAATATCTTTTTCCCCCCTACCCCTCCAGCCTCCTCTTTTATGCACCAGAGGACTGCATTTCTTTCAACCAGAATTATTGAACCTACCAAAATTTGATAGGAATAGAAACCCAGAACTGGACATTGACTGAATAAGATTTTAAAAGGATTTTTTGTGGCCCTTTGTTCATTGAAATAGAAGATAGAGATGCTGAGAGTTTAAATACGCAATTGCCTAAAGGCCTATGAAGGAAGCCATGCAAGTGACTTGTTTCCAAATGATTTTTCGCAGGTCTTCAGTCTTGCAGCTCTTATTGAACACATGCTCAGCATGTTGTTCAGCAGTGCTCCACATAAAATTTAGTAATCTGTAAATAGGAAGATCTCTACAATCCAGTTCCTACTCCTTCATCAGCTGGGTGGAGTTTTCACATATTAATTCAGACAGTAGTTAAAGGAAACTTTACAGAGAAGCTAATGTAAGAAAATGTAAGAAAATATTAGTTTGGGTGCAAAACCCCATGAATAGAAATAGAAGTCTGTTGCACACTAGTGTTTTTATTTCCTTTTGCATATTGCAACTCAGCCCACATTACCAGTTTTTCCTATTGTCCACTGTTACCCTAATCAATGATGGTGCAAATATTGATTAGAACAGGCAAACCTAGGACAGATGATGCAAGCAACAGATTTTTGCAAGCAGATTGAGAATATAGCCTCTGCTCCTCCTGCAGTTTTAAAAGTAATTTTTAGTCCTTTTGATTTAGCAAAATTTATAACTGACAAACAATACAGCTGCAGAATCTAAGAAAACCAAGAGCCTAAAGCATAACATTAATCCAGTCAACCATTATAGAAGTCTCATTAACTCTTTTTTTTCAGACAAAAAACCCATATAATATGTCTTGAAAACTAGAGAAAACTATGACCACTGCAGTAGCAACATAACAGCTTATAAACAGACTATAAATAGATTGTTATTTTTAGAACAGTGTGTTTCTTAATTGCCTATAAACTTACCCAGTTGTGAGCACTTTGTGAAGACTGATGAAAGAATGCATTCTCCAAATTTCCACAGGGCATAGAGACTCTGCATTGTATCATGTGGATGGGATGTTGACATTAACTGACAGAAGCAGGAACACAGCAAGACAGATATTTTTAAATGAGAAAGGAGAGGAAGAAGGAGCCCTATTAACTCTCCTTCTGCCCCCACCTGGAGTTTCCCCCCAGCCTGGCTCAGCTGTGGCTCAGCTGTGGCTGAATTTCAAATGGTCTCTAGTGGGACCTGGATCATTATGGATTTGCATGTAAAAAGATTTAAAGCCAGATGGGAACATCCCAGTGAGATTCCTATAATCCAGCTTTTGTCCTCACCAGGTACAGACCCTGCTGGATCATTATGGAGCATACCATCTTAGTCAAATAGTAAAATCCTTTTTACCTTTGGAACAGTCATTCTGAGATGAAAAGTATCTGTGTGTCTGCTCATCCTTAACAGACAGATTGAAGTGACTGATGTCACAATTTTAATAACAGAAGCCAGAAACACCAATGAAATATTGACAAGTGGAATTTGTTAACAGAGGTTTTAAAAGACTCATAGGAGAAAAAAACAATCTTAATGAAGACAGATGCAATTATTGAGAAAATTACTGGGTGTTATGCACTGTTTCTTTCCATCCATAGGATCAGTGTGGTAAATAGTTCAGCCATTTCCTGAGAGGTGCTGAGTCTTCCCAGGGAATGAATAATCATCACTGAGTGCTCCATGGCCTTGCCTTCGGGCACACTGCCAATCTTATTGCCCCTGCGATGCTCTCTACCTGTGTTTCTACCTCAGGTTTTCAAGTTCTTCCACAGTTTTCTTGCTGGTGAATCTCGTTTCCAAGGCCTTATTGCTGTCCTCTAAAGAGCCTCAGCTCTACCACAGTTATGACCTTCACCCTCTCCATTAGTGCTCATGGGCTCCAAGAAGGATTCCATACGGCTCCTGCCCCAGCATCCTTGAAAGCATCAACTTCCCAGCAGAAAGTCCTGACAAGGATCGCTATTCCTTTTACTTAATCCTTATTTTTCAGCAGAGGTACTCAGAGAACATGCAAACAACCCCCTTTCTTGGGAATCTGAACACTTCTCTGGGGCCAGATCCATCTCAAGTATTTTCTTTGGTTTGATAAGGTGAGGTGGGGAGCCAGTGCCAAGTTTTTGGCCAAGGACATTTCATTAGAAAATGAGCAGCAATGCAGAACTTATCAGTAGTGTAGCAAGTTTTGCACAGCTGTAAAAAGAAGTTTTATCACTATGAGTAACAGTGCCATCTGCTGACTCCCACCATAACCATATTGGGAAGATCCCATATTAGATAATTAAGCAATAAATTTTTCCAAAATCCAATATCTTTTCATAGAAAACAGCTGTTGTTAGGGTTTTCTTAAAGTCATCTTATAGGATTCTGGGGAAAAAATAATTTTTGGTATGACTTCTAAAGTCAGGGAATCTCAGCTGTTTTCCTATGGACCTGAGAGAGAGCAGTGTTTTATTAAATATTGCTCTGACGTCTTTGGGATATTTGGATTACTTTACAATATTACACAAAGCATCAGAAAGCTTTGCCTAGCTCTCCCTGATTTCCCCCCTCTCTAAGTTATCTTCTGGGCCTGGTGAACTGAGAGCCTAACTTTCCAGACGGAAGCAGTACCCTTGAGGGTTACAGAAAAACTCAAAGCCACAGTGTCTGAGCTCCAGCTGTTTGTAAAAAAAGCTGTTGATTTTTAGAAAGCTAAAAAAAAAAAAAATTCCTGGTTGTTACGTCCACTGAGTCTGCTAGTCTCAGGAGCTTAAATCCCAAACACTGGCCCAAGGGATCCAACATAACAGTGACTAATACCAATGGATCCATTTTAGGTACCAGTCTCCAAAATCCTGGTCATAGTCTTCTTCACATTCAGGCATACAAGCTGCTTTTATTATGATTTTTAAGATAGTTAATTTTTTTTCAATCAAAATGCACTTGATGAAACATTCCTTTCTAAATAAGGAAAATTATTTCCATACCTGTGTCATCCTTTATCTTGTCAAGGAAAAGCTTTTTGTCTACCATTCTCTTCACTACAGTGCTTTTCATACAAAAGATGTTAAAAATGAATACCTAAGTAAAACATGAGGTAAAGGGGGAAAAAAAGATCCTAGTGTAAACAGTAAACAGTATAACAGTAAAACAGTAAAGATGTAAACGGTATAGATGCAAGACTTGGTGAGTCAACCTAAAACCTCCTGCAAATGATGTTTTATCACATAATTCTTAGCAGTCCAGAACTTGCTTTTCAGCTGGCTATTGCTAGGCTGAAGTGGGCTGGTTGAAACAGCAGATGTGATTTGCTACTTCCCAGATGTCCCTTTCCTGCCATCCCAGATGAGTGAATAAAGTCTACAGCTTACGCATTACAAAGACCTTTGCTGAGGAGGTGACATCACTATATAATGCCATAACCAATTCTAAAATATTATCATAACATCATGTTATTTACTAGACCCAAACTGGCAGAAAATGCAAGAAAGGAAGATTTACTTATGTAATTTTTCTTATATGTTAATATGACAAAGCTTGGATGGGCTAAGCATATGTAAATTAAAATGCTGAGAAAAAAATGCAGAAAATAAGAAGCGAAAACTGCTTACAAAGTCTACCACCAAGATTAAGAAGTTTTGGGCTTGTAAAGTGTTGGTTTTGTGTGATAAGCCAAATTCTGAGATTATAAGAACCAGAGAAATCCTAGAGGTGGGAAGGTAAATGAAAGCAAATTTCTGAGACCTATGTCTGCCAAGGAGGGATTTCACTGAAGATTTTGGCAGAGGTTTTTGGAGCCCTGACTGAGATGCTGTTGGAGAGTTTATATAACTAATTAAATAAGAGAAGACTGAAATTAATAATCCCATTGAAGAGAGGTCTTTGTAGCTGTGCACAATATCTTGCAAATATGCTGGAGAGGGCTTATGCCTAATGTCCTCTTCTTGGTCTGCTCCACTCAAGTCAATGAGAGGTCCTGAATTTCTTCAAGCAGGCATAGGGCAAAACTGACATCAGGCCAACATTCATATGTGTATATTATTGCTTCCATCTGATAACAGGAAAGGAGAATGTCTGCTTTTCGTTTCAGACTGGAAAAGTGAACCTGGGAGGTAAATTGAACTGTCATAATAGTTTTCCTGGTGAATGTGTCCATAGCATGATCTTTGGCTTCACTTTGTCCCTTTTTGGTAGCTTGCTGTTCATAGAATTAATCCCAATATATCAGCTTTACTCCACATCTGTCTTGCTCTTTCAAATAGGAGAGGAAGGAGGTTTTTGATGCTTGAAGAGGCCCAGTTGAGTAAATCTTACTTGAATGTCCACTTCCAGTCCAGCCAAGAGTTACTTCATGTGCCTTTCAGGCTGTGCTCCAGTGTACACTCCACCCTGCAATATGCTACTTTCTTTTCACTGTGATCTTTCTGACTCCTGGTCAACTTGTTACCTTCTGAAATTGCTAGCAGAATTCATCCCTGGAAAGCTGATATTCATGCAATTCATATACGTTCCTGTGTTTCAGCATTTGTCCACCTTACTCTTCCATATTCTATGTCATTTTGAAGGGGGTCTTCAATTCACCACATTTTTCAAATTAATTTTGATTTATAATCCTGTTCTCCAGCATATCCACAGTTCTTCCCAGTCTGGTGCAACCTGTGAATTTAATATAGTTACAATTATGTCGCCTGTGACAAGATGCTGCTCAAGATGTCTTTTGTGCTGGCACTTCAAAGATCCAGGCTGGACTGCCAGGCCGGGAAATGAGTTCTGTTCAGCAGGAAATAGTGGGTAGGATCCAGTTCTGCCCACACGACCATATGATAGATACTGGTCATGCTGGGAACTGTGGCAGGGCATCTCAGCTGATCTGTGATACATCTAGGAGAACGGTCCTGGAGTTCCTCCCAGGAATGCAGGACTTTGCTAAAATTCGGTCCAGATTTATTCATGAGACTTATTCATGAGGAGTGTGTGGGCCAGGTGTGGGGTGGCTCTTACAGCTATATTTGTACATGTAAGGTTCAGTGTGTGCCCCAGAAGCTGGCCATGTATTCACAGAGGCTTCCAAGGACTTTGTCAGTGCATGAAATCTATCTCAATATCTTTATTTTTGTAATGAGCATATGATGCCTCTCATTCTTTATTGTATTTTCTACATATTTTGAGAGGATGACAGACAGAGTTAAACACGTGTTAAGCTACCCTCTTTTAATTCCTGACAGAAAACTCTCTCCTGCTAGAGGTACTTTTATATCAAGGAGCTTCAATGCTCCCTTAAGCAGGACATTTGAATCCTTGCAAAGCCTCCTTTCTATGGTAATTTTTATAGTGGTCCACTTACTTGCTCATAGTGGTAAGATGTTCATGTCTCCTGTTTATTCACCTGGTTCAAATTTGGCTTGCAGGACATCATTGTATACTATTTATATGAACAAGAAACTGGTGAGCAGTCACAATAATTTTAGGTAAAGGTAATAATTTTTACTTGTTGAAATGTTTTTTTTTTTCTTGAATGAATTATAGATGGGATTTTACCATGATGAAAACTAATAATCACCTGAAAACGAATAATCTTTTTTTAACCAGAAGTAGAACCCTGTGGACCTCCTGTTAACCTGATGACATTACTGCTACTGGCTGCTTTGCATGAGGAGTGAAATCAATGTAGTTGTGGTACATTGCCATATGAAACAGGCTCTTATGCAGATACTTATCTGCAATAAAAGTGGCAGTACTCAGTACTGTCTCTGCACAATGAGAATTTTTCTGTGGAACCTGTATAGCAGAATAACATCTATGTCAATCAATTTCTCTGTGTGGAGGCAAAAAATTTCTTAGTGAACAGTCAGCCCTAATATCTATATGATGGATTTGGGTCTTCAAAGTAGACAAATAGTATTAAGCATACAATCCTCACCTGGAAAGCCTCATCTGTACATAGGAGTGGATCCTGGAATTTCCTTCCAAAGCTGTAGTCACTTCACACACTACATAAGAACACTAATGTCTGGAGGTCTGGAGAAGCTTAGATGTGGGGTTTCAGTTCCATCACACATTAGTACTCTGATGCTGGATCATAGTTTTGCCCATCTAGAGATAAAGAAATTAAGGACTAGATCTACAGTCCTGTTCATTATTTTCATTTTGATGACTGACTGAAATTTAGATTTATCAGCCTGAGAGGACCACAGATTCCCAAACTAGTAACTGGAATTACTATAGAATCATAGAATTTCCTGAGTTCAGTCCAGCTCCTGGCCTTGTACAAGACAGCACAAAAAGTCACATCGTGCCCAAGAGTACTGTCCAAATGCTTCTTGAGCTCTGTCGGGCTGGTGCTGTGACTGCTTCCCTGAGGAGCCTGTTCCCGTGACCAACCACCCTCTGGGTGAAGAACTTTTGCCTAACATTCAATCTAAAACTCCCCTGGCCCAGCTTCAGTCCATTTCTTCTGGCCCTGTCATTGGTCAGCACAAAGAAGAGATCAGTGCCTGCCCTTCTGCTTCCCCTTGGGAGGAAACTGCAATGAGGTCACCCCTCAGCCTTCTCTTGTCCAGGCTGAACAGACCTCAGCTGTTCCTCATACAGCTTCCCCTATGGACCCTTCACCATTTTTCTTGCCTTCCTCTCGTTGATCTCTAATAGCTTTATTTCCTTCTTATATTGTGGCACCTAAAAATTGTCTATTTTTTAACAGAATATTACAGTGGAGAGATTACAAAAGACATGTCTGCAGTAAATATGCTGCAGAGGTGCTATTGCTCTGGCACAAGTTTTTTGTTTTATTTTCGGCTGTTCGCTGAATTCAGCCTTTTGCACTTCAGATTACACAATATAAAAAACTGCCAAATTGGCATTCTTTGCTAATACCTCTGTGTAAGTTTAATCTCTAAATTTCTATTTGTGAAGCTGAACACAATTTAATCAAAAAGGAAAAATATGCATCTCCAATGATTAATAAATTGTGAAAAGCTGTTTTAACTACTTTGACTAAAAAACTACTCTATATTCAAGATGAATCGCATGTATTTACTTCATGCAAAAAAAAAACCTACTCAAGACTATAAAAAACAAACTGCTTATTGTGGAGATTTAAAAAAAAAAAAAAAAGAAAGTGAGTCAGAAACATTTGCAACCCTCTCTGTGTTCATTGCAACCCACGAGTTTGGGGTTTTTTGTTTGTTTGTGATTCCTCATGGCATCTTCTGTAGCAAAGCTTGGCTGCCCTGAAGGCAGCAAGTGGTGCTTTGCAACACCTCCCCCAGGTACAGGAGTACCATGTCCCCATATCCCTTGTGGCTCCATCTATTTGTTCTTAGAGTGACCATCCATGGAGCGAGCAATACTCCTTTAGAAGTCAAACTTCCCAGCAGAGAACTGTAGGCAAGATAGATGACAATGGTGAGAAGGCATGAAGGCAACTTCCATAGCTACCAAAGCAATCATGTTCTTTCAGTGCTCTTCCTGCTCTGAAAGTCAGAATTGTCCATGTGGGGCTGTTTTCCAGCTGTTCAGGTCCAGAGCAGCATGCAAAGGGGCTCGTCCTTTGAGCACAGCTGCACATGAAGTCGTCTGTAGCAAGGAACTGGCAAGAACAGCTCCTTGCTACAGGTGACTTCAGAGAGAGGCGTGTTCCAAGGCATCTTGGGTCTCTATTTTTGTACATTTTAATTTGCTAGCAAAGTCATGAACACAAGATTATTTTTTCAGATGTCAGCAATACCCAGTGATTATTCCCCTGCTCACTTACAACTGTTTAGCAGCTGAATCACTTCTCAGCCAGCAATTGTGAGCTCAGAGATGGAGTCATCTGTTCACACAAACTGAGGTATGGGAACAAATTAACTCTAGGTTTGGAAAGGGGCGAGGGGGAAGGGAGAGACTCATTTTAAATACAAGCCTCTCAGGCCCTAAGGCAGGCAAGAAAGACCAGGAAAATGCCCAACACAACCCTGCAATGGTGTTTCAAATGGACCTTTCCAGATCACACAGGAGAGGTTCTGAACTCACTAATAAAAAAATAATGAACAGCAGTAAAGCTCCAGGGTTACACCTTATTATTGCCTGTTGCCAGTCTGTTTCAGATTAATTTTGTAGCTAGGCTGAAATAGTTTACCAGATTCTGTTGCTGTGCATGGCAATAGGGTTTGATATTTGTTCTAGTGCAGAAAAGCTTGCATCTGTGTGCGATGATTAAGGAATCATCAGGCTGGAATTGCTTGGTATTGCTGGGTGAGATGCCCCTAAGCTTTTGAGCCATTAAACAGAGAGCCCTGTTGGGTTTTTTTCATTTCTTTTGCTCTCCTATAAGGCTGTTTGCTGTATTTCCTAAATGCAACAGACTGCCTCTCAGCACCCGGGCCGACTTCCCCCCCCCCCCTTTTCTGATGGAAGCCTATTCAAGAACAGTCTTCACAAGCTTTCCCCAAGCCTGTTATGTGGTCTGATAACAGCTTCATGGACAAACACAAAATCAGCCACTTAAAAGCAACTTTTCCAGGGGAATACTCTGCATTTCTAATAGCAATATCCCCGAGGTTAATTAGAATATACCAAATTTTCATTGTACTTCCATCATCACCACTTCCCTGCAAGCTGCTTTAAAGTAGCACACACCTTTAGAGTTCTTACCTCATGCAATGACAGCTTTAGTCTTGGCAAGGAGTGAGCAGAAGAGAAGGGAGGAGGGAAGGGGAGAAAGGAGAATGGTCACTCCTGGCAGAAACAACAGCAAGAGTTTGTAACTTTGCAGAATTGACCCTGGAATCTTACCCCTGCAACCTTTCACACAAAACCACCTAGCCACTCTCCACACTGCATCCAGAATTAGATAACAAAAAAGACCAAACCTCTAAAAATCCCAAATCCCTGAGGTTCAGAATGACTTCAGAATAAAAGAATGGTGCCTCAAAAACACATTTGCAACCTATTTCTTGCAAAATGGCTGATCTGGACAACTTCAATCTCTTTAGGAAGGAACTACCACATACACATCTTCAGTGTGTGAAGATGCCCTCACCAGTGAATATGTCAGCACTTCGGCAATCTTCTATATCTGTGTGCATTAGACAGGGGCTCTGAGAGATGGTTAATGATTTTTTGCCTCCAAATCCACAGGAATAATAAACACAGACATTGTGCAGTGTGGTTTGGGCTTAGGCTTGCACACATAGTACTTTGAATCTGGTTTGGTTAGGTTTGCTGGTCCCAGGACACCTGGAGTCAGAGCAAACTGTGCAAGCCAGCATATGCATGCTGTGATGCAATTAACAGTTACCACCTTTTCCCTTTGAGGTTTAGAAGAAGAAGAAGCTGCAAATTAAATGTTGCTTCACTGCTGCTGTTTCTAAAACCACAGGAAGACTTGCACATGCAGCTGACTCAACAATTTTCATAGCAGCTCATGAAAAAGGGGAAAGGCTGATGGCTGTTTGTCATGATAAAGGCTAAGGAAACACAAATGTTAAGTAAAAGCAACAGGCCCTATCCTGCTGCACCTTTTGCCACTTGGAACTAAGGGAAATACATAATGGCAATGCAGTGAACCTTCATACACTGAAACCTCTGCAGGGGCCTCCTTTTCAGCCCATGCTTCAAAGCAAGATGGGAGAGCTGTAGGATTTGACTTTGGACCAAGAACCATGTGAAGAACAGGCATGTGGCATGTAATAGGATTGGAGATGAAAAGTTACTCTGACTTGATGTTTTCCTTCTTAATTAATTGGCTTATGACTAGAATGAACGAATGCAAAAGAAAACAAAACTCATCTTCCCTTGCCAGAACATTGTACCTTCAGCAAGCAGTTCAAACGACTTCCTGACTGGCAATTCTTGAAAGAACATGACAACAATAATTTCGTGACCTTCACGTTTCCAGATAATTTGGCCATAATTGGCCAGACAGTGGAAAAGTGATGGCCAACCCACAGGCCTTATTTTCCACTGAAAACTCATGAAATGTTCTGCCCAGTGCAGGTATTTGGGTAAGCTCCAAAACTGAACCAGAGCACTTGTGAGTTCACAACATTTTGGCTGAATGCTGCAGACAGACAGACACCCAGCCACAGGATGACTCAGGAGTTTTGTGAACTAGGTGAACTTGAAATTACATCCTACAAGAAGAGGACTTGGCAAACTGGCAGCTCTAAATTCCCATCAGCTGTTGTGCATCTACTCAAAGGTCAGGAACCAGGGCAAATTCAAGGGAGAACACAAAACTCTTAAAGTTAAAATCTGAGGTAGAATTTGTAATATTATGAGCAAAATTTATTCTCTTACTGGCACCTAGAGACTAAGGCATTTATTCAACTTTCAGTCTTGATAAAGTTAATTAACAGATCTTAGGATAAATGGTTTATTTATGAAAGAACCAGCTATTTATGTGATAATTACCCCTACTACTCCTACTTAGTTGATTGATCTCTAGAATAATCTGAGATCATGTGTGAATTGATAGGAGTGGGTACTCATGTGGGGTGCCTGTCAACCCAAAATGTCAGCTACTCTCAACCCTGCCAGCAATCACCAGGTAAAAAAGAAAAAAAAAAAAAAAACAAACAAACAAACAAAAAAATCCCCCAAAAACAAAAAACAGAAAAAGGGGTTTAGAGAATGAGAAAGTCAGCACTTTGGTAGCCCTCAAAAATCTTTTTGATCAGGAAAAGAAAAACTACTGTCCCCCCCTTGATATCATTGGAAAGGTTAGCAGTTAATGAAGGTTGTGCTGATAAGCTGAGCTGGAACAACACAGCATCACTACTGTCAAAAGAGCAAGAAAAACTTCATCAGTTTTCAGGAAGCCTGTTTTTTGTTAGATTGCTTTAAAACAAAATTATATCAGAGAAGTGAATGGGAGAATTTAGGAGCTAACGCTAGAATAGAATATAAGACAACTTCCTGGCACATGCTTGCTCTGCAAAAATGCTGTGGTTTCCTCTGTCCAGATATAGCACAACTGCTTCAGCTGCACCTAAACCACCACCATCACCACCAGCAACAAAGGCACACAGGAAAAGGCAGATCTGAAATGTCTTGACATTTTGAGTGTGCATTTGGAGTTGCAGGAGATGATCACTGGGCATATTCCACTATTTTTGGAGGAGCTGTTTAAAGTGCATTCCTCACCCAGTATCTTGGCTGTGCAGAGATGGGTTGCAAAGATTAATGCTGAAATATACAAGGATGAAGAAAAATCTCAAATTATAATGTGCTGTCAAATAAATATCTGTTGATGAAGTTCATACTGGATCACATACACACTACATACTGGTCTTCAGAGAAGAATAGAGATGAAATTATTTAAGTCAAATTTGTCAAATTTTCTGAATTTAACAATTGTATATTTCAGTGCATTGAACAAAAATATAAATGCATACCAGGAAAACTCTTCAATTAAGAATTTATTTTAGTCACTTTTTACTGTTTTCACACCCTCTGGTCACTATACAATGGAACAGAGCAGTCACCACGCCAGCAAACTTTGCTAGAATGAGGAATTCCACCAGTATGGAAGTAGAAAAATTTAGGTTCCCAGAAACTAGTGTCAAGTAACCCTGACTGCTGTGGCCATAATAATTCTTGTTTTCTGTATCTTTACACTATTCCAATCATGGACCATAAATATTTCCTATGGTCATACATATTTTCCCACTGCTTTCATGCTTGGAGATAATTGTTTGCATTTGCCCATAAGACATTCCTCTCTGCTGACTCGGCATTAGATATCACTAGCTCTCAAAACTGCCCAAGCCCCTAAGAGGAGATGGTACTCTCCCATCCCCACCAAACCAAAAATATAAGTTGTAGAGTAGCTACTGCAAGTTCACCTTATCATGGAATCGCCACAGGCTGCAAAGCATCTTTTAACTGAGTCTGAGAACACTTTCCACTGTTACTAACAAAGAAAATTATGCCAATTAGTGAAATGTATTTTATCAAAGCAAATGGTTAAGTGGTTGAATAAAGAATTGAAAATTGAGAACATTTTAAGTGTAGATACCTATCTTTCCTTGGTTTTGAGCCTTAAATATTTCCCCCTCTTCTCCCTCTTTTCTCTTAAAATATATTTCCATTGCATTCACTAGAAACAACTGTTTGTGTGAAACATAAATTATGAAACATCTAGTTAGATTTACTGCTTTTAATTCATTCTAAGTTCTACACAGAAAAAAAAGACGAGTTAATATAAGCAAAGTTTTATTCTCTGGATTTCCTCTTCTTTTCACCAACTCTTTAGGAGCCCTACTCACACATATTGTACACATCCTCAGCTCAACGTGAAAAGCTCCCAGTTCTCAGCTCAACTTCTACCCCTGCTGCAGAGCTCTACCTCCTGCATCCAGCACCCCTGTAATCCCTCCATGCCCTTCCTGTGTCCCACTCCATCCCACTGGCAAACACCGGTGTTTAGCCTCTCAATTGCACAGAGAGGAGAAAATCTTTGGACAAAAAACAGCAAACAACTGAAGCACCTGGGAGCCATGTATATAATGACTGGCTGCTCCCCCAGCATGGGCTCCAGCAGGGTCTCTTTCTGGTCTTGGCAAAAACTGCAGGAACTTAGTATCTCTGAGATATTATCCCTCACCTCCTTTGCCAAATTTGACTGAGGTGATGCTGCTGATGGAAAAGAAGAAGGGCAAGTGGAAGAAAGGAGAAATTTGGGCAGAGACTGACAGGCAGAGCTGTCACATCATCTTTGCTTTGACAGAACAACAGACTACCACTGCCAGCCAACTCTGAAAACATTATGTCTTTAGATGCTGTACTGTGTTTGGTTTGTCCTCTCCTTTCCAAGTCTTACTGAAAATGAATACCCGCAGAGATCCCTCAGCCACACTGCAGGATGAGAAGTCTCTCTGAAACAGAATGTATGTATGCTCCTCCATCCACCCAACATCCATCCTGGCAGTGCTTGAACGAGATGCAAAAACAAGTGGGTCTTAAAATATCGTTCATACATACAAATTATCACAGCCCAATTCCATTCACCACACAAATGTTCTATAATTTGGAAACAAGCTATTTGGTGGCATGACAAATAGAAGACGTCAAATTCTGATTGCACAGACATTCATTGTTCTGTTGCCATTAATACTCCTAATCTACGCCAGTGGAAATTACGTGCTTGTATTAACAACACATGAACCAGACAGCTGTGAGGATTACTTCCAGCCAAGCACCTGCTCCCCATTCCTAGTGAGATTCTTGGGAAATACATACTCCTAGAACTGTCCTTCAGGTGTGTGTGGAGGAGGAGGAGCTCCAACTGCGAGGCAATCTGAGGCAGAGAGAGTGCTTAGAAACATGAACTATTCCAGTATCCAACCACATTATTCTGGGCTTTCTTCTCTTTTTGGGGAGGAATAGGTGAAGATGAAGAGAATCAGTGAAGTTCTTCACAGGCACATGGGAATGAAGGCTCTCACTTCCCTGCCCTGCTACTGCTCTAAGGGCATGGCAACACAATGATTGTGTGGCTTTCCTGTCCTGTTATGGCTGTTTCTCTGCACTTGTCCTCAGAACTTCTTCCTTGTCAGCCCTAGTCTGGTTCTCACTGAAATGAATCATGCACTGTGTACACTGCACATCCTTAGGCAAAATATCTCATGGAAATGCAACCACAGTTTAGTCACAATTTGAATTAGATCCACTCAGGCACACACTATAGGGGGGGAATGTTGATTTGTTTGTTGTATATATAGTGGCTGTTAATTTTTATTGCTTGTAAACTTTCTTTCTATAAAATCTGTGTGAAAGCTGGACTACCATGGTAAAGGAAAGTTACCATATGGGGAAAATATGCTTGATTAAAGTGGCTGTTTGCATGTTTGCTCAGTGTTGTGACACATCTTCACATTGGGTAAGGTGATTGGCAGAGAAACAACAGCAGTAAGCACTGATGAGTGTATGCGTCATGTATGAATGCCTGGAGCTGAGTAGGGTTTGGTTTTGCAAACTTCCCAGTGCTTCCAAGCATGATTTATTGAAGATTTTTCTGCAATAATGAAGAAATTTTAAAAAATAAACTCAAATAAGCGTCACATTTCCTGCTTTAGACTACTGAATACAAAATGAAGAAAAAGCAGTGAGACTGTCTCATGCAGGGAATTAAGGTTAATGCTACAAATATTCTACAGAAGGTACAAGCCCATCTTTCCTGTGTGTATTAGCTCCCTTCTTTCCATTCCATTCCATTCCATTCCGTTCCATTCCATTCCAGATAGTCTTCTCCTTAAACCTGAGTTTCCTGATCTATCACAGACATTGAGTATGATCTGAAACTCACATAATCTCCTCTTCCTTCAGCACCCCATCTATAAAATGTGGATAACACTTCTTCTCCCTTAGTCTTTTAACCTTGTATATTTTCAAGACAGTTTATTCTATGTGTTTATAGTATATAAACTATATATACATATAGTATATGTAGACATATACTGAGAAATATAGAGACTGTGATTTTCCTGGCCTCTAGCTGGTATTACAAAATGAGAATAAATAGCTTTCAGTAAGCAATAAATATGGTGTACAATTCATTAACTTACCCACTGGTCTAAAAATGGACACCAGTTAGACCTGTAAGAAGCACTGATTCTCATGATGTGCCACAGGTAGCAGAGACGTAATGCACAGGTTTCAAGAAGTTTAGCACCTTGAGATGTTTAAGCATTTGAAGTTTCCTTAGAGAGGGACAAGACTATTGTCCCTAGCCACTGGGATGGAAAGCCCAAACACAACCCTGCCTAACCTGTTCCCTTTGTGCAGAAGCCCCTGTGCTGGTTACTGTTGGAGATCTTCATTCTGTGAAATGGAGAATGGGACGTGGTCCCAGCATCACTGAATTCCTTTTGGTAGGCTTTGCTTCAGTCCTTGTGGATGCGATAGCAGCTGCTTCTTGTCTCATCTGACATCCATCCTGAAAAAGCATGTTTGGTTTTTTTCAGACTTTCAGCCTGTAGCCAGTCATTTTCTTCCTTTGTCAATAGTCTCTCATCATTCAACTCTTGTCTCAATCCCTTTATTCACAGAAGCTAACCTAGAGCTATTTTTTTATTCAGCTCAAAATATACCCTGATGTCAAGGCAGAAGCCTCTGAGGTCCACTTTGTATTTCCTGCTGGCCTGAGGCAAGTCTTATTCTCATGTGTTCCCTTCACTTCACTTACTTTCTCCATTCAGCTTTCTCCTGCTAAGGCCCATGTTCCATGGAATGCCTTAACTTGCCCAAGGACGAAGCTTTTCTGAGGTAAGGTGAGGGCAGAGGTCCTAGAGGGGTTCTCCCTCCTGGCTGTCACATCACTGCACGGGACAGAGCAGGGGCAGAACTGGCAACCAAGGAAGTATTTAGACAAGAGTCCCTTCTGAGCCAAATGGACCCCAGCTTTATAATGAGGAGGGGTAAGGCCACTATTAAGCTTCAACTTGTTTTTGGTATTTGGACCAGCCTGCCATGAAATCCTTCCCTGCAGCACCAGAGTCTGCTCCATCTATGAGCTGCTGGTTATAGCTTCTCTAGAAGCACCTGTATGTGCTGAATTAATAGAAGGGAATTAGATTGTTATATGATGAATTAAGTCTCTGGATAACCCTGTGGGGTCTGGCTGAAAACAAAGAGCCTTACTCCCTGGTCCTACATTTGCATCCAGCAACTGCAGTGAGCAAAGCCCTTGGGAAAAAGGTCAGCTCAAATGAAAGAAGAAAATTATTGGTAATTTTTGCAGAGAATACCTCCAGAGAGAGAAGATGCTCTCCAGTTGCATCAAAAGGTGTGCATGTATGCATTGTGCAGCAAAAAGCTCTTCCTTTGGGCAGAATGGAGAAATCTAGGTAAATCTGGGTGGGGATGAAATTAGGATGCATTTCAGAAGATTCCCCACAATGCAGTAATAAAGTGAAGCTCAGCTGAAAGATTATAGGGGCACTTTTGATTTTCCAAACAAAAATTGAAGTGATATAAGGACAAACAACCCAGAGTTTAACTGTTAAGCATGCTAGTGCTAAGCTGCTGTTATTATTTGTAAACTTCATTGTATAATTTGAGAGACTTTTGCTGTTCAAGGAGGATGGTTATCCTGGTGACAGTCTCCTGCTCCCAGATCCCAGGGGAAGCAGAACCACTAGATAGCTGGAGTCCAAAAGCAGGAGCTAAGGCTGGCACTACTGCAAAGGGTGTTTCCGATGAACATAACTTTCTTTCCATTTTTGTCACCAATGTTTTTTCTCCCTAAACCCTACCTGACAACCCAGCAGCACCACTGCTTGGTGAAAATTTTTGCAGAGCATAATCAATTACAGAGGACTAACAAACACTGTGAAAATCACAGTGATGAATTTTATTTTTAATATTTTTACAAGTAGAGTAATCAGACTTGCTCTGATCTAGTGATTTATGAGCTAGCTGACAGGTGATAGCCTATGATCCTCACTCAAGGGCCATGAAGTGCTTTCTGCCAAAACTCTCAGTCCTTCACATATTTTTTTAACTTGTGTTATCTAGGTTTTTCCTCTTGGGCTTGTTAGCAATCGATGCCTGCCTAGCCTAGGCATGTTTCAAAAGGAAAGACACAATATGGAATAGCTTTTTTGTAAGAATATGAAATTAAATGCAATTTAACTGTCAAGCAGAAAAATAATTTTGAGGGAAGATTTGCAAAGCAATCAAATGCTCAAATCTAACCACTTGCCAAGAATTCAGTCACCAAGGTGTCTCCTTTTTGGGCTTACCTTTTGAGCCAAACATGCAGACACCTTTCCCTTGACAATTCTCTCTCAGTCACTCTGAAAATCTTTGCTAAAGCTTTTGATTCCAGCATCACTCAAATGGTGTTTCTCCTGGAGGCCAGTTAGCAAGAAGAAAAAGGAAAATAATAGGTGTGAGAAAGCAAATTTTTTGTTAAACAACAATTTAATGCTGAAGTTTGCAGAACATTTGGAGATATGGAAAATGTATGTCCAAAATTAATCACATGTACAGAATAAAAGAGCAACACATAGGCATAAATTATTACAGTGTTTGGTTCCAGATGTGCCAGTCATGACACAACACTCTTTAAAAAAAAAAAAAAAAAAAGCTCATTCTGCACTGTCATACTTGTTTCTTCTCTGATGGCCATGAAAGGCAGCTTTCCAAGCTGAGAATTCTGGTCTGTGGCTCTGGGGTTGGCCCAGACTGGTGCTCTGGATATACGACTTTTCTTCAAGGACCACTTCGTGGCTTTTGGGAGAACAAAAAAGCTACATGGTACACAAAACCAGACACTCCAGGGACTGTAACTCCAGATGCCATGCAGCATTTGGAGATGGACAGTCACCCTGAATTTACTGCCACATACACAGAGCAGAACTGATGGGGATGAGAAATTTTACCTTTTTCCCCAAGTTCAGAGCACAATCTGTTCTGTTGCCAGGTCCATTTAGGTTACACAGATAAAGATTTTGCAAAACATCCTTGACCTTGCTACAGTGTTTTCAAAACGTTTACTGAATTTCAGTGGAAAGAGATACATTCTGTAGAGAAATAACCAGGAGTATAACATTGTTCTACTGCTTGCAGTGGTTAAAATGCCCAGGTGTATTTAAAGAATTCAAATTAAATTTGAATTTTACAGCACCACAGGAATTGATTAAACGTATGCCTTCTTTTGACAGAGCACTCTGCTCTGTCTGCTGTTGAGGGAGACACTGGGAACTGGATTCCAGCTGGCTGCTGTGCAGTGAATGGTGCTGCTTGCATTGCCGGGACCTCCCTGGGTTTTATCAGACTACGGCCTGGCCTCTTCTTATTAGCACTGTTTTCACGGGGAAAGACTGCTCCAAATCTCAGGCAGAAGCTGCGTGAGCAAAAACCTTTCCGCTTTTCTCTGAAGAGGGAAATCCTGCACAGCGCCATGCAGAAGCAGCAGCATCAGTGAGCCCTCCCCTGCCTCTTGTCACATCTCATCTGTGGACAAGGGGATAATCCAGCCTCTCAGCCCGCCCGTTTAGCTTTTCTGCAACTCAGCTGAATGCCAAGTGCCCTGTGGCAACTCCCTCAGTTCAGCCTTGAAGCAAACCCGGTTGAAATCCCAGGGAGGCCTGCTGCTTTCCCGTAGCTCCCCACAGCTGGGACTGAAACAGCCCCATCTCCTAAAAATACACTCCCTTCTAGCCTGAGAATAGCCTGTTTGAGGGTTGCTTTTTTCTGATCTCATTTATTTCCCATCACTGTGCCTGTGATTACTCTCCCTCCAGCCCTCCCTCTCTCTCTCTCCCTCCTACCAGCATGCCTTGCCTAATTCCTCCCTCGACATTATCAGCTGGGATGATGAGCAGCTGAGCTCGGTATTAGCGCTGACGCAGGCGGGCTGACAAATGAAAGCGCGAGCGTGAGCGCCGCCGGGAGCGCTTTCCTGGGAAAAGGGAGGTGGAAGCTGACGGGCTGGCACAGAGCGAGAGCTGGCGGCTCCTGAGCCCCTTCCCTCGGTGTCTCCGGGTGCTGAGCGACATAGGGGAAAGTCCCATATGCTTCGCTGCTCTCGGCTTGCCAGGAGCCTCTGACTACCTGGCTGATCCAGGCCCTGCCCAGCGCCGCGGTATTCAGGCAGCTTTGCAAAGGGATTCAGTGCTTTTTATCTGGCTTTTTGTCGGCTGGTTGTTTTTTTCCCATGCATTCATTCTTAGGATCACGAAACCTGCATGATGTGGCTGCCCAAGGTCTGCTCTAGCAGGAAATGGTGGGAGATGAAGCACCATTTTAAAAATAATGCATACCCTTAGTCTTCCTAGAAGAGGGACTAGATCCTCAGATTTTCACTGCCCACTGCTCTAAGGCTGGGTAGCTCCACATCCTCCATCTACCAGCCCCTACTCAACTGGGAAACACTCGGGATTTTTCTTGTCTCAGCCCTTGGCATCAGCGGTAAATATGTGAGTTCCCCTTTGTTCCAAAGAAAGGTGAACTTCCAGTTTTGCCCTTGAAAATGTGTACTGAGCAATGACTGGCAGTAATTTTACATGGTAAGTTCTAGCTGACTAGATTCAAAGTTTATTTTCCCTCAGAAAACCTGTACACCTTGAGCTGGGTTTCTTCCATTAAAGTTACTGTGATGATCTGACAGGAAGTCACGTCAGAAAACTATACATAACCACCCAGTATTTACCACTCCACTTTGGTACCAGTTCAGCCACCTGTCCCTGCGTGTTCCTCTGCTAGTAAGGCTTCTGGTGAGAGGATGTTTCTCCTTTCTTATTTGACCAAATACAAGAGAATTACTATGTTTATGCTCTGCTTCGCTAATAAATCTGGATTTATGTGTGAAAGAAGGCAAAGGAGTTTGGGAAAAAATTTAGTCTGAGATGCAAATGTCCAACGGACACATCACTCAATATAAGTAAATAGAGCTTTAAACAGTCCTTTGTCCTGTAAAATTCTTACCTAATTCCTAGGGAGCTGGTGGTCACTGTTCCCAAGGAGACAGACCCTTGCAGTATCTCATCACAGGGACAGAACAACCTCAGCTGGAGAGCCATTAGTGTCTGCTGCCTGCTTAGCTATGGGCTCATATTATTTTCCATTCGCTTGCATAAAAGAAATCCCACAAGGATGAAAGCTAAAGGAAGCATTACTCCATTCATTCTGCATTGGGCTGTTAAAGTGTGGCAGAAACAAAATGTGTCACCCAGCGCTCTGTCACCAGCCGGCAGGTGGTGGCCCTTGGGGTGTGATCGAGTGGGTTTGTTTCACCACTAGATGACACTCGTTTCTCTTGAAAAGGCTCCTGCCATCCCCACTGTGGCTGCAGGTCACGGAAATTTTGAAAGCAGATTAACCTGGCTCCAGGTGGGAGCTCCCTGAGACTCTCTCAGACACAGTCACTGCCTGATTAATTGCGAGTGGTTGCATATGAGGAAGCCTCACCTTATAATTTTGCGAAAGTAAGGCAGAGAAAAAAGATAACTTGACTTTTGAAATTTCGGTTTCCCTCCCAACAGAAGCAAGCTAACAAGTGCTCAGTGAAAGAGCTTCTCCTACTGCCTTGTGGAGCATGGCTGTGGATTAGCAAGAGAAGGCACTGAGCTGGTTGTCAAAAGTATGGTGGGCTCAGGGCCTGGGTACTGGAAGACCCCAAACTCACTATGAAACCATGGCCAGGCTGTGCCTCACTCCTAACATCACTTAAAAAAAGCCACAGGGTTTATGTGGTGTTATGGCCAGTACCCAAATTATACTCTGCAAAACCAGGACAGCCCCTTATGCCCCAGCCCTCTCAGGAGACAGAAATCAGTCCTGTATACAAGCTTAAATATCACAGGGTAACAACGCTGTAGCCACCACTATGATGGAGAACTTTCTGAGTGATAGTCTTCATTCTGCTTCAGCAATTGATTATAAGTATTTGACAATGCAAATTTTGGAAAGACAAGACAGTAAAAACAAAACAAAAAAAAGCCTGAGATTAAAAGCCAGTAATAAAAAGCCCAAAATTAAAATGCCAGTATGACTTGAGGTTACACAGCCATCATGTAGCAGAGCACTATATAGGACACGGGGAAGCGTAGAACATGCTGTTTAAGGACAGCTGTAATAATATTTCTGAAAACTCTCCAGGAAAAAATGTCCATATACTTCTGACACATGCTCTTTGACTCCCAGACAAACACCAAAGGGATGAAGCTCCCATTCCTCCCAGAAATAAGAGAATAGAAGAACATTCAAACACAGCCAGAGATGGCAGTCCTACGCCCCGCCCTGATGAACTTCAACAGGCCGGTAGTGCCATGCAGAATCCCACGGGATTGTACTTCCACAGATCTGCTTGCAAGATGGGAGATTTATGTTTTTTATGGCTTAGGAAGTGATTATCAAGATAATGAGGGCAATTTGTTTGCAAACTAGCCTTTAAAACTTCCTAATATGAAGATCTTCTCACATTGTGTATCTTAACATGAACAATTACAGTCTTATGAATTTCATGTTTTCCCCAGTTTATGGTATTTGTTTCTTCTTTTTCTAGAAAATGGAAATCTGCTTCCCAAGTACCTTTCCTCACTTGTAGTGCTGGCCAAACAATTCACAACTTCACCCACAATCAATACATAGAGTTTTCCTGAGTGTGTAATAAGGTAGGAGAAGAAAATGGATTTTTCCTGTGTAAGCTTTCCACAGTAAATCTGAGTATTTACTCCTCTTGCGTAAATCTACTTTCTTCCTTTTAATCACGATGATTAAATCAATTAAATACATTTTACTTCTCTGCACAAAAACTAATGAGAATAAGACTTACAGGCAAGCAGGGTATTCTTGATACTGAATTATTGGATGGAGACTCGGGCTAACCTCTAAGTTAAGACCTGTAAAAGTGAAGACTTTTACAGTGCTGGACAAGTCTGAAGACATTCCAGAATACCAGTTCCTTAAACCTGACTTTGCTCCTGTGTCAGAACAAAGCAAAAACTGTGTGCCTGATTAGAGCTATGACCATACATAGGAGAAAACAGTCCATTTTGGGGAAGCAATTTACAGGAACAGCTTGTTTTGCTTTTGGACAAACAGTGCTGCCTGTGAAAGCCCCATCTCAAGCACAGCTCCTGCTGACTTCAGTGGGAATCTGGTATGAGTCAAAGGTGGAGACTCAGTAGTGCTCTATGGAGAAGTATAATCATAATTATAGCATGGATTATAATTGGAGACTTGCAAAGTCAATCAGCTTGCTTCTGGTAATATCAATAGCTGTCTGGTGGCTAAATTGCCTAGACTAATTCTTTTTTAACACCTCAGCCATAAGACTCATCATTAGACAAATGCCATATCCTAATATATACTGCAGCTTAAACACAATGAGAGCTTCAATCTGTTTTCTAATTTCTGTGATATTCTGTCTTTTTGCCCACATACAGGGAAAAAAAGTTTATTGTAGGCAGGAGACTGCACGGACTGTTCCCCATCAGAAGGTTCTTGCAGTCTTCCTGTCCCTGGGAAGTGATGAGTTCCTGCAGACCTCTGGTGCATGATGACATTTGAAAAATAAGTAATAAACAAAACAAGTGTTTGCTGCAGCTCTCTATGCTGCAGCTCGAAAATTTGCTGAAAGAAATAATCAAACTAATATGTAGCTGGTTCATAAATGGGAGAAAAAGGCCAATCAGCTGTTCAAAAATCTAAGCAGCCCCCGTTAGGATCCAGCTTACTTGTACAGTTACCTACTCAGTCCATGCAAGAATACTTGGAGGAGAAAAAGCCGACCCTTGCTCATCCCAATCTCCCATTTCCTTCTTGTACATCACACAGAGTGTGGATTTGGTTCCAGCTGAAGAACCTGTCCAGAGTCAAGCAGATGCATATCCAGTGGTGATGGCACTTGTGCTGTGTCAGGACCCTTAGTGGAGCAGGCAGTATCAGTACCACTGAATAGCACCCTGGAGTTGTCTGGAATATTTTTATGCTTGTTCATTCCCTGGATCTGTTTCAAAAGGCAAGCATTGTACTTGGTGACAGCAGTCCGTGTTTTCAGAGCTAGGCTCCACCAGCAGTTAATTCAAACTGGCCTGATTTTCAGTGCTCCAATTTGAAGCAAGTTCCTCAGCTCCTCACTCATGTAATTTTTAGTGAGAGACCTACCTTTTGGTAACTGATTGGGAACATTATGACCTGCCTTTAAATGTAATGTGCTACAAAATTAGAGGAACAATTTATGGGACAGCAGACACTTCCCTTTGCAAGTTTCTAACTTCCCAATGCATTATATCCTTATAATGAGTCAATAAAACAAGTCACAGCTGCAGCACAATGAACGTCAAGAGGCACAATGGACAGTGGGTGTTTTTGATGATTTACGCTATCAGGCTCCTGAGCAAGCACTTTGCTTTCTGAATGTTCACTGTGCTGCACGGTACGAGGTGAGCGTCTCTCGGTGCTCTGGCTGCACCTCCCGTACCGCAGTGAGATCGATACCGGGCACCAGTGTCAGCCTCGCCGGGGGAGGAAGGTCAGCCGAGTTAAGCCGTCAGCTGGCCCGCAGACAAACCCTGAAAACAAAAAGCGGAAAAGCCTTCAAGGCCTCTAAGGCTTAAGGCAACTCAGGCTGGACACAGCCAGCGCCTGCATTCCCCGGGGCTGGAGCAGCGAGAGTTCAGCCGCGGGTCAGCGGAGCTGAGCTCGGGTTGCCCTGGAGGGGTCACACACTCGGTTTTGAACGCGCAGAGGGGCTGGAAGACACGCGAAATCCTTCCAGTTCACACAGATTCCTTCTCTTTCAAGTGGAATAGGAGCAGACGGGACATAGCTCTGCAGGGCCCACATGAAAGCACTAGGCTTTGTTACTCTGCAGACCCAGTGCCTCCCAGTTACTATTTTTTTACTTTATTTATAGCGCTACTCAAAACTGAGTGCACATTTTGCTACGGGGGAAATAAAAAACTAGAAAAACAGCTATCCTTGTCTTCAGCCTCTCGGAAATTAGCCCGGGTCAGCGAGAATTCAGCACTTCTTTCCTGTAGCCGCGAATTGCTGAGGGACCGTGCTTGGTCCCAGGGCACAGCCCGGAGCAGGAGCTCCCCCGCGGGCTGCCCGAGCCATGTCCCATCCCCGTTGCCGGTGGGGTGTAGGGGCAGGGCTGGAAGTGGGCCATAAGGGAAGGAGCGGCCCGTGAGGGAAGGAGCGGCCCAGCAGCGCCACCATCCCGATGGGAGCAGGCACGGGCGCAGCGCCCCCTGGCGGGCGCGGCCAGAAGAGAATGGCGGTGCCCGGATACCACACGGAAAATCCAAGTCCTTTCTTAAAATATTCCCGGTGTGTACTACCTGTTCGCACTGACACGATTCACAGCGCGTTCTAAAAACTCCTCCAGGCAACAATCATAATTATGAGTTTTTAAAAGTGGCTGAATGACTCAGCCTCCAGATTTAGATGTCCGGAGTTAGGCGTCCCCTCTATACCGTCTGCACTATTTTTGATTAAATAAAAATAAAAATTAAGGAAAAAAAATACTATGGCACAACATTTCCCATTTCCATAGGTTTCTATTTAAATTAATTTCCATATTATTCCACAGACAGCCACACTGCTACCAGGATGACAGTATGAAAGCAGCAATCAATAAAGTGGAACCTGTTAAAAAGCAAAGTACTTAACCGGGCTGCCAAGAGTGCTATGTTCTGCCCTGTGGATCCTGCTGGTGAACTCCTGGCCTCTTGCAAAACTCCAGCTGAATGTCACTGAGCGGGGACTTCATCTGATAAAATGGCTCACACTTGATTTGCAATTGTTCTGCACGGCATGCCAGCTCTGTTGTGCCAGTGCTGGCTTGTGTTGAATTGTAGCAATGCACAAACTCAGCGCACGTGTGATGACAGATAGGTGGGGGACAATAATAGACCTCCACCTCATGCTAAATTTGGTGAGAAGACTGAAAAGAGAATGATACTTAATCTGGATTTGTTTGTCTCTGCATCTGATTTGTAAATGGTGCCACAGGGATCTACATTCTTCTCATCTTAGCCATATTTCCAGATTTTTTGTTGTTGTTTTGTGGTAAACAAATCAGAGTCTTTAGCAGAAAGCAGATATGGACACAGACAGACAAACACACTAAACAGAACTTAAATATCTCAGCCTATGCATATGGTATTTCAGAGCATCAATTATCAAAACGGTTTCCATCTGCTACATCATAGCTGCAATGTGCTAAGCCAGTAATATATATGGGAGAAAAAAAGAAACCACTTGAAAAACCTAACCAACCTAACCAACGAAGTCTTTTAAAATCATAACACTGAATAGTTCAGGTGAAAGCCATTTAAGCAAGGCTGAGAAATGTGCTTTTAGGAAACTCACCTTTTTCACTGGAACAATAGAAAAGCATTCCTTTGCTTTTCCTAAGGCTTTTGGTGAAATTTTGTAAAAGTCATTCTACTAAGAGTAAGAACAAAGTAAGAGGAAGTTTCTCATTCCTGCATTAGCTGAATCTCACATTCTCTCATGCCACATTTTTGTGGTGTAAGAGAGGAGTTCAAACATAGCTTTAGGCACTTGTGGCTAATTTTTAGTCCCTTCTCTTTCTCCAGTTCCCAAGAGTAAAATTTTTATGGGGTATGTAAAGTATGTAAAAAAGCATGTAAAGTGATACAAAGGCTTTCATTCCTTTGTCTACTCTGGTGGACTAGGGGTGGAGTAGTTTTAGTCTTTCCTGGATTTTTGGATCTGTCATCCTAACCTCTGCCAACAATAGTCTCCAGAGACAAGTCAAGGTTTGGCTCTGGAGTAAAAAAAAAAAAAAACAACATAATAATTGTGGCCTTAAAGATAAAGGAGTGGAGTATAGAAGGGGAAGGACAGATTTTTTTCACCGTTCCTTTGTGCCCCTTTAGGCACTTTCTACTTTCTGTATGTCTGATGTAGTTGTGGTTGCTCCTAGCTGTGCCACTGCTGAGTGCTTGGACTGCCTCTGTACCTGTCTGTAGCTGACATCTACTGGTTTTTGCCATGAGTATAATGTCCAGACATTGGATGGAAATCAAATCTAGCACTCTACAGGCTGCAAAACAGTGATCTCCTTTTAGCAAGACACTTCACTTATATGACTTATGAGCAAGTCAAACCTTACAGAAGTCCATGAACATGCAGCTGCTGCATCCCTCCTTATATGTTGCAGCTTTACAATGAGCTGCCTTATACACTGAGCCAGGATCTCTCTTGTGCTATACTTGGTATTGTGAGCATGGGTCTGGTGAGAATGGGTCCCCCATGGTGTCTGGGAAAGATATCTGGGATGTCCTGTCAGCGGGCCCATACCCATGGAATCCAGCTTTCTCAGGCTGAGAGTAGATGAGCCTGGATATTATTTTCCATGTATTGTCCTGCTCCCACAGGGCTGCCATGAGCAAGGCAAACACCTCGCATGTACCCATGGAAGAGTAAGAATTTTGGTGCTTGCCTTTTGGGGAAAAGCCATGTGTTGGGCAGGGAAGCTCAGGTTTCAGAGAGGAGTGTGCACCCAGATCTGACCTGAAGTGACATGTCCTGGCTGCACTTGGGCCTGTACATTCTCATTCTCATTCTTAGAATAGCCTGCCAGTCCCTGAAACACTGACTCTAACCACATTCTTGATGCCACAGAGATCAAAGTTCCTGAGTCCTATCTAAAAATGTCCCCTGATCCCCCCCCACCAAATATTTTTTCTTATTGTGGTTTTTGACATCTTCGCTGCAACATCCTTTTGTGCTTCATACAATGCAAATTGTTTTCTCTCTTTTCCTGGCTTTCTACTTCTCTACTGTCTTTATCCTCTTTTGAGATGGAGGGCAACAGCAACTTGTTTTTCTGCAAACAAGGGTATATAAATTATTAAATTATGACCTGGACTCTGAATCTATTAGGACTGATTCAAGAAATGAATGAGAGGAAAAAAGGGCTCTGAGAGTGAGATTTCTTCATTCTGCAAACTGCCATGGGATTATGCAAAGCTGTTGTCTTGTTTTCTGCCAGACAAAATATCTAGACACTTCTCTTGCCATTTGGAGGGAAAATGCTGTGCATGTGCACAAATTCTGTCTTCCTTGAATTAAAAGGAGACCTTACAGAGTGGGTAAATTGCATCTTGCCGGGGTGAGCAGACTGGCAGCTCAGAACCGAGCCTGGTTTCACAGCACATTGCTTGTCTCAGTAGCGAGGCAACATGGCACAGGCTTGGTCTGCTTTTTGGTCTGTAACTCACTGTGTAAATGCCAGCCAAATTAAAGCAAAGCAGATGGGACAAGTAATACGAAGATTAATGAAGCTGCTTGCATTAAAAAGTAACTGTAGATATATATTTTAATGGAAAAGATCCTTTCTAATTCAGAATAGCTGGTCAAAAGAAAAGGATCAAGCAGTGGAAACCATGAAAGCTTAGCAGCACACACCCACAAAGAATTATTACAAGTGAATAAGTCTTTATGGACTTAATCCCATTAAATTGAATTATCAGATCAAAGACTTACTTTCTTTCTCAACTACCTGTACCACACTGGGAATCTACCATTTTTCCTAAAATGTAGAAGTAAAGAAATCAAACTCTGATAAATTATTTGGGGATTATTCACAATGAAATCTAACATGTTTTCATTCTCTTGTGACTTTTGCAGTTTCCATCCAAACTTTTACAAATTTCTACTGAATAGTGGCATTTTTCCTTTGAATAACTGGCTACACTTGAATTGAAAGAGAAATTAGTGTCAGGAAAGAGTACAGTAAACAACTTTTTTAGTTTTACCATACAAAAAATGCAGCACAACCTTAATGATATGCTGAAAGATGCCCTCTGCTCTAATAAAATTCTAAATCAATATTCAAAATTCCAGCCAATCACCAGTTATAACTGTAAAACATTTCCAGTTTTGCTCTAAACTCTGAGCTCATTTGGTGTTTCCAACTGCACAGCTGGTTCACAGGAGGAAAACCAGGCTTTATCTCTTACATGCCACTGTACTGCTTCTTGAAATTGCTGCTACTTGATGTTTAGATACTAACAGATTCTTCAACAGTGTTTTAAGTGAAGAGAGTGGAACCACCTTTAATTTTATTCATGAGTTGGAGGTACTTAAAGATGTGGGAGAATCACAAAAAAATAAAAAGAAAATCTTACCATTATATTGGTGACCATCTCTAAGAAGCACACAGTCTTCTGCCAGACACAGTTACCAAATTCTCTTTATCTATGTAAAGAAATGGCTGCTAGACTCTTCTTCAGGAGTCAGACTTGAAATTTCAGGGGAGCATATGACAGCTAAACTGCAACTTTTTGAGATCAACATAGATATATGTGCTGCTTTTTATACACTGAGTCCTTCCATGAACAAAAAATGAGAGGCTGTGAAAGTGACAAATTGTGCCAAAATTCAAAGCAATTATTTTCTGTAAGAAATGTTAGAAGGTCCCTACTGTCACTCCCCCAAACTTCCGTGGTGTGCTGCCACCAGATGCCTGGTATAGTATGCTTTGATGCAGCCATTCTGCTATTGCAAGTCTAAAATGAGTGTCTTCTTGAAATATCAGGCAATTGTGTCTTGATCCAGAAAAGCTTGCCCTATCTGTTCTGTTCTGTTCTGAAAAGGGCTTGACTCTATGTGTGAGCCCTTTGCTGAAGTTCTTCACTAAGCAAGAACACACATCATTTCAAGCTTGTCCTTATGCCCCTACCGAATCTGGCCCAGTATGGCTAAGTATAAGCAGGACTCATGACTATCCAAATTCCAGTACTTTATTACAGTAAATGTTGTAAAGTCATGTTGCTTAAAAGTTGTGTTTCTTCTACAGGGCAAAAGAATAAACGCGTTTTACCCATGTGAACACATAATTTGACTATGGGGTAGCCTGGTCTACAAACTGGAGACAAAAATCCTATCAATTAAAACACAACATACTCTTCTTCTTTTCCTTATAGTGAAGTGCTAACCACAATGGCTCTTTAACTTACTGCAAATGGCTGTTTTGAAATAGCTTCGTTTTAGTTTTTGTACATCTTTCCCCACTAACTTAGTCTGTAACATAGTGCACCACGTATAAAGCTGTCTTGTTAGTGTAAAAATGATGCATATGAAATGTCATCAGTCATCCGTTTCTGGTTCAATGTATGTAAGTTCTTTGACACACTCCAAACAAGGCATTTTCTCTTCCAGGCTCCATTGCGGTAAGTGAATATTTTGTTTTTCTGGAATATGCACAGGGATTTAGTAAAACTGTTACTGTGCTTCTCTTAAAACATTACACAATCCAAAGTATATTGAACAATTAAACAGTGTGACAGTAATTCCCACCCTCATCATATCGGCGTTGTTGAAATGATAAAAGAGCCAATAGAGACATTAACAAACCACACAGCATATTTTGATGATTACACATTATCCTTCAAACTGAGAAAATTATGAAACTTAGAATTATGTTTAACATCAGAGCAAGATTTGAAAATGTAGGTCTGAGTACACTGCCTAAGTTTAAGTCAGTTGACAGCTGATTACACATGAGGATGGGTTGTGATCATGAAGGTTATTAGCTGAATTTTTGACATTTAGATGTCGATAATGCTGGCTTTTGGAGCTGGATTGATTTTTGCAACAGAATGTCGTTATAGCACTTGCAGTGACATGAAGAACAGAACTTCAACTTGATCTTCCTCTACAGAAGCTCATTAGAGATTCATATAAGAAGACAACCAACACGTGCTATTGCCATGGAAACAAGACGGAATATTATGAACCAATATATCCCATATTCCAAAATAGAGAGGACAAAGAGCAATTATAGCAAAAGACTGACAGGCTTTTTATTTGCAGCCTGTATGGGTCAAAGCAAAACTTAGCTCCTGCTCTTTGAAATACAAATCACCAGTACAGATTTAGGCCTCTGGTTTAAATTCTTCCTTTTCAAAGACAAAACTCAAGCTAGTTAGTTTAGTTTATGATGTATGGGAGGAAGGAGGCCGAATGGAGGCATTGGCATCACAGCAGGTGTGTAGGTGTGATGAGGTGCAAAGCACACACATCATAGAACTGACAGAAAAGCGAGTCGAGTTCAAGCCAAATAGTGAGGTAGGGATAAAACAGAGGTGAGCAAAACCAGCAGAAGCTGAACATCTGGTCATTAAGATGCAGAGGAAAGGCTAGTTTCAAAGACAATGGCTAGTCAGTACCAGTGGCCAGAAATGCAAAGGGTAACATTTCTTCTGATTTACATCAAATGGGTGAATCTCATAGTCTCTTACCTTGCCTAGATAGTGGAAATGCTTTTGGACATCCTGGACGTATTGAAGGCATACAATACATATTTAGTCTAACTTTCCAGGCTTCTGCTTTTGACTACATACATGGAAATTATTTAAAGCCATTTAAAACACCTGTGTCTGTTCTAGAGAATTTTCACAATGGTAAGAGTTTAGATCATTGTGTCTGAGTACAGAATGATAACTTGTGAGTGTTTTTTGGGAAAGAAAGGTGGATAGGGAAGCAGCATATGATGTTAGTTTTTTTGTGTTTGATGACACAACCAGAAATAACAGGAATTCTGTGATAATGGAAACAAGAGCTAAGAGGAAATATTTTACCCTCTGAATAAAAAGCCCATGATTCCCACTTCATTCACACACTGGTTTACTTTTAAGAAATATTTTTAAATTCCAGCTGAGAGTCTATTATAATTAGTCACTTTGAGCAAGATCAGCATGGACAAAATATATCTTAGGAAAGATAAACAAAGAGAATGATAGGGTTTTAAGGAGTGTTTAACAAGCCTTGGAAGGTTGTGTCATGAGTTTGTCATTACAGAGAGTTACTGTGAGAGTCCAAAACACTTTAAGAGAATGATGGAAGGAAAAAATATTACAGTACACAGAAAGATTGAGAGCCTATTCAATCAGATTTTGATAGGCCTCCCGATGCCAGCATATGAAAAGTGTGGTTTGCCACTATTTAATTATGACGAATTCCACAAATTGTCATCAACTTAAGGAGACAGGTCAAACGACTTTCAAAACTGACAGGTTACATTCACTGTTTCAACTCTGATTCATTCTTGACTGGTTCTGTTTTGATTAAAAAAAAAAAAAAAAGACAAAAGACAGTGTGATTTTGGGAGAAGAGTGTGGATGGAATATGAATTTTATTGCAAAAGTTATTCCAGTAAAAAGTAAAAACTTTAATAGTAGCGAGTAGCTTTGTGAGAAGCAAAATACCAAACATTTTGCTAAAAATAATACTAGATCACTCTTTTCACTAGCAACAGGCAAAGAGATAGAATATTATATAGTTGCCAAAAATACTTGAAAATAATAAACACTTTTTCTCATCTTTGCATATGAACTTTCTTTCCCAAACTTTTCAATACAATTCACGAGTGATAGCAATTACACTTTTTTTGCTAAACTTTTAACGTTTTTTCTTTTTGTCTGCATTTTTCTTCTTTCGCTCTGCTTGCAGGGCTGCTTCCTGAGCTGCCAGCTCTTCTTTTCTGCGCTCAGCCTCCAGCAGCTGATTTCTGTATGCTTCCCGAACGCTGTAAACTCTGCCTCTTGCTTCATCTAAGGATGCCTAGCCAAAAACAAACAGCAATACTGCCCTGATCTACACATCAGTTTTTATTTCAGCACAAGCAACTGCATCCTTCCTGTTCTGTTTCTCTTTGTGACTTTGTAAGTACAAGGAGAGCCTCTCTCCTTTTCTTTTTGCATGGATGTTTATTGATTTCTCAAAGGAAACAGCTATATGTCAATCTTTTCATCATGAAGAAGAGATAGTTCAGGAAGATTCTTTTTAAACTACTGGCATAATAAGGGAGTTGTGTGAAAGAAGAATAGGACAAGACAGTAGTTACCTATTTGGATCTAGTCCCTTTTCAGTTACTTTGCTTTGGAGTCTTAAACAAGTCTATTAAAAACTAGGTTTCAGACATGCTGGAATGGCTTAGGAGTTGTAGCCTCTTCAGAGGCTGAAGGAGCCTAAATCATAATGACCCTCACTGAGACTTGGGGCAAGTGGGACTTTGACACCTCTAAATACTTATCCCTTTCCCATTCCATCCTGAAAAATGGCGATACTTGGAAATCTTTATATAGTTCTTCGTGGTCTACGGATGAAAGAACTGCAAAACTGCTTATCAGCACAGTGTGCATATTCACAAGTATATCTCGTTTTAAATTCATACTGTGAAACATTTTTGAATGGAAATACTTTCTAGAAAGTGTCAAGGATCTACTCCTGTGAAAAATTTGCCCTTCTAATATACAATATGTTAGGCATCCAAAATCATAGCAACATCTGAAAACCTAGACTGGCATCCTTATTAGTGTCAGCCACTGCTGGAGAACTGCAGCTCCTTGTTGACCTGTAGTTGAGTAATATAAATCAGGCTGTCTGGGAACTAGTTAAGGAGAGAAATAAGATTTCTGTAAGTAGGCTGATTTGATGCAAAATTATTTTTACTGTCTCTTGTCCAGTTTTCAGAGCTCTGAATAGACACTAGCTGACTGATAGTGGTTATTGTATCACCACTGTAACAAATAATTTTGTTCCTGTTGATGCTCAGCAGTTAAGCCAATCTGGTAAGATATTTCTACCAATTTCATGTGCAGTGCATTGGCTGAGTTAATCCTCACAATGGATCCTACCTTAATACTACCACATTTATTATTTATAGACTTTTTTTTTGAGGTTTAATAATAAAAATTCTTCATTTTCCGGCATCATGCATATTCCAAGAAAACTGGGTTATCTAACTTTTCTCTGAGACATATCAAGAGCAACTTATCCCTCTGTATAATTTTTTAAATTACTTTTCAAAAAGCTGTAGACAATTCTATAACTGAAAAAATAGCCAGACTGGAAATGCTAATAAGCATCTGGTCATGTATGTCAAAAGGTCAGTTTTTTCTGACCTATACACATCCTTTTATGGTAATACAAAAGTGTTTTTGCAGAGAGTGTATCAAGAAAGTACTAAGAATATCAAATTAAGAATGTCATGCAGTACTATTTTTTACTTTAGAACTTTTAGTTTTAACCTTTGCCCAAGTGAAATTTCAAGTTTGTTCATTGCTTCTAATCACTAATACTGAATACAAAACTTGTGGTAATGGTTGATCAGGATATTCAGACTAGTGGTGGACATCACAGCAGTAATTAACTGGAAAGTAATCTAGAAAACATACCTGCAAGTTCTCATACATTTCAAGTATCTTTTCCTTCAATAAAATTCTGTCATTTTCTTCTCTTTGTCTTTGTTCCAAAGCCAGCGTGCAAAGTTGCTTAAAATGGTTGATTTTTTCTTCTTGACGTATTTGTTGCTGTTGAATGATAGATTCATTTCTCAGCACAGATTCAGACATTGTTTTTCTGAAAGCAATAAAAAACATGTATTTATCTCATATCAAATGCAGTTTTGGTTGTTGTCTATTTTGCTTAACATCTATATGCAGATATTTGGCTTATATTTGGCAACATCACCATCATATGGTTAAGATATGGTTAAGGAGTCACTTCTCCTCTGCTTCTATGTAACACCAATAAGAAAATACATTCCTGAGGCCAGGTCTTCTTATACTTGAGTGTCTATTTTAAATATATGTGTAAAATCATGCTCATCTTTGAGCATATGAAAAACTCCTACATGTGACACTTACTTATAATTTGCAATAAATATATTTTCAGAAGTTTATGAAACTATAATTCAGCATTGAGATAAATGCAATTTATCTTTCTTTTTTTTGTTTTTTTTTGTTTTTTTTACTTTTGTCATAATGGCAGGTAAGTGGATAATATACTTTTATACTTTGCCCTAAATGACTAGTGTAAAAGTCAAGGAGTTGAGGCTATATTAAACGCTTACAAGATTCAAGCTTGTGGAAGATATTTTGCCATATTTTATACTGTTTTAATGCTATTCACTTCAATATAATACCAATTTCCCTCTCAATTTAAAACTAAATTTGAGCATTATTTTCATCATTTTTGAAAGTCTTTTGAAGATGAATGAAATGCAAAAATGGCACATCGAATACAAATAGACTTAAGCATGAAGTGAGTTCTAACTGCAGCACAACAAATAAGGAGGTTTATGTAAATTAGCTCAGTAAGTTCATGTCAACACTTGTAATATAGAATATAGTTCTTTTGAATAATAAATATAATTAATACAATTATTTCAGCTATTAACTATTATTAACTGGATTTCACTTGTTAAATATGTTATTTTAAACCAGCATAACATCCTGACATATTTTTTGTGACTCTGGGATTGGCTTGGTTGGAGGGTGACGCTGATAACATCAAGCTTGTGGGATCAATCCCTGTATGAGCCATTCACTTAAGAGCAGGACTTGATGATCCTTAAGAGTCCCTTCCAACTCAGAATATCCTGTGATTTGGAAATACGTGCTCATTTCAAGAACACTGAAATAAGCATATTTGCCTGAATGCCCCTTTTAAAAAAATGTTTATGTCAGGTACTCATTACATGCAGTGCAGTGATTCTATGCCTTTGACATTTATTATGTTAGGGCAGTTTACCTTATGTAAGGACTAAGGTCTATAAGCTCCCATTTATTTTGCTGTGTTTTTACTCTTGAGTCAATAGCTGTTTGTGGTGCTTGCTTTCCTGTGGTAAGAAGATATAAAACAAAACATTAAACTGGTTATTTGGTATGCTAGGGAGCTCCACCTAAATTCTTATATAAATTTTTCTTTCTTTGGCTCAGCAAAATACATTATTAAATCAGAATATGGATTGGAGAGGATATCATATTTCTGTCCTTTTATTTCCAACACTTACTATAGAATCAAAGATGCTATAAAATCTCACATATACTAGAATGAAACTAATATGTGTATTTTAGTTAAATCTCCTCTACTCAAGAAAGTTAGTAAATCTAAGTAAGAACATTGAACTTGCAGTGCCTAAAAGATATAAAAACAACTTCTGGGTATCATATTCTTTTGTTTAAAAAAAATCAATAAAATCTGATTCTCCAGTCCTGCCTGTAGTTTAAAAAATATTATATTCCCTTTCAGGGAGAAGATTTAATTTAAGAAATACCAGTTCAAAGAAAAACCATGACACAGCCAAACTGGTATTCTGAAATCTTAGACATTTTAAACCATGTGGATAATAACTATGCTATGTTTTATTGCAGCATTCTTGCATTACAATGACACATCTCATATTAAGCAAGGCACTGGGCTGAGCTGCTTTGTCATTATTTCAATGCTTCCTTCTTTCAACTTGTCTCGATATGCTGAAAAAACTTGTGAAATTTGATGAGATTTAATGATGACTGCACTAATTTTCTTTTAAAAAAACTCTTTTATGACCTTACTTAGAACAGTAACCAAGTGAAATATGTTAAAAATATTGCTGCACTTTTCCTCATGAGAAATAGGAAGAGGTTTCTGAGCATTAAAATAATTGCTGTTTATATGTTTATTGTCTATAAATAAACAAATATGCCAGACTTCTTTGCTGGTCTCAAAGGGTGACTTGGATCTCTGGAAGTGCCTTAGACACTGGCCATTAGAATAGTATTCTCCAGAATATAAAAATCCTCATTAAGATACTTCATATTACAGAAAAGTTCAATCCCATCATTGCCCAATGTTGCACTCTGTGAAACAGAACCACAACAACTTAAAGTCATTGGGGTGTCACTCTTTACTTCCTAACAGCTTATATTACACTCTAAATGCTTAGTTTAGAACAAAGCTCTAGGTGGACAACCATTAATTTTAAAGTACTTTTGCCAGTAAATTAGAGGAAACAGTATTGTTTCAAGTAACCAATACTGTATTAAAGGCAGTAGGTGAGCATTAATTCTGCTTTAAGTTCTGAACCCTTCCTGTGAAGATTACTTACTAGGATGGAAAAATACTAATCTATAGATAAGTACTGGTCACAGGTTCTGGTTCCATGCACATGAGTCATGACCAGATATTGTCACAATCAGACTGGGAAATATTCTTTCCTCCTTGTGATGGCCTGATCTCAGCATATTCACAGAAGAAAAAAAAACCAAACGAAAACAACAAACAGCTTGAAGTCTTGTTTTTTGGTTCAGCTTTTCATCAGAGTACAGAAATTGGCAGAGAATACACATGAAGAATCCATAGAAGTTGTAATCATTAAATAAAATTAGACAGCACTTATGGAAGCTTCCAGGAAACTGACGCTTCTCAGTATGCACTTTTTGCCACCTCACTTCCAGACTACTCTCCATGAACAGTTTCCATGAACATGATCATAAAGGGAATGCACTTTATGTGTATTAGTCTCTTATTGACATGCTAATTTAGCTGCTAAACTCTTCTTTAGCATTTCTACACTAATGAACTCTGGTAACTGGAATTGAGGGAGAAGGTATTTTCCATGAAACTTCCAAAAATTTCAGATTATTTTGGGTTAGAAATCTACTACAGAAGGGCTGCATGAAGTTTGCTTAAGGGTAACTTGGCAGCCTCCAAGAGCTGTATCTGTGAGGCTGTATCTGTGCCTGGAAATGGAGCAATGAAACAATTAAAATAAAGAGGGGATAGGGAGCAAGTCTGCCATTGCACATTTGGTCACCTTTATCGGGGCTGATCTATCCATCTACTACCAATATTTAATGCAGAATTATTTCCTAAGGAGTGGAACATGCTGAACAGAAGACTCAGAAAGTTATACCCTTACCTGTTTCTCCTGAACTGAGTGTTAAGTCAGCAGTCTCAGACCCAGCTATAGGTTCTTCTGAATCTCTCACAGCATACTTATTAATAAAACGCACACGTTCCTGAAAAGCCTACAGATCAAAGTTTTATAGTCCAGATAACAAAACTTTTACTGCATATTTTAAATCTCAAAGGATTTTCAAAAGTAGGATTCTGTCAATCTTCAATAAGACCTAACATCACAGTGCAGTGTGCAAATCTGCCTGGTGCTAGAATCAGAAAAGATGCCAGGATCCCACTGAATCAGTCCCGAGATATTGCACACTTACACTAAAGATCACTGTCCAATGAACCACTGGGAAACCACTGATCTCTGGGCAGTTTAAAATAGTATTTGGATTAAAAATAAAACAAAAGCTGTATAGCTGAAAGTATGGCTAATGCACCTCCTTAGGGAATGGTCACTTTGTCCTAGGACCTCTTACAGCCTGATGATATAGACTTCCTCTTGAAAAATGAGTCCTTTGGGTGCAAACCCTTCCAGACTCAATTACCTTTGATGCCAAAACCAGACATCAGCACTTCTGTCTTTTCAGAAGGCGACTTTGACTCGCTTGGCATTCTCTTAAGGTCTGTCATTGCCAAGAGGACAGAGAAGCCCTTTGGCTTTTGATCAGCCTGGAGTCAGGCACTCAATTTCTGGAGTCAGAGGGTGTGTGACCCCTGGAATAGGCAGACATTGGGCCAGGGTTGACAAGAATAAAGGAGAGGGGAAGCTACTTAAATTGGATAGCATGCCCCCAATTTAGACCTTGTTTCAGCATATTCTGTTGCTGCAATTTTCTTAACAACAGCTGTTTTAAAATAATGTCACAAACCTAAGGGGCTTAAAAAATGGAACCCTGTAATTGCAATTCAGTTGATTTTCTGATTAAAAAAGGTAATAGTGATAGAACCAGATTCTGAAGAGTCTTTACACATCAAAGGGGATTCATTTCTGGCTAATATTTAGGAGGCTGTACTTGCATTTTCAGTCTCAGCACAACCAATCAAAGCTTCAGAGTGGCATTTCTCCTTAGTTCAGAATTTAATAGAGTAGTGTCAGGAAAAGTTTTGAGCTTTTAACACACTGGAAAGAAGTGAGAAAATCCGAGAGTGTAACTGGGAAGACTCATATCTGAGGTTCATTTCTGAAAGGTAATATAAAAACCCAAATTTCTAAGCTGGGGATTCTGGCTGAATATCCCCTAATGGGCAATGGTATTGGTGACAGGGAAAGACTGTCCGGTGAGTTTGAAGACCACACTTGTTATTTTATTTTTCTTTGGTAATGATGTTTCCAATGCTGAATCAGCACTGCACTTTTGCTTTGCTAGAAAGAACATGTATTATTTTTCCATCGCAAGCATATGTCACGTCAAAAGCACCCAGATGCACCTGGCAACTAGATCAGTACTGCTTCTCCAAAACAGTGAATTCATACTGAGTGTGTTACAGGCTCATGGGTATCCTGCAATGCAGACTGAATTTGGAATCCTGGCTGCAAGAGACAATTTGAGTACTGATATGACCAGGTGCCAGTTCTTCAGGAGAAGTAATTTTTGGCATGTTTATAGCAGTGTATTTCTCAATAGAATCTGTTCATGCTAAACATTAAACTTGTCACAAGTAGCACCTTTGCAAATGTGTAAAGGTAGTGGGCTTTCTGAGGAGAAACTTTTCTATGTTTTCTAAAGTAGAATCTCAAGTCTCAGTGATCTACAGAAGCCTGAAGTAGATGATCTGGATTCCTACCCAGAATTCAGATGCATAATCACTTTTAATTCTTTAAACTGTAAAATTTCCTGTCTTCCAGAGGGGTGAAGAGGACAGCCGTAGGAAGGCAGGTTTCTGTTCTGGCAACTGCTCTACCATTCCAACTCCTGGAACTTGTGAAGAAACATCACTGCAGAGACAGCACTCTGATATTACCTTGACAGCTCTCCCTGGCTCCGCAGACTCCCATGCTCCTTTCATGGCTCTGATCTCATCCACTCGCCGGGTGTCTTTCTTCACCTCTAGAAAGTTTGCCTCTTTCTGTTCACTAACTACACGTAAAATCCAGTAGGGTGTGTTTAAATCTCCTGGCTGAAAGTATCATATACATAATGTAGTCACTGATATACATCTATTACCACTCTTTAGGATTAAGTTATGTTTTTGTATACTGGTAATTTTTCTGACTGATATACATTGTACATTGACAGATTTTGATATACATTATGACGCAAACAGGCTGCCAAAGGAAAGAAAGATACTTTGTAATGCCTGGAAGCTCTTTGAGGTATTTTGTTTACATGTTCTCCCCGACCTCCATGCAGCATGCTCCACACTCCCAGTTCTTCTGAAGAAGAGTATTTTGTGTGATTTTTCATGCAATTGTTTTATCTCCCTGCCAAGATCCTTTCCTTTCCTTTCCTTTCCTTTCCTTTCCTTTCCTTTCCTTTCCTTTCCTTTCCTTTCCTTTCCTTTCCTTTCCTTTCCTTTCCTTTCCTTTCCTTTCCTTTCCTTTCCTTTCCTTTCCTTTCCTTTCCTTTCCTTTCCTTTCCTTTCCTTTCCTTTCCTTTCCTTTCCTTTCCTTTCCTTTCCTTTCCTTTCCTTCCCTTTCTCCTTTCCTTTCCACAGGGAAGTCTGATGTGCAGCAAGGTTAGTCAACTAAAGAAAGCAGTAGAGATTTCTTCATGAGAACCTCTACGGTTCTTTCCTTAAACTACACATCATGAGGCAGCAAAATTCCCAGCAAAAGCAATGCCATTAAACAAGGAGCTGTCAGTTCCTTCACTGCTTTCCATTAATCCGTTTGCAATCAATAATGTCAATTATTCCTTTTAATGCATAAAGGCTGGCAATAGCTTTTCAGACAGCCACAGAACACTCAGATGATCCACCCCAGGGGATAAGAACTTCCAAGTAAGCAAGTACATACCAATTTTTCTGCCACTGTATGTCTGCATGCTAATGACAATTGTGATATATGAGACAGGAACTGATTACAGTGGAAAGACCTATTTCATCTCCCTCGGAACCCATGGAAGCCGCTAAAATGAGGATTAATGGGACACAAAGATGGTGAATTGTTGGAATTTAGTAAGCCTTCAGCAGAGACAGAAACTACACAATAAAAGAAATAACCAGTTGTTCCTTTAAACAAATGAGCAAATTGTATCTGTAAATCCGGGATGCACATCTTTTACATTCAACATTTTAAATTCAACCTTTCTCAGGTGTTAAGCTAAAAAGGTGAGAAAGCAGGGTATAGAGAAATACAAGGGACATTAGAAGTCCTAGCAGTACTGATCTGCAGACTTAAGAATATCTCTATATTCGGTACAAGGATGGCACATTCAACAAATCAAGGCTTTGGCTTTTTTCTCACCTGAGATTCAAGTGATGCTCTTTCTTTCTGGAACTTCTCTTTTTCTGTCTTCTCAGATGCTTTATCTTTTGATCTTCTGGTTGATTGAGGAACATTTGTAATCTTTTTTACTTGGAAAGAAGTGATAGTTAGGGGAAATCTGTGCTCCTCATCCTTTCCCCTGTGTATTATTCAGATGTAGTTATAACGCATTGTGAAATAGAGAATGTCATTGTTATGCATAAATATAGTTCCCCATACAAAACACAGGGAGGAATAACAGCACAAAACAGCCATACAGAGAGACAAAGGAAAGCCAGTTAATTAGTTGGCACCTTCAAGTACTACCAAGAAAGAATATGAGGACCAAACTACTTTTAAAAACATACTTACAAGGTGCACATATTGTGACAGCCTAATTTGTCCTAAATATCACTTTACCCAGGGCTTAACTGAGCGTTTTCCATGGTGCCTGCCAACAGACACTGCATTGCTGCTTTCTGTATGGGTCAGTATAAAGACTGCAATGCATAGAATCACAGCCTGACTCTGCTTGGACAGTCTCATACAATCTCTGTCAGTGTTTGTTATGCACCAGGAAGGTAAGAAGCTCAAAACAGGTAAAGTCAGTGGTCTCAGTACCTCACATCCTAAGACTGTCTAGAACAGAGAATGTAGATACACGCCACAAAAATGCAAGAAAGTTAAGGCAAAGAAACATGTTTGAGACTCAATGCATATTTAAGAAATGCAAAATTGTCATTGTCAGAACTATCTGAGAATATTTTAAATTAATTATATTATCAGTACATATGTATACTATATGTTTGAATTAATGATACCGAGAATTGATATTTGAAACTTATTTTGGAGTGTCTTAGCTGGTGAGAGATGTAAACAAGACCTTACATGTCATATTCTTTTAAAAATAAATTAATAAATAAAGCAGGTAATAGCATAACTTTAATAGCATATAGAATGTGTCAGTTGAAAGAACCAGGGATGAATCCAGATCACTATGAGGAATATTAAAAACCTGAGTCTGAAATCTCCATTTCCTTCCACCTTCCTACTGCCTGAAACATTGAGAGAAGTGCTGAAAACCTAGATTTAGCCAATACCATAAAACAGGGGACTTCTCTTAGAAGAAAGTTGATATGAGTGACTGCTTCACACTCTGATGATAATACTAAAATATCTTTCACTTAATGCTTTTAAGGTAAGGTATCTTTCACTTAGTGCTTTTCCAGTTTCTTTCCACTGAGGACAAATCATTGTACTGCACAACTAATGAGCTTTGGATGAGATCTGTAATATCATGGCTGAGGTTATATTGATATATAAAGTTGTAAATATTAAATATATAGAAACATATTTATAACTCACATATAGCTTGACATACAGATATATATTATGTGGTATATAAGTGTATTACATCATACATGTGCTTATCTAGAAATGGTATTATTCTTATCTCCTCAGTGCTACTAAGGCATATATTAACAAACGAAAGCAAAAATTAAAGTGGTGTCCGCAAATACTGAATATACTAAAATAACTCCACAGGAAATGCAAATATAAAAGAGTGATGACATAATTCAAAATTTCAAAATTATTATATAAATGACTTTCCCTTTAATTTCACATTATTATTACATACTGGCACCATAAATCAGGCTGGTGTACATGTATTATTCAAGGAATTATTAATTTTTCAAAATAAATTATTTATTGTTTACACAAACACTCAAAAGACATTCAGTGTAGTTAGGTAAATGATCCCAGACAAAAACTTTCTATGCCATGGGATACTACAAGCTTTGTCTGATTCGCAGAAATATTTTGTGACTCCAAGTTATAACGTTTTGATGCTTTGAACTTACACCATACCCTGAAAAGTTAATAAAGAACCAGCAAGCATAAAAAATGACAGGGCTAGAATGAAGTAACCTACTTTAACTCCAGATATAAACGGTTAGGGCAAGATCAAGTTGAGATCTCCAAGTTCTCCCATATGCTTCACTGTCCTGGCTCCCCCAGCCCTTCCCCCTCCCTTAGCAGAGCAAGTAGTATCCTCAGTTTGGGGATCAACCTCCTGAAATGCCTAGAGGGGGAAAGGACTGCATTTTGGCATGCTGCCCACTCTGATTCACAGGGAGATGCGAGTAGCAACTTCGGCTTTTCTAAGGGCAAAACCAGGCAAATGCTTTGTATGGGATATGATAAGAAGAAAGGCACGCAGATGATACAGAAAGTAAAAGGCCATTCCAGCTCACAGCTTATGCATCAATCATCACAAACTCTCAGTGGCAGTTTTTATATCTGTGTGGCTCCAAGAAAACCTTACGCATCACACAAGCTGACAGTGATGACACACAGCTGACAGTAACTATAAAATTAGCTTCTCTACTGCTCTTCAATTATTTATACAAAAATTCATTTAGTCTAATGCCAAATGGGACCAAAGTGACCATCCAGTCCAATGTCCCGTCTATGACAAGTTAAACAATTGCACCAAATGGTTCCTTGCTGAAACTCAGCTTCAGATTGAGATACATGAATTCTCTTTTTTAGGCAAGACAGACAGCTACTCCTGGTTTATGAAAGTTAAATTACAGAGAATCTCTTATTCATAGGTATAATACAGAGGAGACTTTTGAAGCTTTCTTTGAGAAAATATCATGCTCGTGCTGTCTGAAATAGGCTCTGGGCATTTAGTGGGATTACCCAGTAGCTGGTAGTAACAACTCTTAGTTGCCTCATGAGAGACTTTCAGATTTCATTAAGAAAAGATTGAGAAGTTCAGATGTTGCTTTTTCTGTCTTTGACTGGACCCTCACAAGGATTCTTGACAGGTGGCAATGTCAAAAGTCTTTCCACAGGCTGGGCTCACCTAGACACTAAAGTTACAGAAAAAATACCCCAGGATAGAAGCAAACCAATAATCTGGTTGCAGTAGTAGTGTGGGGTTAGATTGTGGCGTAGAGATGTACAGCACCCTCATATATCCTCTGGGAACTATTTGTTCACTGAACACCACACAAGTGATTAATCACTACTGACAGGCAAGCTGGGAAAGAGAAAGAGATCTATTAAACATCCCATGGAATCCTCTCCTTGCACAAGCCAGCAAGTTCTCCCGTGGGAAAATAAAACCTATGGGGAGAAACTTTCACCACTCTGGAAGATAAAAAGGAATATTCCAAAGCATACTGCCTGTCCTGCCTTTTCAAACCTACCTCTGCTACTTGGGCTGGGCACTCTATCTTCTGCTTTCCCAGTTGCATAGACAGCCCTCTCTCATCACCAGCTTACACTCCTAAGTTAATTTAAGGCAATATGTAAAATACATGCTGCAGTAAGCATTCAGCACACCGTGATGATTCAGCTCAGAGTTGTGAGGGTTGCATAATAAAACTTATGATCTTACTACAAGAAAAATAAAACCAAAGAACCCCAAAACATAAAAAATTCCTATATCCTGAAAATCCTATATACAAAATGAACATTAAAATGATTTTGTTCACACAGTCAAACAATTGAAAATGGTACTAGCAGTTGCAAGATTGCCTGCTAATTGTTTCCCTTTTACACAAGAATTATGACCTTGAGCTTACATTTTTTAAAAGTAATAGTTCTCAGAAGGAGACAAAAAAAACCCAAAAAACAGATGAAGAAAGAGAGAAAATAATTAAGACAGTGCAAATAAACTATGTGGAACTTCCTAATTTCTGTGTACTTAGATTTTCCTGCCTAATGCCTTTTTAATATTTTGTTTGCTCTTGCTTTGCTCAGTGAGGTCTTTAATGAAACAGTTAATGGGATTTCATATATAATAAATATGACTAAGTATTATTCACAAAGTAACTTTTGCTAATACAGTTCTTTTACAGGTACAAACATCAACAAATACAAAATTCTCATAGCATCTGTATACCAGAGAATGTACTTCCTTCAAAAATGTTCTAAATAAGTATTTGTAAGATTGGTGAATATCAATAGTATAATAGTATGGGTCTTCATTTCAAGGGAGACTAGTTTAAAAGATGTTAGTAGATATTAGTACAAGGTTGAAATATGCTTTTGCCATGATACAAAATTAACTCCAGATGGCACTGTTGGCTTACATGGGAAAGGGATACTTGAAAAGGAGAAAATTTTTTTTGCGGTAATTTTTCACCTGGCTCATGTCAGTGTTCTTAAAAATCACATGGTGAAACAATACCTTGTTGGTCACACATCAACATTATTATTGTTGTATTAATTTTGTGTCTGACAACTTGTGTCGGCAGTTTTAAATGGTAAAGGTCAGTTTTCAAACTGATTTAAGACTAGTTCACAGGCAGAAAAAGCAATAAATGTTTGGGCTTTCCCTCAAAATACTTAACTATAGTAAGCACTTCAGATAAATATTGCTGTTAATAGGGGTACGTAGAATAAACACTAACTATTAAATGAGTATTGGTGTTTAAACTTTTTGATATAAATTGTGTTTAAACTTTGTTGGTGGCCTAGGCAATCTGTTGCTATCCCTGTATAAAGAGAAACACTCAGTTAATAAGAACTGTGAAATGGATTTGGGTTACGTTGAAAGGCAGCATTTATGAGAGGGCACAAAAATTACACCATTTAAAAATAATCCCAAGGAAAAAAGTGCTTGTTATCACTGACTGTAGCTTAAATATGTTTGACTGCAAATGAGCATCAATTAGCATGGAGAAGGGGAGCTATAAACTGGAATATTGCTACCTTGAATTCAATATGAGAACTCCCATGACATTGACAAGGTTCAGTGATATGAGTGGAGAGCTAGTGAACAAACTTAAGAGATTAAGTGACCTTCTTTGATCTGCAGTTTGACAGATCATGGTGAAGCTGTATAAAAGGACACTGTGAAGTGCAAGCTGTCTCTATGTAGCCAGCTCAGAAGGGTAAGAGGATGTAATAGGATGTCTATTGTAGGAAGCAGTCTAACAGGGAAAGTTAAGAGAATGAAAGGAATCATCTAGGTAGAAAAGATGATATTGTGAAGAACACAGCAAAATACAAGCAGGTGAAATCACTAAAAGAGCTGTGTACAAACCTGTAAGCCTACATGACATAGCTCTTCAAATGATAGAACTGACAAGAGACTACAGTAAATCAAGAAGATACATATTTTTAAAGTTGTGTAATAATAACTGAAGAAATACCAAAAAACCCCCTCAAATATTGCATACATCCTAAACCCAAGAAATTAAATAATATCCATCAGCAATTACTGCTGATGAATCTAAGCTCAGTCCACAGTACCAGAAATTACAAAAAAGAAAACAATTGACCAGACATTTAAAAAGAACTATGTAAATAGAAAAAAAAAGAGAGACATATCACTAGTAAATAAAAACCAAACCACCCTAAATAAGTTTTTTGGGTAGTATCAATTGTATGTATATGAGGAAGCAAATAATTTCTTCTTATCACTTCTTTTAAAAATTGAGTTATAGAACTTTAATATTAATGATATAGAAAATGTATTAAATGATTGAAAGTATTATTCTAGGTTCTGCAGGAACCTAGGGGTGAGAACACAGGAGAATAAGCTGCATGTGTGTGTGATGTTCTGCACCAGCAGCCAGAATAGGCTGCAGCCTCAGAGCTTGTAGGGGACGCAGAGGCAAGCTACTGGGCACTTTAGGTGTCTAAGTGTAGCTGGTGGAAGGATCCACCTTTTTAGAAATATATAGTCAATCTAAAGGACTTCCATTCTTTCCAGCCCAAGAGGAAAAAGCAGGATGAGGCAGCTAGTGCTGTCTATGTTAGTGTTTGTGTGTGTGCTCTGAGTGTCTGTCTGAGATCTGTGTAGCTGGCAATGTGTGTGTGTGTGTGTGTGTGTGTGTGTGTGTGTATACACATACATGCACATATACATTGTGTGTATGTGTCTCTATGTGCACATGCTTGGTGGGATTACATCTTCGGCCTCACAAGCAGTTGGACTTGGGAATGTGCAGTGGCAGCAGCCTTGCCTCTCTCAGGCTCTTGGGCCCAGAATGATAAACTTTAACATAATTAAGATCTAAATAATTTTGTGTCAACCTTGCTGATAAAAGTAGAAGCAAATACAAGACATTTATCTAATTTACAGAACACTGACTAGGATCCTAAGTGCTTTTAATTTGTCTTGAGATTGGTTTTCACTGTCCCTTAAGAAGGAATGCTACAATAATTTGCAAAAACCCCAAAATCTTCTGTAATTTCTCTGTCCTTTGTGACTTAGACATACAGACTGTACTTGGGAGCTTTCCTAGTCTTTTCTCTTGTTAAATTCTTCTCCTAGCAGCACAGAAGCAATATATTTCCCAAACCATGCCTTTCCCTGCCTTCTTGTGCAGTGCATTTTCTTAAATTACCAGCAGGCATGTTTCTGCTCCAGATCTCTACCTAAAGCTCAGCCCTAAGAAGGTGAGTCTTGCAGTGTATTCTCTGATTTCCTTATATTTTGTGAACTGAAGATGTAGATTCATGCAATCAAACTTAATTTCTAAGAACTACAGGACAAAAAGTTTTATTGCCTAATTATTTCACTCAGTGAAAAAATGTTACTTGGAGCAATATTTTTTTATTTTAATAAGTAATATGAAACATTTGACTAATATGTACTTAGATCAACCTACCTTTGATTTCATCTTTCTGCAATTCTTTCAGTTCCTGAACAAGCAAAGATTCACTCTCAGTAAGTGGCCAACTATCATGCAACACCAATGCCTCTACTGAATACTGGTAAGACTGTGAAAGAAAATGCAACATGCTGAACTCATAACAATTGCAGCAAGCATTCAAGTCCTGCAGGTTGCTAAAGTGCCAGCTATTGAATTCAGCAAATAAAACACATAATTAATTTACAAGCTTGAACATAACAGCATTCACAAGAAGCTTAAAAAATTAATGTTAATTCCACAGATCTTATTTTAATTCCTGTGAAATCAAACAATTACTCATGTGTTTATCAAGTAAAACTAAACTGGGCTACACAATAAGGAGCTACATTCCTGTAAGATTTCCATGTAACTTCCCTATGTATGTCATGTACTAAAACAAAGACTTTTGTCTTTGATTTTAAGACCGACTACAGGGCTTTGAGCCTTTTTACTAGCACTCAATAATGCCTTAATTCAAGGTAGAGGTGACAGGGTCCATGGGCTGTTTTAAACATTGCCTAAACTGAATTGGAAATGATTATATTTAGAAATGGTTTTCCAAAATTCTAATGCCAGTTATGAGTCAAAGGAACAACTTTGGAGTTTATTTCTCAATAATTTTTGTTTTCTTAGGTTATTTTGTTGCAATTGAACTCAACTATCAGGAAAAAAATCACAGCAGAAAAACACGTGGAAATGTAAAACAAGAACTGTTTCAGAAAGTATCCTTAATTTCTCTAAAATAGACAATACAAAATGACATTAAGAAAAACCCATGGTTTGACATTAGCCCCTGACAAACTAGTAGCAGATATGTGTCTGTTACTAAAGCTTGCAGCTGACTGGAAATAGGTGTTTCTCTATGCAAATATTACAGACAGCCTTCTATAATATCATATTTCAAAGAAAGCTCATATTGAAGCATCAAAACGTTAACTTCTTTTCTGGTAATTTTTTGATCTTTATGTGAAAGTTATGCTATGCTTGCATTGGATTTGCCAAACGAAGAACACTTAGAGTAAATCACCTTGATACAAAACTCCCTACTTATTTAGTTATTCATACATGTACATTATCCTTTTTTAATCACCTCATTCAAAAGCTACCAAAAATCTTAGATTCCTTGTTCTTGCCCCAGGATAGAAGATCTCCACATGTACCAAAAGAATTATTAATAACCTTTCACTGTTTGTTTGCTTTTTTTTTCTTCCCAAAACCCAGTGATTAACAAACTCTTACTTGTTGTGGACTTCCAACATTATTTCCAAAGTTTTCCGAGGCTACAGATTCATCTGTTAATATCAGTGCGTGCTCCTGTACAAGGTCTGTCTTGGAAGAAGTTTTGCTGTCCTTTGACGAATTATGACTTCCTTTTTTTAACTGTCCAGTTTCCAATCCCTTTTTTGTACTATGAATAATCTGTAGGTTTTTTACTGCAAGATAACAAAAAAAGTCCAGAAATTTTATGAATTACTGGTATGAGGTAAACAGATACCCCCAGAAAGTATCAGAAAGAACTAACATAGTCCATTTTCTCATACTGGATTATATTCACAAGCTTCCAATTAAAATTATGCTTATTCCAAATACTATCCTGATTTCGTTTTGCAGGCAAATCACAAATATTTTCAAAGTAAATAATGAGAAAGTTGAGATTGTGTATATATGACTGTTGTTACTGTTTCTAGGGCATATAATTTTTCCCCTCAAAGCCCATGCTTCTTTCCTGCATTCACACCACAGCACCATGCTATACATATAGATAGCTTTGTGCTCTCTGTGATGGGATCCCTTTGTGGCTAACCTAATTTAAAAAATTTTGTAAAACTGGATGAAGGGAAGAGGTGCATTGGCCACAGTTCTGGCAAAGCATACCCTTACAGAAGTCTCTTACCTAATCTCTTTGTGTCAACCTGAAAAAAAGATGATAGCTAACTTGAGCAAAAAAACCCCACCAGTCTTGAAAAGAGATATAAAACTATTTGTGATCTATTCTTTATCAATGTGTATAATTGTTAGCTAAGGAAGATGTTAATGTGGAAAAACTGTGAGAACCAAAATGTTTTAAAGAAGGGCTGGCACATAAATATTAACTCAGAAAACATAAATTTGTTTTCTTTTCTAATGCCATTGAAATGTATGATATTCTTTTGCCTGCATGTCTACAGAGAAAGTAAAGAGAATTCTAAAAGTGATCATCTCACAGAAAATTGAATAAGGACAAAAAATAACACCTCTGGGGAAGCAGCTTCACCTGTGTTACACTAACAACAGCTGGACCATCAGGTGTGACTTCACTATCACAGGAGACTACTCCTCCTAGGGTTTACTGTACAAACAAAGGATGATACTGCATCATTGCAACACTTCAAAGGAAAAATGCACTCTTTCGTGCATGTTGATGAAACATACAGGGAAATTCACAGGAGGTGGCAGAATTATTAGACCAGATTCAACAACATTTACTGAGGTGTGTCAAAGTATAGATGTCCAATCAGAGGTTAAATGTGCCCCAGGAACTCAAATGGAGCCAGGAAATACTGTTTCTTATGAAAGCAAAATGTCATGGATTACTTTCTGTTGCATCTTTCTTCAGCATAAGCCAGTGCTTCCTTGTTCCTAAGAAAAGCATTAGAAGTCAGGAAACCAAAAAAGACCTTGTAGAGATGGTCTCTTAAAGAGGTCTCAAACTCCTAATCACAAGTTCTGAGTTGCTATTCTGCATTGCATTCAGAATCTTTAGCACCAGAGCAATCCCTCCTGCTGTCTTTGTGGCAAGGAGGCCTGTGAGAGAAACGTGAAGGAAGACAATGCTTGATTTCTTCTAAACCATTTTTTAGGGTGCTGCAACTCCATGGCTGTTATTTTGTAAAAGGTATGCCTAAGCAAGCCTGTAACTGTGGAATAGTTTCTCATTCAGTTGCTGCTGAGCTTTCTAGGTATCAGTTAACTTTCCATGCTGTGAAGTTGAGAGTAGACATAATTCACAGTGGTTAGATTATTAGGTCTTTCACCAGAAGGAAACAAAATGATGAGGCTTTCACTCAATAAAAGTGCATTTGGATGAAAAGGAAACAATATCCAAAGACCCAAATCTTGACTATTCTATAGTTGCAAGAAAACCTGGTGCAATGAAACAACTTGCATTCCAGACGAAAGAATAACTACATTTCAACTAATTGCGAAAATTGCCTTTAGGTTACCATTTGCAATATTTGCATAAAGGTTTCTACTCAGGAATGATCTTCAGTGCCTGTCTGAGCACTGTTAGCAAGGGCTACTCGATGTAATTTACAAAAGGGCAGCTTTAAAGCTGAGGCCACCTAGATGTAGTCCCTCGGAGTCAACAGAGAGGTGAGCTCCACTCCAGAATGTGTTGTGGTTGGGACTTTAGGAAATGTGCATTGCCCTCTGCAGGAACCTACCCCAACCGAGGAAGATAGGTGGAGTTCAAGGGAGGCTGTATTCCTTAGGCTACAACTGGTTTTCATGAATGCATCGCTGTTCTCCTTTTCTCTTTCTCCTAAACCTGAAGATCTTGAGTATTGAACAATTCTATAAATATTTTCCCAGAGGAAGATCCTGACATGAAGGTAATTAATCTCAGAGTGGTGGAATCCCCCATAAGACTCAATCTGCTTCCTTTGCAGGAAAGATCCCTTTGAAAAGCTCCCCAAAATACATACACAGCCAATAATTCTCGCAATGGTCACCAGGTGGTGCTGTAACGCTAAAATATTTTTATTACTACCTACAAAAATATGTCACTCGGTTTTCCTAAATTCTGGCTAGAAGAAACTTCTACCCACCTCGCTTCTAGATTCAAACAAATATCTAAAAGAGATTTTGATACTTTTAAACAGGATTGTATCAGACTGTTACTGCGGAAAAAAAAAGATTGTGAGCATTCACTTGCCCATCTGCGCTTATGCAACTGCTGTGCTTGTATCAATAAGACAGTGTGGTTGCAATGTGTGTGTCAATACGTAAGTTCTTTATTGTCAAGCAAATGTTCAAGGTCCAAGTCATCTGCTACACCTCAGAAGAGGTAAATATATTTAAAATCAGTTGGTTTAATGTAGTTTTTCAGCAGTAAAATACATTAACAGAACAGCTGTGATTGGAGATGAATTAACAGGCTGTGGGTGGGCAAGGGAGATAATGTTTTATTGGTGATGCTTGAACAATAATGTCACTTAAGAGAACTTCTGGCAATACAGTGATCAATTCTCTGAGAGGCAAAATATGTGGTAGTGAATAAGTCTCAAATTTACGGATTGTGTGTCGCTTAAATAACATGGCTGGTGCCAATGGTATAACTGTTTTCTGATTATTCTTATTCTGAGAAAACACGTTTTTTTATAGAACAAAGAAATACTGACAGAAGGAATCTTGTCTTGAGTGTCAGTTGTACGAATCTTCACCTGAACTTGGCATCAGTATTTCTGAGTGTTTCTATATTGTTATTGTACAGGCCATAAAACCAGTTTTGACAATAGCAAAGATACATGCTTTTACATGGCATAAATTTCACATGGCATAAATTGAACCCCTACTGAAACTAGAGACTCTCAGTAGATTGGGTAATACTATATCGGTCATATTGTTTATATTGAGTACACTCCACAATATTTTCATTTAATTTGGATGCTATGAAAGATTCTACATAAAGTTATCTTCTTTGTGATATACAGGATGTATATTAATAGAAAAGAACTTCAATGTTAAGGCCAATTGGTCTAGTATTGAAAAAATATAAGTATTGCAAAAAAAAAAAAAAAGTAATAGTAAAAAAATCCCAACAAGCAGTGACAGCTTCACAATCATTCATTCCAAATGGCAACTCTCTATATATTCACACACACTTAAAGAGCATTAGAATATTAATTTCAACTTCAAATATAGCCTGAAAGTTTAACACGATTTTATGGCCTCCACTGCTAGGCCCTGATACAAAAACCTTCCTACTTTCAATCAGGTTAATGTAACAGATGTTTCACTGAATAATTCACAGTGGATTAAAATAATTCTAAATTAGTAGAAATTATTTGCATCAAAGCACATTAGAGCTAGAATGTTTGTGTCTGATTTCTGAGGATATTTTGCAAAGTTCTCACATATGTGTCCTGGTAGGCTGGCAAAAGCAAAACACCACTTCTAATTATTCTGTCCCATCTTCTCCCTTTCAACATCTGGTGAAACCCATTTCTCTTCTCTGTCACTTGACTGTGCCTTTAACTTATTTTAGTCATCAGATATCACATTTGCAATGAGAGTCTCCCGAAACAAAGTTTCTCCTTCACTTTACTGAGGTAGCTCGGCAACTTACTGCCACTATTCTGATGCTGATCCTAAGCTGATGTATTTTATACTTTCCTGTTTCTATTTCCACCAGTCTACTATTAAGTTTACTAGTCCGCTTCCACATTCCAAAAAAAGTAACCAAAAATAGCTACTGATTCTCCTGGTAACTCAGAGAGAATCATGACAGCTTCTCTATGACTTCCTTTAAAACCCTAATCATTTTCATCTGATGAATTACGTTTTCAGAACATGGTCTCTGTAGGATTAAATTTTACATTTCTGGTAATAACAAGGTGCAGTTGAGACAGAAATCAAGATGTTTCATAAATATGATTAAATTAATTTTTCCCCCCATAAAGCACTGAAATTTCATATTACTTATTATGCTAAAGAATCACGTTTGAAAACTCCACAGTTCAAAACAGTGGAGGTGAGCAGATGAAATATAATGCTATTTTGGGCTTTAGCAAAGCAATAATCCAGTATTTGAACAATTTGTCTTTGCCTCAGGTTCCCAATATGCTCAAATAGGCAAACTCAGATTTAAAGAAGATTTATTGTTTAGAAGTCTTCATAGAAGGGCTGAAGACTTTCATATCCTACAAATCTTATGTATATTAGTGTCCATGGACAGTACAGTAGCAGACTTGGTGGCTTATTAACATCTGTTTTATTTAAGCAGACTTGTAATTCTTATGAAGAATTAATTTTAAAATTGAAACACAACTATAATGAATAATTCAAAATAGCACAAAAATAAAATGGAAATCATGTGATTTAGAAGTGAGAAAAACTTCTAAACAACAAGAAAAACAAATGTAGATTATCAAAGAAGATGGCATGGCTGTAGCCTCTAAAATCTATTATGTATAAGAATTATAATGGAGGCAGGCAGATGGTACTTAATTTTTGTTTAAAATTACCTGAGCACTACAGGGTCCATTGTTCAAAATATGTCTAAGAATTATGCACCTCATTCAATTGCACTTACTGGGTTTGAACAGTAAAATTAAAGATTAATGAAAAGAGCAGGGAAAAATAGTATTTTCTGTGATTATCTACAGTTACTATAAGAATGTATATCCTGCAGTGAATAAAATTATCAAATATAGCATACAATACTTACACTGGGAGCTCAGAAGTGATTGATTACCCCAGAAATTAAAAACTGGGATGACTGCATTGCCCTTTCCAATGACACTCGTAATTTCCTTCTCATTATCTAGGACTTGTAGTTTAATGAATACATCTGAATTAGAGGTTTGAACCTGCAATGTTGCAGTAAGTGGTGCTGTGACTTTTACAAAATACCTAAAGAGGAAGAAAAAATGATAGCAATATAACCAAGTATTCCTAATCATCCCTTTTTAGGAAACTACCTAAATGTTGTGCTGAACTGGAAGAAAATACTTAAAATTGAGCTACAAATCAACTGTTTTCCTGGAATCTGATAGGCTAAGCTTCCTCTAGTGAAGTTTAGTGCAGTGAATCAACATACAAAGCAAGTGCTGCTGCTGAAAAATGGGGTGGTCTAGCTATTTTTTTTTTCATTGCCTTATTAAATATCCAAATAGACATTTGGCTGCCTACTGTACTTTTATTTGACTATCATTAGCCTGATTAGGGAACCGTATCATTACAAAAGTACATAAGGGAAAAAAAATTGCTTTCAAAAGGGTAGGGATATTTCCTTTGATAGCAATAGCTACTTTGGTCAGCTTAAAAGACTGTGGCATTAAAAACCTGTTGAATTAGAATCTGAGGACAAAATTCAAATAATTGTTATATTGTTCAAATTGTTTTGTTGTAACCCATTGCTTTATGTATTATATACATAAAGATTTTCGTCCATAAATTCAAATTGTTATGACTAATCTCACCAAACAAAGAAACAACAACACACAAAAAATCCATCACCCTGAATTCAGCACACTTGGAGCTAAATATATATAGATAGGTTTTTGGTTTTTTTTAAGATTGGTAACATCAGAAGGGGAGAAAGAATGAAAATCATGAAGAGAGTGCTTACAAAATTTTAGTGCATCTGTTTTGTTTCCATTACATGTTTTCTTTGTTTATGTTGAAACTGATTCTTTCTCTTAAAGAGACCTCTATCCCAAGAATAATCCATTGGTTTGAAATATTGAAAAAGCTTTCAGGAATCAGGATAAAATGTTTTAGAATTAACGTTCAAAATATATGCATTTAATCAGCTCTAAACACAAGGCCTGTTGTAGTGCAGCATTCAGTTCTTTGTGTAAAAATTTCAGTATAGCAATTTAGTAATGGTCAGTTCAGAACTCAGAATGGATTTTAACGAACTTTAAAAAAGGATTAATAAAAACTAAATCACATGTTTGTTAAATATATTCTCCTAAAAGAATCATATATAAATTTTTCTGGCAATACTGAAAGATGGAAATTGGTCTGATATATTGGGAAAAAAAAGTGTTTTATTCCTGTATTAACTAAAGCTTTATTCCAATAGCTGAAAAAAATTATAATTTTGTGTCTCCTCCCCAACTACAAACCCTTGATTTTAATATATGTTTATTCCCCAAAAGTACTACAGAATTTCAGTAATTGGCCCATAGATAAGACTGAGCCGACAGAAATGCAAAACACTGAATTTTTATTTTAAAGTTATAGTCTGTGTACTTCACACCTGTTCTTCATTAAATAGTGGCAATATTTCACAAATAACACTTTCACTAATCAAATATTAATTTGATAGCCCATAAAATTCAGATATTTGCATCAATATTCTCCCCTTCTAAGAAAGAGAAAAGGAACATACTTTTCTGGTAGGGATGATTGATATAAAACCCAGAATTTATTAATTCTTCTCTCAATATTTACCTAAACAGTAGGAACTCATCGTTGGGTATGTAATACTCCTTAAATTGTTGAGTAGAATAACTATTATTTACAGCCTTACGAGAGAGAAATGGAAGGGCACTATGGGAGCTGATGAAGCGGAGTTTCCATTTCCCACCTGGCACAGGTTGGTCACCAGTGTGTGCTTCAGCCACAAAAGTGTATCCTTTCTGAAAGGGGAAAACAAGTCATTTTTACATGGCAATAACACTACTCAAAAGGCACTCTGCAACACACTTTTTCTTCATTGCACTTATTAATATATAAATAATAAGATGTTCTTCATCAGCAAGAATTTTATAACTCCAGTCTATTCTAACTTATGGAGCATCTCTTGTTTTTGCAATTTATATTTGGCAAATAGTTACATAGCAAGTTAAATCCTATTTCATCTAATGGAAAGCTGACAGGTGTTTTTAGGGGCAGTTACAACTGAAGACTTGAAGTCACTTTCCAACCAAATTATTTCAGGATTTAAAATGCTCCTTCATGCTTAGGCAGTGCGAAAGTATGGGTGGATGAGTTTGCTGCATGGAAATTTAGAGATGAGATTACTTCAGTCTTCAAATCTGAGGTTAAATTAACATTTACCCTAATTTAATAATGCCACTGCAGATACAGCATGAAATTACAAGATATTAATTTTATTTCTAGCATTAGAAATTTCAAGTAAAAATAATAAAAAATGCAACACACAATTAATAAGGCTGATGCAGATTTAGGTGCTCTTTATGAATCCTGATAATAGGAATATGAGGAGCCAGGATAAAACATAAAAAGTTTCAAACTTTGATTAAGTTATATTTGTGAAAATGAAGGCAATATGAATGTGATTACTTGAAAGGCAGGGGCAGCAAAAAGGGATATAAGGAGTGAAATGGTCACTTGTAATGTTGCAGGGGAACTCAGAATTAAGTCCGTTCTTCATGTAGTCTAACTAGCCCTACTATCTCCCTATTTCAAATATTAAAATCTCATGTTTCACCCAAGAAATAGTCCAAATGAAAATTGTTTGAAAAGCTTATGTCTTCCAGTCCTCTTCTAAATTACATTTAAACAAATCACCATTTGGCAGCAAAAACAGCTTTGTTGAAAAATCCTTATAATAAATAGGGTTGTGATTTCAGGACTATCCAATAATTCAGGACTGCAGCACCAGGAGTACTGAATATGTAGAATGAAATTAAAATAAATTATTCATTATTCCAATTTGTGCAATTGTAGCAGTAAGGCAATATACAACCTTTAATCCCCACAAGGTAATAGTAACCATTCAGGAGAACTCATTTAAACATCAGTTAAGCACAGAGTTATAGGGCCCTCTGTTCTTATCAAGTACACCTGGAAATGGAGAAGGATTTAGCGAGATATTCAACTACTTTCTGACAGCACAGGATACATGAAAAGAGCAATTTCTCTTGTACACCTATCTATAAAGAGAATCTTACACAATCTTAATTTTCACTAAAAACATTCAGAAAATTTAGACTTAGGACTAAGAGTTTGAGTGAGCACATTCTGAATATTATGAGCAATTAGAAAGCACAATAACTGAATTTTGTGTCTGGTAGGATGATCAAGTCATGTCTGAGAAGTAAGAAAGTAGATGTTTACAACTCCATTAAATTTAGGTCTCTTTCTTAAAAAAAAAACCTTCAAGGGGTTTCACTACTTACTTAGATATCTTGTTACAATTCACTGTCTCTAGAATCGGAAAAGATTGTTTTCTAACAGACCACCCAAACTGACTTTATGGTAAAGTAAGATGAATCCCTTATGTCCTTCTATGACTAGACAAGAGAAATAACTGAGCACTCTCCTTGCTCAAACTGACTTCTATTTTCTAGACTACATATGGTGGTAGAGATGATTTCTTCAACTCTTATCTAAGTAGGCCAGCTGAAGCTTGAGTGCTTATCTCTATCCTTTTCTACAATCTGTTCAAAAGACTTGTGAATAATAAAGAGAGCAAAATTAAAAAACCACTAAGAACTAAACCAAATTCAACTGTATTCAACAGTAGAAAAAACACCAAAAAATAAGAAAATTTAATGCAACCCAAAAAAATCCAAATAATGCTAAGCAAGTAGCCAATTTCTATATAGGCTGTAATGTCTGCAAAAAAAAGACAAACTCTACTGCTAGTGTGCAGACTTTATCTTCATTGTCAGTCATTCTGAAATGAACTTTAATGCGTTCCAGGAGTGTTTCTGTAGCAGAATAACAGTATCTGTTGACAGGATTCTTTTTTATCTCTGTTGTAAATTGCTGAGTCATAGTTTGGAAGCAGAACTAGTAGGTGTAGTTTTAAAACAAATTACTTTTTATGTAATAATACTTCCATTTAAGAATTCAGGCATACTGTATAATTTCTTGCTTGATGCACTACATTGTTGACTATTTTTTACAAAATACTGTTATAAAAAAATGTAACAGATTAAAATAATAAAATTGTATTCTGTGTTTACTAATTGAAAAACATCTTGTTGAAGCATCAATAGAGCTTTCAGAAACTTGTTCAGGTCCACTGAAACAAGAATCAACTATTTGGAAACAGGAAGAAACAAGCTAAATTGTAGAGTATAAGGCTGTATTCTTACTAAAGAACTCAAGAGTTCAGTGATTGAGAAATGCAATAAGAACAAGTAGAAATATACAGCATGCCTGTGCAATTCTGTTTTAATACTCTAAAAATCACTCTTTTTCTGTTAACCTCATTGAATATTACAAAACATAGACAATTAGTTTAGCAAACAATAGCAAAAATATGGCTTTAAGAGGGGACTTCAATAGGGAAGAGCAGGAATCCAATGTGAAGGGCCATTTTTATAAGTAATTGACAGAATCACTGAGGCAACTGTGCTGTACCCATGAGAAGAAAAGATATACTCTTATCATTCCTTATTCAAACTTCTTGTGGCCACAAGTTAAACATGGCTACAAATTTTACTATGCTCAGTGTTATGCATGATAAACAGGAAAAAAACCCCAAATCAGCAGCAGCTGGAAAGAGTACAGAGGAGAGAATAATCAAAAGTTTACTAACAAATGTTCAGCACAGAAGCAGATCAGTGATGGTCTCTGTTCAAATTGCTATTAAATAAGGGCACGCTTTTAAGTAAAACACTATGACGCAGCTAAAAATCTCCACTGAATCTGGGCATTTTTTATTATTTTTAAAATTTTATTTTTTGCAGCAACTTCTTGCATTTACCTTATTTTTGGGATAAACATGAGATGCCACTTTGAAAAAGACAAGTGGCATTTCCTCCTGTGTGTCATTATCAAGAACATGAAGTCTACAGGAAGGGATAGTGGTAAACACCTTTGTCAATACGAACATGTCTTCTGGAACAATAAATATTTCTCTAAAAAAATGAAATTATATCAAAATTATTTTTCCAAATAAAAATATATATGCAACACAAAGTAAAAAAATATTGCCGTGGTTTAACCCCAGCCAGCAGCTAAGTACAATGCAGCTGCTCACTCACTCCCCACACCCAACCCACCTGAGGGAAAGAATTGGAAAGAAAATACAAATTTTGTGTGTTAAGAACAGTTTAACAATAGAAACAAAATATACTAATAAATATTCTAATAATATTAATATTTTTAATGATAAGGAGAGGGAGAGAGAGTAACAGAACCCAAGAGAAACAAATGATGCTCAATACAATTGGTCACCACCCACTGACTGATGCCCAGCCTGTTCCTGAGCAGCGATCAACCCCCTTCCAAAATCTTCCCCCAATTTATATACTGAACATTACATTCTCTGGTATGGAACATCCCTTTGGCCACTTCAGGACAGCTGTCCTGGCTATGCTTCCTCACATATTTTTGTGCACCTCCTCACTGGTAGAGTGTGAGACACTGAAAAGTCCTTGACTCGGGGTAAGCACTCAACAACCAAAACATCAGTGTCTTATCAATATTATTATCACATTAAATCCAAATACAGAGCATTCTACCAGCTATTAGGAAGAAAATGAAGAAGAAATGAAGAAGAAAATTAACTCTGCTCCAGCCAAAGGCAGAACAAGTACATGTCAGAATTTAAGGAAAGCAGACAGACAAGAAGTAAAGTTTTAAGCAGGTTAGTGAAAAACCAGTACTAAAATCAATACTACTTCCCCATAAGAATTGTATAGGGCTCCATGAAACTCACCTGAAAACCAGAAACCATGCATTTGGTGGTTGATCAGCATATGTTACTGCATAGTCAGTGAAATACATTTTACACCATTCATCTTCGTAACAAGGAAACTTTTCAGCTAAATTACGGTTTATTTTAAACATTTCTCTGGAAAGCAGAAAACAAGATAAAGAATTCAATCTAATCAGAATGGCAGAAATATATATATATATATATATTGACTTTTACTTATACTGATCATGAAGAACACCACTTTGTGCATGAATGTAATGCAACAACATAAAATGTATTACTCATGTTTCTCTACTAGTTGTTCATTCTTAAATTAAAAAAGAAATCATGGAGGGATCAGTTCTTTCAGACTTCATGGCAAATTATATACATATTTTTATCCATCAATCTATCTGTGACTACAGCTGCTTCTAATATCTCAAGATGTTATGGTTTCTACAAAACTTTACCTCTTTCTGTATATTTTTAATAAATATCAGTTAGCATAACTTCACTTTCTTTATATTATCATCTTAAAGCTGTGGAATTATTAGGAGATTAAAATCCCTTTATTTAGTTTTAGAACTTTTTGGAACGACAAAGGAATAAAAGTGAAACTTATTGGCCAAAGTCCTAGATTGTTATATTAAACGAAAATCTGTCAGCTGTTAAAAAATAATTAGGCACAAGTACACTAGCATGATTTTAACACTCAAATGTATCCCTCAGGACAATGCCTATGAACCCCATAAGTCTGAAGGCAGACTGAAAACTGCATGTCATCTTTGCTGATGTAGAAATGCTGAAAATGTAAAATGGATGGCTAATATTTGGAACAAGACTCTGGTTGCCAAGTCCTGATCCCATCAATGTCACAGGTTTTACAAGATTAGAAACACTAAAAGGTGAAATAAAGTTATACCTGGTGTTAGTGATGCTCAAATTTCTGGTTATAAGGAGTGAGGATTTATATCCACAGGCAGTAATTATTGCCAGTTTTCATCCTCACCCCTGGAAGAACTGATTTACTGCTAGATCAGTTGTGTGAACAGTTGCAGAGATTTTTTGAGGACTTAATGGAAATATGTGATCCCCAAAGAGTGTTAGGCTTGCAAAGGACTTCATGAACACTGTTGAAATTAGAATAGTCATCTTTCTAAAAGCTGTAATGAAATATCAGGGAAAGCATAGAAATACACCTGCTACATTTTCTACTACCTAGAAATACATCTACTTTCCTTCAAGCAAGTGCAACAAAAAAATTCCCCTGTTGAGATAATAAACTGGGTACAATTAAATAGTAGAGCTATCTCCTTTCTACTGTCAACCATGACTGCTTAACAGATAGCACAAATCAAAAAGTTTCTTTAAATCAACTGGTTAACTGCTTAACGAAGAAATCAGATCTATACATATGGTGCAGCCTATAAAATACTAAAAAATTAAATACATGCAAAGATAATATTTTAGCTCAAGCTATAGGAAAAAATCTGTAAGATATCTAAAAATTAGATTTTACTCATATAGGGTACACAGAATAAAGCACAGCATATATTTAGTAAAAGCATTTCATCCCTTCCATCAAGGCTTTGTAATTTTGACACTACTAATGCTCTTACCATGTTTATTTTGTGAAAAAAAACAGTTTATGACAACTGTCTGTGATAAAATAATTTGATTTATTGCATGATTACCTTAACAACATTACAGCATACTGTTCAAAATTTAACTCAATCATAGTCCACAGGTTTTTCAAAGTTTCTTCAACGTCAGTGTTTTCTTTAGTACCTAGAGAAAATAAAATAAGTTAGAAAACATAACACCCAATTTTGCTATTGTTCTAAATTTACACCTGCCATTTGCACAAGTAAATTGCCTTATTTATTTGGAGTTTTAAAGAAGTTTCACTGAGCTGAAAACTTTTTTTCCTTTGAGTATATTCAATTTATCATCATCTTTCTACTTTTCAGCACTCCTACAATTGCAAAAATGATGTGATCAGTATTTTCTCCAATTTACAGTTTTTTTCACTGTAACATATTGTAGTGATATGTGGTTATCTGTCCTCAGAGAATAGGCTATTTAACTCCCAGCAACTTTCATCTGCAGATACCAGGAAGGGGTAGGGATGTACCTAAACTATCTGTGTAGCTAACAGGAAAAGAATTGGGCAGTTCCAGTGGGTAATTCATCCCACCCATGCTGGATAACTCACTTAACAGGATGTGTTGTCATCTCAAGGTGTCTGCTTCTATACATGGAATACAGATGACGAAGACTGATTTTAAAGTTTTCAGTAGTACAATATAAATTTTGGTTTATTCCAATAAATATCTTATCCTTTTAAAAACAAATGTCACTTTTTCTAACTAGAATGTGTCCAGATTCAAGGCACAAACTTTGAATCTCAGACTAAAGATCGTTTTGTTAACCCTTAGGATATCAGCCTAAAGATACTGTTACAATCAAATTACTTTCCTCATGTGGTTACTTAAAGTTTATGGCAAAATCTTTTCTCATCTGGTCCTTCTGAAATTACAAACTAACAACCTGTAAGTACAAGACCTATATTTAATTCCGATCCTTACAACTCAGAACTTTGTGGTTGCTATTTTTTTCTCCCTGGACCGTGGACACTGAACTTGGACACAGTATTCCAGCTGAGATAATAGAACTGCTGAATAGGAAATGTGCTACAAGTCCTGAACTGCTATGCAAGATTCCTCTGTATGCACAAGAATGAAGGATAGTATCAGTACAGTATCTTTGGAGGACAGCATCAGACTTCGATACTATGTGTGTTTCACTGACTGCTCATTATGATGCTTAGGTTCTTGTATTATTTCCTGTACATTTCCAGAAAAAAACCTTAAATTTAGCCCAGCTCTGACCTAAATCTACATGAATATAAATGTAATTTCTGATTTAGTATCTATGCAAATCTAGGGGGGTGTATCTTTCAGATACTTTCTAGTATCACATGTGCTGAGTGGTTAAGTGTATTTAATAAAACTACAAGATCTATTTCATTAGTTTCAGTTAATTTTACCTAGATATTAATTAGTAAATAACTCTTTACAGTGAAGATTTGAATAAGATGAAGCATGAAACATTTTTGAAAGGCACTTTTAAATTACACACCTGGTTCTCTGCTCTTCAGTATTTTCCTAATATAGGTCCCTCTCCAGACAGTTTGAATTTTGAGAGCTGCTGCTTCTTCTTCAGATGTGGGAGTTCGATTCTCCCAACTACTAAGGGATTTCTCCTCACTGCTCTCTGAAGGAATGGAAGAATTAGTAACATCTGCAAAGCTGGAAGTCCTGTAGCTGTCTGTAACAAATTAAAAAAAAAAAAAAAAAACAAACCAAAAACCCAAAAACAACAACAAATAAACACAAAAGAGCAGGAGAGTGATTTCAGGCATAAAAACTTCCATGATGAGAATATCATTCTTGATTTTTTTTTTTTATATCATAAGTTGGAGAAAATACACCTTATAATTTAAAAAAGTCCAAATACCAGCTACTTTGCTAATTACAAACATCATTTCATTTTTTTCTTCTGGAAATGGACAGCTATTGAAGAACTTTTTTGAAATCACATCTCCTACCGTAATTTCAAAATGTTCTTCCAAACGTGAACCAGGAGGATTTGATACAATAAAGCCTGACTCTGTACACAGCTTAAAAGAGCTTCACAAGATTTTAGGTACTTCTTAAGTACTTCTCTCAATCTGATAATTTTATTAAGTAATAATATCAACACTAGTGTTCTTCAACACACTTTGTTTAGCCTTCACAAAAGGAGACACAAAATAAGGGTAAAGTCTATGATAAAGGCAGAGTTCATTTTTCTGACTGATGTTATGCTATCAAGGAGTTTTGAAACAGGACAGAAATTAGTGGGTTCTGACAGGTTAGCAGTGAGCTCTTTGAAGGCATTCCTCCCTAGAAATCAGTATCCTGGGAGCCATCAGCACCAAGACTTAGGGAAGGGTGGGGAGCAACACTACAAGGGGCCAGTGCCAGGGAGTAGTTTGGAACTGCACACATATGGAACAAAGGGAGCAAGACAGCACGATAGGAAGGAAACAGTGGTGCCAAAGGAAGTACCAACAAACCAAAAGGAGAAGAATCTGCTTGAAAAATGTAGACAACATTGCAGGCAAACAAACTATCTTAAGATATTGCTTTCATCAGCCAGATCACACATTTCAATCCAATCACTTTTACACAATATTGCTAAATCTGGATGTTCTCAAACTACCATTTCTCATCAGTATTGCATTTCCAAACCCTAGAAAGCCTCTTTAATACTTGGAAACTGAAAGATTATACAAGCCCACTTCAATATAAACCAGATTAGAACTCAACAATTGAATGGCGTCACCACTTTATAAAACAGAAGCATATGATCAATCACAGAATAATACAGACTTGAGTGGACCACTCGGTTATCTGGTCCAATCCCACATCCAAAGCTGGATGAATTCAGAACAGGTTGCTACTGTTCTTAAATAAATGTCCAGTCCATTTTTTAGTATTTCCATAACCATGGAGACCTCATAAATTATGTGGGCATTCTTTTCCAATTTTGACTAGCCTCATGGTACAAAATGTTTTCCTAATATCCAACTGTAATTTAACATGTTCTAAGGTGTCCTGTCTATGCAGCCCTGGAAAGGTTTTGGCTCTCCCATTCATTCATCACTGTAACACATTTCAAAATGAATTTCTTCAATCTACAAACTTGTCTATTTGACAATTAAATAACGCAGTGGCAAGATGACTTCTGACCCCACTAATCATTGTCTTCATGGAAGGGAAATAGACTTCCATTTTCAGCTCGTGCTTTGGCTCAGAAGAATGAGTTTTGCTGCACAGCCTACATTCCACATATAAGGCAAAATAATGTATTATAAAATAAAACTTGTATATATATCAACACACATATACACAGATGACCTAATAGATAAGAATATCCTAACATGGAGCAGGAATCAATAATATAGAAAAGTAAATTTAAAAAGCATTGGTGTGGCATTGCCCTGTGAACCAGCTGAAAACTTCATCCACTGAGGATGCCAAGTGGACTAAATAACTAGAAATAGATACCTATACCTCTAGAAGTAAAACATTTCATTTGTGAGGATAAAGAATATTTGGATATACAGTAAGTTAGTTAAATGTTAAACACAAATGTAAAAAATTTGTATGGATTGTCACACAGAAATCAATTATATTTATAGAAACTGTCAAAAGTTACCACAGATCAGGCCAAGACCCCAAAATTATGAGTATATATTCCTAAAGTATGTATTCCTAAGGAGGTTCTTTTTTGTTCTAATTTTTTTATACAACGTCATAAGAACAAAAATATTTTCCTTTGCAACATTTAAGGCAAAATAATAAGGTCTAAATTAAATATTCTGATCTTTCAAAGCTTTTTTTTTACTTAACATTTCTTAATATTTTTTCTTATAAACAGATAAATTTATACTGTGAAATGCTTTGAATCAATCAGTCTTGAACTAGTAAATGCTTTAAATCCATCAATATTGAACTATTGAATGTTTCAAATCTGACATTATGATTGAAAACAGATTTGTCAAAAATCTCTGACATACCTTAGCTGTTAATCAGAAGACTGTGCTAATAAAAAAACAGAAGCTTTCAAAGCAGCCTAGCAAGAAACTGCTCACCATAAAATCAGTTTTCCTGAAGTCAATGAAAGAATGATTTTTTTGAAAAAGTAGTGTTTTGCATGTACTCAAGAGGCACTTTACATATTCAACCAAATAATGTCAAACTTTCCCTCACCCCTTACTGGAACTCAAATTCAAATCCAAAATGCAAGAAGAAACGAATTTTCAGAATTCTCTTTTCAGTCACACAACACAACAAAACTGTAAAATCAATCATCTTAAACTATGTTTCTGGAGGAGAGAGACGCTTGCTCTGAAAAAGAACTGGGTAAGACTTCCCAAATACAGTTTCACAGTTAGGATAAGCTTATAGAGAACAGCTTGACTTCCAGCTAAAATTTCAGACCAGAAGGTTTTGAGAGAACTGTACACAAAGGACACTCCACTTCCAAAGTGGAATTTATCCATAAGAAAGAAATGTAGCCCTTGAAATGTGCTTAAATGTCGGTGAAGTGTTTAAGACTCTAGAAAATCAGTGCCACAGACCGCCACTGGCTCACTATTGGGCACAATGAAACCAGGACAAGGTAAACAAAGAATATGTGCAGCAGGGAGAAGGGCGGCATCCTGATATGCTTCCTTTCCCAGGAAGCATCACATACGTCTGTAAATTCAGTACCTCATGACTGCCCGAAGTTCTGCAGGGCCCCTTTATTCACTTTCCTGTCAGAATACAACAGAAGAGCCATGCCATGGTGAAGCATTCAGCTTCAGATACTTCTATCTTTTTCCATATGTTCACATGGCACAGTCTTCCACTTGTTTCTTGTGGCTCTTCTGCTAATTGCTCCATGGGCATGGATGATACTTGGCAGTCAAATAAATATGACTAGATCACTTTCAGGATGGCTTCTCAGAAACCTTAGCAGGCATGACCACTAACTGCAGTATATCATAATATCCTTGTCCTTGGTAAATCTTGAGATTAATTCAGCACACAGTGGAAAATGAATATGCCAATATAAAATGGAGGTGCTATTTCAAAAAAAGTTCATATTTAACCTGATATTCTTGCAGACATAGATGACAAAAATATTTCATCTGTTATGGTAGTTTACACTGATGTCTGTTAGCTTCCAAAGGGTTACAACCTCAGGTCTTGACAAGATTTGAGCAACTAACCTGACAATGCAGCAATGCTAATGTGGGGGCAGGACATTCACCTGATGCCAATCCTTAGAGGCCTTTCTATATTGCAGTTTTCAAGTGTTTTTTCCTGCTATCTACCCCTTTTTCCCTGACAGTTCCGTTGGTTTATGCTTTATTTCTTTAGGGTTCTGGATGGAACCTGAACAAAAGCATGCATTTACTCCAAAGCGACCTTTATTAAGCAGGGCAAAATGTCAATAAAGGTCAAAAAATGTCCAATATCAATAAAACCAAAGGGAAACAATTGCCTTTACAGTCCAATAAGGATCTCTTGTAATTTAATTCTAGAAAAGCAAATAATTTTAAAGGATATATTGGACACTGGAAGAAAGTTAGTTCTGTTTCAGTTTTGGTTCTCCATATATTTATTCTACTTTTTTGATTCACTGCCCAACTCCTAAAAAATATTCTGTCACAGTGGATTTCATACTTTAGTAATTTATATGAGATCTTTGCTACAACCTGTCAACTGTGCTAATTATTCAAATCTATTTTAAAAATGTCTTCTAATGCTGACAAGTGTTCAAGGTTTTTTTTTGGAATACAGAAATCAGTAGCGCAGTTGATTTTAAAAAATGTGACAGGTGTTGTTTACTTTAAGTGGTGTGATAAATGTCAATATGCTGACCCTTGTAACATACTCTTGTCATGGGATGCAATTCTCTGAAAAATACCTGATGTCTCACAGGAAGAATAACCTTCCAAAGAGAGAAGATTCAGAGGAAAGTTCCCAGTAAAGAGAAACAAGTATACGTGCTCATTAGTGCTTTCTTAAAAGGACAAAAGTATTACAACATTGTATCAGTAATAATATTGTGTACATCTTCATTTAGTTTTTATACTATTTTTCCAGAATAAATTGACTAATCAAAAAGAAATTAGTATCATTTTGTTTGATCAAGCAGAAACACTTGAAAAATTCACAATTGACTAAGAAAAAGCTAGAACCATAAAAATCCTTCAAATGGTGATCATGTCTCTTCCCACCAATCAGGTAAATTATTTTTCTGTTGTGATATGAAACCATATACATAAGGCTTTTATTGGTAAATTAAATGCTAACATTAATAGATTAAAAAGTTACTGAAAAGAGACTGAAAAATAAGTCCTAAAATTAAAAAGAGCCATATATATTACTCCTAACTGCATAAAACTTCAGCCTGCATAAAAAAATGAAACAAAGAAACAGTGGGAAGAGAATTATCCCTGCTTGTAATAAATACCTTGGCTCCTCTCAGAGTACATTCAGGTACACAGCACACCCTGACCACAGGCTGGAGAAGAGGCAGATGTTGCTGTAGCCAGTTCCACACCACATGGGTATGACTAGCCAGCCAATTAGCCAGGCAACACAGTAATTTCCCAAATAACAAGCTTAAAAATCAAGCAAGCAATCAAGCAAGACAACAAAAATTAAAATATCCCTCTCCCCAAAACCAAACAAAAAACCTCTTCACCCATCGCTAAGAAATAGCTGTACTTTCAATTAAGGTACTAACTTGAGTCTTCGTTGACTCTCATTTTGTGAACAATTTAAGCTTTTTTCAGCTGAAAATTTGAATAAAAGTGATGAGGTGCAGTGCAAGACGTAAAAAATGCGGATGTTTTTAATGTTTGTCAATACTGACAAATGCAATTCAATGAAGACGAAGGGCAATTTTATAAATTAACAAAGGGTAAATAGACTTTTTGGAACAAAGAAAAGGATCATTTCTATTCTGAGATGAGCCTCAGATGTCCTGTCAACAGTAAAAGTCTTAAGCTTAGAAATTAACTGTGCCTACTCAAGCAAGAAAAAACAAGAACAGAGAAGAGTTGACTTCTCTGAAAATAAGAATGGGCAGATATATTTGAAGTGATTGGCAATATCAATACATTACCTGAAAACACAGTGTCATCCTCAGAAATATTGTCTTTAAAATCCAAAGTAAAGGACCTGAAGGCAAATTTATATCTGTAAAGATCCTTCTTGTCTAATACATATTTGATCAAATACCAAAATGCATCATTGAAAACCTAAAATCATAAAAAGGAAAAGCATTCAAAGAATGGTTCATTTATAACGACTGATTTATATTGCTTCTCATTATTGTTTCAAAAACTGTTTACCTCTTCTCTTACTATGTATAAATGAAGTATTTAACTTCCTCTAACAAATACTGTATCTGAAAATTAACCCCAGCTGTAGGACTACAATGCTTTCAGACAACAATAGGGAGAAAACTTGTTTCATACCTGTCTTATAAAAATAAGAAAATAGAACTTATTCTACAGTGTGTTTATCACTCAGAAACATCCTTGTGGTTTATGTGCAGGGGGTTGATGGCCTCATACCAGAAGACACAAGAACGTATTATAATTGCTATCATGACAACGGGAATACTAAACTTGAGGTTTCAGAACAGAGATTATTAAGTGAATGGGAATGCTTTTGAGATTAGGAGATGCAACAGCATGGGAAGATTTGGCTCTATTTTTATGCTTTGATATATTGATGATCATTAAAGTGCAGAAATCCAGTCTTTTTCCTCCCCCACTCCTACTAGATGGAAATTTTAGAGTTTCACAGAACTTGTTTCATAATCTGAGTTGAAGAACATAGTAACAACTTACTGGAAAATACAAGATTTTTCTCTTTCATTGTCCTTAATTCCAGATTTTTCTGCTTTCTGGAAACATTTTATGTATTTTAATACAAATAAACATATCCTTTATTTTTAAATTTGTAAAAACTAGGAAAGAAAGAATATAGTAGATCCTTTCTGGTATTCAGAAAATTTTTTCACTGTATTAAACACAGATAATTCCATATTTTCATCTTTGAATCACTGCCAGCTCAGTGCCTTTTATTTATCTAATTTCTGTCTTTTTATTCTTTTTCATCTGTTCATTGGTCTTCTTAGAGGGGGAAAATTAAGGGTGTTTTTATATGTGTGTTTATGACTACTGAATTTTTCTTAAGGTCTCTAAGTTTTGCACATATTTTACAGAGCATTTAAAATTTGTATATTCCATTCCTGAGTTCAAACCAATTATTTTTTTTCCTAGTGGACTTGGCATGTAAATTACCTCTTTCATGAGCAGTGCATCTGTATTCCTTCTTTATTAATTCTGTTATTTTGCTGAATTTGAGCCTGGTGTCAAGCCCATGTATAAAAGTGCTAGCTTAGGTATTTTAATTTTTAATATCAGTGATTATAAAAATATTAAACCCTTTCTTCTATTCAGTCTTCTAAACTACACAGTCTAAACTGCATGAACTTTCTAGTACTTTGATGAAAATAAATGAATCTGGAATATATAAAATACTGACTGAAAAATCAAGTTATAGCAATATGGTCAACATTTGCATACACATAAAAATTAGTGCATGTTCTATTAACTTTTGTTGTTGCAATCTTTTCATAATATAGGAAAGCTATAGAAGAGAGATCTAGAGAAAAGTGTAATGTTTTCATCATGTATCTTTAATTTATCATAAGTACAGAGCAGAAAAGCTAAATAAGAATGCTATAGTTTCAAGAAACAAAGAAAAACAACTTGAAATACCGTGAATGAAAGAACTCATTACTGCCTTCAGAAATATAAGCTTTATAATGTTTTCCTGTTCCATCAACATTAGGCACAGAAAGCAACCATCAGACTTTTCTGCATTTCAGATAGTATCTTTCAAATTCAAAATGAAGTTTTAATATAAGAACAGCTCATGCTTTCTGCCCCAAAGTATGCTAAACTAGATTGACAAAAATAGACTCAATTTAGAATGTGCTGCTCTGTGCACATTGAAATTTTTCTTCTTAAAAGAAGATAATTATCATACAGTTGCAAGTTATGTCATTTGGGCTTACACTTTCTAATGAATGTCACATTCAGAGTATGCAGGTGGTCCTTGTTAAGTGTACAGGCATTGTTTTGAAGAGGATAATGACAATGTTAAGCAGTTATCCAGCTCCTGTAGCTTTTTGATATGCGTTCATTAAAACTATTTGCTTACCTTGATGTTTTCTTTAGCTATTTCAGTATCATGGAGGCCAGGAGGACAATGAGCTACTTCCAATTCCTTCAAGGCTTTAGGAAGCTCATCCTTACTGCTGAAATTATTTATCACATTTCCAACAGCTTTCAGGATAGCTGTAGCCTGTTCTATAAATCGAGAGCTCTCCTGGGGAAAGAGAATAAACCAACAATTGTTAGAAAGATTGCTTTAAGATTTTCTTTGGATTTCTTTCTGGGCAATGAAAGAATACAAGCCTTTTTTCTGTGATGAAATATAAATCTTTTGGCATTCATGCAGCTGTTCGTAATATTATAAACTGCAAAATCAATTATGTCTCTGATATTCAAAAGAATATCAAATTCTCACTAACTTTAGCCAGTGAAATAAATAACAGGCACCATAGAACACCTATTCATTGTTTTATTTTTTCTACATCATTAATCTTAGGAAATTTAATCAAAAATAAGATCCATATAGAGACTTTCTATTGCAGTTATAATAAGACTGTCAGCTCAGCAAGTGCTCAGCATCTTCTGTTACAGAAGGACAAATTAGTACTAGCATCCTGCTGAAAACAATGATCAAATACATGCTGCCTAAAGCATCAATAACGTTCACCAGGACTTCTGTGCAAGAATGTGGATGTGTTCCTGCAAATGACAGCCTGCAGAGAAGCTGTTTCAAAAAGAAGTGCAGGGAAAACCCAAGAATAAAATTCTGGTTTATTTTCTTGATGAAAAATAGTTTTTCATTTAAAATTTGAAGGCAAGGGGATAGTACACCCACAAGATATTTTTAATGACTCAACTTCTTATATTTCAACTTCTTTATCACAATAAATGCGATAAATTTGCACAAGCTGTTTTAATGCTCTGTTATTAGGACCCAGAATCCACACTTTTAAAACATTTCTGCACAAATGTTCTCTAGAAAATATGTTCCTTCCCCTCAGGGACTTCAACAAATATTTGGGCCTTCTACTTGCTAAAGAAACCTCGAAAATGTGGATGACAGTGGTGTCTGTCTGGAATGTGGGCAGTGAAGAACAAAAGCTGTAATAATTTCTTCCCTGGGCCTCTTATCACAGCCACGAAAATTTGTTTAATTAAATTGCTTATTTTACATATAAAAGCTGCTCTGGGATATGGTGAGTAATATGTGATCTCATGGGACCAAACATACTTCACTGATGTGAGATTTTATTTAAATAGACAGGTTTTTTTAACATTAATTAGTATTTATACATGTATTTTATGACATGACTCAAAGAGTGAGTGATATGCTAGTGTGACATATGTATTTCAACAAGCGCACTTTTCACATTTTTTGCTGTACTTCTATGTAAACCACAATACTACCCAATTTTAACTTACATATTTATGCAAGATAATTTTTGCAATATGCATCCAGTACCTGTTATGCTGTAAAACACATATCTTTAATGGCCTTACCACTTCCACGTTAAAATCAATACTATACCATTGAATATAATAATTCTAAATGGAAATCCAATACTACTTCACTTTAATTAGTAGCCAGAAAAACTGTTATCATAATGTTTGATTAGTCATTATGCACACCTTCTGAAGAGCTGGGATCACAGCATCCTCTTCTCCAAAGACACATGGCACCATGGTACACAGATGAATGTGGTGCCCTATGGGAGAAGTTACTCTGAAGAGCAGGATGTGTCGCCTACAATCAAGAAAGAAACTCAAGCAAACAATTTTTTTTTAATTGCAGCAATTCTTAAGCTTTTCCTTTCACACATTTGGTAATATCATTGTCAGAATTGTATTTAGGAGGAGAAGCTTATCCAGGCCACAGCTTCAAGTGTTAACCAGAGATCCAGCAGTGAGAGTAAGAAAGTAGAGCTAATGCTCCCCAGATACACTGTAGTTTTTAATTATATCTTCTTTTGACTGAAATTGAAATGTCCCCTAACAGACAGTGGGAAGAGAATGCCTTCCATGCTTACCAAGTAGCTTCTCTTTTGGAATGAAATGGGGAAGTGGTCAATTAATCCATTTGTCTCCCATACCTTTTGTAAATTAAATCTGACTGAAAGCCTCCTGTCTCTGACTGGAGTAAAGAGAATCAATGGTGGGAGCTTATAAATTTGAGCTGATGGTATCTCTGCTAACTTTGAAATTTACAGGGGCAAAAAGATAGATAGTTTTGGCCTCCCAACAGTACAGAGAGATAAAACTTTTAGAAACTGCACTAAGAAAATACATGTGAATGCAGAACTAGATGTGAAGGTAGTCTATAAACATAATAACAACAACTATTCCAGTTTTAGTCTGAATCAAAACAAATAAACAGCACTATTAAAGGTGTTTGATTTCATTTCAGTATGCTACTGTTGTGGTGTTTTCTTTCTTTGCCTATTTATTTGACATCATACTTAATTTAAAAAAAAAAACATTTTGCTTCATCTCTTTGAGATTAAACTGGTGGTTTTCTCTTTTTGGAAAAGTAGAAGGCCTCAGTGAATTAGTCAGGAATATTATGCTTATGACAAGACATGAATATGTCATTTTCCTGGTTTCCCTGGAATGGTTTTCAGAAAATAACATATCAAGGTTTCTTGCTTTTTATCTATTTCTTTATTTAAACAATCAGCCAATGCCCCACACTGAATATTTAGAGTTACATGCAAAGAGGAAAAAAATTCATATTAAGAAGTATGTGAATGGGAAGTAAGATATGCAAGAGTCCATGGATAATGTTAAAATTTCTCCTGTCATGCTTCTTAAATCCTTTTTCAAGAAAAGCATTGAAAACTCCTATGGTATCATCATGCTTTTACAGCTCCACTAAAAATGTTAATTCTTAATTTTTCTTACTACTCCAGGGAGCATTTCAAATAATTTTCGTTAGAAACACTTCTAAGTAGGAATTTTTAGGAATTTAAATCTAGTTTTTAGCAAATCAGGGTGATTTTTCTTGGTAAATGCTCCTAAGTAAGAGTAAAGAACTCAGAATCTTTATAAAAGTGTTGGCAAATTCATAGTAATTTGCCAGTCTTACCAAATCCTAGCTATCAACCATTCTGATACTCCAAAAACTTACGTTTTAGGAAATAAACTCTTACTGGGTTACTGTGTAAAGGATTATTTCAAGCCTTAACTAAAAAGTCAGGACAGAAATGAAGCCTCGTACATACCCAACAGGAAGAGTTACCACAGTAGCTTTGGTTGCAGATGTATGCATCTTTAACACAAGCTCTCCAGGAGTCACAGATTTCCAAGAGAAATATTCAACCCTCAGCACACCTGTTGAACATTCTTGTTTAGTACCTATGTAAAGAAAACAAAACAAAACACAACACAACCCACATAATATGGGGAGGGTGAATGACAATAACATTCAGACAGACCTATGCAGAATTTGTAGCTACTTCACAGTCAGACTTAAAGTTTTCATTTAGGTTTTGCTAAAACAGAAAAAACCAGTCACTTAAAATGCATTGGTGGTACAAAATATGGCTTATTTGTACTATTTGCTAGGAAATTATGGTTATAAAATGTGTTACTAAGATATATACATCTGATGCCTTGAGAGGCTACCTAGAACAGAGGCTAGACGGAATTAAAGGAATAAAGCAGGTATTTATGAAAAGCTTAAGGCATCACATCAGACATCTTCCAAGTCACTTAAGGCTGCTGTAAAACTCCAATCAAATCCTTTCCGTCCACATGCATAGGAAGCAAATAGTCATAAAAAATTATATTTATTTATATTTAGAGCTTATAGTTTAATTATTTTAACAGAATGGTCAGTTTGGGTTTTTTTAAGCTTTCTTTTGGTTCTCTCTACTCCACTCTAGATGCATTTAATTACATCCATGTCAAGTGTTTAACTATCTGATATCCTAAGCCAACTACCATAAAATATGTTAACTCTCCTGAATTCCATTCTATGTTTTTCATTAAATACAAGGGATTAACATTTAAATCATTCAAGTTGTTAGGTCTTGAAAAAGCCAACTTAAACATATTTGAGAGCTTACCATATACCAGTTTAAAAATAATTTCAGAAATATACTTTGGTTATATGGCTGCACTATTATCAGTTAAGGCATAAAGTAGCTTGAAAGAATGGAATCTCTAGAAATGAAACCCCAAGAAACACAAGGAAATCCATTCCAGAAATATGCAAATGAAAAGCTTCCAGTAAATCACAATAAAGAGAAAACGGAGAGATTCTTTCATTAAAATGTCCATCATCAATATGAAATAATGACAAAGTATTGTTTGAATATTAGTGTATTTCTTAAAATCAATTTGACTATATCAAACTAAACTCTTAAACTGTGTCCACGTACACAACAAACACAATGGACAAGAATATTCATGAATGGGAAAACACAGCACTGACATATACTTTTGTGTGTTGGCCTTACCTTCAGTAACGTAGCAGTGCACTAATGCAGAAAAACTAACCAGGATTTCAGTGGGCGTCAGACTGTCCACAAGTAAATAATAGAAGATTTCCTCATCAGAAGACTGTACAGAAAAATGGATGTTTGTTCATTCATTTGCTCTGAATGCTGTCCAACTAGCCTTATACAAAGTAGGACTAAGATTTTGGATATGGTGACCTTAGCTATGGTATGGGGAGTAAGCAATTAATTGTCACTACTTCTTCCAAATTTCAGACATGCCATTTAAGCCCAGAGCATTATGCTGCATGTACAATAGTGTTCAGTTAAGAGATAAAAGGAAACAGAACTATTTTTTTTAATGAGAATATATCTACTTTTATATTATACTGATCATACGTACCTAAATGCAGTACTTTTCCTTGCCAAACAACAATTAACAGAAGAGCAAAAGTTTTGGTTTCTTGCTGCAACTTTCTGATTCAAATTAATTACAGAAAGCTTGAAAGAAATATGTACTCTTTGAATTTGTAGATATGAGTGATCCTCCCTTATAAAGGGGTTTTTCTCCTACAAAACTCTATGAGGGCAACATCTGTCACTCTCAACTTTAATACATTATTCCTATGCCAATATTAGAAACTATAGAATGATTCTATTGTTCCCAGTAATTCTTCAAAATCTAATAGTGAATGAGCTTCTTTGTTCAGAACTGTTACAGTACATGTCTTCCTGGTTATTCCAAAGTTATATAAATCCTTGGGGTTTTTTTTTTGTTTCTTTGTTTGGTTTTTTTGGGTTTTTTTTTGTTTTTTTTTTTGGTTTTGGTGGTGTTTTTTTTTTTTGGTATTTTTATCCTCCTACCGTAATATGAAAATGTTATTTTATAAGCATGATACAGAATTTATCTAATACTGTAAACATATCACCTCTTTCAATGTTAGAAATTAGAATGATTTTACGGCAAATGGTTAGGGTTTTTTTTTTTTTGGCACAAGAGCATATAGGCTTACGCAGTCTTAATGCTGATTATGGCTTAGGAAAGTATATCGCACAGTCATTAGGAAAATTTCTTGGGCTGTGATTACAGAGAGGTGGGAAATTGCAGGTGTACTACAATTATGGAGCCTAATCTATGCAGTTAACCTTCTCAGTACAGGATTTTACATGAACTTCATGCCTGGAGTTTACATTTTGGTTCTCTACAATTACACTTCAGATACACTATAAAATAAGAGCTGGGAAAGGATATTCAAGCATGTTGAACAACCTTCTGATAATATGAACTAATGGCAGGTTTAGAGAAATTCCATTATTCAAATGTAACTAAAGAGTATTTCTAAATCCCTGCAAAAGGATGCTGTAAATAGCAAAAGGAGTTAGCATGTAAAGAGAAAATGGAATGATATGCTAAACCGACTCACAGTTTGGGTTTTAGGCGACAGGGGAAGATGAAGGAGAATTGAAGAGCAGATTCTGTAACTGAATCATTATTAAATACACTTTAGACACCAAATTGTTAAAAGGTAGTTTTAAATTAAAAAAAGGAGTAGTTGGAGATCTGACTCATTATCATTTTTCTTTACATAAACCATTTTTTTTGTTATTGTGCAGTAGCATTCCACAGCATTTTTCCTTTTCTTAAACACATATATATAATGCTGAATATTTCCTTGCAAACATACATTTGTATTGACTGCAGTAATCTTAATGCATTATTATTTTTTGGTAGCAGTATTTCTATATGCTCTACTAATATCCTTTAGGATATATGTATTATCTAATTATGTAAGACTTCGGGAAAAAAAGGACAATACAATCATTTACCTTAAAACCTGTTTTCACGTAATTATAAGCATATGTATGTGGCTTGTGGAATACATACAGGTTCCTAAGAAGAATAAAAAATTGAAATATAAGATATATATGACTGTAAGTTATATATGACCGTGTTACATAGTTTAGGTAAATGTCTATTTCATAGCACAAGATATTAATTTTACTTTCACAAGTCAGGCTCACAGCTATTTCTCAAAAATGGTTCAACATTTTTAGTTATTAAAAAAGTGAATGAAATTAATCTTCAGATAAAGCAGCTGAAATTAATTCATATATTTGTTTCATTTCTACACTTTTCCATTGGAGGTCAAGCCATTAATTTGTTTATTTTCAGTCTCTAAAAGATAACATGCTAATATTACTATAAAACTGCCATAGTCACATGAAAATTACTGAAATGAAGGTTTATACAAAGTAGAACTGAAAGAAGGACTGTTTTATATACTTTGTTAATGTTTTTTTCAATTCTGTACTGTTTGCAGACCTTCAAAAAGCTATATAGTTCCTGGCAACAATTTTTTTTCTGACTTTGTTTTCACCAATGGCTTCATCTTTAATTGAAAATGGACTCAGATCCAAACCAATGTTGTGATTATTCAGAAACTCCATAGGGATTCCGATCTACTGCTGACATATCAATTCCTGCAATGACTAAAATATTCCTCACTTCTCAAAATTGATACGAACTATAAACATTCTTCTTATTTTCACTGTATCTGAGAGGTAGGCATGACAGAGAAGGAAAAATCTTCAACTGAACAGATGGGTCAAATGAAAATCTTAGGTGCTCAATTTCTTCTGAGGGATAAATTCTTCAAAGGTCAATCAAGATGCTCTGTTAACAGCTACTTTATCAGTTGACTGTGAAAATAAACTCTCACTCATTTAGAGATAAGAAACTGACAAATGTTTTCTGCCTTAATTAATATTAATATTTGTCTACAAAAGGTCAACAGTACTTCAACATTTGGATAAGGTGGAAAGTTAATATTTCACATTCTCTGTGTGTGAGCAAGACTTTCAAAGGAAATTAAATTGCTTGTGATGCTTTTACCAGAATGTCCCATCTTCCTGGACCTAGGACTACCTAAAAGTAGCACGGAAATCTTAACAAAGCCTAAAATGATCTATGACTTTTATTCCTAAAGTTCCCATACTGGTGGCTGGTATAAAAGTAATACATTCTCCTTTAGAGAGTGAGTAGGGTTTAAACACTTATTTATGAAAATAGAAGCTTCACAAAGAAATCTTAGTTGCACATTCAAACAAGGAAAGTACAGGGTGAATTTTCTCTGATAAAATTACTTCCCTCAGAAATCTTAGATTCTCTAAAGGGTATGTATTGTACCAGGCTCCTTAAACCTGAAAGACAGAAACTGAAGATATGATACTCCAAGTACACTAGCTTTATTATATTTTCAGAGGTATAAATGCCTTGGAATTATATTGAAAAGGGAGTGAGACAAAACATCTAGCTGATCAAGCAAAACTATGATGATGGTAACAGATTTCAACATTTTTTTCTTTAGAATTGTGTTGTCTTGATGCAGACTGTGTCTGCCCAGTGCCTCATGGGTCATAGAAGCACCTAATGGTTGCAACACTCCATGACCTACAATCTTCCACCCCAGCTGCAATCTGACAGCTGCTTTATGGAGCTGCTGGTTGTGTTCTCCACTGTATTCTGGAGGATATACCCAAGGCACAGAGTAGGGCTGCAGCTTCAGACCCACTGTCAACAGGGACAGTATGTCTGGTCTGAAAAGCAGCCTTGAAGCCACCCTGAAAGGCAGCAAAGAACAGCTATACAAAGATCTGTTAAGAAGATACAATTTTTTTATAGCCATGTTTTGAATTTTACCATTTTTATACAGTATATTGTATGGAATAAACCCCAAACCCTCTATTCCTTACTGGAAACAAACACAGAAGTCTTCGAAGGTAATCCAAGTTTCCCTGGAAACTGAAATCTTTTCTGATGCTGTTTCGTCCTTTGATTTAGCCCCTGTCTGGTTCTTCATATCAGTATCAACTGTTTCTGACATTTGTTTTACATCTAAACTGATATTACCATGTTCTTCTGCAAAGATAAAAAGACACAAAGAGGCAATACTGTGATAATGTGCAAGTTAAAGTAATATAATTCTTAAAAATGATCCTAAATGACAAGGAAACTATCCATACATCAGTTATTATGCATACAGTTTAAAACTAAAAGCTATCCCACTAACCTAAAAAGCTGAAATGGTGACTGAAGCAACTCTGTATGGAAATTTAGGGTTTGCATCTGCAACTGCTTAAATAGTCTGCCTCAATAAACTACCACATATTGAACTGTGCCCTAGAATCTTCAGTATCAGCTTGTTAGGTACACATACGTATGATTTCTGCAAACCAAAATTCATCTATATAAAGAAAAATACATCCCTTTGTCCAAAGCTCCTATTCAGTGGAAGGCTAATGAGGCAGTATTTTACAACCTACAGAAAAAAATACAGAGAAATTTGGAGCACACAAATACCTAGCCTTGCCTCTGGTACTTAGCACCCCCTATGATGCTACTCACACAATTCAGTTTAACTACTTCTAAACAGAAACAGGTTTGAACTAGATTACATTAATTTTTCTTGCGGGAAAATCAGAATTAAGGTCAGATTCATACCAAAATATAAACACTGACATATGTGACAGATTTTGCAATCACTCAGTAACTTTTCGTTGTAATGTAATTTTCCCTGCATTTATTCTCTGAGAGTCATAGAAATAGTTACTGAAAATGTTTGACCTGGCCCAAAATGAAGTTTTAAGAATAGCTCAACAACTGAGAATAGAAGAACTGAACAGCAATTAATTCAGAATGCTTCCTGAGGAAAAAGATGAGGTAATAGTCAAATACAAGGTATAACAAATGAGAAAGCTATTAGAAACATACATAATTCATATTTAAATGTGCTTTGCAATATTTCATTATCACCAATACACACAGAGCTAATGTGTGGCTCTAAATTAGTTTGCAACTATTTTTCAAGAACTGAAAGAAACGCAATATAAGGAAAGGTACCAAATGCCCTTTTCTTTCAATTATGGAAAAATTACCTGAAAGCTGAAAAAATCAAGACTTTCTCTTCAATATGTTAACATGGGTGTTAGGCTTCCAGTAAAACAATCACAGTGCTCTTATTTTTAAGAGCCTTTTATTTTTCTGACCAAATGCTTTTGAAGTAATTTTAAAAACGAGGTATTAATTTAGAAAAAAATTTGAATACACTTCAAAGCGATGTAAAAGACATTTCAAAGGAACATTCATTAAAATGAAAGCTGTTTTTTGTTTTCATTTTTTTCCATTTTTCAGAAAAAAAACCAAAACAAAACTATAATTCACAGTTCTTTAAAAAGAGCTAAGTGTACAAAATCCACTGTATTTTCCTGGAGAGTAACTTATGAGAAGTGTTTGAATTTTTTTGAACACCAAACTAACGATTTTACTCTATGTAATTATATATGCTATCACCAGTTCTTCGAAATCTTTTCCTGTAAAACCAACACCCATAAATAAGCAAGACTGCTGATACATGTACATAAGAATTAACACTGATGCTAAACAATATGAGAATGGCAAAACTCTTGACTATAAACTTTACTCACACTTACCTGCATTTTGTTGCAACAAGGTAATGGTCTCCTATACAGTGAAAAACAAGAGAAAAAGTAATGATGGAGGTTATAATCTTGCATTATTTTGTTAGAGAAAATACATGATTTTGGGACATTTCTTCCAGAGACAGAGAAACTAGCTGGTATGTTATCATCATGGGTTTGGGCTGGGGTTTTAAATGAAAAACAAAATGACGAAATTTCATCATAATTGCTACATACATATCACCAACAGACACATTGATGCTTTTCTAGAGAAGTACATGTCATCTGCAATGTGAGATAAAAGCTGTTTCATATACCTACCACTTCACTATTAAAACAGTGGTCTTGGATATTACTGTTTTTTGACAAAAAAGTAAGTTTTATGATAAGAAGTAATATTCCTATTCTACAACCAATCCCGTATTTTTCTATTTTCATTCTTGAAAAATATATAGAGGACTTCTTTTCCAACAAGCATTTCTTGCTGTGCAAGTGACAGTGCACAATCGTCATTAGCAACAACATCCTTGATTATAATAGTATCTTTTGTTTTCTATCACTGTATAAATTAAAAGTCTGCTCATTAAATTTCCAAAGACAGGGTCCTTGTCTTTGAGAGATTAAAATCTTTGATTTAAAAATGTGTGCCTACTCATCCTTCCTTCTGACTGCCCTCTTGTCTGCAATATGACATGCACTAAGTCACTTCAACCTCCTTTTTTTTCCCCTTTTTTTTTTCTTTTCTTTTTTTCTTTTTTTTTCTCTTTTTTTTTTCTGAGTTTGGGCAGGAGAAAGATTGCAGTGTCCAGTTTATTTCCTATTTGAATGTGGTACTTTTAATGACTTAGGTGGACTAGCTTTGCCTTTGCAAAGACAAATATTAAAGCCTTGAAAAGGCTATTGGAAACAAATTTGCAAGCTTCCTTTTATCCCAGGCCTCCCTTGACCTAGATTTGTCACCCTTCTCCCCACCCAAACTCCTCGTATATACCTTCATATATCTTCACATGTGTCAAAGGTGCTGATGCTGAATCTGGTAGCACTGACCTGGCCAGCAGCTGGACACACACAGTGATTTTCTGCATTTCAAACTGGATGTGTGGGAGCCGTGCTGACTTTTATGCTTTTTCAGTACAATCAAGAAATATATTTTGAGGGGCAGACTGACATAATTTAGACAGTCTGAGTTAGACTTGGATGGCAGGTCACAACAGTACCTAAATCTTTCACAAGGTCATTGTGCTGGAAATCCAGGTCTGCCTCAACCCTGCTATTAGAGACTACCTTGCATACACTGCATGAAGGGACCTGTGAAAGCTTCCTTAGAGGAAAACCTTGCGGCTTCCTACTTTAATTTCCAGCTCTAGAAAAAGTCTCCCTGTAACATTTTACAAAATCTCTATGGGCTCAGGACATGTGAACAGGGTCAGGAATCTCACCTCTGGCAAAATTTTAGGTGTTTGATATTCTCTGAATTAACAAAGGAAAGAGTTGAGCAAATAAACTACAGATTTAAGAGTCTCTACCCCAAAACTGGAAGTAGAAAATAATTTAATACACATAATTTAACTGTAATACTGTTTAATATGAAAATTTGGAAGTCCCATTTTTGCACAGCACAAATCTGAAATTCTATTTCAAGTTTGTTACAAGTTTTTAAATGTTCATGAGTTAAAGCTGAGGACAGATCTAATATTAAGAGCAATTAGGTGAAAAATTAAGATACTGAAATTGTTAACACTTGGGTTAAGAATTCAGTAACTGAAATATATTGCATTTTACAGTTATTTTTAAGATTAATTTCTTGATTTTCTGTGACATGAAAAGGTCATGCAAATATCCATGTACTTCAGCTCCTGTTTCCAGAATTCTGTACTCACAACTGTTCAAAACAAGTCAAGCTATGATCACTTGTCATGTCACATTGAGAGTCATATCTCAACATATGAGTCTGAAAAATCACATGGACTATCTCTTCCCTTTAAACTGTGACTTTGGAAGTACACATGCACAGAGCTGTCATATTTCTCCATGTGAGCCTACAACTTTCAAGATTCCAGTGTTGCCAAACTTTTTGTAGGAGTCAGGATTTACCAAACCTATACATGTCAGCTGTACAATTTACTGAGTTTCTTTCAGAATCCTGGGCATGTCCAAAGTATAAAAAGTATGAGATCTGCTGCATAAATCTTGGAGACTGAAACATCTATACAAGTCTAGCAATTTCTGCCCAATATACTGCTCATGGGCAGTACATATGATCCATGCTTCTAGTATGGACATAAGGTAGCTTAATACTGAGCTACTCTGTCAGTACTAACAGTGGGCAGCAGGAAATCCTGGAGAGATACAGAAAATCCTCAAAAACTGTATCAACAGAATTTTCAGTGAAGAAGGAGAACGTGCCCTGGAAAATCCGGATGCTTAGTAACTTCACGTAGTCTGAGCTGTGAAACCAATCTAACCACAGCTGTGTAGAGACTCCCATAGGCTCCTTTACTCAGTTTTTGGAGCACAAACATAACACAGTCAAAAGCTGTCTGCTCTTTCAATGGTACAGGATGCGTTCGTCTACCTAATATTCACTGACTTTGAGACAACTGGAGTGTCAAGGAAATTCTCATTCTTTTATACTACTACCTCATTGTACCATGCCTAAGACATTGGCACAGAAAAAGAAAATAAAGGCATTTTTTCTCCTTAATGAACACACATTGCCTGAAAAGTCAGCTCTGCTGCCACAGTATCTTACAAAGAAATAAATTGGAAAATAGATCCAGCTGTGAACATGGAATGATGCACACAGTTAGATTCTGGGAGAAATACTTATTGTTCTTCCTTCAATGAATGGCAAAACTGAATGAAAATTCTGTAGATAACTTAAAAATCTAATTTATCATCTCTTAGATTTCATAATCATTACTGCATATTTGTAAAAATAATGGTAATTCATACATTTATAGCTATCTTGTTATATTCAAGGATTCATTCATATTTTTTAGCCTCCTAACATGAGCTATATTTTTATTTTATACCAAATAATAAGTTTTAAATTTATCTGATATTCCTATAAAAACGGTGGCCTTTTCTATTGTAGAAATGATGCCTGGCAACACTTAACACACCTTCTTAAAACAGAAGTCTTCTTTAAAAAATAAGCACTCTGAATATAACTGCAGGTGAAGGAATAAAGTTTCAGGTACTCTATTTTTAGATAAAAAATTCATTTCAATTCCTTCAAAATGACAAAGATGATCAAAATATTTCTTAAGATCTAAACCTGTATTAAATTTCAAGGTTTGATGTTGACCTGAGTGTTATATGATCAAAGGGTTTTGCATGTACAGTCATTTGGACAGTCTTTTCTTTATTCCTCAGTCACTGTGTTCACTAAATGGAATAACAGTTATCATTTTAGCTGTGATGTGAGAGTAGATAACAGAGATGAGTTTTGAAAAAGGCAATATTACAAAAGAACAGACATCTGCAAAGCTGTGCACAAACTGAGATATAGAAATAACTTAAACTTAAAAATACCAGATTACCAAACTGGCATCTCTTTTATTCAGTCTCTAATGTTGAAGCTTCCCAATATGTCTGTGCAAGTAGATAATTCTAAATCAAAGTGTCTCCATACCACAAATGTCTAAATGCCTCTTCTCAAGTCTCTCTTCTAATTCACATGCCTCATATATCATGTGTAATTTTTCCCTGAAAATAATAAGCAGGGAATTTCCATTTCATGCAGGGTGAAGTAATTTTCAAAATGATAAATATTTGTAGAGAAAATATATTTTTCTTATTTCCTACCTAGCTCTCCTGGCGACTCAATACCAATTCACAGAACTTATGAAATACAGCATAAGGATTGGAGTGAAAAGAAGAAAAAGCTTATTATGCCACAAAAGTCGGTAATGTTTTTGGGGAATATGAAAAGAGCAGACAGCAGAGCAGGCAAATTAAATAAATTGATAACAGTTGCATACGAGAAAATAAGAGCTTGAATATATAATGGACAGACATGTAGGAAACATGAACATTAAAGAACAAATTTTTTGTATTTGTGTCACTGGGAAAGAGTGGAGACTCTAACCCTTTTGCTCTAGAAATTATCATTGCCAGGGACCTTGACACTGAAGAAGCCACAAAGAGAAATATGAGTGTTCTGTTTAAAATGTATGAACATAGCAATTAGGTCAGTGCATTAAAATATCTAGTGGCCATTGCACATACTGGTAAACAATACAGTAAGCATAATCTGATTTTCTTGCTTTGCATTTCCTCAAACAAACACATAGAGCTTTATTCTCAATGGAATTGGAGATAACGTCTATTGAAAAATTCATCCCAATGAAGAATATTCAAGCAGGCTTTTAAGTGGCAGATCTACAAGGAAACACACTCCAGAATAATCTTTTTCTCAGAAGTATTTGACAAAATTACAGTTGCATAAATCTGCAAGACTGTGCAACTTACCTATGATGACGGTTTTGGTTTTCTCCTGGCCACAAAATACTTTCACATATATTTCAACGTGTCCTATGCATATAAATTACTTAACTTCTATTGAACAACAATAAAAGAGAGCCTTTCCATTTAAGAATTTGGCCCTATGATATGGAGTTTTTAGACAAAAAATTAACAAAATGCATTTTCTTAAGAACAGAGATATTTAAAAATATTTTCTCCTAGTGAAAATCCAAATGCTTCCAGGACCGTAAGATCAGTGAATGGGAAAATCATAGCAAAAAAAGAAAGTTTGAAAAATTCAATAATGAAACATTACTAATTTTTTGGCATGAATACTTTGGGGACATGAGGGATAATGGCATGTCTTTTAATTTCATATTTTTCAAAGGAGGTACATCTAGCTCCTAGAATTTTGTCTTTCATGTATCACTAGTCTCTGCTTCTGTGACAACAGACCTTAGGAACAGTGAACCAGATATTCACTAATGTTACTTCATGCAGTTTACATTGGAGTGCATTGAAATATGCCAATTTAAACTTGTCAAGCATCTGGCACAGCAGCTGACTGAATTTCAGTCAGCTTAAAGCATGAAACTGCTGTATCCCAAAGATTTACCAAATCTGTATCAAAGGTTTTAAAGCAGATGTCTCCTGACTAGTAATCACACAGTTTAAAATTGAGAAAAAGTTATTCACATTCAGTATATTGGAATACAAAATTTTTAAAAATTAGCAATAATATAGTGAATCTGGGATATCAAATTTCTCTTTCAGTGTTCACTTTTTAAATCACTAACTGACTTGTTTTTAAAAAGTATATGCTCTTATGTCAAGTTTTAAAACTACAGAAAGCAAGATCTTCTTTTATGAATTTGCCAGAGATATCCACATAATTTTATTGATTAAAAGATTTAATATGTGAAAAAAGAAGATCGTTTTCCAAGTTAAAAACCATTTTCTTTTCCGATCTGTAAAAACGAAGTTCTACTTGCATACTTTAGCTATCAACAGGCAAAGCATTTTTCAGCTGAGATTTAAATTGAGGCAAAAGTAAAGTTAATGTACAAGTCAATTAGCTGCTCATAACTTCTTACTTTTCATGTCTGAATCAGATTGCCCTCAGCCTACATCACATTCATGTCTTCTTCCAGCCATTCTAGTTTTATTAGTCTCCCTCATGTATTTTCATACTCGCCCTTGTCTCTTCTTAACTGCATATCCTACTGTGATAGATCAGCTTTTTAAATCACTCTTGGACTGGGGAGAAAATCTAAGGGATGTTTCACACTCCTTTGATGCTTCCAGCACATAAACTTCTATTAATTGATTCTGAGAGTGAAGAGAGGAAGAAGTGTGTAGTTTGCTTGCAGAAATTGCACTTTTTCTTTTGCATTCTTTCTTCAGCGCTTGTTGTTTGCAGGATGGACAGTGAGAAAGAGCTTTCTTTAGCTTCTAATTATTTTTTAGTTAGCTGAAGCAGAGAAGTTGTTTGGAGTGTAGTTTTTTGGGGTTTTTTTTGGAACTGTTCAAACTTGTTTTGAATTTGTTTGTCCAGTATCCCAAAAAATACTGGAAGCTCACACTCATGGCCTATCAGGGCTTGGGACATGGCATTTTTTAGTGCAGGAAGGATTGATAAGAGACTGAGTGAGACGAGCTACACTCTACAAAAAGGACTTTTTGAATTTGCCATCTCTTCAGAATGGCTAGAGGTTTTATTGTTCAATATTATTCATTTTTTCATGTTTGTGAATATTTTGCTTGTTAAATAAACATTTTTTTATACTTTTTTCCAAGGAGATCTTTCCCAAACCGGTGGGGAAGAGGGGCCCTTGAATTTGCTTTCTAGAAAGACCCCATTCAGAAATTTCCTTCCAAATTAGTCCCAAACCAAGACATACTTCCAGCTCCTTTTTAGCCTCCTACTTTTTGTAATGATTTTTGTATGATGCCATTATTAAAGATACTTTTAAAGGTAAAGTACTATTGAAGTACTAATTAGGCTATTGTTTATAAGATGTACACAAAATACTGAATAACTAAATATACCACAGAATCACAGGTCATAGATATATTCTATTGTAAAGTATTCTTCTTCACTGAAGAATTGCCATATTTTAAAATAATTAAGTCTACTAATGATATCTACACATTATCTACGTAATATCCACATTATCTAAACACACAGTATACATCTAGATCTGAAATATAAAAATGGTATGTGTGTACTCCGCAGAGGAAATATAGATACTCCCAAAATTACATACAAAACTACTTCCCATTCATTTAAAAATTTAAAGCCAAAAGAGAAATGCTATCAAATGGTCTTCTGAGTAGTGTTTGCTGAAGTAAGAATGAAATTGAAAAGATGCTGGCACTGCCACATTGAGTTTCTTTGTAGGTGTTGAGTAAATGGAGCAGTGGAGCTCTGTTTGTTTGTGAGTATTTAAGTCTTTATTTCTCTATGTTGCCAATTATTTCCCCATATGAAAATTTTTTTCATGAAATGTGTTATTCAGAAACTCTTTGAAAGCATCGTTTTTTCTCTGTTAAGCATGTAAGATTTAAATACTAGAAGGAGTATTTTGTTAAAGATTTATCTAAAAGCAAAGTTTGGTAGCGTATACACATTCCATTTAAAAAATATAAACAAGAAAAAAAAAAGCATTACAAAAATCAGTAATTACATCTTCCCAAAGTCATCCTACTAATGTTTTATTAAACTTAGGTAAGATTAATCTTATCTATCTTGGAAAATTACAGTGGAGACTTCTACCTAGTAACTAGCATTGGCTTGGGTGGTTTGAGCCAACTTGTGTAGTCAGTACTGTATCTAGTGAACCTGTTTGGAGGAATGTCATTCTCTCACAGAGTTGCACAGGAAGCCTGAGGGTCTAAATCATAGTTGAGGATTCCTTTAGAACGCAGAGCTTCTCAAATTTAAGAGCAGGCCAACTAAGCAGCAAAGCCTTTCCTCTTTTTCCAGATCTAGCCAGAAGTCTTTCCATTAAGTCCTAAATGAGGATGCCATTTTAAGGCATGTTTTAATAAAGTTTACATTTTTATAGTCATGTGCCTAGATACATCTTGCACTGTAGCCAAAATAAACTAATCTTAATATAACAAACATTTATTTTAAACACCACAGACTATCTTCTTAAGATACTCCCATCAAAAGGATTTTAACAAGCAAAACAAAGACAGTCTTAGCAATATAACTTTTACAATCTGAGAGAAAATTTTTAAAAAAGAAAGCTAAAGGAAAGAATAAAGATTTCACACATAATACATCAATATAAGTATATATATAGTTATAACTTTATATAACTATAAAGTGGAAAGGGTAAGGAAGCTACTTAAATAGCAAGGGAAAAAGCTTTCTGAAATGTCTTTGAAAACATATATTTCAGTATTAAATAGCTTCTATTTTGTATTTCACTATCCTTTGTAATATAAAACTAGGTCAAGTTAAAAAAATAGAAATATTATATACCTGAGAATAATCTGCATTTGAGTGTCTCCCATTTGGATTCATATCCCCATTGCTGTCACTTTCATCAGTTTCAGTAACAGAAGTGAGATGGGTTATAGAATGAAATCCTTTTTTGAGGGTAGACTGTGGAAAGTGGCTAAATAATAAAAGAGAGCACAAACACTTTAATCTGTACATTTTCTTTCAAATGACAGTCTTCATAACTATTCTTAACAGAATTTCATCAAAATAATTTGTGCCTTCTTTATTTTGAAAGATCCCTAGGGCAGCACAGAATCCATATCTTCATATATTTCTTGTCATTACTGACTTGGCACTACACAAAAACCTATGATAGAAAGGCCTCTTAACTAACCCTCAAAAAATCAAAACCCAAGCCAGGTGAAAACTAGATGATAATGTCAGAAATTAATAAATTACTATGGCACTTAGACAAGAAAAAAATACTACTTGAATGGAGATAAGACAAAAAAAAAAAAAAGTTTTGTGTCAGAGTACTTTTCTTTTCCCTCAAAATGGGTCTCCATAGCTACCAGACTGCTAAAACACAGGATAACCAAGGAAACCTGTGCAGGCCTATTCTGGTATTAGCAAAAGTAAGCTACATTGCTGACTTCACTGGAGGCAGGAGTAAAAACTGAAGGAAATAAAAGTAACTCTTTGCTTATTAAGTGAAGGACAAGAAGGACAAGACCAAAACAATTTTGCATACATGCTAATTAGAATTAAGTGTGTAATTGTGCTATTATAGTAATAAAGAACAAATTAAAATCTAAGCATGTGTTATCGAGCCCCCTTTTTAAGGACTGAGGCAATGAAAGTTCAAGATCTTTTGCAGTAAAAGTCACAATTATCCTGCCTTTTAGCATTTCAAAATAATTTATTAGAAGAAAAGGAAGAGATTAAAAACCTTCAGTCCCAATTATGTATTTAAGTCCCTTATCTTATTTACACAGCAATATTACTTTAATGAAATGTTAATACCTGCTACATATTTTTGGCTACTACCTGTTAATTAAATCACAAAGATTAAATTAGCTAATTGTCACGGAACTTAAAACATTAAATAAACTATCCTTCCCCAAATGGGGTAAGTTGACCATGAAGCAATCCATCAAATATGAAAAAGCAATATAAAATCTGTTAAAATGTAAATATTTCAACATCTTCATTATCAATCTCTCATAGCTTTGATAGCCTGTTAATTGCTTAGAGCATCATAATGTATTTCTACTCCTACTGTTTGAAGACAAGCAATTTAAGCGCTTCTAACTAACAAAATGCGGCTGTATCAGCACAACAATTACATTTCTAGAATATTCCAAGGTCATGCCTTCCATGGACAGATGCTGCTGTTAAAAAAATTTTAAAATATCTAACTGGTTTTGTTGGAACCCAGAAGCAACTATCAGTCATCAATTACGATGATCAAAATCATCATAACCTGCTACATATGTAATTTAGTTGGTTTATTCAAAAATGTACTCAACAAAGGGTGTACACACACTAAATATACACAGTACATACCCTAAAATACATAGATCAACAATTAGCAACCTGTTGCTGGACTCAGTCTCAAGAAAAGACATATCCTCCAAAATGACATAAACCTTTTTGTGTACACTGGGTATAAGATGCATTCAATGCTTCATGACAGAAGCTCAATCAGAATAAAAGAGACAGAATTAATAATTCTAGAACTTGCCTAAATCTTCACATCATAAGCAGAAGTCTGACAGAAGTGCATTATGCAAGTGTGTCCTAGGAAAATAAACACAGCTCTGATACACTTTCTGGTAATCTTTCTTTTCATGTCAGGGAGCAAGTATTATGCCGATCATGGAATACTGACTAGGAGTCATGTATACAACAATTTCTGAAACTTCTCTAAGAAACACTATATAAAGACTTTGTTTTTCAAGGGTTTATAGGACTTCCAAAAAGTCTTTAACACAAGGCATTTTTACAAAGCTGTTTTTTGACCATGAGCTTCTTCACCTGCACTCTCAGGCTTGTCGTTACAACTATCATGAAGAGAGAATAGCCTCTTTTATTCATAAGCATTAAGTATTTCATATTGAACTTGTGATGTCCATGAAAATACTGAGTGGCTAGTCAATTATTTCCTTGTTATGTGTTAGAATTTAAAAAGACAAGTAGTTTGAGGAAAAATTTGAAATACATCAAAGAATATTCATATTTCTGGCAAAAGTAATCTAGCAAAAATTCTGGGCATCTTTGGACCCACTGGGTAGAAATTCTGGTCATATGTCTTTGCCTGACAGCACTCCCCATCCTCCAATGTCAGAAGCCCTGAGACGTGTGCATCTGCCAAGGGGACTGTGTGCACTGGGTGTGACAAGTGGGGACCCTTGTGTGCACTGCCACCCCCTGGGAAGCTTTCTCAGCAGTGAAAACATGAGCAGATTGTGGGGAAAAACAGCTAAGCCCAGGGACTCGCATCTCCAACAGAAATTGTGTTGCACTCCCAAAACAGGAGGTGTTTGTGAGCCTCAAAGACAGGAGGGTGAGCATAATTGCACATGTATGCATCTGTGTGCCTGATTAGAACTTCTTGGGATTAGCTACAGGAAGTTGCTAATCAGAAGTTTTTAGGTGTTTATAATATTATGTGAGTGTCTAGTACACAAATTTAACTGTTGTATTGCTGATATTGATCCTAAATGCATAGTTCACTGATAGCTGATTAATTACATGGCACCAATACAAGAGTGCTTTGTCCTGATGTACTTCAGACGTGATCTGAGCAGTTTTTCCCCGTGACACAAGTAAAGATCAGCCATTGCATTTTCACAGTGCACTTTCACAATGCTAATGCTGAAACTACATTATATACTTACGTGTCTGTTGGTGTTTTGATAATATTCAGTTTGTATTTAAAAAATAGGCTAGCGATCTCAACATGTTTTTCAGGTTTCTCTACCACAGGCTCTGAGGAAAAAGCAACTTGTTAAATTGTTAAATACATTCATAAAAGTATTTAATACTGTTAATGCTGAGAAATAATTTCCAATGGGGATTCATCACCCCTAAATAATTTTCCAATTATCACCCCATTCACTTGAATAAAATAGAAAAACCAGGGGTGGTTCTAGGTGATAAATAATGAAAAAATAAATGCTTTACACCCGATCCTCAGCCTGTGAAGTATTAAATTGTGCCTAACTTATGTGTAATGTTGCCCAGGGTAGCTCAAAACAACTGTGGAAGCACTTTTTGCCTTTGCCAATTTCCTTAATTTCTTATCCCAGTATAGTTTGCTAGCCTGTAACACTTTCACAGCTCAAGCTATCTCATATCATGCATCTAACTCCATTATGCAGTACAGACAAACCCTAGGAAAAAATTACTCTAAACCATTAGTTGATGCAGCAGGACTAGCCACATACTTTAAAATTTTAAAAGGTGTTCAGAAGCTTTCATGGCTCTGCATCAGACAGCTTCTGTGTTACTTTGATAACATTCCCTCTTCATTTGCTCCACTAGAGTGCTTTTTTCAACATAAATTAAGACACTTCTCAAAGCATGTAGGAGATATGGCTAAGAGAAAGTAATACAAAATTGAGTTCAATTGAAATTAAGCTAACAGATGATAAGTATGGACCTGAAATAATTAAAATGTAATTAAAAACTTATTTTGGAGTTTTTAGTAGACAAACCTTGTGGTTCAGATGTCACAACAACTTGCTTTTTCTGACGGAAAAGCTTCCAAGGAGGAAGTGGTGGTGGTTCTGGCAGTGCTACCAGAGGACTGGACCTAGTTCTAGTGATCAGGACAGGATGGCTGTGTATATGGGAAAGCCCATATTGCCTCATCTTCTCTGAAGAATCAGCCTGTGGAACATGGAAGGATAACCTGACTGGGTCAGATCGTCTTTCTCCTTATATTTGTCTCACAAACAAGAACAGCATGCACACAAAGGAATCTAACAGCTTGTATAACAAAATGAAATTAATATAGTCCACCTGACAAGACTATCCAAAAACATGCTGATTAGAATTTTATATTCAGCACAAAAAGTATACTTAGAAGCGTTTACATGTATTTTACTTTTCATAACAGATTCATCACTTTTTTAAACTTATTTATATAACCATAGCATACAAGTGAAGAGAATGAATATGTAAGAAAGCAACAGGTAGAACATTTTCTTTTAAATAATCATACTTAAAAATACTTTCTGAGGGGAAAAGTCCTTACTTCATGCTGAATTTATGAAGTGGCAGAATTCTAAAATCAATTGGTCTTTTAGATAGCTTATAAAAACTCCATAATGTATTCCTTTGAAGCAATACATCATTAAAGCTAAGTTTATTTGATGGCTCATTTGTAAAACAGATTAAAGACACTTCAGCTGACCTGTATACCAAAGCCCTTAGGAACAGACTTAAGAGCAATTTTAGATGCGGACATTGAGTGGTGCTCTTCCCACTCAAATAATAATGGTCCAATACTTAACACAACTAAAGTTCTGTTACAAGATTTGTACATCATTTAAGTTTTAAAAGCACACTTTCTTTTGCATCCTAAATAAATCACCAATAGCTTATTTCTTTAACATACTCATCGCAAGTCTCTGATTACTTTGACTAATTTTAAAATGTTCCTTAGGTTCTGTATTTATGAACTCTGTAGAGAAGAATGTTGTTGTGGTTGTCAGTTATTTCAAGAGTGGGGAACGAATTAAATTAAAAATGCCAGTTGAAACTTCCAAGATTAGAAAGGATTTTGAAGATATCCAGTTAGGTGTCATAAAGGAGAACTTAGCTGTTGAGTACACTACACACTTGTAAGACTCAATTAATGATTTTTTTTCATTTTATTTGAATAAACTGAGACAAGTTCAAGCCACAACAATTCAAGGAAATCCATACAAGAAAGCAAAGCTAAAAGGGGTACTACCAAAATTCAGGAGGGCAATTCTGGCACAACTGCAGTCAATGACGAAATTTTCTCCAAGTTTAGGGAGCAACTCTTATCCCAGTGAATCCATTTTCTATACTTTATTTCAATCAGTGTAGTTTGTCTCAGCCCTTGAATACAGATTGAAAAGGGGGGGCGTTTATCCATAAGAAATCCTCTACACTTCTATATTTAACTTCTGTCAACTTCCATTTTTTTATCAAGTCTTTAGTAAAATACTAGTTTAGACATATAGATTCATCTGTCTCATCCTATTTAATCTGTCATGCCTCTTTTTCAGTAATCTCTATATCCCAATAGACAATATATATTCCAATAGCCAAGTTTGAGACTCAGGGTGTTAAGTGGCAGGAAAGATATAAGCCCATGTCCCTACTTCCACTTTGGTTTTCAATGACTAGCATTATTTACTATTACCAAAGAGACAATATTGACTGAGACCTTAAATTAAAATAAATTAAAACAATGTCACAAATAACAAGTTAATCTTCAAAATTGCATAAAATACACAGCACAATTTAAAAAAAGAAAATAGTGCAAGAATTAAGTGCACTAAAGCATGACACCTGCAAACCATTTCTGGAAATTTCTTTACTCTATGAAGCTCACCAGTTTCCTGAGAAGGCAGCTTAAAATGTAATGATCTAATTATGAGAGATATGATTTAAATGTACAAAAAAAGGAAACCTAATTAACAATCAACTCAAGGAAGCTTGCTCTGGCATTATAAAAAGCTTTCTGAGGAATGTGAGTGACTAAGTGGAAAATTAAGTGGTGTTTTTACCCCAGCTGTAATACAGTTACAATTTCTCAAGCTGCTTTCACCAGTTGCACTAATGATAGAAATTGGTATAAACATGCTACTTCTTATATAACAACAAAGAACATACTGGAAAATGTATATCAGGGAGTCCTAACTGTAGTCTTCAAAAATTTAAAATTAATGTTTTTCATGTAGCCCTTAAAATAATTAGACTTTCCATTCAGAAGTATCTCATCATGATACATTTTCTAGTCCATATCTAGTCTCTCCCAGGAGACTTCAGCTGCTGGCATCCTGAGGAAAGTGGAGGAAAACCGAGTAAAATCAGCAGGCCTTGGCAGGAAAATGCATGTTCAGAATACAGAAGTACCAAATATAAATTTAACTGGTAGTCATCATCTAGCGGCTGTTTCACTGAGCTAATTGTATTATTTTTTGTTACAACATTGATGCAACATAATGAAACACTCTGATAACATAATAAGCAACGCTTTCCCGTCCTGACAGCACAGAATCTTACCATTCGTGTTAATAAAAAAATATCCTCTTCAAACAAATGCAGCGGTGTACAGCCAGCGTACACGACCATTTCTGGCTGGGCTGGTGTGAGCGATTCTACACAGAAAACGTCAAAATACTTTAGAACAAGGAAAACAGTAAAAAAGCGTAGCTGTACCTCACACTAAATTATTGTGCTTTCTCTGCCTTATTTTTATTACTATTTTCTTTGTCTGACTGTTATTTTATTCAAAAGAAGACCTCAGTGTACTGCACTTTGAAATGAAGCCATGGATGGGAAAAACCCATTTAAATCAACAGCATTTGCATGTTTTACTTATGTTACATAAATGAGTAAAAGAAATTAGAATTTAAAAATATGACACATCAGAGGTAGCTTTTAACATTGTTTCCTTGTTTTACCTCAAATTTTAGATACTAGCATAAAGAAAACAATAGACATAATCTGTGTAGATGAAGTAAAAACATCCCAATTGGTCAGTACTAGTTAAACGCTTCTCACCACTGAAGGTAAAATTTGATCTTGCCAACAAAAGGATCCAAAGCCAGAGCTCTGGCCACTGCTGCCAAGGGATATGGAGACTGAGATAAGTAATGTGAGAAACACAGTGCCTGTAAAACAGGGTTACTGCTCTCATTTCTGTCAAGCAGATGAAAAAATAGAGGTAATGATGGCTGCCTCAGAAATTATGAAGCTCTTATCGCACTTACCTTATAGAAGCTTGTTTTGCCTATAATTCTGCTATAGACAAGGAATAGGAACAGGGGCACATTCACTTTGTTAACCCTAGAAATTTGTTGTACTAGGCAACCATATTATCATCTCCCACCCTTATCTGTGAAAGAAGCCATTGCTAATTCCTGAACGATGAAGAGAAGCCAAGGATGTCTGACAGTCAGTTCATTCAAGCTGAAAGGAAATTAAAAGTCTAAAACATTATAATTGAAATATATGTCTCTGGTTTTACCAAACAGACATGTCAAAAAGAAAGGTACCTATTTCTCTCTACTTTTCCTTAGTCATCTCAGAAAACTTGGAGACAATATTTCAGTTTTTCATCAGAATGCTTTTTTATGAAAAACTGATTCACAGAAAGAGTTGTTAATCATTGAAACAGCCTGCCCAAGGAAGTGGTTGAGCCATCATTCCAGGAGGCATTTAAAAGATGTGTACCTGTGGCACTTAGGAACATGGTTTAGCACTGGGCTTGGCAGTACAGGTTAACAGCTGGATTCAATGAACTTGGAGATCTTTTTGACCACAAATGATTCTATGATTCTATCCCCATCTAACACTCCAGTAAAATTATCTGTGTCTGTCATTGATCCCTTCAGCTTCACCTCAAATATAGGATAATTGCTTCCTATGTTTAGTAAATATTCAACTGGAAGTTGCACTAAGAATAGGTATTTTCTGTGAAATGAAATAAAACAAAGCTATCTGCATATAAACAGACAAATGTCTGAAAAATATTATTTATCAGGCCTAAAATATATTTATTTAGAGGATATGCAACATTTTATTTTCAAAGTACAATATCTTTGCACTTGAAATATTCTTCCAGGAATTAAATTACCCAATTAAGTATAAGCTAAAGGCAAGTAAGAGTACTTTCCAATGGATTCTTAGTTTTTCTCACCGCATGCTTGTGATTCCCACGTTAAACACAGTTGTTGTATTAGTTGCGGGTTTCAACTTATTCAAAAGCAAGGCTATAATTAACTTTAATCTCAGTCCTTACCAATATATCTGATCTATTACAAACACAGCAATATTAGCTACGACGTCCTGCGTGTTACAGAACACTATGTGCCACAAGGCATACTGATCTCATTGCATGTGAGAAGTATTTCTCAACTAAAAGTATTTAATCAAATACCAGGTGGAATGTAAAGCTGTCATACTCAGTCCAGATGGGTTGTGAAATAAAATGTCTGCAGGGCAGGCAATAAACAGCAATGAACAAATTATTAGAGCATGCAAATGATTAACCAGGCACACTGTATCCACTTTAATAAAACTATAACAATACTAGTACATTATGCCAGTAGCTTTAAAAATTACATATTGTTTGATCTTTATTCTGTACAAAAACTGAGGATGATGTATGGAAATTATTTGGCACCAATTGTAATGATGATTAGTGTGGATTCAGCACTTGGTGAAACTGGTTAAAGCTGCTAGCCTTGATAAAATTGCATTATTAGATGAAAAATGTTATCATATACAGTACAACAAAACAGATTCAGCAAAGCCTATTATTTCTATCCATCAGTGTGGATATAAGAATTCTACAGTGCTTTGTTAAAAAATTCTGAATCTATGTAGCTACTTATGTTTCACACTTGCAGATTTGCAAATTCATTTACAGACAATGAATACTAAACAACCCGAACAAATGCTTCAGTCCCTTTGAGAAGGGAAAATAAGATTTTTAATTGATCCATATAAAATACATATCCAACCACTTCAAAAGAAAGGCCAGGAATAAAAATTGTTGGTTTTAATAGATCTTAGCTGTTTTTGTTTATCATATGTTTTGCATATGACTTGCAAAGAATTTTCTCACTCATTCACTAATGTTTCTTTTAGATATTTGTCCATCAAACAAGAGATGATGGTGTAGTTTAACTTTCCAAGGAGTAACGATGCCAGATGAAGACCACAAAGATGATCTGAGGGCTGGAGAACCTCTCCTATGAAGAAGGGCTGAAAAAGTTTGTGTTGTTCAGCCTGGATTAGAGAAGGCTCCAGGGAGATCTTAGAGTAGCCTTCCAGTATTTAAAGAGAAGCTTACAAGAAAGATGAAGAGAGATTCTTCAGGCCATGGAGTGATAGAACAAAGGGCAATTATTTTAACTGACCCTTCTTTCAGAAGGCTGGCTTAGATGTAAAAAGAAAATTCTTTACTGTGAGGATGTTGAAGCACCAGAATAGATTGCTCAGAGAAGCTGTGGATGCCCCATCCCTGGATGTGCTCTAGGCCAGGTTGCATGGGGGGAGGGCTGTGAGAAATCTGGCCTAGTGGAAGATGGAAGATGGGGTTGGAACTAGATGCTCTTTAATGCCCCATCCAACCCAAACCGTCCTATGAAAACACATCAGCTGGTTTTCAACATCCTGATTATCAGGTGTGCAGCTCAGACGTTAACTTCTGCTGCTGTGATAGGCATGGAATAGCTTTGCATATTGGAAACTATTTTTCAGTTTTCAGAAAAATAACTTGTGTGCTCTTCAGAATTGACATAAGTATTGCAAAATGATGATATGCATTTGAAAAACCAAAACATTAGGCTTGAATCCATCTTATAAATGAAAACTCTTGAATAGGTAAAAGAAAAAATAGAAGAATGTTACAGTTATGTGACGTTTATCTCATTGACTCTGATGATTACAGGTCTACTTGTTTAATTTCAAAAACTTAAGTATGATAATAATCTCAACACTTCTGTGACATAGAAAATATCTTTAATTACAGGATTTGTATCAAGGCACAATGAGATTATCAAAATACATCGTTGATTTTTAGAACAAACTCCCAAATGCCTAGCTAGTACCCTTTCAAACGGAATAATGTACCCTTTCCTGCAGTTCAGAAATTACTGAAAAAAACTCAGTAGTTTGGAAACCTAAATAAAAGCAAAGCGGTGATTCTTTGTAGGAACAAGGCAACTGAGTACCTTGTTGCATATATAGGTAAAACATTACAAACAGAAGACCTTGTAAAATCACGGCTCAGGCCTGCTACTTTGGCTAAGTAGAAAAGGACTGTGGGAAAGTGACTCAGCTGAATTAGATGTAGAAAAATAAGTTACATAACCATCATTTGTTCACATTGTGGTGTATGGTGGTTGGTTGAATGTTTGTTATGATTTAAAAGTATGTAACTGATAAAGGCCTGACTGCTTAAAAAGGCCTGCTTTTTACAATAAAGCAGCTCTTCTTTGCACCTGCCTGGGGGACCCTGCATCACTTTGGACCCTCACCTCACAGTACTTCATCTCATGTCATATCATTTCATTGTAAAAGCTGCTCATAAAACAAGGGGATACACTAAGTATGAAAGGTTTGTCACCAGAAGAAAAAGCTGCTGAGTGGAAAATGCACAATGGGTGAGCAGGAACTTATTGTCTGCCAAAACTTCTCGAAGACTGTCTGACTGATAAGTCAAAGGATCAAAGAGTTGGTTGCTCTCAGGAAGAGTTCAGACGGATCATGTCAAGGGCTTGTTATTCAGCTGGATCCACACAACTGGATGAATAGGGAAACAAGTTCAGTCCTCATTCTCTGTCCCTTCCCACTGTGAGGAGTGAGCAGATGGATGGGTGGCAGCTTAGCTGCCAGACAGCATCAACTCACCACAACATTATAGCCCACACAAAATTAAAACCCTGCAAGAGAAATCTCCAAGTATTTAGAAGTAACTGGTACTTCAATGTGTCATGAATAGCAAGGTCATGAATATACAATGCAATGAATACATGCGGTTTTGCCATTTTAAAAGTCAAATATAAATAATATTTGGAGTAGTTAAATATCTCTTTAGAAATAGTCCATATTTATCTCAAAGAAGAAAAATTTCCCTGAAGTCAACAGTCAACAGGTAGAGGAAAAGCTTCAGCAGCAGGGAATAAAAGCACTTTTATCATGCTAGGAAAGAAACACTTTTCAAATCACTTATAATTAAAAAAAAAAAAAAAAAAAAAAAAAAACATTGCTGCCTTAAATAAAGTCACTGTTACAAAATTCCACCAGAACAGTTCAGGAACTTTTTACAACTACTGCCTCAGGAGTCTGACTTTGAATCAAGACCTAGTGTCAGATGTTATTTTAAGCACAACAATGGTTCTACTGTTCTAGGCCACTCTGCAGACCGTGTGTCTCATAAAGCCTGCAGGATTTCGCTCTACTGACTACATTTTCACAACAAAAATGCATCATAATTCAGTGTTATTTCAAACACACCAATTCCTTTTTTTCCCCTTGCAGTCTAATAATCATAAATTTGCTCTGTTAGTATAGAGATACCTACCTCTTACTCTCCTCCAGAAGTATTTTGTAGTTCAAACTTAGGATAAAAAAGTTCTCTGATCAGTGAACTTGAGCCCTGAATTAATAATATTTCTAAATAATTGCTTCACAGGACACTATTTGCTTTTCAGAAAAAAGCATAAACTGCGCTCTAAGTGGCAGAATAAAGATCTAAATATCATGTAATTTTTCATATGAAAGCACTGCCTCTTTCTTTTTAATGCTCTTTAACTAGTTTTTCACAATTTCTAGAATATCTTGGATCCTTTTGCTTCCTTTTCTCCATGACATGCTTGAGTACTAGTTAGTCACATTACTTATATTCACATGAAACACCCCATTTCCTATTCCACACCTACTACACTGAAGCAAACTACATTCCTGCAATGTATTTTAAAATTTACTGCTGTTTAACTCATTTAGTGGTATGTAAGGTAGGAATTGAAATAAATATATTTTCTGGTGACAAACCACAATCTTGGTTTGCTGTAGTTTAAAATTATTTAAAACACTAATTTTAATCAGGATTTAAAGCAAGAAGCAGGGATACCATTTATGTAGTAAATTTCATTTTTACTTTGAAGTCATTTCCCTTAGGAAATAACCTACCTATTCTACCTATTCTCACCTACTGATTTGAAACTGCAAATTATTCCAGTTAATAACTGGGTTTTGCTGCTAGCCATGTGGAAATGCCACATGTATCCAAACAAATGCAAAGCTCAGAGCATATGAGCTTTTTGTGCATTTGTGAAGATCTATAGTTTATGCTAGTAAATTTGAAATATCTTAGTTGATTGTTCAGCTGTCTGATCAGTATTTGTGGTTTGTTTAAAATGTATTTTCTTGAGGTTTTTTTTGATATGAACTATAAATGCACAAAGCAAGAATTTACTTAACTTTTATGCTCTTATGAATATATCAATACAGGAATTAAATTCATGATTATGTATTTCTTGGACAAAGATAAAAAAAGTAAGATTTACATCTTGGAGTGAATTCTAACAAATATTTCTGCCCCCCCCGGTTCTCCCACCCTTTGACAAAGAAATTGCTTTTTCCAATTGCAATTTTGTGTATAAAATGGATATGGAAAAAGCAAATTATGAAAGAGGAAGGATTGCTCTTTTTTAAACACAGAACAACTATAAGACAGTTTGCCACTAAAACAAAGTACTGCAATATACTATTCTTAATCTATGTTGCAGATTAGGTTAGAATTATTTCAATGTGTAATGTGAGCTATAAGTAACTACAATTTAAACAAAATTTAAAAAGTAAATATAACCTCCCCCCAGTTAAGTTCAAAATCAAATCAAAGCAAAGCCTTTTGCTTTACATATAACTCCTGTCTGTATTTTTAGCTTTGAAACAATAGGACTTACTTTCTGTTAAGTCCTGAAGACCTTGGGCTTTTGCCAACTTTTCTGGAGACTGAAGTGCTACCTTGCTTTTTTCTTTCTCTCCTCCTTTTTTTTTCTTTCCTACTTTTTTCTGCTCTGCTTTTTCTATTAAGCAAAATAAAGATTAATTTTTTTTCTCAGATGAAAACTTTCAGTCATCAAAAGTCATAAAGTGCAAATGCTTTAATAAAATTTTAGATAAATTTTGAAAAACAATCAACCACACACTCTCTGAAGTCAAGAGCTGAGGTACAATAAAAAATTAATGTAACTTAATTAAAATAAATAAAAATAAAAAGTAGTCCATAAGATGTAAATGAAGATTTACTGTGAAGGAGCCAGGAAGGCTTCAGTCCCACCTTTTAGTTATTGTACAACTTTTATGTCCTTACTACAATGTAAGAAATTATTGTATTGGCACTGTGCCAAATATTTTCTTCATGTCCGTGCTCTCATGCATCACTAATTACAAAACAAAATTCACATAGACAATGCATAAATTCCCAATGGACATGGAAGTAGAAAGTCTCCCACAGTCCAAACACTCCTTGAAGCCTTAGAACTTGGACTACAGAAAAAGACTTCTTAAATGGGAAAAAAAAACCCAATCATAGAATCATGGAATGGCTTGGGCTGGAAAGGACTTTAAAGATCATCTAGCTCCAACCCCCCACTGTAGACAGGGACACCTTCCATTATAGCAGGCTGCTCAAGTCCCATCCTAGCCTTGATCACTTCCAGGGATTGGGCAAACAGAACTTCATTGGGGATCCTGTGTAAGGAGCTCACTATCCTCGGAAAGAATTTCCTTCTAATATTCAACCTATACCTGCCCTCTGTGAGTTTAAAGCCATTCACCTTTGTTCTCACTACATGCCCTTGTAAAAGCCTCCAGCTCTCTGGCAGCCCCCCTTTTTAGGTACAGGAAAGTGCTCTAAGGTCTCCCTGAAGCCTTCTCTTCTCTAGGCTGAACAATCCCAGCTCTCTGACTGCCTTCATAGGAGAGGTTCTCCAGATCTGCAGTCATCTTAGTGGCCCTCCTCTGGACTTGTTCCAACAGGTCCATGTCTTTCTTGTGCTGGGACCCCCAGAGCTGAATGCTGCACTCCAGGTTGGGGTCTCACAAGAGCAGAGTAGAGCGGGAGACTCACCTTCTTCATTCTGCTGGCCACACTGCCGTGGATGCAGCCTAGGATACAATTTGCCTTTCTGGGCTGTGAACACACACTGTTGGCTCATGTACTGCCTCTCATCCACCAGATCCCCCATGTCCTTCTCCACAGGGGTCTTCTCAGTTCTTCTTCCAGTCTATACTCATGCCTCAGATTTTCTCAATCCAAGTACAACACCTTGCACTTGGACTTTCTGAACCTCATTAGATTCTCATGGGTCCAGTCCTCAAATTTGTCCAAGTCCCTTTGGATGGCATTCCTTCCTTCCTTTGTGCCGACTGCACAACACAGCTTCACAGAATCACTGAATGGTTCGGATTGAAAGGGACCATGGTGGGTCATCTGGTCTGACCTCCCTGCTCCACCAGGGTCATACTAGAACACATGGCACAGGATTGCATCCAGAGAGTTCTTGAATATCTCCAGTTTAAGGCCATTCCCAGTGAGGGAGCATCTACAACCTCTTTAGGCAATGTGTTCCACTGCTTGATCACTCACACGGTAAAGAAGTGCTTCCTCATGTTCAGGTGGAGCTTCCTGTGCACCAGTTTCTGCCCATTACCTCTTTTCCTACTGCTCAGCACGACAGAACAGAGTCTGTTTTCACCTTCTTGGAACCCACCTTTTAGGTACTTATACACATTGATGATATCTCCTCTCAGCTGTCTCTTCTCAAAGCTGAACAGGCCCAGCTTCCTCAGCCTTTCCTCATAAGAGATGCTCCAGTCTCCCAATCATCTTCATTGCCCTTTCTGCTGGATTTACCCAGGAGCTCCACATCTCTAATGTGCTGAAGAGCCCAGGACTGGATACAGCATTTCAAATAAGAAGTGAGTAAACAGGCAGGATCAGCTCCCTTGACCTGATGGCAATGCTTTTCCTAATATATCCCAGGACATCATTGGCCTTCTTGACTCCAAGGCACACTGCTGACTCAGGGACAGCTTGTTGTCCACCAGGACCCCCAGGTCCTTATCTCTCATGGTGACATGGATGGATTTGTGTCATCCAAACATTAATCCCAAACATGAACAGAACATCTGAACAAAGCTTTTAGCCTCAGAGTTGGAGATTACAGAGCTGTATCATGACCCAGTGGTTCCCAGATTCTTAGTTATTTCAGTTGCTAATAGAATTTTTAAGTCTTAGGCAGGATTAAATTTATTTAGTTTTCTGGGGAAAAAATTACAGCACCCTGTTGAATGAACAACAATGCTGTTCCCAGTGACATGTCCATTCTAAACTCTGAAATATTTCCCACACTGATGGCTGGGTCAAAATGATAGCAAGATTTCCTTAGAAGACAGAATACCACCTCAGACAGGTAATTTCCAAGACTTATATAACTTTTGACATTGGGACATAGTATTTGGGATTCAAGGCGAGGAAGTCAAAGATTTTTCCAAAAATCTAGGAAGAAATAGAAATTTTAGCATATGATCTGTACTCTCCAAAGGCATGAGAAGTGTTATGAAATTGCATCCATGCCTTCAAGTTAAAAACAGAAACTAAAAAAACCAGTCTCATATAAAAACAATGAAGAATAATAATACTGGAACAAACAAGTTTCTAAATCTAAGTTTTTTCATTTAAATGTAAACAGAATTAGCAGCTCTTGAAGAAAATTTTTGTCGATACCTAGTAGCATAAAATAAAAACTGCAATAAATAAAAATGCAGATAGATAGACATTAGAACATATTTGTCATAACTCTGTATGTAATCACACTTTACATGTCATTATGAAATGTATAATTAATTGATGGGCAGAGCAGTGTTGCCTTTGGAGAAACTGTAACCTCTCTGATTGGTATCACTCTGCAACGAACCAGACTTTGGAGAAATGGCTGTGACATGAAGCTGAAAAAAATCTCTGCCAGAAAGTGATCTATTTTTATAAAATAACAGACTAGTACTGCTTCTAATGAAATCTATAGTTAAAACAAAAGTATTTTGAATTTACATCATTGCAACATACTCAGTGAAACAACAAACCCACAATGTTGTATGTGGCAATATATGCAAAATATACTTATTTAAAACAGATTATGTTAACCTTATTTATGGTTGGCCTACAAAGATTAGACTATGTAAAATTACAGACCTTTGCTAATTCTATTGGCTGTCTCTGATTTCTCAGTTACATCTGATGGCTTACCCATACATGAAACTCGACTTTTTAATTCTGACTCTCTGGTCTCTTCAGGTTTTGTGCCATCCTCGGTAATCTCAGGTTCTGGAGCCTTCTTCTCTGGCAACTTGAATTCTGGAACAATCTCTTTCAAAAAGCCCCAAACTTTGTCCAAGTATTCAGGCCTTTAAGAGAAAACACAAATGTGTATGTCAACAGTAAGGATGTTTCCAATAAGAGGTCAATGTGTGATCTTCATTAAGATAGCACTATATCACAACTGACAATCCAACTCTAAAAAATGCTATTGGATTATTTTAGTAGATAGAACACACTCTGTATCAGAAATATTTGTTGAGACAGTTTATGGAAAGACCCATAAAAAAAGATTGTGGGTAGAGAAGCATGCAAATAAAGCATCCTTTCTCAAGATTTTTAGCACATACAAGTTGTGGCAGAGAAACTTGCAGATCACTTTACAACTACACCATATAATACTGTGATTCTAGGTCTGTATATTAAAAAGCTTCTCAAAGGTATTTCCAAACTGGAAAGTTTTTGATATAACATAACAGTTGCAGTCATGTTGGTTTTCCACAGAAACTCAGTGATTCCAGAAATAATCTCAAACAGGGTCATGAATGGGTTTCATGCAATCTAACTGCATTCAACTTTTTTAAACAGTAAAATAAGTGATTGTAAAATGAGCTAAAGTCATCTTATACTACTATTCCAAAGACATTTTCATATTCCGTGATATAATGTATTTGTAAAAAGTGAATACTGTTTTTGCTGTTGAAGTTGTGAAACTAACTATAGAAAGAAATAAAATTTAGGGCTACTTAGATTTTTAAGTCCATGAACGACATACACACTACTGTAGGACACAAATATACCAAAAACCTAAATTGCAAGCATAGCTTGAGACATTAAAATTACTAAAAAATGGAATAAAATATTCTTTGACTGAAATTATTTGATAGTGAAATATAGTTATAAATAAAAAATTATATCTAAGCATATTATACATAAACCATAACTATTTGTTTCTATATATTAATTTGAATATATATATATCAAAAGGCAGAATGGTGATATTCAAAAGAAAAAGTCTAAATATTCCGTATCAGTTTTCAGATAATTCTTTTAGTAAAAAGAATGTCAAGCTGAAAAGTCAGAATGTGTTTCTTTAAAAACAGAAAATGAACATAAACCACATAAGAAATGAGAAAAAATGTTATTGTAGGTAGGAAACACTATTTTTGGTTGAAACTAAAAGTCTGCCAACTGTTACAATTTAAAGGGTGGAAACACCATCCCAGCTGACATTGATTACTTCCAAATTCATGACATATACTTTCTATGGTATATTCAGATATTAAATTATTATTATCAGCAGACATTTTTAAACTAAAGGTATACTAAAGGAAACATAGATTTATTTAACCTTGTTTTCATCACACTGTTTAATATTAGTTAAATTAATTTTATAAAGAATAGGCATCAGCATGATAAATAGCTTTACAAGAAACTGTATGACTTACAAAGGAAAACACAATAAAATTGCATTTCTCAAAGGTACATTTCCCAAATGCCTGGATTATAAACCATTTACTTTCCAAAACGGATGGAGAAGGACTTTTAGGGCTCGGCTTTATTTTTTCATAATGCCTTATAGAATTAATTATTCAACAACTAACACATCAATTGTTTAACAGAAGAACTTACTGGAGAGGAATAACTTCTGGTATCCATCCAGTCAGTGTTTGTAGAACTGTAAATTCCTCCATCTCTCTTTTTCCAGTTTCATGTATACTATAAGACAAAAGCAGACATTTTATAATTATAATGTAACCATCTACAGTAAACTCTGTAGTCTACATTGCTGTCTGTAGGAATAAGACCATACACAGAATAGTTTAATGAAGTCAAGTCATTACTTGCAATTTTAGGAGTTTTCCAAACCACTGCTGACTACTCCCCTACAAAGTCAAATGCCTTTGCATCAAGTCCATTATTTAGTGTTCCCTCTGGTACAATGACATTTTTTTCAACTTTGTTAGCAAGCATACCATGTATACTTGCACACAGTTGCAGAGTTGGAGATGTAGGTTTGAAATCCCTTGTACTAAAACAGGGTTATGATTCTACAACTTCCATTTCCTTAGCAGCTTCTCTAACTCCCAGGTTATTCTCAACAAGTTGGTTCTACTTCCATTCTAGCAAAGTTCACTCTTTCAAACTGACACTGCTACTCTCTGAAGAGGTTTCCTGAGACCAAGGCCAAAGATGCCAGCACTTGTATGGCTAACCATTTTGCTCTGGAGAAATGCAGTATTTGAATCACATTCCTGCAAACAGAGTTTGCTAACAGGCAGCTCTAGGCAACTCCTTAGCCTGTGTAAACATACTTTAGATATTCTTCTGACAAACATAACTTGATATGCTGAGAACAGAGAATCTTCACTACCCAGATGTGTGTTTTGAATTATTTTCTCGAGCTTATTCATTTAAACTCTTGGTGTTCATTGCTCATTCCATAGGAATCTGTAGCCATAATTGTCAATCACTGCATCATAAGCCACCTTCTACTTTTCCAGTCAGTTCTAGGGAAGTAGATCACTTCCCTATATCATAAAAAAGCGCAACTGTAGCAAAGGCATCAAAAGCAGCTCACAAAATTCTACTTTCAATATTGGTTGAGTATTGTATTGTATTTCAAATGAGTATTGTATTGTATTATTTGTATATTGAATATTCTATTGTATTTCAATACTGGTCAATGCTGACAATAACAATTTCATTAAGAGTTCACAGGTACTTCTGTTTGGCAGAAAGCCACATGTGAAATTTTCAGGAATAATGTCAAACAAATGAAGCAAATAATGAGAGTACTTTTTCTTTGTAAGTTTTCTGTGAATAAATTTACAAACACGTCTAAAAAGGAAACCCTGCACATCCTGTAGCTATAGAGGATTTTGTTTTACTGATTTACAGCGTCAGTTTTTGGAAGTGTATAATTGTCACTATGAAAAATTACTAAAATATATTTCCTATGCATACTAAATCAACTTTTTGCTATTACCACATGACTTCACAAAACAAAACAAAAGTGAAATGACAAAACATACCTTGTATTTGCTAACTTAATGATCGCTTTGGACAGCAACATTGGCCAAAGTTCATTTTGGCAAGTTGTAGCTGGTAATAACAAATTCTCCTCTTCATTGAAAGGCATAGTGTCATCCACAATGATCTTTCTCCAACACCCCTGTGACAGGGGAAGGGGAGGAAAGCAGAAAGAAGAAAAATTAGTTTGTGGGCTGACAAGTGAAGAGTATGTAAAAGAACTTTAAATGCTTCCCCAAGAACCCAATGCTACCATAAGTTGATTTATATCACAGATGGCTTTAAAAGAGGTTCTCAATATATGAGAAGCATGGACACAGCATTCACAGCATTTTATTACTGCTCTGATTTATTTGTTTCAGAGATTAATCTAATTGCCGATATTTCCAAATATATTTAATCTCATATGTGTAGCACATCATGGGCACGCATTCATTGCTATTTCTTCAGCTGCCATGACAGATGCCTGAGAAACGGTAATGATTTCAAAAAGGCTTAACTAAGATAGCAGCTTTTTAAATGCCTCTTTAGGTCTCAGTCTGGAAAATGCTTGTGATGTAAGAAATCTCCCTTGCTTCCCAAAAACTACCTGGGGATGTTGACTGCAGTTAAGTCTCCTATTAAGCATTGCAATAGTATCTTATAAAACACTATACTAAACAACACAAAATATAAAATGTAAAAAAAAAAATAAAAAAAGAAATATATATAAATTCTGTGTTTCCAGAATAAGAAACAAAAAGGTAAGACAAAGTACTGTACTGATATCTCCAATACCAGACACCTCAGTAAACTGAGCTTGGATTCCGCAAAATAACCTTGTCAACCATTCTCCAAATAAAAGTCTCTGTCTCCTAGTGATGAAGATATAATAGAAAATAAGTGGGCCAATAGCAAGTACTTCTGTTAATTCACCCACAAAATGATGAAGAATGACCAAATAACTAGTGTTCACTTTGTGTTATTAGAGATAATATGCAAAATTATTGTTCTCTGCTTCTAACTAAACTATGGGTTCAAGCTGATATATCAGCTGATTAATTCCATGAATTTTATAGGTCTAAGGAGAAAACAAATTTAGGCCAGACGGCAAAGATATTCAAAAAGCATAAAAGAATCTAATATCTTTTAGGATACGAATTATTTTGTGACAACCCAAAAAAAAATATTTAAACTTCCCTAGTTTGAAAAGGACCTAGCTAGTGATATGATCACATATTCACCTCCTCTTCCATACTTGGTGAAGTTTACTATGGAAAGCAGTTCAAGTTGATAAGTAAAGGAAAAGAAATCAAAGAAATTTTTTTTAAAGTGGGGCAGGTCTACAGATGGAAAAAAGTGAGAAAAAAATAACTACAGAAACAAATTCAACAAACCTCAGGAATGCAAAGTGAAAGTAGAATGTGGAGTAGAATTTATATATTGTGCCAATTATGTGAAAAAAATTATTATCCAGAGGTTTGGTGACATGCACAATAATGCCTTCAGGACTCAGTGCAGAATATTAGTGAAATCAGTTCATTATTCTTCCACCATTTGCCCTCTTTTTCATTTAATTTCATATTTTTTCCTACGAAATCTCTATCTCCTCTATCTCTTCCAATATTTTTTTCTTTTTTGTAGATTTTCTTTAAACTTCCAACATGTGAGCCTCTTTTTTTCCTGTTTTTCTTTCTGTAAAATACAGCTGTATACCCAGAGGAAAAAAACGGAATAAACACAGTCCAAAACAACAACAAAAAAAAACCAAATAAGTGTGACAAAAATGACAAAGAAAATGAAGCACGTTAGTAACTCTTGGATATGCTTTAAAATATAGTCTTTTACCACATGACTACATAATATCTGTAGTATTAAATTCACACACATAATAATGTCCTCTGCTGAGGAACTTGGACAACAAAATTCATGCCTTCTCAAACACCTGCAATTCAGTTGTATAAGAATATAAGTTATTCCACATATGGAGGCAGTAGTAAGGGATGAAGAAAGTACAGGCATGTAAAACAGATAAGTGTTCCCCCTTACAGGGAAGGTCACTTTCAAGTTTTTGTTTCCAACTGACTGTTTCAAAAATATTTTCAACTTTGGGCAACTGGAATTTAACAGGGTTAGTTATAGGTCTTAGCATACTGTGACATTTTCTGTTTCCAAAAGAACAGATATAACTGAAATAACTCCAACAACCAATAACTTTTAGATGTCAGTTCTTCTATATGTCATTATTTCTTTATTAAAATGAGGCTCAATACACAATTAAGCATTCCCTATTGACTGACAAATATGTTAAGAAGTTATTGCCTGTTATCTTTAGAAATTCTTGGAATGCTTTAGTTTTACCAGTACATCTTCAGAAAATAGTCTACACTGGATACACTGGAAGTATCTAACTATCTTTAAATACACTTGGATACAAATAGCTCTGTAAAGTCAGCCAATTGAATCACTTAAAAGAAATTTTTAGGCTAATACACCAGAGGTGTGTGCCACATGTCTGACTCTACTATGCATTTGCATCAAACCTACAAAACTACAAAAATATTGCCTTTCCAAGTAATAACGCTTCTATCAAACCACAAGTTGTACAAAAACCACATTACTTGTAAAAGGCATTTTAATTAATAAGCATCAACAATTTGTCAGTTTTTCTACTCCTAAAAATCTGTTATTTTCAATAATATGAAAAAAAATCTTTTCAAATTATTCAAATTTAAATTATATTTTTCAATATATATAATTGAATAATACAATATTTATTAAAATTATTTTTCCAATAATATGAAAATATATATTTTATTGAAAAAATAAAATTATGTCCATTAACCATTACAATTTGCCATGATAGCTGCATCCTATTTTTATATTGTTGGAGGAAACAACTCACCATCCAATAAAGTTTCAAAACATATTTTCCAAATTTATTGTACAGTGGTACGTGTTCGTTGGTAGCTTTACATAAGGAATAAATGTGTTCCCAAGGTTTCCAAACAAGTGTGGGTGTTTCACTATTTAAGGAATTTTCATTATATATCCTCCAGACAGCATGGATTTCACTTACAATCCATCTCATCAGCTAAAACAAGAAAAAAATATAAAAAAAAATTATTTTCCAGTAATATATTTTTGAATAAAAAAAGTCATGTTATAATGATCAAAGAATAAAACAGATCCTGTTGTAAATAAAAAAGTGATATAAAAATATAGCTATGGTTTAATGGAACAATTAATTTCACTGTTACAACTTCTCTTAAATTCATTACAATACCTATCTACAATAACACAAGACTTCATGAAACTAAGTAAAGGCACAGTATAAATAAAGATATTCATCATTTAACAAAGACACGTGAAGAAATACAATCTTAAATTATGTTACAGGACTCGTGAGTTGTTACAGGACTATTAAAAGCCAGCTGCTAAAAATCAGTATTGCCTTCAATTGTTCATACTCAGTAAAAGAAATCCTAAATTATTAAACATGTTTAATAATTAAGACTTAAAATAACAGCTTTAACTAATCATGCTTTACGCATGCATTTTTAAAATATGCATATTTCTGATGTATGCCATGCTTTCACAAGTATTACCAAACTGTTACAATTCTATATGTAAACTGGAATGAATAAAAGCTTTTACTACAAGAAACTTGCCCTAAAATTAATTAGTGCTTCTATGGGCACTCCAAGAAACACGTCCTAAAACAAACTGGTGGTTTTGCAGACTTCGAAATTTATATGACCTGTCTTCTGGTATTTTGTCCCTTGTATCACTGGTGCTGAATTTTGAATTTGTGTTAATGTACTGAATGAAATAGAAACTATTAAGTAATTTTACATTCGGTAAGGCACTCAGATGTCTTGGTTTCACCTGGTTTATATTTTCTTGTGACCTGCAGAAATTCAGTAAACATTTGTCCAACCCTGGAGAAACAAAACACTGTCTAGGTCACAAACATTTGTACACACATGCAGGCCCACTATGACTTCCAGAAAGTTTGAATAAAAAATATAAATCCTTTCTAACATAGACTTTATTTACTATTTTCTTTAGGCAATATTATCCAGTAATTATTACTTTAGTTCATAGGCTGCATAGATATATACATATATTTAAAAGTTTGGAAAACCTCTTACTGATTTTTCAAATCCTAAAAGGGGTAAATACTAATTATAATAATTTAGATCATTTCTTGCCACTTTAACCCCTTCATTCTTTTTCCACTTAAAAAAAAATTCTCACAACTGATTTCTTCTTGGTAGGAATTTGGAGTGACATTCAAAAAGTTAAGAAAGATAAGAAAAATAAAATACATATTTTTTATAAGGATATTAATGTATTTCCACCTACCTCACAGCAAAATATGTGCTCATTTGCTGAAACAAGGTCAAATGAGGTTTCATTTTGGACTACCACAGGAACCTAATAGAAAGTAAATTAGTTAGGTCCATAGCTAAATTATCTGGAAAAATCAAATTAACATTTAACTAAAGTGAACATGCAAATGTTGGACATCTGGCAAACATTCATTACACTTTTGAAAACTAGCAGTGATCATCGTGTAGATGGTTTGGTATTTCCTAATAAAACTTCCTTAAAATTTAGGTTCAGAATTCTTAAAAAATTATTATTATTTTTGCCAGGAGATTTTAAAAGTATCAAATTGAATAATCACATAAGTAAATTGAGATGACCTCAATTTCTTAAGATATTTGAAGTCCTGCATTTAAACCATGATCATAACACTGTCTCATACTTTGAGATTCCCTTAGCCACTCACCAGGGTTCACAGGGATTTATTTGCTCATGGTCAGTTAGACAGTGGTATTGTCTGAACAGCGACGTTATCAAACCTTTGGCTGCATTACGGAATGTTCATGACTATTTCCTGCTTGCATAGCCCATTTCTTTTTTGTAAGCAGTTTAGTAAAAGCAGACTGGGATTGCAGTTTAGTGAACTTAACGTATCCGTGCCTCTCATCATATGCTTGCTATTGCCTGATTCTTTGTTTACTACACTAAATTGGCTTGTTTATGCTTTATTTTATAGTTAAAAATATATCAGTTAACAAATAATTCTTAATAGCCTTTCATCACTTGACATTTACATTAATTTTTATATAAAATCTCTGGTAATCATTGTTTGTTGATTCAAAATATATTGGGCCAAAGGAAGCATCAAAGTTTTAATCAGGCCCTAAAGAAAACAAATGCTTTCTTCATAGTACTCTAGAGATAGATTTTAAAAGCTATTTTTAATACACATACATGTCTCCATGACTGTTTATTTTCTCTGCAATTAATTATAAAATTAAACTGAATAACAGCTATGCATAATTTTAAAAAGTTATGGTTACCTTGCAGACAATACTGTCAAAGACATGTACTCTGTGTAGCCCAGAAAAATACAATAGTTGAAGTGAAAAAAAAAGTACTGTAGTTCCGGTAAAGTTAGTTCATGGTTTCATGACAAATATGAATACTTCAGACACCTGCTCAAAAGAAGCCTGAGCTGGAACACACAGAAATGTTTCTGCCATGACAGTAATTCTTAAATGAGAAAAACAGAACAAGAGAAAGAAAAGTAGAAAGTCATCTCTCCATCCATTTGTCTTCCAAATGAACATGGGAGTCAAAAAGTGAAGCAGATGTGGGAGGATACATTACCATGATGTTTTGCATCAGGAAGTGCTGGTCCATGGTGGTCTTATCCCATTAATAAAAGCCCTCAGATTCTGTATAGTATCATTGAGAATGCTATTATTACAACCAACTCTAAAGAATGGGGTTAGTATAGATAATCTTCTCTCCTTTTAGACACTGAGAAACCCCCAATGTGTGGCATCAAGCAGGCCTTTGGTTCATCTCCGCAGCATTCTGTGCAGACCCCATCCATTTTGGTTTTACTGACCTATGATGCAATTTGAGCTATGAAAGGATATTCTTACAAGAAAACAACTCTGCTCATGATTTCTGCTGTAAAATGAAAGGACATTGAAGAACTTGCTGCTGTGGTTACATCAAGTCAAGGAGATGCAGGTGATGTAATTGCCAGTAAGGAGCAGGAGCTGCCTGCAGGCTCCTCCATTGCCATCAGCTGTGTGAGCTCACCCTGGGCCCAGGGTTTCCAGCCCCAGGGCCCAGCCCTGTGTGCAGCACAGGTGAGCTGTCACACAGCTCACTGACCCCTCATGTACACTGGTCTCCAGGACAGGAGTGACTGAGTGGTCAAGTGGCTTTTATTGGTTCAACAAACTTCCTCTGCTAATTTCACTCTACTTTTCACAAGTTAGGCAATTAGCATTTTTTCATCATGACCTTGCTTGTTTCTTACCTCTTTTGTTAAAAACTCTTCTGGACGTTTCCATGAATGCACTTTCAAGGATGCTGGCAACCTTACTTTCCCTTCAGGATCATCAAATCCAGGCTACATAAAATATGCATGAACAAAAATGGACTACTTTTAATAATTACAACATTATATCTTCCATGAGATTTAAAATAATATATTTTTCACAGGATAATTCACTTAAGGAGTAAAATAGCATAAGAAAGAACTAATAGTATCTACACCAGAACAAAAAGAGCCCAAAGCCCAAGATGAAGATGCAGCAAAAAAGCCACCTAGAGTGTCCAGAGAAGTTTGTGGTCTGCACTTTCTAAGAGATCTATATGAAATTATTCTTTTTCTTTTCCCTTTTCAGAAAGATCTCCAAATAAAGCTTAAAATTTTAAGTCAGATATTCTCCTACAAAGTTATTCCTATGTACTTTTTCTAACTCACTTATTTCTATAGCTTTTTATGTTGAAGACTGAAAGTAAATATCTAAAGTGATTACTAAGACACAAAAAAACATGTTCCATGCATTTAGCAGTGCTATAGAAACCAAAGAGAACTATAATTATACAACATGAATTAGCCCATTAGAAAGAGAGGCTCATACAGTTTTCAAACATGCATTTTTGAAGTGATGCTTATCCTCCATGTGCACAGAAGGCGTCAGGATATATGATATCTGTTTACTTACTGGCACAATGTAGGATGAGGACATGCCTCTGATACAGTTGTGGTGACTGAGAAGCGAATCAGTTACATGGTTAATGCCTTTTATTTGTGCCTGGATTTTAAGCAGCTTTTAGGCATATTATACATTCGTGTGTATCAGTCTACGATGCACTCTATCTTCTACAGATCAGAGAAAAAGTTGCCGGGAACAAAAATCTATGATACTTTGAGTCCCTAATGATTAAAGGAAGGCAAACAAAGTACATCACAAAAGCATAAAAACCAAACACAAACCAAAGACTCCCAAATAATCTTTTCCTTGCATGTTTTATTTGTTTGTTTCATGGTGTGAGTTTCTTCAGCATAATAATCTGCAACAAGCTATTTCAGTACCTGAAGGAAAAAATATAAACTGGGGGGGGAGGGAAGGGAAGGAATGATTTTGGAATACCTTTTTTTTTTTTTCTGAAAGCTTAAAGAATGCCTTAGAGCCTGGACCATACAAAACTGTATTAACAGAGTTTATATTCTGCTTTCAGAGACATCCAACCCCTACTTCATGGCACAACAGGAAAGTTTAGCTCTTAAACACTAGATAAACCAGAGAAAGGAGGCAGATGGGAATGACACAACACTATGCAAAGGAGAAAAAAAAACCAAAAAACCCCACACATCAGGAAAGATACAACCTTTCTTTAGCTTACTAGTGCAAAAAAAGCTTTGAAGAAGAATATTGTAGGTTTAGCTAAACTTGGCCGAAAAAATCAAGTTTTAACTTGTGTTTTATTTAAGGTGGCTATAAGAGACAAGTGCCAAGTCTCAAGAATTGATGCTCTAAAGACAGGCATCTCAAACACGAGTTCTACAGGAAGGACATGGAAGAAATGGGCACAAGAGACAAAGACAAGGTCAAATGCACAATCTCAGCAACACAGGGCACTGCTCTAAGAGAGGGCAGTGTGTACAGGTGCTTGGTAAAAGACCTTCAGTGTTAGAAGGAAAGACATCACTTCAGGCTGATTTCTTTACCCACACAAGAAAATAGGACTGTTTATATTCGTGTTCCACGTGTACTCAAAGGTCCTGGATGACATTACTAATTTTGTTTCCAACTGAAATAACCTATACGATGTTGAATTCTGGCTACCTGCTTGGATTGAAAGAGGTCACATGACAAAATACTTTAGATCTGAAAATTCATCTGCTGTGACTGATATAGAATTCCTTCAAACATGTAAAAGGAACAATGTTTCATACAGTTTGTAGAACTGAAGAGTCCAGTAAAAAACTCAGAACAATGCTTGTGCTAAAATAGAAAAAAGGTTTTTCAGATATAGTTATTTTGAAGTTTATGTATAATAATGTCTGGTAGACCTGACAAACTAGTGCCAGATAAATGTTGAGTACGGCTCAAAGACACCAAATATGATAATGGAACAGGAGAAGGACACAAAGGAAAATTATTTACTTGACAAGTTAATGGCAGTATTCATACAGAATGTATACCATCTCTCAAAACAATACTTTGACCCCATAGCAGTATAATATATTCAACCTTGGGATAAGAAAAAAATAATCTAGAAATATATATGGTAACATAACCATAGTACACAAGGACACATTCAGAAGAAATATACGAACAATGCAGAATTTGCATAGAAAATAGATAATAAAGCATGGTATTTAATGCATTTTAAATTTCAATTTAAAATGCTGAGCTTAAGAAATTCTTTAAGAAATAAGTTTAATACTACTCTATATAAAAGACTCATACATTCTGCAATGATAACCTGTTTGAAGGAGTAAAAATCCATGAGACTTTTAATTAATTCCAAAGCTGGAAAACACGAATTTTTCTGCATCTGGCAGGTGCTTACTTTCTGCAAAATGGCAATATTCCCTCAAATAATTCTCGACATACTAGAACTTCAGACAGTGTTTTACCTGTCCAGAAACTGCAGTGTACAAAAGAAAGTACTTCATAATCCATTTTTGCCAAAATAAAGATGAACGCATCAAACCGTTTGAGCCCACAGAAACTTCAGTGCTCTGAGGAGTGTGTCAGTGCCCTGACATCACAACAGTTCATCCCCAGTTTTATTTATGCTATGAAATAGATTTGGGGGTTGTATTTTTTAAAACCATTAATGTACACACATTAATGCACAGAGATATGTTAACAGTTCATTTCAAAAGCAGCAAATAAACAATACTTCTGGTTTCTTACTGTAGTTTAGTAGGGAACTACTAAAACATATTGAAAATATATGATTGAAAATTAATATATTTATCAGTAACACACTATTTTGAAGTTGTGACAAATACTTTATTACATACAAGTACACAAAAAGAAGTCAAAATAACATGTGTCACACAACTTACTGAAATTTGACCTTTTCCAGGTTTTTCTTTTCCAACTTTTCCAGTATCCCATTTTTCTGCATTGATATCTGCATCATTCCATTCTGGCCAAAGATGAAATCTCCACTTCCCGTTGGAAGGCATAGTAGGCCTAGGAAACACACAATAAATAAATATGATAAATAAATATGATAAATAAAAATGAACAGCATTATTAGACAAGGGTAGTAGGAAGACTTTTATAAAATATTATTTTTTAATGTACTGTAATAGAAATTTTAGTGGTTTTAACTATGTTAACTTTTTTGTCTCTAAGACAAGCAAACCTATAGAAGTGCTTGATATTGTTATTAGGTATAAACCAACAAAATATTTAAGTGCATTTATGCAAGGAATGCTGCTGAAGTAAATTGGGTAGCTGATGCACAAAAACAGAATTTGAGGATAGTTTCTTTTTCTTTTCCCCTTCTTCAGTCTACATTGTTCTCCTTCCTATCCTGTGCCAGCCCTCGTATTCATCACTCAGTTCAACTCATTCACCCCTCATTTCTTTTTTCTGACATTGTCTTTAGATAACCAGAAGGAGCTTGCCATGGATAAAAGACGTCCTGGGGAAAAGGACTCTCACTTCTAGGCATCTGCGAGCTGCTAGACCAGCCAGTGTAGTCTCATTCTCAGGGCCTCTTGTGCTACCAGCACTCTCACTACTTTCTTCTTGGGTTTCACAATACTGGCAATAATTTTGCTGAGGCTGCAAGGATTTTCACAAGACTAATACACAATATGTTCATAGCCACAAAGTAGCACGAGCGCATCTTCATCTTTCCAATACATACAAAGGGTTGAAAAACTGAATTAGCTAGAATATTCATTCATTGTTCCTATATAAGTGCAACAAAATGTGTGACTACCTTCTAAAGTCAAACACAGAGTACTTAAATGAGTAGTCTGACTAAGGAAAATGTATAGCAAATGTCTCCTGAAAATACTCTTAAGCTGCATCACCCAGAAGGTGAAAGCAGGGACAAGTCACTTTGGGGAGCAGAGGCATTGCTCAAGTGTAGACCAGTGAAACTACAAAAGCAAAAGCTCAGCAGGAGTAGAAATAATCAAAGGATGTTAAGGACAAGGAAAAAAGCTCCTATAAGTACATTGGCAGCAAAGGACAAATAAGGAAGCGCATGTCTGCTGCTCAGTGAGGTGGGGAACAGCTTAGTGACAAAGAACATGGGAAAGGCCAAGATACTCAATGTCTTTTTGTGTCTTGGGTTTTGTTGGCAAATGTGGCTCTCCCCAGTCCAAGATTATATTTACAGAATCTATGGGAGTGAAGCATTACCCACAGTAGAGGAAGGAGCTGGGCAGCACTTAAACCAAGTGGACACACAGAGCTCCATGGGCCTAGCTGCAATGTGAGCAAAGATACTGAGGGAGTTGTCTGGAGTCTGATTTGGATCTTGGTAACTACAGTGCTTGGAGACACTTTAAACTCAAATAGACATGGATCCAGGCAAACTGATTTTAACTGGTCCTGCTTGAGTAGGAGTTTGACTAAATGGCTCCCAGAGGCACTGTTCAATCAATGTTTTTCTATAACTCTATAATACTTCAGTTGTTAGCAACAGTAAGGACAAAGACATGGGTAAAAAGAAAAATTTCTCACTGTCTAGACATTAACTACATTCACCCACACTACCAGTAACTCTTAATGGAAGACAGCTGTTAAAATTCAATACCATCTGTGCCTTCTGCCGTGCAGAAAACACCCAAACATAGCTTCTACTTCTCTAACTGGAAGGAAGATGTATTCTGTAGTGATACTTAGCTTTATTTTTTCATCTTTGTCACCTCAGTCATCTGTAAATTGACTCTATTACGTTTGACTTTACATTAATGGTACAATATTTTTTCCAGTGTTTTCTTGAAGACTCAAATGATGCTTCATTTTGTATTCAATATTTAACAAGCAATTGAAAAACGCTGAGGTGTTTATCAATTTCTCTGTATCTTTTCCAGTTGCTTCAAAGAATCTCTTACATCTGTGCTAACCACATGCATGAAGAACAATGAAAAACTAAATGCTAGCTGTATCAACAGATTCCGTATTTGTGATATTGTGAAACCTGAACATTTCTAACACTGATTGAAATATGACTCCTGGCAGTTTCTTACACATAGTAAAAAAATTATAATTTAAAATTCTCATTTTTTGCACTATTTTCTTACTTCAGATGAAAGATGAATGGCATATGTAGCAATTTTAAATATTTAAGGACTACTCCTAAATTTTTTGTATCTTTTTTCTACTTCTAAATCTGCATTTGCTCTTTTGCATATTTATAGAGAAGCATGGAAATTTCACTTACTGATAACAATATTAAAGATATTCTGACACCATCCACAAATAAAATTAATGGCAATTGCAATAATCCGTAGAGCCATAAAATGGTTTGGGTTGGAAGGGACCTTAAAGATCATCTAGTTCCACCCTTCCTGCCATGAGTAGGGACACCTTCGACTAGACTGTGTTACTTAGAGCCTTTTCTCATTTCTTGCTATAAGATTTCTGAGCGCTTTGGGACAATAATGAAATAATTAAAAAGCATAATTTTAAAATGCAACAATGAGATATGGAAGACTTACTTAGCTTACTATCACACTAAGACAGAAAATTACTTTCCACCACACTTTGATATAACAGAATACCCTCAGCATTAGCAATGTGGAAGGCATGGAAACAATGCTACCTATGATTGAGATGCCTAAATTAAGCTGTGAAAGTCTAATGCTACTGCATTTCAAAATGGATAATGCAATAAGATTTGGAAAATTCACAAACAATTGCAATTTAATTGGTCTCCAAATATAAGTAATAAATAATAATAAATGAAAAAAGCTGAATTAATTAAAATACTGCATTGAGTAATGCTACTAAGAAGTTCCTCTATCACAAGAATTTAATAATGTAACTGTGAGAATTCTTTGAAATTAACTGTAAGATACAAGGACAATGCAAATTACTGGTATTTTATGCTCAGGCTGGATGGGTTCATTGTGCAACAGTATTTTATAAACCAACTTGCAGACTTCCTTTTAATCCTGTGCTAAACCCTAAAGGAGAAAAAGGAAGAATAAATTGCCAAATTAAACACCATGAAGTTAGCATTAATTCACCTCTGACTCTTTAAGCAGCTTCTCCAAGAATACTGGTATAATTGATATAGTGCCAACAGAGGAAAGAGGGGATGGCAGGATAGACAAGCACAACAGAGAAAATGCAGACAGATTGCAACCTAAGTTTTTCAGAGAGTTCAGATTTAATAGAGAGCCAGGAAAAAAGCCCACTGGAAATGTGCTCTCAAGTAATACAGTCGTTTAGTCTGTAAACATATGCACTACCACATTCTGAAAGCAAGACCTATTCACTTTGATTAATGGAGTCTAGGAAGAAATATTTTCTTCCTAAAATAGATATATCTACCTGTAAATTATCTATGACCATTCCTTAGAGAAGGAACTCAGCAATTCTGAATGGAGTCTTCTCAAGAATTACAGAAGCACTGGTAGGTACTTTCAGAACAGCACGGCTACTCCAATCTTACTTTCCCAATACTCATGTCATTCTGGATCATCAGACAATAATAATTCCATGACACCATGCAGACTTTTTTAGAAGTCAGGAAGACACTAAGAGGAAGTAAAAAAAAAAAAAAAAAAGTGTTCCTTTCTCTGGATTCTTTGAACACTGAAAAAAACAACTTCTGTCCTCAGTAAAGCTTTTATATTAGGAAAAAGAGGGCAGAGAACAAACAGATGCTTCAGATGCTTCAACTTTTTCTCCAAATCTGCCCTGCAGGGAAGCTACTTGAGTTTTTCTTTAATCTCTTCCAGCCTGAAAGACAAAAGGCTCCTTTGAAGACCTTATTTATAGAAGAAGGTTCTTTTAAACTATAATCACTGAAATGATTTTTTAAAAGTAGTATCTGAATATCTTAGAAACCCAGAGCAGAAACCATGGTAACACTCAAGTTTGTAAGAATCTCTAAAGGATACAAGAAAGTCTGGCCGAGTATCAGTAACTGTGGCAAAATGATTTGCTCTTTTTCTTTATTCCTAGTGCCATTCTTCAGAAGAGGAATGCAAAGAATGAGTCACAATCAGAGAATTTAATAAGCAGCTAATAAGGCAATACAGTTTTCTCCTTATTATTAGAATAGTCAGTACCAATTACAAAATAAAACCAAAATATGAATGAACTGATTACAATACCTTGCCATTAGCCTTATCTTGGATAGTGGAGCCAAAACTTACAGGATTCTCTACAGAAGCAAAATACTCTAGTCTGTGTGCTCAGAGCTCTCACGTTTGGGGAGACTCAAGCCATGGATGTAGTTCAGGTATGATGAGCAGAACAAATAATTCTAAATCATCTATGTTGCAATCACAGCTGCTTGCAAAAGCCGATGACAATAGGTTTTATTGTCATTTCACTTTTGTATACTGGGGTAGGATTTATTCCTCAAAAAGCAGAATGATTTCTGTGTGACTCAGGTTCAAAATGGAAAATTAAAGTGATGATGCAAAAGATGAACACCAACTGATTATTCTTCATAGACATATCATTTTTAAAGGGGTCTGTAATTTAGATCACTGCTTACAAGTGTGATGTTCTCATTTCTAAACATAGCTAATGTCCTTGTAGGTGTCAGACAAACTACTATAATAGATCTCAGTAACTTGTCAAGAATGAGCCTCTTTTGAAGGCACACACACACATTGCTAAGAGAGATGGTTACCTAGCCACACGTTTAGCTTTGCCAGCTAGAAGTTCACATTTGCTTATTTTTATTTGCCTTCATGTTAACAGAAAACATTATTCCTTCTTGGTTTTCTTTCCAGGTTCTAGGAGAGGGAAGGAAAGCCCTATATGCTAAATCTTTTCTGCAAATTTTACACTGTAGCTTGCCTTGGACATGACTTATAAGAAAAACTAATAAAAAATAGCGGTTTAGAAGCATCGTAGGTTTTAAAACTCTTATTTTTTTGTTTGTTCTCCTTTCTATTTGTTGCCCTATAAATATTATCTGAATCCTTATCCTTGTAATTTTAGAAATCCAGCTAAAGCTGAGTGTCTTTTGCTGTTTTGATCCATTTATACCAACTAAACCTTTTTGCTATATAAAAACTTGAAGTCAGAAATTGAATATAAAACACAGAATCTAGTAAAAGATCTTTGTGCTAGGGGAAAAAATGAAGATGCATTCAAAAAACTGGTGACAAATAGAGTGATAAGCAACTGAATATAGATCACAATGGATTTGTTTTATCTTGTGTGACAAAATCTGTGTAAAGCAAAAAACCAATTTTTTTCTTTTTTTTTGGAGGAATTTCTCTAAAATTCAACCTTCATGCTGATAGCAAGCTCATGTGCAACGTTAGAATTTTGGACCCTGATCCTTCAATTTTTGCATTCTGGGAAGAATAGTTTCTATTGCATGAACTATCATTTGTAAACTGCTCAAAGACAGAAGTAAAATCAGGTAACATTATATACTTGAGAAACAGTATCATGTATATGCTGCTTTCAAATGGCAGCCCAAGACTCTGTAGCCTGCCAGCCTACTATTTTCTGTGCTGAGAGACAGCTGTAGTGAAAACTCTCTGCTCTTGATTCTATGGAGCCAAAGATCTGCTAAAAAAAAAGCTTTTGAATACAGAATGGAGAAAAAAATACCTTTTACTTATTTGAAAAACATTCTTCACAATGAAAGGTATCAGATTGCCTGAAGGTCATTCATTTGATAGCCTTTCATGTTTTACCACACTGGAGGTCACTTAAACCTTTAAAAGATATCTTTCAAATTTATTTATTTTATATTACATTCTCAAGAGTGGAACGTTGAAAATTAATTCCAAAAGATGCCTGCCAAGGCAGAAACACTGTATTATCTATCTCTTAAATGAGCACTTGTAATGTACAGAATCAAAAACAGTCTACAGAGGTGGGCTTTCTATCCAGTTTTACAGGAGGAAATATGATACATGATATATATATATATCATATATATATGATTATCTATCTAAATACCTAGATAATGTCACAGCAAGAGCCTGGAAAGAGGAATGTCTTTTCTGGTCATTTTCAGGCACCAGTCTCAGCCAAAATAAGTGATCTCTGACTGATTCTTCCAAGATGGTTATGGTTCACTCTGAGTGGTGCTCCAGGTGGGATGGTGAGCTGATCCAAATCCTCTGAGGTTAACTGGTTTCAAAAGGTGGCGGTGATGGGCCAAGTGAACAGACTGCCACAGACAACAATGGGTTCGAGCTGCATCTTGCAGTTTTCCAACAAGCCACAGATTTCAAAGCAAGTCACTTCTACATCCAATTTGCAGATCAAATATCTGCCTAATCAATGTGCTCTTCTTCCAACTAGCAGCAAATGATTAGGTGTTATAAGTTTATAAGCTTACCTTGGACCCAGCTGTAAGAATGCTAAGAAGATTTCTTTTGACACTGAAGTATACTCAAGTGTCAAGTAGAAGAATATGAACTGCACGGCATTGCTTCTTTGTAGGCTTCTGTAAAAACATCTTGTGCCTTCTGTATGGCACCTGAACCAATCAACCAAGAGCTAAAAGTCTCTGCATGGCAGAGCATGCCAGTACTTCTGTGGATTTAGGCCAACTCATTTAAAAAGCACTTTGCATGCATTGTTAAGAAAACCAGGAAATCCCATTTCTTCTGTGATGGTTACAGAGAGTTCACAGAAGGTAAGGACCATTCTGCTTAAGCAGATGAATTATCCCCAGCAAACACAGTCTCTAACATGATACTTTACAAATGCTTTCTAGTTTCAAAGCACAATTATTAGTATTTTTCTTTTGACAGTACATTTTCTGCTATGCAGTTCTGCTGAAAGCTGCTTTTCTCTGTCACACTGTTCATTACACTGTTCATCGTATTAGAAGTCAAAGCTCCTCTTGCACAGTCTCATTGTACAGTCCCCAACCAAGGGCCCAGGGAGTGTTTGCCTGCAAGATTCTCTGACAGTGCTTTGAGTTTCACGGAAAGAAAAACCTAAAACTAACATCAGCAGGGAGTACAGTATTTAGTGTGATATTGCCACTAGTAAATGACTTAATATTTTTCATGCCCATGAGTCCATGAAGTTTGAAATCTACAGATCAAATAGGCTGAGCTCTCAGGGGTTTCTTGTTTTAATTAGAATTAACTAGGAAAATTAATTTGAATGCATAATTTTCTAATTAACATGCAATCTAGTTAATAAAAAATTAAACTCATTGGTCAGCTTATATGATATTCTGGGGGAAAAAAAAGCATATCTCAACACAAAGCATGAAACTAAAAAGAAAGTTAAAAGTAGAAGGAAAAAAAGTACCAACAAATTGACTATGTAAAGCTGTACTGTGTTTTCAGTATTGTGTACTGAAAAATTTGAATTAACGAAGCACAGGTACTGAAAGCAAGAGCTTCATTTTTCTGGTCAGTAATTCTACGTCTAATTTAGAAATTTTTTTTCTGATACTAACAAAATTACTGCCCTCACAAATATGAGTTACTTACAAAACAAATAGACAATAAACATCAATAAATAAAACACGGTTCTTTCATGCTTAAGAAAGACAATGCGAACTCTTCAGGAACATCTCTAGCTTTAGTCAGGTTAGAATTTAGGTATTAATACTATAATTGCAGATGGTCAATGATGCAATAATTAACTGCTGAAGAACAATCATGAACCTAAGATCACAACAGATTTATTCACAAACACTGCTATGTCTGGGGAAAGTACGTATATGCAGGATGGTACCACTTGATCAGTGTTTCAGATGGTTAAATTTTAAGGTACATAGATACTTTACCCTTCAGTTATGCAGCTGGATGTCCTGGACTCCTGGGCCATTACAGATTTATGTTGCGCCTAAATTATTTGAGAGACCAGGAAATGCCTTCCAAAAGGCTACAGACAGGCATTCAAACCAGAACAATTGTTTATCTTTGGATAGCAATTAGCAGCATGCTAAAGGAGACCATCATCTCAAAACATCCTCAGCTTTGTCAGGACAGTAGCTGCAAACTGGAGATGAATAACTGCTATAGCTCCATATACACCAGTCACTGAGTCTCCTGAAGCCTTAACTAGAAAGGATCTGAACTGAGCTGTTTGAGACAGAAGATCCCTCGGAATTATCAAAAATCAGCTTTGTAGTAAGAGTACAAAATCTTGTAATATGTTACCAGTTACAATTGTTCAGCAGCTTATGAATGCAGTGAAAGTTTAAAATTCGTCATATAAATCTTTTCCTTGCGAAGTCCAGTGAGTAGCTGTACTGGGTTTGCCTAGGATTGAAGTAAATTTCTTCAGAGCAGCTTAGAGGGGGGGACATATTTTAGTTTTGTGATGGAAAGTGTCGATAACAGAGTGATACTTCAGTTATTGCTGAGCAGTGACTACAGAGTCAGGGCCTTTTCTGCTTCTCACATGGCTCCCCCAGCACATAGGCTGGGAGTGCACAAGAAGGGACCAGAGAGGACTCAGCCCAGACACCTGAACCCAAACAACCAAAGAGACTTTCCTTACCAACTGTTGTCATGCTGTGCAATACAAGCTGGGGGAGGAAAAAGGAAGTGGAAGACATTCAGAGTGACATTTGTCTTCCCGAGTCACCATTGCATGTGATGGAGCCCTGCTTTCATGAGGATGGCTGCACACCTGCCTGTCCATGGGAAGCAGTGAATTAATTATTTCTCTTGCTTTGCTGTTTACCTATTAAGATATCTTTATCTCAACCCACAAATTTTTGCATTTTTACCCAGATTCCTGCCCTCATCCTGCTGAGGAGGAGCTAGCAAGAAGAGTGGGTCAGAGCTTCCAGATGGGGTTAAACCATGACATTCGAAACTAATAATATTTTTAAAGACAGCCCAGTTTCTAATAAATTAGGCAGAATTAGCCATAAAACGGATACATCTAATAAAAAATGCAAAATTAGGGCTAGTATCCTCAATGTCTTTTGTCCAAAAGGTTCACCCTGTTTCAAGTCTCTAGCAGAAGCTGTTTATAACCTCCAAACCCACTCAATCTGACTGTAGTTCATGCACAGCCAAAAACCAGCATAAGCACCTACATACGAATGTAACCAGCTTTTACGGTAAAACAGAAGCCCTTCTCTCAAATAAAACATGTTGTAACATATGTTGCAAGTCAAAGATGTACCACTGGGCTACCCCCTTGGACCACAAACAGGAGAGCAAGAGTACTGAGTGAGAGAATGGGTGAACTGTAGCCCAACACCTTATCTCAAATAATACCGCAACTGAAAACATGCAAAGAGCATAAAAGCTTATCTAGCATATTTGTCAAATACTTTCACAGTCTCCAAGTATTTTTAAGAATACTGCTCAAGCACTTCCCGAGCTCGATGTATTGCTATGTATTTATATAATCTTCAATGGGTTTCTTTTTTGCAGGCTGGTTCACTGACTCCATGTAAATTTTTAGTGCCCATCAAAATTTACATTAACCAGCATGAGAGGTCCAGCACAACATTAAAAGCTTCAAGTTCAATTACCATGCTCTTATCCATGAGATATTAGTTCTTACCATTGTCAATCTTCAGCCTATCCAACAAACTCAAAACATCAAAAAATTAATCTAGTCAGTTTATATTCTCTAAACTACCAGACCTAAAGAACACAGGCTGGCAGTGGATAAAACCTCAATCACAAGCCTTATCCTAGGCATATGGGAACTGAAGAATGAACTAGCAATGTCACCAATTTTTTCTGCTCTTATTGTCCCATCCTTTAATCTTAATAACAAACATTAGGTAATCCTAGGAATTGGTGCAGCAACCTGCTACTCATTACAATCAGCCAGGCACACAGCTAAAAATTAATTTCTTCCAGCCAATGCAGGCATCAGCCTGTCTCTGCTCTGCTGGTCCTTAAGGATACATCAGTAGTAAATATTAGTTACTGAACGCTCTAAAAAGAACTCCAGCACTGCTCTGACCTTCCTCTACATACACTGGTGACCTCTGTCTGTGCCACAATTACCCCTAAATCACTTGCCTCTCTCAGCACCAACCATTAACTCCTCACTTTTGTCCCTAATAGCCCAAACCCTAATTGAGATGGATGCTGATGGCTTAAGATTAATTTAGAAGATTTGGCTTGATGGCACAGAGCTTCATCAAATTAATTTAAAAGCATTTTAATTCATTACCCATTCTTACTAGCCAGAATCTCTTTCAGTACCACCAAAGACATCAATTCCTATTCACCATAGCTGTTGAAACCTGGGAAAGATCAGATTCTCAGTAGCCTCTAATGGTGCAATTAAGAAAAGCTCTAAGGGCAGCAGTTCTTTTGAGCTCTTCAGCCCATCATCTCCAGCAGCTGCCTAACTCCTGAGGGAATTGCTATCTAATTATAAAGCAATAATGAAGAGAGACCCAGTGGAGCATCCTGCAGAGACCCAAGGGAAGTCTAGCTACCAAGTCCAGAGGAATTTTCCTGCCTTCTCCATATGCTTATAAGGTGTCTCACTCCAACAAGGCAATACATCCACCCATAATCCTGATTGATTTTCCACAGTGCAGATGTACTGTCCTCATTGTTCTAAATACTTGTGGGGAAAAAAAAAAAAAAGTCTGATCTCACTAGAAATTAAGAAAAGCGATTTTAGAGGTGATCAAAATATATTGCACAGATGTTTGTACACATTACTCTCAGAGGATTTCTGCATTAATTTTATCCACAACAGATGAAATTATAATACTATTTGTTTTTGTAAGCGCTGACAGCTTTCAGGACTTTTTTTATAAATTGTTTAAAGTAAAATTAGTATTTTTGTTTTTTATATTACTTATATTTCTATTTAGTACTTTGATCATTAGAGACATATAAAAACAGTCAGAAAGACTATCAGAAAGACAGTATTAGTCAAAAGACAAAGTATTTTTAGCATTTTTGTCCTTGTAACTGCAAGCTTTGTTCTAAAATAAAACAGAAAAGCTATCTCGCAATTACAAAAGAATACTAAACTTACAAGGCAACATTTTCTCAGGCAGGCTGCCAATATCCATTTGTCTTTCAAATTACATAGTTATATTACTTAGGTTTTCATAGATTTACACAAAATGTTTACAGTAATTGTCTCTGTCTTATCCTGAACAAGCTGGATAACAGAATGAACACAAAGTGAATCAGACAACATTCTGAGTTAGATTCCACTAGGATCATCCAAATCCAACTCCTGATCCTGCACAGAGCACCCTAAGAGTCACTCCATGTGTCCAGGAATGTTGTCCAAATGCTGCTTCAGCTCTGCCAGGCTTGGTGCTGTGACCACTTCCCTGAGGAACATGGAGTGCCCAAACACCCTCTAGTGAAGAACCTTTTCCTGATATCCAGTGTAAACTTCTCCTGACACAACTTCATGTCATTCCCTCAGGTCCTGCCATGGGTCACCAGACAGGAGATCAGTGCCTGCCTCTTCTCTTCCCCTTAAGAGGAAGCCTGCAGTGAATTCTCCCCTCAGTCTCCTCCACACTGAACAGACCAAGTGACCTCAGCCACTCCTCATATGGCTTCACCTTGCAGCTGGCCCCCCACAGTGTTGTATTCATGTTCAACTTGCCATTGGCCAGGACTCCCAGGTCCCTTTCTGAGGTGCTGCTCTCCAGCATCTCATTACCCATATATCTGTAGTATACATATATAGTCTGTCCATATATCCAGGGTTGCTCCATCCCAGGTGCAGAATGCAGCACTTTGTTAAACTGCATGTGGCTGGTGATTTCCCATCTCTCTTATGTACTGAGGTCTCTCTGCATGGTCTCTGTCTTGGAGGGAGTCAACAGCTTCTCATAATTTTACATCATCTGTGAACTTGCTTAGTGTCCCTTCCAGTCCTGAGTCCAAGACATTTATGAAGATGTTGAAGAGCACAGGGCCACTGATGGAGCCCTGAGGAACCCCACTAGTGACAGGTGGCTGGTCTGATATTCACTATTCACCCATTCACTATCACCCTTCATCCCTGACCCATGAGCCAGCTGCTCACCCATCCATGATGTGTCTATCCAGCTGTGTGTGGGACATTTTGTCCAGAAGGATACTGTGAGTGATAGTATCAAAAGCTTTACTGAAATCCAAATATATAAGAAGCAGTTAGGGTATCTCCAATGAAAACAGCTGCAATATTACAGTGTATGTATAAGATTTACTTCTAATTTCCACAACTCTTTAAAAAAGACTTGGTAAATTGCTTTTGATAAAACATTTATAATCATTACCAACACTTGCCTAGTATTAGGAGAAAATCATTACCTGAGGAAACATAGAGCACCCCATTCAACACAGGATTTACCAAACAAAATGAAGAATGAATTATAGACTTACACAGTACAGTTGTTTTACCATGTTTCACCATGTTCAGCAGTTTTTTTCAACAATTATAAAGAGCATCAGTACTGTTCATTTTATCCCAGAGCATCTCCTGCAGAATCAGCTCAGTACTCTTCTGATTGTTCTTGACAATGACATAGATTAAGCTTTATATCAGAAAACTGAATTTTCTCTGCATTTGGGTCTAAACCTGTACTTTCTATTAAATGAATGATGTTTGTATCTTGTTCTTGTAGACCAAGATTACATCTATATTGCATCTTTACCATAATACAGATATTCCTCATTACACAGCATCTTTCCATTTCATATAAAGAAATAACATATCCATCTGTCTGCTCTCAATTGCATTCCCACCTTTCTGACATCACAAATCTTATGACAAAGGGGAAAGCAGTCTAGAAACATTGTGGAAAACTGAAAAATTACATATAGCCTCCATTTTGCATAAATCACCACAGCCTGTGGTTCTAACTTTTGACCAATAAATCTAATCCAAAGAAAAAGCTCCCTATAAAAGCTACCAACTGTAGATCAAAACTTGAACTGCCTAGTTGCTTGTTGTCTACCATAGAAATTCTGCAGTTTTATAGCAATGGTCTGCATAGCAGGTAGTGCACACAAAGAAAAAAATATTAGAGCTTGAGTAGTGTGTATATATAACAGATAAAGGAATAAATACATATACATGGAAATGGTGCACTCAAAAACTTTCCACTAATTGGGCTGTGCAACAAAAAAGTTTTGGAGATCATTGGCATACAGCATGAGTAAAGAAAAGAAGAATCTGTTTTAATGCTTCAATCCTTTCAGAGGGACTAAGAATGCTAAAATATCTTTCTGACACTGAGTTTGGCATATAAATTCCAATCCATCTGGGAAACAAGGGCAAGAGAGAAGAAAGGCTGTTCAAGATGTTGAAAGTGTTTCCATGGGGAAACTTTTAGTCCCACTATGTTCAGTTCCCAACTACCAGCAATTTCCAGAGTTCTATAACACCAGGCTTTCATACAGGTCTTTGATGAGAGTGTTCTAAGATTCATGTGGGTTTTCAGCAGGATGAAGATCCTACTGAGACTAAATCCTGTAGTAGAATAGATTTGATCAACTCACTTAAAACTGAGAGAACAAAACAATATGACTAAAAGCATACCAGGTACTGAAATAAATTTTTCAGCTATTTTATAGCACTATTCTCTACAGTTTCATGAGAAAATGGGTCTACCTTTTCAGTAAAATTTTTGTTTAATGAGAGAAAGTTATGTACACAAAAATTTAATAAACTGTCAATAGCCTTCCTTGATTTAAATTAATTTCTACAGCTCAACAGATGTCAAAGAAAAATCTTTCTTGACAATTTAGTCAAGGCTTATCAGGTCATTTGCTGAACTTGGAAAGGCATGCATTGACCTAAACCAATATTTTTTCATCCATTCATCCAAAAGGCCTTAGTAAAATTCCAGAATGACAAAAAAGTGTTTACAACAGGGGCACTCTGCATCACAACGGTTTACTACATGATAAACCCAAAAGGCTTGATGAAAAAAATCCATACAAACTATTTATTCCATGTTTTCATGGCTCTGCATTGCTATTGGTTATTGTAACATGTTACGAGACTACAGAAGAAACAAAATCACTAAGCCACCACTAGGACATCGTCAAACTACTCGTCCTTATATAAAACACTTTGCTTTCTCCAACAGCTAAAAAAAAAATATCCCTGATAGCTTAAATTTAATCAGAAAAATTTTTATAAACTGTTTGAAGCAATAAATATGAAGGACAGCATGGCTATGGCCAAAACAACAACAGAGTTACTAAGGAAAGGGTGCAGCGGGGAGAAGGAACTAGATACTGGCGGCCAACAACAGAAAAGTTAGCGAAATGGTGTGAAATATAAAACAGAAGCATGAAAATATGAAAGAGAAAACTACTGTGTAGTAAGGCTGTGTAACTAAATATGAAATAAGCACCAAGGGGCATTTGAGATTGATTTCAGGAGAGAAATAAGTGAAACAACTGAAACTTTCATTTAAGGCAGAAAAAAAAGAAACAATGGCCATAAGCACATACATGATATACCTTTTTCATTTGAACTGACAGTGCCATGCATTCGGGCTTACATTAGGATGAGAAAGCTGCTAACACCATAGAAACAGAACTCACAAGTCAAAACAGTGACAGTGATTGTCAATGTTTTCTATTTATTTGTCTCTCTGGGAAGAAATAGATATTTACACAGAAATATACAAAGTCACACTAAACACCCAGTAAACAGCAAATCATTCAAAAATAACTCAAGAGATGCTACTTACACAGAAATCTTTAAGAAATTAATAGGAAGAACTATTTTTTTAACATACTTGCTTTCCTCAGATTCTTTATAACATAAAGCAAACCTTCCAGAATCGTCTTTCCCTTCTGTAAGTGAAACTGATGTGCTATAACACTCATTAATCACTTCGTCCCCAAAAAATACAGTTAGTTTGGTTCCTCTACTTCATGAAAATAGAGCGCCCCCATTCCCAAAATTATTGTCTTGGTTCACAGCTTCGAAGTTCTTTTAAACTCAAAATCATTTCAGTGAGCTCTTAACTTCTGATAGCCCCCGAGCAACAGCTGAAGGCTTTGATGCCCCTGCTGTGCGCAAAGCCTGAGCGCGCTGTGCCAGACCAGGGGTGCTCCAAGAACCTCAGCAGGGAGGGAGTACAACTCCCACACGAGCCGGGCCCCCAGCTTGAACAACCAACCAAAACCCCGGGAACAACCAAGCCCCACGTCGGCTTCAGAAACCAGCTTTAACGAAGCACCCACACGAGCAAATTAACTTTCTTAGCACGAGCTGTTTGCCCGCACAGCGCCCGTGTCCGGCCGGTGCCACGGCGGTGCCAGGGCGGCCCCGCACAGGTGCCCGCCGACACGGACGGCCGCCCGGGCCGAGGCAGGGCAACTCAGGGGAGCTCCAGCCGGGAGCCCAGGCTGGGCACCGCGGTGTCGGGCCGGGCGGCGGGGGCTGCCATCCTGCCGCGCCCACCCTCCCTCTCTCCCAGGCTCTCACGTTTTAGGGGAGACGCATGAGCTGCTGGACGCCTCCTTCTTCTTGCCCGCCTTGAAGGCCATGGCCGCGGGCCGGTCGCACCGCGTCCGCCGCGTTGCCGGGCGACCCCGCGGGCCGCGCCGCTGCCCGGGGGCGCGGAAGCGGCTGTGCCCGCCCCGGCCCCGCCGCCCGCTTCGTGCTCCAGCAGCCAAAGGAACGGCGCGGAATGCCTTCGCGGGCAAGGCAGGGTACCAGATACCGCTTCCTGCGGCAGCTTCAGGAATCTGGCCAAAGAACGTCGATGGACCCCTTGCCGGCGATAATCAGAGCAGCTGTCGACTCCGTCGAAGACAGAGAGGCCCTGCAGCGCGACCTGGGCAAGTGAGGGGAATAGGCAATCAGCACCTGTGTGAAGTTTGCCCAAGACCAGTGCTGGATTCTGCCCCTGGACGGAGCAACCCTGGATGTACGGACAGACTGGGAAACAGGCTGGACAGCAGCACTGCAGGAAGGGACCTGGGGCCTTTGTTGATGGCAACTTGAATAAGAGTCAGTAGAGAAATACTAGAGCGAGACTATGCAAGGCTTTATTTTCTATTTAATTTGAGATTGAGGCAATTAATTAATTCCTGCTATGAAGCCCATGATTACCAAGGTTAATGCCGTTCCACCAAGGTCAGATAAAATTAGCATTAATCTGCTGGTTTTGAATTCAGCAGATAGTTGACTTCCGCTTAGTTTATGAACAGACTTTTTCAGATACATTCCAGAGACTGCATTATTGCTAACAGCTCCTACTTCTAACACCATATTTGCTGTTTCCCAATCTGTAGTGAATGATGAAAAATCCTTGATAAAACAGAATATACTTATTTTATTCTAGCTAAGTCTCTTTCAAATATAAAAATCAATGAAAATCTATTTGTCAAATTGCAGAGGGCATGAGTAGATGAAATATAGGAGGATGTTGCTACATCTAGAGGCTTATTTTAGACAAATGCCAGATCTTGATTTATATTAAGGTGACAGGCAGCCAGATATACAGTCATATAGTGCGGAATTCTTCCACAGCTTGGCAGTTCCTTCAGAGTTATGCCCAACAGCATCCATTTTAAATAGGGTACTTTGGGACACTTTTTACTTGAGAGCCAAGTAAACATTTCAATTTTATTTATTTCGATTCAAACTGAACAGCTGGTCTTCTCTTAATACAATTATGCTATCAAATATTGATTTGGGCAAACAGGTCAAAAATAGCAGAGACTGAGGTGAGTTCAAACATCTGTCTACACTTCTTCAGCACAGGGCTGGTCACCTCCACACCTTGCTGGATGCCGATGCCCAGGTGTAGATGGGGTACAGATTTCAGTTTGTAACCCAGAATGCAGTTAAAAACACCATTCTATTCCTCTGAATCACCTTTCCTTTACTATACTTAGTGGACAGCAAAAATACTATGGAAGAGAATCTATGAAGCATACGTATAAATGTAAGAGGCACTTGTGAAAGTTTTCATAATAGGAAAACTTACTTCTTGATCCTACTGCAGATGACCAACAAGGTTTGCAGCATCCCAGCAAATAAAGCCTTCATAATACATTTATGTAAGAGACAACATAAAACTAACTGAAATGGGAGTGCCTGGGTCTGTAAATAGTTTTGGGTGGTAGAACAGAAATTAGAAAAGCATATTTAAGTACAGAGCCTTTAATTCTTTGCTCTGTTAAATGATAGTTACTACATAGGAAGTTCAGAATGTACCTGACCTTTTACCATAAAATCCTACAGTAAGTTTGTTTGCTAAGAATGATGGCATTAAAAGCATAGGTATCCAGGTGCTTTGTGAAGGAAAAATAAGTTCTCAAGTTTAACATCCATCAAGCTACATCTTTTTATTTATGCAAGAAGTTAATTTAGAATTCCATAACCTAACAGCAATGACAAGGACAGCTTGTTTGGAAAGAGAAATTAATCTGAATTTCAAACAAGCTAGTTTTCTAACTGACAAAGAAGCTGCAAAGTCACATCAGCTGTTTCACCCTAATGTCTCAAGCCATGAAGTAAATCTGACAGACACTCCCTGAAGGAAAGAAATTGTTAGGGTAGAGGCAGCCTGACAGAAAATGTGGAATAAATGCACAAGACAATAAAACAAGTGTTAGGAACCCATTGAGATGTCAGGAAACAAATACAAAGGTAGCACATACTCATTAGCAATGGTTGGATGGCCTTCTGGTCATCATTCTTCTAAGATACCACTCAAAACATCAGCTTGTTTTTCCCTGAATGCATCACATCAACAGCTACAGCAAATGCAAGTCACTTGCAGGAGAGCAGCCTCTTAATCTTCAAGATCTTACATTTTTTTTATAGCAACACATAATATTTGAAGAGAGCAGAAAAAGAGTAACTATGAACAGCAACACTACCAAAAGTCCTCAGGGAGCTCAGACTTAATTCTCCTCTGATTTTACAGAGGGCACAAGGGCTCCAGAACAAGACAGTGAAAGTTTTTGCCTTAAGAGAAGACCTGGGAGTGTGGTAGGGAGGCAAAGCAGAATACCTAGAAATAGCTGATGAGTAGGCTAATGACATTCTTCTCAGCGATGCCAAGTGACAAGATTAGAATCAATGTAGGAATTTAAATACAAGAAATTCCTCTTTAAAATAAAATTTAACTTGATTTTTAATTACAGCGAAGGTAGTCAAACACCAGAACAGGTTTTCCAACAAGACTGCAGAGTTTTTATCAAATTGGGCATGACCATGAGCAACCTGCTCAAGGTCTGAGCAGAGATGTAGGACTACACAAGCTTTCAAGGCCACTTCCAACTTTACCCACTCTGTGGTTCTGAGAAGTTTTCATTGAAACAAAGGTTTAAGGTCAAAATCAGCTAGAGGCTTCTGTTGGAAGAGAGGCTGCAACAGCCAGAATGGATTTTGGTAGTGTATTTTTGAGACTTTTCTCCCATGTCCTTTTATTAAATGATAGGAAAATCTAGGTTCTGAAATGAATGCTTTTAACAGATAAACTCCATTGCCCTTAACTTTCAACACTCTCTTTTATCTCTTTGCTACGTGAAAGGGTAGGTGGAAGAGATGTAAGGAAGGTACAGGTCAGTAGGAAATTGTGAACAGAGCATTGCACTAGCATTTCATTAAGAGCAGGCAGTGAAAGATCAGGAAGAATAAAGGGTGATCAAAAAAAGATAAAAAATTGTCAGTGGTGAATGGTAATGCCTGAGAAAATGAAAAGACTGCAGTATGTGATAAAGCCTGGGAGGAGCAGTCTGTGCACTGAGTCGGGAATAGTCAGTCACTGAGGTGACATAGGCCAGGGAACTGAATTTGAGCAAAACCATCCTCAAAGAGATGGACTGAAACTGTGCAGAGGCAGCTCTATTCTGTTAACTCTTAAAGGCTAGGGAGTAAAGTGGATTATGAGAGTTTTCTTGGGTAAACTGATGGAATAAGACAAGGTAGGGGGGGAAAAAAAAATCACAGCCAGTTACATAATAGAAAACAGTCTTTTCCTAAGCACAGTACTTCACTGCCATTTCAAAAATATCTTACGGTACTCATCTGATTTTGTCAGGGACACGGTTTTTCCAACATTCCAGCTTCTCATGAATTTGGCATTGTGCCAGAACGTGGGGTATATTAGACTCCTGTATTACTTTTTCCACTTACCTTCCTTATTTTCAAGTTCGTTATTTGCTAGAGCATCGTTTCATCACATTCTCATGCTATAATCTCATTTTAGAGAAACACAGACCCAAAACATTCTGGTCAATATTAAGCAGCTGATCAAGTCCAATTTATATACAGCAGTACCATCAAGTCCCATAGGACTTCCCAGGCCATTTATTTAGGTAAAAGTGTGAACTGAGGACCACCACAACTTTGATCATCTCTCCACTCAAATACAGGGATAAAACAGTGTATGCCCCAAGAGCAGGAGGCAGAGGAAAATCAAAGTAGCTCAGAGAACCATGCAGAGTCATTGCCTTTCTGTTGTAAATTTACATTTGATGATACAGAAATATCTTTTTATATCAAAAGGAAAGGTTTTCTGTGCTTGGTACAGTGTGAAAACCCTATCTGAAATCTGGAGTTAAATAAGACAACTGTGATCCTCTAACTACTGGAACAGTTACAAAATTGGGATATGGACAGAGGAAGTAGTATTACCTCTTTAAAAAATTCTAGATATTTGGCTAAAAGATACAATGAGATTGTAACAGTAGCCTGAGAGACAGAAAGGTATTTGTTCTTTAAATTGAGACTATACAGCCTTAATACATTGCAAACTACAGAACCTACTAAATATCTTACAACACTGTTTTACTTTAGTATTTTGCTTTTTATATTTCTTTTTTACAATGAAGAATATAATCTTTTTGCAGGAGACTTAAAAAGTCAAGTCTTCTTATTCTAAGTAACAGCATACAGCAGATCACAGAAAATTCTTTTTAACTGTGATTAACTTCAGTGTGTTTTAAGTGCAGCTGCAGTAGTATATGCAGGCTAAAAGCAAAAAAGCTGTACTATCTGAAAAATGAAACACTGTTGGATAAATGTTTTAATAGAAATGTGATTAATATTCTTCATGAAAAGTTAGAAGCAAGACCATAAACTCATGTAAGATATCCTCTAACTTGTTTTAACCAAATAAAAATATTTTCTTCTCTAAATGAAAAGAGTTTACATTCTCTAACTTCTGAAACTCATAAAAATTACATAAGTTGTCACACTTATGCCATAATCTATATGCCAAGTGCCAACATAACCATTTTTAACTCCTCACATCTAATTGTGCTTAAAATAATAACCCAATGAAATGAAATGGCATCCTGGTGGACAATCTGACAAAGTTCTTGTTCCTTAAACTATTAAAAACAAGAAGGCAGTGATTCTGGGTATCTTGTGGCAACGTGCCATCGAAAACAGCAATTCTTTAAGTGTCAAGCAAACTACTACACTCTGTGGAGGCCTGACAGCAGGTGCTAACCAAGGCCACTGTATCAGTCCCCTCTCAGCTGAATGGAGGAGAGGAAATATAACCAAAGGCTCATGGGTTGAGGTAAGAACAGCAGCAATCACGAGTTGTTCTCATGGGTAAACAGACTTGACTGAGATAAATTAGTTTAGTTTACTACCACTCAAATTGGAGGAGGATGATGAGAAATAAAAACTAAATCTTAAAAACCCCTTATCCAACCTCTCCCTTCTTCTGGAGCTTAACTTTGCTCACAATTTTCTCTACCTCCTCCACCCAGTGGTGCACAGGGATGGGTTTGCAGCCAGTTCATCACATGTTGTCTCTGCTGCTCCTTCCTTCTCAGGGAAAGACTCCTTACATTTCACCAGCTCCAGCATGGGGCCCATCCCATGGGAGACAATCCTCCAGAAACTTCTCCAATGTGAGTTCTTCCCATAGGCTCCATGAACTGCTCCAGTGTAGGCTCCTTCCATGGGGTGCAGTCCTTCAGCAGACAGCTTCAGCATGGATTCCCCTCAGGGTCCCAACACCTGTCAGATAACCTGCTCCAGCATGGGCCCTTCCATGGGGCCACAGGTTCTGCCAGAAGCCTGCTCCAGAATGAAGGCAAGAGGGCTTTCCACAGGATCACAGACTCCTTTGGGCATCCACCTGTTCCATGGTAACATCAAGTACTGGGTATCTAGGAAAGACTTAAACTATTCCCAACAGATTAATTACTATAGAGGAACAAAGATTTGTTCAATCTAAGGAGCTCATACAACTCAACAGGCCTGACACAAAGTTTAAACAAACCTCTGGAGCTTGGAATAGTTCACATTTTTCTAGCACTGCTATTAAGATACATCAGAAAATCCTATACTGAAAAAAAAATAAAAATCACTGCTTGTGTCTATTTCCAAACATTTTTACAAATCAAAGTTTTGGGTTAATTAGGATAGGGCTTCATGACTAGTTTAACTAACCTACACACTTCTCCATGAACTGCTTTTTCCCATTTCCCTCTAGCAGGGAGATGCTACCATTTCCTTCCTCAGGCTAGTCTTTCCTTACAGTCTTCTTGTTCTGACTGGATCAGCTTTCCCAATCCACCTGCTCAGTCTTAAATATCACAATGCTCCTTCTCCACAGAGGGGTATAGAGAACACAATTTGTAGCACAAAGCAAAACTAGCATTCTATTAAAGCTCAAGTTCTTTTCCTCAGACACATGACAGAAGATATGGAAAAAAAATTCTCCATCCTGCAGGTAATTTTATACTACTGGCCTCAGTAGTGACAACCTGTATCAAAACCAGTACATTCCACCAGTTTTAGAGTCATGTCCTTTTTACATTCATCCAGAAGTTTAGAAAAAGTGATCTATAAAACAAGGAAAGTGCTTAAATACAGCAGCAGTAACTCTTCAAGCAAAAGTTTTGACATTCTTGAAAACAACCTGCACATGGTTATTAGTGACAGTACCCAGATGAGATTCATGCATTCAGACAGTCACAAAGCTTGAGTTTGGTCTCCATTTTGCTGTTGAATCTAAACACTAAAGAAAAAAATCCACAATCCACTGCAGCTGGGGAAACTGCCCATAGAGGTAAAGTAGGCATTTATTTCTGTAGCTTTAATTAAAGTTGAAAAAGAGACAGTACAGTGGAGATTAAATATCAAAAGTGAGTTTACAGTCAAAAGGGAGTTGTTCAAGTGATTGAATAGGAAGATAGTGATAGTTTCAACTCCTGAGAAAAGCCATGCATTGAAACAATTTTCCCAGAGTCATACAGTCTCCATAGTTTGAGGTTAAGACCAGAACACATGGACATCTAAGCACTTGCTTGGAAAAAGACTGTCTAAGCCAATGTCTAAGATCCCTTTCATCTGAATTATCTTCAAATCCAAAGCTTAGTAAACCCAGTTTTAGTTTATGCCAAGCCTTACTGTGGTAATTTTAAATAATTCTTTAACACAGCACATACTAGAAGATAAAGTTGTTTTTAAATGTCAATGAAAGCATTTGAATATAGGGTGGAACATATGTGAGGATTCATGTTCTCAAAAGCACACACCAACACACAAAAGATGCCCAAATATATTTATTTAATTCTTAAAAAGTATGTTACTCTTTAGAAAAAAGTCTAAGAAATCTCAATACAGATTAAAGTATATCAAATCATGCATATTATCAAACCCTGCATATATCTAATTCTGATGCTTACCTAAACATCAGCACCATCAAACCCAGCAAGGTAAGACTTCTGAAGTCAGTAGCAATGAGGTACCAGGACAGAAGAAACCTTAAAACAAAGAGGAGCTTCAAAGCCTTTGAGCCAAGCAGAGCCAGAGTTCCAGAACATTTTCAAGAACCATGAAATCTCTAATCCTTTTGAACTTCATTTGCTGCCAAAAATACATGAGTGTTATAACAAAGAAGCGTAAGCATCTCAGTATACAGTTACAAACTGGTAAGCCAGTTCATTAGTTCAAAGCAGTCAAAAGGGTTCTAAAACTAACAAAGACAGCTTGGGGTAGAAAGGCTGACAGACTAGCATGAACCAATTAAGCTATTTCCCTCAAGACCTCTCTTTGCTCATGGTATTCAGAACCATCTCTAGATAGAAGAAAAAAGAAGCAAGTTCATCATCAAGGACAGTAAGAGATTTACTTTTTATACTCTTGGTAAAGTTTTCAGTGTTAGTGCATGAAAAAGTTACTCGATGTTTATTTCTGGATGTGTATAGGGGTGAGGTTACCAAAACTATGTGCCAGCAGTACAGCCATATTCATTAATGTGTTTCATATGTAAAGTATTAGCTGAAAATATTCAGCCTTAAAATGCTGGAGATGTATTTTCATTAGTATCTCTATAACCATGTCTTTCCCTTGTTAAACACAATAATTTAACCATCTTGTTTTCACTCAGTGGTAAAAGCCATCTACTCCACTCATTCTTAGTGATCACACTAGGAAACATACCTCCCATCTGTAATTGGCCCCTTCAAGATTTCTGGGATGTCTTGATCCAGGAGAACTAGCAATGAGACAGATCCTCATGGTGGGAATAATAAATAGGGATAATTGTGCCAGTGAGAATGATAAAGTGGGACATAAATGGTGACAGAGGAAAACTTTACTTTAAAGGTGCAAGAATCTATTCAGCTAAAAGTGAGTCCTATTTGGAATGTAGCATATGTCCTAGAAGCAAACTAGACACTGAAAGTTGTCTTTGTTCCTTTTAGGAGTGTAAACACTACCTTATGTTCTCAAGTAAGAAGACACTAATCAGACTTAGATGCAGACACTCAGGCAAGTGGAATGATAACTCACAAGATACTCAGTTTCATGCTAGACAAGAGTATGTAAACACCCAAACAAGTCACCAATTCAGATAGTACCAGACACCCCATATGGATTGTCACAACGCAGCACCATAGCAGCATTTTGATTTAAGGCAAAGTCCTGCTGCTCATCCCATCACATTTACTGAATGGTAGTAGCATTAGCAGCATTGTGATTTACTCTCTGCTTTCAATGGGTCTAGGTCCAGTTTTGGTTTCCCGACATCATTCTCATCATTAGCAAAGGTTTTGTAATTGGCAAGGATGTTTTCCACCAAGAATCGAGCAGCTTCGTCGATATTGATGTTGTCCTAAAATGTTGAAAGCAAGGAAGTCAGTGATCTTTTTTAAATAGTCACACATTCCTATTAACAGTCACACTTCCCTATTAAAAAGCTGTCCAAAAAGAAATTAATTCTTCAGTCTCATCAGCAGAACACAAACAGTTTAGGTGCAAGAAGTTATTGCTCACACTTTTTTTTTTCTGAAGAAGTTAGCAGAAAGGTTGGAGACAAAATGCTACATCCATATTACAAGTTGAATTCTGATTCTAATCTACTAGGCAGTCAGGGGAATCAGTGTCACCTGCATTTGAAAGACTCTCATGCCTAAGTACATTTCTGCATCAGGAAAGATCATAGGCAATTACATGATCTGTAGTAGTGTCCTACCTTTTGGAGCCTTTTGCTGTTTCTGATGGAATTTGGATGCACTTATTTATACAAGAGGATCTCTTCCGTGAGCCTCAAAATCACAACTATTTCCAAGTGCCTCATCTTGCCACTCTACATGTTCTTGTGCATACTTTGAAAAGTCTCTTTCCATACACCCTAAGAAAGGTATGTGTGCAGGATACTTTGGGATATTCCGGCCAAGTACATCTCTCTTTCTAAGGGTCCAAGCTGGCTAGTGCCAACAAGTCTCTGGCCACAGGTTTGACCCGGTTGAGCCATCTAGTAGCACAGGGCTGCCGTGTTCAGAATTGCTCATCTTTGGTTCCAAAAAGAAATACCAGCCCAGTATAATACTGATGACTAGACTTAAGATCCAATTATCAGCTCCAACAGAAAGGCAAAAGCAGATTAATAGGATATCCAAATGGGCAGGACTTAAAACTGTAAACTGTTTTGGTATGCTTAGAAAACAAGACAGTCATCCTAAATTTTTGCTATTTCAACTACAACTCTTCAGAGTTCTAAACAAGTCAATTAATACCCAAGATAGAATTTACTGTCTTGATTTTTCTCTGCACCAAGAACCTTGTTTTATATTGTCATGTTTTAAATACCACCTAAAATGCAAGTTGTCACTAGAATTTCACATTAGGTTTTTTCCCAATGTTATTTGCATTTATTTTTAAGCCATAATGCAGTTTATACATAGCAGTATTACAGGCAGGTAAAGCTTCAGGGAGGACTTTTACCAGAGCAGAATCTTGGTGTTCTTTTTGAGTATAAAGAGCCTTAAAAACAGTTTTTAGTAACAGATGTGTGTTTGGAAATATATTTTCAAATGCAAACAAATTGTTAGCTAATTTAAGTAATTCCTTTAACTATGTATCTTCCTCTTAAAGGAATCAAAGAGCAACTTCTTACTTTGTTTCTTATAGTCTTCTTAGAGATTCTGCTTTTTAAGAGTTGTCTAAAGATCATTGTGTAACATTTCTGCAGCAGCAGTTAAAGGAAGTAGGCAAGCCAAGGGAAAAGGGGGACCTTCAGGCTTATCTTACTTTAAAAAGGATTTATCAGCCAAACAAGTAATCTGGTCTGCCAGCCACACTTTCCTCATCTAGAGGAGTCCTTCATCTTAAGAATCAGTTGAGCTTTAAGGAAATATGAGTTTCACATCCAACTAAGCTGCTCCAGTTTAAACTGTGCATTGACAAAAAGTCTGTAGATTAAAACTGTACAATACATGAAATTACTCAAAGATAACCAAATAAAGCAGCTGTCTTTCTTAACTTAAATTGTTCTGCACAGTAATTTCTCCAGTTCAGTCTCAACATTGCCTGATAAAATAGAAAAGTGCTTTAGCAACACTGGGGGTAGGTAGTAATGAGTAAGCAAATAGCCTGTTCATGTCAAATCTTGCAGTTTCCAACGTAAGTGACAACAGAAAATGCAATTTAAAAACCTGCACCTAAAGATTACCTGTATCATTTGGGGAGCTTGATCAACATTTAGTAGTATTGACATCTAAAGCATGACTGATCCTCATGTATGCAAGATGAAAAAACTTATCAAACTCAGATAATCAAGGTTTCCAGATAGTTTCTAGATACTCTGAACTTAAGATAACTTTTAGTCTAAGCCAAATATGGCTCACCATCTTCAGGAATGAAGCTAGCCTGCACATAATTTCAGATTTTGCTGAATTTGACTGCCACTTCCTATACTTGATAACTTTACTCCCTACGTGATTATATTCACCCTTCCTATGCCAATATTCAAGAGACTAAAATTAGTTTTTCTATTAAGCTCACCTTGGCAGATGTTTCAAACCATCCAACAAAGCCACCTTCTCTGCAGAACTGGTCCATTTGAGAGGGATTTTGGCTTCCATCTTTCTTCTGGTCACACTTGTTTGCAAGGAGAACAGCAGGGATGGGGCTGCCATTGGGAAGTAGTACTTTACTGTCCAAATCGTGCTTCCATTTTGAAACAGCTTCAAAAGTGGAGCCTCTTGTGACATCAAAGACCACAAAAGCACCAACTGCCTCTTTGTAGTATACTCTGGTCATATTTCCAAAGCGTTCCTGGCCTGAAAGAGAAGACAGTCAATATACTTATATTGAAGCATGAACTGTATTCAGTGTAAATGGACTACTGTATCAGCTTAATTCATAGAAGTTTGGCATTTGGGTCTAGTCACCTAAAGCATAAAACATTGCCTCCTCTATCTCATATAAGTTCATTGTAACAGCTATTATATGTATACTACACACGACAAGTCAGATGCTTAAAGTAGTTTGTAGTCCCAAGTAGCACTTGGAATTTTTCTTTAAAAAACCCAAACTTATTACTCAACTTAGTTGTTGGGTAGAGTTCTTTGAGAAGCAATGCATAAAAACACTACCAGCACAGCTATACACATCTTTTTTTCATTAAAGAATATTAAGGTTTATATTTTAATCTAGTTGCTTCAGCTAAAGACTTGTTCAAACTCAGCCTTTTGCTGAATGGTGAGCAACAAAGGGTTTTGCAATCTTCAAGGCTAGCAACCTTCAAAGCATCTTCTGAAGTCACCTATATTACAGCTTTTTCCTTGGGGACAAGTTCAAAAGGAGCTGTTAGCTTAACAGTTCTGGCTAAATCTGTTAACTTTGACTCTACTTTTTCAAGTTTGAGATTTACTCTGGATTAATTTTCAGCTGTAGAAGTTCTACAGCAATCCCAGGATTTAAAACAAGAACAAGCGCAGTTATTCACAAAAAAATATCCAGAAAAAAAAAAAAATCAATTGCCCATAAAGCAGAGAAAACTAAAAAACCTTTTCTTATAAAGTACAACTACTTTAGCCAGAATACTTGAAAGATAGAACTGAGCAGGCCAGTTCACTTATTCTTCTGTTTGAAAAGTCAGACTATCATGGTGTGTTTACATTTGAGTGTGTCTAGCAGTATCAAGTCCTAGCACATTGTTTGGGAAGTCTGGGCTACTAAAATAGCTTCCTACTTTGTTGGTAAGTCTTCACTGGGAAAAGCAGTCCCTGAACTCTATGGTTTAGTTTTACAGTATATCACCACTCGAGCTTTTATCTTTTTGTGCATATGAGGTTTAAGAACACATGAAGGAAGAGCTGTATTTGGAAACTTAGCTGTTCCCTGTTGATAAACATTCAAATCCACCTTTGATTAGCAAGGACAAAGATACAAGGAGAACTGGGTGTGTTACCACCTTCTCATAAAGAGAAAATTCAACAGATGAAGGAAGCTGACAAAAGATCTCGTTCAGCAGTGTGCTTTTGCAGCTCACTTTTCTCACTTTAATGTCAGTATTTCACAGTATGATTATAGCTCATTGCCTACAGACAGTTTCAGAAAAGGTTGCCTAAACAGCTATTAGAATGGCCTAAAAACAGCAGCAGCCACAGTAAAGTTCCAGAGTATTATAAAGAAGCTGACTTTATCTCTGTCTGTTCACTTGAAACTATGATGCTGCAGAAAACAGCATCACTACTCAGCATATTCTTCAGAACAGAGACTACACATGACTTTTTTCACTACTGGCTGATTATCTCGTGTAAGAACAAGCAGGATCCAAGAAGAAAGCTCTTATCTCCATACTCAAAACTCAAGTTTTGAAGCAGCATTTATGCCATGCACTTTAAAGCCAATGCAACAAGTTAGGCACCAAGCCTGCATCTGTGACTATACCCCTGGAAAAGCCACTGCTAATACAACTCTCCTAAAAACAGTGCACTACTAATTCACACTGTCTCCCTAGGCTGGACTCTTATGCCTGAAAGAGGTTTTTAGAATAGCCTTACTACAAACCATACCACTGACCACTGTTAACACTAGTCAAGTACCATTTGCAAAGAGTTAGATCAGAAGGCTTTTACTACTTCTGCATACCCATGATGTCACATTTAAAGAAACTTTACCCTTTGAACATAGGGATTTTGGTTTAATGGCATTCCACACAATCAAATTTAGTTACATTAAGCCAGTCACTGTGTAGGGCACCACACAAGTTTTGAGGAGCCCCTTCTCAGCTTCCCCATTTGTTTAGCTGTTAGTTTCATCACCAATTCCTGCCATATGGCAACACCTTATACTATGCTAAAGCACTGACTCTAGTATCCAATGCAGGGAGATATCCCTTCACACCATAGGACAGCCCCACAAAACAAACAGTGTAATCTTAAGGTCTATAATGCCCTGTACCAATCTCAGTCTTCCACAGAAAGAGCTCTTCAGTTGAGCCTTGAAATGCTCCAGAATTGAACACCACCTGCTGTTATTTACATGGAACTCAACATGAATCTGAAGCAGCAAGGGAAATGGTCCCATTAGTCCTCCCTATTCAGTTGCTGGAGAGGTGGGAGGCTTCCAGGCTTTAAGGCTGCTTTTCCAAACACTTGATGAACATTTACGTAAGAAAATTAAGCTGTACTGATTAGTTGCAGGAAGGGTTGCCAGATTGTTACCAGAAGGAGTAGACAGAGCATAATCACCACATATGAAAACTAGTTATTCTTCAGATAGCTGTGCATGCTGTACATAAACAAGGCTACAATCGCTGACCACAGTGAAGGACATTACCATGGACTGAATCCCTTCCTGCATAGTGCTCTCCCATCCAAAAAAGCTTTAAAGACAAAAAGTCTGCAAGGTGACTATGCTAGCCTCCTGTAGCAATAACCATTACTGAAACATGCACTACAGCACATTTAGGGTGTAAAAACAGGTGATATTTGTACAGTGTTACATATAGCTTACAAAGAAACAAAGTTACAAAGCATAGCTCAGAACCAAACCTGAGGAGTCGGCCAAGGTTAGCCTTGTACAGTGGCTTCTCACACTGTAAGAAGGCAGCAATTCTGCTAGGAATGGAAACCAGCATGGAACCATATGTTGTTTGGTACTCTACAGCAACCACGGTATAAACCATGGGCTTTGGCTGTCCACAGCAATCATTTAACTTTCATTTCCAGCAACTCTTACCTCTCTTGTAGCATGAGTTTTAGATTTAGAAAAATATTACTACATACTCTTCCACAGTTTTAATTTGGGTGAAAATAGAAAACTGATGTGCCTATCAGCATCAAAGCTTCTATCTTTACTTACTAGGTTTAAGCTTTATATAAGGAAGATTTTCTCTCTCTTACCCTTAAACACACACAAGCTTAATAGCATTGTGTTCTTAGAGATTAATGCCTTTTAATAGGTCAAATACATCCAAATATGAGTGCCTCCCTTTTCTACAGTAACCCAAGCCAGGTCATTACAGAGCTATTTTCACCTCTAGAATTCACATCCACTAACAACAAACCTGACCTGAATACTACCTTACAACTGCTCTTTCATCCTGTCTGAAGGCCTAATGAAGATGGATATATGGTATTTCATAAAAAGACAGAAGCAATAAAACATGGTCTGCCCAGGAAGTAAAAGATTTTTTTGGTAAAACATATACAGCATGAGGCGGAAGAAAAGATTAGGTTTAAACAGAGAGGACTTTCTTTACAATCCTGTCATTACTGACAAAGCACATGCTGACTTTCTTGCCTAGGATGCAGAGCACTGTAGACAGCTTTTTGAAAATCTAACAGGACTTTCAGGCAGAGCTTTTGCAAGCGCTTTTCTGCTTGCAAAAAACCCAAAACCAAACCCACTAACCCTCGTACAGAAAAAGCAAACTAGACAACACTAATTCTCCAAATTATCAAGGCTGAACATCATTCTCTTTGTTCTTAAAGCTAAACATCTCAACTTCTGCCATGCACAGTTCAGAGATTTGTCATGCCCCTTCCTCTGTCCAGCAGGATATTTGCTATAGTAATTTCTCAATATGTGACAACAGTGTTGAGCAGTACAGAAAGTGGAGCATATCTCCAGAGGAGAAAAAGGCTACAAGTGATCAGATTAAACTAGACTTAAAATCTCCAGTGTGTATAATCTTAGAAAGAAGAGAGCAGGAAGATAACTAACTGCTTAGTACAGCAGTATAGAAAGGACATCACAAGATTAATCATTCTGGTAGGCATAAATCTGATGTTCCCACTAGAGTATAGTTTGTGTTTTAGTAGTTCAGGGGTAAATGAGGAGATAAGATACAGGACAGCCACAGGGACCAGAAGTTTAATTTTGGTATATGGAAGAGACTTCATGTAACACAAAGTTCTGCATTCTCTAACCACAGTTTTCATATCTAAATGACTCAGCACATACTGCCACCATATTTTCCAGTAATTGTAGCAACCTTAAGTGAAATATTTGCACAATGACATGCATCAGGAACTAATACAGTTCCCTACAGCAGCACCACAGGAATAAAGCTGAGTTTAAAACTGCATTACAACTTGGAAGCTATACTCTCTTCCCCAGAGTGGGGGTGAGCTGTAAGTTAAAAACTACATGAAAGAAATTAAAGCCAGGTTTGACATTAGAAGCTTTATATTTGTCCTTTACTGCAAAAGGTAAGTTACCATTGTAATCTTGCCTTGAAGTACATTTTAAAGAGTTTCTAGAGAAGATTTTCCCAGTGTAAGGGAGAAACACTTGTGTCCTCTTTATTACAGCAGTATGACTTACCATTGTAGCAGTTCTCACATATATTTAACAAAAGAGACCCTACACTCTTATTATTTCACTTATTATTTCAAGATGTAACTCCTTCTACGTGATGGGAATTGGGACTAGAAAAAGCAATTTAAATGTACTGCTGGATATGCACAGTAATGAGTTTGTCAGACTTCCTTCCCTGGACTACTTACTATATTCATGAGTTAATAAGCAGTTTATATCAACTAACAAGAACTTACTCAGAGAGTAAAAGGTCCCATCTAGAAGAAGTTTCCCCAGCTACTCTTATTTGCTATAAAGGTAAATATTGGTTTACCCCTGTCAAAACCAACAATATAGCAGAGTTTGCCTATCTTGTAAAAATTCAAGCTGTACCTTATCTGAAGGCACACAACTCAAAAGAGAATTATGTTAGTTGCATTTAAAACCTTAATATCTCATCAGAAACACTGATAGACAACTGGACAAGGTTCTTCAAAGTTTCTCTTTCAGATGAGATTAACAGTTCTAGAATCCTCCAGAAGCTGTCATAATGAGGAAGAGGTAGATGACCAAGGGTTATAAATGTCTGACAATTGCAAAAATAAACAAGTAGTTTCTTCCATTAAAGCAATGTTAGTTCCAGCCATCCTTAAAAGGATAATCAGCTTAATGGGTAGCCAGAGCACAAAACATGATTTTAACACGTTTGGCAGTTCTACATCAGCACCTTAAACTATAGATATATAGTCTAGACTGCAGTCACCCAAAAGTCAGTATACAACTAGCTGAAGAGTTTTACTTCCAAGCTCTTTGCTACTAACTAGAAGACCACAGCAACAAAAGTAAACAGTTTTTTCCTGGACCAAATAACTGTGTCACCAAAAGTCTGGAAAAATATCAAAAAGCACTCTGTTTATGAGTAGTCGAGGATCTCTCACCGATGTTGTTTAGAACACTGAAGATGAGTTCAGATAATTGAAAAGGCAGAAAAATTCAACAGAAAGAAGGAATAAGCCACAAAGGAAAAGTTTAACCTATAAAACCAACCCAAAAAACTATCCAGCAATAACTGCAGTAGTAAACAAAATGACCAAGAGATCTAGTGAACCAAATTCAATTAGCTCAAACCGCATAGAAGTAGCTTCCTACTAGTGCTCACATCATTTATTCTGCTTTTCTATCAACAGTTACTGTATACTGCAGTGATCACAGGAATCATGGAATCCTTAGTAAACTATAGTGACTGATTGTAATAAACCATTTTTTAGCCTGGAAATACTTAAATATCCTTGTATTGTGAGAAGCAGTCTCAGATCAACTATTTACCATGACCACTAATAGTATTCATACCAAAATTCAAGAAGGACAGTCAGAACAACTCTGACTGCCAGCACTATGGCTCTTAGGTTCTTGCTATCAACTACTCTGACTTTATTGACCAGCGTGCAGGCACAGTTCCAGCATTTAAACTCTTCAGTGCCAAACTCCACAACTAAATTGATTCAATCCATTTCCAGAACTATGAGACATTTATGCTTTTATTCAATGTAGATGGTGAAAAAGACCAATTAAACAATAAGTGAAAGCTTTTTTTTTTTCCTAGGAACACCCAATGGCAATTCCATATTTGCAATTCCAACTCAGTAAAGTTACTGTCATTCAGTGTGATAGATTTAAGCTAAATCACCATTCAAAATGGCTGGGAACATAGTTCAATCCTCTAACTGAGTTAGAGTTACTGTCACTTTCAAAACTCACATGGGCCCTTCAAGGGCCACAGGCAGGAAAAGACCACACTTTGGATGCCAGCTGGATGTTTGGCACAATACAGCAAATATCCAGAACTGCCCTGAGGATGAATCTCCCAGTTCTCCAGACATCTAATGTACATTTTAGCATTACTGGGGTCAGGTGTGAGTTGACTGAAGTTCCTTTTTAGAGAAATATATAAGCATGTTACTGGCAAGTTACCAGTGCTGACAGCTATCTCCCATCTTCCCAAACCAGCACATCTTGTCCCAGAACTGTCCTACCTAATTAGATTGGATGAGTTATTCCGCAAGAAGTAGGTTAACAAAAAACTATCAATATTACATCTTACATTCAAGCGTGTCTACCTGATTTTTCCCCCACAGACAACAGCCATAGACTGAGACTAGACAGACTCCAAGAGTGTTAATACCAGATGTACCAGATGGCTCCCGGCTCCTCAGTCTTATACAAGTTAAAACTACAGAAGTGTTGAACTATGCATTTATTTAATGACATAGACAAATTTGCAGATGACACCGAGTGGTACAGCTGACACACCCGGAGGATGCAATGCCATGCAGAGGGACCTGGACGAACTTGAGAAGTGGGCCCATGGGAATCTCATTAGGTTTAACAAGACCAAGTACATGTTGGGACCCCAACATATGGGGGATAAAGAACAGATTGAGAGCACTGGGCCAAGAAGGACTTATGGGTGCTAGAGGATGAGAGGCTGGACATGACCCAGCAATGTGCACTTGTAGCATGGCCAGAAAAATCACTTGTATCCTGAGCTACATCCAAAGCAGTGTGGCCAGCAAGGTGAAGGAGATTGATTCTACCCCTCTGCTCTGCCTTTGTGAGACCCCAGCTGGAGTGTGGTATCCAGTTCTGGGATCCCCAACATAAGGAGGATGTGGACCAGTTGAAGTGAGTCCAGAGGCAGGCCATGAAGATTATCAGAGGGCTAGAGCACCTCTCCTGTGAAGATAGGCTGAGAGAGTTAGGATTATCCAGCCTGAAGAAAAGGTTTCAGAGTGACCTGAGGCCTTGCAGTACCCAAAGGGAGCCCTTCAAGAAAGGCAGAGAGGGGCTATTTACTGATAGGACAAGGGGAAATGGTTTTAAACTGAGAGTAAGTTTAGAGAAGATATTAGGAAGAAATTCTTCACTATTATGGTGGTGAGGCACCAGAGATGCTGTGAATGCCCCATCCCTGGAAATGTTCAAAGGCCAGGTTGGATGGGGCTCTGAGCAACCTATGGTCTAGTCCCATGGCAGTAGAGTTGGAACTGGATAATCTTAAAAGGCTCCTTGCAGCCCAAGCCATTCTGTGATTCTATGACATTAGCAGCTCTAGCAGATGTTAGAAACCTGTAAGTGCTGAGGAACATCCATTCTGGTTTTTTACTTTTTTACCACCATGAAAAAGTGGTATTTGTGGTTCTGGTGACAAACACAGAGGTTAAGAAGTGAGAATTACCAGAACATTATACCTTCCTGTATGAGACAAGTATTAAAAATAGCTTCACTGACTGCAGTACTTAGAGTTTCTAACAGACAAAAGCATCCTCAAACAATTACAAATGCGAGTGCCCTTTCTTACTAAGGGTGGTATGGGTAAGTTAACTGACCACTGGATGGACCTCTTCCCAACACTAATCCTTTCCCAAATGCTTCAGAACAATCTTCAGGGCAAAAGCCAGTCAATTCCTGTTCAACTGACTCACACTTTATTATAAGGGACAACCTTTGATCCTCTGGTTATGTCTATATTAGAAAGCTGCAGGGTGCAGCTGAAACAGTTCTGTTGAACAATGCAGCAGATGCATGACACTGACAAGATACTGTACAGACACAGTATGTATGAGAGACTGTAGGCATTGAAAAGTTACTGACCTATCAGTTTAAGTGCAGCAGTATTTTGGTTATTTAGATCATATCACAAACTATTTCCACATGTTCACAGAAGTCACTATTTCATTCTGAAATGTTAGGAAGCAGTTTGCTTTTAAGTTCCGTTTTCCAACACAGCCAGTTTCTAACCTAATAATTTGTTAACTACATGAAACTTCAAAATCAATGACTAGCCCTTCCATTCACTGTTTGCTATCATTATACTTTAACACAGGGCAGTCCTGCTCACTACCCACGAAACAGCAAGAGCACAGAGATGGCAAGTGCTGGAAGCTAGACACCAGATTTCCACCAGGAGTTATGATCACTTCTATCCACCTAATTGAAAAGGCACACCATTCTCTCCCATAAAGATAGAAAATGTTTCCCCTAATAATTGTACAGCCCTCACAAGGAATTTTACAGCAAGACTGAAATTTTTCATGGCTGCCTGAAGTCTTGGGATAATCTAATGATTTAATTGTCCAAACAGTTTACTCTTCTGTCCTTAAGAAGTTGAGGCAACACCCTGCACTTAGAGTTCAATGGGTTTTGTCCAACATCACGTGTATTTTATGCAGCAGTATGACAGTCATGTTTCTATAAGAATTCACCTTTTTTTCTTCATCTTTGAAATCTAGTACTTATAAAAGGACTTTATCACTTGCTGTTTAGCAATCCTCAGAAAAATCGAGTGCAACCAAGCTAAACAATTTCTAACTAGCTGTCAAATGCATCATGTATGGAACAATTCCTCTGCATTAGTATTCAAAAGAGTTGATACAGTCGAATTAGGGCCAGCAACAGCATGAATTGTTACTGCCTACCTTGCTTTAACAAGACTTACCCAAACAAGTAATCTGTCAGAGTTACGCTATTTCATGCCTGACACCCTGTGATCCATATCCTTTGGTGTGCTGCCCTGCAGCTAGAGCTGCACTGTGTACTTCGCAGTGATGCTGCATGGCACTACAGCATTTCACAGCACACAGGGGAACAATTCTAAAGTCACTTTATCACGAGACTGAAAAAATGTTAATCTCTAAAATGGTCAATTTGTCATGGTACATTGTGTGTGATTAGAATTTTGTATCAAATTGCTGCCACTTTGCTCTACCCAGTACTCTTAGCCTGGGAGCATTTAAAGAACAAGCTGTTTGCAGTGACATTCAGAGGCTACTTCTCAACCTATTATTTGAAAAGCTGCTAAAATCTGTACAATAAGTAATATTTGTTTTCATTACCTGCTAATGTAGAAGCCACTGCTACTGAGAGTTTGCAAGCCTTTTCTAGACAGTTAAGGCATTTATTTCTAAGCAAGCTCTATAAATCTCTGAAATCGTGCCATTTCTCAAAGCATAATCTCACTCCATTTATCCTCTTCTTGCGTCTCCATAGCCAGACGAGATCTTTGAATATTCGACATTGTACCACAGTAGCTTGAAAAGCATGCTGTGCTTTGCAGTCACTCCTTACTCCTGGTTGTGCTAGCTCTAACATCTGCAGGAATTTCACAAGAGGTATTCCTGTATTTTCATGCAAAAATATAAGTAGACATTCCCTTCCTGCAAATCACTTCTTTCTAACATGGCATATCACACTTCTGAAACTCTGAAGCAAGTATTTGGAGGGAACCATCTACAGTAGACTACAAAAACAAAGCAATGGTTACCACTGGAATTCATGGAGGGTACCCCAACAGCTGTGAGACTGAATCCAGTGGTCTCACTCACTGCTGAGGGGAAGAATCTTATTTTTCCACAGAATGCTAGTATCTTTCCTGGAACCTGTCAGCTAACATTATTTTTTTGCTTTATAAATTGAGAATTACCCTTTACAGCACTTGCCAACTCAAACTGTACTTGTGCACATGCATTTTGGTAACACCCTGTCCTATGTGCACCCAACGAAAACAAAACTGGTAAGAGGCAAAGCAGAGATGTAAATAAGGCTAAGCACCAAGACTCTGAAGCTGCAAGGAGAGTTGATCAAGCTTGATTTACATTCATGTGAATGCCACACATTAAGAGAAAAGTGTATATTCAATATTGTCTGTGCCAGTTTGTCTCTGAAGGGTAATGTGCTTGACTTATCAAACCAGTTTAATTTCTGACTACTTGAGTCAGTATTACATGAAGGGCAAGAATGTAATACTTGCCTTCAGAAATGTGGGTGATCCATGTAATATTATTTCTGTAAAGTATTCTAGTTTGTTTTATAAATCCAAAACGTAGTTATGTTTACCTTTATATATTATTTTTCTTCCTGCCTACTGTATTGGACATAAGAATTTAGGTATTGTTTACCTTTAAGGTAGATTTCCCCTGTCTATTTGATGTATACCCATCCAGCCATCCCTTATTCTCTGTATCAGAGTACTGCAAAGAGCTTTTATTGTGATCTTGTAGGAACTACAAAACTTCTGAGCAACTGCTATGTGACATCTGTTTGAAAATAAGGCTGAAGCACCATCTATTCCATAGTGAATAGAAGTTCAAGCACAAAGTGCATTTCCATTGTTGACAGAAATTGAAAGTACCTGTAAGATAAATACACTGAAATTGATTTTAGGCCTGTACTAGATCAGGTGGCATTTTAGGATCACATCTTTAACCTCATTTCTCACAGAACACCTTGAAATGCCCTATGAGGAAGTTCTAACCTTATTTCCAAGACATTCAAAGAACATCTGTCTCAAGTCTCCCATTTAACTGAACAGTCCTGCCTTGCATAATCAAATTTACCATACTAGACTACTTTACAACACCAACATCAAGGCAGTAGCATTTCCCATATGCTTATGGAATTCAATCAGTACAATGGTTATAGGCTTCAGGCAAGATAACATACACAGTACTTTGAGTGGCTACATAAGATAGTACTAAGCAAAAGAACCTTTGCTATTATCAATGAAAGCATTTGGTACCCCACTGATAATACTTTACTGATAAGAATTCTAATGAAATTCCTTCATTAGACCTCACTTGATAACATTTCATTAAAAGTGCATTTAAACAGGATTCCCAAAAAAACAAACATCCAGAATCTGTTTGTATTCTGAGACTGAAAGCTGGAAACACACCAAAATCCCAAGTTTAACACATCAAGCACTTATTTGGGTATTTAGCTGTAGAGCTACAAGCACAGCAAGTCATTCAGTGAAAGCTCATAACCCCAGTCCAGCAATTCCAGGAAAGTCCTAAGAAAAGGCATCCACTCAAGATTTCCCACAGAGGGGTGGTTTCCAGAAGGAAACTAAGTAAACTTTCAATTCAGTTTCTTGCCTCTGTGTTAAAAATCTACATTAGCAGGCCTTCTACTTCCCATCCCCAAACTTTATCTGCTAGTTTTGCATGTTTCCAGTAAGCACAATTCTTAAGTAAATCTTCTCTCATGAGATTTATATTTAAACATGTGTGAGCAGGAAGCAGTCAGAAATTAAGTCTTTCATATCTCCACCAGTCTGCAGACAACCACATTGATTCCCCAGCCCTGACTGGGAACTTTCTGACCTGCCTCAGCTGTAAGCAAAATGACAGCACTCCTAACCTCCACCTGAAGGCTGCTCCTGAAACTTCCATCACCATACAAACTAGGAAACAACCTTAGAAAACTTAGTTTCTGAAAAAACTTTGAGCCCCAAGTTCTGCATCCATTTCTGATGTGGTTATTTATGTGCACATCCTTCACTCATTAAGTGAATTCATAATGGTGAGAAAAAAATCCTCATATTTGAAGGCAGGTTATGCCTGGATTTTTTTGCCTCCACCTAATGCTGACTTGTACCAGGCACACAGCTAAGCAATTTTTTCATGGTTTCTTTGCCAGAGTTACCATTTTAATCCCTTCAACAAGCATTGTGGCTAAGAACAGGTTGTTATAAGAATACCTTGACTACTTTTAGAGATTGTTGTCTCCAAATTCTCCATACTTAGGAGAGACTTCTCTGCAAAGCAACAGAAGCATACATGCCTCTGGCACAGAGCCAGGTATGGATACAGAACAGCAGAAGTTTTCTGGTTGTTTTCCTATAGACTTTCAGGGATGCATTAACATCACTTAACACTTGCTTTAGACTTTATTTAAAAAAAAAAAAAAATTAAAAATCAGTCCATAATTCAAGAAACAAGCTGATGCACCAGTACACAGAAGAAGCCTGGAAGCCTCTATGACATGCCAGTAGCACAAGTGCAGACTAACTGGCATACAGAGCTGCTTGAAACTAGATTTTTCACACAGAAGTAAACTATCTCACATACTATAGCTGCCTGAATGCATTTGAAAGTCAGTTATATCCATGCTTTCCTGTACTCTGTCCCACTTTTCAAGGCTACCTATAGAAAAGCCTAAAAGTTACTTAGAAAGTTAACTTGCTCACATATCTTAACACTCATTTGTCTTCATACAAAAGACAGGTTATTCCAGCTCTTCCTCAACTTAGTATTTAACCAAAATACTTCATCTGATTTCCTCATCCTCTTGGGGACTTGTATATACCTATAACAAATTACAGTTCAGTTCCTCTCAAGGAGACATCCAAGATTTTAGTAACAAATTTACATGCTGCTTATCATTCAACTCTTGAAAGCCTGTAGAGCATGTTTACAATACCAAAGTACAATGATTCCTCTTCTGCTTGGCCAACTTCATAACCATGCACTGCTAATCAAAGCATTACTTCAGTTTTAATAAATATTTATACAAAGAAATCCTAATAAAATCCTGGAAAAAGAATGTTATTACACTGAAGTTAGTTCAGAATTCCTCAAAAAAAGCTTTAAAACCAGATTTGTCTACCAGTTGCCATTAGTGACATTCTTCATGAGAAGCCATACTCAAGCCACCTATGATCTTTACCATTCCTAGCCTCCAGAAAACTGCACTTCATACAGGCTGATGTGAGTGACAGTGATAATCAATGTGAGCACAAAAGCTAACACAGTTGCTGCTTTTACTAATTCAGCTCAAAAGTTTCTATAATACTGAAAACCCTTCAAGCATTCTTTGAATATCACCTGACAGCTTCATCAATATCCCACATACACCCCCTGAGCACACTGTGGTCAGTGCAGTGTGCACTAAAACAGCATGCTTGTCAAGTAGGAATCTCCAATGTTTTGAAACAGACTATAAAAACACTTCCCTATCATTACCATTTCTTCGTTTTGCATCTCTTTACCACAATGACTCAGTCCTACATCCTATTTATTTTGCCACTCATTTACGCCCTTTGATCAAGGTTTTAACACTTGCAGAATTTACCCAGAAAGATATATTTTTCGTTACTTCATGCAACAAAATAAAGAAAAAACAAAAAATCCAACCACAGAAAGCCCAAGAATAATGCCTAAGGGCAGCTAAAGTTCCTGCATGAACAGGCACATAATCTGTTCAGCTTCTTTCAGAATGCTTCTTTTTTATGCTGTAACCAAGATAATTTGACAATGACTGATCAGTCTAAGTCTCAAGCTTTTTAATAAGCTTTATTCAAGAAGTTACAACCAGCATCTAAAAACAAAAATGCCTGAATATCCATGAAATACAAGTGTCTAGGCACAACAGTAACCTTCCTCCCTCTTGAACATTTTACATCCCCTCCCCTTTGATGCTGCTGCAAGAATTTGCATTACTTTGCACCTTACAACAAGAGGGCTATTTTCAGCAGAAAAAAAAAGAATAAGCAATGTAACATGGTCATGCTCTATTTGACAGAATTATCTAATCACTAAAAAAAAAAGACCCAAAACCAGAACAACCTCAGCTAGCACAAGAATTTGAAGTCACCCAGTAATGTCCTGCATTGCAATAAACAGCACAACATTCATCACTTTTCCTACAATCACATCAGAAGCCAGCATAGTATCTACATTATGATCTTTAGCTGATGCATGAACCACAGGGTCAGTTCTTATCATTGACTTAGGTACAAAACCTTAGTTTGCATCACCCAGCTCTTTAAGGAAAGTTTCTTATGATGAACTGCTATATACAAGCTTTGATCTAGTGAAAATAGCATCCCTTTATATGCTTAAGGGTTAGACTTTAATTCAACATCCTTTTCAAATGCATCAAGATGAATTCAGAATGCCAGCATGACATTGCTTGCAGGGAAGTCACATGTAACATTACTTACCATAAGATTCAGATCTCTTCAAGAGATCTAAAGCCGTTTGTCTGCACACACCAGCAGGCAAAATTATCTAGGAGCTGTTGAAAGCCAGAAGACAGCTGGGTTGACGAGTTAAAAAGGAATGACTATCACATGCTTAGACACTGTGCTACACTTCAATAAAGTGCTTTAGAGAATATTGTCTATGATTAGAGAAGCCATCTTCAACCTGGTTCTTTAACTATGAACTTCAATATAAATCTGTTAACATCCTCAGCTATTTAGAAATATTCCTGATTGTATACATAAACAGTTGCAGAACACAACCCCAGGTTGAGGACTTCAGCAGCTTTAAGACCATCAAATACTCTTATAGATACTAAAATACCCTTTATTCTAGTAACTAACTCTCAGATGTCGAGTGCTACAGGAGTCCAAACTGTTGCTGTCACACACTGGCTAAGCACAACCCAATCAAAAGTCACCAAGATTACTTCTCTTCTTGGTCTTTTTTTTGGTTTGTTTTTTTTTTTTTTTTCCATTGGGCAAGATCCCCCCAGCCCTTTGGAAACAGAATACCCTAAACTAGCAGATTAGACCAAGAATTTGGAGTGCAAACTGCAGAACAGTTGTATCTTCCTTCTTCATATCTGCTAGGGAAACACTAGTCAGGGGTTTCAAACAAAAGTCTTATAAAATAGGAAAAATATTTCAGTGGCAGGAGAAATTTTAATTCTTCAATCAATTTAATTCTTCAGCCCATTTACCACAAGCCTTCAGGGATTTATCAGCAGCTCTTAACTTAGTCTTCACCTAGCAGTGTCAAAAACACACCAAGGGCAATAATAAGGAATGAAAAATACTGTCTTCTAGAACACGACATTAATGTTTAGATGTATTGATAGAATTTCCCAAGGTGCAAATAGGTTCTGCCCAAAGTTTGCGACAAGTTAAAGCTGAGTTTCTGCCTATCCTGTTGAAACAGATTGCTTTGGCAAAGCACACAGCCTACCCAGGTCTGAGCAAGGAAGGGCTGAGAAGTCAAACACAAACATGGCAGCCTGCCAAACCCCAGGATGCCAACAGCCTCCCCTCTTCAATCTTTGGAACCCCAGGCTCACTAAATATACCCAGAGCATTGCAGCAGTTTGCACTGATACTGTTAATTGAGTCACAGAAATTTAAAGCTGATTCACGGAAGGAACATATCAGAAAAGAAAGCCTACCCTTCAAAAGGGCAATTAGAAAATATTTTCATTTACCCTACAGGACAGCAACAGAAAGACCCATGGTGTATTTCAGAATATGGTAGTAAGAAGTTTGAGGAATAATATTTGAAGCATTTTAGAGCAAAAATAATAGAAGCTGAAGTACAGCTGGTCTGTCACAGGGTTACAGCAGCCACATGCCAAACTTCCTCCTTTCTGAGCTTCCACTGATAAGTATAAAGTTCATGGAAATTGTAACTACCAGGTCTTTTCCCTCGTGTCTTCCAGTAGTTTAAGTTTAAACACCAGCATGTGAAATAAGGTCTGCTTTTTCATATCCCAGGAGTTATTCTGAGGATGGTAGATAGGGATGAGCAGAGCTGTAGGCTAACATCTGGGTTGCACACAAAACTAGAAATGCAATACCAACCAAGGTGATTATGGAGCTGAAGGACAGACTTCTTATGAGACCATAGCAAAATAGAGATTGTTCTGTGGCATTTAACACCACAGCATAAGCAAAGTTAGCCATGGTAGGTATACAATTGCAGTCTTGGAAACAGATGCTGAAGAAAAGGTTTGAATCATATATAGGAAAGGAATAATGCACGGTTTAGACAAGTGGACAGGACTCTTCTGCTTCCATGTGTTCAAGTATGTTTCTAATACACAAATTTGTGATTTGAATATAGAACTAAGCATAATAGAAGTTCCATTCCCTCACTCGATGCAGGAGGGATGAAAGCTACTTTTAAATAAGCCAGGTGACTCCAAGCATGCAAAGTTTAAGCATTCTTCCTTTGAGGACAATCTCAGCTGTTAGAGCTACCTTTAACCTGTAAAGTACGGTGCATTAGATGAACTACAGAGCCATGGCCCTGAATTAATTTCAGTAGCAGCCATAACCAAGGCCACCACCACCCAGACAAGCAGGAATATTCCTGGAGCCCCCGATCCAGCAGCGAGAGTAAAGTTGCTGTTTGAGGACTGCTACAAAACCCTGGGCCAAGCCAAGAGCCCCCCTAAGTCTGCTAAAGGGAGAAGGCAAAGCCTGTAAAAAGAGCAAAATTTCACTCCCACATCAAGACCTCCCTCTACTTTCACCTCAGAGGCAAGAATGAGAGGTTGTCTATAACAGGGGGTAAGATGAAAAAGAAGAAGAAAGTTTGCCCAGCCAAAACGCGCTTTCCTCTGCAGAGGCCGTGTGCCGGGCCCCGACACCGGGCTCACAGCGCCCTCGGGGCGGGCGCACCCTGCAGCGAGCCCGTCCCGTACCTGCGATATCCCAGAGCTGCAGCCGCACCAGGGTCTTGCTGTCCCAGTTGATGACTTTGAGCGCGAAATCCACGCCGATGGTGGCCCGGTAGTGCTGAGAGAAGAGTTGGTGCACGTAGCGCTTGATAATGCTGGTTTTGCCCACACCCAGCTCCCCGATCACCAGCACCTTGAAGAGGTGCTCCCGGCACTCCGGCACGCCGCTACCCGCTCCTTCCCCGCCGGCCATCCCTCCCGTGGAATGCGGCGGAGAGGCCGGGCTGCCGGGACCGCGGCTCTCCCGCTTCTGAACTTTGCCAGCCAGCAACTTCCCTCCAACTTTCCCCAGCCGGCTTCCCGAAGGGCCGGCCCCCGCAGGCGGGGGAAGACGAAGCGGGACAGAGGGTGGGAGGGAGCACGGCACCTCAGCCACCACCTGACTGCAGTCACAGGACGCGGAAACTCCGCGGGCTTATAGCGGCCCGGGGGAGGGCGGCGGGAGGGGCGGGAGGAGGGACCGGCCCAGCCCGCCCCAGCCCGCCCCGCCGGGACACCGGGCGGGAGGTGGAAACGGGAACAGGAATAGGAAAGGGCCAGGGCGGGAGGGAGCACCCCCGCTGCGGACGGCAGGGCAGCGCGGAGTAGCTGTGGCGGGGGCTGAGCCTCAGAAGAGGGCTGGGGTTGGGAAAGTGTCAGCTCTACGTCGGTACCGTTCTTTGGTACTTTGCCAAAGTGGTGGCGGCGGCAGCGGCGAAGTTTTCTCCCGGTGAAGTCTCTAAAAGGTTCTGTCCTCACCGTCCGGCAACGAGTGTTTTATGGCAGAGAGGTCCGTGGGACATAGGGCCTTACCAGGATGCGTGGCGATAGGAGGGTTCCGCTGGCCCGTGCTCGCTCCCACTCTCCATTCCCAGGAGCCAGCCTGGGGGGCGGTAGACGCAGGGTGCTGCGCCCCGGCCCCCTCCCCGCCCCCGCAGGCGCTGCGGAGCGGCCCTGGGCTGAGGGCGGGCAGGGCCCTGCCGAGCCCGGCCGGGACAAACAAAGAGCGCCGGCAGTGCGGGCAGGGCCCTGCCGAGCCCGGCCGCCACTAACACACAGGCCAGCGCCCAGGCGGCAGCAGTGACACCGCGATGGCTGCCCTTCGGTAAAATGCTCTGGTGAGCAGGGAAGAAATCACCTCCTCATTTGCAGGGTTCCCACCCAAACATTTGGTTCCCTCCTATTGCTAAACTGATCTAATAAAATATTTTTATTGTTTTGGTTTCCGGTTGTTTTAAAAAATTACCCTAGGCAATCACAGAATCATGGAATGGTTTAGGTTGGAAAGGACCTTACAGATCATCCAGTGCCAACTCCCCCGACATGGGCAGGGACACCTTCCACTAGACCAGATTGCTCAAAGCCCCATCCAGCTAGGCCTAGAATACGTCCAGGCATGAGGTATCCACATCTGAAACAGACACGTTGTTAGAAACCAACATAAAACAAATTTCCTTACTTTAGGACCATGTGGTACCACATCTGCTGACTACAGGTGCTGAGGAAAAAAATCTTCACTAACATACACTCCAAATGAAACACACACCAGGTGTCTGTGCCAGTTAAAAGAGGATGAGGTTGTGTGGTAGTGTCTCCATGCTGTAATGTTTGTTTATCATGTAAATACCTAAACAGAACTATTTTGTGCCAGAGAGCGATGGCAACCACCCCAAAAGGGAAATGTTACGTGGTTGTTGGACAGTCTGTGTGTACAGAGGCAGGTAACCCAAGGGAAGATCTGACTAGCAGGGAAGGGATGCCCCCAGTGGGAAAGAAAGTAGCAGTTTAAATATATGGTAACATCAGTCAAACAATCATCAGTTGCTCCTGATACTGTAACAGTTTTTTGCACATACTAATTTCTTTTCCATGCTTTAAATTAGTGGCTTCAGTAAAATGATCCAGATATCCTCAGGTGGCTTTTGGAGAATGCATATTTCCACATCACACAAAGACGGTGGATGCAGTGTAGATGAGAGTAGGTGAAAAGAAGAGCTGTTTGGCAAAATAAGGCAAGAACAGACAGTTATTGGAGAAAAATGGTGTTTGGAGAGTTTGGTTTGGTAAATTTGTTAATTTATCATGCTATATTAACTCCATGACAATTGTTGTAATTAGTATTTACTTGCCCAGCAGTAATGATACCAGAATATAAACTGGGGGAAGACTATAACTTACAAATTAGATTTTTTTTTCCTTGATGGAGGGAAGGGGCCCAGGGCAGCTCAGATTTCTGTCAAGAGATGAGACAAGCAAGTAACACTGTCCTTATCTGGAAGACTGAAGGCAGATGTGAGACAATATTATTTCAGGTACAGGTACTTTAACCACTATGGGTTCTGGTAAACTTCTATAGCTGTATCTAGACTGAGGTCTGTTTCATCACATTGGTCATTCAGACAGGGAATTTGGCTGGAATGCACTGAAATTTCTCCCCAGATAGGTGCCAAAGTTTTCCTTTGTCTTCCAAAAACCAAAATGGGATGGAAATGAATTGTCACATGCTCATGTAAGGGTGGCTGGGGTTTCGGATGGACACAGAAGCCTTGTTCCACAGGTTTAGGTGGAGTCTTTGAGCCTTTTTTCCTCACCTGTGAGACAGTAATTACATTACTTTCCTACCTTCTGGGAGAGTTGTATTAATTGTTTACTAGGCACATTCTGGAATTACGTACCAGAGTGCAGAATACTTGAGTGGTGACTGCAGGCCCCTCGTAACATTAGATAAATTGTTTTTCCTTGCATAGATGAGAGCAAAATTGTATGTGTTTCCTACCATTTGTTAGGCCTGCCAATAGGCCAAAAGGCCTGCCCTTTTTGTTTTGCATGTTATAGAAATTAATCGATGCCATAGAAATGCATTCCTCCCATTACATCCTCCAGTTCTTCTACTTTTTTTTTCTTTCTTTCTTCTTTTTTCTTTTTTTAACAAGCAAGGCAAGACATATTCTGGTTTTTGTTGGGATAGAGTTATATCAACTAAGCGAGCTGTTACGACTAGTAGTAAACTGAATACAAGTACTTCAGGATACTTAAGTTTTATATCAACAGTGCACAAGATGCCTGTAATTTAATTATTTTCTTCACATACCGATTGGGAATGATTAGAACCAATATTAAAACCGAATAAGTCAATATAAGTCATCATTTGTTCACAGAGGAGTCAGTATAAAAAAGCAAGGGCGAAATGTGACTGATAATTTGCCTTGATTAATAGTTTAATCAGTACTAATTACATTACATAATGCCAAACATATACCAGTAGACCTTGCCTGAACTAATGATTTGCCTTAATTTGATTAATATAAATTTTCATCTAGCTGACTGATACCTGTGTGAAACAGCTTGGAAAAATTCAGTCATTTGTAATCCTGTGTCTCTGGGGCAGTGCAATCAATCATGCATGAGGTTATAGAATAAAACATAATCCACAGCTACCTAATCTTCATACTGTGAGCTAAATTTCTGTGTCACTTGGTCTTTTACATGTAATTCTACTTTTTAACTGACTTCCCTTTGAATGTCATTTGAATGTCAACAAAAACACTCTATTGAACAAGGGCCGTTGACATTAAGGTACAGTAATTGGGACAACAACATTATATTTTACCTTCAGTTGCCTACACTGGGAAACCAGGAAAGGATTATTTTTGGCCATATTACCTCGCTTATCTGGTTGGTTGCCTTTAAATAAGATGTGTGCTTCATATTTCAAACATGAAATAAAAGCTATTTGGTTTTGGTGGGTTGGTTTTTTTTCTTTCCCTGCACTGGAGGTCTCAGGAATGAGGAAGAGAAATGTGTATCTTACAAAACAGGCTTGTGGAACCCTCTCATCCTAAAGGTTGAAGTCAGGTTTGAATTTTTTTTTCTACAGTTGCTGCTTGTTGGTATCAGCCTGCCCAGCCACTGTGTTCCTTTGCTAAATTATGTTTATCCACATGTCAGAACACTGGTTTCCAACAGTAGCTGGGTTTAAGGAACTGGCTGGCCACTGGAAATGCTACAGAAATTTTAATAGCTTCATGATCATTACACAATGAACTGGTGAAATAGTTTAACTTGTAAAACAACACTGTAGCTTCCTTGTTTTCTGATCCGTAATGTCTTTTGTATCTCTCTTCCTTCAAGACTGCTTCTTCTAATCTTTCCCATATTAATGTCTCCTCCATTTCCTCTACAACACCATTTTGCCATATCGCCCTTCTATTTTCATCATACCAACTGTAATTCTTGTAATTCTTTAACAACTTTCCTTTTTGCCTTCTTTTTCTTTGTTTTATTTTTTTCCCCTGTATTTTTATTTCCTTTTCCCATGAATTTTATTTTTCTCCTGACCTCAGTTTAGGCCTTTCATTTTTTTACCTTTTCTTTAATGATTTATTTATTTCACACTCACTTTCCTGTTCTTCTGAGCTTTTTCCTCTCTGAAGAGAACAAGAGATTTTTCATGTTTCTACTTGTCAGCCGGTGGTGAGAAAGGGACCAGCAGCAGGTTCAGCCAGTTGGACCAGGAAAGCTGCAGGAGTCACATTCTTGCCCGAAGCAGAGGGATGCATTTAACTTAGTCTGCAGTTGCATTAGAAGTCAAATTCATAGCTGAAGGGATGGTGTGAGTGGCTGAAAAAGTGGACGTACCACAAACTGACAGTTTCCCTGTGCGTATGAGGATGCAGAGCTGCTTGGACACTGTGACTGGGCAGGTTTCACACTGTGTTATCTGTGTGCTTCCTGGATGTGGTGAGGGATGCACGGTGCACTTCCTCTGCTCCATGTAGCATTTCTCAGAAGTCAAGGGCAAAATAAATCTGCATTATATACAAATACCATGATCACAGACAGAGCATTCTACTGGAGCAGTACAGGTGAATGCTTTCACTTAACAGTGGATTTTGAGGGAAATGTCCCAAAGTACTGCTTTTAATGATAGTAACATACAAACAGTGGAGACCAAAGTAGGAATGGAAAGCTGGGGATAATTTGGAAAAAACGTGGCCAAGGAAAACACCGGACAGCAAAGCATATACACAAGAAGACTGAATTTGTATGAACTGAAAGTTAGATATGAATTTGCAGTCTACAAATGCATGCCCAGTTTTTGCCCACTGTATGCCGTCAGCTGTATGAGAGCACCCATGAACAGAAAGCTAAGATTGTGTGATAGTATTAAGCCTGCCTGGGGCTCAGCTTCCTGCCAGACACTATGACACACTCTCGTCTCCTGACCACAAATTTAACTGAGTGAAGCAGGCTTGAATTTATGATACATTCTCAGCATATAGGAGAGTTCTACTCGAAAAATGTAGGTGGTGAAATACAGGTACTGTTTCTGTGTCAGCTGTAAAATATATCTCGGACGCATGCATGCAAAACTATTATTAGACAACCATAAGAATATATTGGAAAATCCAGAAAAAATAAATACTAATTTTTATTTAAAGCCAGTAAAATAATGGTGAAAAAAGTGAAGTAATGGAAGGATCCTTCTGTCCAGAAGAGTAAGAGAAACCAGCCAGGAAGAGGTCATGTCAAACAGTGACCTTTGCTGGCAAACTACTGGAGAGACCCCTGATGATCACAGGCAGAAGTCTCCTTAACAAGGCCTGATGGTGTTGCACGGAGGATGGGATAGTCTTTCTCACCTGTTATCTATGCAAGTAAATGGTGGACTTGGAATACCATTCTCATATGGTTATCAAGCTTACTTGTACCCCAGTTACACGCTTTCTGTGTATATTCTGGGCTGTATTAGTTTTGTTATTACTTCTGTTGTTTTGAAAAATATTTTGTGCCTTTTCAGTTATCACAAGGTGAATGGATATTGTACTGCTGAGGCACTGAGTGACTGAGAGACTATCGTCATCTGCATGTGACTGCAACATATAAAGCAGGAGCAAGAAGTAGTGAGTGGTACAGATCTGCTGGTTTCTTCCCTGACTTCTTTTGGTAAATCTCCATCTGCATAGACAACAGACTGAGAGAAACAGCTTTTGAATTGTCTCCACTGCAAATACTTATTTTTTTCCTCTTTATGTATGAGAATAGTAAATTCTTTGCCTTCATTATCAGCACTCTGAAGAAGATAATAGTTCAGTACTCTAGTATTGAAATAGTGCAGTGAGCCCCCAGAGTGTTGTTGGCAGGCAGATTTGTGGCAAAATAGGTATAAAATACTTATAGAGCATCATTGCAAGTCTGAAGACTGAGGCTAGGAAGGAGGACAGCCATTGACTGGGATTCCGATAAGCAAGATGGAATGTCGAAATACTGAGGAAATTATTATTACAAACTTTCGTCCTTTACTAGCTGTTCACTCTAGCTTGTGTGTGGACATTTATTCCCCCAACACCTTTTCCCTTCCTTTAATACAAACCACTGCTTTCATTCACTAGCCGTGCCCTCAATTCTTGTCAGTACTCCCAAGCCAAGTGCTGGGTAGGAAACAGAAGTTCTTCCATGCAAGGCCCTTATCTTCCATCCAAAGTGACTCCACCTGGTCTCTTCCATAAAGAGGGTTGTTTTGATCTCTCATCAGCAGAAGATGAGGCAATAATCTGTGTGGTGATGATGAACTCTTAGCATCTACAGCTGAACATAGAGGCTGTAAGCATCTGAAGGTGGGGAGAGGTGAGAGGATTTACTCAACCAGCAGCAAAGTAGCAGCTCCAGCTGGGCATGGGTGGACTCTGTAGTAGGCACCACCCAGACATAAGCTGCCCCTAGGAAAGCAGTTTTTGTGTGTTTTGAATGGTTCTAGAACTGAAGTATTGACAGGTACTAAAAGTTACTAATTATGTTTAAGTTGATAACTCACCATATTGTTTTGTGTCACTCTTAACTAAAACTCCTTATCCTTCTTAGCTTATGTTGGTCAAAAAATGTACTTTTCCTGTAGCACACTGAATAATATCTGCAGCTACAGAAATGTGACTGAAGATATGACTTGGAAACATAGATACCAAATTATATAGATGCTTAGAGTGATGAGTAATAACCAGACACTATTGTAAATAAATCTATGTTGATTGACACATTTAATTTCAATTCATTAAAAACTTAATTTGTAACAACCCTTTAAAGTAGCAGCATTTGTTGCATCTTTCATGTGGAGCAATGCAGGAAAACTGAAACAAAAAGCATTCTGTGACATTTTGTAAACTTCTGTACTAAGTCCCCATTCTATTCGCACACTTAAGCAAGAGAAATTCAGTCATCATGACTCATCCCATCCTCTGCACCTTCTACGGTTCACTCCTGTGCATGAACTTCATCACATGCAGCCAGCTTCTTATTTTTTGTAATGGAACACAGAATGGAAAAGATAACTATTACAGCAGACCTGGAAATACAGCTAATATGCATGTAGATTTAAATATAGATCATGCTTATTCACTCATTACACGTTCAGCTGAAAATATAGATGTTTTCCACTGCATTCTTTGCTGCACAATTTCACAGCAACAACAGAAGACATGGAAATGCCCTTTCCTCTCTCTCTTCACATTCAAAAGGGCAAGCTTCTCTAACAAAATAAACTAACCATACTTATGCAGTTTTTTGTCGACCTCAGTGCTGTTGTGTGGCTCTAACATGAGGCCATGTAATGGAGCAAGTCGTATTATGATCAAAGTATATAATAGTTTCAGTCTCATTTATGTGGAGATCGTGTTGGAATTTACGTTGCAACTGAGTGTCTTTCTTATAACTGGTTTTAACTCCGAGTTGCTAAAATTAATGTTTGAACTGAGGTGTCCAAAACCTGACCAATTTGAAGGAGTTTTTTATGGATACATGAAGCTTGATGTATGCTACCCTATGTCAGTTTTCAAGATCCTGCTGCCAAGGACAGAGCTCCAGTCTACCTTTCCAGTCTAAAGGCTTTTGATCTTTGACTTGGGACAGTCATTTTCCCCTTCCCCCCTCCACTAGTTTATTATTGAAAAATGGTTGAAGAGGTCTTGTTGACAGGTTTTAGAGCTTTCCAGCCTGAGGCATACACCTGGCATGGATAAGGTTTGCTTAGGTTTCAAGCAGGCTAAAGAACAATGATGGAGATTCCCAGTCTTCACTGCTGGGAAAGCTAGTAGCTCCTGCTGCAATACTGTATTGTCTTACCCTCATTGATCTCCTGTTTTGTAGGTATTTGGACCATGATTTTACAGCCCTGCTCTCAACCATAAAAAAACCCAAACAAAACAAACCAAATAAACAAACAAAGAAAAAACCCAAACAAAACAACAAAAAAACCCCTCATCTGTCAGGCCCAATCTGTATCAAATTGTATTAGATAAATAATAAATGAGAATGTATTTTGCTAAACAAAATAGTGGATTTTTTCAGTCATCATTTCTTAAGTAAAAGTATGGAAATAACAAATTTGGAAGACAGTGTGTGACTACTATGACTTCTCTTCTTCATTCTCATGTAAGAATGAAGATAGGTTTAATGTCCAATCATTTTGCCTGTATTTGCAGATGAAAAAATCTTTAGATTCATCATTCATTGAGAAATGAATGTTTTTTGGGTTTTTTTCATTTTTTAATTGGTTTGTAAGCAGGATCAGAGTGCCCTTGAACCCATTTTCTTTCTTGAGTGTGTATTCCCTCGCAGTGTTCCAGTTCTTAACCTGTCCCTGCCTGTATGTGCCTTTTTTGGCAGATCCTTCCTGAGGAGCAGCACCACATAGTCCACGAAGAGGTGGCAGCAGGGAATGGGGTCTGAGCACTTTTGCCAGCTGGCTGATCAGCTGAGGGACAGACAATAGCTTATCTATGCTTGCTCTGGTCAGCTCCCAAGACATTCTTGTCCTTCAGACTGGCATGACTCCTGGCTCAGTGCCAGTTTTCATCACTGTACTGCTGTTCTACGTACACACTGCTTCTTTTTGCTATGGTTATTTATCATTTTTGCATAATTTAACTTTTATTTGTGATGGCCATCTAAACCACTTGTGCCTGTTTTCTGCATTGTTAGCAACAGTCATCAGCTACCGTCAGTTGGATCTTTTTAAACTGCAGCTTTATTCCATCAGCCTCTGTTCTATGGAGAACTCATTGCCTACACACCTCTAAACAGTCTGAACATAAACAGAAATAAAGGCATAAATCTAGGCATAAATCCCAGCAACTGAACATCTTTGTTTAATGCTTTTGATATACCCTTAAAGGTAGCTGCAGGTGGTTTTGTCAGTAAAAAATTTTTGCATTTGTCCGTACATATTGTTTCAAAAGCCCAGGTTCACTGGTTTTTGCTTGTTTGTTTTTTTAATCCATTAGGCTCCATAGCTTGTTAGAGAGGTGAACTAATTAAAGAAAATAATGACCCATACCTGTATCAGATCAATTTATTTAGAAATTTTTTGCAAGCTGAATAACAATCAAGCTGAAAATAAGAATGTAAGTGTTGCTAATTCCATGAGCAGCAATGAGCAAAAAAGGGGCATCTGTTTTAATGTCTGCTATCAAGATTATTATTTGCTAGTTTTCAAAGTACTGCCAGGAGAGTACATAAAACTGCCACTGACTTGCATATTTAGGTTCAGTACTGTTCTTCCAACTGGAGTACTTGGAACAGAGTTACAGTCTTTATCTCACTTTCCATCTCACCATGGTAACATGAGTTATGTACCAAATCTTTCTACTTCCATGTACCTTATTTTGTGAACAGTCTGTTTATGTCAGAGATCATATTTTCAGGCTGTATGCTTTATATCATTCACAAGCAACTAATTCAGCACAGACATCTCACAGTCCAGTCATGATGAAAATTGTTGTAGCCTAAAATGAAGTGCTGATTTTCTATCAGTACCTATTTTTGTTTCTTCAATGTCTCTTTTTATTACTTTCTCCTATTTTCTCCTGGTAAGACATTCTACTAAAGAAATTTAACTTCTCTAAACATCTTTTTAAGATAGCCTGTTAAGTTTACAAACCAGACACTATTTGTTAATCTGCCACTTATTAATAGAAACAAAAAGTACCTGACTACTTCAGAAATTATGTAGTCTGCAGTTTGTTCCCTTGTTTGTTTAATCTGATCCTGTAACTAATGGTGTTATGGCAACAATTTTAAGGGTGTCTATTTGCTTTTGCCATAGAGATTGTTTTCAAATATTGACCCTGCCTCAAACATCTGCACAGCAAATTCAGTGCAATAAAGTATTGTGGACCACAAAATGCAAAGCCACTCCTTTTCCAAGCTGTTGCAGCTCTGAGTCAGTGATTTGTCTCTGTGACAGACATACTAAGTTCTTCACACATAACTTCCAGGTGAAGGACATTTTTTTCTTACAACAATCTGGCTGGTCACAGAGCTCAGGATTCATCTCTTCTGAGATACTTTTGTAGTTTCTTGCTGTCTTAGATGCAAGACATCAAAGAATCCAGTTCCTGGCAGAAGTAAAATCGCTTGCAGAACAGAGAGTTACAGATTGCATATATACAAGTTCAATTTAGAACTGAAGGTGTTTATTTAAAATGTCCCAAAGCTACAGTTGACATTACTTCCTTTTGCTGGGCCTAGGAAACACTTTCTGTCTTACATGTGATTGCGTGTGTGCTAGAGATCAGAGAGCTTTTTCATCAAAATTGGTTCTCAGATGCGTATAAAGTTTTAACAACCATGAACAGTCTTTTCAAAAAGCAGCTTGTCACATGACATGTATGGGTACCAACCAAGTTTTTTTTCTTTTTGTTCTTTTTCTCCTAAATGAAAAAATTCTTCTGGCAGCCTCCTATAAACTACTTCAAAGAAGTCTCAAGTGCTTTTTTTTCCCCCCAGATGACCTACTATTCTGCTTCTTCTCAGAAAATTAGTCAAGATGTTTGAAATTTGAGGAGTATGCAAAGCAGCAAATTTGATTTTTTCAACCAATAATGTATTGCAAGAGTCCTGATTTTATTTTCAATTATTTTTTAGTTTATATCTCTCAATTATAGTGACGATATATCTATTAAGGGGTAAGGTCTGCAGAAAATTCAGTAGTTTTGGAAAACTGCAAGGCTGACAAAAATCAGTCCCAATCCAGCACAATACGTAAGTTATGCTTAGTGTCAAATATATGAGTTAGTGTAGGAAAGCTGAGATTCATGCCTCAGAGCTAAGGTGTTCCAGTGCTCTATCAAATGACTGCTGAGAGAGCAAAGACTACAGGTTACCTGCACAGACTTGACACATCCAGCAGTGGGAGTTTCTTCCATGCCCCTCATTTGCTAGATTGAAACACATATCAGCCAGTGGTCTCTAAACCCCTTTATTTAATATGCCCATTCTAGATAGCGTGCATTCTAACCACGTGCTGTCACTTTGGTGAGTATTTTTCAGTGGAGGTTTTTGCCCAGTACAGGTTTTTTTGCTTAGTTAGGAAATAATGTTCTACTTGAAATGCCAAGCATTCAAAATTACGAAATGCCAGAAATGAGACTGTCCATCCAACTTTAATTTGGCACCATACATGTGCCAGTCCTTAACGGCACAACTACATTCTTTTCCTGTTCCCAGCTCCATTCATTGTAGTGCAGTATGCTTAGAGAATCCAACATCTGTTCACTATTTTTATCCTTGTTGCTTAACTGGTGGCTACACCATGGAATGAGTGCAGAATTATTTCTTTCCTCATGATCCTTTCCAGAGCATACTAGAGTGCAACGGTGCCCAAATGAATCATGAACTGTAATGATCATATGGTTGCTACGAGATGAAATCCATCATTATCTCCATCTGATGTCCGTGAAAGTGGAACAAAATCCTCTCTGGAGGCCACACAGGGAGCGAGTGGCAGAACTGGAATTTGGGACCCAGTCCAGTGTTCATTCTCCTGGATGAAACCATTTTCCTCTGGGAAGTGCTGAGTGGCTTTGGCTCTCACTAACTTGGCAGTTTTGAGCACTCATCATGCCTGTTCCCCATCATAGCACTGGTAATCTTTAAAAACTCAACCAGAAGATAAAAGCCCAAATAAATACAGTGGTTCTATGCCTGAAGAAACAAAAGCAAATGTCTCATTTAAACAGGCTTTTCAATGGAATGTTGAAACTGAATGAAATTGCCTATTTTTGTTGTCCTAATGCTTCCTCCTTCTCACTTTGAAACCCACATTTCTTCCTTGTGATTTCTTTGTTGTACCCACTGGGGAAGACACCACTCATGGCATGGAGCTACACCTGGGACGACCATTGGGCCAGAAGTGGTGTGGCCATTCATGAACTGGAACATTGCTGCCCAGATGAATGTGGGATGGACTGTTCCATCTGCTTTCCTGTTGCAAGATTTGGGCACCAAGCATAAATCCAGTTCCTTACTTCTCTGAAAGTTATTAGGACTTAATTAAGGCTGGAAACCTCCTACATATGACTGAAATGAATGAACTTGTTCAACACCTGGTATTTGAGTGATGGATGGGCAAATGAACATGCAGTCCTTGTAAACACATAGACTATCTTTCCTTGGCAAACCATGAGCAATTTCTGTGTCCTACAAAAGAAAAAACAGTGTGCAACAAGAGAAGTGTTTCTAGTTCTGAGAGAGCAAAAATACTTACAGATATATATGAGGTTTTGCTCTTTTAGTCTCTTTTAGATGAAGGCTGCTCAGATATTTGCAGGGATAAGGGCCGTAGAAAATGTTCGAATAAGTAAATCATAATAGTTTTCTTTCAGCTGTTATGTTCTTAAACTAGACAATAAAGTGCTAATGTATTTCAAACAAAAAAATACATAAATTAGTTTGAAGAATCTGGAAACTAAAAGCTGTGCACTTTCATACTAGTGCCTGAGGTAATGCAATTTCTTTAGATTTTCTGACAAAATATGCCTCTTGATTAATATAACTTAGTTAAACTTGTTAAAGAATAAAGGTAGTATATCCTATGATAATTGCTATAAGATGAATACATGCTGATTGTCCATTCTTTTATTAAAATGCCCTCCTTGGTATGTTGTGGAGATCATATTTTTCAAAGGAATTTCAGAAAATAGACCCATTTCCTGGGCTTGTCTAGAATGTGCATTTATAGCTAATTAGACAAGCCTTCATCTTTTTGGAAGCAGTTAATAAGCTTAATATGGTATACGTCCCATAGAATTTTCAGTTGAGTTTTAAAACTAGATCCTGTGTGCTTTGATCTGTGGGCATTTTGGGTAACGTGGTTGCATGCGGTGAAACTCTGGCCTTTAGTGGAGGTTGGCAAATACCAGAACAAGTCTCTGTGAAACACATGCAGTGAAGTCTGGCAGACCTCCTCCCACTTCAGCACTGGCTGTCATGTGGATTTGCTGTCTGTCTCATGCTATGTTCACTTCAAATAGTTCATGATGATCAAAATATGCCACTGAATTATCAAGACAATTCAGTGTTTCTTGTGCCATTAGAGACTGCTCAAAGTTTGGATGACAACTTGCCTTCTCTGCCTGCCCTAAGTTATCACTGTATTACACCAGGGTTTTCCATTTTGCATCCTCGCTCCATGAGAACTCCGAACAGCTGTGTGAACAATCATCTCAGAGCTTCAGATAACTGGTACAGTATTTTAAAGGGTCTCAAATAAATACCTAAATTGTTGGGTTTTAAGTTCATGCAGCTCATGTATAAAGACTGAAAGCAGAGATAGTAGCATATGTGTGGCATATAATTAAACCTCTCTAATGACATTCACAGAGTTCACAGAGTGGAGAAGCACCTCACAGCAGTTGAAATATTTGCAGTTACAAGGGGAAATTACTGTCATTGTAAACCACAAGAACCTGCAGCCCACTTGCACATAGAGAAGACACCAAGGAAGGCAATTCTCCTATGCTAGGAACTTCACAACCTAAACAAAGCTAACGGGCAAGTTGAGCAGAATCATAAAATTATTCTAACCTAAAGAATATTGTCTATGAATCTCTTTTGTTTTGGTTTGTATTTCACAAATGAATAAAACCTCACTTCCTTGAGTGAACTGGGCTCTTGGATATAATACTAACAAAGGGAAAGTCAAAATGTTCCCAAATAATTTAAGGAACATGTTGTTTCAAGAAAAGTCATGCAATAGGCATGGAAGCATTTGAGAACATTTTCACACAGCATGACATGCTCCTAGGTTGTTCCAGGACAACTCTCCCTATTTGCAGTGAAACAAATCCATCCTACAGATAATGAACAGGACAAGGCTGTCCTTTCTTTTTTGTTCCCCTTTCTGCTAGGAAGGACAAGCATGACTAGGAATTACTTCTCTTGTTGAGCTGCAAACATTGCTTAATGTATTCTTAGTTGCTTGACAATGAGTTTCTTGAATTGTAGGGTTGCTGTGAAATGTAGTGAGCAGACGGTGCAGGTAAGAAACTTCACACCAGTGGATCTGGTTTCATTACGCAACCGTTCATTTCTACTCTGCAAGCTTTTGCTTGTATACCATGTTCCTCAGCTTTGACACCCTTAAATTAAAAACAGGCCTGCAGGGACCTACTTATATTTAATAATGATCCCAATAAGATGAGTCTTATAAGGCACAAGAAGTATATAGGAGTGTAATATTTTCTCACATTCCAGACTCTTCTCTGTAAAGTAATCACATTTCCTCATTTAACTTGTTAGAATGTGTAGTTATTTGAATGAATCAATCACTCCCTTGAATCTAAAGAGTGATAATCCTTGTTCTTAATTTAAAACTGCTAATGCTACAATTTTCACCAGACCTAAGGATACCATGTCTAATTGCAGAGGCATACATCGTTACTTTTATGGCTCAAGGCCCCTGTTCTCAGAGGGGTTTTTTTCACCCTTTTTTGAAGTTCACCGTAAGGCTGGGTTATGATATTTTTTCATTCACAATGTCACATTTCTCTCCAGTAATCTGTCATCTTCTCACTATGACCCGAATTACAGAAGACCGAAGCACCACTGACATATCCAATTATCATGTACATTATCATAGCACATTGTCACTTCATTACCTGTGTTCCTTTATTTCCTTACCAAAAAATAAATTAATACCAACCACCAGATTGGTTTATGTGCACATGTCCAGCTGTTGAACTGTAGTCAAGAGACACACAAGGAGACCCACAATATTGCTAATTAGTCTTAGTGTTAGAACTGTCAGGCAGTGATAATTTTTCAAAATTCTGATAGAGGTGAAAACAAACTTGTGCCTAAGAATTATGAAATATAGGAAATTAGATAGTATTTTATGAACTTCTCATTCCTGTGGTTTTTCCCCCAAGAGCAAAATGATGTTCACATAAAAAGCAATTGTAACTATAACCGCACTCCACTTGTCTCCAGTCTTTCCCATCCTTTCTCCTGAAAGTGTTACGACAGCTTTTGTCTTTTTTAGACAATTTTGAAATATTTTAAGTACAAAGTTCAGATATTTTTCCTACTTACTGTCAATTTAGTCAAAAAGATATCCCCACCCACACTAAAAAAGACCCAAGATCTGCAGAGAGGAGGAAGATTTTACTTTTTTGATCAACTGTAGCAAAACCAAGTCATTAACAAAACCAACACACATCAGACAAAAAGTGTTCCTCATCCTGTGTTTTCTTCCTATCCCTATTTTGACTATTTTCACAGCAAATAGTTTTTCTGAGAAAGGGAAGACCCAGCACTTCTGTTTGATTCATGGAGATCTTTCCTGTTATTGTGCCTCCCAGACATTGTTGTCATTGACTAAAATGGGACAAGAATCTCCTGTTAATGCCAGGTCAGCCATTGTTGGGCTAAATAGCTCTCAGGTAGAAGTGCCGGAGCAGAGCTTTTGAGCAAATCATTTGACTTCTTAAGGGATAAAGTCTAGTTTCATAGCTGTTGGGACAAATACTTCACAATTATTCTGAGAATAACTGATCAACTATGTTTGCTGTTTTTACAGGCTGACTTAACTTTTACAGTGCACTACTAAGGTTAAAGCTGGATCTGAATCCTGAGGATGTGTCCAGACTGAACACTGCTTCTTTGGAGGGTAGGTGTATCATGAGCTGTGCAGGGTAGCAGTGCCAGCTGGTGCTATAGAGCTGTGTCACCTCGCTGGGTAACTCCGTGCAACCAGGCCCCCTTGGCAGATGCATAGAAGAAAGGTGCTTTTGTCAACTCTCTTATGTTATCTGTGTGGCTGACACAACCAGACCCACAGGGAAACAAACTATTCATATATGCTAAGTTTCCTCTCAGGAACTTTGCAGAAAAAACCTTGTTCAATATTCAAAAATTTTGGTATCCCTTCTGCCATCAAAATCTGGATGTGTGAAACAATAAGGACTGTTGTGTCCAGTCACGTATTCACAAACTACTTTTTGTATGCATCAGGCCATCTATTCTTATAAGCTTTTTCCCACCTGTTTTTTTCAATTCAGAGCAAAGGATTGTGATCATTCTTATTTATAATATTACCCCAGTGATCTGTAGCCTGCTGACATCTACAATGTAAATTAGTTACAGCAGCAGAGTTTCTGTAGAGCAAGCATGAGATCTTTGCCACATCACTCCCAAGGGATAAGGCGTGTGCAAGAGCAGCTCAGCTGCCTCTGCCCTGCACAGCTGGAGGGGAGCTCTGAGAAGCCAAAGCAGCTGCCCCAGTGGGAATGAGGCAGGAGCTGGAGTCAGTGCAGCGAAGTGCTCTGAACCTCAGCAAGGCATTTCTCCAGTGGGGGCTGAGCCACACAAAGATGAGAGTCAGAGAGATGTATCAGGTTGTTCATTGCCTTTGGTTTTGACTCCAGGATTAATTAAATCTTTTGAATAAAATTGTGTACCACTTACAGTGAGAAAAAGTATTTGAGCCTTTTTTATTTTAAAGTATCTCCTGGACTCAAAAAACAAAACAAGAATATTTTATTAAGAGGATGAGTAGACAATGTGCCACAGGCACTTCAAAGCCAAAGGGGAGCTAAGACATGACAAGAAACAAGTATCAGATAAATGAAGCTGAGATTATCTGAAAGAGGAGAGTGGCTGAAAGGATTTAATGGAGATGCAGACTATAATCTAAAGCCCATGTAAGCAGTCTTTGCACTGAGCACTGAGCTAAATAAACTTTGGATCACGACCAAAGAGACAAACTGTGTACCAAGTAACCCTCACCAAAAGTTTCTACAAAGACATTTTGATCCACTTAGTGATTAAGGTCACCCAGCAACATCCCTTCCATTTTTGCAACGTACTGTGCATATCTTACTGAGAACTGACAAAATGGATTCTAGGCTAAAAATGATCAGGAAATTGCAATGAACACCTTGAAGAGCTGGAACTCAGTCAACAAATACAGCACTTACAGCCGAGATGTTATCAGTCTGATCCTGTCACGTATGAATAGATGAGTTTTCAAAAAGCTACAGTAATGTTACAAAGTTTGCAGTGCAGGTCTGGAGAAAATTTAGGAGCAGGACACAGCTGCTACACGTGTTGTAGTCGTAGGATGATCACAATGTTCAAGGCTGGGCGGCCCTCATGTATCTTCAGGTGAGTACCATGTATAAATGCATACTGGTGCTTTTGTAATGTTGCTGCTTTTATTTTTAAGAAGCTTAATGCTAAATCTTGTAAGCATGAGTGATACTAAGAAACTGGATTTTTTTTTATCACTGGAAAGAATCTTAAAATTATTAAGTAATACAGCTCTGAGCAAAAAAAGTCAGTGAGAATATTCACCGGCCATTGTAATTCCTCTCTCCTAACCTAAGGAAATCACAGTTTAATAAAGCGAAGACTTAATTCAGTTTAATGAAAGTGAATATGACAAAACATTAATGTAATTATGAAAATAAGATCAAAATAAAGTAGTTTTAATCTGGAATGGCTGCCTCATAAGAGCAAAATGAAAGCTAGACTCAGTTTTAAGCATACTGAGATGAGAAATGCTCTGAAAATACTTAATCATGCATTTAAATATTAGGCAAGACAAATACTGTTTGGTTCCATGTCAGTGATATTAAATTTACTATTATATTAAGTCCAACAGCACTTGGAGGGTGGACATTCCATGGGATCCCTGAGCACAGTGAAAGGGAGTCTCTCCACCTAAGAGAAAGAGAAATGGGATTATGAAGGATTGTTGTTCTCATTTCATAGAAGATGAACTGAACACCAGGTGATGTTACTTGCACAAAGTCAGTTATCAACAGAGCAAACAGTACTAAACTGGATTTTCAATTTGTTTCTGGTTGGATAAATTGAAAAATCTTTTCCAGAAAAATACTAATATAAAAATGATTTTTAAAATCCCATTTTGAGGGTTCTGAGTACTTAAAAAACTAAGTAGAAGGAAATTTAGGTAAAAGACCTTTACATCAGAAATTCAAACCATTTAACCATCAGAATGTTTAAAAACGTATCAGCACTTAGAAGATTAGGAATTTCCTGAAAAAGATTATATAAAATGCTTTGGTTTGTCTGGATTTTTCAGTGCCTAAGTATTTCTGCTTGCTTTTCTTTCTTGGAACAAAAAGCAAAACAGTCAAACCTATATATGTTTATTGGATATGAACTCCAATCGAGTGTATTTGAAGAAAAGTAATGCTTTTTTGTGAAGAGGATGTAAACTTCAGAGCTAGGAGCTAAATGTGGCACCAGTGCCATACTGACCCTGGGTTCCAAGGCTGTCTTACAACCCTGGTTTTCCTGCAGATTTTAAGTCTTATACATCCATTTCCTGAAATTCAATAATATTTTTTTTTTTTGCCAGGAATGACTGAGAAGATATTTAAGAAATTAGTTTTGACTGGAAACTAATGAGTTAAAATTCTAAGAAAGCAATATTTCTGTTTTGATGAAACTTTCAACATAATAGAATGGAGCATCTGTTTATTCAGAACAGGACCTTAAATGAAGGTTTCTTGTATTATTTTTTATTGCAAGGTGAGTCACAGCCAACGACACATCAGAACACCGATATTTTGTATTAAGAAAGAATCAAATGGTCACTTGATAAGTGACTAGAGTTAAGAAATAAAGAGATATCTCTATGTATTGTTATTGGCCTTCTATGTCTTGAACTTGTCCTGCACCGAGTCACATAGCCTGGTGCATCATATGGCTCAGAAGGAAGGAGGTGGTCAGAATTATGCAGTGGATTTCAGCATGATACCTCCTGTTTGCTGTGCTTTCCACCCACATACCTCGTGGAGTTCATTCAACATGAAAACATCTCTGGCAATGCTTTCTATGAGCAGCTCCTAACACCCATTGAAGAGGAGCCCTTGAACACACTGCAGCATCTGTTTGTCTTTGGTCTTCACCTTTTGGAAAAGTAATAGAGCACTATGGAAAGTAGTGCTAGTAGTTACTCTATAGAAACTAAAAATACCACTGACAGTGCTCCCTCTAGCTGAAAATTCACAGCTACTTACTCAGAAGGGTATAAAAATCTCCAGTCTTCCCTCTAGCCTTGCAAGCTGAGGTGCTCACAGGAACAGGGCAGGGTGTGGATGGCTGTGCTCCCCAGGAGGGCAAAACACATTCCAGTCCATTCCATTATCTACCTGTAGATAACGCTGCCTGTACCTGCCTCCAAGTGCAATCACAGGCATGGGCTGAAGTCTCACCATCACACCTGGCACAGAAACTGGTTGTGATTTCGTATTCGGACTGAAAACTACATCATGCTGATTAGAATCCAAGATAAAGGGCAGGGGAGAAACAGACAATTGTTTTCTGCAGCAACCCTGAGGAGGGCCGTGGTGAGCATTTCATCCAAGCACAAGGGAAATCAGGAGTTTCTGAGAGCTGTTTTTCCTTGACAGCAGGTTGATGCAGGCTGGCTTCTGCATAGCCCATCCACAGCTGCTGGGTGCTGCTGCTCTCTTGGCACTGCCGTTTCCTGTCCCTGCCACATGTGATGGATAATCTGTCATGCCAAGCTTAGTTTCCTGCATCTGCCTGCCTCTTTAATATCCAATGTCTCTTGAGTCCAGGAGCTTTCTATCAAGCTGGCCACAATTTCCAGGACTTCAGCTTCTTGGCAGACTTTGAAATCCTGTAGTGTCAACAAAAATGAATCAACATAATAGGCTCCATAAATTAAAATACTTTCAGACACGCAGTGTAGAAGAGCATATCTGATGAACAAGACTGATCCTACGTGCAGGTCACAGCACCTATTGAGTACCAAGATCAGTAATGCAATTCCTCCTGACTGAGAAAGTCATTGGCTTTGCTCTTGTCATCAGTGGTTTCACAAACATAGAAGTGCACTGAAATATATACCTCCTCTGGGGAGAGAAGAGAGTTTTGAGCCAGAGACAACTGGAAATATTGGAATTTGAGTGAGCATAATCTATAGCACTTCCAGATTCTGTCTGTATTTTTCTCCAGGTGTCTGCCATTATCCAGGTCATTCTGGCACCTTTGAGCTTGAAAAGATTGTGAAATTTAAAGACTATTGTTTTAAATTAAAATTATGCAAATGAGATAAGGCACAGATAGTGCCTGAAACTAGGGCCAGTGCCTGAAAAGAGCAGGCACTAGGCAAACTACCATCTGCACAGCCTGAAGAATAATAGCACTGAAATGCTAATCTATGGATTGGTGTTTTTATCTGCTGTGGCTTCCAGCAAGCTTTCATTGAATTTTTCTCTGCAGCTGATACCTATTGTCATGTATGCTCTAAAAAATGCCAGTGACTGAGCAGAATAAATTTTTGTTTTGTGCATGGCACTAAAATACACCAAAAATTAAATGGAATTGTGCTCCCACTACCACTCAAGTGCAGTTCTGTGTTCCTCTACCATAGAAATTTTTGCATTTCTTAAGTTTGTCAATCTCAAACCAACCAATTTCAAGGGACTAAAGAACTCCATGTGCTGATCTGTTCGTATATTTTTTGTAAAAGCAAAATTAAGGAAGATGCCATCTTGTTTTTTGGTATATACCAAAAAGTGGTGAGGAGTCCCCTGAGAAGTTCCTCAGTGTTGGAGGAATATCTCAAATACCATCATGGGACAGAAGCCATCCCCAAATGTCATCCGAGTACGACAAGCCTGTGTTGGAGAATAAGGAATTTTAACTGCAGATGTTTGATCTATGCTGTTCCAATATGATTCAGGGCCAGGTATTGGATCTAATTTATTCTCTTTAGACTCCATGTAGCCACTGGAGCTTCTGTGTACAGCAGCACATGCTGAGCAGGAGCTGCAGAAACCTTGCCCCTTCCTGCTGATGCCTGACACTTGGACCTGGCAATTGTCCTTGTCACTTTTGCTGCATTCTGTAAACAGCCTGATGTACTCAGAACCCCTCTGACCTGCTCCACATTAAGTGAATTTGAAAGGTCATACAGTACCAGGCACCCTGAAAGCAAATTCCCAGGTATTGGCAAACTGTGCAGTTGGGAAGAAGCAAGATCCACCCCACAGCAATGTCTCAACCTCCCATCAGAGAGGGCTGTCTGCAAGGAGAGCTCTGCAATGCTGAGCTGCCTTCTCACCTGCAGAAGCCTTTATCCTTACTGGAGTGTTGGTGTGAATCTGAAAATCCAGCTTCCAAACTCATGAAGAAATTATCCTTTGGGGTAACACAGATAAAAGAAACATCATTAAGAACATTAGCATGGACAACTTCAGACTGTGGAGATTGTGTGCAAAAGCTAATGGCCTTCTCTCTATTAAAAAGCAAAAATCAATTTACCGCCCTGTGCTTTTTAAATCACGTCTTAAATTATTCCCATGCCTATGTTTGGAATTGCCTATCAAAGAATACTGATGCCATTAATAAAAATGGCAGTTCAAATGTTGCTGTCAATTTTATACTTTGACCTTTGCATATTAATGTTGCAGTCTGTTGAGCTGACATCAGGACAAAAGCTTTTGACAGCTAATTTTGCTCAGCTTAGATTCAAATGATAGTGTTCTTAATAAACAACCCAATGCGATTTTTGCCTTTGCCAATCGTCCTGTGAAATATTGTCTATCTAATAGAAGTTCATTTCTGACTTCTTTTTTGTTTGTTTTGTTCTGTGGCTTCTTGGTTATTTTGTTGGATTTTTGTTTGTTTGTTTGTTTTAATCTAGACACCAAAATAGTGAAGTGGCTGAATTAAAACCAGAGTGATTTAATTGTAGTCCAAATTACAGCACACTTGCCTTCACTTATTCTAGCATTAAAATATTTAATGGTAATAACTTTTTTCTTTTACTGGAAGAGGTTTTGAAATATTTTATCCAAATGAACATCAATAATTTTAAAGTTCACTTTTACACTAAAAAGAGAATGAAAAGTGTATTTCTTTCTACTATTATGCAACCTGTAGACTCAGTATCTCACCATCAGATTCACATAGCAATTTGGAAATACAATGAACAGTGGCTGTGTGTTTCAGCAGTTCTAAAATAATCTCCAAAAGCAATAACATCATTCCTCATTTTTGCAATACTCTCCTCTTCAGTCTAAACTGGCCTTTATATTGCTCTCAACAGATGTTTTAGCTAATACCCTGTCAATTGTGTCATTATAAATCCCAATTTCCGAATGTTTACACAAAGATTATAAACATCTTACAATTTCTTATGGCTGATGGTTTTTATCTGAATTTTTCCTTCTGCAAAATCCGTTCAGCCACCCTGACCTCAGCACCAGCAGTGCAATCATAAACGTATAAATAGCAAACTGCTGCTGCAGAGGGTGAGAGAGGTACATCAGATGCTGCCTTTGCTCTGACTGTAAATGTGGAGGAAGGAAACCATGGAATAGTGGGAAGATACAGGGCTTGGTACAAGGCTTTGCCTACAGATGATAAAGGAAACTCAAAGCTTTCAAACTACAGCTTTCATCAGGCACAGGCAGATGCGGATTAGCAGCCAAACCAATCTAAAATAAAACACTCCTGTAGTTTCTTCGTGCAAAATGATGGTAGCTCCTCAGTACTGAGGAATATTCCATGTAGACCATTTTAAATGTGCTGAATCTTCATCTTCCTCAAGCAAGAGGCAGAGTTCTGCACAGTTTTACCTGGAGAAACAAGCCTATGCACATTCACATTCTGGATAAATGTATGAAGCTTCACAATTAGATATTTTAATGGAGCAGCCAGTGCTCCACTTGGCCTGGAGGCATGGAGTCTTCTCTAACTTACTTATCTTTTCATGTAATTTTTAAAGTTCTGATGTGTCCTGTGATATAAAAAAGTGGTGATGTATGTCTCTATGCAAGACACTTAACTCCTTATTACAGAATTCTCCTAATCTCATCCTGACTTACAAGTGGCTGGCTGGCATGGAGCTTTTAATGAAATATTTATTCAGGAGGAAAACATTGCTTTGTCAGTTTCAGGTCCCACCTCCCTTCATTAAGCCCCTGTTCTCTCTCCTAGGTTCAGAAGAGAGCTATTTAATAAAGGCTAAGGAGGTGAGACGTTTATGGTCATGACCACGTGGCCACTTGCAAAGCTTCTGGGCTTGTTGCACGTTGTGGCTAAACACTGATTTTATTCATTCCCACATTTACAGTCACATTTGCTATTTAGCTTCTTGTTTACCAAGAGAAGAACCATTAGAACCATGTGCTTGATGTAGATTTTAGAACGTTAGGACTGTGCCTTTGGACAGTATTCCTTTGCCAGAAATTTATGTTATTCATTCCCCTTTTGGGAAATGAGGATTTTTCAGTGGTGTCGTAGTAAAATGGTACTGGAAACAGGGCAGTGATAAAAACAACAGTTGCCTTCAGGACAAACTTAGCAAATAAATATTAATTAATAAATGAACTCACAGCAATTTTCCAGAATTATTAAAAGCTAATAACTGAAAAACATGATCACCTGTGTTTGCAGTCTCCCTATTAGTGTGGGAGGTAATGTATTTCAGGGTACATTGTGCTCTAAATTTGGAAGGAAGCTGCAAGTCTTGTTGGAAGACATGCCTCCTGTGCTGTGGCAGTAAGGCAGGAGATGTGTTTGGAGCTTGGAGTTTTATAGAATTTCACTCTGGCAAAGTTTCTGTGGACAAGGCAACAGTTACTGAAGGGATTGCCATATTCACTGCAGGCTTCATGCTTGTGCCAGTTTGAATAATTTAATATTATTTGAATAGGACTCTAGATGCATATTGAATGTGTGTGTGTGTGTGTATGAACAGATATTTTTATCTTACTGGAGATTTAATACTTTGGCAGTCAGCTCTCAAGTGCTTGGGAGCCCAGCCAAGATAATATTTTCTGAAATCTTTTTGAAGTCTTTCTTTTTTGAACCGTGAAAATGCTCCACTCTTTTTCACCTCAGACTTCTTTCTTTAAGAGGATACTGCCAGCTTTGTCAGCTTCACATTATGTATCACCAACCACGCTTTGCGAATAACCCCAGATGAAAAGAGGTCTGACGTTCAACTGCATGTGTACATTGGCATCCTATGGAGAGAATGTGCTCAAGGACTCCCTGTGGATGTCTGGAGTCTCAGTGCATCACTATAGAATAATAAAAACTGCCTTCTTTGTGATGGTACGTACAGTGTTTGATCAATGACCTTTTTATTAATTCCACTGACTATGAGTGATTTACCTGTATATCCCACTGACCCTGTAGGTGAGATACACCAGTCAAAATGGATTCTCATAAAAGACTCTGGTTTTCTACCATCCAATAACAGAAACCTTATTTATTCAGGAACAATGAGCTCTGCATTCATGGAATCCAAAAATGTACCAGCTTCCCCATCTATAGGACAAAATTTGCAATTCAGAGAAAATCACAAATAAGAAGAAAAAGGGAATGAGCATCCAAGCAAAAAGATAAAACCACATCTAGTGTTTCTTCCTGATTATGCCCAGTACCACTTGCTGTGTACTTGGAAATTACATAAAATGCCATTTTTTAAATTTGTCTATTTATTTATTACTTTCCTATTAGCTGATATATAAATTTCTTCTAAGTACAGGTGAGTGAAGGGGGAAAGAGATGGACTCTTTTTAAGCTGATAAAATGTTTAAATAAAATTTTTAAAAACCTGATCTTTTTGTTCCTTACCCCTTATATGTGCTGAAGCTATAAGGAAATTGCCTAAGTAACCAGAGTTTACAGCATTTTCCCTCTTTTCTCTCACTGTTTTTCTTCACTGAGATGCTTGTCTTTCTTAATAAGCATGGCATGTCTTTTATTCCTTTTGGATCCATAGGACTATTTGATTTTTCTTTCTTTTCAGTTTACAGATTGGAAGGTTTTTTCCTTGCCATAGAGAAGTTCACTGACTTTTATTTTAGATGCGAGAAAAGAAGACGTTTGCAATACCAATTATTTGTCACTGTAAATGATCCATAAGAGACTATTATATCATGTTACATCCATCTGCACTAGGTAAGTAGCATTCTCACCAATAATGTGGATTATGAAGTATAATGTTAGAACTTTTTACTGTTCTCATATATCTGTCGTTTATTTCACCAAAACAGAGACACCAGAGACCTGATGGCTCCTCTGTGGCTTCTTACATCATTCCCCAGCAGCTCATGCTCCCCTCCACTGAAAGTGTCTGATGAAATACCAGGGCCCCACTGCACATACACACAACTAAACCAAAGGGAAATGGGTGGAACAGGCTGGATGTGCCAGTGTCTGCACATGTATCTAGCTATGGGGAAAAAGGAGCTTTATCAGTCTTTGCAGCATTTATTACATCTTTCATTTTATGTTCTGCCCATTAAGTCTGAGCATGTGACACTATTAAAAGCTACTGTAGAATCCTTCTTGCTAAATTGATAAAAACTGGCCTTAGAATGGGATTGAATATCAAAACTAGCAGTACTCAGCTAAGGAAGTTGCCAGATTTCTTAAATGAACTATAGAATAAGCAAAAAATACCCCCAAAAAACAAAACCTAACCCAAATAAAACAAAACCTGAAAAAACCCCACCATCAAAACGATTGCCTCTCACTTGATTAATTGTAGTGGCAACAAAAGCTCAAAATAGCACCATTTATATTGTCAAGTGATTCCCAGATGAATAACTTTTCTTTCATCTTAACAGTACACTGTCAGAATAAACGTCAGGGATAATGGATGCATCTAGATTTTCAAAAGACTGCTTGACAGTAGTTCGGGACTGCAAAAATATATGCCACTGAACAGGAATTACAGCAGCAAAGGTGCTTTCCTTTACTTCTGAATTTAGCTGATGGTCTACTCCAATACGTGTTGCTGAGGAATGCTACTTGGCATTGCCTTAAAGTTTTAGAGCATCTCCTGCTGTAAGATTTTGCTTGAAGCTGCTTGAAACGTTGTTAAATTATTTGGACTGTGGTTTCCAACAGTTCAACCAATCTCAAAGTTTAAATGTTCAAATAAAAGACTTCCTTTTGTCACTTAAAAAAAATTGCATCCAACATTGTCTTTAACAAACATTGAAATACAGTCTGAATTTACTATGGGGCTTAGGCCTGTGCTGTGTCTGCCAGAGGGGTGTGAGGTATTTGGCATGGAGAGTGGGATCCTCTCCCTGTAGCAGAGAAGTTCTAGATCAGTGGGGAAGCAGACACATCTGACACAAAGCTCACTGCTCCCAGGATGAGCCAGAGATCCCAACACATGCTGTAAACTCCCTGGCAAAATCACCGCATCCTCCTGTACTGCTGGGCTGAGTGGGGGTGAGGAGCCCTTGTCACCACTCAGGTACTGCAAAGGCTGAGCAATGAATCAACGCAGCCCAAATCATGAACGGCAGCCACGAGGCTGGTGCTGCTCTGCTGCTGAGTGCAAAAAACCCAGGCCATGTTACAGCTTGAAAAAAGATGGTCAATTCTCCCCGTATGAACAACACTAACGTGCTTAAAAAGCATAACCTTGTTTTGTTCCTTTTGTATAGACAAGCAAAGACAGCTTTTAAAGATGGGAGCAAACACCATTTTCCTATAGGCTATTTTTCTATTCAGTAACAGGATGAACTTGTTTTAGGAATGAATCAGGTTCATGTAATAAATGAAAATTATGTGGTAAGTGAAAATCATGTAGTAAATGAAGAGGGGAATTGAAAGACATCAGACAACTGTCTTTCATCAAGTTTAAACATTAGACTTTATTTCCATCTCTGGGCAGCCATATGTGGTACCAAATTAGCAAAGCTGTGATATTATTTATGACATCTATATAATATAATAATATTATGTAAATTGAAGTAGCTTAGCCAAAATGAGGACCCACTGTTAATGGTGTAGCCCTTCTCTCTCTTAGTTTTATATACATCTTTGTGTGACTAAGCCCCATGCCTCACAGGAGAGTTATAGCATAAAATTAGTTTGATTAATTTGAAAGAATTTGAATAAAGAAAGCTTGCTCACCTTCTCATCAGTGGAAACCAGAAAAGCATTGGGAAGCTGCTTATTACCTGATCACATTCCCTGCACTGCAAGAGAGGGAGAGCTCCTGTAAATGGCAGATGGTTATGTGGTGAATTGAAGTCTTTGATCTAAAGAATGTCAAAAGAGAAATCTGAACTGCAGGTGAATAATCAGTCTTACTTTGGGCATGCCCTGTTCCAGAATGCTAGATCTAGGGCTAGATCATATCAAGGGACATTAGTGTAGATTTTGTGTTCAAGATGATTATGGATAAATAATCATAGCATAGAAAGAAAAGAATCTCTTCTCTTTTTCTCAGTGCCCAGTCCTCATTTGTGCTACAGGATCCTTGCCTTGGAGCAATAGCTTGACACATTTTTGCAGAAGAGTACCTAAAACCATTAGAAGTGAGATCAACAGCTCGCATTTTATATATATGTGCTTAATATCTGTAGCTGCCATTAATTTCAAGAGAAGATGAGAACTGAAACAGCCTATTTTTTTTTTTTTTTTTTTAATGTCAAAATAAGAACTTAGTGCTTAGCTTTAGGAAAATATTTGCTAATGTTGGTGTTAGTATACGATGTGTCAGCCTCCTCACCTGCCAAATGGGGAGGACAGTGCTACATCCCACACAAACATGCTGCATTACAGACAGACTGAATCCATAACTATTTATGCTCTGTAAAGCTCTTGGAAAGGAGTGCTCATAGCCTTCCAGAAGTCTTTGAAGAGTTGGAGTGTCTTGTACCAGGATGAACAATGACATGAATATCAGAGGCAGAAAGGACTTGGGGCTAAGCTGCTCAAGTGTAAACACATATTCTGTAAGGTGCCATGCCATCAGCTTAGAAAATCTCAGAGGTACTTGTGACAGAAAATGCAGATGTTCATGAGGCTTAAATATCTCTTGACTAACTTGTGTTTCAGTAGGCATAAGAAGGTAAATTTGTTTAGTCCCTGTTTATTGACAATTGAAAGATGGACTCGTCTTAATTATTGGATTAAAAACCAGTAAGCACCTTTTCACCATGACTTGATGTGGTTGTCAATGATGAAGACAAATGTAGTTCAATCTTTTTGAAAAGATATGGTGCAAAGTTTAATTTCTTTATGGTTTTATACAGGGCTTTCCTCTCAAAATAAAGTAAAGCAAACCCAGCCTTCTGTTGAGGACTCTGTCTTAACCTTGACAACTGCATGTTAGCCACTCATGGAAGGTATGAGTTCCCTGCAAGAGAGAGATCTTTTGGAAAAGTTAGCAAAACTGGCCTGACTGGATGACTAGCACCAGGCTTTAACTGAACAGATCGTGTGTTAGGCAACATGGAAAGCCTGCATACTGAATCTTTATATGTAGTTCCTTTTGTAGAGAAGAAAATATGACCAAGTGCCTTAGGAAAAATACTAATCATTGGAGAATCCTCTCCCTTTTCTTCTTTAGGTCAGGTAGGATATAACATGCCCTCCAGCTGATGTGATGCAATTTCTATATATACCCAGTGATTTGCAGGAGGCTTATTTTTTACACTATGGTAAACTAAATAATAAAATTAATATTTCACTTCTTGAGTGAACCTTTCTTGGTAGGAAATGATACATGTTTCCTTTGAATTATTCTACAGATGCAGTTATGTTTTCAAATATGGATTAAAGAAGAAAAAGACTTTTTACCACTATATCTTGTAACTTTTCTATTAAAAGCTGGATCCTTATTCCTCTGTCTTGGTTATTTGACATTAACCATCCTAGTGAAACTTAGGTGTTAGAGTACCACTTAAAATTTTTTTAAGGGGTTCAGATTTTCTCAGAAAAGCAGAAGATGGAGAAATTCTTGTCATGGTGTTACTAGAACAGGACTATGAGTCTTTCCATTTCTGGATACTCTGCTAAGAACTACTAGCCTTTGGCTGGACTGAGCCTAACACAGTAGTAGAAGAATAACTTGTAACATCTCAGTTATTAGCAGCTCTTTTAAGAATTGGCTCTTCTTGCTGACAGACACACTTGTTGCCTAATGGGGCTCCTTCTCTTCTGTGTTTTCCTTTTGTTGTCTTTTCCACTGTGACAGTGAGTAAAAAAGAGAGAATCCCCATCTGACAGGGATGTCTGAGCTTGGCCCACAAGGAACGAGACATAAAGGTATAATGGACAGCATGTGCCACTTCTCTCATCCAGCCCAGTCAGATCTCTGGATTTTCATGTCTAGCCAGGATTTCATAGACATCAGAGTGAAACAACTCACAGAGGCGTTTCATGCAGCTCCTCTCCGTTTGTTTCTATCACTGCCTGCTGTGTGTGCAGTACCCACATGCTGGGTATTGGCACCCTTGCTCTCCCTTCCCAGCCAGCACAGGGACAGCAGACCACGCCCTGGCTCCCGTGCCCACAGGGACAAACACTGGTTCCCGTTTCAGCTGGCATTTTGCTTAGAAGCCAGATGAAAATGCATCAACAGAGACCTCTGGAGCAAGTAAACAAAACAGCCAGAGTCCTGTAACTCCCTGCAGGCATCTTCCCTTGTGGAAGGAGAGAAACAAGTGTGAAGTGCCAGGGCTGGAGCTCAGGAGGGTCTGAAGGTGAAGGGAGGCTGAGGCTTGGTGGGCTGAAGACTGTCCCAGACACAGCAGCCAGTCCTATGCTCACACAGACCCTACGACCTGAGTCCTTGGAGGCGGATGTCAAGGGGGAACTTCCCACCCTTGCCCTTTTCAAGCTCTTTGTCCCAAACTGGTCACACATAGATCTTGATTGCCTTGGTGAACAGCACCTGTGAAATTCCCTGTGGTCTCAAAGAGCCTAAGAGGCTCCACCTGCCCTGTCTGAGAATCTCAGCCAGTGTGACTGCGGGCACCTTGTCTCCTGTGCACATAGGGGACTGTCCTGTGGGACATGCCTGGCCTCTGTAAATCACTGTTCCCAGGGCTACCTGCCTTTAGCACCGAGTGGCCTTTGCACAGAAGAGTGTTTGTCTCCCGTTTCTTCATTCAGGCTTGCTCCTTTGTGTCACAGGTGACAAGCTGTTTGTAACAGAAAGATGGAACACATAGGTAAGGGAAAATCCTATCAACTGAGCAAGCAAATACTGCTTGCTATGGTGTTTTTGCCAGCTGTGCGTTGTTCATGCTGCTATGAACAGAGGTGCTGAGGCTCAGAGAGCTCTAAATGTGGAAGGAAAACACAAACCACACAAATGTCTAGAAGCAGGACACTGCGAAAGAAAGCTTTTTCCACCCGGGTCCTGATCCTGCTCCAGCACTGCCCCATGCCCGCCATAGGCATGGTATGCCTCGCACTGAAGATGATGACACCTAGCTTAAAAACCAGCATTAAGGAGAGAAAGGCTTGGAATGTAAGTGGTGGGGAAAGATCTTTGCACAGCAGCCACTGAAGATGATGATTATCTATCTTAAATAAACAAATAACCCAGTACTTAGAAGGAAAAGACTCTGAGTGTGCTGCAAATTATGGTATTACAATCTGATAACACAGTGTTATTCTGGAGCTGAGACTCAAAGACTGGATCTTGCTGGGAAAACTAGTTCTTCTTAGACCTGCCAGCACTTCCGTCCTCCTGAGGGTTAACTGTGTTGTGGACTGTGGTCTTATTTAATGATTTTTATTTTTATCTTTATCTTTATTTTTATTTTGATCAGCCCCAGCTGATGTGACTTTTGTGCCTTCTCATTGTGTGATCTTTTTATTCCACAAGCTTTCATAGACATCTCAAATCTTCCTTTAACACTGATCATGAGGCAACTGGAAATAAGGAAAATGAGGGATCCAAGACAAAATTATTGAACTGTATGGTGCCACTTCCACAGCTATGCCATGTATGCTATAAAAAGAGTCTGGGTAAGAATGAGCAGGAGTGAACTGGCATTGAGAGTGAGAAGGTGAGAAAGGGAATAAAAGGGTAAAAATCTTATTTTATTTATATACCCCTCTCTTATGTCCAAACCTGAGCTGGAAGGAAAGACCAGCTGAGTTTTTAAATGTATCAAAAGGATTTCTATGCCCAGTTTTCACTTGTGCCCATTGTAATTTGGAACCCAGTTCCCTTACTCAGCTTTGAAATACCCTTGGGTAGATGAACATCCCAAAGTCATTAAAAGAATCAAGAGCTGAACTGGGGACAGAGCTGAGGGTCAGGCTGTGATGCACCAAGTTCATGCCTAACAGTGTGACTTGTGCCAGATTGCCCCAGATGAGCACTGGATACACACATCTGGGTAAATCCTAATGTCAGGGACAACAGGAGGGCAAAATTTTCTCATTTTGTTGTTTTAAAGTCAACAACCATATTACTCAAGCACAAACAGCCTATTGGAGGGCAGGGCATGCAGCATAACCACCTCTCAAAAAAGGAAATGGAGCTCAGAAGAAAAATCTCTTGACACTGTTGGGGAGCTACAGCCTGACAGACACTTTCCTCCCCTTGTACCAAGGCTGGTGCCAAGGCATTGTATCAAATGATAAGAACAATGGCAAAAGCAGCCTCAAAAACAGAGACAAGAACAACATCCTCACAACTGCAAAATGGAGCTTGAGGTGGGAAATGCACCTTTAGGAAACCCGGAAGTTAACAGCACAGGTACTCAGCTAGCTTCTCAAGGAAAATGACATAATTCAGGACTTAACACTGATTCACACACATTGAGGATCTCAGCACTTAGAGGCTTCAGTTTCTAAATTAGCATCACACAGATGCACATGAAAATCCTGGCACAGTTAATAACCTTGCTAAGTCTTTTAGGCATTATTTTTAAGCAGAGAAGAAAAAAAAATTATCCAACTTCCCCCCACCAAAGAAAAAACCCAGCAAAAAATCTGAATAATTACCAAGGTGTCAATTAAAATACAGTTTAAATGTTCTGTTTAAGTGTTCAAACAGAACATGTATAACACATCCCAGGAAAACACATTCATTCTTGCTTCCTTCCCCAAATAAAAAGATAATTTGTCAGTGCATTTTCAAGTCTAAAAGACATACTAAAAATCTCCTATACCATATATTTTTGAAAATATTGCTCAGATTCAGCTTCCATAAGAGACATCACTCCCAGTGGTTGTATTTAAGCATTTTGCCTTGATAATTTTGCAGTTTGTCTATTTTAGAGTTACATAACAAGAGTAGCTAAAGACTGAAGGGCCACCTCCTTACATCTGTTGAGACACAAATCACAGGAGATGTCAGGACTTTGTCAGAAGCCATAAGGGATACCCTGCTGGCTCCACAGCACGGGCCTGCTTGCCTTTCTTGCAAGAGAGATAAAGGCAAGTTGTTGTCTTTCTTTTATCTCTTTCTCTCTCCCTGTGTCATTGAGAACAGTGAAGGCCACAGCAAACCCTCAGTGCCACTCAGACCTCTGAGCACCAGCAGCTCAGGGAGCAACAGCATGAAATTCCCACCAAACACCTGCTACGTGCACCACCAACACTTGGCAGCATGGGCTGCTGGGCATCCGGAAGGCAACAACTCACCCTGGATTATGGCAGTAGGTCTGACAGGTCTGTTTAGCTGTAGTGGGGGACACCTCACCATGCGCTGTTGGAGGGCAGCTGGGGAAACAGCTCCTTTTAAACTACTGACTTATTTTGAGGCATTCCACAGCACTGAAATTCCCCATCTCTTAGTGATGCTTGCAAGGAAAATACACTCTTGGTGCATTGCAAAGATGCGCTGTGTTAGGAAAACAGGGATCTGACCAGAGACTTGCCTACCCTGAGCCAGTCATCCAGGCACACCATCTTTCCAGAAGGGAGGTCTTGCAGATCTGTTCCTGGTTCAGCCTCAGAACAGCACGGGGAGGTAGGAGTCCCACACACCATACTGTGGAGTAGGTGGGGGAATGGATCTCATGCCACCTACACGTTTCACGGTGTGCAATAAATAAAGTGGGTGGATTAAATGTCATAGATACATACCACTCCTAAACTCTTATCTGTCTGCACTGGTATCCATGCCAGCTGCTTCTCCACCTACCTAGAGGCCTTTTGGTTATGGAAACCCACAACTCACAACGATATTTTACTTCTGTAGAGATACATTGCTTACGCCCACCGTGAAACCAAGTAGAAAACAAATGCTTTTACTTGGTACCAAAGCGTGACCTTCTCTCTCAGGGGAGCAGTCCTGTTTTGTGTGATTTACTGAGATCTGGAATTGAATACACAAAGGCAAAGAATAGCTTGCTTGTTTTTTTAGTAGGATACAATTCACCTGTAGCACTGGAAATGGCAACAAGTCATTCCTGCTCTCTTCTACCATCTCTGCTGGGGAGCTTGCAGAGTTTGCCAAAATGTGAGTCCATGTCCAGATATGGGGCCTGTGGTAGTACCTCACACTTAGCTGCATGGCATTCCTTATCTTCTTTTTTGCTAATATCCCTGTTGGGAATCTTACACAGATAAAAATAGGCTACAGTGTCTGCTTCTCCTTCCCAATGATTTGCAGATAGATACTTGCCAAGTGTCTAGTGACTCATTTATTTGGGAAAAAGAAAACGACCACAACAATGCAATCTGCAAACCTACACTTTTCCCACTCCCATATAAGAAGCATTTTTAACAGTCCCTCAAACCTTGTGTAGAACAGATATTAGCAACCTGCTCCCCTGTTTTTATCTAAAGAGTGATGAATACAAGCCCAGGGGCCAGATTTCCACTGACTTTTTCTTTTGGTAGCCACTTACTCCATGCAAAGTGTACCTGACACCAGTCTGGAGACCCAAGTTATTGAGCACAGCATGGGTTGGAGTAAGTGGAGGGGAGTAAGTGTTGCGTTTTTCTGAGGATGTTTTTGTAATTGAATACACTTGGTAAACAGAACTTTTACTGAGACATAGATAGAATAAGAGAACAAAACAAAAATAAAAGGAGATAAGAAAAAAGAAAAACCTCTATGAACAAAGAGACTAAAATTTTGGCACTTACCACTGAATGTAATGTTACTGTCTGTACTCTTGCATTGCAGTCATTGTGGTGGACTGACTCCTCACACATGGGCTCTTGCAAGGCCAGATCCAAACAAAGGAGCCACAAGCCTATTCACTAGTGTAAATATAAAAAGATCTAGATTTTCTATGTTTAGTGCCACTTGTTTCTGAAAATCCCAGCAGCACTCCAACAAAGCATCTTACTGAAACACAGAGAAGTTCAGAAGTCACCAAAAAGCCACAGTGTTTGTGAATTGCAGAGCAGGAGTCAGGAGTCCTAGTACTTTGCTGTATACAGAAGCAGTGAATGTAGGATACAATATGCTGATGTGGATCAATGCCTCTCATTTAGAGCTGTCAAGAAAGCATACTGCAGTTTCCCTGATGGGAGAAGCAGACATCTCAAAGATGATTTTCAGAGAAGGGCTAGTGTTTTCCTATGTCCTTGGGAAGCAACATTTCTGTAATTTCCCATTGAATTCTCTTCTACAACTTGCCTGCCTGAATGCATAGTTAGAGTGCTTCTGAATTTTATTAGGAAGCCAAAAAGCTGGGGGTTTTTATCTAAGCAAAAATCCTCCAACCCTCCACCATCTCACCTTCATGACATAATTTAATCAATACCTACCTCCATTTAAATATCCCACCATCTCTTATTCATGATGCTGAAAAGCCCTGGAACAATGAATTACTATACATTACTATATTCTACTCAAGAAACAAAAAAAATTAAAGTTTTGGCATTCCATTTTTAAATAATAAATAGAAAATATTTATTTTACAGCATTTTCAAGATAATTTTGACAAAAAGGCAGTTTTCATCAAGCATTTGACAGACCAAAAGAAAGAACTTCTACAGAAAGCTTCATAGCTCATACAGCTGCATACACAAGGTGAGTTCTTGCTCTTTAGATATATTTACGTATGTGTATGTTTCCAGTTTTAACAATTACCAACTAAAAGCTAATATACTGAATTTCAAGAAAACTCCTACTCATGATATAATTACATTGCAGTAATAAAATCAGTGCTTAATATGTTCAAAACAGACAGATATGAAAACAATATAGTACCTTGCCACATTGCCGTCTCCTCGTCTATACAAATCTGTTATATTTCTTTTTCTTATCTGTCTCAGATCTTCAAAGACTGGCTTCTTAGTATCAGCTCTTTGCTACTGACAACTTCTGTTTTTGGAAACAGCACAGCAGATCTTATACTACAATTTTTAGAAGATAGAATTCATTGCTAGTGCAATGATCAGCAAAGAAGATACGGCATTTTTCTCGCTGCTTTAAGGAATAATCAGCATTTTAAATAAAAGAAGCAGCAACAAAAAAAATCCCCCTAAAAGCCCCAAGCAGAACAAAAAAATCAACCAACTAACCCTCAGATGTCTTAAATTCATTATAGAGACATCAATACACTGACAAAAATGTGTCTTTGGGCAAAGTCATTTTATGCTTTCCACATCAGGATGATGACAGCAATTGCCACAAGTAATATTGAAAGGAGCAAACACTGTGAAAAGAGGATGAGAAAAAAAGACACTTTCTGGTTTTGTGTATGAGCCAAACCTTCCAGAACCAGTACTGCATAATTTGGGAAAAACTATGAGATTTGGATATTCAGAAAAGAATTGATAATGAGCAGGACTTCTTAAAATTCAAGAGAAAAGAAAGAAAAATAGTAGAATTATGATTAATTCAGAAAAACTCTGGTAGAATATTCAAAAGAAGCATGGTTAAAATCAGACTTTGCAACTATATTAACAGGAAGAGATTCCTTTAAAATGTTTTTTGTAATAAAGTGTGGAAGTGTGGGACAGACCCTTACCCTCAGGTGAATTCAGCAGCACAAGCAAAGATCATAGCAGCTAAAATCCCAATCTGTGTATGTATAATAAGCACATTTATAAATAGGGTAATCATCATTATAATTAAGTTCAGGCCACAGCAATTAGACCTGGACTTTTATCATGCCAGTCATTAGGGAGCTCTGGATTAGGCCCATCTCTAGGATACACATGAAAGATGGAGGAGGAGGAGGAGGAATAAATGACAGAACTACAACCACCTGGAAGTGACCTTTAAGCTATATTGTATATTAAATACAAGAAGTGAAAGCATAAGGAAAGAACATGCAACAAAAACATCATAAAGAGTTTAAAAGAACTGCCAAAAGCAAAACCTGGGAATTTATGCACACATTAAGCACTGATGAAATTTCCTGTCCTGACATGATTTTATTTTAAATTATCTGAAGCAGTGAAATACTTGAATTACTTTTCCTGTCTCTCACCTGCAAGATTTCTAAACCAGAATTTTTTTGTTTGCTTTTTTTTGTTTCTGTTTTTGTTAGCCACACTTGCTGCAAAACATGTAAAATAACAAGTTCTCAATGCACTAGTTATTAATATCATATATCTACTTAATAAAATATCTGCAAAACAAAGCACCCTATTATAAGGGTAACGACTCTCAGCTCGTATAAGAAAAAAGGATGTGTTAGCACAGCATACAAACCTTCAAAGATCTATTGAATATTTTTAACAACGCGATATAAAAACATGATTTAAACATAAAAATATTCATAGTATATAAGACAATCTTCCAGTGGTGGTTATTGGTCATTTCTCTTCACACATACCATACCCACGCATACAGATACACAAACGTACGCTCACTCTTGCCTGGAGGCTCCGTAACCCCCAGTGTGGAATTGTCTTTCTTCCAGACTAACAGTTGTTGCTCTAAGTAAACAGCTATTTCTCGATGCCTTTGCTTCCAAAGTAACACAAAGGAATGATGCAATGGCATGGCAAAATATGTTGTTTTATGAAAAGATAGTCAATAAATATTGTTCTGCTACAGGAAATGTTGTGTAACAGTTTAGCCACATGGTTTGCAACCTTATACAAAAGGGCAGTTTTTCTAAGTCCTTATCATGTTACAAGTACTATGGCAAGGCTTTCTTCAGAAACCTCTTGAGTCTTAACTTGATCATGCTTCTTGCTGTGTTCACAATCAGCATTAAAAGAAACCCAAATCCCCCAAAAAGCAGCCTTGTATGAAGAACAAATCGTTCAAATAGGAGTTGGTAAGAGCCATGTGCTTTCACATTATCTCATCTCCTCTGCCCAAAACAAAGTTCCACAGTTATTCCACCTGTAGAAACCAGGAAAAAAACATTTATGTATATATGTCTCATATACAAGTAGCTTTGTTCCCCTGCACCACACCCCGCCCTTCCAGCTCCTAGGTGTGTTTCTCCCATAGCAGACAGACAGCAGTCATGAGGTGTGCTAATGACTTCTCCAGGTTCCTTTTCAAGCATTGCCAAGAGAGGGTGTGATTTAGTGTGATTTTTTTTTCCTGCGTGTTTTCTTTCTTTTTTTTTTTTTTTTTTTTTTTTTTTGCTATAGAAGTTGTTCCTTTAATTTGTGCTTTGTTATGGTTTCCTAACATTTTCCCAAAGTACAATATTTTTATTTCTAACAGATAGAGAATCTTGAGCCCTCAGATTTTTTTATTTTCTTTTTGTTTCATTTTAGTTATTTAAGTGCAGGATGAAATTTTTGCCCTGTCATTTGTCACTTTGCTCTCTCTCCCACGGCCCTGGTATTCTTGTCTCACAAGTCCTCCCAGGGGCAGCTGCCAAAGTCCTTCCCGTCATGTCTCTTGCAGCATCTACAGGGTGGACGAGTTTTGCTTATAATCCCTCAGGATGACAGAGGCATAGGTCACATCTGGGGGTGTGCAGAGCACCGACTCCGACACAGGGGAGCTGGGCACGGAGCTGCCCGAAGCCACGGAATCCCGGAAAGGGGACGGGGGCGTCAGCGCCGGAGAGTCTTCTAGAGTCAGTTTGCTGGTTGCCGGCTCCTCGTCCTCCTCCTCCTCTGTGTTCTTTTCGTACACATACCCCTGAATGAGCTTCACCTTCTCACTCTCTGCTTCCTCAGCCGGGGGAGACAGGGGCTCCCCGCTGAAGGCAGCCACCTGGAAAGGCTGCAGGGGCGGCTGCTGCGGTGGCGGGGGTGGGCAGGGGGGCCGCACGCCATTCCCTGAGCCAGGAGCGGGGAGGACAGCGTTGAAGTCGGGGATGCCGGGAGCGAACTTGTTGACCACTCCTTGCAGCTGGTCCATGAGAGACTGTGGCTGCAGGGGCAGGGTCTTGGGGGACTGCTCGGGCAAGAAGAGTTGAGTTTCCTCCGCTGTGGCCTGCAGAGGGGGGGTTGTTGCCACCCGCCTGTGCACCACCATGGAAGGACTGCTGGACTGGTTGAGGTGAACGGGCTCTCTGTCTTCTTCCTCCACCACATTGTAGAGAGTCTTACTGCTGATGTCGGTAAAAGTCAGGCTTTGGCCGTGGTAGTCTTTAGTGAGGGGTTTGATCACCGCTGTCTGATTGCACCCTGTCTCCTGGTTCTTCACATGCACTGAGAGTCTGTGCCACGTATGTTCCCCCTTTGGATCTTGTCTTCCACCTGGTTCAGACCATGACACAGACTTTCCATTAGAACTATGAATAAAATAAAGATGGTTTATTTGCATTTACATTACGAAGAGACAGGAAATAAAACAAATAAGCCTACAAAAACACTGGTTGCTTTCCCTCATTTGTAAGCCTCCCCCCTCCAGTTTTTCTTGTCCTCCAAGAAATACTACATGAGAAAACAACACTATGATTTTCATCCAAAAGTGATGTTGGTTATCCATTCTACAGCCAACCTGGATAGGCTAGCTGGTGGGAAGGGCTCTGGGAGAGCCATCTGTGGTTTGAGGACTTGAGCTGTCATTTAGTATCTAGGTTTGCTCACCATTTTGCAGAGGGGAAGGAAAAACACAGGAAAAACTCACAGGAAAAGCTTTAATTAAGCCTGATTTTCAGCTTAAAGGAAATATTTTCAAGCGGTTGGAAGAAAAACAATTCACAGTCATAGCCTTTGGCAAACTGGGTAGAGAGATAAATTGTTGCTAACCCCTCCTTTCCCTTTTATTCCCTCTCCCCCTCAGAAACAGATTAGCTAACAGAGAAATGAAAGACTTCTAGGGCCTCTCTCAGGTAGGGGGTAAATGCACTTCTTCCCGGGTGGCTGTTATTTACAAACCAGGCTAAAATTCTGGGGCTGAAAACAGTAGGTTTGTGTGGGAGGAGGAACAAGCAGCAGCATGACCATGGTGAGTCAAACCCTCTGACTCCTCATACGGGCTGGGTCCCATAAAAATGCTGGGCAGTTTGGCTGAGTGGGGATCTAAGGGTCAGGTCAGACTCTGAGGAACTGTACGTTTTTGCATTTCCCTGTACCCTTGAAGGGAGCAGCACTCAAATCTGAGTGAGCAGCCTGTGGGACAGGGAGCTCAGCAGTGCTTTAGAGGACTAAGCAACTGTTTAATTGCAGGTCAGGCAGTAGAGATGGTTCACAAATTACAAAATACATCATCTGGGTGGAAACCAGAGACAAATTCTGAGCTGATTTGTTCGAAGCAGTCTTATCTCAGGGTTTCATCCTTCGGACCAGGAGCAAAAAAAGGATTGCATTTCAGACCCTGAGACTGCCATGCAGATGAGAGACAAATTGAGTGTGAGTCTGGCACAGCAGCCTCACCTCCTGCTACTGCACACACCAGAGGAGATCGCTTCCCCTACAGTATTGCAGTATTGTTCTGAGCATTTTGGTTTTCTTGCTCAGACTCATAGTTCTCTTTTTTAAGGAGTAAATAATTGCCAGTTGAATTTTATTTTAAAAAAACCCATATTGACTGACTTTGTCATAGCTGGAAGAGACTGGTACAACACACAGAGTGTTGTAAATCTGTCAAAGCAGAAAAGAAATATACATGACAATGTGTCATTTTTCTGTCATGCAGTAGGTACTCCTGGAGAAAAAAATAAGCATTTTAAGTGGATCCAAGCAGGGAAGCTCATCTTCAACTCCAGACTCCAAGCGCTGGACCTGTGACTCACCACCTCTGTGGGAACTGGGGCACATGAAAGGGCCAATCTAAAAAATTCATAACTCCCCAAAGCAAGTTGTTTGTAGAATCTGGAGCTGTTTTGATTTAGAGCTTTAACCTAAGAGATAATAAAGCCACTTTCCCAGCTGAAGAAGGAAACCTCCATGTTATAATGATCAATGAAAATATAAGAATGAAGGTTTAGATGCATTCCTGTTTTGATCAAATGAGGTATGGTATGACTTTTTTTCTTGAAGTGCTATAAAGATAAGCAAATGAGTATAACTCTTGGGTGTGAAAGATTTTTAAAGTAATGTTTAACATGCCAAGAACTGCAAACTCTTCACACAGAAACACATTTGGTCTACTTTAACTTCAAAACAAGTCTCTTCTTGCAGAGAGGAAAATAAGTCAAGTGCTCTCGTATTTTGCTGATGCTGTCGCTTACAAATACTGTAAAGGGTTTTTCTAAAAAAATATTGTGATTATCTGCCACCTTTTATGCTAAGTCCACTTCTGCATCATTTATTTCTTCATATCTAGTTCTGGTGCATCGTCTCACTTTTGAATCCCTCCTCACACCATCTGTTTTTTCTCTATCTCATTTTATTTCCAAGATTTTGTATTTTACATCAAAGGCAAGCACAGCTATTTTAAGGAATTCACTACCTCTGTCTTCAAGTCTTGCTCCTATTTAGTTGATTTCCCTCTACCTCACTCACTCTCAAATTCAGGTCTTACTTCTTTCTTCTCTAGCACTCTCCATAGTCTCAAGTGTAACCTTGCTTAAACTGGGCTGGGACTGCAATGTCCAAATGTGAGCAAATAATTTCATCAGGATTTGTCTGGTAGCAACTTGCTCCTCAGGGAGAGCTGGTGCTGCTGACACACCTTGCCTCTGCTTGCCAGACCTTACCACTCATAGCTCCAATGGCCTCATGACAAAGAGCTTTAGAGCTGCAATGGCTCTCTGTGGGATCCATTTGACAAGATCCATGGATTATTCACCTCAGATTGTTGTTCCATCACTTTTCCTCTACTTGCTCCTCTTGCTATGTCCAAGCACTGCTAGCCTTTTAATGAGTCACATTTTGAGATGGAGTTCCAAGACTGTCAGAAATACCTGGGCTCTGTCTTGCTGGCTGGCTGCCAGGGGGTCACACTGAGTTTGACACATTCAGGCAGAATTCATCATTAACATGCAAGAAAAGCACTTGTTATGCTGGAACAAAGAGCAGCCATCTTGAATATCATTAACTGACTTTTTGACAAAAAGCAAAGATGGGTCTGCAAAAGCTCTGACCTGAACTGAATCTCAGTGAGAGAAGGAGTTGTCTCACTTGCGCAAAGCAATGTTGACAAATGTGACGTTCGCTTAGTGATTGCTATCTCCTCTTTCGAAGAAAACATCCATTGAAGAAGGTAAAGATACAAATAAACTACCTGGGATAATGGGAGAAGGGATGGTTTTCCACACAAAGGCAGGAGAGGGTACCAAGCCATATTGCAGTTGGAGTATTGAAAACCTGATGTTCAATTGCATAGCATAGATGGCACCAAGTGGTGGTTTCTTCATTTTATCAATAGGATGATTACCCAGTTCATGTCCACCATGTATTTATTAATCTTTCCTAACTGTCCTTTCTCCTGTCAATTTGTTATAGGATATAGACTTTACACTCTGCATGGAAGTGAACTTCTTGGAGTCTCAAGGGATCTTAAGGTTTGTACTTGCGTATACCCAGTGTAACACTCAAAGTACTATTTCTCCAATTCCTCCCATCTAGTCTACATGTTCAGGCAGATTCCTGCATATTCTATCATCACGTAGGGTGTGTTTGCTTTTGCTTATAGGCAAGAATATACTTTGAATTTAGATGCTTTTTCTCAATTTTCACCACAGCTTTATCTATGTGTTTTGTATATTGAGGGAAATAGAAGTAAATATATTTTTTGTATGAGTTTTTATTAGTTTCATGAGCAGAGCTGTCGCTATTTTTGGTAATTCAAAATATTGCTTCTAATACATGCATTGATCTTTGTAACATACTCTCTGCATTACTCTGGGGCACTTTCAACTTGCTTGCTTGCTTTCTTATAGACACTAAACAAGATGGAAATCAGCTTCAGATCCTAATAGTTACTTGCTGAAATTCTTTAAAAGAACTGATGCACCCAAGTCTGAGACGATGGTTCAAAATGTCCAGTTCAAAATGGTTCAAAATGTCTGCCCAACAGTAGGATATGCCTATAACTTGTTAGACAGCTCACTGTTCATTGTTAAGTATCTCCAGATGCCCGAAATCTGGCCCCTCCTTGTGACCAGGAGTTCACCCAACCCAAGTCCAGTTTCAGGCCAAGAACGGAGTCCTGCTCTTGTCAGTTCCTGGAGGATCTGACCTTGCTGGCTTCCTTGGAGCAGTGCCAAATCTGAGTACTCCACAGCAATGGCTCCTCTCCATGCTGCAGGATTCTGAAAATGCCTTACTTTAGAGGTTGGATAGAAAAGGTTTCTTTACATCTCAGAGGTTGAACACTTCTGAGGTGAAAAATTATTGTCCCATTGGACTAAGATAAGTTAGTCTGTGCATCTCTCTGATCCTTTCACCAGTGAAGTTATAACCCGAGATCCAGAGGAAAGAGAATTAAAACACCTTTGAGTCCGCTGTGCCTGTAACTTTCTATTTTTGTTTTTTGCCTTGAACATTTTATGCATAGCAATCCCTAACTGATAGCACATGAAATAGTTAAGCATAGTGGTATGTGTTCTGATGAGGTTAATTCCAGGAACGCACAGGTTGGAAAATGGCTTCAGATGCAGCAAGGCAAAATGCTTGAGAAAGAGCCCTTTCTGTTAAAACAGGAAGGGACATTCTTTGATCTGTTAAGTGTTTGTCCCCTGTTTTGTACTTTCAGGATGCCAATAGTGGTCTGTTATCTTCTTCAAGTGGCCATGAGCTGAGGAAGAATCCTAAGCTTGCTGAGATGAGTGAAACAGTCATTTGAGCCAGCTTAGTAGTGTTAGACAAGACACAGAGCATAGATTTAATATATAAGGCTGCTTGTTTTGTTGGGTTTTTTTAAAGCAACAATGGCAATTAACCAGAGGAAGAGGTTATAGGAGGAATAATAAATGTTACCTGTCTTTCATTGCCAGCCCAATGCTTTGGACCAACCTACCTCCTTATAGTCACTGTAGTAACTGAAATGCCACAGCTAGTAGGAAGCACTGGGATAACCTGGCAGTCCGTTCTATGATGATAAATTTTTAGGAATGAACATAAAATGCAAACTGAGAAGCGTATCAACTTTGTCAGGAAAAATTAAGTCTGAAACGAACCCTGAACTGTCTTAGCAGCAGCCAGGGGAGGTCAGTGTCAGGTGACTGCCCAGTCACCAAGTGCGGCTCCTCCCTTCAGAGAGCCCAGTTACAGCCACTGGCAGCTGGCTCTGGAGCACAGCGCATGCGGAGCTGTCCCTGGGCAGTGATAAAGAGGTGACCAGCTTTTGGAGGCAGTGGGACACAGAGCAAAAAGAAATGCCCTGTTCAAATGCTGTGCATTGGACAAAACCTTTCTCACCCACACACAGCACTTGATGATGGATGCCATCCTAGGTAAGCCAGTGGAGGAATTTCTGCCCTGCCCACAGAGAGGCAGTCAGTAAACTACAAAATCTCTCCAACCCTGCAGTCACATAAGTGGTAATGAGCCTGACTAAAGCTCTGTCCCACCCTACCTCACTTTCCCCAGGGCCTAAGCTAACAAGCCTAAAATTTAAGGCTAATACCTGCACTGCAGCACACTGCAGGTGCTTTGCTGGTATCCCCAAGGTCTCTTCCATTATTGTTTCCATTTCAGTAAGGCCACTGGGGCATGAAATTTGATTAAGGGTGTGAGCAGATTTTAATCCAGGGTAGTGATATCTCCCTGCACTGAGCTCCCACTCCTCTCAGAGCTGCCACAGCCAGCCCTGATGCTCATTAGCAAAGCAAGCCATGCCGGTCTGCATGTTCCTGCAAGCCTGACTTCTAGAGTACTAGTGCTAGGGACTCATCTCTTAAACCTGGGTTGGTAAAACTTCTCTGCACTCTCTCATGAGTGAAGGAGCCATCGTCGACCACAGTCCCTATCTGATGTATGCTCAGGATTTTTGCCTCATATAATCACCTAAGTGAATAAAAGAATCACAAACCAATTTCAGTCTTAGCTTGTTTAGACTATAATCTCTATCTTGGTGACAAAAGGAACTTAAAACTGTTCTCACAGCATGTCTTCAATGCTTTTGTTTATTGCTGTATAATTAGAGCAACGTTTAACCTCCCACTTATGTTTCTGGAAATTTAAGCTACTTAACAAACTTTTCCTTGTTGCTCCCCTCCCCCTGCCCCCTCCTTTTTTTCTTTTTTGGACAAAATTGCCTTGGACATGGGACACAATAGTCTATGTAAATTAGAGCACTGCTTTAAATGTATGATGAAAACTGCTACACAAAATATAGAAAAACACAATGCTGTCACAATGTCTTGCCAGGGCAGAACCTGATGATACTTAGAGGTGTTGTGCATGAGCTCAAGTCCAGAGCTGCCTTTTCCAACTCTCTGTCTAGCATTGGTTTATGTAAAATAAATGTAACGTATTAATTTCCTTCAAAAGTTACTCTAATGCAGAAGTTAAGTATTACTTTATCTGAGTTACACACACACGTCATCCCTGTGATGAGATCCTGGTTTCCATCCACAGGGTCTCCAGGCTGGGATCAGACCCTTGGCCAGGATCAGAGGCTGGCAGTCTCCTTCACCTCTCTGCTCTGGTCGCCCAGATGGGGAAAGCTGCAACCAGGACTGGAGTCACTCACTTTACATTTGTGCTACCATAGAAGTGGGTTGCTGCTGGGCTCATACCTGGCCCTAGGGGTAGGGAATTACTTCCAAATCCAACAGCTCAGATATAGCCAAATATTCCAAAATAAGTAGATTTATTCACTTTGATGCTTAACAATATTTTTTATGTCCATAGGTGCTTTTGAATTTAGGGGGAGTGGGGGGTGGTAAGAGAAATGCTTTGCATCAATGTAGTTGAAGTCCCACAACTTCAGCATGTATCACAGATCTAACCTACCTAGCTAAACAAAAGTGTGAGAATATTACACTGATAATGTGTATAAAGGTCTGACTACTAATTATAATTACTACTAGAAATTTATAGTCTCATCTGAAATACAGAAGCTGTCACATTTCAGTCATCCAATATTAAGGCAAAAGTTTGCTTCACCTGTGTGTTCATTAGGTATTTAAAAAAAATTATCAAATGACTACTTAAGGGTTGCTTTGAGAAAACACTCCAATACATCATACAAAGTTCAAGATAATAAACAAAAACAGCAAGGAAATTCATCCAGTGATCCAGAAATGAAGATGAGAAACCTGCAAATCAAAGTGAAATTAAAAAGTGCTCTTAGTAGTGAATAGCTTTTGAATCTGTTTATTTTATTCATATTAATAAGTAAACCCATCAAATATTCAGAATGAATTCATCCTACTGAATACTTTTTGTAATTTTTTAAAGGATAATAAAGTTAATGCATGGTAAAACATGATGTAAATCATCATAAGTCCTCTGTTATCAACAGAGAAGCACATTTGTGTTATCTGAAGATGTGTTTCATAATGCAAATTCAAATGAATATATATGACAGTATAGTCCATGCCAACGCCTGAGCTGAAGCATTTATTCTTAAAGGCTGAGAAGGGAGCACAGTTGATAGAACCTGAAAACTGAAAAGTACAATGTTGTGAGCAAAGGAACCTGGAAAGCTTAGGAACATACGAAGAAAATCCTAGAACTAAATTCACTTACAAAAAGTGTAGGTGGGTGCAACTGAGACAAAATAGTCTGTAGGACTGGGAGACTGTGAAGATCAACAACCTTCAAAAAACATTACATCAAAAGAAATGCCATGGAGCTGCTGTTGAATAAGAAACACTAATGAATGAACTTTGAATATAATAAAACCACAAAAATTGCCCATGAATTCTGTATTGCCCACTCAAAAGCACTACACCATGGTGCAGAGATCAGGAGGTCTTTCCTATGAATGCAGTTTAACAGTAATTAAGACAGTTGGAGGTTTTTCCTTGCTTTCTGTAATCCTCCTGTGGTTCTGATGGAAAATTATTTGGGCCACCATAGTTTTTATGAAAAAGATATTGACAAGATGAAAGCTGTATAGAAAACATAAATTAAAAAAAACCACTGGGGACATAGGATAGAGTGCATGAGATAAAACTAAAATATCCAAATATATTCTGTTTTTTTTTTCAAGCATCTCAAAGGCATTAGCACCAAGGCTGAAAGATATTTCACATGGCACAGAGATGCCCAACTGAGACCTCTAAATGATGCTACAAAAGGCCCAAATTATACTGCACACCCAGAATATTTCCTAGTCAATAGCTGTATCAGGGAACGAGTAATTTCTAATGAACAGAAGAGCCTGTTTCCCTGGATATTTCCTGGAAAGGGTATGCAACTCTTGCAGGGGTAGCGGTCAGTGAAGTCCTTCTTCCACAATAACTTGTCAAATTCTCTAGTATACTTGAGAATAAAATAAATTCCCAACAGTTTAAACGGGGCTTAAAGAGCCATCAGACTTGTCTTAATATGACAGCATTTTGAGCACTTAACCCTGTAGCAAACATAGCCAAGTTGCCACAGGAAGCATAGTCATGAGGCCTCGTGTTTGTAATATACAGCTCTCCCTAATATGCTGCAGTAGATAGAGCAGCCTGGAAAGCCTGTGGGTTTTTTGGGTGTATCTGAAAGTTTCCATGGTAATGAATGTGCAGCTTCAGAAGAAAAGAGCCCTGAAACTCTGAGCTGATGCTTCTGGGTTTTTTTAGTATGATAATAAAATTGTACGATTCTACATGGTGATGATTCTGCACTTCTAACCATCTCCAGCACAGTACAGAGAATGGAGATGAATGTTGGTGAAAAAAATGATGCTAAGTATTATATGCATCAAAACACAAGACAGTTTCAAGAGTCTACATCTACTTGCTTGTAGGTGGGAGCTGAGGGAAACCATAGCATGTGTCATGATTTCTAGCAAATTGGGGTGGTGAAGCATGGCCTCCTAAGGAAAATCTAGATTTACAAACTGCTGGAGTTTTTTTCAGTGAGGCTTGAGACCAGGTGGTGGTGATGGGCAGCTGGTGATATGATGGACAATTGTCTACTGCTCAAACTGAGCTGTGTGGTCACAAGGAGCTCAGGTTTCTGATGGAGGACGTGCCCTTCCCTAAGCCACAGTGCGACACTGCCAGACCTCTGAACACATCAGCCCTGGCTGGAGGGAGAGGGAAGCCTGAGGGGCAGGGACAGGCAGAGAAGCCCAAATGGCAAGCTTCATGCTCAGCAGATCGGAAAAACTCCCCTGCTTCTTGAAGCCATTCTTATCTGGGCAGCTACCACAACCATATGCAGACCTGTTGACGGCCTGGAGTCCCACCAGAGGTGTTTCTCAGGAGCTCGTGTGGATAAGGATATTTTTTTCCAAACTGAAAAAAATATCCCAAGTGTGGTCATGGAAAAAGCAGGAGGTTCAGCTTTCCCAGTGCTCAGGAGTTTCACAGCTGTGCCCATGCTTTTTTGAATAGAATCTGTTGTTGCATTTGGTTTTGCCTCCCAATAGTATGCCTGTGTTGGACTCCCATTTGAATTTCCAGAAAGACAATTGATGATCTGTACCCTGAGAATCTGCAGCACTTGTTCCAATTCAGAAAAGAGGGGCATATTGTTCTGACTAGAAGATAGTAACAAATAGTTTGTACTGCTCCTTACACTGCCTGTGTACAGTTTGCCTTTCAGGGTGCCAAATCTGGTTGCTGCACAAGCCCCATAAAGCCATCACGACTGCTCTGAATGTATGATGCATTTTGTAGATTTCTTCTGATCTGCTAATCAGAGGGGCAGGTTTGGTTGAATTAACATTATTGCTCCATGCTCACAACTTGCACAGACTCTCAGAGACATACAGAGAGCTACCCTGCTCAGAGCAGTGCAACACCATCTCTGGTTGCCGCGAGCGGCACTGCCCAAAATGCTGTGTCAGTGGATCACAAGCATCTTTCCACCGAGTCACTGCACAATCTTCCCTGGGGCAGGGAGCAGGACTGTTTCACATCTGCTGATTATCAGATGGAAATGAGCACAGATCTGGAAGAAATGAGGTGAAGCCTTTCTGTTTTTGCAACAGCTTGCTTGTTTTCTCCCACGTGTTTGTGTTTCCTCAGAGAGGGCAGTGTTTGCACTTCTTGCTTCTGAAGAGCTGAACTCGCTAGTTGCTGAATGCAGAACTATTAAGAATCTGAACATCTTTCAGAAATTGCAACAGAAAAAAGATTCACTGCTATTATTTTGAGATGCTGTTTGTTCCTGCGCCAAATCCTGCTGGTTTTATTTACATGTGCCTTCTTATGATTTCCCTGTTTTCTGCAAATCCCACCAAACAAGTGTTTTCTGTGTTCCCTCAGCTGGGTCTGCAGCCGCAGTTAGTTCACTAACAAGCACAGGTTAGCAAGAGCTGTGCACAGCAAAGGTGTCTCACCATGTAAAGCACACAGGATAATATCTCTATGAAAACTATAAAAAGGAGAAAAATGTTGGCTAAACGGAACAAGAAGATAAAATTAGTACAAAAAAGAGGACATACTTGCAAAGTTGTAGGCATTTAGAAATAAAAAAGTAAATGCTGCAAAAAAATTATTCGGTGTCCTCTTCATCACATCTGGACAATTTTTAAAGTATTGTGTGAAACAAGGGGACATAAGCAAATCTCCCATCTTTAATGGCATGCACCACATTTGTCCCATCATAAGACATGATAAACCAATGAGAAAAAGAAAGCAAGGGGTAAAACCACTCTTTGTCATGCAGCTTCTCTTACACATTCACTGCAGGGATTTTTCAAAGCTGCACATGTGCCGACGGACACTGGCTGGTGGGCGAGAATTCTGGCTGCCTCTTCCTGAAGATTGAAAAGAAAAAGACACCCAGTGAGTGGCTATACACATGTGCACACATGGTGGCTATACCACTCAATAGGTGCCTGTCCCTGACCTATGCCTGTGGGCTTTCCCATCTCTTATCCTCTTGTCACCTCAGCTTCCACATAGATTTCTCCTTGGCTCCAGCACAATAGTGTTTCAAATATATTTTCACAATGTTCATTCTACTTCCTGTGCTGAGCCTTGATGCACTTTACATACCAGATGGCAAGGGCTGCTGTGCATCTAGCTGTCAGAGGAACTTCACTCCTGGTATTCTCAACATAGGATGAAATGATGAAAAAAGGAGCATCTGCCCTTCACATCTTATTTACAAAAGCATCACCAAAAGTTTTTGCTGGTGGAGCTTTTAATATAAACTCAGCTGCTGCTTTTTCCTTCGACTCTCTACCCCTAATCTGTTTTTCTAAATGTTTCTTTTACTTTTGGAGCTCTGGCTGAATAGTCACTAGCTTTCATTGTATGTGATTTCACTGCTGTGCTTCTTTTTTTTAAAGGAAGCATCAGGTTTATGGAGGTAGACACAAAATGAATAGTCTCCTAAGCACTCTATCTGCAATGGTAATTCAATACAGAATTGCAGATTGCAGTTTGTGCTGTTAATATAGGATGATTTCCACTTCATTTTTCTTTACTTCCTTGCCCTGTCAAGCAGATGCAAATTCTCATTTGTCTTCCCCAGTATCAATAAAAATAATATACACAAAGGCACATGCTCTGACAAAAATCTCAGGTATATTTGCACATGGAATGTATCACTGAATTTCTGAAAAAAAAACCCCAAAAAAACAACAACATCATTTTATTGCAAATAAAATGCAAATTGAAATTCAGTATTTCTCCCCTTCAAACAGTTATAGTACATGTTTGCCAGACTTCCATGTACCTCAAAACGACAGATTCATGGATGGTGTGTGCATGTACTACATACATACTCAGCACATGAGCCGAACAAGCCATTCCTCTCACCACATACTAAAGCACAGGAGCACAGCATGATGTACATGAAGCACATGCATAACCATTTGGGAGTGGTAGATACCTTGAGATGACTTCTGAACTATTATGAATAAAACACAAATAAGACATTCTGCTGAGCAATTTTGCCAACCTGATTACTTTGAAGCCTCTAGAAAGATTAAATTCCTTACCAGGTGTAATGAGATCGCTGAGTTTTGAAAATTTAAAAGTGATCATGACTAGGAACTTAGCTACCATGTTCTCTCCTCTACCCTATTAAAGTTACAGAGATTATTAGGCTTCAGATTAGACAGAATATTCAGCATTTCTACAGTCTTCCAGTTGTCTTAATCAATTGAGAGAATAAGAGCTTTCTACTTCCTGTGCTTTTTGTTCTGTCACGGGAGCTAATTTTACAAAACAAGTAGCAACATGCAGTTGATTATCTGATAGAAAAACCCAGAGCTAAATATATTTCACACACATGCAGTGCTGTACACTCAACGGAGGGCACACAGCAACACAGTAAAAAGATTCACTATCTAGGGCACGCAGCCACAGACAGCCCTGCTTAGGACCATGGAAAAGGTGGAAGACTTTTGTTTCAGAGCACTGCTTGGAACTTGTATCTTTCTGAGTCAACAGGCTTTGGCATCCATCATTCCCCAGATGCTGCCATTTGCTGTCACTTACTGCTTACTTAGCTGCACCCCCTTTGTATTGCTTCTTATTCATACATATCCCTGTAGTGAGTTCAGGGCATTCTGCTCTTCCAGTTTTGGCCATTTGCAGGTCTTGTTATGAAATCCTCCAAAGTGAAAGGAAGAAAGAAGCCTGCTTCCTCAAGCAGTTCAAAATGCCTCAAAACATGTACAAAATACAGCAAACTCCTCTCTTACTGTGACGGCAGTTGTGCTCCTCAGCCAAAATCAGACACAGACGTTACATCTAATAGGGTATGCAACCCCCAAATGCCAGGTTTGCATTCTGGAGGGGGTGGTTGTTAAAATGCTGCCAAACTCCGTCAAAGCAGTGGTCTGCCTTTTGATCAAGGTCAAGGGTGATCATCATGGTGATGCACAGCATATAAACAACAGAAATAACCTAAATCTCAGGGTTCATGCTTCAGTAGAATTTGAATTTATAATGGAATTTAGATTTATAGTATGGGAAATGTAGTGCATGTGTTGATTGTATTTCAGTGAATTATCAAATCAATGTCAACTCTATAAATAATAATAAACAATTTTGATACATTGAATATGAAATATCCTTCTAGGCTTTCTTTTATCTTCCTAGTAGTGTGTGCTAATACTGCAGAACTGTGATTCAGAATTAATGCCCAGATCTCTATACCTTTCTTTTTTTGCTTTTATTTTTAATGATGACTATGTATCCATGCTTCTTTCTCCTAGCCTTTCAGGCAGCAATGGCACTTCACATACATTTCTCTGGTTATAAAACATTAGATACTCTGCCCATCTTTACAATATGAGGATTAATGAGTCATTTTGGGAGCAGTCTTCTCAAGGGTAATTCCGGCTGAGCAGTTATTTGTATCCTGAGCCCAGAGGCAGGATGGATCTCCTGTGCATTTGAACAAGGAGCTGGCATACCATCGTGAAAGTGTCTGAGTTGCTTTATAAGGAACCCCTGGGTGCAATAATAGGGAATCTGGCAGAGGAAGCAGGGTGGCAGAGCAGAGGGTTCCTGAAAGAATTGGCTTAATTGCTTTACTTTATGTTCTTTGAAGCAGAAAAATGCTTCTGGCTAGTCATTCAGAACAGGGTAGGTAACAAGCCAGTTGAAATTTGCAGTAAGGAATATAAAGGATCTGAGGGAAGAGTCACTCTTACCACCATTTTTCCTCTTAAGTGTAAATGAATCATCCCACGAGGCAAACAGCTGTGTCAGGATTATAGGAAGTGTAAATTGCTATCTGCAATGTTTTATATCTGAACAGCTGTGAAACTAGAAATATTCACCTTCTGCTCTGGAATTATTCTCTCTGCTCAATCAGACTCCCCAAACACACACAAACTGAATGAATCTGTCTGGTGCTCAAGAAAACTGAGATGCAGTATTCTGTGCTACTTATCATTTGAAGTCATGGTCAGAGATCCTCCTCACTAGAGGTACTCCATGCTGTAAAAAAAAAAACTTTCACATTCCCCGAGTGAAAAAAGTACAGAATAGTGTATCACCAGAATTTGTACAATCTCATTTGAAACAACTGACCATCAATAACATTAGGAAAAAAGTAAAGTGGGGAGGATATTCACGGGAAGTTAGGTATTACCCCTGAATAAACTCCTCATTTTAAGAACTTATCTATAACCCCTAGCTTTGGTACAGGAAAGGAGAAGCCTTGTACCACATGCCCTTGGCACACTGCCTCACATTCAAGAGCAGTTCTTGCTCCAACACTCAGACTGGCTGCCCTCTGCACTCCCAAGGAATATCTCAGCAACGCCACAAACATTTTGGCCTGCATGTCACCTCCTCAGTGCTCTAGCAATCTGCAAGGTAACTGAGAATGTAAGCAAACCTCATGCGCAGAACCAGACCATTAAATTGTTTAACTAAACTCTCATCCCAAATCTTCATGCCTCTTCAGTTCTGGCATCTTCCTAGGAAGAAATATGTTCCTCTTCAGATGCTTGTGTCCTTGAAAGGTCGGGTTTTATGTACAGATGTCATAGCTGGATCAAAAGATATCTACATAAAAAGAAGCAAGGCCATGTATTTTTCCTGTAGGATGAGGAGCTGAATTTTCAAAGCCTTTTGTATGAGCTAGCTGATAGAAGATTTCTAAGCCAATAGATGAAGTTGGGAAGATGGAGAGATTCTTGGTACAGTTGGATTTTTAAAACACAAGTCCTGAATTCCAGTCTAAGGGTTGTGTGGAAATAATTGCTCTGGGTTATAAAATTAATATAATGCTAATCAATGACACAGTGACAAGTTTTGGAGAGAAATTAAGAGCCATGGTGCAAAGAGCAGTACAAGTAGAAAGGAGTCTATAGGGTTATTCACCCTTGCCCAGCAGAGTGAGTCATATGGATAATTATCACCCACAGAAGACTGCAAAGCAGGAGGGATTTCATGGCACACACTTTCTGTCGAGGTGTGAGCATCTGCTGAAGAGGACAGAAGGGTCAAGGTCACCAAGGAGAACATAATCCCAGAAGGATGCCCAGAAAGACCTGGCAATGAGCTGTATAGTGAAGATGGAGCAAAGGCTGTGTGTACTTCAGGTCACCCCGGGGCAGCAGTAGCCAGCTGTGTGCTGGGGGAACACTCTGGCCCTCCCCAATTACTCCCTTCTGCTGCTCCACCTTCCCTTCTGTGTCAGCACAACCCTTGGTGCAATTACTCAGTCATCTGGCAGGGAGTGACGGGGACAAGTAATCTGGGTCACAACTATGCCAGAAAAAGAAAGGAGAAAAAAAATGTCTTTTATTTCCCAATTTAGTTCGCATGGCTGTCCAGATTCTTGTCCCTGCATAGGCGAAGTGATGGCATGGGATAAAGGAAGGCTTTGAGTGTCAGTTCTGGCTTAGAGCAGCTTAAAGCATTTGTGGATTTACGGGCTATGATAGCTCAATGTAGCTGCAGGAAAATCTCTTGGCTGTCTGGGATGGTGGCGGGAGAGATTTTTGAGATAACTGATATAACACTAAGGATTAAGAAATGTGTATAGCCTTGTTTCAAAGGATATGGGAAAGTAAAGGAGGAAGGACTGCTCATTGGCAGAGGTGCCTGGGGCCACACTGTGCTCCACCAGAGCCTGTAGTGCCCAGGCACACGAGCACACTGCACACACACAATTCCACACTCCAGCCGGTGAGGCCAGGAATGCACCTGCCAGCTGGGCACGAGAGCCCAGGGCTCAGCAGGGCTAATGGTACCCACACCACTGGGCACCTCCTGCGGCTGCCTGTGCTGCTGTGGCTGCCCTCTCACATGTAGCTCCCTTCAGTCCTTGTCAGTCTGCTCGGGTAGATAATCTCTCCATAGGGGTTTCCACAAACTATGGGATTTGCTTTCTTTGGTTTGATTGGTTGCTTCCAGAGTGTGTTGGCTATCTGTTTAGACATGTCTAGCGGGCTTTGAGATGCAAAAAAAATGTGTAATGTGAAAGAAGTACCAATTTCCAGACAATCCTTTCTCTGGGAATGCAAGGCTTGCAAGCCAGGCAAAACGGGCTGAATGGTACCACCTGAAGATTTGGGTTATGCCAGGAAACTAAATGGCCAGAAGATAACATGAAAAAAAAATTCAATTCAAATAGAGGGGAAGACTAACAAGATCTCTAAGTAAGAAAGCATGAAGATTCTTAGCTTTAATACAACAAGGATGAGGAAAGATTAATAGTGTTGGGTAAAGAGGAGGAGGAAGATCTACTAACTAGAAGGTGACTTGTAGATAGTTATTTAAACTGAACCTGTGATTCTCTGGGGCTGATCAGACTGAAATTGCAAACACCAGCAATCTACCAGTGAGGAGTTCTATAATCAGATCAAGGGGCACTTGTTTTGATAGAGTTTATGATCAGCTTTGACATCTCTCGCTGTGGTGCTGCAGCAGAGCTGTGCTAAACTAGCAATTTGCTGCTGAAAGGGACAACTCTCACCCCTGTTCCCCAAACCGTGGGCATCAGGGATAGTTTCTCTGGTGCTGACATTAGTGTTTATCTGACCTTGAAATCTGTCTCAAGGAATCCAGCAGATAGTAATTAATTTTATTTTCTTTTTTCCTCTGTGTAAGGTTAATTTTATAGGGTGGAAGAAAGTCACATCCTGCACACCAGAAAAGAACCACAGAGAGCAGAGAAGGGGAAAACAGATTAAGAAGAGATAAACTGAAGCAGTAAGCTAGAAATGTTAAATTATCTATAATAAACTAACAAGAAACCTGGAGTTTTTAGTTGTCAAGTGGGCTTTAAAGTGACAAATTGTGTGATTGCTTCCAGCCTGCACAATTGTTTGCTGTTTACACTGATAATGACTTTTAACCTATGCTTGTCAGGTGTGGGAGGCTGAATGCCAGAGCATATATATGCTCTAAAGAATTAGTTGACTTGTTATTTCAAAATTAAATAGCTCTCTAACAACTTTAATGTGGAGGCAGATGTTATATTGATACAATATACTTTCAACCCATGCTTAAAGTGGCTTCTTAGAGTCCTTGGCACAGTAGAGAACCTAACTTCTCATGCTGGCCATGTTTATTAGTGACTCTTTGACAGTGTATGTCTTCTGTGTGGTAGAGTCATTTCTACAGGTACACCTTGGTCTGAAAACCCTAAAAAAGACCTGACAATGAAGAATTTGTCCATTCAGAGTCCTTGAGGCATAGAGGAAAGAACACAGAGAACAGAGGGGAATGTGGTCACATCTCTTCTCTGGGTGTGAATAGTTTTCAGTGTGTTTGGAAAAGAGGAAAAACAGAATCAGAAGAGAAGTGAAAAAAGCATCACTCCATACTAGTTTAAAAAAAATTGAAGTCAAGCTGAAAGCCAAGAAAGATATTTTTAAACTCCTCACTCTTCCCTTTACAAACTCTTAAATCCTCAAGAAAAAAAAATATAAGAAAGCAAGTTGCTCCATTACACACATCTGAAATACAGACATTTAGGAAAGACTACATCCAGATTTTGGACTGAGTAGCTCATCAGAAGCTGGCCTTTGCTTTGCCATATCCATCATATCCACATACAGGTATTTGTAAATTAACATATTTGAATCTGCAGATTTAATTTCTAAGTGGGTGTAGAACCATATCCACCTACATTCCCTTAACAGAGACAGACCCTCTTCTCTCTCTGGGGATAGGATTCATTTGTGAATTACGGAGTCTGGCTAAAAATCAGTTGCTGTGTCAGCACGTGATCATAACATCTGCAGTTTGTCTTGCGATATTTTGTTTCGTGAGGCATCCCTGAACAAAGGAGAGAGCTCATCACAAGAAGGGATAAACTTGGTGGACAAACCAGAATGCAAAATGCCTTTCACATCAGACAAAGAGAAGACGTGTAAGTGCTGTCCCCTTCTTGGGCTATCATGTGCCTCTTATGTGTCCCTAAACAAGGAAGAGGATTAAATAAATTAAGCAGTAGTTCTGCATTTCACATTAGTAACTTGGCACGGAATTGTTGGCATGAATCGAAAGTATTTTTCAGATGTCTTAATTTGAGGGAAAAAATAAACTCCGGTATTAACTGTATGTAGATATCTATAATACTTGTGCTGTTTTATAGTCTTGTTCTTATATAAAGAATATCAGAGATCCACATTATATCCTTAAGTACCCAAATTTTTTCACCTCTAAATTAGTTCAAAGATGTATGAAATCACAAGTTAGCTCAAAGACCCCTGCAGAACAAATGCTTGCAGAGGACCCTGCATGTTTATTCTAGCAAGTATTTGTACATGAATTATCACATGTTTGTAAAATGTCACAGCTCTCTTTGTTTCTGCTGAGGTGAGGTGAGCAACAGTGGCATGGGCTGAAACATCACACTTTGAGAATAAAAAGGAGGTAAATTGCATTCTTGAGTTAAAAAAATGTTAGTGACCTCTAGAAGACTTGTATTTTCCTTCTTTATTCTATTTCCATTTTATATTTCAGAGCACCACTCATACACAACATGGGTTTGGGGATTTCTTTTTCCTAAGAGTGTGCTTATGTGAGTTGGAATCTGATTTCCATACATAATATAGAGAAATATCCAGGGTTTTAGGTGCTTAGCTGGATGTAACCTTCAACACCTATTTATGTGTCTGGCTCTCTTTAAAGGTGAAGTTTTCTTCCTTATTTTTCTCACTGAGACAATTGTAACCAAAACGGTGTGAGAGTGTGGTGCTAAGCAGATAAACAACATTTGCTTATCCCTACATGGGAATGCAATTGTTTGTATCACTCGCTATTGAGCTGGTGCACTTTTGCAGCATCGTAACTGGATATGAATAATGTATAAAAATACCAAAATACAAGGAAATGTAATAAGTGATCCAGTCAAGCAAGAAATTAAATTACAAGTGGTGTCCTTATTCCTGTGGTTTATGCCAAGAAAGATACTAGCTTTCCCCAGGATTTCTCTAGTGCTGCCTTTGCTTCCCCTCAGTCAGGAAGCAGAGATTATGGTACATAACTATAATGCTCGATATGACTGTGTATCTTTTTGTCATTGTGCTTAAGTATTGAAATTCATTAAACAAAGCTGCCTGGTGCTACAGAAGTGCCCCCAAGCAGGAAAACGTTTTGTGATTCAGCATCTTGAGAGCTGCAAAACAAGAGAAGGAGTAGTAAAGTGAAGTTCTACAGTAGTCCTTTGGCAAGAACCAGGCTGGACTCAGAGATGGCGCCTTAGATATATATGTTCTGTCACAATCTCCTGGGAGAGCAAAGTTGTGAAGAAAAGACAGTGTCGAAAACTGCCATAGACTAGGAACTTCTGAGAAAGGGAGGAAATTGCATAGAACATTACACAACAGCTCTCTCATCTAAAGGGACCATGCACATAAAATGTGGCTCTGACTGGTGATAAAGAAGCAGAAGTCTGGATGGGAGCACAGGTATTTAATGTATCCTGTAAACTTATTCAGTGTAACCTGGGTTTTGTCGGAGGGGGGTTTATCCTCATTGCTCTTACTGAGAGGCCACTGCAGAACCTCATAGCTTTTCCAGGTTATTTCTTCCAAATATAGTCTCAGGCAGCCTCTGTTTGGCCATGGATACAAACTCAGAGGACTGGGATTAAACCGCCAGGCCATTTGGTTTTTGCTTGATCACAAACATCCCAATCATTGCATGCATTTTTGCCCACTTCTCCTCATCTTGCCTTAGGAATGGCATGTTATCAGCTATGCATGAGCTGAGACTCCCTTTAGCTAGTATAATTTGCAAGGAAAACTTACAGTTCTTTATGCAACTATGCCCCTTATTTCTCATTAGAAGGCTTTTAAAAAACTGCTATCACCAGACTGGTTATTTTGCACATATACACATAGATGATAATTTTGTATATAATTTGATATAAGCATATGCCATGCCTGATTTTTAAATAAATATGGGTTTAGTAGTTATTTAAATGAGCAAGAATGTAAGTGTGGAATGATATCTGAGAGTCTTTTATCCCTTATTCTGTATTTTATTTTTGTTCTATGGGCCAGTACTACAATATATGTACATCATAATCAAATGCAAATTCAAGGCTATGGAAGACAATATTAGATATAATTCACTGATTTAATTTAACAGACAACCCTGCAGCAGAGCTAGAAAAGATTGTTATTGGAAATGTTAAGTTTCACACTCCCCTATTATTTTGTGTTTTTTCCCAGTTCTTTAATATTGGTTCTAAGAGTCTCTTCAGAACCATGTAACTGTCTTCTGGGAGTTTAAAATATTCACTTAAATCAATATACTGACAAGGACAGAACAGCTTGACTGGGTTTGTTGTATTTTCTTACATGAAATTCACATCACATCCACAAGAGAACTGGGTAAGAGCTGTTACATGTCACAGTGCTATATGTCTGCAAAATCATTCATGGATTAAGGCCAGTAAACAGCCCAGCAAAGCCAGCAAACATAGTGACTGCTAGGACAGAGATGTTTGGCATTAACACCTTTAGCTATCGTTTGTGAGCAGGCAAGAGGCTTTCCCAAAAAGGCAAAGGCACTGCAACCTCAGAAAGGGGTGAAGGACTACACTGAATACAGAATCTGGGTAAATGTTGGGGTGGGCTGCAATAGGAAGATGAATCAGGCCAGGCCAGAGTGCCACCTGCCTTCCTTGTGACAGCTGTGTCACCAGGAGCCATTCTAGAGCTGCCACGTCTGCAACAACCTATGAAGGAAGCAGACTCCTCCATGATATTCCCTGGGTGTGATGCAACTGTGAACCAAATGTCCAGTGGTTTTGGAGCCTCATGCCCTGGTGGGGAGCTGGGAGCCTCAAAGGCCAGCACAGCACCTTGTGCCCCGTGGTGCCACTGCCCTACAGAGTCGGCTCCAAAAATAGGGTGTAGGTGTCAGCATTTTATTGGAGGTTAATGGAGAGATCAGATATACAGCAAAAAATTGTTTAAATAAACATCCTCATCTGTCCTGTACAACATTTCTCTCTGGGGTTAGCTTCAGTAGGATAGCTGGGCAGGCAAAGCAGGTTTAAGGGTCTTCTTTAAGGTCCCTTGGAAAGTGGTATTTTCCAAGGTCTGAAATGGTAAAAATTAGGATCTGTCTTATTGTGTCTGCAATACTACTGCAGGACACAAGAAGTTTACCCACTGCATCAGTTTTCTAAATTGCAAAACAAGGTAGTCTACCATCTCCTGTTAGATTCAGCAATTGGCTCTATTCTCATTTGGCACTGCTGTAGGAAAGTAAAACTACATGAGATGCTAATCTGTATAAGAAGCATTTAAAGATAATTCTCGTGTGCTGCAGGCTAGATGACGAGCTTCAGGACCAAAGAAAATACTTCTCACATTGCTCTTGTGTCCTGACGCACAGGATTTAATATGTCTCTTTTACAAGAGAAGGTACAATGGTGACCAATTATTATTATTCCTGCTTGTACTTTCCACTAAATCTACTTGTTTCAGAAGTTTTGATACATTTCAGGCAGATAGAGGGAAGTATTCCCTATGTGGCTGTGCCAGGTTGAGATAAGAGTAGTTAGTTTCAATTTCACCTACTTTGCTGCAGAGATCAGGACAAAAAGCATTGTTTTACTTATATCAAAAGTGCTTTCACCTCTTCTGTTCACACTTTTCTCCCTCTCTCCTTGCCTCTATAACCCCTACTTAAAGATAGAATATTGACTGCACAGAGTAATAACATAATAGTGAGAAGATGGAATACTCCTGAGCACTTATTCCTGTGACAGGGCTGTTAGGTTGTATTAAGTGACAGACTGTAAAATATCTACATCTGAGCAACTGCAGCAGAGCATACTGAACATTTAGTCTCTGTGTCCAGAAGCTCCAAGTCTTGCCATGCGGCATTGTGCATTTGCCTCCTCCCACCACCATGAAAACCAGTGAACCAAAATCTTCTGGACACACTTGTGCTAATATTCCCCTCACTATGTGTCTGTGGGAGGCTTTGAAAATGAAGGAGGTGAAGAGCCAAATAGCCTTTGTGGACTGTGAATGGCCAAGAGAAATGAGTTTAGAAAAGCACGGCCTGTCAGTACAGCTTGCTCAAATTGAAATGGCAACTCAGCAAGTCAGTTTAAAGAGAAAAATTAACTTAAGAGTACCTGGAGATAATTTATAACTGGCAAGCTGAAGCAGGTGGTTCCCTAAGCTATGCTAAGGGAACAGACATTTTACTAGAGGTTACTGAAAACCCTGATTCTCAGTCAAAAAACTCTATGTGGGGAGCTGGAACAGAGGGAGAAGGGACAAAGGGAAGCAGGAAGATGTTACTAGGGGATGTTGGGTTATCCACAAATTTTTATCAGAATAAAATAAATCAAATTTGAGATATCCATGGACCAGGTGACTGCCTGGACACTGCTCAGACTGGATGCCTGTGACAGCAGTCTAGAAGCATGGACTGCTGAAATGTGTGAAAAAGATTCATTCCATTTGGAAGTACTTTAAATCAGCTATTCATTTCTAAAGGCAGACAGCTGGATGAAAAATAACTGAATGTAAATATACTAAAATTACAAGGGGAAAGCAGGTAGGCTATGCATTAATGCAGAGTCCTGGTCATCCAGTGAGTCTTGCTAGCTGGCTTCCTATTAACTCTGATTTTACTACATAATGTATATTGACAACTAAATCCTTACTTACTCTGATTCAAAATGCACTAAAATGATGTCCAGACCTGGGGTCTCAACTATAAATTTAAAATAATTTATATGTGAAAACTAAGGAGCAGATAAATGTCGCTGCCAGACCTGGAGTGTTATCCAAAGACACAAAATGAACTTTCTCCCTGTGGTAACTCCTGCAGCACTGATCCTTCTCATGCTACTGCAACCCACAACAAGCATGAGAGAAGAGGTGAGCCTTGCTGTGTGGCTCAACTCTATTTGTGTGTGTACTACAGAAAATCAGCACAACAGACCTGCAGGCTGCAGGCCTGACTTCAGTCTCCTGTACATTGTGTAGGGTGCATGTGAAGCAGTGGCTGGAGAAGGCATTTCCTGTGCCCTCATCAGAATCAGCATCTGGAGTGTCACTTACTATTTTTTTCTTCATATAGTACAGAAGAGAGCATTGCTTCCTCAGGGAAGGGGTTGTACAGGCACTGTAGAAACGTCCTTCTCTTTAAGCTCATTGACCCTCATAGACCAAAATAACTTTTGTGGCCAAGAAGAAAGCTAAAGATTACAGCAAGTTCCATACACAAAAGTTTCCATCTCACATCTGGAAAAAATAAAAAATATATGCCAAAGGCTCTCCTAACAAATGTTGCTATGCCATCATACTATAACAGCCAGGATCTTGTAACCATGAAGCAGCAAATGAACAATAAATGTCCCCACAAAGTTTCAACACAAGCAGCAGATATCACTCTCTCTTCATCTCTCCTGATGGAGCTGCTCCATTTTTTATTCATATTTAAGTATTCATTTGACAAGAGGGAAAGAATGACAGTTGCTTGGTGCTGAAGATACTCACGAGGGATCCCTCCGACCCAGATTCAAGCTCTCTCACAGAATAATACGAAGTATTTCCCTAGGGTTTGCACTACAATGTTTTTTTTCTCTGTTCCAAAATAATGCTGGACAAGAACATACAGAAAGAGACTTGCCCTGGACAGTGCATAATGCAGTTATAGAGCATCCACCTGGGAAATGAATGAGATGCTCTTAGCCTAAGTGAGTGCTTTAACTGTTGGGGTAAGATTCCCTCATGATTTCCCAATGTCTTCCTTTCTCCATGGGAAAAAAGAATGTCCCCTTGGCCCAGAGAAAATGCTTACCAGCAAAGCCTAATTCTATGAAACAACTGGAAAGGCTAGAATTTTTTGATGGAAAACATATATATATTCCACTGGAAAATCCCCAACCAGCTCTATGGAAAACAATGCTAGTTGAATTGCTCGTAGTTTAACTCAATCAAAGTAAGAGCGAGTTCAAATCCTCAAGACTGTGTGTATCATCTTGAGAGTGCAACAGATCAGTAAAGGCAGTGTGCTTTATTATTTATATGAAGACCAGTGTTACTAAGAAATTTGTTTTCACTGAAACTCTGTTGGCAATGCAGCTGGGACAGACATTTTTCAAGATAACTTTTCTGACCTCTATGTCAGCACGAGAGGCAGCTGAAGGTTTTGAATTGACTAATTGATCCTATGTTAATAGACTTCTCTGGTTAATTCTTTTGCACTACTTTAGGAAAAAGAAAAAAAAAGTGTCTTGGCTTGCTCTAGTCCCCAAGCTATACTAGTTAAACTAACAGCACTACATTGCATGAAAATGCTTTATGAAGGCTTATATAATTTTGATTTGCCCTTGTAAATATAAACTAGTTTCCATTTTTAAAACTAATTCAATTTAACCCTATATTTCCACACCAATTTCATTTAGATGGATGCCACTTATCTGTTTAGGAATTGGAATTCAATGGATTAAGCACAGAAGGTATTTGATACAGACAGAAAAAGAGATGAAAACTGAAAAGCAGAAAAACAAACTAGGAGGAAGAAGGCATAACAAGAAGATAGATGAATACATCTAGAAGAGAAATCTTTTGAGTGCATAACTGGTGTCCACTTACAGACAGAAAAATGTGGCCATGGGAGAGACTACTGAAGAATCTAGAAAGAGAGCAACATACTTAGAGGGATTAGAATTACTGAAAAAATGGTAAATAAATCCCAGATTTTGATAGGGAATTCAAACAAACAAACAAACAAACCAAACAAACAAAATTTTAAAAAACCCACTCAAAACCGAAAAAGCAAAAACATGAACAAACAAAACACAACAAAAAAACCACAAACAAAACCATTGAAAATCAGTCTGGAGTTCATTCCTGTGGACATTGAGCTTGTACCAGTAGCTTTAAGTCCTGTTTCAGGAGGGACATGATTACACATTAGAGTTATCTCGGTGCTTCAAAGGCTGCAGCAAATTCTACTTTTTCCTCCTTGATTTCCACAGTGACTCACTTTTTTATCTGCTGTCACAGTGTCCTCAGAAACTTTGCAATGGACTCAGCTAGTAGCTAAAATACCCCTCCAAAGCCCTGAAATTACTTTTTGTTTTGCCTTGTGACTTTATTTCCAAAGCTTCATGTTTGTCTATTAAACTTCTTTCAGTTCTTCATGCCCCTGAACAGAGGTGCGCTGTCCTTTTCCATCAGCAATCCCAGGGTGCTTCTGCACCTATGCTGGTTTGGGTGAAGAACATGCAGTAACTGCACAAGAGGTTTAGGTCAGAGGTGGGAATTTGGCTGTATAAAAGACACATGCTTAACCTGAGGAAAAAAGGCATATTAACTAAGTATTGGGCTTTTAGTTTAGAAAAGCAACTTAAAAGTCTGTAGAGCTTTTTTGCTTCGTAACACTTACACAGGCTTAACAGAGAGGTCGAGAAAAATCTTACTAAAATTATGTAACAAACTAATTGCTAAAAAGCTCAGGTAAGCCCTGTCGAATTTTAAAGGTGACAATCATGAGGGAGAAGCTCAACTTTTGAACAGGATGTAATATTCTCTCATATCAAGAACTGTATTCTAAGTATATCACATTTGGGTCTTTTAAATTACTTTTTTAAAAAAAAAATTAATAAAGGTAGACAAAGATAAGCAGAACAGAAAATTAAGTGTCTCATGACCTAAAATATTCAAAAGTCCTTTTTTTTTTTTTTTGACAGACTTTAACTTAAAGAAACCAACACTATTAGCCAGAAACCAAACTGCAGGGACACCACACTAGTTTCTTACAGACATCTGAGTCACCATCTAACTACCATAGAGTCAGAGGAAGGTGGATCAGGTTCCATTTTTCTATTTGCATGGAATTCAAGCTCTTGGGCTGCAGAGTTTTAGCTATCTCCTTGTAGGTTGTGGCTGCTAGGGCTGCTCACCACTCCCTGCTCTCTCTCTCTGTCTAGCTCTGGAGTCGGCAGCCTTGATGTGGCCTCTGTGGCACACTGAGATGTGTATTTGTATCACTTGTGTCTCCATTCCCTTCCCTTCTGACCACCCCCTGTCTAGAGAAAAAATAAAATGTACTGAAGTAGCATAAAGACAAAATTTATCACAGCATGTGTTTTCTACAGTATTACTTCCATCACCAGGACAGATGAAAAATGGTTCTTATGCAAACTGAATCAAAACCAACCTGAGTGGATCAGAGAAACATACAGATCCCAAAAAACTGGAAAAAAACTGAATTTTAATTCTATTGGGAAGCTCAGAAACGTAGGTTTCACTGGCACTTTTTTTTTAAATTGGGAGGAAAATCATCTAAGCTCAACTCTAGCCCTATGCTGCTTCTTTAAAGATTAAAAAAACAATAAGATAATAAAGAATGCAAATTTTCAGACAGCTTCTCACAGGGAGATGCTGTTTGAAGTAACAGTTCTCTCTCCCGCTCTGCTGCGTCTGGGTTGGTTTTAATTATTAGCAAGGAAAATAACAAGTTCTAAAGATGTGAATGCAAGTTCATTTTCACCATCAGTTGACTCCTGCAACTTTCACACCAACGCTGAGTTTGAGAACATGGAGAGATTTACACGAATGATGAGTAAGAGTATTGCTCATAATGCTGAGTATTAAATAGAGCACAGGGATAGCATGGAGAGTGCTTTTGAATCACAGTCATGAGGACTGTCACAATACACTACCTTGAAAACTAATGTTCAGTCCTCAGCTTTCACACACATTCCAGTGCCCTTAGGCAAGTACATGTGATTTACAATCATTCAGAGCTTTTTCTAGAAGGCTACAGTAGCACTTCAGTTTGAACATGATGCAGAGCAACTGCACATCTGGGCATGAGATCCCTGTCACAGTCACATGTAACAAGGAGATGCAAGAAGCTGCAAACGGAACTTGGTTACTCTGCCACTGCCTGACCTGCCCCAGTGGTAGAGGGAGTTGTGCACAGGGCTGCCTTAGGAGCAGGAGAGAAGACAATAAGCACCATGTCAATATCCATCTGAGTCTTAGAACCAAAGGATCATTTCCACCTTCTCTGCTACACATGAGATGAAAAACTGTTACATACCTTACTATTCAGCAGACTACAGTCAACCAAGAGAGGATGGCAAAGAGAAGGACAAATACAGTAGATGTGTACCTGCAGTCAATCCACTTACTTTGGATTTCCAGCCCCTGGCTTCTTTCTCCGGAATATGTTGAGGAAAGTGTTGGACTTGCAAGGTGCCTTGCCATCCCCGACATGCATACGCACCACATCTGAGGTGGTGAAGGCACTGCGGACGTTCCTCTCAGGCTTGGCTATAATGATGTACATCTTAGGAGTGAACATGCACCCCAGAGCCACTGTCACGCTCAGGCTCACTGCAAAACAAGTGGTGATGATCTTGTAGTTGCTCCCGAAATAGATGGGCACGAAGGCCAGCCAGATGATACAAGTGGTGTACATGGTGAATGCAATGTACTTGGCCTCATTGAAATTGGCGGGCACATTGCGAGTCTTGAAGGCATAGTATGTGCAGCTCATGATGAGGAGTCCATTGTAGCCCACAGGAGCCACGACGCCCAGGTTGCTGGTGTTGCAGATAAGGTAAACCTCCTTAATGCTGGGGTAGGAGAGGATGGGCATGGGGGGCTCCAGGATGATCAGTGTGATCACCAGTGTGAGCTGCACGCTGATCAGAATGGAGGCGATGACCACCTGGGCCCAGGCGCTCATGAAGCGCGGCTTGCGCGTGCAGATCTTCTTCTTGCTGCCCGCCAGGATGCGCGCGATGCGGTTGGTTTTGGTCACAAGGGCGGAATAGCACATGGCGGAGGAGAGGCCCACCAGAAGGCGCTGGAGGTAGCAGGATGTCGTGGTGGGTTTAGCTATAAGGGTGAAAGGGCAGACGTAACCCAGAAAGATGCCAGCCAGGATAATATAGCAGAGCTCGCGGCTGGAGGACTTGACAACAGGGGTGTCTCTGTAGAGCACAAAGATAAGGGTGACAAACATGGTGACCAGGATCCCCAGGCAGGAAAAGACCACAGCCACAATAGACTCTATATTGCTCCACTGGAGATACTTTACAGGGATGGGTTCACAGCCTGCAGTGTACAGAAGAGAAACAGAGTGTTAGAAAGGCAGCTCCCAGAAGAACCTTTTTTGCTGGATCTCAGTATAATCCAAACATTAACATATGTTTATGTGACATGGATTATTAAAACCATTTTTAAAAAGGAGTTAACTACATAATGGAAAAGTTTGGATGAAATATGTTCAAAAAACAGCCATCCATTTTGGGTGTCCAAAACATTTTCTCATGATGCTGCAACAGGAAATTAGATTTGGAAATATTTAGTTTTAGAGATATTTGATTAAAAGCTCAGCATACCAAAGGAACAGCTGGGATCAGAGTGCAGACAAACTCACCATCATCTCCTCATTTCAGCAAGGAAAGCATTGTTGCAAATGCGTAGGTTTTTACCTCCTCAGATTAATTTATTTAATCATTACCACAATTCCTATCATTTGATCTACTGTATTTTTTTGAGAATGATTTTATAAATAAAATAAATTAATAGAAGGTCTATAGACAGAAAAATTGTAATAAACACAAGATTTTAATAGAATTATATCATAGATACTACACCTTCTTAGTACATTTCTGCTTTTTTCTCTTCACATTATCTTATTTTTTCAAATCCTCTGCTGATTTTTTTACCACTAGATAATATAATTTAACTCTCTTGGAAAAGTCAAACCCATAGTATATGCATGCCTTCAAGTAAAAATTGGAAAGACTCTCCTTTCTGACTAGTACAGACATTCAAACATAGGTGTCTGTTAAGATGGTATTTAGTTGCTCTCTCCCACACTCAGGTTAAAGGAGTCTCTGGATATCTTCCTCACTGTGCTGAAGTAATACCAGCAATAAACACTACAGAGAAGATAAAATCCTTTGTCTTTAATAAGATGTTATGGTTGTGAAGCTGTTACGGACAACTTTCGTTACGGCATTTTCTAATTTCTGTTCTCGACTTAGTAGTTCCAAAATGCTTTTGACATATTTCTTTATCCCAAGGGAAGTATCCATGGCCTTTCCTATGTCTTGTTTCTGTCCTCCTCTAGTTTCCCTTGGACACAACACACCTTTTCTACCTTTCTCCCACCTCTCAAGTATCTTTCCTCCCAGTCCCTCACCAGCCTTATCTCAGTTTGCCTTACAGTTCAGTTATTTTCTAGCCACTTCTCCACCCAGATGTCTTCATTAAAAACTGCTAGTCCAGCTTTTCTCATCCTGGATTGGCTGCTCATGAACCCTGCCTGTCTGAGTTGTTGGACATGGCTGAAAAGAACAGGGAAAATATGGTAATGTCAGCAAGCTAGTGAGAGAGGCATTTTTCCCTCTCATTTTTGCTGCTAGATCTTAACAAGGGCTCTGATGTTGTGATGGGCAAAAGTCGTGCTCAGTCTCTTCCTCCTCAGCGTGGAGTGTATTTGCAGAAACCACCTAAGAACTAAAAGCTTCTGAGTCCCACAGTTTTGCCAAATTTATATGCATCTTCCACATAGTGACACAAAACTACCAACAGATTCCTCTACTGTAATGTAGATATCTGGACTGTAATGTAAAGTCCTTCCTTCTAAATAATTGAGAAGTAAGACAAGGTATAGATCAGGGTTGAACAGTTTTACTGTAGTATGATTTTGAGAAAGAAGAGAAAAAATGTTTTTTGTTGAAATAATAAAAAAGAAAGAAAAATTGAAAAAAATAAATAAATCAGCCCCAGGGAAAGTCATGACATGGAAAATTTCTACTTGAACTTTCGATGTCTGCCAATGTCATATGAACTGAAAGAAAGTCTTGTAATTCTGTATACTTCGTCTCCAAGCTAACTTAACAACAGGTGTTGTTGTTACACACACTTGTAGCATCAAAAACAATAGGAATTATAGCAGTGGCTACCAGAGGTCTTATTTTATAAAGAAAAATACTGTAAAATAAAGAGAAAATTTTATAAAGAAAATTATTTTGCTCAATATGGTCTGTTCAAGACTCATAGGAAACCCATACTTCTAACCAGTACTTTTGTGGTGAAATATGAAGGAAAACCTCTTTATTAGAAGTGTGAACCTTTGGTCATTGGCCTCAGCAGCCCCGACTGGAAGCTGACTCCTCTATGATTTAATAAAAGACTAAGGATCAGAAACTCCTGCTCATTGATTAATACATGTGAAGCTCTTCTCATACAAGAAGCTGGTCAGTGGTTGTTGGAAGGGTTAAGTTTCAATAGGGACTTTAAGCTTAACAACATCAAGACATACTCACATTATTCCATTTTAAACGATATTTTCAGGGGCTTAACCCAGATCCAACATGGCAGTTAAGCCTATCGTTTGCTTTAAGCTTATCCTGTGTAAGATTTGCTTAGAAATGTTTCATTAAACCAGTGTAATTCCTGTGCACCAGCAAGCCCAAGAAGCACATATTGTACAAACTGCGAGAAGTTCCCTACACTGCTTATTATGAGCTAACGGTTGGTTATCAGCATCTGTGAAGGTGGGTCATTTCCCAGCTAGGAGAAAGTGGGCTCTGGAACCCCACTGAGACTGGGGGAGGATACCCAGGAAATTGTGCATGCATTTACAAAACAAAACACAACAAAACAAAACAAAGGGAAAAAAAAAGTTCCCACTCAGCAACTAACCCAAAACTCAAAAAAATCAGAGCAAAAGCTTCACAATTAAAATTTTCTGTTAAAAGCTGTCTGGTAGTTTTCATAAAGCTGTCTAGCTGTCTGTAGTTTTCATGCATTTTCCTGCATTTTAACTGTGAATAATTTCCAAGATTGGAAGGCTAATCAATTTTTTTAGTGCTATATTCATAGCAGAAGGACAATAAGAGAATCTATGATGTTTTCTGAGGTTATTAACACATCCCAGGTAACTGATGGCCCCAAAACCTTATGATTGTTTTCATAAGACTATAAAACTTCCTACCCTATCTTGTTTTGGTGCTTGTTTAAGATAATTCATGTAAACTGAGTTTACTAGCTTGACATTCATCCCCTTATATTATATTTCTGGTGCTAGAAAAAATTTCTCTTGGCACAAGGTCAAAGGTACTGGCTTTAGTGACTATTTCTCAGGTCAAGTTTTCATCATCTGTGGTGAGAAATCCTTTGTGTCTGCTGAGTCCACTTCACTGAATTAATATTTAAGGGAAATAATTTAAAAAAAAAAAAAGTGAACATTTAAAAATAAAATTAAAATGTCAGGAAATTATTGCTGAGCAGCAGAGACTGATTTCAAATGGAGAAAATGAGCACCTTGAAAAGCATGTCTTATGAAATAGGTTAGTATGTTCTTCACATTTCTTAAAAGGATTAAGGATTTTAGAGCTTCCATCTGTGATGGAAAATGACTCTAAAACCATGTACTTGTTTAGCATTTAAGATTTAAGGCAACGGGAAAAACAATCTTCACTGTGAGATGTTACTGTCTGTGTCTAGATGCTATGGCGACTGTCAGGGTATGAATACAACACATAAAATCAAGCTATAAAAACATGTTTGATGAGAGTCCTGGCAAGAAAAGAGAATTCCAAATTAAATCATACCAATGGTGACTCCCACAAAGTTCAAGAGACAGAGTTTATCTAGATAAATCACCTTCTTCTAAAGATTAGGATAGCATCAGCTTCCTTTCACAGCTTTGTACTTTGTAGTATGGTTCAAGTAAATCAATTTTAGGGGTTAAAAAAAGAAGGTTTTTTTCTTCAATGAGACAGACTGTAGAAGCTGTGCAGGAGCAGACTGCCATTTTAATGTTCTCTAGGAAATAAGTCGATGGCTATGCTGTCGTTTGGCTGACGTTGCTGTGATTTTAGAACAGCAGCAGTCCAGTCTCCTTGCTGAGAAGAAACACAAATCAGCAGGTCATCTACTGATTTCATTAAAAGTTAATAGATTGCAACATGCCCCGGAGATTTTTTCCAGCACTGATTCTTTCCGCAACTCTTTTCAGCAGTGCCTGTTTCGACATGACCCCTTTTGAGCTACTTTGAACAGCTGGTAGCACTGAACCATATTCTCTCAAGTGCATATTGATCTCTCACCAGGTTTTTGTTCTAGCTCCTTTTTAATCAATAAATCCCTTTTTCTTGCCTGAAGAGTAGATACAAACAATTCTGTGAACCTCCAAGACCAGCAAAACCTGTTTGTGTATGGATATCTGCTTTAAAATTAGCAGAGGCTAGTGTCCTAGGAGCAGGAATTAAATATGAATTTTCAAATGGTTAGGACATTTATGAAAGGTTCTGTGGATTTTTTGGTTTCTATTAATGCCAGATGTATTCCTGCAATTTGGGCCCCTACAGAATGTATTTTTCATTAACTCCTCTCCCTACAACCCACTGACATCAAACTTAAAGGGTCTGAATGATCACTGAGATTTCTGTATCCTGACAAATCTGTTTGTCAGTTTAGCTGCAAAAAAGAGCAGGGGCAGGGCAGGATGGTAGGAGTGGGAGGTATGGAATATAGACATTTATACACACATTCGGGACATGTCCGTAATTTCTTTTCCATAGAAAACCAAGACAGACAATGGGTCACATCTCCCAGTCTCTTGTGATTAAGAGTGTGTTTTTACCTTGAGAAGTGGCTAGCTTTCCCTCTCAAAATACACACTCTGAAGCTCATTTGGCTTCAGTTACTAGCTTGAAGTATCTCATAGAACAGATTAATTGAAGTTTGAGGACTTTGTCTATGTGCTAAATGTTGCAGCAACATCTAGCTGTCAGCCAGTCATGTTATAGGACAAAGATATGTTAATTTGCACATTTGATCTTTGGCTAGGTGATCAGATTGTTTCTCTGACTAGGAATGATGCCCTGCTGAATGCTGGCATCCAAGATTTGCAGAGGTGACATGGGGCAGAGGTGCCTCTAGTCTTTCACAGTGATACAAAGCAAATGTTGAGGTCGAGGTGATGCTTCTCAACATATTGCAGCTATTTTTTTGGGCTAGTGGTTACTCTGAAGCTCAGAGCAGATGTGGAGGCTGACCTTGATAAGTAAAAAATAAACAGAAGGATGCCAAAGCATGCAACTCATCCAAAGAATATACACAAGGGAGAACAAGTCTACCTCTTTCAAGACAACTTTTCTCAGGATTTTGTTGAAATTATTCTTGCTGATTGGTGCAGTGAGAACGATCTTTTATACCAAACAAGAGTCCAGTAATCAGTCACTGAAGGTCCTGAAATTCCAGGTAAAGTGCTACTAATTGCATGGTAAAATAATCAGAAAAGATTATCAAGTCAATATGGCAAGAACGCACTGAACTCATGATAGTCGCTGCTAAATTGCTGCAAATGCTGCTGAGTTCATTAGCAGTCTTAACAGCTTTATTAATACTTGTGCTAAATGAAGGAAAGGAACAGACAGACTATAACATTTCTTTTTGGCAGAAATTTTGTTGTCTTTATTGTCTCTGCTGTTGCACTAAGCTGAAAGACAGTCACCCTAAACTGCACTGGAATGTGTGTCCAAATATGTACTTTTAATATCTCTGGATGCTCCCATTTCACTGTCCAGCACATATCTTTCTCCTTGTGCCCTGTAGAAAAAGAATGTGTTTGGAGGAACACATCCCTACCTGTCAGGTCAGCATTTGGCCACCAGCCAAGCTCACAGGCTTTACATGTGAATTCATCCTGAACAAATTCATTCTCCTTGCAAGCGGTGCAAATCCAGCAGCAGCTCACTTCTCCTTTCCTGATCACCTGCAATACAAAATACATCCTCGGTTCTGATCCTCTATCAGACAACAAGGAGGCACACATCACCACCCTCCAACAAACACATAACACAATACACTGTTTAAAACATGGCAGGATTCCTGGGTATGGCACATTTCAAACAGCTAGAAAACACAAATCATGATTTTATCGATCCCTGTATTAAAATTTGTGCTTAGGAGTTCAAGGATAACCTCTGGGGACAATTTTATTTTGTTTGAGGGAGAGCCATTCTGAGTTAAAAGTACAAAGCCATTTCCCCTCTGGTACAGAGGCACGGTGAATGTCATATTTTCAATCAAACTTGAGGCTTAATCTGTGAGATGGCAGAGATCAGGACAAGCAGCTCAGCCCATGCTTAATATCTATTGCATAGTAAAAAGCAGTAAATAAAGTCAAAGATTAGAACAAAGAGTAACTAATGCATATAAATACATATATATGCATTTACATACAAGCACATTCACATACACATGCATTCTAATTTATGCGGAAGTCTTTTGGGGGCTCATAACACAAGTGTAAATAGAAATTAAAATAAGAACAAATTACAAAACATCGTGCTAAAAGGATCTATTGGGGCCTAGCAGGAAAAAAAATTAAGCAGTGACCAACCTCATACTTTGTGGCAGCTCGTTTAGAGGAAATTATCCCTGAAAACTCTTTCTTTGCTATGAGGGCTGCTAAATGTAATGATCCAATGCTGAAAAGATTATTTCCTTGTGTTGATTCCTAGTTTCATTACCCTGAGCCTGAAAGAAAGATTAAGGATATCTCTGGCTCCTAGGGCTCTGACAAAGACTCTGGCTTTGTTTGCCAGGAAGGAGGAATCCAGCCTTTTCTTCCAGATCTTCCTATCCATCTATATGCAGAGATAAATAGAGTAGTGAAGTGCAAAATGTTTGTTTTATTGAATACTGGCTTTATGGGCTTTTTTTTTTTTTTTTGGTTAACATTTCCTCATGCAGTGTGTGGAGAGAGTCCAATAGACTTCAATGAGAGATGAAGCTGGCATTTTGTATGCATGGTGTTTACATATACACACATACACAAACTGCACAATCTCAAAAACAGGGAAAAATGTTTTGGAGGGTGGTAAATACCAATAATGTTTCTCCTCCAAGATGCTGGAGTGTGTCACTGTGCCTTTGCCAAATCATAGGTTGCTTAGATTAGCAATATAGAAATAAAAAGCTGCAAATATGCTTATTAAATGAAAATAGAAATGAAAGTCTACTCGAAAGAGATTTTGCTGAATGGGCTTCTTGCCATTTTAAACTTAATGCATCCATACAATTTTGAGGGTAGTGAAACATGTCCCTGTGTCATGCAGACATGACTGGTAACAATTTGTAGCCTGATGCAAGTGCTAGTGTGATGAACACAGAGTGATTTCATTTGTACTTCCATTTGTCTTGTTGTGAACATGAAATACAAATAGGCATGGGGTTTGTTGATTTTTTTTTCAACTTTTCCTTGCAGGTGTAACTGCTGGAACAAAAGACTAGATTCCTGTAGGTCATGATATTTTCAAGATCAGCCCCCAAGTGAATCACAGCCACTGAATGTTGTTGGCAATGACTACATGAAAATCTTTCTCACATAAGGTGAAATTCAAATTCTGGCACGATAGAAGATTCTGCATCCCTACAAAGGGTGATTTTAGAAAACATGGGCCTGCATATGGTGTCGTTGAAGAAAGATATTAATCTAGGAGTTGTTCTATAATTTTGTCTCTCCTGAAGGAAAGGAAGTCCTACCCATTGGCTTGAAAGGAGCTTGCTTGGGTTTAGGGACAAACACTGAATGGATATTCCTATTTCTATAGCAGAAAGTAAGTGTCTGAGGCATACCTTAATCTGGCCCTTCAGGCAAGGCTCGCTGCACACGGACCGGACCATTCCACTCTTGTTCATCTGAATCCTGTAGTCGTCAATGTTGAGCACGCCCTCGTGCCACGTCCCAATGAGGACGTAGTCATAGCGGTTGGGCTCTATGTACTGCAAGTTCATTATGTCATATCTGCAAGGAAAAAACAGTGAGTCATTGTCCCACAACATAAAGGACAAAAATCTACCTGTCTCTTCTTTTTCTGCCTCTAAATATCCCTTAATACCAGGAACATGGGTTTCACAAAAAAACCCAAATCCTTTAGGATTTGCAGCAGAATCAAGGGAAGTGTCAGCTCTGATTGACACACAATTGCTGATTGCGTGCCTTATTTGCATAAAACTGTGGCTAAAAAGTTGTGTGTCCAGGAGGAACTGCATTCCAAAGACAGTAAACTCTGCTGAAGATGCACATGTAGGCAATGTCTGGATGTTGTGTTTTCAAATAATTTGTCAAAACTTCTTTAACCTTCACTTGGTGTCTCTATGCAGGCTGTCTGTAATATAGCCTTTGCTAGGAGCTCTTAAGCAGAAACGCTCAAGCCAACCAAACTGGTTTGCCATAAGTTAGCTGTAAGCTCAAAGTTCGACCATTCATATTATGCAGCCCAGTGATTCTGTCAGGAAAAGTTAGCACCTCAGTCACAACATTTACTTCCTCACCCCAGGCAAGGAGAGCACTTCCCAAGACTAAGGTAAGGGAAGCATAAAAAAATGCTACAATAAACATCCAGCCTACCCCATTGCCTTCAATGTGTTGGACTTGGTGTATCTCCCTTATTGATAATTATTATATTCACTCTTTTACCCACAGAATGTGGCTTGATTCTTAGTAGGAAATAAGCAAGAATGGAAGAATGAATGTTGTAGTGTATACAGACAAGAAGACCCACAAAAGAGGCTAAATCCACAGCCTGGTCTCAAGATGAGAAGGGGAAGGACTTTATTTAATAAATGACAAGAGCATTGAGAACAAGGAATAAGCATTAGAACTTAAAATAACAAAGCATCTTTTATTTTCCAAGCCTGAGATTTACTGCCTTGCTCTTCTGTATTGGATTGTCTCAGTCTCTGGAGAAAAAATACTTTGTTTATAATGAGTGTTGCTAATGTACTTTAAGAATGAAAGGTAAGGTAAGGTAAGCAAAGTATGAGCCATAAGTAAAATTGGGTGTTTGGTTGTGAGCAAAGAGAGACATCCATTTGTTTCTTTTCCATTTTGAGGTCCAAATATGCAAAAATTCAACTCTCCCTGCATCTGACAGAAGGAAGAGGTGTTAGAATTATTCTCTAGAGTAGAGCAGAGTAATTTTCTTAACTAAGTCTTTGGGGTTTCTCTAGTTAAAGATGATTTAAAGAAACGCATATTTACAGCTGTAATTAGACCTCAGTTTTGCAAATATATATGTTCAGATAATGCCAGTGCCACTGCAGAGCTCCACTGAATCCCGTGTGAAAAGGGACCCCTGCTACTGAGCTCCAAGCAGGAGGCAGCTTTATTGGTTGGGAATTGGCCACTAATCAAGGGATTGCTTAGGAAAGGGGTAAATTTCAAATTCATTAGTGAACAATTGCTTTTCATATCCCAGTTCTTCTAAAGGAAGTGCCTAAATAAACCATGCTGTTTCCAGGCTTGTGAAGAATCAGAATAATAAGAAGCAGTAAGAGTCAGGCATTTCATAGCGGATACTCAACAGACAGGAGCATGCACTTGGTATATGGAGATGTGCTGAAGTTCTTTATCTTTTCCTTCTTTTTCTTAATGAAAAATCTGTGCTTTGAGCAAAGACAAATTCAGTGCTGGAATACCTTCTCCCATCCCCTTGCTCATATTTGTACAACTTTAACCATTTTGGGCTGTGTCCATGCTAAAAATTATGACCCCAAAAGAAGTGGATTTGACAAAAGTTGTGAAGTTTTCAGAGAGTGAGACTTCTTGGAGTCAGTTGAATTTCACACACATGGCAACATTTAAAGAAGACATTAAAACACTCAGTGGGTAAGAAAATTAATCCTTCTTTTAATATAAGAGCAAGCTCTCTGGTATATTGGGAAATGATGTGACCCAATAGGTGGTATCATATGAACAAGTTATTTATAAGGCAAGTCAGAATATAAATCAGCTGGTCACAGGCACAGTCTTACTCTAGTTAATCTGAGATAGCTGAAGTTACCTTTTTCCATAGCCATAACACATCAGAGTGCTACTGATGTGTGCTATCCTGGAAGACAGGACAGAAAAGAGCAATGCTGAGCAATGCTGGGATGTAAATAGCTGAAATAATCACCCATGAATCCAAAATCCTAAACATAACTGTATATTTGAAAAAAAATTGTTTACATGCAAGTTTGTAGGCTTTGCATGAGGTAAAATTTGATTATTTACTCAAAGCATTAGTGTAGGTAGTGTTGTCATGACTGAAGCCTGAACAACTACTGGAAATTTTGAACTAAATAGACATACGTGGTTCTAAGTCCATGGCTAGTTAAGATGAAATGACAGTTAGGTGAAATTTTCTTAGTTTTGTGAACCTCAGCATTTCTCCAAAGCATTTCTATCAAAGTTTCATTGTAGGGGCTGAAAGTTCTCCTGCCTGTTATCATAAAGCATTTTATGGTCAGAGGTCTATTCAAATGTTTGTTCTAGAGAGGTAAGGTTTAACCAGAAGGTAAAAGGAGGCAATTACCTAGAACTGACCACAGTTAAAAAGATATCTCTGTATCCCAGGGAAGTATGTTGTATTGACTATTTCATCCTTCACACCTTCTCCAGCCATTTCTGGAAATTTGAGTGATATGATTGCTACAGAGAAAGGAAGTGGGAGCTACTCAATGAAAGGTAAAAAGTGCAGCAGTTTTACCAGCATGTTCTTAATGACAGTATAGTAAGCACATACTGCTGAGTTTCCAGAGTTACATCCATGTCATTTTTTCCCAGAGGCAATGCAGTCACAGTATGACTGCATTTGTGACTTGCCAGTAAAAGTTTGCTTCATACTTCTACATAAAGGATATTCAAAGAAAAGATTATTTCCAGAAGAAATACACCTTTGGCTATGTGCTTTGTGTTTTCCAATCTCATTTTGATTAAACCTTGAAACTGTGAATTGAGCCTGAGAGAGAAAAAGAATTGTATCTAAACAAATGGGTAAGGTTTCATGAAGCTGTATAGGTTTCAAAACAAGAGATTATGAGAATGCCAGACAAACATAACTACAGGCAACTCTATCTGCTCTACTCATGATGATTACAATTAGGAGTTTGTGGGAGTCAATTGCTCAAAGAACCTCACAGATTCTGAAAATTATAAGGTTGCTGCCTTCTAAGAAGGAATATTATTCTACCTTGTGAAGTTGATTTGTTCACATGATTTGAGGACAAGGTATCTAAAACCTTTTTAGACATTTGTGTGACATTCTTGCACTTGCACAGAAAAGCCAAAGAGCTAGGAAATTTCATAGCAGGCTGACTTTGCTATATTTAGGTGTTATATGTGGTGTTTATCTTTCTATGAGGTACAAAAACTCTTTATTGACACAGTACTATGGTCTGTTCACTGACCCACAAAGGGACTTTCCACACAAAGCTATGGAAACATTACAGCCAGTCTGAAGCTACAGATGATTCTCTTAAACAAGTGCTGCCATACAAGGATCTGACAGACTGTGCAGATCACAGTTCATGTACACATAGCCATTCTCTGATACGATATTGCCCACATCATAAATGCCACAGATTGATCCAAGCGTTACAGAATGAATGACAAAAAGGTTAATTGAATTTCCTTCCTCAAACTTGCTAGTTCCAACTGTAAAAATACAAATTAGGAACAATAACAAAAAACTGCCTACCTAAAATAACCTATCAAATTCTAAGTAGGCCAAGGAATCAAGAAAAATGAACCTTTCTATAGATCAAGATGATGGATGGAATTAATTCCATCATTCTGGCATACCCAGAGACATATCCTGATATAAACTCTCTTATGTTTTGAAATCAGCAACTGTTCAATCTAATTCTGTGCTTGGTACTGATGAGAGTTGTGGAAATGCTCTTGGGTGACAAAATAATAAATAAGAATTAGGCTAAAATTGGAAAATTACATCTAAACATCAAACCAAATAGCTAACAGACAGAAAATGCAGCATATGCAAAGCTGGAGTAATGCTTTTATGGACACAAATAGTGTGCAAAAAGCATAAAGATACACTAAGCAGTAATTTCTCTACATTATCTAAATGATATGTGCAAAAACTTGATTTATGAATTTGTGTCGATAAGTATGTGTTCAAATGTAACGGAATTGCTTGCTTCTACTTTCAAAGCCTAACGCAACTGATCTGTATCCTTTGACTAAAAAAAATTCTGAAGTCAACATTCAACAAGACCAAACTGATTAGCTTTTTGTTACTAATTTGTGGTTACTGCATTGAAAAGAAAGGACAGCAACACACACGGACCTCTTTGGGGAAAAAAGGCCAACTTTATTGTACAGACAGCCTGTATTTAAAGTGTGCTACGTGCAGCTAGGACAGGACAGTAGTTCACTGGACAATTGGGAAAACATCCTTGGGACAGTACCTCAGGATGTATCCCACGGGAAAGACACCAGGTGTTAATCTTTATTATAAATTCCACTCTGTTTTTCACTATATTATCACCCTTGGAGACTTCCTCCCTAACTGAAGCTGCAGTCAGCTTGTCAGCCTGGGAATGGACGTGAGAGTCAGGGGAAATCCAGGCCTGAAAAGAATTTCCAAGCTGTAATTCTCTAGCTCTCTAAATGTGTGTGTCCACACTAATTAAATGTAACAAACTGCTTAAATATGACAATAGAAAAAACCCCATAATCTAGAAAATGGTAGAACATTGGCCAGTTTTGCTAATAAAACCTAGTAATAAAGATAAGAGTGTCTTTAAGACCACTGTGTCTTATGAAGACTCTTTGGAGGCATGAAAAGATATGAAAACTCTTGTTTGCTCCAGAGCCCTCCCTTTGTGTGGTGCTGGCACTCAGATGCACTTATGCAATAAGCCCAAAGATGGAGTGAGAGAGCCTTTTTTAACACTTTAACAACTCAGTAGGAAAACAAACTTCAGTGAAGCAATCCCTGGGTAGGTTTCAATTAATAATGGATTTTGTACTTCAGCAGTTGAATTAAATGTATTTATAAAAAAGAAAACAAACAAAAAAATCCATGTGTTAAAATAGAACTCACAGAACTAAATGAAAGGAAAGATCTCTGTCAGTTTGCTCCCATAAGAGAAACAAAGGTGACATCCAAGTCCACCAAGGTGCTGCCTTACCCACTGCTTGGGTACATCCTGTGTCTGCTGGGAGGGCTAAACAATAGCAGCTGCCACAGCTGGAACCAGACCCCAAATGAGTGAAACACAGAAACTTATGCTAAAAACCCCCTATTATTTGTCCTGCTCTACACAGACCTATCTTTAAATTCTGGGACTGATCAGATTCTATTTGGAGTGAAACAAATTAAGGAGATCATAAAGGAGCTTACCAATCAACACTAAATAGTCTCTGGCAGGGTTTCAGCAGAGCTCCAGTTGGAAAAGGATCTGCTCTACAGCCCTCTATTCAAAACCACATCAGGTAAATGCTTCATTAAATTCCAGTCATTTGTATTAGGCTTTATACGTACTAAAACCCTGGTGCTGAGACCCAATAGTACCTCGCACACCAGAAGTCTGTGAGTTACAAGGTTTGTCTTCTCCTGCAGCACTAGAAATTTATAGGCTCTACAGTAGTTCCTGTCCCAATATAAGATACCACGTGTTACCAGTGTTATTCCTGGCTGTTGGAAAGACTGCTGCTTGCTTTATGGTTCAGAAAAAAAGCCAAAGAAATCTACATCACCAAACACAGTAACATTCCCATTTCCCACCCTCTGGTTTAATTTGTTGAGATGAAACCTCTTTACCTTCCAGGGGCATCTCCCTTTTCATCAAACCAAACTTCTTCTCCAGAAACCCCAATGAATGAGGATTTGAGGAGGAACTCCAAGAGCTTGCTGCCATCAATTGGCTTCATAGCATCACACAGTCCAACATGTCCGGGGCAAAGGGAATGATGCATATTTTGTAGCCCATAAGCCATAGCGTATATTGCATTGATGACAAATCCCATTTTACTGTCCTGCACATAATTTTCTTCTAAGCTCTCATTGCCTATAATAGTAAGAAAAAAAGTGTTATTATAAAGATGAAATGACATGAAAATATGAAAAAGCAATGATACATAAAAAGAGATTTCCTTCTTTCTCTTATAATGCTTTAGAAGCATACACAAGGTGCCAGTCAGGGATTTAAAACAAAGAAATAAATAAAACAATTGCCCACCACCATCCCAGAAATCTTGAGCTCATTAAAAGCGTAATGCTTCATGAGAAAGCACCTGTTTACTCAAGTTATCAACTTTTGTTTGCTTTTTTAAATTTTTCGTTGTCATACCACAATGTTATATATTTTATGAAAGATTAATCAAAAAGATAGATTTCCACTGGAACAAATTTTTAAAGTGATTTCCTTGAAAATCTGACTTTTCTTTACATTTGAAGATTTTTTCTAATCTCATCTTTTTGAGGGTCAAGATAGCAATGTCCTTTTCAGCGTTAATAACTAAACAACATAGATCAGCATCACTTCTCAAGTTACCAGAAACAGTAATTTTAGTTAAAAGTGGTAGTAGATAGGCCAGTATGGGATTGCTACAGAAGGTCAGCCAAAGTTTGTAGTGCTGAGAGTTTTTGTGTGACTGCAGCCTGAGCAGGCACTGAAGTCTCCTTCCTCAGACCAAAAGAAGCATGGCAGCAGAGGTTTTCTCCACACATAGGCTTTCCCTCTGATCTGCAGCTGGCCACTGTCAGAGGTGCTGTTTTTCAGCTGCCCTTCACACTGAACCCTGCTGGGTCCTGGCTGCTCCCTGCTCGCCTTCTGCCAGCTGTGCTGCTGCAGAGCACTGCCAGCACCAACCCCAAGGCACTGCTCACCTGCGGGTCCCGAGGCAGCTGGAAGAAAGAAACCTGCTTGTTTTGTTTCTTGCCCCTTTAGTCATTCAATCACAATGTGCTCTAAACTGCAAGTTGCTTTTATCTGTAGGCCGCCCACGACACTCGATGTTTAACAGGCAATTGCAATCCAATCTCTGTTATTTTGTCTCAGTAACACCTTGTGTACACCAGGGAGGTAGGATGTGTGAGAGACTAGGTGTTAACTGACACTTCTTGAATCCAGGTTGGAGAAGGTATTTGTCATTTTAATATGATGAAAGGAGGTAAAAATCTGCAAGTTCACCAAAACTTTCAAGTTAAAAAATAGTTCCTTGCCCTAATGTAGCTATGATATGGCTTTCAAATCAAACCATGAAGACTGTCCTTACATTTGTCATTGGAAAAGGCCCTGATTTCGTAGGTCTTCTTAGCTTGTTTGCCCTAAGACTCAGAAATTTCAGTTGGGAATTCATTAGGACAGCAGAGAGCCCAAATGCAGGGATGTCTATCCTGCTTTCCCTGGGTTTCATTGCAGCTAGGCAAGAAAATTTTGCATCAGTAACTATCTTCCAGATGAGCTTAACATAGCAACGAGATGTGATGGTGAATTCAAAAAGCTTTGTGAATATAGCATAATCTGACTGAATGAGTTCATGTGCTCCTCACTGCCATACATTCACCACCAGCACCACCAAGGAAGGAGCAGCTTGAAAGAATGCAGAAAGAAATTCTTTCCAGAGGCAACATATCTGTCACTTTCTATGTGAGAGAAGGTACATAGCTCCCATTCAAATAATGTGAAACAAACATGATTCAGATTAATGTTGAGAAACACAGAAAGAATAAAAGCCTTGTATACAAGAACATTCACCCAGGGAAGCAGAGAGCATGCCAATGCATATACACTTATGCACAGCATAGCCTAGATATCCGTATGCCTGTATATGCTAATATATGGTCTCAATAAAGTATCTGTTGGTGTGTTTTATCAGCTGATTAGTCCCATAGGATTAGCACGCTATGAATTTATCACTGATTCTGCTTTCTTGTAGCTAGAAAATGAAATTATTCTCAGTCCCTAACTGAATGAGAGGCAGAAAGAACCTGGGCTTGGCACAGCAATCCTCTTGTGAAGCTTCTAAGCAGCAGGTTGTGGAAGAGATCACAAAAACAGATAGAGCACAGCACTCACTATCTACCATTTTCTACATGAAAGTTTATCTCAGATCTCCCTCAATTTTATAACCAGTTAAAAAAAAAAAAGGAGCATAAACATCAGTAATGCTTGCAAGAGATAAAGATAGCATCCACTTGTTTCCTGAGGCAAGCCTTCATGTGGATGATGGAGGTAGAAAACAGCATGTAACAGGACTTGCCAATGTTTAAAATCAGGCCATTTCCCTTAAGTATGTATTCACTCAGCAAAACATGCTTTGGATTATCATATTTCAATATAATATGCTTACCTCCAAAGGTAATAAATATTTGATGGCTGAAGGATTTGCTTTTGACTATTGTGGAATGAACACCTAAATTAATGTTGCGAGCATATAGTCCCATACTGCAGAGGTGACTGTCTTAATATCACCTATAGAAATAATTGTATTGTTGTGAAAAGCAACATGTGAATTGTCTGAATGAATTGTCTCCAGATCAGTAATAAAAAATCCTTATATGTAAATAAGAGATTTTCCTGTAAATCCAGAATGAGAAGTCATGCTTTCCCTAAACTTAACTTCCCAGAGTCAAAATCCACTCTATTTAATTTTCATCATTATAAGTTCTCGATACACTTATGCATTTGAATTTGTAAAATTCACTTAAGACAATCAGTAAGAAATGTGTGGGTTTTTAAAACAAAAGAAATCATGTAATTGTGTTCAGCCACAGAGAAAACAATGTTCAATGAAGTTTTCATAGGGCAAGTTTTTAATAAATGCAAAAATATTACTATATTTGTCATGGGCCGTCTCTATACAGTTGTATTTTTTCTCAGTAATTCTTTGAAATGTAATAAAGAGCAAAACTGAACTCTGAACAGTGAAACTTTTTTGTTGTTGTTGTTTTTCAGCCCTTGGAAGAAAATATCATTGAGCTACAAAGACTAATAGAAAAATATTTTGCTAGCTTTCTTCCTTTTATTTTTCTTTTAATTTTAGAGACCTTAGCTTTCACTAAGCAGAGAAAAACTGTAAGTCATAAGTCATGTGACTACTGGATTAATTGAAGTCACACAACTTAGACTATTAATTTTTGGATGACCTTGAAGAATTCAGGTGTCCTAAATATCATACTTAAGTTTCTATTGCATGTAACACAAATCTTCCTTTAATAATTTAACATCTTCTCAGTAGTCTGGGTAATTTTTTCAATCACTGTTTTGATTTTTTTCTGTCATGAAATCTTGGAAGGCAAGAGCATGTACACACATGCACTACTAACCAGAAAAGAAGAAAAAAACAACAAACAAAACCCAACAAAAAATCCAAACACCACATCCTGGCTGCACACAGCTGAAAAACGCTCCCAATAGTGCCAAAAGTGATACTGAAGTACAGGGGGAAGGAAGGAAAAGAAAATAGTCCAATTTTTCATGAAATTCACTATTAATCTTTCCATTTACTATAATGCACCTCACAGCGAGCTAACAGTAACTTCAGCTAAGTCCTTAGAAGGATGTTACTGTGGAGCAGCCATGAATTTAGTTTATGCTTTTGCTGTGAAGTCAGTGTGGAGCTAACAGTGCTCTTGAGAACAGAGAGTCTATTTTGCAAATCCCACTTGACAAGCTGAAATAAAGAAAAAACATGCTATCGGAATTATGGCAAGACGTTAACAATCACGTAAAAGTAAAGATAGGAGAGGTCTCTTCATATTCCATATAAAAGGAAGCACCAACTATTACTTGTTTGCAGTCCTCAGAAAGGTTAGGGCAGGGGAGAATTTGTGATGGAAATAAATGTAAAAACATTTTGGTCAGGGAATCTGATGAATACCTAGCCAGTTGGCAAATTTTGAGCAAACATACACATTTGATAAAGAACACAGTCTGTTCACAGATGACTCTTGATTAGCTCAAAAAGCCAAAATCTGTTCAGCAAAATTGTTATAAAGGATAATATTTCATTTGGAATAGGCAGACAGTTTCATGGTTTGCTATGGTCATCTGCTGAATACTTAGGGTGAAATAAAAATTACCAGCTGTCATAAAAATTATCTTCATTTCAGGTGGTCCTTACAGAGGTATGAAGTATTAAAAATTGTATATACTGCTTTCTCAATTTGCAGTGGTCCTTTCCAGGACTGCCATGCTTCATGGGAAGGCCAAATAAGATTTTAGCTTTGTTGCAAGTTACAACATGGGTGCTGATTACACTCAATATGAGTTCTAATTTATGCAAAAAAATTAAAAAATCTGGAAGGACAATTGGGGCAAAATTTCATTTGGAAAATGAAATGAAATGAAATAAAATAAATCTCCCATACTTGGGTTGCATATGCCAAGGAGTAAAGAGGGCTCCCCCCAAAAAATGCTGGGTATGAACTGGTAGAGCAGTACCCAGGCTCATAGGAAATGTCCATATGCATTGGACAAATTGTGAAGGCAGGTTCCTTATACTCCCCTCCAGTCCCAACATACACTGCCTTTACCAAAGGGTGGCCAAATACTGGAAGAGGCTTCCTACAGAAGTGGCCAATGCTTCAAGCCTGTCAGCAATTGGAGCCCTTTGAATAAAGCCCTTAACAATCTCCTTTAACTCTGATTAGGCCCAACAGAACTCAAATGAAAAAACTCCAATGAAACAAAAGAACCCCAGTGGCTCTGAAAAAATTTGCTCATATTCCTCTGTGCAGGTTTTGTAGAGAGGTGTTAGTGTCATAGTATGTCCTTGGAAAACACTGGAAGTCACATATCTTACACTGTCTCATGCTAGAAAAGACCTGACAAACTTCAACCACAACAAATTTGTGCTATAGGATCTTGCAAGGAGCATGGCAGAAGGTCAGCATTTTGAACTGACCAGTCATTTTAAATCTGGGACCCTAAAGGTAAGAATTAAAGTTTATTCTGGAAACCAAATGGCACATTAATGGTGATGAACAAACTTAGTTATTGGTGATTTTTGTAAAATTTTAGGATATTTGGATACTTAGAGAAGTTGGAACAGTTTTAGTTAGATGTTTAAATATTAAATTATGGTTTTATCTTTGTACATGTAGGAGAGAAAATGTAACTAATTCTACATTTCTGTTTTGTCACCAATTCCTTGAAAAAATTAATTTTTAATTTTATTTAAAACTCTAGAATAATTTAGATTCCAAAAGAATTTTAAGATCATTGAGTCCAACCCTTAACCTGACACTGCTAAGTCCACCATAACACCTTTTAATATCTTTTATGACAGTAGCCAGATTGTGTTCTAGTTGGGCTTTGGCCCTTCTAATTTTCTCCCTGCATAACCTCATGAAATCCTTGTAGTCCTTCTGAATTAGTTTCCCCTTCACTCAAATGCAATAAACTCTACTTTTTTCCCTGAGTTTCAGCCAAACGTCTCTGTTCAGACAGGTCAGCCTTCTTCCCTTGTTTATCTTTCTGCATATGGGAATGTTCAATAACAGCTAATCCTCTAACAACCGTGCCAAGCTATGATTGTATAAAATAATTTTTGCAAAGGGTTTCATTTGTTTTAACTCATTTGCCATTATTGATTCAGATGTTTTAGAAACATTGCCAGTTCACTCCCTCTCATATTCTATTTGTAACTTTTTTTACATTATCTAACATCAAAGATAACAAAAAATTGTATTAAAAATTTCACTTCAAGGCACTGCAAAATAAAGTGAGGTTATAATAAGAGAGGTTAAAATAAGAGAGGTTATGATGTCTCTAGATGTGATAAGTACAATGATGGTGTGTTTAAAACCTGTGCATCTTTTGTTTTTTCCTCTTCATATCAACTTTTTGATAACAAATATATTCTGTTCATTAATATTGTATGGCTGAATGAAATCTTCATATCTTAAAGAATAAAAAGTGAACTTTTGTTCATGCTACTTTACTCACTATGTCCAAAAACAAGTCACAGGCAACAAGTCATTTATTCTATAAAAACCTCGCCCAGCCCACAATCAAATATACAGAAACAAGAATTCTCAAAGTTTTATTTTCCTACGTAACTGCCTGCTTTCCAAGGCATTTCAAGCTGTAGCTGTCTGCCTATGAGGAAAAGGCCAGGAAATATTATTTGGTGACTAGAAAAAGCAATTGCAGATCAGGGCCACGGGTTCCACTTGTCATGGGCTTCCTCAATGACTTTGCTGTCTCTATATGCAAGCTAATGTGACCACCAACAGTTAGTGGAAAAAACTATCTGGGGCATGGAGGGGAGCATATTTTCCAAGCCCAAAGATGTTCAGAAAAAAACAAGACTTTGCCTCATTCTCAATTAAAAAAACATTTGCAATTTTCATGAGACAGAATTGATAGGCTGAAAAATTTCTCAGAGACCATAATAAATGTTTCATTCAACCTACAATAAATGATCCCATCATAATAAATGATTGTTTCTTTTATGGTTTCTGTTCCCAGAAAACCAGTTACTGTTAGTGTTACAGTTACTGTTTTCAAACAGAAAAGGATATATGCAATGGTTACCAGTTCACTTCTCACTTTGATGTCTGTATCTCTGCATCAGGGAGGCAAGTCCAAGAGACAGCTGAATACAGTGAAAGAGAGGAGAGATCCCTTACAGGCATTCCATACACGGAGGATAGAACTATCAAAAAGGCACAACATTAAACAGGTAACTCAATTCCCTTTGTATGTGAACTATTTGTTTGACTGGACAGAGCTCCTCTATTTGTAAGGTAAAGCTGAGGAAGGATGTATTATTGTTATACAAGATCTTTCCTTAACTTTCCCCTGAGCATCATGTCACCACTCCACAGGAAGCAATGCATTTCTCTACCTAAAACTGCAAGTTTCTCCACCTTTTGGCAAGAGAGGAAGAAGAGCTTTCACAGGAGAAGCTAAAATAAAGGAATATCTTACGATATGTGGGTTCTGCACCAAATTTTGAAACATACTGATAAACATTTGGCATCTTACAGTACCCATGAAGCAATAAATTAAGTTCACGGGGTTTCAGACTTTGTTTTCAGGATGTCATTAAATCAGAAAGGTTTTTCTTCCATTCTTCAAATGGTTTTTATTTCCACAAGCAAAGAGATTCAATTGATGCAATTACATTTGATGTATTTTTCCCTGAAAAGCTAGGATACAATTACAGTTACCAGTTGAGATACCCTGCTATTTTCTTTCTGAGCATGGTAAAATCTATGAGAGTCTCAGATACTACTGGCTTTGTTGCATCTGGTGAATGCTGGTTTTTAATTTGGATTAGTATATTTATATTCTTGTATAAAACTAGAGAGAAGAGAATAGAAACACCCTTTTGAAAGCTGGGTGTTCAGCAAAAGCTCCTCAAAAATTTGCACTAGAATTCTCCAAGGCATTAACAGGATGGTAATTGCAGCAGTATTTGTATGCAAGGGGTTCTTTTTATCACTAGTAAATCTAGTCAAATCACTGATGAAATTTCTTCTCTTGAAATAAAGTTGATATTGAATTTAAAAGGAATTGGATTTTACAATTTTTTTACCAGCATATCTTTCACAGATGTCAATGCTGTGGCTAAAAGAAGTCAGAATGCAAATTCAGCCATCAAGGTATAGATCCTCCCTCATTTCAGATGCTGAATGTCTAAACCTTAGAAGATCAGTACCCATTTTATATACACTGTGCACCACCAGTGTCTTCAGTTTCCTTGCTGCTTTTGTGAGTATACCTCATTATTCCCCAGAGTTTCAAAAAGAAGTGTCTTCCTTTTGTCTCTCCCTGTGTGCCAGAAGGAGTGGGGAAAGATTTAATTAAATTTACTTCCTTGTTTCTCCATATCATGTTATGTAAGCACATTAGGGCTTTAAGAGCTTAGTGTCAAGACTCTGGAACAAATCTGGCATACAGAAATACAACAGTGCCACAGTGAAGCTGAAACAGTTTGAGGAGAAATGACTACAAGTCTCTGACTCACTCATTAATCAGATGTAGAGTGAGTGTCAGAGTCTCTAAGCACAGGGCAGGAGAAAGGGGAACCAGCAGTGCTGCCAGCTCTATGCCAAGTCAAATTCACAGGTTCAACCCATCCACCACATGACTTGGGAGCAAAACAGAAGGCAACTGATCTAACTCCTCATTGATTTCCCAGTCTGCAGACTTTGTTAAACAGATACAAGAGTCTGAAGCTTGATCTCTCTCTGCTCTTTCTGCCTCTTCCCATGGACATTCAGACTCTCACACAACTATATGACGTCAGGAGGAGCAACAAATGACAATGCACGTAACTCATGCAGGGAGATGATAAAGATGTGTTCTAGTGTGCCTTTGTCCAGAAGAATAGATAGTCTCCTTTCTATGACCCAGAGAAGCTAAGCAGGGGATGAGAAGACTGTCATCTTCCTCGAGATGGCTGCAACCTCAAGTGAATGTGAAGATTGGGCATGCCTCAGACCAAAGATCAATTCAGGGGTGAGCAGACAGGGCATTTCTGGGTGAGATATCACATAATCACAAGCACTTCAGCTGATTACCACCATGGCTTTGCCAGAACTGCATCACTGGAGTGGGAGGCAGGTGAGGGCAAAATAGGCCTGTGTTGGAGAAAAAGTTCATTTTGCCCTTCTCCATAAATCTGCATTTCCTGCTCTGTCTCTTATGTTGTTTAGCAGTAAAAGAAAGGACTTGAAGGGAAATATAATGCACCACCTGAGGACCACACTAACAGCACAGCTGTCTGCATGCCAGGAGCCCCAGGAGAGTGCTGTCTCTTCCTTCATTAGGCTGCTCTGATAAGGTGTAGCTCTCCAACACCACAGGTTTTGCAATCTACGCAGATTGTTCCCATGCATTTATAACTCCTGCCACTGAGAGCTGAAGAAACTGATCACAGAGTTGAAAAATTGCAAGTATGTAATACTGCAAAAGTATATATAGCAAGAGGAAAAGCAGCAAGAAACTAGGTAACAAGCAAAGATATTCCACAAGTTCATATACAGGGGGACATGCAGTTAAATGCAGGTCTAGAGAAACCCACTTAGAGCAGAAGGCTTGACAGAAGCTCATCAGCTTAATAAAACTTCTGTAGGGGATGACATGGCCTGAAGCCTTGGTGTTTCTTCCCACTATTCCTCATAAGAAATATTACTTACAAAAAAAATATAGGATTTATGGCCTTATGAGGATGATATGCTGAGATTCCTTTCTCTCTAAACAAGCCTGCAAGCTGGCATTTGAAACCCCTTCTGTATACATCCATTACTATGAACTGTTAAAGTCTTGGCAGGACATTTTAGCATTTCTTCCCCTTGTTCCTAGCTTTTAGTGGAATGATCTTGATGAAATAGCTCTGCAGTGAAGACTGTTTTTTAATGAAATAGAAATGGATAGATCTACAAAGTATAGCTCAGTGCAAGGTGAAAAACACACAGCCCACTTCAAAGCATAAAAATAAAATATAAAAATAAAAGAAGTGATAAAAATAAAGATTCATACCTGATATTTGTGTGTGTGCTTCAATGAAATCAGCTTGAGAAGTACAATTCATAGAATGTTCAACAGTGAAGCAAGATAACAAAAACCTACCAAAAATGCTAAGTTTTTGAGGTTACTGATTGCTTCATTTTGGCTATTATCTTAATTCCTGTTCTTTGGAATTAATAGACTGGGAAACAACAGAAGAAAATAACTGCCCCTATTTGAAATAAATCAGGTTCTGTATCTTATACTCCAAGTAAGCATCAGTTCAAATGGTTTTAAAAGAAGCATGACTTTGTAGTTATGTACCATCATTTTCATGGCTGCAGTCATGCACCAAACCAGAAGTATACTTTAAAATGCCATAATGCAATAAAATTATGGACATTAATTTTTATGCACACTTTAATGAAAATGTTTGGAATTAACTCAATCATGAAGCAAGTAAGCTGTGAAGATATTTCATCTACTTGCAGATCATAAAAATATTTGGCCATTCTAGCTTATGGAAGGTCATCCCTGATGAAAATACTGCCATCACGTGTTGGAAGGCTCATGAAACTGACCAGGAAATCTCATGGATATACAGCGGCTTATTATGGTCAAATACTCAAATGTGATATGCATGGCTTTAAACTGGAAATCAATAAAACTCTGATATTGATTCTGAACTTGGGAATCCATCAAGTCAGAAGCAGTTTAGGCTTAAAAGAAATCGATGCTAATTCAGGTAGTTAGGACAGAACATTAAATTGCATATTCTTCCTAGAAAAAAACAGCATAGAAGAGAATGTGAGGTGATTCCAGCATCTTTTATGAAACAGAGAGTAATTATTATGAGAGCTTGCCAAATAATTATTATGATTAATTTGTTTTCCTTAAATGCTGGACTGTGTACAGTCCACCTGCAAAATGACCACGATATGTTCTTTTACTTATTTGAAATTATTATTTACTTTCTGCAGCAACATATTTTTTCCCAGCTCTTATTTTAATTAGAAATTAATATTTCATCCTATAATCAGGAATAAAATGTGCAAGATGATCTTTTCTTAGATTGGTTTGTCTATGTAATCAACAAAGACGCTGATTTCAAATCCTAATAGAGCATTTGAAATCCATCTTATTATTTCATTAACTGACGAAAATTTAATGCTGACAAAGGCATTTGAATGGTCAGGCTCAGCCTTTGCATTTAAAGGACATAAGGACATAGGCAGCAGCACAATTATTTAAATGGAAGATTCACAAGCAGTGGGAATGGAATGGAATGGAATGGAATGGAATGGAATGGAATGGAATGGAATGGAATGGAATGGAATGGAATGGAATGGAATGGAATGGAATGGAATGGAATGGAATGGAATGGAATGGAATGGAATGGCTTTTGAACTGTCTCACACTGTTCAGAGGCCATATTCTCATCAGGTGTCATGGGTTGCGTTGGGGAGTTATTTTGGAGTTTGTTGTGGTATAATTATTTATTATTACTCTTATGATTATTATTACTATTTTCATTTCTTCTGTCCCCTTCCCTAGGAATATGAAAGCAGAGATTTTAATTTGTTACTATTACTGTGTCTCACATATCTACCTCTGTCAGAGTTCAACAATAAACTATCTCTGAGCCTCTCTCAGACCCCACAAGTGTCCATGCTCCCAAGGCCTCAGGCACCAATTTAATCCTAATGTTATTTGATGTAGTTATTATCACAGAGACCTAGGATCTGCCTTCATCTCTTCCTTTCTTCAGAGCCTTCTCCCAGTGCCATGAGGATCCTGACCAAGATTCTCTAAGAACAGGATTCCACAGAAACCATTTTCTACATGACCTGAACTCCTGGAGAGAAACAATTAAAAAGAAAGAAACCTCAATCTTCAGTCTTCCCTCTCCCTCAGGTAGATATGTAACCTTGCTGCCTTACTCACAGACTCAATTAAAAACACATTTAGAACTACTATTCTTAACAGATCAGTTATTTGGAACAAGTCTAGCAGATAATAGGCTACTGCTACTCTTACATGAGACAGGAATGAACACAAAATCAAAGTAATTTACATATGTAAAGAAATTTATGTAGACTTTTATGCTATTTGGCTGGTTTTAATCAAGTTTTCACTCTTACTAAAAAGGAAAAAAGTCGAGTCAGATACCCTTGCAGATGTCCCATTGTAACACACTACGATAGAAAAATAGAAAGTTCAGGAAATAGGACTGATTATATTTCAGGTGTCATGCTTTTCATATGAAGCCTGAGACCTTATCTGAAAGAAGGAGATAAAACTCAGTAATTGTGCTGCAGCTTTCAGAACATTATCCACCATACAATACTTAAATTAGGAACCTTGAATACCTATTCAGGCACCTAATTAATTGACTTGATTAATGCCTGAACTTCTCTAGCTGCTGTTGACTTTCATGGAAATTATGGGAGATCAGTACCCTTAAAAATCAGGCCAATTTATCTAGGTTTCAGAGCATGCACTTGAGGAGCCTAATTTTGAGCATCTCCATCAGAAAATGCTGGTTCAGAGTTGAAAATAAGCAACTTTCATATTAACCATAGAATGTATTACCACCAAATGAGGCAAAGGAATTAACAAGAGATCTATTCTGACTATGTTAAATATATGGCACCAGCACAAAACTCAAAACAAAAAGTCAGGGTCTTTAGTTTAGAGTGGAAAAATATGATGATAGTAATAAAATACGCATATTCATCTGTGTTCCTATCTGGCATGGAGAAAGAAAACAGAACATATCACAAACTCTTTTCCCTCCATTGATATAGATTTGTAAATATCTAAGTAGTGGTAGTTGTTGTCAGTGTATGGGCGTTAGATTCTGAGGACTTCAAAGGTGTGAGTCAAAATATCATGTTAACAGACCAAAGTACCCCCCTCGTGGTAGGACACAAACTAGCTGGCATAATTGGTCTTTTCCTATCATAAATTCCACTGACTCTGCATGTGTACAAAGAACAGCCAGAAAAAATATCCACTATTTATTTTTGCTTTAAATCACTATTGATTTTAGAAGAGCTTCAGAATTCTTGTCTGGCAGTGACAGTGACACCCATCATTGAGTACTACTGGTTTTTTTCTTTCTTTTCATTTTTAAAAAAATTATTCTAAAAGAACAAACCTTCTTCCTCACTTCTGTTCATAATGCTAAGGTAGTATTAAAACCAACAGCATTACCTGTGAGAATACAAATCAACATGGACACCAATGTGCCTTACTTCTGCAGAAATAGAGTTTACTCTAAATTTCGCCTTTGCCAAGTTTGCTGTTGGTTTGGGGTTTTGTTTTGTTTTTAACAGTCCATATCCTCACACAGGACAGCCTATGTCTGAAGGGCTGGCTCCCTGGAACCACATGGATATCCAAAGTGGAAGGCCTAGGCTACACAGCAGTCCTGCAAACATGCAGTATCTTCCAGAAAAAATCCTGGCTTCCCAGGACCAAAGCCAGATGCTGCAGCTGCTCTGGAGCTGAGGAGCAAAGTAGTCTTGGCGACCCTAACTAGCTGGGTCATGTTATAAATTAGCAGAGTACACGCACAGTTTTGGTGAAATTAAGCATAGTTTTCAAATTATTATTAGGAGCACCCATGTGTTCCCTTTAACCCTTGCAATATGCAATAATTTAATCACAAATACACATCACAAAGACCCACTTTATTTTCCCCTTACCCAGGCACCTGTCAGGAGCTGTGTTCAGTATCACAGAAGTGATCCTTCTTAAAGATAAACTAAGATTAGGAGTTTCTGAACAATGTCTGCACAAGGACAATGCATCACTGATTGGCAGCAAACTATAGCTAAGCAAATCAGAAGATAAAATAATTGGCCCTAATCTGTATTCACATGTCAAATTCAACAGAAAAGCAGAAGCAGATTTCTTTCTGATCTGAAAGAATTCTAAAAGCATCCATTTTAGCCCACCTCTTGTTTTCCTGGGTGTAGCCAAATGTAACAATGCAGAAAACACTCCAGTACTTGAGGTCTCACAAGAAAATGGGCTCCATGGTATGAATTTTAAGACAAAATAAGCAGCAGAGTAAGCTGGCCTCTGCAGAACGTAGACAGTTCACTGCTTAGCATGATGTGTACAGTGCTACTGCTTTGAAGGAAACAGCCCTGCTTTTTCATTCCCATAGAGCTGAGCCTGAATCCAGGGTTAACTGAAGCTTTGAATTTGTGGGTTCCTCCAAAGCTACTTTCTACTGTATGAATCTCAAAAAATCTCAGCTGAAGGAAACATTTTGAAATCATCTGGTTTAGTACCCTGCTGTGCTACAATGGATTTCTGGCTCAGTCAGTAACCCAGTGTAGATGCAGTATGTTATCATTTTTCCCTAACTCTTTCCCTCCACACAAGCAGACTTCTGCACTTCCCCAGACATCCCAGTATGAATGGGAAAACAGAGATTTATTCTAGCAGCACTACTTTTCAGAGCAAACACCTTCCATCAGATTATTCTCCCTGTGGACACTAATACAGTATGTTCTGAGTCAGAAATTCAGTGGTTTTCATGGCTTAGGTTTTACCACTGAGGCTCATAATTTATTTCTTTCTTTATTTTATAATTTATGCCACTGCTTGCCCACAATCTTTTAAGAGGAACCCATTTATTTTAAGAATGCTACTGGCTATTTTTCAGAAAATATCTTTGTGTACAAAGAGTATCTCAAGTCTGAAGCTAGACAGGTGTGAGTATGTGGGAGTTTGCCTACATGTGTTAGCCTCCACTACTTCACCTTTCCACCTGTATTTATGGGGTAATGCTGCCAGTAATGACAACCTGTAAAATTACAAGTTGAATTTAAAACTTTCCACCTACAGGTAAATGAAGAAATGGAAGATATCATCTAATCAAAGACATGGGGTGGTGACAGAAAGCAGTTTGCCTTGTGTTCAGATCAGTTACTTGTGTTATTTCATCTGTCTGACTTCCTGATTTGGTTAATGTTTGTATCTCTGCTAATTGTTCTGATGCGCAACCTGCACAAACAATTGATTTTTAGGAACAAGTCAATTTTTATTTTAACTGTGTGCTTTTGTCCTCACCACGGTCCTGATAAAAGTTTACATCATCTGTAGCAATCTGAACAGTCAGGAGTGACCCTGTCTCCCTCTAGGAATAAGAGACAGGAGCCTGAAGAAGATTCAAGAGAGCATGATTCAGGTGTCCTCTTCCTTAGTAACACCACCAGTTTACCTGTGTAAGGGAGGAGGATGAATGTCACAAGCCTACCTGAGGATTTTTTAATCCCAGAGGTGCAAGCTTTTATTGTTAACATCCAAAATGGAAAATGTAGGTGTAGAGTGTATCCTGCTGTAATATGCATAGTTCTGCTGTCTTCTATGCTGTTTACAAAGGCACATGTATATTGCTACTCTCCTTTATTTCATCATGATGTCATTTTTTTATGGATCCCAAAAGAAGAAAGATATTTATTTTTAATGTATATTGATAGACAGCCTGGTTTAAAATTCTTTTTAGAAACACAAAATATAAGATAAATGTAACAGCTTTTTTTCCAAACATGTTCAGAAAAAGCTAGAAACAAATGAACAAAAACTTGGCCATAATTTCTTTTCACATGATATAATTCACATGAATAATTCACATCATTTATCACAGGCACATTATCAATCCTCCTCATCTTTAAGCCTTAAAAGCTGCCTGTAACATTGTCTGGGAAAAAAAATGAAACTACTACTCTCCTGTCTTATCTGCTGTAAAAAAGCCTTGACTAAGAAAGGTAGCAACTAGAATATTTTCAGACAAGCTGTCCGCAGTAGGCTTTGTTCTAGATGCCAATGAAATTGTGATCGGTTTTGTTCACTACTGGGATCACTAGGATCTTCTGCCTCATACTGAAGAAAGAGAATGTGAAACAGAACCTAAATATGTAATGAGAATGCAAAGCAGAGGTGAACATGTACAAGTCACGGGATACTTAACGTAAAATATATTTTTAAGAAATTCTGGCATGTCAATAGCTTGTTTCCTCCTTCCAAGGCTTAAAAATACGTCTCCTATACACCAGAAAGTTGATTTACCAGCAGAGGCTGACTTGGAAGAGTGCACACCAGGCTGTTGTCTTATAATTACTTTTTCTGAATTATTGTAGTGGCAGCAATTCCTACTGTAGGTGTTTCTGCTGATGAAAAATCTCATGGGACAGATGCTCCATGGGGGAGCCCAGCAGATGTTGAGATCAAAAGAACATTCTCAGAGAAACACCTACACGCTTGTCTGACACAGCTGGATGAGTCCTAGAAATGCCTGCTGGATCTAATTTGTCCAACTCTGGAAACAGATCAGGTCTCACTGAAAATGCACTCACTCCTTCAGAAAAGTGTAGAAAAATCAAGTAGACATGCTGGTGTGCGTGGTCAACTAAGATGAGTAAAGGAGAACCCCATCAAATTTATTGAAAGTAGGAGGTGTCGTGAGAAAAAAGTTCTTCATTAAGAGAAGCTCTGAACTACATTACTGGTGGCCTCGATGTAATCTGAAAGATGCATTGGCCAAGTACAACTGTGTCTCAGAATGGAAATAGGCAGCCGTCAGTCTTCTGTCTTCCCATGTGGTGCAATACATGCAGTCAAGAACTTCACAAACAAAACCAGAAATACAAACATCATTGACAGGCATGAGTAGAGGCCCTGTAGATCTCTAAAACAGATGTTGTTGTCTTGTTTCAGCCAAAATCATTGGGAGGGGCTGTAGCCAAGACTGTAATGTTATTCTATATCATCATTATGTCATTGCCAAGGTGAGGGAAAGGGACTTTCTCTTACATTCCCCTCCTGTGGGAGACAAGGTGGTCTGGTGGGCAAGAGTTGGTTGGTAATTGTTGCCGTTTTCCATGTAAATCATCTATTTGTTTTTTTTTCTTATACCTTCTATCATTATTATTGCTCTGCTGTTGTTTGCTTTCTTATTTCATTTTTGCTTCCAGTAAATTTTTCTTATCTTAACCCATGGTTTTCACCTTTTGTGCCTCTAATTCTCAACTCCATTCCTGGACTGGGAAGTGGGTGAGTAAGTGAGTGGCATCTGGCTTGGGAGAGTTTTGGTGGAGGCACTGAATTGGGGATCACCATTTCTAAACCACAGACATCCTATGCCAGAAAAAAACCCAAAACACTTTGCTAAAATTATAAGAACTATGTGTCTGGATGGGATAAAACTAGTTACTTTTTAATGAGTGGGTGATAAAGGTGGCAAACACTTAGGGATGCTTTTCAGAGAAACCTTAACTAGAGGCTAACAACTCCACCTCACTTCAGAACCAATTGTTGAAATGCTTGGATAGTATTCCACAGATATAAATACGCTGTTTGAACTGGTATGTTCATGGAACACTGCACCTCTTTTTGTATTGCTGTCTGGGTTTCTAATATCTAAATCACCTCAGTGCTGTGCTTAACATCTCTTTCAGATTATGGCCATACTAAATGTAATCTAAGGTCTTTACAGTCACAAAATAATCTATATTCTGTGACATTTTTGTCTCAAGAAGTATGACTCTGCATTATTCATACCAAAGCATAAATGCCTCTTCTGGAATATTTAGCTTTCTTCCCAAGCTTCTTCTTCTACCATTATGTTCTGCTCATGATTTAATATGTTATGACAATTTATGGGGGTCTTTCAGAACTGGCCAGATGTGGTGAAAGTTTATGTCTGCTGCAGAAAGGAGATGGGAAAAGATAAATCTTCTTAGGACCAAATTTGACACAAGAATAGGGTGGACATATAGATTCTTGGCAGGAATGATGGCAAGCAGCATCCTGTAAGCAGGATGGTAACAACAGCACAAGCAGTGACTGAAGAATGTGATTACCTAAACACTGCCACCATCCTTGGCATTGATCAGGCTGCACCTAGAACACTGCATATGGTTTGTGAATCTCTGATACAGAAAAACACTGATAACCGAGAGTACCTGCAGCAGAGGGCCATCAAGATGATCTGGAGCTGCAATCCTTGCCTTTGAGGGCAGACTGAAAGGCCTGGGCTTGTTCAGCCTGAAGAAGAGATGACTGCAGGGGAACCTTACAACAGCCCCTTATACCTATGGGTTGGTTATGAAGGAGAGACAGGTTTTTCATAGTGAAGCTTGATGGAAGAAAAAGAGATGATAAGCATATATTGAAACAAGAGGTTTAGGCTCTCTCTTTAGATACAAGGCCAAACTTTTTCACATGCAAGTAGTGGAACAGGTTGCCCAGACACACTGTGCCACCTTGGAGATTTTCAAGGCCTGATCAACCTGGTCAGAACTGATGAGTTACCGTGCTTTGACAGGGAGTTGGACTACAGTCTTCCTGAGCTACCTTCTAGACTGAGTGATCATGTGGTCCTTGTGACTCTGGATGCACTCAGACTGATTGCTTGCAGTTCTCTTGGGCCAAGATAGGAATTAGCAGATAAAGCAATCCTTATGGCATGACCAAAGTATGAGTAAGCAACCTAAAGGGAACTTGGACTATGACCTCCTTTGGAACAAAAAACATCTACATTTCTTTTTCTTATCTGCAATAAATACATTCACTGACAAATAACCCTTCTTCAAAAAGATCAATTGAATCAATGAATGAATCATGAATTCCCCACTTTGTTCCACTTTACTCTATTGAAAAATGTTTGTGCTGATTGCTTGCCAATGTATTTTGTTGTCCCAGCAGATGAACTGCTGTGAGCATAATCTGTTATTTACATCAGTTCCATTACCATTTTCATAGCTGTCTCTTGGTGCACAGAGGAGGACTCAGCCCACCTGGTTTACATAAACTCTAGCCATTGTATTATCTGCCAGGAGGAGAATAAGGCATTCTGTAAAAGAGTGCTTAGACATTTCTACAAGTGTTTGCACTGCATTGAATTTTACACCATTTCTGTGTATGACCTGCATTTAATTCTGGCCTTTGTGGGCTCACCACATGCAACAGAGAAAGATTAGCCAGTGTATTTTTGAGTGGAAAAAAAACCACTTCAATTTGGGCTATCAGATCAGGGAGGAGAAAACATCCTACAAGTCTGTTGGAAAAATATCTGAACTCTGTTGACTGTCATACAGTCTAACATCTAACCTTGCTGTCATGTACAGTCTGCAAAATTCAGAAAAGGCTGAGTTTTCTAATGAACTGAGACAAGTAGGGACTGTTCCTTGGGGCAGTGCCTGAGGTTGTGTGCTAAGGGAACTTTCTGTCAGGTCCATCCTAAATCGGATACTGTCTTAGTACCTCAAATTCAGAAACAGCCTTTTTTGTCACATTTAAAACACTCTGTTCTGACTTTTCATCTGAAGGACACGAAGAATGGTGTGAATTTCTGAATTTCACTATGTGTCAGGGGTCCATGCAGAGTTGTAGGACATGCTTTGTTTTCTACAGACTGTAGCAGCTACAGTGGGATACATTACATGTACCTTAGTGGCACAGACAATTTAAGAAGAGCTCTGTACTAGAAGAGGTTTTGGCCTGATGAATACCCAGGAAACTCTAGGAGAATATCCATATACAAATGTGTGTTTTCTAATGTGGTACGTTGACTTCAACTGGCTGGCAGGTGCCCACCAAGCCACTCTCTCACACCTCCTCCTCAGCAGGAGAGGGGAGAAAAATATATAAAATAGAAATTAAAAACTCATGGGTTTTTAAAGGTAGTTTGATTAAAAAACACCCAAAGACCATGTTTGGAAGAAAAGGAGAGTGTATTCTGTAACTCTGTCAGCAGATAATGTCTAGTTGCTACCTGGGAAATAGGGCCTCATTATGTTGCTTTGCAAGACAAATGTCTTAATGACAAATGCTCTCCCACCTTCTCAGCCTTTCTCTCATCCTTTATTGCTGACCATGATATCATAGGTTGTGGAAGCAACTGTCCTGCTTATGCCCCCTTCCTGGTATCTTGCTCACTCCCAGCCTATCAGCCTTTGAGGGTGGGGATATGGGGTGGGAGAGAGCAGCGATGCTGTGTGAATGCTGCACAGCAGTGCCCTAAAAAACTGGTGTGTTACCAACACTTTCCTAGCTACAATATAAAGTACAGCACTATGAGGACTGCTGTGGAGAAAGTTAAGCCCATCTCAGCCAGATCCAATACATCTACATATAATAAGATTTCTATACTTGAATCTATTGAAGAAGAATGTCTCCGATAGCAGCTGGAGAAAAAGGGAAGGAGAGAGGGATAGGGAAAGACATTCCATTACAAGAGGCATTTGGCTAAAACATTACAAAGAATGAGTCAAAAATAGCTCCCACTCATTTGGCTGCCACCCAAGTGGGAAAAGTAAGTTGTTTAATTTTTGCAAGAAGGGATGATCCAAACGAGCAGTAACTGCAACAGTCGATGGATTTCTTCTCTTCCCAAGAATTTGTTGCTACTACTACCTAGTTCTAGTAATCCAGACGAGTTATTCTGAAAACGTGGCAAAGTATTAGGCATCCTTCATGGAGTAGATGAGTAGATGGAGTAAATGACACTTTGACTTCCAATAGTGCTTAGAGCAGATAAACTTTTTCTTCCCCAAAATACACATGTATATTCAGAGCTCAGTGTAATATGAGCATTTCTGAAGGATAACATCATCAGTCTTCTCAGAGACTGAATGAGGGAATTCCAGCAGTAATTTCTGTCATCAGAGAAGGGAGATTTCTAGGAACTAGCTTTCCCTTGCTTTGTAGAGTATGCAATCCCGAGCTAATGCTGACTCAACAGTAACAGGGTGTGAGAAATTGCAGATGCAGCAGCTGTAATTGCCTGAGAAGAAGTCCTTGCTTATCCATGAATGATAAAATTGAACCTCACATGCCAGTGGTAATTCTGAATAAATTACTCAGTAAACTGATTAGATTGTATATGAGTAAATTATAATGGGCAGGCAGTAACTGAAGATTCTCAACAGACACAAACTTTGCTATTAATCTCCTTTTCAAAACATAGATAAGTTCAAATATAGTGAATACTTTTCAATAAGATATTTGAAGAACTGTCTTTTCTTTGCTGTTTTTTTTTTTGTTTTTATTTTCTTCTGGCTGCTCCTAGGAACCCCCTTGCTGTGTAAATACAATTACACTTTGCTTGCGTATCACAAGAACTTCTGTACATGGGTCTCTTTTTCATGATACAGTTTCCTGAGATGTCAGCTCTCCAGACACAGACGAACTTGAGCAGTATTGCCTTTGATAATTGCTGTCTATGTTAAAGTACGGCTGTGGTTTTTTTCTCAGTAAGGACTAGCAGCGCACTTCTGTAATACAAAAGAGGTCATAACCCAGAGATAGTCACAACACCTGTTAATAATGTGTTTGCACTCCTGGGACCACAGGAGACTCATGCATGGCCCTACATGCCTTTTCATAGGAATATTGAGGTAGGAGTAAAAGCTCTTAGATATACTGGTGATTGATAGGCACTTGATACCAATGTGTTACTGATTATTTTCCTAGGGTGATATAGGAGTGGAAACAGTACTTAAATTTGTAGTACCACAAAAATTCAGATCATCTATTGGCACTTTTAATGGATTTCAAATATTAGTGCTTTTTTAAATTGAGAATCATGGATTTTCTCTTTCAAAATTTTGTTTGGAGATACTTTGTGGAGAAGGGGAGAGTGCAAGAGACTCCTTTTTTTAACAGATAGTTTGTGAAAAGTCCTGCCTCCATATCTGTGAGAGATAAAGAAGGCGGTTTCTTGGCACTGTTGTACTAGACCTCCTTGGAGAGAAAGTCTCCACCAAACAGCTTTGAAGATGCTAGTATTTAAAGTGACATTCTTAACCTTCCAGAAATGTCAAATAAAGATATGTGCACAGAAAGCTAGGGTGGTGCTAGACAGTCAGCTGTCAGATCCGTGTAGTTAAATAAAATTAGCTATTGTATTGCCCACAGATTTGCTGGGGACCTGGAGAGCTCTTGATTCTGTAGGCATGAGACATTTATGGCTTTTTTTAGTTGTGTGTGATAAGCCTGAGGGCGACCAGTGGTACACCACCAAATTTAAGAGCTGATTGTTTTTCAGCAAAGCCTAAGAAATATCACATATTTTGAGGTTTCATGCCAAAATTTACAGCTTTCTATAGGAGGCAAAGATGTCTGAACACCTGACTTGACACTATTAATTGTCAGAGTCTACCAATGTAGACAAATTACTTTGTGTTTCACTATTATTATCAGAATTTAGTGGTCCCTGACACCTTGAGAAGCCCAGAATGCTGGGCAGGCATGTAATGATACCTCTTCAGAACTTCTCCAATGTCCAGTGACTTCAAACTTGGGATGTCCTGAACAGTTTGGGGTGGGATATTTTTTAATAAAATAGCCCCCACTCCTTTTCTTTTTTCTTTTTTTTTTTTTTTAGTACAATTTTAGAGTCTACAGCAATCACTGTCTGAAAACTCACCTGCATGTTCTATGCAGAAGTACCCCATGTTGGCTATTTTGAAGTCACCACGTGGAGAGTTCCCTTGCCTTTCACCCACCAGATAAAGGTGACTCTGGTGGTCCAGACTCAAGTGTTTAGTTTCATAACCAAAGAGAGGCTGAATAACAAACTATCCGTGTTTACAGCAGCTACTGAGAAATCTGAAAATTGAATCTTTTTTCACAAGCATGAAATTTATTTGTTTAAATGGAATGAACAAAACTGTGCAATTTTGAGTTTCTTTTCTTAAAAAAAAAAGGCTGTGCACAAATCACTCAACTATCCTTAGCAATTTTTGCCCTTGTTGGCCTATATCAACTTCTTTGTCTGAGTTGAAGCATTTCTAAAGCCGATTAAATATTTACACAATCAATCAATATTTTGGTAAAGTTCGAAGTTAATAACTCCTTTGAGAAAGAAATTATTAATATAAACTCAATATGGATTTAGCCAGTCTGGCCTGATATTAGTCCCTCATCACCCAGACAGGCCAGCCTGGCTGCCAGTCAGCACATTAGGCCAGTTTTAAGTCAATGACAGTATTTGGTGATGTGCCTCAATGGGGAATAGGAGAACTGGGGAGAAACAAAAGGTACTGTAGAAGTTCTTATTTGGAAGTATTACTGATGGAAAAGGGAAGAACTAGAAACTATGGGAATGCAACTTGGGGAGCATGAGAAAACCAACTGAGATTATTGCTAGGGGATACAGGAGGTCAAAACGTAAAGAGTATGAAGAAATCAATTGGAAGTAAGTTATTAGTTTTGTTTCTAATCAAATAGCTTCATATACTTACTATCAAGTATACCTTTTGGACTACAAATTAAGTATTTACAAACTACAAAAAAAATATTTGGAAAAATCATTCAGCAAGTATTGCATAGAAATGTAATAATCTCTCACTTAATTTACTAATAGATTTAATCTCACTGAAATATTTTAGTTCATTTTCTCAGATTCTGAATGGAAGAGAAAAATTTTCTATATAGAGGTACACTTCCCTTGCTATGAGGCGAGAATTACTTCCATGTGTAAGACGTATTTTTCATGTGAATTCTATATAGTAGAAACTATATGTTTTAATGTGTTAAGAAAAAAAAATGTAAAGCAGATGACTGGCCAAGTTTAAGACTTGTCAATTCTCCTTAAAATTGGTTTTCTGCCATAATATTGTCTGTGAATTTCCTGATCCCTCAGTTGATCAGAAAAGCTGACTTTGAGGAAAAAGAGTATAAATTTGTTCCTATTTTTGTTAATATTTCATGGCTCTTTATTTTTTACAAGCCATACTACAAACAGGCACTCAGCCTTAGCGTAGCCCTAAAACATAAAAACAGCAAGTCACTCCATAGCAGAGCAGAACTAAATTGAGAGGAGGCTGTGCAACTAGCAACAGATATACTCCCACCAGAGCCGGAATTATCATCTGTACAATTTGAGGTCATCATCTTTCTTTACATAAAATAAACAAAAAATAAACAACAACAAACATTCAATTAAAAATCAAACAAAGCGACAAGAAAACCCAACCAAAAGCCAAGAAAACAACAATAAGAGAACAAAGGAATTTTTTTTTGCCAGAACACAGATTCAAAAACTGGAAAAAATATCTAAAATGTTGGACAAGTTACCAGTGCAATTCTTCTGGAAGTTGGGATTCTCTAGTGGGTGCCCTGGAATGCGGCACTGAAATCTGTGCTGCCAGAACTCAGGAAACCAGGGGTTGCGGGTGTTGGTGTCCAGGCGCAGCTTCAGGTAATAGTCATCAAATGCCAGCACCTCAGGAGACTGCAGCTTGATAGTAATGCCTCCATTTGCTTCAGGTTCATAACCTTCAATGACTTCATCTCTGTCTGCCCAACCATCACTGAAAAGAGGCAAAAAAACCACTTATTACACAAAGACAGAAAGCTTGTTTTGAAAAAGGAACCAGCCAAAGGCAGGCTGGCACCCTTGGAAGAAAGTGATTAATGGGGAATCTAAAGATGTAAAATTCAGGCAGAAAAAGGAGAGTGATAGCAACTTGTAATGAGCAGTCTGACTGATTTCGTGCAGAGTCCTCATTAACTCATCCAGAATAATGAGGTTTTATCCTTGTCCTTCTGGGAAGGTTATTTAGACATAGCTTGTGCTGTGATGTCTCTGTGACTGAAGAGATTCTGCTTAATTTCTGCTGTCCTGTAAGAGGTGAAAACTGAGAAAATTATTGCTGATGAAAAGGAAAACGAGCCAGGATTCTGGATGTTTTTCAAAATAGACCTCAGCATGCATGGATCATACAGCTAGAAGAGCAATTGAAATCAAACATGAAGTGAGAATTGTGTTCTGCTGGAAGAGAACGGAGTAAGACTACTTGACCAAACTAAAAATAAAACCACATGCTATTCTCACACTGCATGGGATTTGTGATAACATGCTTTTTTCTCCCTCCTCCTTCTTATTTTCATTTTTTCTTTTATTTATTTTTCTTTTTAATTAAAAAATAATGGCTTTCTACTTTACTTCTCTGTTTTTTCATATATGAGATGCTTTTGAAAACCTGAAGATAAAGCTCGCTCTTGCCAACATTACTTCATGGAAAGTCTGTCTTAACAGGTTTGAATAAAGACCATTTGGCTTATCATCTGAGCTTTAGTTTAGTTCTTTAGTTCTTTTTCTCCTTCTTTAGGAGTCCATTGATTTAGTGTCATTCTCCAGTTCTTATTAGCATCCCCTAAGAATAGTGCTTTTACAGTCTAATTTAAGTGCAAATATAAGTCAGCCATTGCTTAATCTTAAAATGCTGGGCATGTAATGAGAGAAACAGATTATTCTGGCACCTCAGATCTAGGTCTATTGCACTCAGAACCAAATCAGCTGCACTGCTTCTGTGAATATCTAAGAGAGGAAGCACCTCCAGCGGCAAAGAGCTCAAGAGGAAAAATGCAATTCACCACTGGGAGAAGCCCCAGATTCACCCAAAAGAAGGTTGCATCCTGAATTCCAGACAGATTGAAAGAAGGTCCTTGTTAGAAGCCTTTTACACACAGCCCTGAGAAGAGTGTTGTGGTGCAGACCATTACCAGCTGAGGGCTTTTATGAGACACTCAGCACGGGTGTGCCTGGGTCTCCACAAAAGAGAATATAGGTGATTTGAAGTAGCAGGCTTTGTCACAGTCCTGGTCAAACAGCTCTAAAGTGACTATGTACTGGACATATGTGAACTATTGGTCCTCAGCTATCAGACAAAACAGCTGCATGGTTTAGCTGGCATTCACAATAATTGCTGCATCTCTGCTCTAAGCATCCAGAAAAAAAATGGCAGCTCTCCATGAAAACACAAGGAAACCCATGTACTAAATTCTTTCCACATCGGAAACACAATGCAAGCTTCTATTACGGAAGTTATTTGAGACATGAGGCATCTGGCAGTGCAGAGTAATCAATACATTCCTTTCTATCTAGTCTCAGGAACTCACAAATCTATATTTTAAGATGGCACCTTCGAGGCAGGATTTCTTTGTTTCCCTCTTTGCCAAGGCCTTGCAGTAGAACCACCCAAAATTCCTGAGTTGACAAATATCTTCATATAGCCTGAGGTGCATGTATGTGCATGTTGCATTTCACATGCAGTATAAAAGCAAAGAGCTGGGGGAGATGCAGGGTGTAGGTCACAGGACAGAGACAGCAATTTTGGAAATGTCCCAAAGGGACTCTTCTCTGTCAAGCTGAACCTGGCAGAAGCTGCTGGTCACTTCTTCCCACAGCCTGGGGTGCAGGTTACTCAGTGTCTTGTACCAATATAGCCCAAGTGACACCCACCTGGCTTAGCCTTGGTTTGACAGCTGCACTTGAATTGCCACAGGGGTGCACAGAGTTGAGAACCTACAATTTGTCCTTCCCTGCTCTCTGCCCCAGCAGACTGCCTGAAATTCAGGGGAGGGAAAGAAGCCACAGTGCAACATCTTTGCATTCCCCCACTCTTCACTTGTCCATATGCTGAGGACAAATAATAAATTGTGCCATGTGCCCCTGACTACTTCCTAACAGACACTGTGGTCTAGATAATCCTGGTCTAGATAACCTTACAAAGGTAAACCATGAAAATTCATTTTCTTGATTTCATGTAATTCAAGACAGAAATTTTTACTAGAGAGCAGAAAAAGACACAGCTTTTTTTTTTTTTTATGTAGGGGAAACGTAAGAAAGAGATCACTCTTGCAGCATGAGTAATTAAGTCCTAATTGCACAATTACCTCATTAATTGTCACAATGATTTTGGCTTTCAAATGGTAGAAATTCAAATTTTTGAAATGAGGTAGTTTCACTACTGCTTGGATTCCTACCAGCCAAAAAATAGTTATTTATTTTTCCTCTCCCCTTCCCCAATATGTTTATCTTGAAAAATGGCCACATAAACTCTGAAGGCAAAATGGAGAAAATCTGCAAAACAAAAGAAAGTGTATTTTGAGTTCTCTGAGGGCAGAGAACTCATTGAAAAGTCAAGTCAAAACTCATTTTACCATTGAAAAGTTCCCCTAAACTGGAACACAGATTATCACCTAATGTTTCTTTGTCTCTTTGTGGCACCAAATATTTCTTATTCTTTCTTCAACTTCCTCAAAGTGTTAAATCTATCTGATAAGTTTTATCTTCAGCAAAGTGTGAAGAAAAAGCACTGGAATCAGAGAAAAAAAAGTTCATATTTATTGAAGCTCATATGGGAGCTTTGCTCTACTTTCAATAAAGTCAAGGAAGCAAAGAGGAGTCCTCTGGTTTCTTAGGAGATTCATGCCATCCTGGCAGCTGCAGGCTGACTGAGCTGAAATCTGGCCTAAGTGGGATGTGCAGCCCTACCAGCAGCTGCGGGAGGATTATTAGAGACCCAAGATCCTGTTATAATATCTTTCTGGATTCCTTTTTGCTGTTTATATACGTATTAAATATAGATTGTTTGGAAGCACTGCACCCCTGGTGTCATATGAATAAATGGATAGTGTCCAGAAGATTGTAGGAAAAAAAGTGACATTTTTATTGCTGGGCAACAGCATGATACAGATGGTCAGATGACAGTAAATGTCAGTGACAGAATCACAAGACCAATAGCTGAGTCAGCATAAAAATGAAATTTCATTTTTAAAAGGAAGCACATACTATCCTTTTGTTGTCAGAACAAGTACATTCCACCTACTATGCTTCTTTCATCCTGCTGAACAGTAAATAGCATTACATATAGCACCTTTTTGCTAGCCTGTCTTTCAGTGTGCCTTTACTACAGATTTGGGAGCTGGCCCAATATCCATTACCCAAACTGCCATCCCTGATAAGTGTCCATGCGTGTGACAATCTAGCCTTGAAATTTGCTGGGTATCTTGTGCAACTGTTGATCTGAAGCTCTGTGAGGGAGTTTAAAGTGCGATGACAGAAACAGTGAGGGAGGGAAAAGCATGTGGGTGTCAAACTAGCAACCACTCTTTTTGCTCTTAGGAGAGAAAGAACAGCTTTTGTTATGGTTCTGTGGTGTTTATCACAGTCAAAACGGTCACTAATACTCTGCAAGCTGCTCTTGATCCAAGTTCCAGTCTGGTGGCTGACATTAATGATGCCAAATCCAAATTTCAGTGTTCACTCACAAACAAAAAATCAGGTGGAAATGGAAAAATCTCAAAGCTACCTCAGAGAATCAGAAGTCCTCGTTCCCACTATGACAAATGGAATTTGAAGAAACAAAGCTATGTTTTTTTCAATCCGTTTATTTTTCTATTAATATATGACAATGAACATCACTGAATCGTGGCTTAAGCACCTTAGCCTCCCTATATTTTCTAAACTGCAGTCACATATATTCTTGTGACTAAAACACTGGGAGAAATGGATTTCCAATTTCCTCTCCTCTTCCAAACATGAATACTGTCAGCTGCTTTTCACAAGGGCTGATGAGACAACCAGCAATCAGCCTTTCTATTTTCATCTCTTCAGGGCTTAACTCTTAAGTGATGCAGCAGCTCTGCTCTGCTTCTCAGCACAGTGCTCAGAGTTACTCATGCATCTGCTTTTTCCAAACAGGCAAACCCACAAAAGTAAACATGCTGTTGTTTATGAGGACTGCTTTCCCTGTGATTATTATCAAATTAGCATTTTTCACAGGTAAAGAAAATGAAACACATTTTTAATCATGGATACTGACTGGCAACTTGATCCCTGCACCCTTGAATGGTTTGATCTGACTGACCAAAGCTATAGAGGGCAATTGATTTAGACTCCTTTGACTAGAGAGCTGCAACTGCGTTTGCATTAGGTGAGGTTGTTTTCTTAAGAAGTTTTCATTCATGATGAGATATTTTCTTTTTCTCTGGACAAATTATAAAATAAAATATATTAAGAGCAAGAAGCCCTTTTAAGTACTAAATTAATTATTTCTGCAATAATCCTTCTGCCTACAGCAGATATTCTTGTCATTATAAAACCAAATAAATCAATCACATTAACATGATTTCTATCTCTTTAGTTTCAAGTGTTCAACCTTCACAGCAGCTCCCTGCAGATATGCCATTCAAACAGAGTAGCAGGGAACTAGGTGACCATAACTGTCACACAAAAGGCTCAGAATCTACAGTCTTGCCTCCTTTCCACAAAACTGAAGTCTATGTCGGTACACTTCCCCTGGCCATGTTGATACATATCCCTGCAGAGCCCAGTGCTGAATGCCTTCTTGCAACACTCTCAAGGCTGCCAGCTGGCCTGCTGTTTTGTCAGACTTCTAATTTATTATTACTTACATTTAAGTATGAGGACAGCACCACTCAGGGAATTCAACATTCAATAATTGCCAAGACATTTTGTTAGTATGTTAATATCTATATTTTTAAAAACACTTATTATACGCAGGATTATATACATATATATTTTTAAAGGCTGTACATTTTAATTGGAAAGTGCTTTTTGCAAAACTGCCTGTGTAGTAGTCAGACACCGATTTTTCAAAATGCTACAAGACCCGAAATAGTGATAAGTAGCATTTAAATAATTTTGTATTTGATTCTGGCAAATGCCAGTGCTCTCAATTTCCAGAGCTGGTCAGACATGGAAGCTTGTAAAATTCACTTTCTCATTTCATAGATGTCTTTTCTGACAGGACCCCACTGGAAAACCCTGCACACATTCTCCTGTCTGCATGCATGGATGGAAACTCAGAGCTCAGCATAAAAAGTAACAGTGTGGCAAGTGGAATAATTTCATAGGAAAAAAAAAATCAGTGTTGCCACTTGCTATGATCATAGATGGCAGAATCAGGCCCAGAGTTACTCATGAACATCTCTGTAGCTGACTGCTCAGCTGCTTTCTTCTGGGAGTATATTTTTTAAAGAATTCTTTATTTCACCAGCCTGATGTGAAGAAAAACCCAATTACCTTGTTGTGAAGGAGGAGAGCTATTATCTGGCAATAAGGAACACTACCAAAGATATTCAGTGTCTGCGTAACACACGCCTTAAACAGAAGATGCCATGTAAAGAAAATTGAGACTGTCCAATATTCACAAGTCAGCAACTGACAAGGTGACTTTCCTCCTTAGGCATATGCATTGTCAGTCAATCCCAGCAGTCAGCAATGTCATCAAAAGGGTGCTGATCATTATTGCTAATGAGTATTGTCACAAACGTGAGAAACAAAAGGCTATTTTTGCATTTACTCGTTTAGCTAATTCACTAGAATTACACACTTGCATTGAAGGGTGAGAGAACCTTCTTTAGCTGTCAACCAGGAATTTTTTAGAGAAGCATAGTTTTACCTGTATTATAAGTCCTAGCAATATTAGGAAAACAATCCCATGGCTACAGACAAGCCTCTATGTCACTACTAACAAGAGAAGGCTGAAAGGCTGCATACTGTCACTCTTTAACCTGAGGCCTGCTGACAACTGACTGATCTCAAAACCAGAAGAATCAAGTTCACTAAATTTTCTCAGCCGAAAGGAAAACCAACAGGTGATGACATACCATCATAGAATGGCTTGGGTAATAAGGGACCTTAAAAGTCATCTAGTTCCAGCCCCCCTGCCATGGGCAGGAACACCTTCCACTAGATTAGGTTCCTCGAAGCCACATCCAGCCTGTCTTGGAACACTTCCAACTCTAATGTCCTACAGGAAGTGCTATTTCCTGAGATAAATTGAGATATGAAGTTTAAAAAGTTTTAAAATAATGCCAATGCCACTTCCTGCAAGTGATTCGTCACATTTCTTTGTAAAATCTCTTGTCAGGTTCTGCTTCGTGACGTGGCATACAACATTTTTCACTTCCCATTCATAATTACTGAAGGCTCACAGTAACAGTAGCACATTAGTTATTACATTTCACACAAACAAAAAGTGTTAGTAAGGGCTTGAAACTTTCATTTAGTCAGTCAGGAATAATTTTTTTTTTGAATGAACGGCACTATAAAGAACCTAAAGTTGGTAAATGATAGTTCGCTATGTTTCAAATTATCATCATTCACTTTGTGAATATTCAAAGTTTTTGCACTGTTCATTAAAAAATGTAGATTATAACCTTGTGGACCATGATGGATTGTATTTTGCAAATATGTATTTACAAAGGTTTTAATTATCATAGGCGGTGCATATATTTGCATTCAATTTGCATAATATAATTTCACTGCCTATCATACAGGCAGTGTCTTGGAGAGTCTTTACTGTGAAGATTCTTGATTCCTTGGCAGTTGTAAATGTAGTTGCTGCTTTTATGCTGGAAAGGTTTCACCATTCTCAAGGGTGCACAATGGTGCATATCTTGGAAAATCAGCAACCATACATGTATTCTCTAAGGCAATGGCTAATTTTTCAAAAGGAATACACATGCTTTCACCACAGACTGACAAGCGGATTAAATCCTTGCTCTGCATGTTTGAAATTCATAACACGAGGCATCATAAAAGCACAGCATCTTTTCCAAATGGACGCATGTGTGTAAAGAAGAATATCTAATTTTAAACAAACACACCCAAATATGAAACTTTAATCTTAGCATTGTGCCTCGTCTAAGGTGCTCCTGGACTCCAATGTCACAGAAATACAGAATCATAAAATAAGCTGAATTGGAAGGGACCCACAAGGTTCGAAGTCCAGCTCCTGGCCTGGCACAGGACACCCCAAGAGCCACAGCACACGCCTGAGAGCATTGTCCAAATGCTCCCTGAGCTCTGTCAGGCTTGGTGCTGTGACCACTTCCCTGAGGAGCAGTTCCAGTGCCCAGCTACCCTCTGGGGGAAGAGCCTTTTCCTGATACCCAAACTAAACCTCTCCTGACACAACTTCAGCCACATGCAGTCAAATCCAAGTTTTCTACCATTTTATTTACACACATAAATCTGAAAACAGGGACGTTTAACCTGGCATCTCTGTACCAGTTCCAGGGGATTTTTTGTATCCTTTTTCTGCTGCTTTACTTTGATATATGTGCAAGAAGAATCTGCCAAAAAAATGGATATGGATAGTAAAGATATGGTCATTCCTGCTATAAAGAGCCCAACTGTAATCCCTTTACAGAAAGGATAATTAGAAAGAAATATTTCAGCTGGTTCTTCCAATCTATCTGCAAGTTAGAGACTGAGATCTTTTCTGTGCAACCATGTAAAGGGGAATAGAATCATTCCTACCTGTGCTCCAGCCAGCTACAGCCTTGGGGATGGATCTGAAGGACTGGAAAGAAAGATAACATATGGAGGGGAGAAGTCTAGAAGTACATGGAAAGTTAGGTATATAAATACAGGAAAGAGATCAGGTAAACACAAGTCCCTCATTGCTCCATGTCACTCCACCAGATCTTGCTGGATGCTTGGATATTAACTTTTTGCACTTATGAAAAGAATAAAGCAAAGATGTGTTCCCTAACCACAACCAGAAAAAGTGGAAGCATAGCTCCTTTCTTCCCTCCTTGCTTTGTTTTTTGAGGTCCTGTGAAGGGACAGGAAAATAGAGAAACATCTTAGAATCCCATTTCCATTTACATACAAACAACACTTTCAAAAATAGCATGAATTGCAGCCTTTAGATTTCTCCATGTTTGCTTACTTTCACAGGGTAATCCAAAGTTTCTCTTTAGGGTTTATATTTTTAGCTGATTCCCTCAAGCCACCACTTAAACATCTCATCTTACAAGAGTTAAGAGAAATACACAGAATTTATAGCCCTTTTCTCAATATAAATCAAATTTCAAATATGAAGACCTAAAGAGGACATCCCATATCTTAGATTAGCTTGCCATTACTGGTTTACATATGAACTATTTTTCTTACCCTCACAAGGTTTCTGGAAGGCCTTTTCCAGACTCATGCTTGAAAATTGAGCCTTTACACACATATGTGTTTAGGAACTGCTTTTTGCTTTGCTAGCCCTTTAATGAAGCTGCAATGAGTCTGCAGAGGAACTGTGTGAACAGCTGTAGGTAAGAGCCCATTATCTATTCCATACCAATGCATACTAAAATGGGCTTTGAAAATCCGAATGAATAAAATGAAGAACAAAAGAAGTAGTATAATTGAACCCATGATAAAATCACAAAACTAATTAAGATATTAATCAGTTATCATGTATTAGAATATCTCCATAAATGACTGTTTCTACCAAATCTATTTTAAATTTGTCCTTATCTACCATTCTCTCTTTTTCATGTTCTGTGCATAACTAAACATACAGATTACTATGAATGTTTATGAATAGTATCATTTCCACTCAAATATTTATAAGTCATTTGCTTGAAATAACATATTGATATGGGAAATATAAAATTCATATTATGCTAGTGAATCTCCTAAGCACCTAAATCATTCCAGTGAGAGAAACAAGTAATGCTTTAAGGCTTGAATAAATAAACACAGAATAAATAAAATTATTAAACTTCAATAACCTACTAGTATAGTATTGTATTGTGTCAGTAAAGAAAAGTTCACGAACTGCTAGGAAACCAAGAAACCAATGAACAGTTTGAATAATGAATTCACCTGAAAATTAGCCAATCTTTTAATGAACAACTGCTGAACATTAAACAAGTATAATACCTTGATTTTTTTAATAATCCACTTTGTTCAGACAATTCTACTATACTTGACCTGAAGCATATGTTAGAGAGCATTTAAAAATGTATAAAAATATTATTTATTGGTTTACCCTTCTGCAATTATGATGGTTTAAAGTTGTGTCTACTCCTGTAGTTATACACTTAAGAAATGAGAAATTTAAGCACAGTCCTATGCTTGTCTAATCCAAATTTAGTTCAACACCATCTAGCTAACCTCTACACCTTAGAGTTCCTGCTGCAGCAAGCAGAGCTAGACAGTAACAGCCAAGACAATAACAGCCTTTTAGGCATTTAGGTCTCAGGTGTCCAGTCCATATTAAAACCTAAAAGGTCCTGAATATAACTGGAAATTATCAGATACCTTTCTCAGAGGAACCACTGAAATGTGCCATCTTGTTTAAATGTACTTATTAAAGACTAGATCGTGAGTTTATAATTCAGGTTGTTCAAGTGTTACTCTTTCCAGGTGTCATGCTGGCATCACTGAAAGCTAGGATGGCAGATACTCACTGACCTAAGGAAAGGTTCACACTGGCTCCTGCTAGCATGCAGAACAATGTTATTGTATCCCACAGCAACCTCACTTCGTAGCCGGTGGGACATGGAACAGCCATAGTGAGGTGCATACTTAAATGCTGAGTTCGCATGCAGCAATACATTCCTACCTCCTGACTGTCTTGGGATCTGAAAAAGCAGCTATTAGAGCCTTTTTCTTTTAAAGACAATGATTAATATGCAGACTTACTGAAGTGTAAACATAAGTGAAGATTTACTAAAAGTGATAGGTTTCATTTGAAGTTATGCTAATCAGAAATGTATATCGAAAATTATATGAAAAAATATTAAACCCACTTATTGGTTATAAACATTAATAAAAATTGTGAACAGATGTACGTTTAGAAAGAGTAGAATGATTTGCCAAAATGTTGCTCAGACTAATGCATTCTTACAGGTACTTGAGACATACTTAAAATGGCAGTAGAAGAGTCTCATATACTTTTTATCGTGTCAAGCCAAACTGAAATTAAGTAAATGTACATCGGGTAAACTACTGACATTTCATTAGACCAAATAAAATACGAAAATGCATCAAAGTCACAACGAGAAGGCCTCCATTCTTCAAAGTGCCTAATTTACCAAATGATCAAATTAATGCACAATATAATCAGATTCATTTCAAAATGGATACAACAAATATTTATCCCTGTTAGTTCTGCACTGGAGATTGAGAAGGCATCTTTTTTCCAACTATATCCCAATTGTACATGAATTTGAAGATTTCTTCCAGGCAATATGTTTGGATATCTTCTCTGATATCAGATATTTTCCTGATGGAAACTTGTCTTTATGACCATCTGTCCCAAAAAGAGATGGAGACTTTGCTTCTGATGTAGAAGCTGTGTTTGTACCCTTTATTTATGCAGTCATGGAATAATTTAGGTTGGAAGAGATCCCTGGAGATCTTATAGCTTAGGAAGATATACAGTCAATGCAATCTCCCTTTAAGTAATTTGTCTCATTCCTATCATTTTCTTTGGATCATTAGAGTCATGTAACTTGGGAGACAACAAATCTGCTACTATAAATTAAGTTTTACACTTTTACTTAGGAAGGTAAAACTTCTTTTATATTTCATTAATCTATTGACCCCAGAGCAATCAAAGTGTTCCTAGGATCAAATTCTATTAATTAGTGATGATGTTACAACTTACTAATGGAAAACTGGAGCAAGCAATTTAATAATAGGACCTGATTTTGTCTGGCTTTTGAATAAAGGCACAACTGTGAAAAATTAACTTGACTTTCCTCCTACAAGAGATAGTAAGAGAGAACTCTTTCCTTTTCCTTCCATGAATTCTAAGGAAGAAGAATGTGCGTGGACCAACAGAAAACACATATTTGTCAATTGCTTCATGCAGTATTGGGATATGCAAAGAAAATCTGAAACACAATGTGCAGAAACTTGTCTTGAGTAAAAACGCTGCATTTATGGACAAGGAAATGTATAAGAGTAAAAGCGAAATGGAGTCAACTAAAGCCTGCTGTCAGGATGCTGCTTGGGTGTTTTCAGCTTTTTGAATGATTTTTAAAGTCTCTTAAATAGAGATGGGAAATGCTGCCTTCTTAAAGCTTCTGTCCCACAAGTACAACTGCTGTAGTCATCAGAAACATGCAGCATGTCCAGGCAGAAGAGAGAATGACCCTCGTGACAACAAATTGGACCACTGCACTTCCCTGAAGGTAAGAAAGAAAAGGAAATTCAAAACCATGGAGAAGGTGGCAAGTCCCCAGTGCTGTTATTTCCTTTTACTCTGTGGCTGCTTGCAAAAGGTTTAGAATCAACCTCAAAGAAACCACTCACAGAAATCTACCTCTATCAACAAGCTCTGAAAGCAAATTTTTAAATCCATGTTTATACATGAAAATCAGAGAAAAAACAGTTACTTCTAGGGAAGCATTCAAAGTAAAAAATACTTGCTTATGTTCATCCATTGAAATGCCAACAAAACCTACAGAGTTTAAGTCACATGCAAGTTAAAAGAAAAGAAACCAAAAAAAAAAAAAAAAACCAAACAGAACAACAAGAAGACAAACAAACCTGTAAACAGAAAAAGGTGAGGAGAAAAAGGAAAATAGCCTTTTCAGTAAAAATATTCCTGTGGGACAAATGTAAGAACAGCGGTCTGAAAATTTGAATACAAGGACTGTTCCTCACAAAAATGTAGAAGGGATAAAGGAAGAAAAATTGATGGAAGTGGAGAGAGACAGATAATGAGCTCTAGATTTTCTGTGTTATGTCCTGAGAGCTGTAAGTAAAGGAAGATTGCACAGTTGGTACTACCTCAGAAGAAACCTGGGATGTGATTAAAAGCCAAACAGGCAGAGTGCTTTCATCTGCTTTCTGCTGTATCAGGAAGGACAAATGTTTGAGTTTTCCAAGTCTTCTTTAACCTTCTACTGTGGCCACCTGTGCTTAGTCCTATACCTTCCTCTCTACTTGATTTCTGGTGCATTAAAACTCCATTCCAGTGAGAACTAAAGCGTGGGGAATTTTAATGTGCCCAGTCAGGAGGAATGGACACAAAGAACAGTCTTAAAGAAGCCTGAGCCTTGAGGGACCAGCAATTGAACATGGAACAAATTACAAATAATTATCACTCGAGAATACCATGGGGTTGATTCTGGATCCTCTAACTGTGGTCTGATAACACCCACTTATATGAGGGATATAAAAGGAAATAAATGAGATTGCTCAGGATTAGTAAACTTCAGTCAGTTGGAGGAATGAAGGAATATGAGGGTAATATCAAGGTCACTTCAATCATGGTGTTTTTCAGAAAGTCCGTGGCAAGCAGAGAACACAGCAGTTGGGAAAGAATGCAGATCTGTCAGTATTTTGAGGGTTTTAAAGAAGAGTGTATAAATACAGATATATAAAACCATTGGCAAAAAATTATTTTCCAAGCAAATTGAAAGAGAAAAGGGAGAGAAGGAAAGGAAAAGTAGTAAATTCCTACATGATAGTCAATGTAATTTGAAATATAAATACTTCATAACCTATCCAATACATATTAATCATATTTCCAGTTGTAGGAAAGGAAAAATATTTAGCCTAATGTCCCATTTGACAAAATTTAGGAAATTATACTAATGGAAAGAAAAAACAGATACAGGATCTTTATGAAATAATATGTTATGTTTTTATTTGAGAGGGAATAAAAATAAAACTATGCACAAAATTAACCATTACTTAAAATCTAAAATGTTTTACTAATTAGGGTAATATTAAAAAAAATGTGTGCAGTGAACTTCTCTCTGCAGATGTTATTGGGGGAAGAAGGAGGAGATGGAAGAGCTGTGCAGATGTCAAACTTATGTATCATCTGTGTAGCAACCACAGATAAAAGCTAAAAGGGAATTTACATGAATGGCAACGAACTCTATTTGACAATCAGTTTTCACCTGTCCTGTCTTTGTTGTGTTATAGGGCCATGCACTCTGTCCTGGACAGTGACCCCCACTACGGCCAAGCAATCCTTTGCTACCCCACCCTTTTCTCTTTCTCATCTGCTTGTCTGTTATTTCCTCAGTTATTCTTCCTTTCTACACTACACAACCTTCACCTTTCACACTGTCTAGATAATGGGGGTTCGTTCCATGAAAGCCTCTAGATATTGCCATGATTTAAGTGCTGGAGGAACATTAAACTTCTCAGCCACTATTTCGTGCATGAGAGGCAGTATCTCTGCATGGACAGCCAGTGACTGCACACTGAAAACTACATTTTAATCCCTACTTAAATACTACTACGTAGTAGGATGCTGCATCAGTTAAAAAGAATTAGCTGTGAAAGACTGGCGTTGTATTAGTGGGAACGACACAGTTTTGGTAGAGGAAAAGCAGAATTATCCCTGGAAATCTGACTAAGTACAAAAAATAAAATGACTAAGAAAATGTTATATATTTCCATCAGCATCAAGTTGAACATCAAGCACCAACTGTGCTACAAGACACATAAAAATCAATAAAATATAATTGCATATTTGTATTCTGAATAAAAATTTTAAAAAACAAATATTTTTAACAAAATTAGAGCTTGAGTCAGTATTTGTCACGGAGCTTCTTGAACTGTCTAAAATGTAAGTGGTAGAACAAAATAAATGAATACAGTTATGACTTTGAAACTATATTTTTGCACAGAAAAAAGAAGGGAAACAGAAACCATATCTTGATGATAGAAGTAAAATATCACTCCCCAAAAAAGATACCATTCTGTCTTATTCTAGTCGTATATGTGTTATATATTTTATGTGTGCCATACAATTCTGCCTGCCAGGAAAACAGGAAGGTAATAAACAATGCTGGGGGAAAAAAATAATGGAATTAACAGACAATGAAAGTGGTATTCACTAGCTCAGTTTTTTCTACCTTGTTGGGGAAGTCTCTACCTTAGGACTCAAAAGCTGTGGACATCAATGAATTCCAGCTTAGCACTGTGTCGTCTAATATCCAAAGAGAGCAGAGGAATGACTTTGTTATGTGCCTGTCTAATCAATGTACAGAAATAGCAAGGATTATTTTTCAGGGCAGGTTTGACAGAGAAGTGTGTGATGGGAATTGGTTTAATAAGACAATCTTTTAAAAGACTATGTTCAGGAAATCCTTAGAGAAGCTCATACCAGTATTCATTTGACAGTCTTCTCTGAAAAAAATATTTTTTTCTCTTTAAAGAAAATAAAAGTCATGAAGCTCAGTAAGGACAGATTCTAGTTGCTTCTTTTTTTTTTTTTTTTTTTTTTGTGAAATCACAAGATCACAAGTCTAATTTACCAGGCCTGGAGTTTTTTGTTATATTGAAACAGAAGCTCATTTAAAGCCAATGAGCCCATTCAACAATAATGGAAATAGATACTGCTGCTCCATTCTCCACTCTTACACCACCTTTACCACATGCCATCTCATCACCATAAACCAACAAACATTAGCCCACATTGGTCATCAGCTACGTTGCAAAGAACTTTCTGTTTTCTCATTTATAAAGAGAAGAAACAATACCAAGAAAAATTATCTCTTTTTACTGCCTCAGAAAAAGAGGTGAGGAAATCTGCCTATCATACAACAGTCGTTTATTCTGTCCCAACTAAAACACAGTACCCAAAACCAAGTTGCTTCATCTTCAAAAGTGTTGCAGTGTTGAAGCATTTATTATTGATTGTTCACTTCTTCTTCAAGTAGGTTGTCCCTGTGATCTTTACATTACCAATAAACCAAATACCTGCTGATCACAGGCTATACAATTATAAGATATGTTAAAATTAAGATATATTACAATACGAAGTATTTTCAGAGACTTTTTAGGGCTTTCATTGCTTGCGTATTTCATTCACTGAGGGGTCCTTTGAAATGGTAAGAGTTAAGCAATTGCTTTATATTGAATAAAAATAAAGATTCTTGTATTGATGCATGCCTTCAGTAACTAAAATAGAACAGTAATACAAAAGAATGAAAAAAAAAAAATCAGGCTACTCTGTCCCACCCCTCCAAGAACAGTGAAGCATATTTAGATATTTAGTACATGTAACACTAGGGCTAGGAGAAACCACGGTGATTCATTCCACAGTTTGCTCAAGGTAATTTCCCAGAAAATCTATCCACAAATACCAGAAAATATTCATGCAAGATATACCTACTGCACAGTACTCCACTGACAATATAAAGTCATTCAAAACCCGTCTTAACTTTGTATCTTTATAGTACAAAGCTTCTTGAGTTCTTAGACTGGTCTACAGGCTCATGACACTTTTGTAGCCCAGAAAGACGGACACCAGCTACTCCTCAGTGTGACACTAAATCCCTAATTATTCAACTTTGTAATGTCAGCTCTATTGGGGAGTGAATCTGAAACAGCCACTGCTATCCTGGCATTACAGAAAGAAAACAGCTTACAACATCCAGAGAATGTATGAGATAATTATGGGTATAATGTCTGAGTTAAAAAAAAAGAGTAAATCTATTTATTTTCCCACGTTGAAAAGAAAACAAAGAGTTTATTTTCTCTTGATTCAAAAACTCTTTGGAACTGAGAGTGCATCTCAGATCTGATATCTAAAATACGATATAAGAAAATAAAAGGAGATGATAATAGTATTAGTGATTGAGTTTACATTTCAGACTACTGGGACTTGCTCTGCTGTATGACGGAAAGTTTATGCTGAAAATTTGCTTCTAGTTTCAAACTTCATATCTACATAAAAATACTCCCAGAATTCTTTACATCCCCCTCTTTTACCTGTACTGGTCAAAATTTTATACATATAACAATCTTCTTCAGTATGCTTTTACACTAATTTCTTTACATGCAAAACATAAATTTGAATCTTTCTTCTGCCTGTTTACATCCTTGACATTATTTGCCTCTTTGTTCATTTCCATATTTGATTTCTTTCTCTTTTATCAGCAGCTATATGTTCGAAGTCCTTCAATACTTTTGATATGTGCCTCATCTTCCTTTGTCTTGAGAAAGATTTCAGCAGCAGCTAGTTTAGTCATTTTAAGCTCATTTTTTCCTATCTTTATTCATGAGTTTACTTCCTTCCTGCTGGTTATTTTTTTCTCATTGTAATTGTATAAGCCTCTCCAATTTTTCTTAACAAACCAGCTATCTCCTTTTATATATGTTGTAATTTCTTTTCTTCACATATGGTTCTTGTTTGGCTTACTATTATATCCTTCCACTTGGCAGAAAACAGGACTGCTCAAATAGCCAGCCTGAAAAAATCATATTCTTCTTTATGCACAGAACCTTATTGATATACATTTCTTATATACATTTTGAAAAAGTGTTCTTGTAATTTCTACTGCAAGTTCCAAGAAGAAAAAGAAAAAAATATCTGTCTTTGGAATTTCAGTATGCAATTTGAAATAATGTGAATGAGAAGCAGTGCTTCTAATGTATATCTGACTTAATCTTCAGGCATATATGTGTATTACTTACTACTTGAGGGGATATGAATCCTGAGCATACAACAGTTGCAAAAGCATTGCTTGCTTTTAGCCTTTAGATAATGAATATATTTTCATATTGCTATTTCTCTATAGGGTTATGTATGTGTTTTAACACCTATTCCTATACACATGTACTTAATGAAAAATATCAAAAACTGTAGTTACCTGTTTACCATAGTAATTTCTTTCTTTACAGATCCTCTATTCCCCAGCTACACAGAGATCTCACTACTCAGCTCAGCTTTGCTCCTGTTAGCTTTCCCAATACCTGTCTTGGACTTGGCAGGAAAATCTCCATGCCTTGACAAGTGCCAGCACACATGCTGCCATGCCTCTCTTGGGTACAAATGGATTTGCCCTCATATGGCAGATGGAAAGAGGAACTACAGGACATTACTTCTGGTAGTGCATCTCCAACAGACAATATGCCACAGCCAAAGTTGCAGACTTTAACCCACTCAGTTCCCATCTCTGTCAACTCAAAATATACATTAAACTCTCACCATGAATGCAGAAATGCCTGGGTTCATAGGGGAATGGGTAGAGGAAGATGAAAAAGATTTGAACATTTGCATCTTAGAACTTTTGCATACCTGGTTGAAGAGGTCTTGCACATGGGAACTGGAAGAACACTACCTTAAATGCCTGGGGTTTGTGAATCCAGGTCTTTGCTAGTGTTAATGGCCTCAAAAAATGATTTGTAATATTTCCGCTTCAGAACTTCAATCAAAGAGATGAAAAGAACCCATTAGGATAGTGTTGTGCTCAGGAGGAAGACCAAACCCTCTCACTCACAGTCCATTTCTGTTTCCTGAGAGACAGAAAGCAAGCTGTGGGGTTTGTGGAGTTGTTGGCTACTTGGCCTTTTGCACAGCACTTAGGCAGTGCAACTGAAAGATTAAGAGAAACTGAGAGGTCAGAGAGTAGTGGCAAGGGAGACAATCATGGGCAAAGTGATCATCCAAATAAAGTCCATTCTTGTTTACCTTCTCTCTAAGAGTTTGTGCCCTTGTGCATGCCTGGCTGTGGATAACACAGTTTCTTTATAAATTACAACAAAAAGTGGAATACATCTGGCTGTTCTGGCTTCTGTCATGAGGCTGGCGAGGCATATCAGACCAAGTAAGCAGCAGCCATGTGTGGAAGCTACCAAGATGTAATTAGGATGTGGAAGCACAGGGTGTTGGTTACCTTGGTCTCCTATGACTGAGCACTGGCATCTCCAGCTCTGATGAGGTTGGCTGCTAGGCAGATGTGTGTGTAGCATGAGGTTAAATCAGTAGAACTCCAATGTATCATAGGACTAATTTACAGTGTCTTGTCAGTGTGTCTTTAGGAACATGTGCTGGTTATCTGATATGGGTTTTGTCTGGGTTGTTCTTACATGTGCGTTTTCAAGCCTTGCCTGTGGCATGCTGCTTTCCAAATTTGTGCTCGTTCCCAAGGTCTGGGTAGGTAACTTTGGAGGTGCTTGTACATACTTTGTAATGGGGCAGAACCTTTGGGTCAGTTTGTAACAGCAGAACATGAGGGGCACTCCAAACAACTCAATCAGAAACAAAAATACATAGCGGAAAGTTCAGTACAGTTGAGACCTTATAATGTGAAGCTAAAGTAGAAGACTTCAAATGAAAACGAAAATTAAAAAAAAATCAATTAAAATCAGTGGGAACAAACATTTTGGCCCAAACTCAGTTTAAAACTGCTGCAGCCAGCATGAGATGGAGAGGTTGTATGTCGTGAAAGAGTCCAGAAAGGGCAATGTAGGAGACCAGCTGTCCTGTGTATACAGGCCATAGATCCTGTTGGTTTACAGATCTCTAAGCTGGAAACACAAACTCGATCATTTAGTTTACAACTGACAAGAGATATTATAAATGGCCTCTCAATGGGTACCACTAACATGGAAAGAAAATCTGCATTATCTTTTTGTGTTTAGATCTGAGAGAACTAAACAGATTGAAAAAAAGTTCCATGAAGTGAGGCATTATTCTTTCACTAACTTAAATGTATATCTGCTTTGCTTTTACAAATCTCCCCAGATAAGAGGAGCTCAAAGCAAGCCACATTCGATGTACTATATAGGAGGTAGTACTTTCACAGGCTTCCTTAGGCTTAAAGTATATTCCTGAGAATTTTCACTAAGTGCTACATATTTCTTGAAGGAACTGAATCTGTTGAAACACACAGAGATGATGTTCTGACTTTTGACAGTACAGCAACAGAACATCACAAAAGACTAAAAGAGTGCGTTTGACAGGCTATGAAATAGGATCCAAATTATACAATAAATGTAAAGCTTCAGGCTCCAGAAATATTTGAAAGAAGGCCTAAAGAAGGCAGTCAATTCCTAGGTATTCTAGACTTCAAAGATTAAACGACAAATGTGTGTGCAAAGTGGGAGGGATGGTAAAATCTGTGGGAAAATTCACGCCAAGCTTGACAGTCTTTATTAGTAGCTGTCAAGCACTTAGAAAGAAGAACTCACAATGGCATTCAAGCTTGGACAGAGACTTTCAAAGTTACAGGGTTAATAATGTTCCTATTTTTAAGTATTTTCATAATAGTACACAGGCCTAGGCATTTTCAGATGTTTTGGAAAATTGCTGAAGGATAGAACGCTTACAGAACAGGCTGAATACAGGGCACTTATGATATCAGAATGTCCCCATGTTTTAGCAGAGGAAGAGGATAGGTGGAACAAGTTTTACATATTCACTTACAGAAAGCTAGCAATAACAAGAACTAACCACATAACATTGGTGCTCAGCAAAGGTGTCACTGGTTAAATATAACTGCAAAATAGAGTCGGGTTTTACCAATTGCAATTATACTGTTTTAAAATATATAATGAACCTGGAAACATACTGATAGAGAAAAGATGAATTCTCACAAATAAAAGTGCATTATTGCACATAACAAAAAGATCTTTCTCAGAAGCTGTATTGATGGACTGTGTGTTACTATAAGGCTACATGGAGAAATTTGTTCTAATTTTTTCATGGGTAGAATTAAATCTGCATTTGTCAGATATGTCCTAGAAATTGCTATATCTTGTCCTGGTCTACCACCTGATAGGCAGCAATCTCCCCAGCACCCATGTACAGCAAAGCTGCATTGGGTACCTTGACCAAGCTTCATGGATGTGACCTAATTGACAGGGATGAGGCAGCTGTGGAAACGTGAATCTGGTTGGATTCAAGCAACTCTGCAATAATTACACAGTCAGTTCTCGAAAAATTCCCATGATCTGTGCAACCATTTTAACTTTGTATCCAATACGTAAACTGATTTCTCACTTTGCTGAGACTAGAATCAACCAGAAGCAGCTGAAACTAATAGAGTTATAGTACCATGTACTAGAAAAAATTGTACCAGGACTCATATCTATGTACAAAATTTGATTTAACTTTAGAGTTCCAAAAGCTTCTTGACATGAAGCTTTGCATGAAACAATACACCAGGATGGTAATAGCACACAGCTGCATTCAGCATTAACCTGCTGTCTAGTCTGTCTCTGCTCAGGATAACCCAGAGTGCAGGGGTAGCACAATGCAGGAAATTCGAAGATGTTAAAGAGACACAGGGCTGGATTATGAGGGCTACTGATAGTCTGCTCTTTGGGACCCATCAGGCATTTAAAACTCCTTTCTTTCCCATATACATAAAATTTCCTTTGTAGAGAATATATACTTAGGTTACCTAGAGGATACTGTGCTGAAGCAAAAATGTGTAGGAGAAATACAATGATATCTTGAGAAAATGTCTGAAAATGTCCCCATCCTGAAGAACTACAGCCGTTCTTGAACTAAAAAAAGAATTAAACTGAAATGATAAAACCAGCAAGAGCTCAGAATTTAGAAGAATGTGTTGTCTTAAAAACCAAGAGAAGAATCTAAGTCAATGTTACTTGCAGTATCATGAAAAATAGCAACCAGACACACAAAAGGGAAAGATGGGGATAAAGGTTTATTGGACAGTGTCAGGATGACTGAATGTCAAAAAAACACCCAGTCTTCATAAAAGATCAGTGATAAAAATACCATCCCACAAAAGCTGAAGATAGCAGAATAACCTTATAGGAATAAGTGTCCCACTTTTGTGAATGCGACCTATAGGATGAATTACTAAAATCTTAGCATAGGTAACTGAAGATTAGAAAGACAGCGTGTAGCTATAAGTGAGTATGCACTGGACTAATAACCTTAAAATATATGACTGAGGAAACTCACAAAATAAGCCAAAATCCATTTTAAAAGCTTTAGATGTGAAAGGACAGCAGTAACAGGTAGAATATCCATAAAAGGATGCTATATTTAAAGATGGATGACATATACAGCAAATTAAGAGAAAGTAACTCTCCTCCAGCACTTTTTTCCCCCTTAGGAAATAAAATTCAAAGATAGTTTGTGACACTTAAAGACATCCAGTGAAGGTTGTAATGAAGCATACAAAAGGAAGCAAATGAAAAAAGAGACAAGTGAGGTAGTGGATCAAAACCAAATTAACTTCATTTCATGAATTCATCATTTGAGCCATTCCATAGCTGTACTTCCAGATCTTTCAGAGATGTGCATATTTCTTATAATCCTAGATTTTTATATTCCTCTAGAATGAGACAACCTAATCATTTCCATTCTCTCTATCAGCTGAATCTTTAAAAGCTTATTTATACATGAAAGAGCCTGCCTAATTTTCTTCTGCTGCTTTTCAGGGGATGGTGCTGAGTTCACTGTCTCAGAGGTGTCTATGGTCCTACCAGAAAACCAAATTTTTTTCCTGTGGGTTGTCAGGAGTTTGAAAAGACTAACCAAACTGCTAATTATTGTTAAGGAGGCAAAGACTTTTGCTTTTAATCTGAAGAAGAACACAGATTACAGAGATTAAATCAAGAATCAAGGAATTTAAACCTTGGTTTATTCATGTTTTCTCAGCAAGAATTCTAGGGACAGGAAGATAATTTTATCTCTGAGAAGAGAAAAAATTACAATGTGTAAGGATCTACTGTGCCCTGCCCTGACCTAGGAAGCATCACCTTAGGTTATAAGGTACTGAATAGGTACCTAAATCTAGTCAATGAAATATGAAATTAAAGTGAAAACATGCTTGAGATGAAGAGATTCCTGAAAGTAACATTAAAACAGTCTGGAGTAAGTACGAAATGTGTGCATGTTAACAGATACATATGTTTAGTGAAATGAGTTTAAAACACGTAGATCACCCACACAAGTTTATCCAAGATGCTGGGGCACCATATGATTATTCATTTACTCATCTTTAAATGGAACTAACTTCCCAGAAAGCAAAAGTGTGAGGTCTTGCTAGAGACAGCTTTAGAGTTCCTTCTACCTCCTTCCTTCATTTATTCCAAGATACAATCTCATGCTGAACCCTCTTCTGAACAACTGTAGTAATCACTGTGTTGAGTGGTGTAGGGAATCACCATGAGTTTCAAGATTGCAATAATTTACAGTCAAGGCTGTCTGACACACCAAGGACCAAGCAGCAAATAGCTGATATACACGGCAGTTCACTAAAATCTGTTAGCTCTATGAAAATAGCCTCCAAATTTTTGAAAGATGCTAGCAGCAGAGTTTGAGGGTACAGCTATACAGTAATTCCTTGGATTAAAGTCTATCAAAATTACGAAAATATTATTACCCAGGTATCAAATCCCTACCGAAGGAAAAGGAACTTTCCAGAATCTATTCACATATTTGATTGCAAATGTAGCAAAAGGAATGTTCAGATGTCTTTTCTGACATCTTGAATGTTCATATTATCAGCAGATTTGCAGAGACATGAAAATAATACTTCACTTAAACTTACTAACCATTTCCAATTTGAGAATTGAGATGAAAATCTGTAAGTCATTTAAACTGAACTACTTCACCAGCTACTACTCAAAAATCAACTGCAAGTACATTTTTAACTGCTTGTGTAGAACTGTTGTTCTACAAATTGTGCTTGTGCACAATTACGCAAGGCCTGTTTCTAGTACCTGTAAGTTTTTAAGGTGAATATGAGGTTCATATCAAGCCAAGCTGAATATTTTTAAATTGTGCTAATATGTTGAGACAGTCAAGTATCATTGAGATTTTTCAGATATTGCCATTTTGTTAAAGAGGGTTTTGTAAACAAAGTAATCACAAAAACCACATAAAGACAAAACTACCTGGATCTTTCCTTGAAAAAACAGTAATGTTAACTGACTCACAGTGTCATTTTTAACCACCAGGAATCTTGCTTTTCAACTCTACACATCACAGAGATGAGTAAAACAGTACTGATAGATCCAAGGTTACCAGATATGGTAAGACTAATAACATATGAAGAAGAAATCTTGCATAGAGAGAGATGCTGGAGGAGAAGCCTCACATATATTTAGAGATAAGTTAGTTTGTATCTGTTTCAGTATTATAAAACTATGGGACACCCACAGGTTAACACAATGAAATGAAAAGTTGCCATCTGAATCCATCATAATAAACACACGATGGGACAGAATTAGATAAATTGTGACATTAATGCTATTTTTAATGCTGCATAGCTGATCCTGGTAGCATTATCAAGAAGCAAAGGAGAGGGACATAACATAATATAGTGTTCTTGGCAAGCTGCAAAATAGAACAGGGATCTCAGAACCTGAGACTCATCCAACCTATTTCAAGTGCATGAAACACAAAGGATGAAAATAAACCATAATAATAATGGATTATAAAAATAATGGTCTATAGACATATCAAAAAATACTGCCTGTGAACAGTGGAAAACAAGTAATTTAAGTAATTTTCCATCACATTAAGTACTAAAGAAAAGAAGAATCCAAAGAAAAAACAATATTGTCCTTTCCAGATCATAAAAATGCGTTTTCAATTTACAGAAAAAAAAAACCAACATCCTTTATACTTTGATGCTTTTGTTTGTCTTGGATGGTCATTTCAACAAGGGTTTATGAAAAAGTATCTTCATCATGCTTGCCTGGGTATGAGTGCCTGGGGATTTCATGCATTTTGGTACATGCATAGATATGCAGTGGCCACTACGCATGAAGATAGCTAATGAGTGGACTGATATATAAAAACATTTATAAAAGCATTACTGAATTTATCAAGCTTTAATCACAGCAAAGTTCCTCTGATTACACATTTCAAATGGCTTCCTGACTGCACCTTCTTAAAATTCACCAGATCCCATGTGCATTAGTACTAGGAACCACACTTTATTTAACCCTTTACTTTTTATTCAGACTCTGATTTCTGACACTTATAGACAAAGTTCACTTTCTCTGAATCAGTCACTGGTAATCTCCCTAGCCACCAAGGCCTCATTCTGAGCAGGCTTAAATCAAAACTATGGCAAATTGTACCAATACATAAATTGAATATAAATGAGTAAATAAACCAAACATAAGAGACTAGGCTTAACATAAAAAAACTCTACTGAATCGGTCACCACTGAAGAATATAGGTTGTTTGAATTATCTCACACTTTTGAAACTCACTGGTAACAGCTTCCAATGAACATTATTGCCTAGCTGGCACATCCCAAGCATTTACTAAAACTTAGGCTGATATTTCTGTTTCTTACTAAAATTGCCTGTGACTTCCTAGGGTAAGATTTTGTTTACAGCAATTTGTAACTGGGAAAAATACCTGTCTCTTTGCCTGCTGTTTACCTCAGACTCTCTTTTTTATTGATACCTTTTATAAATATCCAGAACAATTTTGTAATTTCTGCTATCATAGCCTCAGCAAAAGATTGTTCTGCCTTTGTAAAAATTCTCTTATGACTTTCTTTTGAAAAGTTCTTGCAAACTCCATCTTGAAATTTGTGAGGGCATACAGAATTTTTTTTTTTTAGGCTGTCTTTTGAAAATATACATTTAGTCAATGCTTATCCCTTTTCTAAGTGTTCAGGGCCCAGGGAAGGGCTCTTGATCAATGTCCTATTCAAAAGAGGATCATCTCTGAGGTCAGACCAGTCTGAGATCCATGGTAAAAAGTGTTGGAATCAGGGTCAGAGCAAGGAAATCAAACAGATCAAACAGGAGACTCCTGTGGAAGCTTGAAAATTTCCTTAGCGCCAATAGTCACTTCCAAAAGTGTCACTGTTTTTTACCTAGTTGGTTTTGCTGCTTCTAGAGATTGCTGATATAGATATCTAAGACCTATACTTCATTCTCCCAGAAAAATAATTACTACAAAAACAGCAAAATCAAAGCATCTAAAGACAGAATGGTGACTTTTCTAAAGACAAACATATTCATTTTTACTTTGTGTCTAAAACTAATACTTAAAACTGTGTCATCCTCCTCTCTCAGATTTTTTAGGCAGCCAAAAAGATCAAAATTCTTACATGAAGTCAACTTAAAATACTGTTAAAATTTAAATAATTTGTTTCAATATTAGGTTAAGATTTTTGTTCTTTTCGCTTTCTGACATGGTTCATTTCTTAAATGCAAATTCTTCTTAGATAAAAAAGAAAGAATTTTCATTTACAAGACTCTTAATTAAAATACTTCAGTATTTCATAGAGAAAATATTTCAGGAAGTAAAAAAATGATTGCTTTTATGTCTTCAAAACAAACATCTAACATGTTCACTCTCATAAATTTCTGTATGCTTTTGGTACCGTCAAAATGCCAGCTACCTTATTAAAATTAGAAAAACTTTTTCACCACCACTTCATTTTCTTGCATAGCTTCAGAATATGAACTTCTTAACAATAAACTTAACTTCAGAACACGTTTGTGAGATGGGAGAAGAGGGTTAGCTACTTCTTCTTCATAGAAGCTGAAGTGAGACATGGGAGAAAACCAGTAAGTACAAACTAAACTGGAAATCCAATAAGGACACCCACTAACCAGTCTTTCAGACTACTACTACAGAAATTATTTTATTTAATCGATTCTGTATGTATTTTACATTAATTTTTATGGCAGATTAATGCACTCAGCAGTTTTGCAAATCATACCTCAGGGCTTCAAAGCCTGGATACTCACTAAAACCTTGTGCTACATGACATTGTCAGCATTACACAGAAATGTGATATAAGCAGGGTGTTGTGGCAGAGACAGAGTTTTTTCAAGAACATTATCATAAATGGTGATGTTGACCTGTTCTAATAACAGATGCTTTCTCCTTAAGAAGGGACCCGTCAGGATCACTGAGTGCAGCTCCTTACCCCATACAGCACCATATCCAAGAGCGACACCTTATGTCCCAGAGTATTGTCCAAATACTTCTTGAACTCAGGCTCAAGAAATCAGGACAGGCTGGTGCTGTAGGAAGTGGTGTTCCACTTTCCTGGAGAGCTTGTTCCCGTGCCCAACCACCTTCTGGGTGAAGAACCTTTTCCTAATGTTCAACCTAAACCTCCTCCCCCTGACACAACTTCAGGCCATTCCCTCAGGTCGCTGATCAACACAGAGATCAGTGCCTGCCTCTTCTCTTCCCCTCATAAGTAGACTGCAGTGAGCTCTCCCCTCAGTCTCCTCCAGGCTGAACAGACCAAGTGACCTCAGCTGTTCCTCACATGGCTTCAGCTCCGACCCTTTACCATCCTTATGGCCCTCCTTTGGACACTCTCTAGTAGCTTAATGTCTTTTTTATGTTGTGGCACCCAAAGCTGCCCCGGCTCAGAGCAGAGCAGGACAATCCCCTCCCTTGCCCAGCTGTGATGCTGTGCTTGATGTACCCTAGGACAGGTTGGCTATCCTGGCTGCCAGGGCACTGCTGACTCATGTTAAATTCAGCACTGACCTGGACCCTCATGTCCCTTTCTGAGATGGTGCCCTTCAGTCTCTCATTCTCCAGTCTGTACACACAACCAGGGCTGCTCCATCCCAGATGCAGAATCTGACACCCACCTTTGTTAAACTACATATACCTGGTGACTGCCCAGCCCTCCAGTTTTTTGAGGCATCTCTTCCATTAAGGGAGTCAACAACTCCCAATTCAGTGTCACTGGCAAACTTACTTAGTATTCCTTCAAGTCCCGCATCCAAGTCACTAGTGAAAAGAACTGGACCTAAGAGTTTCTGAAGCACACGGGGCCAATGATGGAGCCCTGTATAACCCTACTGGTGACAAGTCACCAGTCTGCTGTCACCTCATTCACTGTAACCCTTTGCACCTGACACATGAGCCAGCTGTTCACCCACCGTATAACCCGGTTATCCAGCTGTGTGCTGGACATTTTGTGAGAGATTGTATCAAAAACTTTACCGAAATCCAAATATATCAAATGGCCTCCCTTGATCAACCAGGTGTGTTACCCTGTCATAGAAGGAAATCAGGTTCAACAAGCTGGACTTTCCCCTCACAAAGCCATGCTGGTTGACTGAGTTGCCTTCCAGGTGTTTTTCAGTACTTCCCACAATAAGCCTTTCCATGATTCTAACAGTCACTGATGTGAGACTGATAGGCCTGGAGTTTCTGGGGTCCTCCTTCTTGCCCTTGAAAACTGCTTCCAGTCAACTAGAACCTCTCTAGGTGCCCAAGATCACTCAAAAATCACTGAGAAAGGCTTTGCAATGGCATTACATAGGTCCTTGAGGAGTGCCTGATGAATCTTATCAGGCCCCATAAATTTGTAGGGATCCAGCTGGAGCAGCAGATCCCAAAAAAAATTCAAGGTCAACTGCGAGTTGGTCGTTCTTGGTCCTCCTTGTCCTCTTGCCCTCTGACTTATAACACGTGTGATATTCCCTGAGGCAGAGTTATTCCAAACAGCAGTTGCCTTCTGACACAGCCTTGCCTGTACCCAGAGGAGGTCTGCAGTGTGTACTGAATAAAGCAGTGTCTTATGGAGAAGGAACCTTGCAGTTAATTAAGAAATGCTCCATGGCATTCTTAAATGCCAAGTGATTTACTTCATAACTTTAGGAATAAAGTCAATAAGTAGTTCTCTGTGTGTGTACTCATGTTCACATCACAAATGTCCTCTTCCTCCAATTGTTTCTTCTCTTAAGAATGTATTTTCCCAGCAACCTCTTGCAATAGAATATAAGGTGTTTGTTATGTCCTCTTGTGAAATTATATCAGGCAAGAAATAAATTGAGGATCTGAACATAGGTTTGATGATTCATGCATCTTTCATTTCCTACACAGTTACATTCCAGATTCTTCTCATGCTATCATTATTTTTACACCAATAAGCAAGAGTCCTCATAACAAGAAATTAGGCCAAGTACATGCAGGTCAGCATAAATAAATATACAACATTGAATATGTAGATTTTGTCCCATATTTCGTGGTGGAAGCATTTGATCTGTACATATAATAATTTGATGAACAACATGGGTTTTGAGGGTTCAGAAAATTAGAATGGAAAGCTCGTGTACAATTAAAATGTATATCAGGACCAAATAATGATGATATCTGTTCTTTGCTCAAGGTTTTGCATGAATGAAATGTCTCCAGAAGTGCTGACAGGTACTGATATGCTTGGGGAAAGGTGTAGATTTTAGCTAATCCCTACTCTTGAAAGATAGCATCTGCCCACTGACTAGCAAGCGGTCTTGGGTTTAGTTTCACTTTATTTTGGTATTTACTGGGCAGATAGATTGCTCTATGCTAGCATTATTAACTAGGTATTCTTACATATAAGTGCATTGCTTCGGTCTTGTGTAATATGTTGTCATATATTGCCTCATAAAGGTTCTTTCCAGCCTTGAATACACAGACTTCCAACAGGTTCCTACAGGAATAGGCTCTGCCTAAATGCAGGTTCCCTTAGTGCCCTCTTCAGGGTTTCACCTCACTGAAGGGCATCTATTATTTTCAGTTCTATTCATCTTTTTTAATTCTTTGCCTATACATGAGACACTTTCAAAGCTTTCAACACCACATGTGGAAGAAAAGTTTAGTGCTGACCACCAAAGTTGAGAATAATAAACTTGCAAGATATAAGTGAAATTAAATGGGAAAACAGTGCTGTGCAAAACCAACCAGGTCTTAAGCTCAGGAGATTTAGTTTCATGTTCTGAGTTAGACATAAAAATTCTCAAGGAAGCTTTTTTTTCCCTGAAAGTCTACCTAGTTTAGGAAAATGTTGGTTCTTATTACCCATGTGAGAAATACATTGAAAGAAAGTATTTCTTAGGGTAGAGAAATTACAAAAATAATAGTATTGGGTTTTATTCATTTTCTTCTTTTGACTTCCTTTTTATTGTTGAAATTTGATTATCATTTAAAAAACAAGCAAGGGTTTTATTTGAAGTGCAATAAGGGAGAAAATAGGAAACACTCTTTTAGTAATTTTTTTAGTTTACAGTGTTTTTTTAAATCACCTTAGAGCTGACAATGCAATTGGGGCCTATCTCAGTCAGATCAAATCTGACCACTGGAGATACAAATGAATAGATTCTTCTTTTTAATAGGACATATCTATGGGAATAGTCCATGAGATTAGGAAGTTTGTTCTCAGATTTTTCTGTACAGCATCTGCTGACACCATACCCTTATTTTCTGCTGCTTTGTTTGTCCTTAATGTGTAATTTTTTTCTATGAATGAGTAAAATATTTGCTTTAGTAAATGACTGCAAAATTGATATCGTGCCTAGGCTGATAAATTAGTATGATAATTTGGAACACTCATACATAATAATTAATAATTAGCAATGTCCAGAAATGATATTCTGTTTCTTGTATTGACTGCTACAGGCTGTTTGCATGACATTGTTGCTATGTACTTCCACCTCCTCAGCACAAATTTAAAGCTGCTAGGCCTGACTCAGTCATATCATGAAAAGAATATCAAATTCCACAGCTGCTTTCCTCAACAGGAGGATATTTAGGCAAAGGATCTAAAAGGAAATGACAATTTATAAATACACACCTCAGACTTCCTTATGGCTATGATAAAGAAACAGATTCTCAGGTGAGATGTGTAAATGAAATCATTAAAAATCCACAGAATTTATTGCATTTTTTTCTGTTTGTTATGAGTAAAAAAAAAATTCCAAGGACTTCCTGCAAGTTAAACGGTGACTACGTCAGTTTCTAGGCATGATATTCAGCTTCAGACCTTTTTTCCTGAGCAAAACTGACACTATCCAATCGTGCACTCAGTACCTAACACTGACAATATTAATATATATTTTTATGTATGTTTAGGAAACACTTAAAGTGGATAAAATCAGGGGAGGATTTGATTATCAGGCTCCAGTGCTTATGTTCCACTCAGAAAAGAGTTTTTGTTCCTTCACAGTGACCTTTTCTTTTTCACATGGTAATGACCACAAACCCACTCCTGGTAACAAGCATAACAACATCCAATATTTTGAATAGCCTATTGTCTAGCAAATAGGGTTCCTCTTATATTTACCCTTCAGTCTACAGGGATGCATTTTCAAAAAAAACACATAGAAAGTAAAGAGAAATTAAGCAATTGTACTTCAATTAAACTCAGCAATAGTCAAGGAGCTAATGCCTTGGGCACAGCTTTAAAAATGTTGAGATGAGCTCCAACTGACTGGGCAGCACTGCTATCTGCCAAAGGATCTGGATTTCAAGGTTATTTAGGCAGCATGGGTACTCACAACACTAAATTAGAACGGGCAAAATTAGAGCTAAGCCAGTGCAATAGCCATCTCATAAAATTTGTTATCAGGATGACCACCAATATATGAGCTCTTTCCTCCATGAACATCCCTTGCTGCTCAGCAATCAAATGACTAAATCACGTAACACTGTTACAGTCTCTGCAGTGGTCTTCGTGAGCCAGAATCAATTTATCAAATGGGATAAATGCACAGAATTGTCTAGCAGGTGAAAATGATTTCTAGATAATACCAGTACAGAGAAATTTATTGCTAGCTATTCTTATCTTTATCTGAGAAAAGAATAAATTAAGGTCCCAGGAACACTTACAGTGTGATTTCTAGGGAGGACTTAGACTTGCAATCTATTGTTGCATGAAAAACTGGAGATCACTTCTTTTTGTGCCAGAGAGAGCAGCCTGAAGCATCAACTTCTGTTTGAATTTAAACATGTTGAAAACTGATCTGGTCCTACAGCTGGAGGGATATTGCTCCTCCCTTGGAATATTCTCACTGTATATGCTGGCAAACACTATAATGCAAAAGGAATAAAAAAATAGTGAGCAATACTGAAACTAGAGCAAAATACACCTTACACAAGGTTTGAAAATGCCATATACCAAAAAATAAATCATTAATCTGTATGAAGTCCTGCAATATAATTATATTATAGAGGAAAATTAGGCTCAGCCCACCTGCAGTGTTAATAATCCTATTAGCTGTTTTAAAACACTCATAAAAATGCTAGAATTTATGAAATGTTTGTCTTAAATAGCCAGTTTCTAAACAAATCTCATGGACCGAATATTACATATCTCTTTTAGACAGATGTTCTCCCCTACTTAATACGAGTCATGATTTCAGAAAATTGATTAGCAATAACCTGCAGTAGAGGAAATGTGAACTGGAGCAAATGTTGAAGAGCATGACAATGTTGGATCAGATTCAAATTTCACTTGACTTTTTCTGTTCACTTGAGAGGCTTGGATCAGCCTGAGAAGCCACCTAGAACTAGTGAATAGAAAGTGATATACAGTTTACATAGTTACTGTGCATGGAATGAAGTAAAAGAAAACACAAGCAAGGAAAGTTGGAAATTAGGGTAAAAATATAATAAAGTAGCAAAAACAGTAGCTTAAAAAATAGATGTATTTACGTCACATTACATCTTTTAAGAACTGTTGATTGCAAAAAATAAAAGCCGAATACTAAACCCAAGGAGAGACCTGCTGAATGATCCTATGCCACAGTGCCAACTGGAATTCCACCCTATATCAACAGACTTAAGAGTTAAAAAAAAATTAGAATACGTGTATATGTCTGAAGAGTCCTGTTGCAAAATTTTCTCCAGGTATAGCTTTTTATTATTACAGGAAATGCTAAACACATTTCAAACTATGAGTAATAAAACATCTTTGAATTTAATTTGAGGCTGAATACTTGTTACTCCTGATATTGGCCTAATCTCACAAATAACCTCCACAAAGACAGACTTTTACAATCCTTCAGGAACTTGCTGATTTCAGTGGTTTCTCTGCTACCTGTTCAATAGATCACTATTACATTACAAGTTCAGGACTGTGCTCAGCAGAATATTTAAGAGCACACTTAAATCCATCCTTACTCATCAGAGCACTCTACTATAAGCATGTACTCAAACCCCTCCAGTATCAATATGACTTAAATATTTTACTATGAGTAGATATTTCAACTGGGACACCGGCTGGGTATGCCAGCACATATACATCTCGTTTCTCTTCTCTAGCAAGGAATATTTATTGTAACTTACGCTCCTATTAAATTGCTGGATATGGTTAAAAAATTGTCAAATTGCATTTGACCTAATATTTTCATATTTTTAACTTTTAAAAAGATTGTTGGAAACATAAGTTTTATACAGCATTTCTGTGATATTTTTCAGAGGACTCAAGTATGAAACTTTATTATTGCATTGCTGTGTTAGACATTAGACAGAAACAGATGGAAAGATGATCCACCTATTTTCACTGCTCACTTCTAAACAAACACCAGCTCTCAAAAATGTTTGAGACAAATGTACATGGAAATAATTAAAAATTAATAAAACCCAGGATCTTTTATGCTGATTTAATAGTAATCTACACTTTTTTAAACTAGAGAAATTGTTCTGAATACCGGGGCCTGTAAGTAGAGTACAGGATTGTTAACCTGTAGGTATTTCCTAAGTCCTGATAGTTAGTGAATTTTAAAAAGGTGAAATATTTAATTTTAATTTTTCACATGACCCCTCTAGAACAGATTGCTGCATAAAAATTTACCCACGAATTGTCTTTAAAATAAGCTTTGTGCCTCCAAATCTAGAGGCTGAAAGAAGACTGCATTATTTCTATTTGTAAGGGAAGTGGAAGGTGCATATTACAAAATTTTAAAAACAACTAATTCACAAATCACTAAAAATGAAATATAATATAATTCTGTCAGAAGTTAAAACCAACTGTTGAAGAAAGTAAAATAACAGTCCTTTGCGCACAATGAATGTCAAAAGCAATTTTACTCTTGTATACAATCAGATAGCTGAAGTGTCTAGAAAAATTAGTTGCATCAGTCGCAGCCCAAACCAAAGGCCAGTTTTATCTCTCTTTGCTCTAAAACCTTTCCAGTGAAAGAGTTGCCATTTCTAAAATCCTATTCAGCATTTCAATGTCTCTTTTTAATACTGTATATTTAGAACTGTTTGTGCTTGGATTGTGTTAACTAGTTAAAATAGGTTGAAGTTCTCATATTCTTGTGTCTACTACTAGTGGTGTAACAAACTGCTGTGACAGTCACATCTGAGTCTGTACTGAAGGCACTTACCAGCAGTCAGAAGGAAACCCCACCAGCATCTCATATGTTGCTCTGTGAGTACCTGCAATTGCTGTTTCACATTCCACACAACAGAAGGCTAACTTTGGCTGAAACATTCACAAAATATTTTGATGTTAGCAAAAACCTTCTCCATTTTTTTGTTAGGTTAGTAGATTGTATTTATACGTATAGGCAGCAGACTTTGCACAGTGTTTTAAAAACAAGAAGCATTATGCAGGCTGCAAAGAATAAAATCCCTATGATTAGTCTCTTACCTCTGCAGGCTTAAATGGAGTTAATAATCAGCTTTGCACTCTGCAGGTATAGTTGAAAAGGCAGGAAGAAATCTGATATTCTAGCCAATATTTTACTCACAGAAGTGCAGAAAACCTGAGTTTACCTTAACTGATGTTAATAGCAAAAGCAGTTTGAAGTTCAGGCTCTGGTTTCTGAAGTAGCCAGGTGTTTATGAGCACCACCAAGGGTAACAGGAATACTCCAATACTTACGGTACCCTTACCAGAACTGTAGAAAAACTAATCACAATTAAAAACTGGTTGAGTCATAACTTTTGGTTTAATGCTCAAAAAGACAGATCCTATCTTCAAAAGACTTCCTATCTTCAAATTATTTTTAATGTAGAACTGGCAACACTTTTAAAGCCTTAAAAAAAAGCCAAAAAACCCACTATTTAAATTTATTTTGAACTTGCTTTTTCTATAATGATGCATTTACAGAAATGTTACAGGAACAGAAGAAATACGTTTTTATAAAATTAGCACCAATTTATTTGTCTTAACTATGCCATGTAACTTCCCAGAAGACACTTCTTAATTTTTTGGTAAGTATTGTTGTAATATATAGGAAGAAAATAAACGTTTGATAAATGAAATTCTGAGAGGCTGTCCTTAATTCCAAGCTTTTGCATTAGCAAGGATGTATAGTTGTTAAAGGTGCTATTCAAAAGTTTTAATCACTGAGTTGTCATCTTCACCACTGAGTTCAATCAGCACTAGCACAGGTTGCCCGGGGATGTTCTGGAGTTTCCATCGTTCCAGATACTCAAAAGCCATCTGGATGGTCCTGGGCAGTCAACCTAAGGTGGCCCTGCTCGAGTAAGGGATTTGGACCAAATGACCTCTAGGAGGTCACTTCCAACATCAGGAACTCTGCAATTCTGTGCTAAGTCTCAATTTACCATCTTTCCTATTGTCTTCCTTAACTGTGAATGTTCCACTAAATTTTCCTGAAAAGTTCTCGAACAAAACCCTAGTCATGCAAAACGAATTCACTCTTCAGGTACTATTTGATGTCCTCCTTCCCCTCAGCAGAAGGCAACTTAAGCCTACAGATACTCTGAAGAATGTAGGACACTCAAACTCTTAAATGGCTTTTTGGCTGCTGACACCAGGAGGCAAGCAAGCACAGTGCTTTAGGATGCTTGAAGGGAGCTCACTAACAGATTGTCAGGTAAACTCAAATATTTATCAGGCCCATATCTTGATCCATTCCATTATTATTTGTTATGTATAGAAAAAGTCATTTGGAGAAGGTATCAATGACAGGCTTTAAAGCTTTGTGCAAAATGCAATTCAGCTTGAAGTGACTGCAAAAATGACAATCTTCATGATCATTGACAGAAACACACACACCAATACAGAAATGTGCTTTTGCTTCCTGTATTTTACAGACGAAAACCTGTCTCAGAAAGAGTTCAGTGAACTGTGTCCATCTTGTCCCTCTTGCCCAAGGTATTGTTAATCTTAAAATATGCCAAATGGAGGCCATGAGATTTTCAACTTCAATGCTGAGCCACATGGCATAGGTGATGCAACAGAGCACTAAAATCTGTGCAGTTATGTGTGCCTTTCTCTTGTGGAAAAGGGAGGAAAGAGAATTGATAATAAAATGAAATTAAGAGATTGGCACTCAGCAGCCAAAGTCCCTTACAACCTTTGTATTTAATTGTCTTTCTCCTGGCAGTATGAACACTCAAGGCATTCAAAACCATTATCTTTGGAGAGCTCACTTCTCAGTCAGCCCAGAATGGCTAAGAATCTGCCAGGAGCTGTAATAAACTCCCTCCCAACTGAAATGTAGCTCTAGAATGCAACAGACAGTTTTGTACACAGAAGCACTATACAGCAATTTAAAAGAGAAAACTAAGAAGGAAAATTACAATTAATGCCAGAATGCCAAATGGATATGATAGAGCTACACAAAATGTTGTGATTCACACAGAGGTTCAAAGAAGAGTTTGTGGGCTCTGTATAGGGTTATTCCACTCTGTGTGGAATAGCAGAGAAATGGTAGATCAGGTCATAAATCTATGAGACTTAAAGCCCTACCTGAACTTCAAGATCCTGAAATGTCTGCAAATTCCAGGGCTCAGGTGAACATTCTCCTTGAGGGCTGACTGCAGCAGGGACAATGTCTACAATTGACCTTAACAACTCTCCTTAGCCCTTCTGATCTGCCTCTTGGAAAAGAAAAATCCCACATAATAATATTTGTTCCTCATATTGTGATGTTTCAGCGATGCAGATTTGAATCACTTGAATTACAAGACTGGATATAAGAATTTTGTGTGTACAAACATCTCTGTCTTGACAATTTCTGTGTTAGAGTGCATGGGTTCATTGGCAATTCCACAGTCTGACACTCTTCTCATATTATTCACATATCTGTCTGTATTTCCATCTAAAATTTCACAAAAAAATTTCAAATGCCAAAAAACATGTGAAACAGTGGGAGAAGCAGTTCCCTACCACAGGTTGCTCCCAACCATCTCCCTGGTAGTAGCCTAAAACATGCAAGGTGTTTAGATTCTCTCTTGGGGAAAAATGTGTGCACCTATACCTTATAGAAACAGTTGTGAGTCACAGTGTTCTTTGAGGATTGGGGTGAAATTTTCTTCTGAGTATTTGATTGGAAAATTATCAACAGTTTTTCTGCATTCCCTTTCAAACTTGTTGTAAATAAGTGCATTTTGGAAGAAAAATAATCCTCCTTTATTGACCTGAATGTGTTGTTCCACAGCACTAGCAGGTTGCTCCACTCTGAATATCACTGTAAAAGACACTTTGTGGTACCAAAAACAAGTTGAGCACTAGAATAGTGGGTCTTCTGTATGTCTGTTATTTCAATTTTATTTTATTTTGGGGACTGAAAAGGGAAGGTTCTTCACCTTTCAGAGTTTAGTGCAAAACTGTAAATGCAGGTTGCTTGGCAACTGCTTTTAAAGAGTGTTATTTGCTCTCAGAGAGACAAGCTGTTATTTCTTGCCTTTTAAAACAAAAACATAAAAGAAAAAATGGGGAAAAAAGAAAAGAAAAAAGGTAATTACTTCACTAGCTATTAATGTAAATGGCTCCTTTATATGCATACAGTGGTGACATGCAAGGTCTTCCTCCTCCCCACCACATGATTTCCAACAGAGAAACTGTAGCAAAGAAGTAGTTTTCTACAAGAAGTGCAGCCAAGTGGAACTGACAGCTCATACCAACTCAGAAAAATAAATTACATGCAAGACAATGTATCTCATGGGGGGGGGGGAAAGCTATTAGAGACCAAGGTCAAAGCAGCTCAAAATTTTCTTTTTTAGAAGATCTTGCTAGCAGCCTCTCGGGGAAAAGGGTAATAATCCCTCTGCATATCCCCCACCTTCTGTTTAGAAGAGGCTGTGAAGTGGCAGAGGCAAAACAACACCAAGCCCACAGAGCTCACATAGCATAATTAGGGAGAGCCAGCTGCAAGAGACAGGATCACTGGATTGCCTGAGGAGGACACCTCCCATCTAGAAAGCTTTCACACATTTTCAAGAATTGGAGCCCAGAAAAGCAAATTAGCAATGACTGCTCAAGACAAAAATGCAATGGATACATCAATTCCACCACTTCCATCTGCCTCTCTTTTCTTCCTTATTGGTATGCAACATCTTAAAATTGCTTTTCCTGAATTTTGCATGTTTTGGCTTCATGAAGACAATGAGCATGATGTTGCATCATTAATATCAGCTATTATTTAGCTGCAAAAAGCCAGTTTGCAAAAACCAGGGACACAGAAGGATCCAGAAAGTGATTCAAATTTATTTGCTATGTGCAGTTAGGGTTGCGACTTTGCACGACAGAATGTTTGGTTTATAAAACAAGTGTACTTACTTCTCTTGGGGGAAAATTTATGCGGGGCAGAGATCCAATTCAGACTACAGAGGCTAAACACTTCAAAAGAAAGCATTTAAGGTACACATATGTCCTCAAAAGTCCTTCAGCTCAAGGAATATGTGTATATATATATATATGTATTTTATACTCTCTAAGCAAGTAAGTAAACTGTCTTAGAGGTAAAAGTCAACTACATGAATGCCTCTGCAGAACAAATAGAAAGTAGAAAATTGGTATTAAAAATTAATCTGAGTAAATATAGTAGAAAACTTTAAAGTTGCAGGCCAAAAATCAAATATACTATCAAGAAGATGGACTATGCAGTAGTTTCATATTCTTCTAATACTGACAGATGAATAGAGGTTAATAATAATCTGTTTTCTGTCAAGAATACCTTGCAGATGGTGAAAGTTCCCAAGTCAAAACACAACAACTAGCTAGTCTTCAGAAAGACGAGCTCTCCTGAAACCATTATATGACTAGAGTAAGCAGATTTCATTTTAATCTACCTGTAAAGCCTTGCGCCCAGTGAATTTTAATATCTGCTAGCTGGCAAAAAAAAAAAAGGAAAAAAGAAAAAAAAGAAAAGACATAGGTATAAGCCAATAGAGAGGCCAAAACTCACCATTTAGGCCTGGATATTTTGCATCATTAAGTATACCAATTGTGTTGCACCACAAAAAAATTGTATTCAAGTGATGGATCTCTTTCAAGTCCAAACCTGAGCTACAGCAGCACAAGACATCCTTGACTGCATGTGGATTTAACTTCTCTTTTCTTTTTTAAAAGTAATTTTCCTGTGTCAAAATGCAGTTCTAGCTTAAGCATTTTGCAGTTTCTTTGAGGGTCACCAAAACAGAGCCTGATTTCAATATCTTATATTCTCATTTTTAGATGACATTTTAGGATAAAATTTGCTTCCACAGAGGGGAGCTAAGATACATTCACCTCTGAAAATGGATTAAGTGAAATTCTTTTCCTGGTGTGATTCCAATACTAAAAGAAGAAATAGATTTTCTGATATTCATTTCAAACAGTTCTTAAATGAATGGCCCTAGGAATCTCTAAATTTTGTTTGAAAAATAAAAAGAACAGCATGCAAAACATGCAGTGCTATTCCGAAAGGGCAGAAATTACTTTTTCCTTTGCTTCTCATTCAGAAATCACATTCTGTAACTCACTCTACAGACAAATGTCTCATGTGACTACAAGAGAGAGCAACGAATGTAAATGCCTGGAGTTGTATAGCTGTGATCCTGTACTATCTTGTCTTCGCCCTGGTAGTGGAACCAGCAGTAGTAGCAATACAAAAAACTTTTCATGGACAATGTTAATAGCGCAGAACCTCTAATCATCTCAGCAAACTTTTTATTTGTCGAGATGTTGTGCAAGACCATAATGATAGTAGCAGACATTAGGAAAATGGGGTGGCAGATACATTTTAGATGGGCAACTGAGGAGCTAGGCTCTGCCAGGCCTCTCAACACAACAATGGAAAAGTTGCAACCGTGTCTCAGTTCAATTTCCATTTAATCAAAAACAATATACAGAGGAAAATGGTGAGAAGTAATGAGCTCGTTTTGCTTCTGTAGAAGTCATAACTGAGTCCAATAAAGCCCACAGTGTTTCTCCAGTGTGGTCCTAGCGTCAGTCAATTGGGTACCAGGCACCTTAATCCCCAGACATGCATTTTTTCTGTAAAATTGTCAATACCATTAAGAAGCATATAATATGTGCAGTGGTTACTTTTTCAGAAAGCAATCTATTGACTTTTTTCAGACTATTCAGAGTCAATTCGAACAAGTTAAAGTTTTTTTTCCCAGAGCTGGAATTAGAGTAAATATGCATCTCTTTAGACTGCTCAGCCCTTTATAGCCCATGTGCAATGTAATAAGTGCCAGATTCAGACGAATGATAGTGGTCATTCAAATACTGTACTGCAGAAGAAAAGATAAAAGGAATGAAAACCATCAACAGACTGGTTTTGAGTTCTATAGTTAGTATCTGAGCATTGTGAACCAGTGTAACCATCTCTATTGGGCATTGGAAGGTCCTTGGTTCCCAAGTCATTAGACCAGGAATGGATAATCCGGTCTTTACAGAGGGCACCCTCTTTGAGCCTCTCAAGGCAGGCAATGGGCACTTGGTCGGCAGAACCTGATTAAGCAGGGGCATTGATCACTTTGCACATTATCTTACTGCTAAAGCTGTTAACACAGCCAGAAACATGGGTTCACAGTCTTTGTTTAAGCAATTTGAAAGGCCCATGTTTCTTCTCAGGCGTATCGAGGCATTGGACAATCTAAAGGGCACTCTTAATTTTTGTAGCTCCAATTAGGCTGAAGTGTAGCAAAGAAGCTAAACAGAAGAGCATGAAGTAGAATCCATTTCTGTAGCCTGGAAGCAGGCTACAAGATCAGGGGGAAGATTGCAGCTTTCACTCACGTTTCCTGGATTGTTTACACATTTGCAAGACTCTTTTTTCTATTTTTTTTTTCAAACAAAGAATGAAGCAAGCCAGGAAATTCTTATTTAGAACTATTCAGCACGGTATTTTCCAATTGCATATTCACTAAAATGGAACAAGAAAATCAGGAAAACTATGGAACTCTCCATACCATAAGACAGCTTTTTAGGAGGTAGAAAATATAACTGGATGTAAGATTCTTTTTTTTTTGTCAGATCTTTAACAAAAAAAAAATTACAGAATGGGGATCACTTGATTTTCCATAACATAGGCGTGAACTCTGATTTGGGGCTTTTTGCATTCTCATTGAGGGAGTGTTTCTTGTCTGCTTAAAACCTGCAATTACCTCTCAAATAGCATCACCAACCAATATCTGGGGCTTCCATCGTTCTAAGGACTGCAGCTAAATTGGAGCAATAAAATTACAAAAGACTGGTTTTGATGCTATAATATGACATCAATACGCACTATATGTAGAAACATTAATATTTATATAAAAATACTAATTGCTTTCATTTAACTTAGCTTCTTACAATCAGAGGCACGTCTGTTGGCAAACACACTCTGCATTACCTCAGCAATTCCCTCTGAGGTTTAAATAAAGAACTTGTGTTTTGATACTCTTTTGATATTTGGATAACATTCAGACTTTATATTAAATTTTTTAATAAAGTGCCATCCTTGCCTGTAAGCTGGCAGTTAAATTTATCTTTCCAGCAACAGCCTATACTGAACACAGATTTGCACTTCAGTACAAACTAAAAGGTAGGAATTAGCATTAGCTGTTGATACTGAAAAAAATACATGGGCTGAAAAAAGATAAGTCAACACAATAAATGAGTAATGCAGTGGGAGGGAGAGGCCTGAGCTGATCTGACCCATTGAAATGGGCCAGCTCTGTTTGTCTTGAGAATATAAGCCAAAATAAGCTGTTTCCAGCCTCCCAGGCTAGTGTTTCATTAGAGCAAAGAAGGATACTGGCATAGTAACACTGCCTCCACAATGGATAGGATTTCAAGTGCTGGACCTGACTGGGGAACACCCCTAGAGGAAATTTTCCTTCTCCCTATCTCTTTCATGAATGTTTTTTTCTTTTCTGCAGTCCTTTCAGCATCAGAAACTTCCACTGGTTTTCTAACATGAAATAAGCTGTATGAACTCTCTCTAGCCTTCCTATAGTAAAATAACTGAGTAAAAGCAATTTTTAGATTTGAAAAGTATATTTAAAGAAATTTAAATCAAAATCAAAAACTTGGCAAACTTTGATCAGCCTGAAGCATCCTCCACAGAAAACAGTTAATGTAATTTTTCTACCCCTTCCTGGAAGAGGTAGTCGCTGAAGTGCTCAGAGAAACAGAATTTCTCTTGTTTCAGGCCCCCACTGTGAAGCTAATTGTTTGAAATACTATTAGATGATACAGCAAAAGGACCATATCAGTTTTTCTTTACTGCATTTTTCGCCTTTTCAGAAGGAGCTATTAGAAAACGTTCTACTTCTCTTTCTCTTTTCAAGGATATCTCCTAATGACAGGAACATTTACATGAAAATACAGAACAGGCACTGACTGACACTGTGTTGAATCTCATAAAACTATCAAATTATGTTCGGTTATAATAAATGTCATTGGCATACAGGAACATAGCATGCTCACTAAAGTTTCTGCATTATTAAGTTTGAATATTTACTTAAAACTAATTAGAGATAGTATAACACTGCTCAAAATTAGGGAGTTTGATTTGGGTTTTTTGTGTAGAGAAAGGGAAACAATTTATTTCAACTACTACGACAGGTGATACCTGATTAGTTTTGCCACATCTCACACTTCTAATGGAGACAGGTTTGAGATTAAGCTGAAAAATGTATTCCAGTGATGAGGGAGTTATTTCCCACTCTGTGTTATTACATTGTGTAAACAAATACACCTATGCATATGGACATTATAATGCAAGTCAAACTTAATGGATGAAATGCTAATAAAAATCTCAACTTTTTTAAAAACTACTTATAGTCAAGATGTAGCATTGCAGAATTTCAAAACCTGTTACAGAAATGATCTGCAAACCTCACAGCAACAAACAATTCCTATTTCAGGCCAGGCTGAGAATGGCACGTAAAATTCAGGATGCAGTGAGAGAAAGGTTTGTCCAATATTTTGCATAAATGTAAAAGGAACTGGAACAATACAGATACAGCCTACTGACCACAAACCATTTGAACCAAATAGATTGGCACTCTTGGAGGATGAAGGTACAGGTACAAGTAATATTCTTTCCTTGGGAAAGTGGATGAAATCACTCAGTAAATGATATTTTAAAGTTGTTTCCAGCTAAAAATGAAGAATTTTTTGGAGAATGCAGGGATATAAATTTGGGGCCAAGCATTCATGAAGTGATACAGAGCCCTTTAATAATACAAAGAAGGAATGAGAGCCACCTCTCTCATCGAATGAGCCCCAGTCAACTCAGAGAACAGGTGGGTAAATCAGTAAGGGTATGTAATGCACAGATGTGTGTGAAAAGTGCCATTTACTGAGAGACAGCATCAAATGCAGAATGGCACAAGCTTCTGGCACTGTGGAAACTGCTAAAGAACTGACAAATGGCAGGTGTCAAATATGGAAATAAAGAGGAGTGCAGATATGAAGGGATAAAAAAGAAATTTAAACAAATGAAGGCTAAAGAATCATAGGTTATACAGGTCCATTTGAATGAAGATTATGACCATTATTTAAACTGCAAAAGAGAACAAATAAATGATATGGCACCTAATAATTTTCTGGCCTCTGCCTTCAGTAAAGGATTAATCAATGCTAACCACAATTTTTTCACAAAATGAAAAAAGAAAAGGAGAGAAACTTCTGGAGTTTTAAGATAAACTACGGGTATCCCTTTTACCAGTGAGATGAAATGACTCTTTAGTACTAAGAAATGGATGGAGGCAGTCCCTGCACCATTAAGAGTTGTCTTGAAGACCCCACGAAGGAGTTCCCCTTGGAGAACGATGGGGAGAATTGGAGTGATGGAGGAAAATCCACAAACTGGGGTTGGATTTTTTTGACATGTCCTTCATCCTTACTTCTCTTGTCCAGTTACAAACATTGTAGATACATATTGCTTCTTCACACCTTTCTCTAATTTTTGATGAAAATTGTGTTTCCACTATAAATTATTCAGGATGTTGTAAGCAGAGACTTTATGCCATTAACCATTCTAAGTCAAGAGAATTTCTGGAAAAAGAAGGAATTGCAGGATCTTGATGGTGATTATTAATTACCAGATGCATAATATGAATCTTTTTTTCATTTAGGAACTTATAGGGAATGTCACATATTATGGACATTTGATGTGCATGTTTTTTCGTTACTTTAGATCATTACAAGAGAGCAGAATAAGAAAGTTTACCTGAAAAAAACCCAAATCTTCACACAATAGAGACCATAAGAATAAAATAAAATATCAATATTGCCGCAAGTGCTTTAACCCAAAATACTGAAAAACTCACAAGCTGAAGCAATTAACATTGGTAGAATCATTCTCAATTTACCAACTGGGTTAACTCTGCTCCAAGTTAGAACAACGCTGATGTATCTGACTGCACAGAGAAAATTCTGGCACAGGTCAACAAGGCCAATCTCTAGATGATCCATTTTTCTTCAGAGTAGAGCAGACTTGCAAGATATTCATGTGTCAATGAACATTTCCAAGCACAGAAAACTTATATAATTTGAATTTGTTCTCTGATTCATAAAGCTTTTGAACTGGTATTTCTAGTATAACATGCTACTTGAATGAAGACAAAGGTTCAGCATCCTAAGAATAGATATCCACAGTGAGGGAGAACATACATCAGTATCTCCCCTTGTATCTCATGTCATGGAGGCAAATACATAAAGCATCTGCTGAAGGACAGGCAATATCTTTAGCTGAAACTGTGAAAATGATGCAGATAATTCATGCTTTGGCTATCTAATACTGAAGACATGTTTAGCTCTCAAAGCCACAGCTCTCCTAACAGCTGGCTCTGGTGATTAGGCAGAGAAATGTTTGTTTAGCTTGCTGAAGCAATTATGAGGACCAAATTAAAATATCAGTACTAGGAATAATATGCCTCTTATTTATTTTCTTCTCAAGGTAAGAGCAGCTGCACTGGATTTTATCTAGGGGAAACACCCAGTTTCAAATAAAAACTATGTTGAAGAAAGTAGAAGGCATGAAATTCACTGTAAGGGGTGAAATACTAATGGCATTTGAGCAGCCTGGTCTAGTGGAAGGTGTTGGGAGGAGGTAGCAGGAGAGACTGAACAAGATAATTTTTAAAGATCCCTTCCAGCCCGAACCATTTTATGATTCTATGATTTTATTCCGTGGTTTGGTCAGGGATACGCTGTACGCAGCAGTTCTTGGGACTCTGAGAGGCCAAAGCAATGTTATAATTCAGATTTTGAGAACAAAATGTATTTAGAATTTTGACATTTCTTTGCTGCCCTAGTCCCCAGTCTATGTTTATTTTCAACCCTCAGCTTTATTTTCCTACTCACACACCGTTCCTAAGGATTCACTTCACATCTGCTCATGAAGCTAAAGTCCTGATCCACCTGCTGCTTAACTTTTTCATGTGGGTGTGTTTTCACAAAAGCCTTTGGCTTGGCAATTGCACAGGTCAAATCACAGCATTCTCAGGATACAGAAAATAAGGCAGTTATCTCACTATGCTGTGAGTTAGATAAACAAACTGATTTTGCAGATCTCTCTGTAATTTTATAGTATGCCTTCTCCTTGCTTCTAGGTACCTGTTGCATAATGGCTGGGGTTTTTCTAATAAGCCCTTTATATTGAAGATTATGTCACTACATTTGTACTTTGCCATTCCTACTTATATTCTTTTCCTCAGACTTATGCAATAATGGGAATGCTGAGATAACAATAAAGAAAATCTCTAAGTTGCAACAACGGGGTATAGAGGGCATTAGTTCCTGAATTGAATATTAAGAGAAAGAAACCAAGGCAGAACTGGACAAGGAAGCTGGAGAGCCTAATCAGGGCTAGAGAAAGATATTGAAAAGCCAAGCTGAAGGAAACTGCTGACTTAGACCCAAGATTAGAACAGAAGAAAACACGTGTGGAAATGAGGCAAGTGTAAAACAGAGACCAAAGGCAGAACAGGCAATATGAGAAAGTTAAGGCCAAAAATGGAAGCAAGGAAGGAGGGCAGATACACTGCAGTGGTCAGAGGAAGGTCTGTGTACCAACTGGCACCAGAGGTATTCAAATCTCCTCCTTTAGGAGAGTCAACAGAAATACAAAAACACCAGTGAAGAACTCACACATCTTCTCTTCCCACCATGAAAGAAAACAGTTCTTTGAACAATGGGGACAATGAATAGGGACCAAACATCACTTACAGTTACCAAGAAAGCTAGGAGTACCACTGATTAATTAGCAAATTAATTTTCTAGAAATGAATATACAAATAAAGAGTGGACCTGGAAGGGTCAAACAGACTTTGACTGCAAAGACCAAGATTTTTCATAATAGGTTTATGGAAAGATCTGAGAAAAAAATACTAATTTTTCAGATCCAGAAATGTAATCATGCAGCAGTGAGCAACTTCTACCTGAAGGACTAAAACTTTGTATTCGTCTCTGCTTGAAAATGAAGGCCTGCAGTGAAAGTCATATCAGGCAGCAAGATAAAATAGTGTAATCCATAAACTGGGGAGAGAAGACAGAAGTACTACTCAGCTCTTCTGTGCAAATTTAGCAGGAAAATATTCAATCAACTTGATGATAAATTAATGAAACATGATAAACTTTGCTCTAAATTTTGATTGGCTCATTTTACTTGTCTATTGACTTTTGGAGAAAAATTATAGCTCCTTACAAAATTTAGAGGTGCACCAAGTCCTTGCTTTCAAGTCTAGCCAGCAGAGAAGAATATCAAGCAGTAACAATTGTATCCTGAGTTTGGCTTGTATATCATTCAAGAGTTCCACTGCACAGTGTCAGACAGGAACAGGTATGTACAGTAACTGTTTGATTAATTATTTTCAGCAAAAGCATACCAGTATCTCCTATAGTTCACAACTAATATTACAAACTTTTACAAGCTGACTACAAACACAAAAAAAATATTTTCAGTCATTTTCTACATTGTACATGCTTGGAAAGAACAGAGTTTGGCAACAAAGACTTTTCTTTATTCTTTCCCCCTCTTTCAAATTATTGAGTGTGGTTCCTGTTTTGACCAGCCAGACATGAGTTCTTTTCTTCTTTGTCGCAAATTGTTAAAGAAGGTAGCAAAATTATTCATATTAGCGATTAGATGACTCAGTGTTTATCTTTACCCAGTATTTGCAATAAGGTAATATACATTTTAGCTGGTTGCTGGGTGATGACATCATTGCTGTCCTGTTGCAGTTGCTATAGAAACACAACTGGGCTTTTTACAGTCCAGGCAACAGACAAGCTGTAGAGATTTGCTTGTTTCTAGTTTTGATACATGATTTGTCAGCCAAAGTATAAGATCTTATCACCATGTACCTGACAGAAAACAGAAGTATCAAAAGTCACCTATGTCCTAAGATGAGTGGATTTAATAAGGTCACTACTAAATGATCAGTTTTTCCTACAGTTCAACCCATATTAAACAGATCAAAATGCCACCTAGGGAAGGATTACGAAATGAACTGAGTACACGTGGGCATCCTCATACTAGCTATAAAAAGCAAGTCCAAATTGTGGTGTTTACACCTCTCCATTATATGTACATTTATATGCTATCAGCTACACGCATACTTTCCAATTGCTTACAAAAGCCCAAGCGAGCATTAAAGGCAGAGAGACTCCTGTTTAAATATCACATGAAAGTGAAAATACTTGAGAGATCTTTGTGGATTTGAGTGCACTAGACCCTGCATTTCCGTAAAACTCACATTGCATATTCTCCGGGGTTATATTCCCTAAGCATGCCACATTTTCTGAGTGTGCAACATTTGGTATTTGCAGTTCGAGAGAGAAGATTCAAAGCTACTACAAGACCAGGGTTGACCCCTTCCAAAGTATAATCATCAATGAAATCACACTTTATATTTTCATGGTTTGGTGTTGAAATTTTCATCACAGTTGTGAAAGAAGGCAATCGTACAGACTTCAGAATTTAGTTTTGACTTATTTGACTTAGGTTTGAAATTTGGAAACACAAAAGTTGTCTTTCAGGGAGAACAATGCTGTACAAAACTATTTTTATGGGTTTTGGTTCGGTATTTCATAGGAAACAGTTATTTTAAAGTTGTTTTGAAAGGAGAAACTAAGACTCCATGCTTTCATGGAAGGTCTAAAAGTGTCACCTCACCACTGTGAGTCTCAAAAAAGCCTTTCAGAAACAATTTTATTCCAATTAATGCAATCTATATTCCACACATTGTACAAGATGCTACATGATCTTAAGTGATACACTGGTTGCAATTCAGTCTCACAGCATGAAACCTTAATTTATGTGTGTACATGAAGGTGTGTTTACTTATATGCCTGTAAGTGAGTTAGGTGTCAAAGCTGCATGTGTCTGTTTTAGGAGACTGGACTGGTTTAAAGGTTGTCTTGACTTGCCCTGGAGTAACTGTTGTGAGATCTCAGTCATATGATACACTTGGACACCCAACTGATACACTTTAGTTTAGATGTCTTAATTTGTAGATAAATCTCAACCATATACCTGAAAAACAGGATATAATCATTCCATATTATAATAACACAATAAAGGGGGCAGGTGTAAAGGCAGTAGGAGCTAAAACAGGTGCGGTGTTTGGGTGCTATTCCTCTCTTCCATAGCAATGCAGTATGCTTTAATCTGGAAACATAAATCTTGGCTTTGAGTATATGAAACTTCTCGTTCATACAGAAGAGGAGGTAAAAAGGTCTTAGTGTGATCTCCTACAAAGGCATGAACCTTTACTTGGCAAAGTACCTAACTCAGCTATGCTATTAAAGAAATTTTTGTAACATGATAAATGATCTACTGGAGAGTCTGTGTGTCCTTAGACCCCTCTCTCACAGCATTGACCAGCTTAGTTCAACCTCAAGTGTATTCATAGAAACATAGGATCATAGAATATGGTGAGCTGGAAGGGACCCATCAGGACCATCAAGTCCAACTCCTGGCCCTAGGTAAGATACCTCAAGAATCACACCCAGTGCCCAAGAACACTGTCCAAATGCTCCTTGAACTCTGTCAGGCTTGGAGCAGTGACCACTTCCCTGGGGAGCCTATACTGGTGCTTAACAGCCCTATGGGTTAAAAGCCTTTTCCTGATATCCAACCTAAACCTCCCCTGATGCAGCTTCAGGCCATTGCCTCAGGTCCTATCATTGGTCACCACAGAGAAGAGATCAGTGCCTGCCTCTTCTCTTCCCCTCATCAGGAGACTGCAGTGAGCTCTCCCCTCAGTCTCCTCTTCTCCAGGCTGAACAGACCAAGTGACCTCAGCTGTTCCTCACATGGCTTCAAACTCCAACCCTTTACCATCCTTATGGCTCTCCTTTGGACACTCTCTAGTAGCTTAATGTCTTTTTTATGTTGTGGCACCCAAAGCTGCCCCCAGCACTTGAGGTGAGGCTGCCCCGGCTCAGAGCAGAGCAGGACAATCCCCTCCCTTGCCCAGCTGTGATGCTGTGCCTGATGTACCCTAGGACAGTGTTGTCCCTCCTGGCTGCCAGGGCACTGCTGACTCAGATTCAGGTTGCCATAGACGCCGGGTCCCTTTCCACAGTGTTCTCTCCAGCCTCTCATTCCCTGGTCTATACACACAGCCAGGGTTGCTCCATCCCAGGTGCAGAATCAGGTACTTGCCCTTGTTAAACATCATGTACTTCCACAGCTTAATTCAGTTTACAAGAAAGCAATACTGGAAAACCAAGCGCAATGCATTTTAAATTTTATCATAACAACATTCAAATTCACTTTTTCCTAGGAGAAATATTAAGCAGATTTTCCAAGTGCATTTTTTGTTTTTGAGGAAGCAACACAGTTCCAAAGCAGACTCTGATTTTTATGTGTGTTTTTATCTCTTTTTATCAGAAATGAATCCAAAACCCACAGGAAATATTAATTAATTACAAACAACCAACCTAGCACATCTGCACTATCTTTTTTAGTTCAGCAGTGTTGAAAGGCTCCATTTCCTTTTGTAGTACCAGGTTTAGCCACTCAGAGACTGAAAAAACAGCATTACATATTTTTAACCACTGAGCTACTAGAGAGAAACTTATCTACATCTCCAAACAACAACAACAAAATTACTGTATTATTTTCATGAATGCATACTAATCCTTAATAAATCATTAAGTTTTATGTCATTCTGCAAAGTGAATCAGGTAATTATTTCCAATGTTAAGGAGTATATATGAACTTTTATTCAAATAAATGCAAATAAAAATATCCTGTATTCTGTTGATGTGTGTTCTTGCACTGGTGAACAATTACATTAATGTTTCCACTGAAGTCATCCGGCCAACTTTAGCAATTAAGTGTTCAGCTGGATGGGTAAGAGACAGACTGCGTAATTTAATTTTCCTTTCTTTTTTATATTAGTGCAAGTAAAACCTGTTGGCTAATAGTCTAGCAAACACTCCTATGATGGAAATTAACAATATAAGCAGTTTTGGTTAGACACAAAGTGATAAATTTTGTCAAATGAAAACATTTTTGGAACTCCAAAGTGACTACCAAAGGAGGATTTAGAGAAAATGCCAACGCACATGTAATTGCAGTGGTACCATCTCTGTGCAACCATGCATTTATTATGGCACTTAAACAAGGCTATCTCCCAAAATGAATAACACTGAATGGCTTACAGGACACAGTGAAAAATACTTCATTCTCCTTTAAGAAATCTCTTGCAAAACATACTTCCTCTGCAGTTTAATTATAGTAATATAAATACCCATCTTTCCTTTTTATTTGTTCACATAATTTATTTAATGCTGAAATCTTTTATTTATATGGGGTTGTGCAGGTAATTTATTTATAACAGAGGACATTTAACTGGACTAGCAGTGAATTGTGCATGAGATCACCCGTGTCCATAAAGAACTCAGCTGCAGTGATTCAGATCCCATCAAAATGCAATCAGCCTTTGAGCTGTGACGTTAAACACAGCACTTAGATTTTCCTTTTTATAAAGGGTTAAGAGGGTTCCAGTACAGAGGATGCCACCAGTTATACCATGTTCTATAGAGGGGTGTTGCCCATTTGTTGTTTGCAAGTTAGAGATATTAATTCTCATCACTTAAACTAAAAATTTCATCAAGGGCAAAAGGAGCACACCTTATATGCAAACCCAAGAATTTATTGGCAGCTTAATTAGTCTTAACATCCTGATCTATTATTTTTAACCTAGCTGCAAAGACACTAAAGTTTTATTGCACATGTAATATGGTATAAAATGCAGTATGATGCATTGCATACATATAATTATACACAATTCAAATTACATATGTCCAAACTTACATGTTTTTGATGTTTTGTTGACATTTTTAAGCTCAAAAGCTTGGTGAGGGGAAGGGGGAAATGAAGGGATGCAGGGGAGAGGAGAGAAGAAGGGGAACCTGCAGTATCCAGAGAATTTTTTCCAGGAGAATAGCAATATGGATGGTTCCCTCCTCCTCACTCAGAATATTTTTTAAGTTTGACAGCATATTCTACAGACTTGGTTTTTTCTTCATTGTTCAGCAAGACCACAGAAGAAATCAGTTTGCTGCGTTTTTTTGCCTTTGGTGGGCTTTTTTTTCTTTTAAGTCCTGTCAGTAAATCTGTCTCTGGTATAACAAACTTGCCAAGGTTTCATTCCTTTGCTGGTCACTGGAGAGATGCTTACAGCCCAGAGTCTCCAGTATAAGTCTATGCCTGTGTTTTTAAGACCTGGGTCTGTCACCCTGTGCCTTTACTTCTCTGTGCTGCAGTTCATTGTAGCCTTACAGATAATTAATTCCACACACAATTAACATTATTTATTGTGCATGAGTTTATTTATTGTGTAGTAGTTGCAGAAAAAGCCATAATTATCACAACCACACAATCATAGAGGGCTAAGCAAACACCAAAAAAGTAGGTTATGGTCACCTGGTCATTAGATAAGTGGTGCTGCAAGCTCAAAACACATCTCCAGGAAGGCCAAAATAGAGCCTAAGGGAAAATATGTAGCCTATTACAAGCAAAAATGTCCTCAAATTTACTGGGCTACAAGGTTACATATGTCATTTGAAGAGACAAAAATAAACTTAGCTGGTGGTTTCTAGGACAGAAAAAAAAAAATCAGTGACAGATTTCCACAGCAAAAGTGCATCTGGAGTCCACCTCTGAACACCATAGGCAAGAAAAAGCTGGCAGTAACGTGCCTGACATTAAGTCTGTTGTGGTTGAATTATAAATCCATGTAAGAGCCAGGATATTATGTAAGTCACCTACACTGATATGCACAAGGATGTATTTGTATGTCTAGTTGCCTATATTACACTTCAGAGTAACAAGATGAACAGGTACAATATTTCCAAGCACAGCCCAGTCTTTCCCCTGACTCATCTGCCTAGCTGAAAAATCCAACAGAAAAAAAAACTCAAAGGAAAAACCTGAAAAAGGATTTTAAACCTTGGATTCAGAAGTCTCAAAGACAACTTGTTCTTCTAGTCTATTTGGTCCCATAAAGTCACCACAAACCCAGATCAGTTCATTTCACTGCCACTTGAATGACTTATAAGATTTCATTGGGATGGTGCTGTGCAGGCCCAGATATCAGACTCAATCATCCTTGTGAGTCCCTTCCAACTCAGCTGAGTCTGTGATTTTGTGCTTCTACAGTGTGACAGGCAAAATTGCTCATGCAAAGCTTTTATCTTGATTGCTACACATCGACACCATCATGTGATTTCTTCCATATATGAGTACTTCCTGCTGTTTTAACTACCTTCTATCTACATCCATATCTATTTTCATTGTTTACTTATAAAATTTTAAAACAAGCCCACACTATGCCAGGTTTGTGATTAAAATATTTATGGATGTTGTATAGCTGTCATGGGAAACAAAAAAGTATGCTGTGATTTGTATATCCACCAGGTTGCTAAGTAAAGAAGCATCTTTTCCTTTATGGACTGGGTGACTGCAGGAGATTTAGAGAAGATGCAATCCTTGTAGGAAGGAAACCCACAGGTTATCAGGTAAGAACAACTTTAAGTTCCATGAAAGCTTTCTGTTTGAAGACAGGGGAGGTCTGAGTAAAAAAAAAAAAAGCGTCCACTACAAAACTCCCAACTCATTAGATCATATTGTTTCTTACCTTATTCACACTACATGAAAGAACTCGTTTATTTTCACATTGTGGTATTGCCCTTCATAGTACAGGATTTCACAAGAGTTGATCTTATAAAAAGTTAATAGGAAGCCAAAATTATTGAAAAAAACAAGCCCTTCACATCCAAGACAGACATGTCTAGCAGGTTTCAGCTTCCAACCAAACTGTTGGTATGGCAACAAAAGACATTAATAGTTCAAAGACAGAATTTATAGTGTGAGATATATCGTATATTCACTTGAAAAAGTGTATTCTGAAGTCTCTGTTATCTGATTAGTTTTAAAGGCATATTCTTTTGGGTACATATTTTTCAAGTCAAATAGATCTAATAAAATTCTTCCAAAAATTATTATAAATAATTACCACTCCCTCAAAAGCAGTAAGAAAAGACAGTTTTCTGATCAGTCCCACATAAATTACATTGCTCATGTTTGTGAATATAATTTATATCTTTTTCCGCTTCTCTGTCTGACACAGTTTCTGAAATTTCACTGCGGGGGATTCTGACATTAAAGTAACAACATATCAGGTACAACAAAAACACTGATACCTTATAAGTGCAAATATATCATTTCAAGTATCAAAAAAGATTGGTATTAATGAAAACCAGCCCTTACCTCAAAATAGTATGTTATAGCCTAACATGCAAAATCCTTTTTTATATAATAAAGCAAGATGCTCATCTAGATGTTCTGAGATAGATGCATGGAGCCTGGAGATAACTGCCCTATATAGCATTTATCTAGCTTAGTCATTCTGTCTTAAACATGCTGAACAACAAGATGTCAAAAATGTAATCAAGGCAGCATTTCAGCCTCTGACATTGAAGAATATTGAGCATTTTATTGCTTATAGCTGTACCAACAGCCTATACTGGCAGGTGTTTGGAAGTTTGGCTCATTTTCATCATAAAAAATGAAAAGGCACATCTCTGATATTCTCCACGTGTTCATCTGAACTCACAGCACCCATCAGTCCTGAGCAGAGGACATCCATGACCCTGCTTGGCTGGAATTACACTGTCTCATATTCAACAATTTTCCAAAAGGCTGGTATTACACAGGTCCCTATCTTTTCTTGTTGATACATGAGAGCAGTTGGAAATATAACATGCCTAATACAACATCTGAGTTCTGCTGGTAGAATGGCCAGGTATTTTAATCTGTGAAATGCATCTCTCATGTATGCTAGTTAAAAAAAAAATCCCAGAATTATCAACTCCACCCTTTACTGAAGCAACTTAACACCCGTGGCATTTTTTTTTTTGCTGGAAGCTAGTATTACTTTTATGTTTGTATTATTAGGGCCATCAAAAGGTAACCACATGCTAATTATGTGTCACACTATGCCCTCTCCAGCTTGCATTTGTGCAATGTGAAGATGTCTTCACAGATAAGTTGCCAAAGCATATTAGATCTAACAGGCAATGTGAATTTGCTTCGCAGATTACTAATGGAAGCACTCCAAGAAAACTGGCAAAAGATGTCGTTTGTTGGCAAGATAACAGCATGTGAAGGCAAGGCATCTTCACAGAAAACAAACAAATCGACAACAGCCATTACATCACTTTCAGAATTCATTAGCTCAAAGGAATTTCAATTCCTGTACAGGCTCAGTATAGCAGAATGTCTGCATGCATGTATGTGTTCCACCAGCTTTCTGGTAGATTCACTTGGCACTTCACTCTGCAATTCAGCCAAAAGCTTAACTTAAATTCTCTGATACAACACATCCTTCCTTAAATTGCATTTTAACTTTTTTATGCCATAGTGTATGGATAAAATTTCTGTGCAGCCAAAGGTCATATTTCTTATTTTGAACCAAATTTACTTTGGCAAGGGCTGTTACTGTATGTGACTTCACTTTGTATCAGTCTGTATATCCAGCAACCAATCTTTTTCAGATTTCAAAGATCATAAGGTGTTTAAACACTGACTTAAAAAAAGAAAGAAATAACTAACTTTTTGTAAAAGTGTTTTCAACAGTATTTATCTGTTTGAGTGCAAATACAAAGCTGGAAAGGTCAAGGAATAGTAAACTCCATGTGAAATGTTTATTGTCTAACATTAAAGGACAATATCACTCTTATCTTTCTTACATCCTCCTTACACCAGAACTCACTATATTTTTCAGATCACTGTAATGAATACTTTTCCTAATAGATATTCAGCATTGTTATTTATACCAATTTGTTTCAGTAACAAATGAATTCCAGAAGCACCACAACTAGCAAAGCACTTATTCACTGTCTAGTTGGGTTCTGCATTTCTACACAGACCCCCAGTGAATAACCACAGACCCTCAACTTGGTGCTTCTTTTCTTTAAACTCAAAGTCAGCAGGAGTTGCTCTGGCCCCATCCATGTTGACAGCCTGGACAAGAAGCAGAAAAGGTAACTTAAGCTCTTGTGGAGATAGAAAGCACTGCTTTGGGGTTTCTCCTCTGCACAGACGTCAGTTGTGGTAAGACTGATACAAACTTTAATTCTGAAGAACTTTGTTTGCCAAATCTGTTTGAAATTAATCATGTCCTAATACTTTTTTTATACTTTATTTTTTCCATAGAGGCCAGGGTAAGGGAAAGTGAATTTTGACCAAATTCCTACCCTTTCATATTCATTTTCAGTACTAAAATTTTAATTCAGAATTCAGATGATCAGCTCTTCCAGATTCAGCCTTGCCAGTAGAAAGTATGGTTGTCCATAAAGTAAAAGTTATACTACATTATTAAAGAGTGCACTCAAATTCTTTTTTTTCCTCTTCTCTATTTTTTTTCCCTTGTGAAAAGGAATTGTGTTAAGTTTAAAAGCATTCCAGCAAGGCTGTGAAATAAGAACTTCAGCAAACTTAGAAATGCAATCATTCTTGCTAATGAAATGTCCCAGATTCCTAAGCTTCCCTAGGACACAGCCAATTCCTATTAATATTATTAGTAATATTTAAAGGCAACTGGATGATAGACATATTTTCTTTTGCATCTCTCACCATTATCCAGAATTGTAGCCTTTATCAGAATTTTTTTACATGGTATTTATCACTGACTGATGGTACTTTTCTTATCAATATCAGATACTTCAATTCAGAGCCAAGTTTTGTGTGTATACTTTTTTCCCCAAAGCTACACTTTTTTCCTTGGATGAGAGGTATTTTTAAATTAAAACAAAAAAAATACCCCATATAATGGTGGAGAAACACTTAAATATTTGTTAGAGACAGTCATAGTGCATTTAAATAACTTCTTTTTTAAAAAACTAATACCCAGAAGAACCGGACAGTTTATTGAAGTATTGAGATGTGAAGACTTCTACCAGTATTTAGGTCCAGCCATACAACTTACAGTAAAAAATTACTGAGATCAACATATCAATGAGTGTTATTGAATGCTTACTGATGAGAATTCAGTCTTTCAAAAAAAAAAAAAAAAAAAACAAACAAAAAAAAAAAACCACCAACACAAAACAGTCCCCCTGGAAGACAAATGTAGCTTATACATCATTAGGTATCACTATTCAGGAGACAGACAGTTGTCCTCTTTCATTTGGAGCATTGTATTTTTGGGTGTTGCACTAGATCTGTTCAGCTTGTAAAGCACATAGATTTCTGTTGTTTTCCCTCTAGTGTGTTATACAGAAACTAAAGTCCTTTTCTTTCCCGAAATAATTTAAATAATTAGTAATATACTCCAGTTAGATAGCACACATTTATCCCTTGTGATCTTCCTTATGTAACCAGAGTACCATTTGACTTTCAGCATATTTTTATCTCAGGACAACTGCGGGAAATATACAGCCACAATCAGTATTCCTAGATAATACCTGGATACATAGATCTAATCTATAGAATAACAGCAAAGCATCAACACATTAACTCTCAAAACCCACCTGCAGAGAAACAAAGACAAGAAAGCAGTGCAATGACCATTTCACACACTACAAAAAGATGAGATATTTGTAGGGGTCATCTATTCAGGACAATAAAGTAGAAATAATAGTAATAAACTATCATTTTCCTGCTGCCAAGCCTTATCTAAAGATGGCAATTTCCCTTTTTCAAGCTGAAAACAGCATACTCTCCCCAGTTTGCACTCAGGAAAAATTAGTCAGAGAAGTAACAGCACAATCTGTACAACTCTGAGTTAAAAATAGGTCAATAAGGTAGCCCATAGCCTGATACAACTAGAGCCATTGAATATTATTGTTTCAAACCATGCTGAAAAAAAATAAAGAACAGGTATTCGTGCTGACAGGAGGAAGGATGAAGTCCAATACTTTTTTCTGTTCTTAGTAACACCTGCTTCATGAATTTTGGTGACTGATCTCAATTGACTCTAGATCTTCCAAAAGTCAGCAGTATTAGAAATGCCAAGCAGTGATTCAAAAGCATTCAGTACTAATTCAGCAGCAGTTGACCACAAACAAAATTCAGGTTTCAGATAGTTTCTCTCAGTTCCCAGTCTGACCTGAAAGAATAGAAATCATGGTTGCCACAAATTTTTAACCTTTTAAGCAAGTACAAGACAGGGTGAATACAACCCAAAAAAAGTACCTAAAGAATATGTATTCTGATACATGAAAAGATGGAAAAAAGTAATTTGATTGCATGTGTTGTCCACCAAGTCCTCTACCCTGCCATAAACAAAACACTCACCAGACTGCAAGGCATAAATATACTTGCTTTATGAGTCTAACATGGGAGATGAGTCTGTGTCTGTACTTCCAGCACAGCACTGCAATCCCTCCCTCACCACAGAGTTCAAACAGATTCTCTAGGCTCAGCAAGCCTTGCATCAGGTCCTGCTTCTACCTGATGGCCTGCTGAAAAGGGAAAGCTAGGGAACAACTGATGCAGTATAATTGCAGCTGCAAAAGAAACTGATAGTTACGTAAACCTCGCTGCTTGAGACTCTGATAGGCTCATTCCGTTATTTAGAACATGTTAATTAGCATATGCTCTCTGATTTTATCTCTGCTCCTCTTCTTGGCACATAGGAAAAAACAAAAATAAGTGTTAATTTGCCTCATAAATTAACATGTACCCAGTGGGGAAGGCATTGTTTGAATATTTTTAGGTTGGGTAACTTCACAATACATAAACCTAAGTCTAGCCTCATAGCTATAATAAACAATCAACCAATAAGGATCTTGTATCAAATATCAGCTGTAATGTGCTAACAGTTTTTAATTTTGATATAACTGTGGAGCATGTCAGTTGGTACTCAAGAAGCACTTAGCAAGATTTTCTTATTCACTTTGAATTCTAAAGACAGAAGGTGTCTGATGAGAGATAAAGAAGAAAGAAGATGGAAAAAAGGAAATTTAGGAGATGAGAAGTCGTAAGCTGAAAACAGAAAAAAAACTTGTCCCGGGGGATGCTGAGTGGTTTAGAAAGTTCTCCTGCACCGCTAACATCTAGATCACTGTGACACTAATTAATGGCAGAAGGAAGGAGAAGTGCTGGCTTCCCTTCTCAAAGCAGGGGAGAATTTTTCAGAAGTATTTGTAAACCAGCCATATGTACCCACCAAATACATCTTTTGGCTGTAGCAGTGCCAAGGAGACTGCCTTGTATCCTGCAGAAAGAGTCAAAACAGGGACAGGAGACCTTGCCTGCATAGATGTGGGATCTGGAAAGACTCTACCTGGCACCTCAGCCACTGATGCTTAAAATGACATTAGCAGATTTAATGCAGATGGCAACCTGGAACACACACAGTTGAGAGAATTTTTCTATTAAAAAAGGAAAACAAAAGCAAATGTTCAGTGTTCTACAGACCTTAAATGGCAAAATTTGTAACCTTGAGGGACCCTTCAGAAAAAGGTGCTGTTAACTACAGAGAGATGATGACAATGATAACATGCTGTCTGGTGTTGTAAATATCACCCTTTGTTCCTCAAAGCACAGGGCTGCTATTTACATGCTAGTTGCAGCCAAGGTTCCCTTTCTCCCATATGTCAGAGCAGAAGATTACTTAATTACATATTTCATGAAAGAAAACCACTGATTCACATCTGTCTTTGTCTTAAAACATATCCCCCTTTCAGCCAGCTGTATCAATTGCATTAAATATGCCTAGTCTGACTGCTGGTGTAAATTAAAAGCATATAATGTAATTTTGCAATACAAACAATGGATTCAGGAAATTAGTATTATTTTAAGTTGAAAAGTTAGGACTCTTCTGCTTAATTTGCAATATGTATTTATACCAAACTGATTATAGATGTAAAGCTAAACTGCTGTTCTATTATCACAAGTATGATACAATCCCTGACTTCAGTATAGATCATAAGTCCTCTTTCTTTTAAATAGCCCAAAAATTCCTTCTGACATTCATTCCCTTTGAGAAACTTTAAATACTAATTTTTAGAAGAATTTTAAAAGTTTTTTAGCATAAAATACCTAATACTTAAAAGTACAAAATCTTTAATTGAAGAAAAGTGACCGCTATCTCTAAAGGCTGTCAAGCTTCAGGAGAAATCTAGTTTTACATCAGAGAAACCAGAGGTTTTGTGCCACTCAACAGAAACCATAAACCAAAAAGGAGTCCCGATCTATCAGCAGTTGCTCAAGGACCCAGAGACAGACCTCTGGGATTCCTCACCTTGAGATTCTGTGACAACAAAAGAGCCTCCAGCACTGCTGGCCCCAGCCACGAACCATATCTTTCCTGAATCACCACCATGAGTTCAAGTAGTCCCCACAGCAACAGCACCAAAAGACTGGAGACAGCTTCAGGCCTTTCTCTCCCTAAAAAGTGGGGCCACAAAGACTCTTGAAGTTTAGTTGAGGAGCCTCATCTTCGACTAGTTTTTCAGGGATTGCCAAGTACAGCTCCATGTCCTAGTGACTCTAGTCCCATCTCACAGCTGAAGGCAATGTTACCTAGAGCAAAAATGCCACATCACAAATCTACCTTTTTATGTACAAATAAAGCATTTGGATGCCACTTCTAACAAAGAAATGCATGTCAACTGTGTAAGCATGTATTTCCCAGCCTTAAATTTATTTTGTGAAGGGGCATGAAAGGCTAGACAATAGGAAGTATATGACTCAAAAAATGGCAAGGAAGCACCTACTTAACAGCCCCTTTCTCACTTTTGAATGTTGGTTGGGTATTCTATTCACATGAGTTTATCTGTTGGTTAACAAATATTTTGGTTTACAGATATGCCTTTGTCCTCTCAAAACATGATGAGCTTTTTTTTGGCTATCAGATAAGATCCAGAAATTACAAGAGAAACCGTGGAGGTTCAATGAAAGATTAGTTCTTTGAGCATGAGACAAAAGATATTTTTTAAATATTACATATAGCATAGAGTAAATAAACAATAAGATGCAACAGACTCCTATGACAAGGAAATCACATATGTCACCTATATGAAATGTGGTTATAAAGACAATAAGAAAGATTAGGCCAAACATATATTCTGTCTTGAAAAATCACAAATAGATGGCCTATTTATTAGAACTGTTAGTTCAATTACACTGAATTCAGAAACAAAATTACAAATAAAATGTTGCTGTAGCCCTAGACAAGGAACAAGGCACATATGCAGGTAAAAGAAGCACAAAACCGCTGGTTTTCAGTGTCTTCAACATTTTATCACCGCTATAAAATCATATCACTCTCCTCCATGACTATCTAATATTTTATACAGTGCTTATAAATACATCTATTGGCTTTTTAATCAAGTTGTTTCTTTGATCTTTATGACTGCAAGTCTCAGCTTGTTTCTGAATCTTCTTCCCTCCTGTGTTGTAGTCATCTCAATTAGCATGATTAAAGTCAAGCTAAAGATATATTGACAGTAACTTGGCTCATTCTTTGCTACCTTACTATATGCTACTCTATGCTACTTCTTAAACTTTAACAGAATCCTACTGCTTACATTTTATAATAGTAAATTGTTATTTAGTAGTCCAGAATAAAGTGTTAAACTATAAGTGCATACTGTTGGAATAATAATTTAAAAACAGAGCCTAAATCATATATGCTGCCTTTTTGAAGCAAATCTATGCAGAATAAGAACGTTGTCCTTGCCCTTGCCTATACATCCTCAGTAAGAAATTTGAGGGCAAAAAAGGGAAGCCTAGGTGGGAAGAACCACCACATATTCCAGAGGATCTACAGCAGAAGGTGACCTACAGCTCTCATTTACTTCAGAGACCCATCTATTAGCCAGGGTAGGAGAAATGATGTTATTGTCTCTTTACTGACAAAATTCACTCATTTCTCAGCTACAGAAGTGATGGTGCCAGCAGAGGATCATTTTCTGTCCTGAAAGGCAGAAGTATTTAATGAAAAACTTGTTTGTTTCTTTCTGTATGCATGCTTTTTAACCTCCTTATCTGGAATTCCTGGACTTGTTTTATATGACTTTGCATATATCTTAGCCCCGTAGGCAATAGAGTAGGGAAGCAGGGAGACAGGCAGATGGACAGAGGTGCCTTTAGAGATCAACAAGGCCACGTGCAGAGAGCTCAGCACGACTGCTCTCCTTTCTCTGGTACCACAGGAAGATCCTAATCTTTAAAAGGGACTGTGAAGCTGGGCAAGCTCCTCTTTGGGTCTCTCCTCTTTGTGCTGGTAAAGCATTGCATACATCATGGAGTTCCTGTACTGCAATGCATGTTTACAGCTATTTTCTAGGGAGCTGTTTAGGGAGTGTTCATTCTGTGTTCCCATGCATATATTTTTACAAGTGTTGATAAGAGAATCCAGCAGCTATGCTGCATACTTCATGCTCTATCTCCTAAGGCCAGCCTCCAACAAGTTTTGCATTTTCACAGCACTGCTTCATGCTATTTCAGAACATTCCATTTTGGCATTTTGGACAAAGACATCTTGTAGATAGCTTTGCCCAAGATCAACATTTCCCTTAAGGATAAAAGGAAAGCTGACATTACATAAGGATTTTTAAGCTAAGTCATTCCATAGGGAGCCAAAAACCCAGATGATGATTATCAGGAAAGGTGCATTCTATAATGCTGAGAAGGCATATAGCACTGTCCCACTTTAAGGGCTTGAGTCTATAGAACTTATATTTGTGTAGGTCCCAGAGAAACAAAAAAGGCTTGTATTATTGTCATTACCCATAAGAACCTGATGGAATCTCAGATGAGTAAAAATAGTGGTAGATTTTGATCTGCAGTCACTATCAGCCAGGATTTCAAAAGCATAACTAAAAAAAATGGATAATAGATCTGCTGGAAATTACACTTGTAGAGAGATGAAAAAATATTCACCAATTTGAAAATTATGGAGGGTTAAATGTTATGACAGTTTATTTTGACATTTTCTAGAAGAATTAGCTTCAACATTTTCAAAATAGGACTATTCTGACTTTCTATTTCAAAATAGCATATTTGTTTTGAAATTGACAATTTTGCTCTAGATTTAAGAAAAATGCTTTGGTTGGCAAAGAATAAAATTCTTCTTCCTGCTGAAAAAAAGAACAAAGTCATTAAAAGTTGTTTCAGGTTGTTATAAGCATTGCCTCCAGAATGTTTAGTTCAGCCACCAAACTTTCAAAAAGATGATAAAAATCTATCCTTCGTACAGATCTTTGAAATGTATGCATCTCCAGTTGCTTTTCCCCCTGCTGTTTTTTCAAAGACCAAGGTCCTGAGGTTTGTTTTTCCTTGGCTACAGCCCACTGCAGCGTAAATTGACTTCTTATGTAATAATCCCAAGAAAACAGATACATATGATTTGGAGCATTGCACAGCTGTTTTTCTGTCTGCACATCTGCCTTTACCATTTAGCCCTCTATATACTCCATAATGATCAGTAGATCTGACTCCTTCAAGAGGGATACAAATCACTCCCGACCTCAAGGGGAGACTTCAGTTACACAGCAAGGCTCCTTCTGATTCTTAGTCTGAGAATTTCTGGCAGTTTCATTTAAACAGATCCCAGAGCTTCATATTCAGTTACATACAATATGAAATAACACAGCAAATACAACAGTTGATGTCTTATTTTTATGTTAAATTCAATTTATGCTTGGAGCATCTCCACTATTTTAGCTTTCACTGTGCCACAGATTTAGGCATTAACAATGTATGAAGTTTATTTTAGAGGCTGCCAGAAGCAGAAAGTTGGAGAATTCAGATAGGAAAGGAGCAGGTATATGAAGATCTGTTTGTCTAGGGACTTAAAGTGATTTGAGATTAATGGGAAAAGTAGATTTTAATCGGGTAGAACACCTTGCAATGAAACAACCACATGCTCAGTGGAAACTGCAATCTCAGAATAACTTATTACAAGGAACTGTGAATATTACAAAGGGATCACAAATCCTGTTTTCTCTAATCCAAGGACTCTGGATAAAGAAAGCTTCAATTCTTAAAAGATCAAGAACTAGATTTAATAGCACAACTTTCATTGCCTCAAGCCAGGAAAAGGAGACTTTAGGTAGGTTTTCATCGCCTTGCAGAATCTGTTTCTGGAGCTCTGTCAGAGAAATGGAAGCTTTCATCAGTGTGCCTATACAGTCTGAAAGAGCCACAGCACTTGAATAAACACTTTCTTCTTCCAGCTCCCCTTTCCATGGTTATCAGGACTTGAGGCACAGCTGTTCCTGCTGATGCTGAACACCACTTAAACAGTGGGGCCATGACCCTCATGTAACATCAAATTAAACATGCTTTAGAAAGTGTTAATTTATCTCCCTCTTCTGCTTTGTCCATGCTGTACATTATTTCCTAAAATATTTTTATTCAGTTTTAAATATTACTATTCGCAGTAGTGATTAGCAGACTCAGTTATGAGCCAAGACTACCCTTGTCTGGCACTTCACTGACCTATAATATTGTCCTTTCCCCAAAGCATTTGAAACATGCAGAACTTGAACAACAGTGCATTTATTTAGAAAACAACACGAGGACAAACATGATGCTATATCTAACATAAATGATGAAAATGAAACCAGGTAGACTCATATTCCCTGTTCCATTAGAAATACTCGATTCAATGCAAATCCAGCAAATGTAAAGTACATAGAAGACATTTCATATATTCAGACTAATGTTGCAAACTCACAGACACCACTTAGTTTTTCTCACAGTTAATAGCTTAGGAAGATCTAAACAAGAACATCTGGAATTTCTATACCAAGGACCAAAAAAAAAAAAAAAAAAAAAAAAAAATCACAAGAAATGTCAATCACCTGGCTGGAAAACAAATTAGCCAGACTCCATTCTAGGAGATACATTGCTCCACAGAGGAGAAAAAAAGTGGAAGTAAAAGATCTTAATTTGAATCGCAGGCACTGGATATTTACCATCAAACACAGTCCTAGAACATATGGATATTTCTCTTTTTTACAGGTAAGATCATATCAGAAATATATTCTTATATCACACTTGCTTTAAGAGCCCAGAGTATCCCTCATGAAACTATCACAGCAGCATGAAAATAGAATTCAGCCCCTGAAATTCTACTGGAGAGGTTCAGTTCAAGAAAAGCATTCTTATATGGAAGCCTGATGGGTTAGCAGTCCACCACTTCAGTTTAGAATCATGAGTCTGCTTTTTCATGTAACATCTCAGTCTAGATCAGAAAAAAATAGTCATTGCCTATAACCAAAACTCATCAACTACAGACTTTTATAACTCATTCTCCCCACTTCCGCATTCTATTTGCCTTCCTATAACGGATGTTTTTCTTTTTTGCATTTTAGTATTACCTCTTGTCCTTGCTTAGCCTTTTATCTTTCCTCCTTCTCAATTCTGCCTATATCTCTCTACAGCTGCAATTTTTACCCTGCTGGAACAGCTGATTGAACAATTACTTGAGTTAAGTCTCCATCTAAGAAGTTTTCCCATGAACATAATGGCAAACAGATAAGAGAAATCAGTCATACTTGGACATAGACCTCTTGAGGAACCTTGTGCTCCATCCTCTGTCTTGTAAATACTGCATACTCCCCATTGCCATTCAAGGTTTGTTTAAAATACGGTGTAATCACCCTGCTGAGACAAACTCCTTTGAGATGCAAACAGATTAACACCTTTAGTTTTGCACTCGAGGTGTTCCACTAGAAACCAGTCTGGGTACTGGCTTTGGCAGTGGAGCTTTCAATAGACTGCGGCCTTCAGTTTCTTTGCTTACATTATGTTACCTCTTAGTGAGTCCTCACATGCACTCAGTTGGCAAATCTGCAAATGATCAAATGTCAACCTCCAAAGTCAGATCACTGGCCAAGTCTCTCTCCCTTATACCATTGCCTCTCATCGGAACTTAGTTTCAAAATACCAGGGATAGTGTATGAGACCAGATTCAAGTCACAATATTTCAGCTCTGTATAGGGAACTGTGGTTAATGTAACAAATACTCCATCTTTTATTTTTTTAATTGAAATAATAATGCAGAAACCATCAAGAACAGTTGAAAACAACAAAAGGACCAGTCTTACATAGCTGCATAGCTACTTTTGAGGGGGAGGGCCTCTGCTGGTTTCACAAACAAAAAGAAGATAGTGTTCCTAAGTGGGTATATTTACGTAATTATGGCTTTAGGTGTAGGGTGCTCATCTGCCAAACAAAAGAAACAGATGATGCAGAAGAGCTATGAAATGAACCTGTTCCTCAAGCATCTCCTTTATACAAGTAAGATTTTCAAGAGCAAGTTTTCCTTATCTCCATTTCTGATTAAGGAAATGCTAAAACTCTTCATGACTTAACAGAAAGGAAATTATACCAGCACTACAGACTTTTTACTGCACAAAATAGCAGGTGCTGAAGGGTTCAAGCAAGTCCAGACTCAGGTAAATGGGGCAGAAAAACCAAGAAAAGATGGATGAAGATGCAAGGAACTGAAGAATGCAAGTAATATATAACAGTAAGGAAGCAGCTACAAGTGTATATTGAGAGACACAAAAGGAAGAGTAGAGAAAAGGTATAGATTATAAAAGGCAACCCATATTAATTCACCCTGCAGTGAGAAATAAGCAGAAATTGTAACTGGAGTCACATTCATATTTTTTACACACAGAATCGCTTCAATTTGACCTATTATACAGCTTTCCTGATCTTCATGTTGACATGCAAGAGATGATTTTAAGCCTCATCTTTGCAATGAAACCAAGGAATTGTGTTTTATTCTGCAAAGCAGAAAAAACAAAACAAAAAAAAATCACTCACTCTATTTCTATTAAGCAAAACAACAGTAGTGTATTTTCTTTCTAGTGCTGACTTGCATTACATCCTTCCAGTATTATCCTTAAAGAGAGCCAGGAAGAAAAACCCCTTAAAACTGACTCCCCACAGAATGAATAAATACAATCAAGCACCAGCATGGAAAATAACTGTATGAGCCCTAGGTATCAAAGCTTACCCACAAATAGCTCATAGTGAATAATGCATATGGCTTAAAGTCAGTTAAAATAAGTGCCAGGTCACTTATCAGGCAGCAGTGAATTTGCAAGGCTTTGAAACAAAATTCTTCTTTTTATTCTTCCTCTCTGAGATACAAATAACAGAACTAAAATGCAGGTAAGTAAAGGCTGGAGTGAAACATGGCCAAGAGCTGGCCAGTCTTTTAGTCTTATAGCAGAATAGACTGGTGGTGCTGAAAAGACCGTGAAACATGAAAGAGCCAGATTTGATTTTGTGTGACAAATTCTTGACATCATTGGGTCCTAAAGCACTACTGTGTCTCAGAAACTGAAAGGCTATTTCTTGGCTGAAAAATTCAGCAGAAAACCAACAGACTAGGAATCTATCAACATAGGCCAATTGCCTTCAGTCCACTTCAATTTCTATTTTTGAGACATTACCTATTTGGCTGCCAAATCACAACATATGCACGACCTAAAATTTTCACTGTGCATGTTCAGAAAGATACTTGAGGTTTAGCCTCCCTTCAGATGAATTCAGCTCCTCAGACTGCTGAAAGTTGTGCACATTTTCCAGCCTTGGAAATGTACCAGGGTTCTCCAGCAAAGGCCATTAGGCCATATACTTTTACAGACTGCCTATTTTTCACTAATTTTTTTCCTTCCTTTTACAAATGCCCTTAACCTTTCTCCACAGCATAATACCCTGCTCTTTAGTTTAACTTTGCTGCTCAATGAGCCAAAGGTTTAAACAAGCACTACATTTCTGCACTGAAAGTGCAGCCAACTGATTATTCACAGGAGTGCTAAAGCTCTTCATTCCCTCCTTTCCAGTATGCAGGAAAAAGGTGCTTAAATTGCAACAAATTATTTTCCCCTTGGTGTGCTTGTGCCTGTCAAAATAAGCATTGTTTATATGGGCACAGCTCAGGCAATTATCCTTAACTTTAGCCAATAACTGAACTCTATCATCAATGTTTTTCTAGTGTTCCAAAGACTAGAACTGTCACTAACAGTTGATGACATATTGCAATGGGAAAATCTATTTTCATATGAAGACATGTCAAGAAGGATGAAAAAAATTATTCTTAAATAATACATAATTATGATTAACTCTAATAAGATTAAACTTAAATATCTGTTCTTCCTTTTAAAAAAGTAATGAATTTTCTGCTTAGAATAAGAAATAAACCTTACAAAAAATGATAGTCTCGTCTCTTTTGAGTGAGGGTTTTGCTCATGTTTTTACCAGAACTTCTAAGTTTCTTTTCTATTTGAGCACTAAAAGGAACTGGAAGCAAACTGTAGAAGTTTGAAAGGTCACAGTATTAGGGTCTTATTTTAGCTGTTGCAAGAAAATCAAAACTTGCTTTGGTTCTTAACCATTTATGAAAAACCTCAGCCTCACAGACACATACCTGACAAGGTCTGGCCCTACATAAATTATGTAAAGACCCTTGAAATGACATCATTGTATATGATTCTTTCACAGAAAAGTACAGCAATCCTCCAGCTGAGAAGCATCCATCCAACACCTGCAGAGCATTTCTGCAGGGACATGATAAAACATATACTGCCTAATAAATAAGCCATTAACATAGAGCACTAACAACTCAATTACCTAACATCCATATTAGTTCATAGACAACAAGCAGATCTCAAACTTTGCACATTTTCAGTGTTGGAAAACTTTAGAGAAAACTTAATTAAATTATTTCTGCCGAGGTTGGTCCTTGCATTCTCTCGGATATTACTAGCTTAGATAACTCTTCCTGCAGAACCCATGTCAAGACAATTTGAAAACACTGAACCAAGCCTTAGCTTTCCTTTGCTAAGTAAGAAGCATAAACTGCCCTAGTATACCAGAATTTTTAAAGAAATCTGGAAATGTGAGGGGTTCTTTCCCCACAAGTTTAGCTAGCAAAGTTCAAGGATCACATTTGGTAATATTGTTAAGACACTTATCATATGCTTTTATTTCCTTTCCTATTCTAGTGACTTAAGCAAGTAAAAGATAGCATTCCTGTCCTTTGATCATTAATTGCATTACAACTTCAGAAACAAAACCACTAGTCCTCAACTTTCTCTTATTTATGGAAAAGGTACATTAATGGCTACCATTAAACAGTGTATATTGTTTTAAAACATGTTTTCATATCCTGTTTGTCAAGCCAACAAGCTTTCATATAACTTTTAAACAACTAAGTATTTACTTTATTAAAACACCTTAACTTACAAATCAATATTTTAGTAATCCATGCTGATTCTATTTTAGTCATATGTGTATTCTGGTTTTGTTAAAACATCACAATTTTTGTAATCTATGACATCTAGTCTTCTGAGCAACAGCATGGAAAGTCTTGTCTTTCAAGCTTCTGTATAGACACCATAGCAATATATGACTGTTGTCCAAGAGCAAAAGATACCCAAAGCTGCTTTTAATCTAAGTTTTATATTCTATTAATTATTTCTTAGCACAGATAGTCTGCAAGCAGACTCAAGTACGGTTTAAACATACCATTTCACATTTGCATGGCCTACAACCTTAAATCCCTATAAATATGATTCTTTCCAGAAGTCTTTGGCTACATTGGCATGTGAAGACAAAACTGTAAAGATAAGGAAAAAAAAAAAAAAAAATCAACCCAGAAGACTGATGAATGGTTTGGGCTTCTTCCTATACCTTCCAACTATTGGAGACCTAGTATTTCATGTCTGTCAGTATAAGACCTTTTCTGGAGTGGTGGACAGGAATTTACATGGATTGCTAGAAGAGTCTCACAGCTGTTGGTGATGTGATCTGTTTCATCTAAAGTGGATTCACTTTAGCAAGCACCATACTGAAAATTGTCTGCTAGAGTCTTCTGTGAAGAACTAGGAATAACAGACACCTGGGCTGAAATTGACTAGTCTGTGCCTATTTTTATTGCATAAAACAGAAAATCTCATTTTGAGCTACCAAAAAACCAAGGCAGCTTTCAATAAAAATGAATCACTTCAACAAAAGCACCATATTTCACCTACAACTTCTATACATTTCATCCTCATTTAAAGCACTGAGTACATACACAGAAATCACTAAAGGTTAATACATGTTTTTAAAACTAATTCTGGATGCCCATAGGAAAGATTTAATTACACACAAAACCTGTTTAACGCACCACATAGAAACAAGAAGTGAAAAGACAAAAGAACACCCCATATTTTAAAAATTGCCTACTGCAATACAGAAATCACACTTAGCATAAAAATATGTCTCTGTATTTTCTTGTCTCTGTAAATGCGAGCATTGCTTTTTTTTACTAAGAATCAAAATGCAGTTCTGCTCAAATATACTGCTATTTAATTTGCACTTAATATGCAATCACATTTTAACATGGTTCAATGTTACTGTAGGTTAGAGGGTAAACAATATGCTTGCTCAGTCTTCTTGCATCATGCAATTCTGTTTTCATCCACACAAATTATAAACTCTTGTCATAGTAAACAGATGATAGACTGCAACTGCTAAATGAACCATGAATAAGGTATAAAGTTTTCTAGGGACATGTTCTGACATTTCAGGCTTTAAAGTCAGCAATGGATCCTGTTACAAACCTTGATAATGTTCAAGAAATGGTCTGATGTTGGCAGGTGGGACTATCTTAATTGACAATACTTTGCTTAAATGCCAACTTCAGTTGGACTCAAAGTATTTGAAAAATGATTGACTTATTACAGAATTTCACAGAATCTACCTCAATTTTAATATCGGAATTAGAACCCAAAGCCAGCTAAACCTCTGATTACATCTAAACATTTATTTAAACACAGTCTTCCATTCTTCCATTAAATTGGAGCGTCAACAACAGAAAAATTACAAGTAGTCATTCTAAACATCTTTGGTCATGGAGGTACCAGGAAAAAAAGTAGTCCTCTTTCTACAGCAAAATGCATGTGAAGTAAACCTTCAGGTCTTAAATTACTATTTTTCTTTTTATTTTCAGCATGCCAATTATGTTGTCATCTTTACTTTGTACTCTCAAACTGAGTTTGACCACCCAGACTCTCAAAAAACAGCAAATGGAAGTGGAATGGTTTGGGCTCAAACATTTGGCAGTGCTGGATTACTACCAGTTTTCTTATCATATTCTCTTTCATAGCAAGTTGGCATGAAACAGTATCATGAGCAACACTTCACCATATCTACTATTTTTATTCGTTTTAAAAGGCCCAAAGCTATCTTAGATAATTTATGCTAGCACAAGGCAGGGTATTTTCCCCCACTGACAACATACTGTTGGTTCTTATGGATTACAAAGAAATCTCTTAAATACCTACAAATAGCAAATGTTTTCTTCACAGAATTAAACACATTGGCCCCTCAAAACATTTCAGCTGCTTTGGGAGAATATGGACATTTGTCATTGATTTTCCATAAATACAGGGCAGCCCATGTGACAAATGAAGACATGGTACATTGACTGACTGTCCTTTTAACTAGCTGAAAGATGCTGTACTGTTCTTCATTCTCTGATGGTCATCTTTATGAAGAATATTCCGTCAACAGTAGAATACTCTCAGTCATTTTATAAGTAAAGCATGAGCCACTGGCACCAGGGACCAAGAGGCAGGCAATCTTAGCAACATATGTGAGGTGGTATTTGTGATACTCTTACGTTGTTTGTGATGTCAGAACTGAATGAAAGAGAAATGCATAACATCATGCTTTTGGTAGTGCAACCTATGTCAACTGTAACCTTGGCCAGCAGTCAAATGCTCAGCCAGACTTACTCAGCTTACCAGGTACCCTACTGAACAGGACAAAGGTAGAAAACAGAAAAAAATTTACAAGTTAAAATACAGAAAGAGGTTGCTTAACAGATATCATTACAGGCAAGAGACTCAACTTGGGCCAGTTAGAACAATTTCTTGCCAATTAAGATAGATTCAAAGGGTGAGAAGCTTCTGTCACTTCCTTCTGCTTCCTTGCTGAAAGACCAGCTTCCTGATCAGATTCCTTCACCTCCCTCACTAAATGATGCTATGGATCCATTGGTTTCTGCTACCACTTTTTGACAGCTGGGGGGATTATTGTAGATAGAATTTGGGTCCCTGCCTTAGCCATGGTGTCCTCAAGTGCAGAGGCCCTCCTTCCTTCCTCTGCTGTGATGGAGCTGAAAATAGCTCAATAGGCTCAGTGCTAAAGAAGTGATGGATATGATTGGGGTAGGCAAAGCATTCCTCTGTCAAATGGTGTACCAGTTTAGTGGGATCACATGTGTGCTCTGCCATAAAACCCCAGATCTTGGAAAGCGATAACTGCCCTAGGGATCTGCCAAAATCCTCCCACATATCCTGCTGCCCAGGGATTGACCACATCAGGTCACATTTCTGTCAACTCACCAACAAGTTGTTTGCTCTCACACTTGGATGCAATCAAGTTCTATCAAGCTCTATCCAGCAGTCAGATAATAGGATCAAACAGTTTACAATGATAATATCTTGTCAATCTTTTAGAAAGTGTGAATTCAAGTGTCAAAACCATTATTAATGGAGCCTTTTGGAAGCAGGGGGGACAGTCAAAAACTTTCACCACAGTATGTACTCTGAAAGCACCATCATCCTATGCAAAATGAGTTTTATTAGATACATAGAAAGAACCAATTTGCCCTTCACAGTAGGTTGACAGCAGAGAATCTAACCATACCTTCACTGCTAAGCATTCACACTTTCAGGAGAGATCACTCTACTAACACTTAAAGTTTATAGTTCTATAACAGCCCATATAGCAACATTAGTGGAGACTGTAAAGCATTATAAAGCCCACAGAAGTAAAGCAGTATCTAGTCCTTTACAAAAGACTGTACTGAAAAACAGCATGTGCTTTGTAAAGTTCCTCATACTTTTACACAAACCATAGAGTGCAGGAGTTTGAGAACAAATAGTGAAAGAGCATTTTAATTTCAAACTGTTTATCTAAAACTTTCTCTTCTCCCATGACAGAGAATCTCTTAAAACTGGTTATTCATTTGTTTTTCATCTGCTTTGCAGTAGCCATACAGATACTGAAGAGCCAGTTACATGCCTTTTCTTGACGCATGATCTCAGAGGATATACAGGAGATTGATCAGTCTATTAGATTCTCTCAAAATCTTATTGATGTTTCTTAAGTAACATAAAACCCAGTGACCTGCATAAACATGATTAGAGAGAGGAGGTTGAACATCTTCCTACACAATCTCTTCACATCAAAATTAATTTCTGCTAATAGCTCTATCACCTGCACTCCCTTAAGCATACAGTTAAATTTTCAGCATGATTTTTACCATTGCTTACTCCAGTTCTATTCTAATACTTATGTTTATACAAAAGCCATGAGCAAGTTTTGCCTTCTTTCCCTTTGATTATTAGGCCTTTGATAGTTCATCATTATTTCATAGTTGAATCAATTCTCACTGATTCTCTGCTACATTTCAACTCTATTGATTCCAGAATATCTGCCATTCTGCCACAGGCAGGATTGTAACCTCATCTATTGTACTGCCTTAATTCCAGCTTCCCTTCAGATTCAGAGAGAGGAATTCCCTTCTCACTAAAATAACAGATTCTCGCTTCCAGTAGTAAAGGAGACTGAACTTCAGATTCAGAAGTCAAATTTAGTTCTCAGCTCTCCGATAGCATGAATTTAGTTAAGCTAAGATGTTCCTGTCTACTTTGATAAATAGAAATACTGAAAGTGTAGCAGGAAGATAACTATTTATCCAGGTGTTCCTTTGCAAAGGCTCTCTTTATAGTGAGTCAGAGCAGAGTATGGGCTGATAATAAACCTGTGAGTAAACGAAAGGCTTTGTTTAGCTCATTATTGCAAAAAAAAAAAAAACCAAAAAACAACTTGATTTCACATTCACTCCCACTTCCCTCAATTAAAAGGATGTTCTTAAAAGGCTCTTCATTTCTTGCTTAGCTGGGTACTTGAATAAAAAAGACTAAATAGCACATCAAAGTACTGTTAATGTGTGCCTTGCTTCCTTTTTGTAGATAGATGACCAAATTCATAACACTGCAGTTCCACTGCAACTTACTTATTCATAAGTTTGCTAATTTGCCATTTTTTAAAATCACTTAATTAGGACAATTCAAAGGAAACTTCGTTTAGTTCTGCAAGCACATAAGAACATGTGTAAGCCCTATAATACTTATTATTTCAACCAGCTGTTGTGCACAATCCAGACTATGCAAACCAGTAACCAGCCTGTTTTACAATCAACAGAACCCACTCAGCCCTAAAAAGGAGTCTCCCATACTCAATTACCAGCATGAAAGAAGGGTATGTGAAAATCTACTTGAAAAATACGTAGTTCTTTCCAAAGAAATTCCATTTAATAGGTGATCATTTCTGACAAAAAGCTCAGAGCTACACTGTTGGACAAATGCTAAAACAAACAACTGAAGTTGATGCACCAGTGTTGTGTGGTAAGAGCTCAATATCAAAATTTAAAGCTTAAATGTTCCACATATCCAAGGAGTAGGGGATCCAATTGTCTAATAGGAAACCAAGGTTTGTGGCTTAATGTAGGAGTTTTCATTTATTTGGTTCTCTACATGATCAGCAGCAAGATAGAGCACCAAAATCAGTGAGCAGACACCACTACAGTGACAATACATTAATAAAGCACAGCATTGCCCAAAGCTTCAGCAAGTTTACTAAAGACCAGTGATGCTGTCACTGAGACTAATTTTATTATATTCTGTTTCTCCTGTTCACTGAAAACCTACACATAGAACATGTCACTCCTAAAGCCTTCCTTTATTCATTTCAATTGATGCAAACTAAATGATGCACTTGAACCACATGTGCACTATCTGGAACACGCCACTTTCAATACAGTCTTACTCTTTGTTTCATTTTAGCACAGAATTCTCCATATGTGCTATACCTTATCTTCACAACCTTCTAGAGACACTTTAGAACCTTCAAATAGATAGCAATCAGACTGCAACAAAAAATTGATGAGAGTAGCTTAATGCTTTCACTCTATTCCTTAGGCCAGAGTAGGTATCTGACTTGTAGAAACCATAACTGTGGGATTTGAGGAGGAATACACTCAGGGGAAGACAATACCCTAGCACAGAGCAAAAGGGGAGGACCCCGGTCAGGACAGAAAGACTTTAGGGAAAGAATAGGATAAAAAGAAGGCTAATAAGATCAGATAACAGAAGCTAAGTAGGCATGGAAACAACTGACAAAGGCCTTGAAGGACTTAAACATTCCTTCAAGGAACATTAAAATTACAAATCAAGAAACAGAGTAAATAGAAGGATTAAAGCAGACATTATCAATCTAACAAGACAGAAAATATCCATCCTCATCATTTGAGCAATGTTCATCAAAACAAAAACGGACAAAGGCATTGCAGAAACCAACGTGAAGGTCAACAAAGGCTCAAAATAAGAATTATCACAAGAACAGACCGGTGGATAAAGTATGTGATAAAACTAAAATTACGATGTTTCAGTGAATACCTACAAAGAAACTCTAGCAAAGCAACCATTCTCATTTTGATAAAAACAGTCTTTTTTTGTCCAACATACATCTGCACTGTTACTCTGCTAATATAAAAACACGCATGCATGCTCATTTAGCTATCAGCAAGTTTGATGTTTTAAAAACCAAACCCACCTACACAATCAGTGCCCCAGCTTTCAACAGCAAAGATCACCATAAAGTGTACAACTGAGAATGCAAGGTTGTAATCAGACTGGAAAAAGTTCCAGTAATCAAGAACGCTGGGTAATTGGAGTTTCAAATTATTAGGAGGGGTCATCCTTCATTAAATACAAAGTTTTGTCACATATCGCAGATCACATGCTGAAACCATAATTCTTCACTCCCTATTTCAGGTCTAAGAATCTGTCCATGAAGTATTCCTCTCAAGTGTGCAAAAGCACAAAAACAGTAATGTCATCTATCCATATAAAAGAGTTAGTAATTAACATGTAGTTCAGCAAAAGCTATCACCACTGATCAAGCTGGCATACATCTCCATATCTCCTTTCTGACAATCTGCTCTACCATCTTGCCACTTCTTTTCATTCCTTAGACAATTAAATATGGAACTTACTGGTAGCCTAAGCCGCACAGTTCTGAAATCAAAGGCCTAACTACAGGATGAGAGGGAAAGGAAAGGCAGAAAAAGCACACTGAGAGCCTTACCTTCCAATTAACAGGAACTCCCCAAGCACTCCCAGGCGCCGCATGGCAATGAGGATCCCCCTGACTGTCATTCCCTCACAGAAGCAAACCACCACTCTAGCCTTGGGTAATCTCTCTCGCAGCTTGCGGAGCAGGCGATCAAAGCTCTTCTCACCAGCGTTGCTGTAGATCTTGTCAGAGTGAGCAATGCAGAGACCCTCTTGGGCAGCCAACTCCTTAAAGGCTTCCATTCCACTTTCCCCATAGTTTCCTGTTAAAAAAAATTACATCATACATTTAACAAATTGAACTGCGATGGGAAATTGATAGTTTCCCCCCACAAAATCAAGAAGCATTAGCAGAAGGAAGAGAAAAGAGATCCATCAAAGCGAACATGCTCTGGAGTTCAGTGGACCAACAGGATATCCACATATCAGTAGGTCTTAGCAGAACTAGAGACAGCCAAGTTCCTTTTCTTACATTGACTTAACAATGGATAGTAAAGGGGATATTTAACAACAAGTGGATAGGTAGAATCAGACAGTAAGAGGGAAGTTTTATTAACATTTTTATGGCAAAACCCACAGCCAAGCTAGTTTAGGAAAACAGTAATAAGAAAGAGGAAAAAGAATTTAATACAAAGCTATCTGTATCAAAATGCACTGATCTGGTAATATTTTCCAAGTCACATTAATTTGACCAAGAAGTGTTCATGACAGCTAAAATTCAGACTTCATGATGTCTCAGACTAGGAGACTAACTGAAAGAACTTCAGAAATAACCCTTTCCAAGACAGAAGTGTTTGAACTGTGTGGTTCAAACTATATATATAAGAACGGATTCATTTCTATTTATACATTCAGCAAGCCAAACCAACAGTTTTGTAAAACTCAGACTGCCTTCTGCTACAGAAACAGGTGAAACCCCAAGTTTTCTTTGAATATTTTATGCTTGACATGAGCACAGAACTTATGATGAACATCCATCATTCAAGAGGAATAGATGGATTAAAAAACCCACATATCTATTAACAGTAACAAGAAATGGTTCAAAAAGCATCATTAATTTGGTACTATCCATATTCATAATGTTTCCTTAATTCAATGAAGGAGTAAAATCAGATACGCTGATCACTTCAAGACCCAGGCCTTTTCAGGCAAGGGGTAATTAAAGAGGACTTCCCTGTTTTCAACAACTGTTTGAAATGGCAAATTGCAAAGAGGAAGACTTCTGAATCAGCCTAAATTTCTTCACAAAAAAACCAAATTAAAACTCCTCAAATGTATAACCATCAGAAAGAAAACACAGGAATACAGTTCAGGTACTCTGTAAAAACCCAGTAGAAATAATTTAATTTTTACAAAAATAGGGATCATTTGCCACAGATCAACACTACACAGACACACTATGACAGTCATTGTCATAGTAAGTTGCAGACAAACCTGACAGGTCTAGTGTCAAATACAAAACTGAAGTTCCCCAGCCCTTTACACTGAACTGGCCTAGTTCCTCATAAATTTGAGGCCTCTTTGCTGAATATGATGTTGAGTCACAGGCTAGAAATCAGGTCAATTCCGCTTTTTTTTTCTGTGAGACAGACTCCAGAGCAGCAGTCCTGCATGGCTGTGGGAGGAGGGGAAGATCTGTGCCTGGTGGGAACTCACACCAAGCAGCCCACCTTGTAGGCTCAGCACTGCAGCCCCATCCCACAACCCTGTCCTTGGGTAAACACAGTGGCCTTGTCACATGCTGAGGATGACACAGATGGAGGAATTTCCAGGTATTTATAGGCCAGGACCTGCAGTCACCAAGGCACTTACTCCAAGGCAAGTACAGTTTGAGCTACTCTGCTTTGATGATTTGCCTCAGGCAGAAGCAGAACAATCTCACCTCCAACTTGCAATTAGCAAGAACTTTATGCTTCAGAAAGATATATTTCCCCAATTTCGTGTGGAATTTGGTTCAACAGAGACTCCTTTGAAACCACTAGAATTATTCTTAAAGTCTTATTTAAGGAGGGACAGAAGACTAAACTGAATCCCATTAGATGTTTAGGCAATGCATATTAAAAAAATATATAGCAGGTTTCTTACCCAAATTTTAAGGCAGGGTTTTGTCATACATCAGTGCAGCACTAATTCTGCTGTAGTTCAAGTTAATGATTGCAAGAAATGAAAAATTAAATCCATTGGAATGATTTTTCTCAGCTTTAATTTTGATGCAGTAACAATTACCTCAAACATAGTCAAGCCCATACTAACAGTACAACAGCCTACCAAAACATATGCTAAGAGAAAGATTGGTGTCTATAAATTCAATGACTGTGACAGTGACTAGAAGGAAAAAAAGCTAATTAAGATCAGGAACAACATGAATTCAAGATGGAATAGGCAAAAAACAAGGCAGAAAATCTGCAGCTTAAAATGAAAGATTTCTAATCCTTATATCAAAGAAGCACAACAGCTGTCCAGCATGAAGAAGTCTGATGTTTGACTGGAGCTTGCTCAGCTCATGAGACCATTATGTAAAGCAAGTTTCTGCAAGAGCCAGAGATGAGAACTAGTGACCCAGGAGGTTCCCTTAAAATCTATTTGCCATGCTCCCAGAGCAAGACAACATGCTACACATCTTTCCACTGCAGGGGAAAGGATCAGGGAGAAAAAAAGAACATGTGACATATGTTACATAGATTGCTCAATGAAGTCAGCTACTGAGATCTGGACAATGTAAAGGCATATATGGAATAGAAAATACCAATTAATTCTGTGCAATAGCCAGGAACACAGCCATCTGTACCAGTCTTGTGGGTATATCCATTTCAATCCACTCTCAGACAACAGCTGAGAGGGAAAACCATGTAATGAAAAATCTCTGCATGATTATAGTCAGTGGAGAGTTACATCAGTGCAACAGGCTAAGACCTTTTTTCCCCTGTGAAAGAGCCATTGAATAAAAGATCTAATCTTATCTGAAAGTGCCTTTTGCTACTAGAATCAGTTGTGAAAAGCAAAACTGTGATTTTCTTTCTGACCTCTACCCAAAACTAGGTGAGCCAGTAACATACTTTGAGCTCCACAATACATTGCCATTTTAAAATCTGTAAGGTCTGTTCAACTTTCACCCTATTAAAAAACCCACATTTTCCTTATATGCTTCTTTCCGAGTCTGTACACCAGTATAAAGGTAAATTCTAAACCTATCATGACTGCAAATTTACCAAGAAGATTTTCATAACACTTTTCTCTCAGTGCCAAAGGAAGCTTTGCTTCACTACTGCGAAAATTCTAGATAAAGGCCATTTCTGAGAGGAATTCAGATATCTAAAGATGCTGCTGAGAGTTACATATAGTGGCAATTATTCTCACTGATTGCATTCCATGCATTAAATATCTAATAAAAACATTAAGATGCTGTAGTAAAAATCAGATGTTATCTTGATCAACAGAAGACATAGAAAAGAAGCCAACAAAAAATTCAGCCTCAAACTGATCCTGTGAGCCAGTAAGTATTACATTTGTGCCACAACTAAATTAAAACTAGCACTGTTCAGTTGTATTAACACTTTAGTAGTGTGGGGAGCAGAACCCATGAGCTCCATCTAAAAGGCTTTTTTTTATTACAGCTGTTTGGCAAATTTATCCCATTCTCTTTATCAAGAGAACCATTTGTTTTTCATTTATGAAATGGAGCAGAAACAGCTCAGCAGTGAGGTGCTTATGAGAATTCTGGAGATTGTTTTCTTAAGGGATGCATAGAATATCTGTGTAGGTCTTCCCAAGCCATATAACAAAGTGTTGTGTTTTCAGGGGGCTTAAAACAAAACTATGTGTCCCACAATCTCTACCTTAGAAAGAAATCGGCCATTGATTTATTTGTGCAATAACATAAGGAAATACAAATCGTTCATATTTGAGCTGAACAGAACATTTTCTTGAAATACAGGCTAATTACTGTTAAAAAAAAAATAAAGTCTTAAAGACCATGATGCTGAAGAGAAAGACTGAAATGGTTCTATCTTGCTCTGCTTTCAATATCAATAGGAATTACCAATTACTTTTTAAAGACCCATTTAGAGAAAAACCTACAAAACCAACAGCAGAGAAATCTGTCAGGAAGAATGCTCCAATGCACTTAAAACGACAAAAGGTAGGGAGCATGGCTCACCTGAGCCATAAATCATCTCTTCATGTGAGGTCACTTGTTGCTCACCACTAGGGGCTTATTTGCTGCATTTATTCCTCTAAACCATGGCAATCACAACCTGGATCACAAGTGATTACACAAAAACTCCCATATACCCTGAAAGCACTCCAATGTAATGCACCAAATAAGACAACCACAAACCCCAGCTTCACTGCAGGGTACTGCAGAGGCAAGTCATATTGCAAAAGTGTTCCCTCATTTCGAATTAACAAGTGAGAAACTATTTTTTGTCCTTTTGTTTGCTCTCTAAACATTATGATCTGTTTTTTCACCTCTCCCAAGCTTATAAATACATTGCTGGAGGTATTGAAGTCTGTTTCATTGTTCGGTATTGATTCATTGCAAGACATCTTATTCGGCTAATTAACTACTTTTTGGCAGAGAAAATAAGATGAGAACAAGCGGACTGCATGACATAGCAGCAAGTAATAACTTTTTAAAATCTTCGCTACTGCAAAGGCAAAGGAAGAGAAGAGCAATGACACAATCTGATTGTCAAGTTAGTTCCTCATATATTGAAGTAACTTGTAAAAAGTAGTGATAATATTAAATAAGACAGTAACTTTAGAGCTGTCAAACAAGTCTAAGAAGACAGGAAAGTTTGCAACCACTGAACAGAAATAAAAAAGGCAGAAAGGACATTAGTTTTCTCTCCTATAATATGGTATGCCTCCCTACACCATAGGAGCATCTTTGAGTAGGGTCAGTAAACAAGAAACATTAGAAAATTTAGTTCTCTACTTTTATCTGTTACAAGTACCATATTAAATATTCATATGTATACTCTTAGTTGATTACAAACAAAAAAATTTCAGCCAGATTTAAGCTATTATGTCAGTAACAAGATGGAAGCCCAGTCAGAATCAACTAATGAATCTGAAGTGACAAGCAGTCACTTTCTAAGCTGCAAAAATTCAACCACTCACATCAATTTGTCCACACCTTTGACTGGGAGAGTTACAAATAAAAGTCAAAGTCCATATTTGTTCCCTGAAGGTACTAGACTGAGAAAAATCCAGAAAAGCTGTAGAAATGGATCTGCCAGTGTATGTTACTGTGGTCTATCCCAAACATAAATGCTATACTCATAGAAAGCAGCCCTGCTGGCACACAGCTTCCAGGGCCATCAAACTGTCACCATGCAGCCTCTGCCAGACTTCTTTGTGACTGGGAAAAGGGCAAGGATCCAACACTCCCATGTTTCACCAGGACATCTTTTTCGAGGCTATTCAACTGATGTCAGAAGAGGTTACATTTTACCAGTTATAAGTTATTCCAAATAGGATTTAGTTTTCTTTTTCAGTGAACTCTATACACCTAATGTTGACTTTGCTACCTAAAGCCCTTCACCACACAATTTATTTTCAGAGTTCAGATAGAAAAATTATGTTGAGAAAGCTTCCTTCGCTTAGTAAATTTCCCCTCAGGTGTTTTTAAGAGACAACTTCAAGGCAGGTGAGTTAGACTGTGAGAGTACTTCACAAACCCTAAAGTACTGGCTACTTTGCGGTAAGGAGAATTCTTTGTGGGGGTGGGCTCATATTCTGTTACCAGTCAAGACTAAAAAGTAGGCAAAACCATGAAAATTACAAATGTCACTTGACCTAAAGTCTCAGTCAAATGGCAAAGCTTAAAAGGAAAATCTTGACCACTTAATGCATTATAAGTGATTTACAGAGGAAGGAACAACCCAAAACTTGCTTTAAAAAGAATGTTGAAGTGACTATCTCAATTTCTCTAAGTACAGTGGCTTTGAAGAGAGAAACAAGTCCTGCAAATGCTGGCCCCTACGGACAGTTTAATACAGGTTCAAGATCACCGCTACTTGCTAGAGGTTTTCCCCTCTCCTGAGAGCCAACTGGATTGGTTACTGCTTCCTACTGCTTAGATTGGGTCCAGCTACCCATCTCCTCAGTTCTAAAGTTGCTTTTTAGCCTGCTACCACTCATCAGAATCAAAGTCCTCCTTAGCACCATCATCTTGCCTTCCAAACCAATCCCTGGCTCTCTGGAAGTCAGTGTTTCCCTTTTATTTCCCTAGCTGTTTATCTTCAACATTGTCTTTTGTATTGGATGGAGGCTTTAGTTATGGAGAAGAAAATCCGTTATTAGAAATTGAAACTACACTGCACTCTGTCTATTTAAGCTTAGGAAAGCTTTCTGGATTCATCAGAGATTTCCAAGCAACTGCACTCTAACCTTACAAAAGCCAGAAGGATATGTTAAATGAATGAACTGAGTCATCTTTAGTACACTGCAGATCTCAGCCATCTGTGTTTACAGCCTTTTTTCTTCAAGGCCTTCTAGAAATGCAGAGAGTGAGCTGTTAAGGCCAGACAAGTACTTTTTTCATTTTCTCATGTTAACCAAAACTGAATATAAGGGAATTTTTTTTTTCAAAAGCTGACATGCTGAATCAGATGCTTATTACACCCATTAAAAATACATTATGCCTAACAATTACAGAAATAAGATACTTCAAATAAGAAAACTTGCATAATTTTATTAAATGCCATGTTACTTCTTGTCATCAATTACAAAATAAGTACATTTTGCCAGTAACTCACCATAGTGATGTGTTACATCTATAAAGACAGAAAAAGGTAAAATTCTCAGTAAAGTGGTTGTATTTAAGCCTTCATCCTGAAAGCAGCAGGTGCAATATCTTAAACAAATTGATATTCTTGTCAGAAAATACAGCCACAGGTGAAGTCAGTCTGAAGTAATGAGACTACTAATGCTAAATGACACTTGCCTAATAAGACAAATGCCAATATGTAGTATCACAGCATTTTTCCCTAAATGTAATCAAAGCATATACCCAGTGATTATTTATTATGTATCTATTGAGAAGTTTGAGAGGTTTATATTCTAACGAAGCTATTTCAGCTCCCAACCTAGCTGACACACAGTACTTGTAACAAATTTGCTTGCTGAACTTCATCTTTCTGTTCATGATTTATCAGCAAGGGGGCCTCCAGTTTTCTTCAGAAAATATTAAAATTATGCTAATAATGTCTAGCATTAACAGTTAGTTCTCCTGGTTGACATTGGTAGAAAAGTTTCACTTTTTTTGTTTCTTGATGAGTCTGGGGAAAGTAAACCTGAAAATAAAACTTCAATTCCTATAATAATCTCTTTTTGGTTTAAGCTTGCTGTGAATATTACACTTAGTAAAATCATTTACAAAAGTAGTTATAGCAAGGATACCCAGAAGTGATATCCATGCAGGAGAAAAATGCCCCCTTTTTGTTTTAATGTGAACAGAAATTTCAAGAAGGAAAAAAGTATATCCTCAGTTCTGCTCACGCTTTGGCAGTTTTGCAATTGGGTTAGGTCTCATTCAAGCAGAAGATTTAAGATCTTGAGCAATCAAAAATCATACATAGAAGTATCCTATTATGAGGGTTTAAAAATAATGGAATTAATGAAAATTTAGAATAATTTCTACTGGTTATCTGCTTTCTGAACCTGAGAACACATAGCAATCAGTTTCTGACCTTTCCTTATAATTTTGAGAATTAAAGATGGCTATTGTATTTTAGTGAGTCAAGATACTCACAAGCTTTAATTTTCATGGGACAGGCACTTAGAAGGCCAAAACACTGTCACTGTTGGCTACAGGAGCAGCAAAGAAAGGCACAGCAGCATGGCTTCCTCTCAGAGAGCAGAGAGAGATTTATTGTACAAGTACACACATTTTATAGACTACGTCACTGAACCAAGAATAGGTTCAGCTTATTTGCCCCAGAAAGGCAACACCTCTTACAAACATGCCTTTACCAAAACATTACATCTCACATGCATGCAGCTTGTCTACAATAGCAGGTACACTTTGTTATTAATTCTTTCCTTCAAGCACCTGGGAAAACACTGTTTTCCCAGTCTCCAGTATCCACAAAACATCACGAAACACTCCATGAAGAGTCAGCAATACTATGAGCAGTTCCCAATAACCTGCACTATCAATGGCTTCAGGAGGTATCTGGAAAGAAGGTTAGAAACGAGGTCATTTTCTGAGGAGTATTTTGTACTCATTTTCTTATGAAAGAAGTTAGTGCTTGGACCCATTCCCACTGAAGTGCCATTTCAATGGCTAAACTATCAGATGTTTATGAAGTTTAAAGACTGACAAACTATTAAATCTTATTCTTCACTAGCTGTTAACACACATCATTGAAAGATAAGTCCAAAGAACTACAACAGCGGAGCTGAAAGTTCATGACCTTTCAGGCAATCTTAGCTTATATACAATTTTAACAAATTGTTAGACACACATTCTGTTTGTGAGTGACAGCTCTAGATGTGAATTATGTCACACCTGGAATAATATCTAAGCACTATATCTTAGTCTTTTACCTAAAAAAAACTATACCTTAGGTTTTTTTACTATGCTATATCTTACCCATCACAACACAAACTAACTAGAATAAAATCGTGCTGGTTTTATTTGCAAACCAGAATATAATCTTTTTGATGTATGCTTCATCAAATCCCCGAACACTGTAGACTTATTATTCAGAAAAATATTACATTATTTTAGAAATAATTGTAGTTTAATTTAAATATGTTTAAGAAAAACAGTGACTGCCTTGGTTTACATGTCCATTAAAGGTTTTGATGAAGGTGAACCTAATCTCATAATATTATGTAAAATAAATTCAAAAGACAGACTCAAATCCTGAGTTTGAAAGGTTCTCTCAGTAATAAAGTTGAGAAGGCATACTTATACCAGCATTTCCAATTGAGTTCATAACTGCAAGGATTGACACAATATTCGTGTTACACAGTATTAAATGTCATGTCTGCTACTGAATGGTGATACATTTGAAATACCTTTTCCCAAAGCTACCATAGTATCTGCATACAAAAAAAAGTGATTTAATGTTGAAAATAGAGGCAGAGCTAGTACAGGAAATAAATATAAAAGCTGAATTACCAAAAGTAAAGAACAAATTAGTAGTTTACTTCACACAGCTCCCACAGAGGTAATATATAAAAGAATGAACTCTGGAAGGGCAGTCTTGAGAGCTAGAAATAAGTAGCCAAATGCAAGTAGGAGAAAGTGATAAGCCTGAACAAATGACATAGTGAGATATCACACGCAGGTCTGCACCTACAGTAATTATGTCGAGACAGACACAACTGACATCAACACCAGTCCTTTATTAAGAACTTCTCATGCCTTCTTTCAATGGACTTCTCTCAGCCAGCTCTGACTCTTTCCCTCCTAGGCAGCTCCACACAGCACTGACGCCTTTCCTCCCTGCAAGTTTCCTTCTTCCTTCCACATGACTGGCTAAGCCCCAAGTTGTCCTTTACCCTCCCTAACCCTGTCTATCCCTTGCATAGCCACATGTCCCTTACCTCCTCACAGCACAGCCAGCAGACTCCATCCCATGCTACAGCAGACTCTGGGTCTCAAACACAAACTGTAACTTGTAGCCAGCTAGCCCACTCTTTTATAACACCCAACCTCATTGAGCAGGCATGGCTGTTTCTACTCCTTGGTAATCAGTACAGCTGTAATTAATTGGGAAAGATTGCCTTCCACACTAGCCTTTCAACCTATTTTCCCACGTGCACCTGTGCAGCTTTGCGAGGCTGCACCCCAGGCACGACACCTTGGACGGGTTGAGTCCTCCCATATCCCCACCTATGTCCACATTCAGGAATGCTGCCGGGTCACCTCCTGTGCTCCTGAACCTAAAGGGGGAGGCCTTAGGAATGGCAGGAGGCCCTTGCAGCACTCCTGATGCTGTTCTTAAAGCATCATCCTTCTTCGAGGAGATGAGGGCAGTGCTGCTACACAGGTCTGTAAAATTGTTCATTGGAGGGAAAATAGAAGGACTTTTTGCCAGGCTAACAAACAGAAAAAAAGATAAATCATGGAGAAAGACAAAAATATTGGTTTTTTTTTTCCCAAACATTGTAGACTTTGAAGTTTTGCCTCCTCTACAACCAGGACTTACAGATAGATCCTGAGGAATGGCTTCTGGGTACTCACAAGTTGTCCTGACATCCAGCATCCACCAGAAGATCCCAGCATTCTTCTGTTCCCAGCTCAAAACAACCTGAACCCAGGCATGGCATTCCATCATGGCTTCAGTTGCTCTGTCCTCAAATAAATGTTCCTGGTAAAATGCACTGAGGGCAAGGAGGCCCCTGCATGTACCAGGGGAGCTGGACAAGCCCTGCTTGCTCCCACCACCTTGTCTTTTCCCAAAATGTCCTTCTGAGGGCCAAAGCCCTCGGAGAGACTGGGCACCAGCAAAGTGGCCAAGGGGGGATGGCATTGGTGCCACGGTCTGGGACAGGGCAGGGCTGGCAGAGCAGCCATGCCGGCCCTGGGTGGGGCAGCTGAGCCACCCTCGCTCCCAGGGGAGGCTGATGGCAGGGCAGGCTCCTCCGCCACAGAGTGTCCCGGTTATTGGGAGGGGAACCCAGGATGAGAAGGAGAGCAAGGGAAGGCAGGTGACCACAGCTGGAGCAGTGGCAGGTGTGACATGGAGGAGAGAGGCCGAGGCACTGAGCACATCCAAAAGCAGCAGCTGCTGAGGGCAAGGCAGCCGTGCTTGCACAGCTGGCTGTGTAGAGCTCTCCAGGAACACTGTGTCAGCTACTGCCAGAGCAGGCTGTGAGGTGGCACAGTGCAAGGCAGATTTGGGTAGCCTGCTGGCCTCACCTTTGGCACCCTGCTGACAGTGAAGAAGCAAAGCTTTTGGCCTTGACAGTGGCCAAAGGGCAGCATTGACATGGCTGGCTCTGATCTCACATCTCAGAGCCAGGAAAAATACATCTGCAGCTGTGCAGGTGTGATTTCTTGGCAAAAACATTATGGGGTACTCCTCAGCCATTCTCTGTGGTTGCTTCAGCATTGGGAAACAGCACAACCCTTTGTTTGCCAGGAGTTTTGATGAAGGTATTCATCAAGGAGTGATTTTCAGTGTGTTCAATATTTCTGCTGTGACTGAATCAATAAATGATTGACATAGATGCCTCTCGATCTTATGACAACATGTGTGGTAGGTCTGATCAGCACACAAAAATATTTCAAGTATTTCTCTCCATCAACAAATCTATTTTGGACAAAGAAGAATATAGCAGTTCAACAGATGTACTTCTACCACTGAGAGTGTCAGAAAATCCATCCCTAAAGCTCTGACTGGGCACCAAGAGGTATATAAGAGACTTCAAAATCATAATTGCCTTAAACACTATTAAGATCACCAAAGGACTTTGGGAAAACTGTATTAAGAGGCTGCTACCATCAAAGTCCACCCTCTCACCATCACTGTCACCATCAACCCACCCCAAATATGCCTCCTGGATTTGGGGAGTTTGGACTGTGAGCTCACCTGATGGGAACTCGAGATTAAATAAAGGTGGCACTATTTTTCAATTATCTTTGGTCTAAACAAGGCTGAAAGAGAAGAATGTATTGATAAGGAAAGCCAAATCCAGAAACTGTGCTGAAAATCAGCTCTGGCTGGGTTTGGGGCAGGGAGCCACAGACTCACTTGCTGAGGCCAGGTTTGCACACTCTCCCAACCAGCCAAGGGGAGAAGAGTTTTTGTGTATATGATGGCAAAACCTCTGGTACAGAGGCGTTGAACACCCATCACCAGAGGCTACAAGCCATATAAGAAGCAGACTCTTCAGAGAGTCTGCCCTCATACAAACTGGCTCAGTTGTAAATCTCCTCCAACCACTGGGACTGTCACATTCACACAGGTTATTCACATGAGAGGCAGGTCTTGTTTTAAAAAAGGTCATAAACCATCCAAGATCCCGGAAGCACTTCCCAGACTCATTCCTAAGGCCTTCCACAGATCCAGAGTGTGTTGCAAAAGGCAGTATAAAATTCTCTAGTGCAGAGGAGGTACATGTTCCCATGGATACCTGAATGTACTGTCTGTTTTGTGGGACCCCCACCACCAAGAGGACCAGAAGTGGAGGACAAATGGAACACTGCTGGATCCACAAGGTTGGTGAATATCTTTCTACTTAATCTACTCTCTGTCACTTTTTTTTCTCTCTCCTACCTTCCTTCTGCTTTTTCTATTTCTTTCTCTCTCTTATCCAAAAGCACAACACTACAAATTCCATTTTGGCATTGTATAACCTGACATCACTAACATGCTTCTGGTATGAAATAACATAATGTTCTGTGACAGGATGTAAGCAACGATGAGTGAGAGATACTGAATCTTTCAGATGTATAGAATGTTTTCAGGCCAAATATCTTCGACTTCTTGTATCTAATCCAAATATAAATGAGTGAATTGGTGCTGATAGCAAAACATATATGAGATCAAAAAATTAACAATTTTTTCAGTTTCTATTATATCGGACAGTTTATAATTTCTTTCTTTGTTCCTTTCTTTTCTTTTGTTTTTTAGGGAAAAAAAAGTTCATTTTCTATTTAAATTAAAGTAATTACCATTAACCTTCAGTAACATAAATTGATATTAAGCAGAGGTGTTAAGTTGGCCAAGTGTTAAAAGAAAAGAAAACCGAAAGAACAGGGAGGGTCTTTATGACAGTGAGCTCATAAAAGGTTCATATAAGTGTTAAATAGATGGAGAGGAAAATAGGTCTTCTTAGAGAAAAAAAAATCAGCAATGCAAAGGCCATTGCAAACTCTGTATACCACTGAGGTTTCACACGAACCCTTTCTCTCTCCAACAAAACATTTCTGGAACTTAAAATGTAATCTGTTAGTCTTTTATAGAAGTCACACATAATGTTCTCTCCTCCATAATATTTGTTAGATTTGATGACTGTTAGTACCGAACCAAGATTTCATCAAAATAGCATAGCAATTACTGATGCTTCCCCTGCTTTTGTGGAAAGAAAATAATGATTCTTCTTAAGAGGTAACTAAGAGATACAAGTCACATACTACTTTGGATGGCACTTTTATTAATATGTCCCTTATATTAATTGTAAATGTTTTCCTTCTTTTTCATGCAATTGAATAGTTTGTTTGTATGGTTTGCATGCACTTGTCTTTTGAGGAGCTGATCATGATACTGTGATCTTACAGGACACCTTTAATGAAATTAGGTTTGCCTTATTCTATTTTGAAGAGTACTCTCCTGTTAGACTCTATGATTAACTGGATTAAAAGAGTGATGTTTCTGCATGTAATTTTATCAAGGAACAAACCCACAGATGCTTGGAATAGGGAATTTCGGGGCATCTGTGAGTCTGCACTACATGAGAGCATGAGAGCAGAGATGCTCAAGGAATGGGTGGATCACTTACATGATAGGGATTCCCCTAGAAGGTGCAGAATATATTGAGCTGTTTCCCTATCAGCAGTGTTTCTCTGTTTCTAAAATGCCGGTATATTTTTCACAATCATGTTCAAAAAGTAGCAAAAGGTGTTTTTGTTTGAAATATGGTCTGAATGCAAATTTTTCTGTCTCCTTTGAGACTGAGCCTCAGAATGTAATATTGAAATTAGTCTCTGTTCATTATTTTCTTTGGTATCGTCAGGATCCAGCTCAAGACTTCCTGATCGCACAGATAAAACATCAATGGGGAGGGGAGGGAAAAAAGATTATCAGTCTAAAACCATACACAAATTTTTGCACAGATTTGAGCCTATTTCCTTCATGGATTCAGCTTAAACCCCTCTAGGATGCTTACCCAGAGGAATAAAGACATAATGTATGCAATATGCACAAATTCTATGAGCAATGCATTGCAACTCATTCCAAACTGTTGCTTTCCCATATGGAGAGTAAAAGATGCCCACCAAAGATGGTCTGGGCTGACTATTTGGGTTACACAATGGCCTCTCTCCCACTGTCACTGCAGCCCCTTCCCAGGTGCAGGGCTGAGGGGAGGATGTGAATGTGCTCTTGATGCATCTGGGAGTGTGAGCACAAATGCAGATGGCTGCTCTTGAAATGTCAGCCTTCAACAGGAATTACTGGCACAACCATGAGCAAGCCCTTTCTGGCAAAATTATTGGCAACAACGAACCTCAAAATTACGGACAGAATTTGTATTAACTTTAACTACATTTGTTAGACTTTTTTATAGTCCTCCCTCCTACATAACAACAATTGGGTTTCATATTTTATGTGTATGAGATTTAGTGTCTAAGATTAGCTTTTCCTCAAAAACGTATCTCACATTGCTATGGTATTTCCAAACGAACTACAGTCTTATCCTATACATCTGTCCAGGTTTTAATATAATCAGAAAAGCATATGGTTATGCATATTATCATACTATGAGAAGGAGATGTGTTAGGCAGACCTCAATTTTCAGTTTTGATAACTTGTCTATTTATAAGCTGTTGGAAAGCATGTTAAATGACAGAGTGAGGACAAAAACTACTGTTTGAGGATGCAGATTTAACTTATTGAATCTGGGGTTACATGCATACAAGTGCAAGCAGAAGGAGTTGGGGCTTATAATTCTGACAATTTAAAAAATGCTGTTGCGACTTGATGCAGAGGGAGGCCAAAGGATGAAGGTTGTGTAAGTTTGGAGATTTTAGTAAGTATTAGCAGCACTCCTCACTTTTGCCTCTCTTGGTTCCAACATTCCTCTATATAATTCTTGGGTGCCTGTTGCCAGTACAGATGCAAGGGGACTGTATTTCTGGCAGATACAGCAGTACAGCAGGGCTGTGTTAAAAAGCACAAAGGCACAGTTGACAAAACCCATTCATAGGTTTTTGGGAAACTAAGAGATAAACCAATTATCTTTTGAGATTAATTATAAGAACCTTCAGTGTACAGAGTAGAAAACTCTAATCACAGTATAAGAAAACCCCAGCAACTGAACTCTGGGAAACCATCGAATACATCTTATTTATGAGTGAAAGAGATAAGGCAAGATTACCAAAGAATCAGAAAAGAGAAACGGCCCTGCAAAAAGCTTTTGAAGTCTGGTAAAGGTCAGCTGAGGTGAAAAATATATCTTTCACTTCATCAAGATATATCTAAAAATGAAATGTATTAATTTTTCTGACCCCTGTATGGGCCATTCACTTAAGAGTTGGACTCAATCTTTGTGAGTGCCTTCCAATTCCATGAATATTCTGTGATTCTGTGAAAAGGCTTTACTCTGTAACAATAATAAAGGTTGATGACTACTGGCATAGTATTTTTGCATAGGAATTTCCACTTTTACTTAAATAGTTTGTCTACCCTAACCTTAGGCTAGTGCTTTCTGAGAAATTAGAAACTCTTACTAAATTGAAAACAAACATTTCCATGGTGGCCCTTTAAAAGAAGTCTAAATTTATCTGGACTGAATATCTACTGATTTTATTTTTCAAAAACAGATGATCAAGCAAATGACTGCTGAAAAACTTGAGGGTTCCAGGCTTATGCAATGCCTCTGAGAATTCTCACAGTATAGAATGACAGTATTTCCAAACTGTCTTATTGCATCTTCCTTAGCTAACAAAGTGGGCATATCAAACTAATAAGACATGCTAAAAACAAAGTGAAGAGATTAGAGAGGAAACAAAATAGGATCTGATGAAAAAATGTAAATCACCAGACTCTGCTACTCATAAGTTTAACTTCTTATTTAAAGATGATATTTAAATATAGTACTTTTAATGCATTGTCTGACATTTTACTGCAATTATTAAAGAAAGGAAAATCAGGCAAACTTTATTTACTGAATTAAAATACAGGAATCTCTGAAATAATCTATTGCATAGCAGTTTGCAGCCAAACGAACTATATGTGATTATCCTTTTTGTCCTTTTTGTTCACTAAGATTTTTCCACTGTTCAGCTGTGGGGAAAAAGCAAACACTCTCCGAAAGATGACTGAGTAGCAGCTAAGGTTCTCAGCACTGAGGTTCTCAGTGATGCTGGGACCAAGTTTGTGGCACACTCCTAGTACACCTGCCCAGGAAGAATCACCTCTTCATGTAAGCTTTAATTGACCCTAGTGCAGTGGCCTGGCAGCTTTGTGCCTCGTACTGCTTGCTAAAATAGTGGTGGTCGATGATTTCCTTGTAACCACTTTCACCCAGTGAGCATTAGAGAAGACTCACTGTAACATCTAAAGAAAAGCTTAGGAATGACAGAGCTTTTATCTGGACTAAAACCCTGGTGTAATGAGTTTTGTTTGGCACTTCTCAGCTGAAGATTATTTATCTCAATAAACAGCAAACAATAATGAGTAATAATTATATCTGAAATACCTCTACAATTTCTTGTTGGAACACTCACTGCCAGCATTGCTTTCAACCCTACACTCCAAAGAGAGCTGTTAATTTTTATAGAAAAATGGCTTGCAAGAGTTCCCCCAACAACACTTGATCTTCTGTTAAGTCTCATCAGCAGTTATAATAAAATAATGTTTGCATTTCCAGTGAAAAAGTCCAACCTGAGACAGAAAAGGCTGTTAATAACATCATCCTTTAAAATGTTATCACACATATTGTCTGGGAATAGAGGATAGATGGGACAGTTTTCCCTGGCAATATTAATCAGAGTAATTACTTCATTTTTCATACAATCTAGAAGCTAATGATTGTGCTTATTTTTTTAAGTACATATCTGCCTATAACAAAAAGTATTGATGATTAAAGATAAATGGATTTGAGACAAAATAAATCCAAATTTGCATTATCTATTACATTGACATCACAGTGCTAGGGGGAAAAAAGGAAACATCACTTCCTGAATTGCATCCGCTTTAGACACATTTTGTTACAGATCTTAGTTCTGTCAGAATACTGTCAGAATGAATTAATACAAAATTTAGTACTTCACTTTTAACAAAGAATAAGATTGTAATGGCATTTCAATTTTCCTTCATCCTCTTGTTAGCACTTGATAAATGCACTCTCACAAGCACTGCTGCTCATCTGACATGATGCCTGCAATCTTAATTTAACAAATCTGAAGAAAATGCAAAGGCAGAAAGCTTTCTGGTTCTCTTAACATTTCTTGAGATCTCTGCAAACTATTTTTTTCTTGACAGCTTAGTTTCAGTGGATTAATAGGGGCTTTTTCTCCCCTCCTAAGCAATGTTTTATTTTGAGTGGGTATTCATATGAACAGAGGTTGATGAACATAAAACACAATGTCAATGAAAAATATCTGAAGCACTTTCCTATGTTCATGCATGTATACAGAGCAAGAGACAAACGAGCTGGTTTTGTCTCTTACCGATAGGGTGCTATGAAGTGGTTTTTTAACCACAAATGACCATGATTTCTTTCTTTTCTCACAGAGTTATCTCAGAACACTACACTTGCAATAGACACTTTCCCTGAGAAAACTGCTGTGTTTACCATCCTTGAGAAACAAAATACCATTGCTTCTTCAATGCAAAACTCAACTGCAGGCACAACTAAAGGCACAATGACTCAAGTGGCCAAATGTTGACTGGGCAATCTTTGTGAGCAATACCATTAGAGATTTGCCATCTTCTGAACACACAGCACCAACAGCCATCTGCTATACAGGGAGCTCTGTAATTGGAGCTGACTCAAAGTTAGTCAAAAGCATTAACAGATGGCAGGAGGAGCTCTGGGATTTATGGACAGGTGAAAGATTTGGGGCAGCAGGTTGGTTGCTGCTGGCAGATCCTAAAATGTGGACCCTAAAACTGGGCAGCGGAGCTGGGCCTTCCTCTGTCTCTCTCAGTAATCCCTCCCAGCCGCTTTCTTTGCTTAGATCTGAACTGTCCTTCTTACGGAAAAAATTAAATTATGCCGTTTGGTCAGTGATATTGCAGTCCAAAAGGTAAGAGAGAAGCACAGAATCTGGGAACTTCATAAAAGAAAGAAAAAAAGGGACTATGATGATGGGTCAGTTCTAGAAGGGATTCTGCAGAACAGAACAAATCTTTCAATAAGTTTTTATTTTCTGTATTTTTGGGAAAGAGACAGATAATGTATACATACCAGAAGATGGTGACGGTGTTGATGGTGATGATGAATGGTAAAGTCCCTTCCCAACTCAGAAGGAAATCAAGTGGCAGCTCCAAAAGGCAGGCATTTTAAAATGGATGTGTTCAGATAACTTCTGACAGAAGTTGCTGACGAGCCTCTGAACTACTAGAAACTATTTTCAATAACTTTTGGAAGTTGTGAAGAGCCAGAGGTCTGCAACAAAGGCAATGTTGTGCAATATTTAAAAGAGTAAGTAAGTTAACCTGAGTAATTACAGGTCTGTCAGCCTGACATCCATTTTGGACAAAATAACAGGTTATTTTGTCAGCTGACATGGAATTTGTGTACAAAAAAAATAAACGAATGGGGCAATGTAAGGGTTGCCAATCATTATGTGTATGTGGAAACTAGGTGTTTCCAATTCAGTTATCCAAATCATCTCTTATAATTGAATTTATACTCTTGGTCATCAAAAGTAATACAGCCAGTGCAACACCATGCAATTTCCACAGGACATCTACCTTAATTTTGCATGAAATTTTGGGTATGGACCTGGAATGATAAGAATCAGTACTGCAGACATAAAACAGATTGAAGTCTGGCTGATAGGTTTCAACATACACTTGCAGTAAAGGAACATTAATCGATTGGGTGTCTCTTTATTGTGTCCCATAAGGATCTGTCCTTAGATTTTACAAATTAACATTAACCAGTGACCTGGAAAAACAAAAATACAAAAGCATTACCAATCATATTTGCAAATGACAGAAAGATTGGGAGACAAGTTACCAATGCAGTCTGATCTAGGATAGTGAGTAAACTGGACATAGACAAAGACATATGTAGTTAAATACACACATAAATTTAAACTTTCAGGAACTAAAAATGCTACGCATAAGGGATATTGGAGTCCATCATGGGATGCAATTACTGGGGTGGTAATTATAACAGATAATCACTGGAGGTAATGCTGTGGCTAAAATACAATAGAATTGGGGTTTAGTTATTTAAATAAGTGTGGTACTGTAGTAACAGATTATACTACCTTAACTCGAATTCACAGTATTATGACTGCTTCTACACTGATATCCACCATTACAAGATAATAGAAAAATAGTGAAATCTCAAAGAGTAGCCATCAAGATCATGAAAGACAGGAAGATGTGACTTAAAGTGAGCTATACAAGAGCAGAGTCTCCTTCTCAAATCAAAACCAACCAAATAAATAAATAAATAAATAAACTCCAAAGCAACATCCAAAAGTAAAGTGTTAAGCAGGTTTTAATTGTAGAAGGAACTAAATTCTAGAACAACATTTCAAGAGAACTGTTGGTATTAAGGAACTTACCAATTTGGATTTCAGTGAGTTAAGTGCACAAATACAATTATACAATGTAAGGAGTCTTTGAAGAAAATGTTCGGAGAATGCTGTGATTTTTAAGTTGAACTTTGTCTTGGGAAACTTTTGCTCAAGTGGCACTAATGCTAGACCTCTGTCTCTACTCAAAATTCCTATATTTCTACTCTATATTCTTAAAATATATCTCATATTTCAAGGCAGTTAAAAGTTCTCATAACACAACTTCTACAACCCTTGGTAACACCTCAAAAACCGGGGAAACTTTTTAACTGAAGCGTATGAAATGTCATTTATTTGTAATATATTCCTATATTTCATCAGTGCAGTTGGTCACACAGGTATCCAGGCTACTTAAGCAAAATGCATGCAACATAGGAATTGTTCATAAGAGTGCTTTAGGCTGTAAATCAAGATTAAATAATTTTACACTTCTAAGTCTTTGACTGGCTAGAGTTTGAAATTCTAATGCCCTTATCTCTAAGGTATTAGTTGAGAAAGTTTCAGTGTGATGTTACAAACTCAATAAGGCTCTGCAGACATAAAAGTTCAAATCAAGCAATTCAGAATTTAGAGCACTCATCAGAGAAGTGGGCAATATAGCTTCATTTTCAGCATGAGAGAGTAAGAAAATACATCTCTCACATAGGCTTAAACACTGAATAATGTGTTTCTTGAGCTGGACTCTACTGGATCTGGCTGCAATGGAGTGAACTTTCCTTATACCAGCCTGTATGGGGCTGTGATTCGGATTTGCAGCTATTTGTATTCACTCTTGTTCTACCTATTTTCTCTCCTTGTCCCCTCGGTACAGAGCAGGGAGGAGTAAGCCAGTGGCTGTGTGGGTGGTTCACCACTGGTCAGGGTCAACCCTCCACAGGGAATAACAAGCACATAAATAGTTCTTGCAAAATACAGCACTGTCACATTTCACAGTAATGCTTCAGAAAATGGTAATCTCTTCATCTCAGGGAAAAGTTGATCCATAACCTCTTCAGTTAGTATGATCAGTGAGATAACATTTATAATAAGAACCTCTAACACGTGTCCTTTTTTGGCTCTTAAGAGTGCCCCAGGATAAAGCATTTTCTTAATATTGAAATAATTTCAGTTGTCCAAAGCACTTTTCCATAATAAATACATTAATTAATCACTTATCTCTAAAGCCAAGGTGCAGCAAATCACAGTTTCGAAGTGTGTTAGGCTTAAGGCAAAACATTTTTTGATTTGTTTTATTCTCTTCATTTAACTGTGACACATATTTGGATTCCTCTTTTCTACAGGGTCTACTCCTAATTGGTGGTGAGCAAAACGTTTTGCTACATACAGAACTTAAATGCTCTGAATAAAATCAAAGTTGCAGAAATTTAGGGTAAAGCATCTGTGCTTGCAGGTGTGCTCCACCCTTTCCCTCTTTTTATTAAAGTGTACGCTTTTGCCAATTGGTACTCCTGACTACAGTATAGAGAACACCCTTTTCCCTTTATTCTAAACAACAATGGACTTTGATACCACAAAGATCATTAGTAGAAGATTGAAATTCAAATATATATTAACATGGGGCAATTCTTTATAGAGATCTACAATTTAAAAATGTATCCCTGAAATCTTTCTACACAAAAATAAGGCAAACTGAAGAAATATTGTTTCTATTTGTAAAATGTACAGGCTTTCCCTCAGGTTCCATGTTCTATAACCCTCTTTCCTCATATACACGTACAGTTTGCTTATATGTATGTACATTTGCCTTGAAATTGTATAATAATTAAACCCAAATTTCTTCCTACAGAAATCAATGGCAAATCTTCAATGGACATCAATGAAATCAAATTGAAAGTTATTCTTATTCTTATATTAAAATAATCTAGGGTGGGAAAAGCCAATTATGATCTAATTGTAATGACTACTAAGCTTTTTCAAATTCTCTGCCTGTGTGAAAACTACGTTTGTAGGCCAGCTCAGGCATTTAGGTTTTTTCCAGTCTAAAGAAAAGGCACTTGCTATTGACTGAGGGCATGATCGTACATTGTGTCCTTCAGATATGCTTATGCCTAGTTTTCCAAACTACAAAAATCTGGTGGATTATGTTAAAAACATGAAAAGCGCAGCACTGAAGATGAGTGATTTTGTAGTACTTGTGTGCTTTTCCAGAAGGCACTGCCTTCTGAAAACAATGAAAATACAACTGAGCTTTTTAGAGACTGTTCTAAGTATCAATATAGATTCTGAGATACATGCCTGGGAGAGTTGTAGGAAAGATTAGAAGGCAACATTCAGAAAGGTACAGGCTATGATTATTATGGGATGGGATGATGAGACCTGGAGTCAGAGGTAGAGACAGTTAGAAGATTCCTATAGGATAGTTCCTTTTCTAAGATGCTGATTCAGCAAAAGCAAATGATGCAATACAAATCCCATCATATCAATAAATTTCCCCCGAAAAACAAGGCAGCCCACTACCCTTCCATGGTAGCTTCCAGTCACCTTCTGCATGCTGCTGTTAGAAAATGAAACCTGCCTACTAAGAAACGAAGCACGGATAGTGCTTATTCTACTTATGATCTATATCTCTTTTTTAAAATTTCTGTTTCACAAAATCTTGTGTGTTCCAAATTTTAAATTCGTATTTGTTAGAAGCTAGACAATTTAAGATAGCATCCTTGGGAGTTAAAGTTTGTAGAAGTATAAGAAGCCTGGCAGCACCAAAAAAGCCAATGGCCTTTTACATCAGAAGTCTTTGTGTGACAGAGACAAAGAAGTAGTTTCTTTCTTTTTCTGCTTTGTGTGTTATTTTCCTGCATGTATTATGATAAAAGAGCTGCCTAAGCTCAAGAATTTAAGCACATACAAATTAGCGCTCTAAGATTATTCATTATTTTAAAAAAAGGGAAAAAATCCAGGTGACATTTACCATAGTGTAATCCAGTATAGCAAATGAGTAATTAGAGCAAAACAACAAAACAAAATATTTTAAAATAAATAATAGTTTTTTACATGGGTAAATGCAATTAAGTTTCAACGCTCTCTTAGCTGCCTACTTGCTTTTATCTTCTATTCATAAAATTAGAAAATAAATAGAAATTAGAAAGCCAACCTAATCAGTTAGGTCAGCACTCCACTTTAAATTAAGAAAGACTGCAGCAACTAACTTTTCCTGTCACTTCAAAATAGTACATCCAAAATCTTGCTCTTTTTCTCCAGTGGGTTGCAGCCTGTCTTTGTTTAACCCACTCAGCAATTTTCATAATCCCTTGATATGCACAGTTTTAAGGCTCTTTGGTTTCCCCCTAGACTAACCCACTACAGAGTCCCTTACAAGGCTGATAAATGTCTATTTTATCGGTAGAAAGATTGTCCTTAATGTAAGACAAGCACACCAGGCCCCATCTGGTAAGGCACTGGGCACTGCTGTGATGCCATCTACTCCCAGAAACTGTATTGTCTAAATATGTGGTTAGCTCTTGCCCTCCATAATCCAAGTGCTTAAAGTTAAGGTAGCATTCACTTGCCATTTGGGATCAAGCAAGAGCATTCTGCACCTTACAGGATGGGCACATAGCATCATCACAGCTAAATTTCAGTCAGTAGCTCCTATTGACTTCATTAAAGCCAAACCATAGTTCTGAATACAGATGTTTTACCAGAACTTTGAAGACAATTTTATTATTCATATGTCCTTAGGATATGAACTATAAAAAACAGTTATGTGACTCTGGATATTTGTGGTACCACTTCATTCCTGTTTCTCACCTCATAGACAACAACATATCTATGCCGAAGGTAGGATGCATTATTTCACATCTATTTGGACTCAGTAGAAAAGTCAGAAGCAGATGTGATAAGGACAGAAGATTTTACAAACATAGCTATACTCTAAGTTGCCTTGTAAAAGGACATTAAGATGTTAATTGCATGAAGGGATTGTATTATATAACATGTTGATTGGGATCTGAAACAAGCAGAAAAAACTGATGTCCATATTACATGTGCTAAAATTAAAAGATAAGCAGAAATTCAGCACTGAATTAATTTCTAGAAAAACTACTGGGTAAGAATGTTAATTAACCTAGCTATCAAATTCTTGTTTTCATAGTGTTTTTTAATTCATTTACTTTGCATGGGTTGTCATATGAATTAAATCATTTTAGGTACAAAGAAGTATTCTAATTAGTGAGACCACTGGAAAATGTCATTGCATCTTTTTAGAAAACCTGCTGTTTTCTTCAGTCACAGGGGCCAACATTTATGTCACAAATAAGAGAATAAGTGAAGTATAAATTCCACATGAAAATTGAAATTTCACCCAAGCAAACAAACCAGTAGGAACTGAGGTTCTGTAGTCTAAGGGCAAAATGAATTACAGGCACCAACTGCTGATGAGAGGACAAATATTGACTTAAAATACTGCATGTAAACTGAAACAGTGGGCTGAATTTAACTGATGGGATTATTTTGTCCTAAGTTTCTCTTCCTCTGCAATAGGTATCCACAGCACAGGATACTTTGGATGTTTCTAGGAAGCTGAATAAACAAAATATTAGGATACTATTTACATAAAACAGTTTTCTCGCCTCCTTACATTATTAAAACTATTCAGAAAGTAACAAGATTCAATGATAAAAGAATTTTCAGCTCTTATTATCTGACCACTACCACCTATCAAATCCCAGCCCATACATTTCGCCCCAGATCCAGCTGTGCTGTGTCCAGTGAAATGTAATTCAAATAAAACTGTTCTGGAATATCTGCAGCTAACTTTGATTAGACAACATCAAAACTTTGAACTTTCCTCAGTCATTTATCTCAGAGATTAATCACCAGCACAAGTAAAAATATTGGTCTTTTTTTCTAACTGGAATTTGTTGGCTTACCAGCAACCAGTGCTTGTTTTGCATTTAACCATCACGATGCAGAGCCCTGTAGTTCCCAGTGGCTTTGTTTGCTTGGAGGAAATGAAGCATTTTTGACACATAAAACTGCATCTCCTTTTGAAAAACCAGACAGATTAGGCTGGCTTGAATTCCTGCTATTAAGCACTTTTTTCCAGCCCTCAAATCATTCAGAGTTTTATCCCTATCTCTTTTCAATATTTTAATATTGATTTTTAAAAGTTGACAACAGAACTGAACAAATACTAAAATTAAAAATAATAATCCTTAGATTGAGGTGAAGTTCCCACTTTCTCAAGGATGACATTAGCTTTTGTGTTGAGAATTTTTTTATATATAGTTCCTTTATAATTATAAAGTGTACTAGGACTTCTTTCAAGGACATAATTCTCCTATGTAAGCTGCACTTGATGGTCACCTTTTACTTGCTGAGATCAGTGTGCTGAGTTTAAATTTATGGGACATCTGTTTTTCTGACATTGCACAGTGCTTTTTTAATAAAAATATTCTGTAATACTAATTCAATGCCTGAAAAGAAATCTAAGATACTTGATCTGCACTTTCAATCTCTAACTACCAAGTTTGCATTTTCATCAGGGAATAAAATCAGGTTTGTTTGAGAAGAGCTATTCTTCATAGCATCACACTGATTTGTTTTAATTTAATTACAACTTTTTGTCAGTTGAAGTCTGCATCACCATCTTACTATTATTTTGGGGATTACTGTCTTGGTAGCCAGAGCTGTCTGGCACAGCTCATTTATCTTTTGTGTTTGGATTTTTGGCATAACTCAATAGTGTCCATTTTTAGCTGTTCTATAATATATTGAAATCAATATTTGTTGACTCACTCAACTTCACAGCATCAGTTTTGCACATTACTTTCTCAATGCCACTTTTACTACATCCTTATCCTACCCTTTTTCAGGATGCCAATACTGAATGACATGACTAGGGCTTGGTTAGGGGTATATGTTCAATAGAGTATTGTTTATCTCTCTGAATTTGGTGACAAGTCCATAAGGAACTCCTGGAGAACCTTCTTGTTATAATGTCATTTCCAGGTTGGCACTATGTGAGAAGGGAAGGAATTCTGCCTCTGGGTGACACACACTGGCACCACGTCACTAGTATGCCCAGACTGAGCTGTCACATCTTGGTGTCTTGGTCTAACTTGACAGAGTACGAAGAATTATTTGAGTTGTGCAGGTATCCACCTGAAAGAGGAAGGTTAAGCCTATTTAACGGGAAATGCAATGACACCTGAGAGCCACGATTGTAGTGCCTTCAGGGTGGAACGGAATAAGAAAGGACTAAGTGATACCAAATTTGTCGGGGCTGCTGTCAGAGCTGCTGTTCGTCTCATTCCCCCTTCTCAAAACCTTCAACACTTTTGTTCCAGTGGAGGTGTCCCAGCTCAACACTTTTCTTCCTATAGCTGATAGCTGTAGAGTTTTTAATCCTATGCTGAATGGGTTTTATCCTGCCTGGAAATATGGCCTGGAAAATAAGGGCATCCTCCAAAAGAATGCTATCAGCCTGCTACTGTAACCCTTTCTGAATAGTTCAATAGAAGTGGATTTTTACTTTTCAGTCTCTCAAACAATCCTACAGTTTTCCATAACACAGCATTTCTTAACAGTACTACCAACATTCAGTTTCACATATTTGCTGTTTTGGCAAGAGACTGGGATCTACTCACGTGGGACTTGCAGTTAGGGAAATACATTCTTGTTAGGAGGATCACCAATTTCAATATCAATATCAATTTCAATATCAATATTGCTGAAGCCTTTCCACAATACCACATGGGTAAGAAAGGCTTATATACAAGCTTCAAAGGTTTTCTCACTTCCTGACCATTAATTGCAAATTTATCTCTTATATTCCACTCCACCTAGAAAAAGATATTCAATGTTCAACAGAGCCTGGCCAAACATTTTAAGAGAGTATTTATGAACACTTTTTCAGATTTCCAGTAGTTGTCATTTCAGCAATATTCATGTCTGGTTGTTATTGCTGTTTTCAAGGATGAGTTTTGTGTGAATAAATGTCTGGGAAATTACTAGCTTGTACAAACCCATCTGTATCCACAGATGAATAAGGATGAACGTTGCTAGTGAAACAACTGCATTTAAGAAAATGAAGGTTTGTTCCTCAGACATTTTGCAAAGTGAAGCAAGTATTAAATTCACTGGGGAACTTGAATGACAACTAGATTCAGCCTCCTTCTATTTGGAAGGAAAATGTTACGCATCTGAATATCCTCTAATATCTATGCAAATCCAACAAACACAGTTTTGTTTCTGCACAGTTTTACACTACTTCCAATTAACTATGGCATACACCTAGATGTGGGATTCACAACCCCTGTAGATTTTTATGGCTTTCTGAGTATTGTCAGCTCAATAACCTGAAAAGACAACATCTGATGGCTGTGCTGAGCTCCATTCAGGATCCACTAGACTCAACAGAGGGCCACCAATTAACTTCAATGAGCATTTGATAGGAGCTTTATTGCTACACTTGCCTTCTGCACCAGCACGAGACATGATGTTCTCTTCTTTGTCTACCAGAATGGCCAAGTGCCCATGCTTAAAATATTACTGTCAAATTTTCAAGAGACTTAAAATCATTGATGGCTGTTAACATAATTCAAATATCCTTTATGAAATTCATTTTTCATAAATGTTCAAGAGAGATTATGAATGAAAATTGTTTGAACAAATAACTGTGATACTACAGTACAAATAATGTGACTTGTCAGTAAAATGAAGTGTCTGTCTCATTGATTTTTGATAGACACAAGCCACTTAGGCAGCAGATCAGCAGAAGAGGAAACCGCTTGTGATGCACAATGCCCATATCACAAAATGCTATTAAGACACTCTGGCTCTGTAGGTAGCAGTGCTAGACTGTAGGTTAGATAATGGAAAATTAAGACAAATCTACATACTGTGCATTGCTTTCTTTTTCATGTATTTCATGTGTTATTCATTTGCTCATTGAACTCACAAAGGAAGAAGCAACTCTTGATTTAGTCTTAAGCCATATACAAATTGTTAAGATCTAACTATCCAAAAAAGTAGTCTGCAGTTGTGACTATATTGATATTTGGACAGAAAAGAGCTGCATGTGAAATAAAAAATCAGTAAAAGTAATGTTTAATTCAAAGCAAAACAAATTATACCAAGATGAGAAAGCCAATTTCAAGGACATTAAAAGAAGTAGCCAAAAGAGTGAAATACTAAAAATCACATGAATAGTAGTCAGGAATATGTGAGAGGCTAAGAGGCAAAGTTCCAAAAGGTTCAAAAAAACTGGCATGATAAAGCAAAAAAGTAAATTTCTTAATGCTATTAAAATAAACAAAATGAAATAAAATTAAAACAAATACTTTGAAAAGAATAAGTTGTGTCCTAATGAGGGAAAGAAAATAGAGTATACTTTGACAATTGAAATATAAAACCACAAAAAAGAAAAACAAGATGAAACAATTCTGAGACATAAAGGCATAGAATCTAATAACCCACCATTCTTCAAATATTCAAGAAATGGGAAACTAGCCTGATATTCAATGATAACCAATTACATAAAGAGAGCACTCAGGGAAGATAAAACCACAACAGAAAAGTTAAATTAATTCTCTCAGTCTGCACTGCCTGTGAAGGCAGATAGGACAGATCTCACACAAAGGTCATTCCTTATGCAGGATAGAAATGAACCGTTGTCTCAGAGTGTCAATAGAATGTGTTTTAGAACAAATCCAAATTCGTAAGTTGGACTTCAACGAATTCCCAATACCAGCTAATTTTTATAGTGACACTATAACACCAGTTACAGGGGCCTTACCACAAAAACAAGCAGTAAAGTAGAAAAAGCAGTTTTATATTTTCATGTATCAGTTTTCATTTTTAAGTGAATTTATGGAGAGTAGAGATGCATAGAGGGTAATCCAGTGAACAACAGACATGATATTTCTGCAGACTTCAGATATTTCTTCACAAAGCTAATTGGTAGGAACAACAACAAAACTATATTAAGGTACAAATAAAAAAATATGCATATCAGGGAAAAACTAACACAGCTTTTCAGAAAAAAACCCCACATGTCTCAGAAGCTAATTAGACTTCTTTTTTGGAGCAGGTAACCACATGAGTAATGCAATCACTATAGAGTACTCAGGATTTAAGAAAGCTTCTGATGAGGTCTCTTATTAAAGTCGCTGACAGAAATAGAGGTAATACAGGATACAACAGAAGGTCCTGGATTAGTAATTGGCTAACAGATAGGAGTCAAAGTGTAGGAAATAAAATTTGTGTTAATAAATTAAGGGTAGCACACATGAAGATAACCCTGTGTGTAATGGCCTCTGAAGTAAGCCTTACCATTTAAGAACAAGGTTTTATGGTAATTTTAAGGTATTTTCTGACAATATCCATTCAGTGGATGGTGGTAATTATAAAATTAATGGACTACTGGAAGTTTATCAGGAAAGGTCTGAGAGCAATACTGAAACTGTTACCTCACAAGAGAGTTTAACCATGGTGTACCCCACCCTGAATACTGAATACAGCTCTGCTTGTCCGCATTTCATATTGGAATTAGAAGTACAGAATAATGAACAGGATTAACAAAATATGAATGGTTTTGTATGAATTTCTGAAGGTAATTCTGAGGGCGGTTATCAAAGAATAGTTTTAAATGAATGACAGGAAACATTTATTCACACAAGTTACAATTAATTTATAAGATTGAGAGAGAATGTCTTTACTGTGAGTGTTACTGAGCACTGGAACAGGCTGACCAGAGAGATTGTGGAATCTCCTCTCCAGGATATATTCAAAAAACATCTGGACAAAATCCTGAGTAACATGCTCCAGTGGACCCTGCTTGAGCATGGAGGCTGGATTAGATGACCTCCAGTGGTCTGTTCCAACCTTAACCATTCTGTGATTCTGCGATACTCTAGAGACCAAAGTACAAATGATACCAAATGGGATTGGACGAACTCCAAAGGAAATGTTCGCTAGTGGCTTGTAACCCTAGGACGTGGGAACTTGCTCCAGACTGGAACTGTGGAGGTATGTTTAGTCCTGCTCCTGTTTCTTTTCATATTCAGCCTCTTCAAGAGCCAACTTTCTGTTGGCAAACCAGATTTATAAATTGTTCTATTAGGATGCACATTAATTAGTAATAATAATAATAATAATAATAATAATAATAATAATAATAATAATAACAACAGCGTTTGAGGAAACACTATTGAAAAATTAGACTGCAAATCTGAGTTGGTTACCTGCAGGGTGGCCTTTGTCCCTTGCACACCTCTCTCCAACCATCTCTAGTGATGACCCTCAGCATTCCTTAGATACACACGAGTGAAAGGACAGTTTATTTAGGTGCAACCATGTCCAATCAGTTCCTGGCCCTCCAGTTCAGACGGCAGGCACAGGTATTAATTACTGCCATCTGTGACAGTGGCTTATGCAGCAAGCACTCCCGCCACCCAAAAGGTAAACTGAAATCCCTGTATTGCTTCGTGTGGGTCAGGGAGCCCCAGTTAGCAATGGCTTTGATCAGCATTTTTCTAGGCTGCATGTGGCAGGTGCAATGCTCCTGGTCTCTCCCTACTGTTACCAGCTCACTGATGTATCAGGCCCCTAAAGAATCTTTCTCAGTGGGTGACATGGCTTCTGTTACATGATTTTACTCCACATAGCTTTTTGTTTTCTGTCTGAGAAACCTCAGTGCAAGCACCTCAATGTCACGAACGATAGGTTCAAAGGTATATTTTAGAGGCATTTTCACATAGCTTCTTGAGAAAGCTGAGGTAATTTAACATTTTTAAAAGCCTTCAGTGAGACAAGAAACCTGCAGGAGTTAACAAAGATTGTAGGACATAAAAATCTGATAGCAAGGACATAATGTAGTAAAAAATAAAGCACAAATGAACGCATTGTGCTGACTGATAAATATGAACTCTAGCAGTATTGCTGAGAAGGCAGGCACAGGAGTTCGATGAACCTTTTGAGCTGACATAACTCATGCAGCTGCCAGTTGTGTAGTTGAAAAGCTATACTATTTGTGAATTTGGGAGTAATGCAAAGCATTACATTTTCAAGAAGGAATTTCTCTTGGTCCCCACAGTGTTTGTCATCAACTATAATTTTTCCAATGTTAATCTATGCAAATTATTCTCTCAGCACCTCCTAATTAATACAATTAATGCATCCAATGTAGGGATACTTGTTTTGAAACTGATTTCTGTTCTCCTTGGGACATATGCCTTTCCTTTTTTCCTGTCACAAAGCCTCTGAAGATGGTTAGTGAAGCAAGATAAACACAGGAAAATATAGATTGAAATATGCATTCAGGAGCACACATCTCAGCACTATTCATACCAGCACATGAGCTTAACCTTTAAGACCATTTTTGTAATTGTTGGTATCTATAGAAACATCTGCACACTCTAAAATTTCAAACATTTGAATTGGAATTCCTTATCTCTGTTGCCCGACAATAATTTTATCAAAAAGTATTAATCATTAAGTGACACCATAGAATTAATAGAATGTCACTAGAAACACCTTCTGAGAAATTAAGCACAATTTTATGAAAATCATTCCTTTGAGCTATTTGATCAATATAGTCCCACTTATCTTTAAAAAGAAGTATTATTTTCTAGCATATCTAAAGCTACTTTAGTGGGTTCTACTGAATAAACTTATCTCTTGTGAAATTTACAATAAAGCACAAGACTCTCTCCTTTCCATCCTCTTTCCAACATATAGAACCATGTTTATGAGTTTCCTGTACGATGGATATAGTGCAGCAGTCAGGTTATCAAAAATCATTGTGAAGATAATATACTTACCATCTACTTTGATCTGAAAGTCTTTACAGTTGTGCCATCTGCTTCATCATAGTTCATTTTAAGCCTTACACTCAAGAAAAAGGAACAGCCTGGCAATACAAATCTGACAAAATTTAATCAAGAGCAGAAACATCTCACAGTTCTCTAAAATTAATTTCTAAACAGTCCAAATTTGGTGCAATTATCTTAATCATTCCATTTCCAAAGCTGTTTCTGCAAAGTCTGCATATTAATCTATTGGAATGGAAATCTTGTTTATAAAGAGGTATTTGTACAATAAAGTGTAAGCAAGATCCATAAATTGCAAACAGCATTCTAATAAATGCTCACACAGATTTTATAAGGCTAACAAGTAGGCAATGACTGAAATGAAAACCAGGTACAGGCACTAAGTATTTCTATTTGCTTATTCAGAAGTGAGGTACTTTGAAGATGAGGTGATAAAAGGAGTACTTACACCATCATCTCTCCTGCTCCATGTACAAGAGGAAGACCTAAAAGTGAGGGATTTGGTGGAGAGTTCATGCTGACCACTAGCCAGGGTGGAGGTGTCTTGTGGCTTTTGGAAGTCAGTGTAACCTACAGCCATCTCATAACCATTCTGTATTTTCTGGTGGCAACCCCAGAAATTCATTAATTTCTCTGCCTTCAGCATGAAAGTAGCACAGCAGTGGTGCTCGCTATCCCTTGCCTTGTTCCAGAGACTTGTGCCTCTTGAGCCTTGTTCCGGGGGCTCTTCCCCAAGAAAGGGAGAAAATGTCCCCTGTAATTCTTCACAATGTTACCAAATCACCAGTGGCTGCCTGGTCGAAGTTGAGAATAATACGTGACTCTGAGTTATCTTGCTAAAGACCAGAATATCTCACTTGGAAAGTTACCCTTGGTAAGTGTCGCTCCTTCTGCCCTTATCACACTAAGGATTGTGCCCAATTTAACCCACTCACTTTTTGATGCCTTTGATTTCTGTAGGAAGCTTTGGCTCAAAAGTAAGCGTCCACTTATGTGCATTTCAAGATAAGAATAACTTTCAAGGCTAAAATCTGAGATGTAGAAAGTGCCAAGAACTCCAACACTGAATTATCTTTGTAGAAAATTTAAAAATATAATAGCCTTAAAAATGCTTTGCAACCATGGTCATACAGCCGTACACTGACAGATGCACAGATTTGTTACAGCATTTAATGACTGTTGCCCATTCTGGGAAAAAATTGACTCTCATGATGGGCAACTATGCTCAGCTGGGATACATAATAAAACAACTAAACCCCTTTCTTTCTTCTTTGATGTGGAGTTTTATACGTAAATTTTAATCTAAAAGAAAACAGATTTTATTGACTGAGAAGTTTTCTACCCACTAACGTTTATACTTCTTAATAAACCACTGTGTAAAAAACCCCAACAGGTCTGGCACATCTCCATGCAGCTTCATGCACCAGAGTGTAGAGACTGAGTGTAGTTAAAAGTCATCATCCCTGATTAATTATCATATTGGCACATGAAGGATAAATTTCCATGTCAAATGCAAACTACTTAAGGACATCCTCCTATATGGATGACCTCTTTATGTTAATACTTATGGCATGTGTAGGCTTCATGTTAAGAAATCTGGGCAACAAATTGTGTGGTATTTATTTCTGATTATCATTAAAGCTATAATTGTGTACCCAGGTATTGGTTTGGGCATTCAGCCAACTTCAATTAGGCTGCAGGAGCCGAGGAAGGGTGAGCAGAGGAGTTGGATGGTTCAGGCTGGGAAAGGGTTCATCTCTCCGGGCAGTTTCCATGACCCTGGGTCAGTGAGGACTGAGGAATGTGGCTCACTGACACAGGCGGTCAGTCAGCTCAGTGGTCTCACTGCATCCCCTTGTGGCTGGGCGCCTACAAGAGCTGAGCATTGTCCATCCCCATGAGAACCAGAGGTCAAGTAGGAAATAAGCAGCTTTTCTGCCCTGGAAAGGGGGTCAAACTGGATCTGGAGCACCTGGAAGGGGAAGGAATTAACTTCTTCAGAGTGTTAACTGTGCATTTCCTAGAAACGTGCCTCTTCCTCACAGTCTCTGCTGAAGAGATTCTCAACCAGTGATACCCTAGAATTCCTCCCAGCACGTTTTGCAGCCCACCATAAAGACAGTGTAGAGGCCTATGAGTAATTGTGGAGGAGGAATGTTTCTGACTACACTTTATCCCCATATTTTCAAACATAGCATGGATGGAGCAGCTCTGCTCACACAGACTATTATTCAGAGTGGCTTTGTGTTGTCTGGGAAGAATGATTTCACCTTTAACAATACAGTGAATGCATAGGATTTGAAGTAACAGAAATGCAAACATTTACACCGATTTTCATGAATACTAATTTCACTTTAAATCGAAGGAAAAAAGTCTTTGGAATCTACCCAACAGCAATTGGATGGGGGTCAATAATTTGTCTTTCTGGAAAGAAATGCAAGAATTGAAGCTTGTTACATAATTTCAGTGACATTTTTGGCTTGAATTTAACAATAAATGAATGGCAGACACAGATTAATAATAAAAAAGTTTGAATCTCAAACTGCACGATCTGTAAAACTGTTGTGACCTTTCCTAAGAGGAGTGTTGCCCTGTGGGCTACCCCTATTTTCAGAAGTATCATTTCAGAAGTCTAAAAATATCTTGCAACAATTATTTTTCATCAGTGAGTAACATTCATAAAAATAGGTTTCTAATTAAAATTTCTCACAAGTAATGACTGAAGTTGATTCTTATAATGATCTTTTTTTTATATGAACATTCAGAGGGTGTAGTCTTTTCCAAACGAAGTAAGGTCCACTGATGTTAACAGGAGTGGGACAGAGAGGCAGCCAGTCCCTTGAGGCAAATCCTCAGGCACAGCAGAGTACCCCAGAGTGCCTTGAAGGGAGACATGGCTATTTAGATCAACAAAGAATTTTCCCCTTTCATGTTTATTTGTCATCCTGGCCTTCCACAGAATCTAATCATATTTGTCAACAATAGAGAATCTTAATAGCTTATGTTGGAGTCTTGCTAGCAGCTCATTTTCTCATTTGAACAGGGCATAAATGAACTGCGAATTTCAGGTCATTGCTTCATGCTCTCACTTGTCCTCCAGCTCCCTCAAATTGCAGCACTTTCTGGCTTTGGTGTCCAGATCAATCCGGTTGCCTTCTAAATGTTATAAACATGGAGCTCTACCTGGAGATTTTTTTTTGTCACAATATATGTTCTTACCTCATTTTACTTAGTCACCTCTGTGAGAATGAAAGGTGTGGAGTCAGCTCAGTAAGCACAGGGACTCATAAATCAAACCCATACAAGATACACTCAGATAAACAGAATAATAGCAAAGCTACAGCAATAACGTGGTCATTTGCAATTTTATACTCAGATTTATAAAAAGATTTGTAATTTTATACTCAGAAATCCCATTTTGAGGACCACAACTGGACTATAGAAATATCTCAATAATATATCACAAGAGTTTATTTTCCATCAAAGGCAGTTACTGCAATTTGTGTTGGTCTACCTAGCCTGGCTATAAAACAGTATCTCTTCTTTAAAACAACCTTACTATTGCTATTTTTCTTTTGATATTAAAAATTAAGAAGACCTGTTGACTGTCAACAGGTTGTGCAGAGCGATAGCCTTGACTGTTGCTCAAGCTGCGTGCAAGGTGCATGAGCCCCTGCCTGGCCTTTCCCACGGCATCTGGCTTTGCAGGGGCTACCTGGACAGGGGAGGGATTTTCAGGTTTCTTCCCTCTCTGTTCGCAGGCCCAGGAAATCAGTTCACACGCAGCAAAGCCAGCAGCTAATCGTGGAGTCCCTGCCGAGCCTTGATCCCGTTTTGTCAACTCCCCGCGATGGCAGCGACCGAGCGCATCGTCCCCACAGACTCACCAGCCCCACCGACCCAACCCGGCCCAGCCGGAGGGGAGAGGCTGCCCGCCCCAGATCCAGCTGCTCACATCTATTAACTTTTATTTACAAGCACGCGGACCCACTCTGTGTGGGAATGGGGACAGGGCCGGGACCGCCGGGGAGACGCCCGATCTCTTGCGGGCGTTCCTGCTCCGCCGAGCCCTCTCCCGCTGCCCGCTGCCTCCGCGCCGCCGGAACGGCACCCCCGCACCCCCTCGCTTCTCCGCGTTCGCCCCACGGTGCCCGCGGGCTGCAGCGGCCGGCGCTCTCCCGGGGAGAAGCCCAGCCCCCGGCGTGGGTCCCGGCGGGTGACCCGGGACAGGCGCAGCTCCCGGGGCCGGCCCGGGGCGGCGGGGGCTGCCCCATACCCACCTTCCGTGTGCACGGCGGAGACGTAGGTCCAGTTGTAGCGCTTGACGATGTCAAGCATGGCCCTGGCTTGCAGCGTGTCAGAGGGGACCACCCTGAGGAAGTACTTGTACAGCGTTTTGTCGCTCAGGTCGATGCTGGTGGCGGAGTAAGCGATCTGGGGGATGTCGAAGAGTTGGAGCAGATTTTGAACTTGGATAGCAACTGAGCTGGAGCCGGGGCCGATGACCCCCGCGATGGGCTTTTTCACTCTGGTCTGGGGCTGGGTCTGCGAGTCGGAAATGCAGCGGGTACCTCCGTCCCTGTCGTCCCTGATGGAGATGAGAGAGTCCCGTATGAACTCGATGCTCTGCTCCAGGGCCACGGAGGAATGCCAACAGGAGTCTCGGATCTCACTGCCCAGGGTGATGTTAGGTAACAGGACCGGGTCTGCGTTAATTTTATCCAAAGTATGAAACATGGCTTCCACTCTCTGGATGCCGTATTGCTCCCGGATTTCCCCGCACTTCCTCTCGGGCACTTTCTCGGCTGGCGGCTGGTGATGGACAGAGAAGAGGGCCCCGATGATGACATCCCCGTCCATCCGAGCCACCGACCGCTGTGAGGAGGCTGCAGAGAGAAGAACCTTCCGACCACCACTCTTGGGCAGCACGTCCATCTCCAGGAGCAGAGCAGGGAAAAAGACCAGCAGCACACCAATCATTTTGTTGCACGATGTCATCCAGACCCAGGTTACAAATTTCATGGGCTCTCCTTGCCTGCACATGGTTTAAGGACATGTAGGAAATGGCATCTGCTTCTCCCCGACGACCGCCAGGTTGCTCCAAATACCATCACAGGGAAGCCTCACAGCATCATTCTTGAAGGTGCCAAGACAGCTGTCATCCTAGTGACTTTTAACCTGGTGGCATAGAAAAAGGGGATAAAACGGGCTAACCGGGAAATTGATGTCAAACTTGAGCTCGATAAAGCAACCCCGCACGGTTAGAGATGACTGCTCTCTTAAAAGCCCAAGGCAATTTGCTTCGATAAGCCTCTCAACAAGAAGTTTCAAGAGGGATTAAGACATGTATTTATTTGCCTTGATATACGATAATGCATATTCACGTATGTTGTTTCTACAATCCTTTTTGTGCCTGCTTTTCAAGGCAAGGCGGGTACTTCCCGCACCTCCAGCCAGCACACACACCCCTCTACCCCCGGAAAGTTTTAAAAGTTTCAGGAGGTAGGTAGCTCGTCGGAGAAGGGCCCTAGCCCGACCCCAGCGGCCCTACTCCTGAAAGCAGAGTGACAAGCGCCTCTTCCTTTGCATTCTGATTACCTGAAGGCGTCTTTCTCAGTTTAGACATTTCCTTTCTCCATCCATAATGTGAGTAAAAGGAGAAAGCGAGCAGTCTGCCCTGCCAGCCAGAAGTGTCATTTAAAGGTCAGCGAAGAGAGGAAGAATAAAGCACTCTGCAGTTTAGATTAACTTTTGCTTGTATATGGGGCAAAACTGTAATTCAGTCAAGGACACACATATGAAAGCAGGGGAAAATACATATTAGTTACTAAGGCAACCGCGGCCAAAGCCCCGATGTGCCTTACCGGCACGCCTGCCGTGCAGACAGGCTTCGGGCGGGGAGCGGCGGCGAGCCCGGCGACAGGGCTTGCGGCTGGAAACGCCGTGCTGGGAGGGAAGATGCCACCGCCACCCGGGAGCGCGGCCGGGCCGGGTCCCTGTTGCACGACGAGCCGTCAGCACCAGAGACAGCGCTCGGCAGCCGGGGCAGCCGCCGGACCGCGGGCCCAGCCCCGCTGCACCTCCGTCCGCCGTCTCCCTGTCCCGTTGTCCCCTGCCCGCAGCCCCTTGTCTCGCTGTCCCGACGCCCCGTCGCCTCGGCGCTCCAGCGTCCCAGTGTCCCGCTGTCCCGGCCCCGCCACCGCCGGCTCGGCCGCCCGCCAGCACTGTGGGGCGCTTCCCCAAAACTTCTGCCCCCCGCCAGGCGCTGCTGCCGCGCTGTCCCCGGATGCACACGCACCGTGCCTCACACACACACAAACGCACTGCTCGCACTCACACACCCGCACACCCTCCCGGGGCTCGGAGCCCGCCGCGGCACGCACCGCCCCGGGCTGGCCGCCGCTCCGTCCCTCCCCGCCGGCGGGCAGGAGTGCGGGGCCGGCGGGGCTGCGTGTCCGCCCAGCGCCGCTGGGGCTGCAGACGGTCCCGAGGAAGGCGACGCTCCGAGGGGAGCCGCCGTCCTGGCTGCGCGTCCGCACCCGCAGGCGGGCAGAGCCGCCCGAAGCAGCTCCCGCCGCAGCCTCGTGTCCCCGGGGCCATCTGCCTGCCCTGCCTGCCCCGCCGGCCGTGTCACGGCCGAGCCCCGCGGGCCGCTCGGAGGGTCACCCCTGAGACGTACCTGGCCGGGTGAGGCAGTGGCTCCCTGCCTGCCGAGAGCGGGCATTGGCGGCTCTCCGGCCGCCCCGAGCTGGCGCGCTGGCGGCGGGGCGACGGCTGTGGGCTGGGCGCGGGTGCCCTCTGTCTTCAGCACCGCTCCACCGCAAGGAAAAAAACAGGTCATCCCGGGCTCATCCATTATCTCATACAGAAGGATCAGTCATTTTCTCCCCCTCAATTTTTTTCGGCTATTGTCTTGTAAACGAGTAAGGAAACATCTCTTGGAGCACGCTGCGGCTGTAAGGGAGGTGTTGGCTTTCACCTCCCGTAGCTCTTAATTCATTCTCTTCCTGCCTCAATTAGCAAGAGCGAGAGTTAAAGCAAGAGGCTGCTGCTAGAAGGGGACCAAGACCCGAGACAATGAAATGTGCCGCTCTGTCTCACGAGCAGGGCTTCGCTACTAAAATACATATTTATATTTGGGGGGGGAACCCAGAAAAAATACACTGCAACAAGATAAATCACCTGTAAAGATAAAGGCATAAAAGGCATTGAGATTGCAGTTTTCAGGTCAAGATGAACCTAAATGAAGCACGTGAGAGGCATGCCAGATTAAAATAATACCAGATTGAATAATCATAATTCAGACGACCTGCTTGCATCCCTAACACAGGTCTCGGGTGTTTTACTTGAGTGTATGAAAGTTAAAGTTAGATTACCACCCCGCTGGGAACTCTATAGATATTTGCCCTACTTTTGAAAGAAAGAGGCAAGGACAAACATTTAACTATTGCTCATTCAGAGATGGGTTTGCAGTGAGTGCTGCCTCAGGGATATCTTCGCCTTGTGTCAATATCTGAGCTGTTTTTATTGTCACACAGACAGTTATTTGTCTGCACTGTGTTTATCCATGAACTGTGTTTATTATGCAGGACTGAACCCAGGGGGTTGCTGGTGCCTCTCTCCCTGCAGGTAATGTTTCCCAAGGAGGGAACCAGGGTCAGAGGGGCTGTCTGTCCTCTGCCTGTGGGCATGAAGCTTCCCTAAGGCCAGCCTAGGGCAGTTCTGCCAGGGCCAGACCTGGAGAGACATTCAGATGTGCACAAAAGGAGGAACAAATTCCCCTTCACCCACGTTTCAATGATTAAACTTCAGTTTCTGCCCTTGACACAATGAACCCGCAGCACTACAGCAAATTATTCCAATGGTTACGTTTTGGTTTGCTTTTCTGGCTTTGACAGCAGAAGCATTTGCAAATGCTCCCATTGGTTCTTCCCAACATGTAGCAGTCTGTAGCCTTCACCCCTTCTGACCTGGAAGTCACAAAGACAGCAGGTCTTTATGCTGAGGCTCGTGCAGAGCTGTCACACAGAGCTGTTCTCCCTCAGTGATGGTGTGAGTTTTGTTGAGACTGGAAAGCAGGTCACTGGGTCCTGATGCCCAGCCATGGCTGCAAATGCTGCTTCTCCCACCCCTGCAGCAGCCAGTGGGAGTAGGTGGAAATGAGCAGAAGTTTGGGGCTCATATGAAGACACCTGGGATATCTTTAGGAAAGGCAAAGGAAAGACAGCACTGGGACTGCAGCGGCTTTGATCTTCCCTGACCATCATGGGGGAGGCAAAGGCTTTCCCCACCGGGAAGAAGCACCACTAGCACTGCTGTCTTTGTCCCAGAAAGAGGCCAGAGCCATCCCACTGCCTTTTGTCCCTGACTCCTACACATCCTGTTCCTGCCGTTGCCCAAAGATCTAATATTTCTCCCCTCAGAAACAGCCCATGTCCCCAGTCCTACTACCTTCACAAATTTCTTAACATATGAAAGAAAATAATATCATACCCCTTATCATCTGGTAACCATCCTTGAGGCAGAACATGGGACTGCATTTTTTGCAGAGATATGAGCTGCCATCAAGCAGGGAATCAGGGCAAAACCAGAGCAAGGCTGGAGCTGTCTTGTAAGCAGTGATTCCTTTTCAAAGGAAATTGCCTGCTGTTGAATATTTTTTTCTCTGTGAAATGAAGGACAAGTGAATAATTTTCATATTCCCATGTTACACAATTTAAAAATCACTTGGAGGTTGATTGAAATATTCTGTTTTGATGGCATCCAAAGTGTTTTGTTTTGTTTTCTTTTTAAACATTTTATACAATGCAGAACAGTTTTTACTTCAGATAAAACAAATCATTAATATAAAATGGATGTTCCAGTATTTCTTCCAAAAAACCCATTTTTTTTCTACTCCTATTTCATCAGAATTATCTCTTTTTACAGGAAATTATCTACTGGAAAAGTTCTGTTCAGCTCTTATGAGAAAGGCCAGTGTATTGTAGAAAATAATTTGAAAAGAGGTTTGTTTGGAGTAGCAATGGCTGAAGCCTGGAAACTTGTTTTGTTGAAATTCCACTTTTGGTTTCCCTAACAGGGCTACTCTCTCCTCTACCTCCTACCAAGAGAGACAAGTCAGATTGACTGTCTAGCTCTACAGACTCTCCAACTAAATTATTGGAGAGATTCAAAACTATCCTGCAAGCATCAATGCTTCTAAAGTTATACAGTTTTATTCTGCCTTGGAAACAAGTAGAAAGCTCATGTGTTCCTGTCTGAAGAAAGTTGAAACATATACCAGCTATCTGAAAAATTGTCTCCAGTTGTTTTTATTCCACTCACTCAGCTGCTTTCCTTTCATGATTAAAAAATGTCACCTGCTATATATAAAGAGTGTGCATGCAACACATGCATAGGTAGCCCACTGTTGTAGATACTGAATTGTTTGCTTGTGATCAAAGATTTAGAATCATCATCTAGCAGGCTTGTTCAGATATAACAGGGATTTAATCTTACTAATATATTCAATGTATTTTCTCCATTTCTCTTAGCGAAATAAACATTTCTCATAGGTTTTATTTTAAACATGTGAAACATGTGCCAGCTACAGCATTGTTTTCACCTCCTTTCTTGTATTTAGGCTTTCAAGTTGCCCTATCTGTAATAAATAAAGCAACAGCATTTTTAAGTTTTGATTGCTTGCTGCAACTGCTAAGAAATGAACATAAATGGATCGATGTCTGTATATATGGAGCTTTGTAAAGCTCTGATTGCTCAGCTGTTCCTTGTGCTAGTCGATCCATTAAAATTATATGGGATTAACCCATGAAATTTAGGACTCACTTCTGAGATACTTAGAACTCACACCCTCTTGCCCACTGTATCAAGTCACATTATTGTCAGCATATTTTACAGAGTTAGGTGATTTTACATCCTTTTTAAAAAGTTCCTCCTCTGGGGCTTTCTCAGGAGGAAAGTGTCTGCCTGGTTATGATTTCAGATGTCTTTCAAACAAATGTGAGATCCAAATCAATGCAAAATTCAATATTCAGGGATGTCTTGTAAATTTTTTACACTCTCAGAGGATTATAGATTCCATGAAGGGATAAATAGAGCAAATTTATTCAGTCATTCAGCAGTTTTCATCTCTGGCTAGCAAAGATGTTAATAAGCTAAGAGTAATTCTTTCTACATTTAAAAATAAGCAACTGATTGCTTTTATAACTCAATATTAAAAAACTTTCAGAAGTGCTTCATGCCAAATGCTGAGGGAGAGACTGGAAGAATGTGGTCCAAAAGACAAAGGGTCTGATCTCTCCTCAGCTGAAACTCATGTCACAAATGGTTCCCCTGCCACAAGCCTGTGCCCTCCAAGAAATGGCATGCAATAGTCAAAAGCAGCTGGTTTCCATTCCTTACAGAGAGGCCACATGTCTCAAATCTTGAAAGTTTCCTGGGCATCTACTCTTGTGAAACCCAGTGACAAATTTTGGTCTCATGGCAATGGGGATGCTCCCAAATAGTGAATGAGAAGTCAGCTGAATTTCTCTGCTGAACAACATGACTGTTCAGTCCTGGATATTGTTTAAAATCATTCCTGTATTTTCTAACTGCAAAAATGTACTTAGGGTGCCCCCTAGGCCAAAATGCTACACAACGTTTACAACATCCTCTCACATCAATTCTATCCAGTTCGATTAATTTTGATAAAACTCCCTTGCCACGAAATCCCTTGATTTCACTGAAATTATCCCCTGAGAAGCAACACGAGTAAATAGATAAATCTCTGCTGGGACTTGCATACCAACAAGCTTATGCTACACCAGGCCAAAAAGAAAAGTGCATTTCAAAATCAGAGGTCCACAGTTCCTGAGCTTCAGACTCTCAATTTAAAATCCACAGACTTCTAATTTAATTTGAAAATGTCAGTCTGAATCATTCTGGCTGAACTCACCAGACAGGGACTTATATAAGTGTGAAAAGAGACAGTACCTTGGATATATGGGATTTAATACAGATTAACGAGACAGGTCTACTTAATTAGATTGTAACTAACAGGACAAGGAATTTAACAAGAACTCACCATCCCTTATGGAGACAGATTTGATACTCTGTGGGAAATATGGCAGCTGAAGCATCAGCTAGCCAAATTTTCCAGTCATTTTCAAGGACAGCTCCATGTAAATCATCTGTAGGAATTCAGTCTGGTACCAGTGAAAAATACATATGGAAAGGAAGTCCTCGCTGTGTAGATTAAGAAAAGGTGCTCCTGCTCTCTCCTGCCATCTCAGTGTTCAGGCTGCAGCCGAGGGTAAGGAAGACTTCATGCTGCAGATTGCAGTTACAAAACGAACCAGTAAATCGTGAAGATCGAAAGTTTACTTGAACTGTACAATGTAACAACACATCTCTGCACTGCTCCGAGAGAGAAATTGCATGCAGCTAGTAATTTCTGAAATTTTCCCCATGACTACAGCAAGCACTGAAGAAAACAGCTCTGTGTTTACTGGCTGTTACCTGCGTCCTTCATTTCTCCACATAGAACCCTTATAGACATTTAGCAACACAAAAAGAAGAAAAAAAATTAAAAATCATAAATATCAGAGGTGGAAAAGGCTAGCAGTCTTTTCAAAAGGAGGATCTTTTACACATGATTAAAGAATCAGAGGAAGTTTTACAAATACCAGTTTAGCAATTAAACAACGTGTGACAAATACCTGACATACTTTAAAGAACCTTTCCAGTGCTTAAAAAAAAAAAAGAAAAAAAGCCCAAATTAACAAGCTGAATACCTCTGAATGTTAATTTTTCCATTTGCAGTCTGTTGCTGTTTATGTAACACTGCATATAGGATACTTTATCAGCTTCCCCAAATACGTATTTTTGAAGCCTGCAATAGCAAGTAGAATAAGGAGAAATGGAATACCTTAAAGATTAGTAGGATTTTGTAGTGACCTTTAACTGAAATGATCTCATTTTCTACACTATACTTCCTTTATGCACTTGCAATTGCTCAGGATGGATGGAAAGGATGCCTTAAAATCACTGCCAGCAGACTGGTCAGCTGTATTCATTTTTTTCTTGCTATATCTGGTATAAATGAACTCAGAGATGTCAACTAGGGGAATTTCTAGTCTATTGTTCTAGTTTCATAATCATTATTTTCACTATTTTTCTAAATGTACATAATGTGACAGAATAGCACATCATTGTGTAGTTACTCAATAAAATAATTTAAATCTGTGGATGTTTTGGCTGGTATAGAGTTAATTTTCACCGCAGTAGCTGGTGCAGGGCTGTGGTTTGGATTTGTGCTGGAAACAATGCAGAGATAACACAGAGATGTCTTTGTTACTGCTGAGCAGCACTTACACAGAGCCAAGGCCTTTTCTGCCTCTCACCCCACTCCACCAGTGAGGGCACTGGGGGTGCACAAGGGTTTTGGAGGGAACACAGCTGGGACAGCCGACCCCAACTGAGCACAGGGATAATTCAAACCGTACAACATCATGCTCAGCATACAGAGCTGGAGGGAGAAGGAGGAAGGAGGGGACATTGGAAGCAATGGTGTTTTTCTTCCCAAGTGACTTTTACACGTGATGGAGTCCTGCATTCCCAGGGATGGCTGGATACCTATCTGCTCATGGGAAGCAGGGAATTCATTCCTTATTTTGATTTGTTTCTGTGAATGGCTTTTGCTTTCCCTATTAAATTGCCTTCATCGGAACCCATGAGTTTTCTCATAAACTACCAAGTAATACTGTATTTATTTGTAATATATAGCTATTACTTAAAGCAAAACATACACAAAAAAAAAATCTGAAATCCAGAAATAGAATGAGGATGTGTTGTACAAACTATGCTCCTCCAACTATTTGCAAATTACTTTATACATTTGCTCAAAAGTCGATGCAGAAAAGCACCGTTGCTACAAAATGAGAATATAGTTCACAGTATTATAAAAAATAGTTCTCACTAAGTGCTTACACATTTTCTGACATGTTCTGTGTTATAACATAAAAAAGAACAGTATTAGATGACATATGTTTCTTTAAATACTTATTTATAGTCATCATAAGGAGTTGCCTTGATAACAGATTTTATCATTTGACTTTCCATCCAAGCAGTGCACTTCTGGAAGTATTTCATTACTTCAGGATCTATTAGAATCATTGTTGTAGCTCTCTTTCCCCTCATTTCCCTGACAGTATACTGCTGTGGCTTTGATGACAGATTAATTGCTTTTTCTCTGTGACTTCCTTCTGGTGAAGTGGCTGCACTGTCTCATTGGCCACCTGCCACTGCAGGGATGTCAAGACCTTGATCCCCACTGGGTTGCCTGCCTCCTCAGCTAGTTGCTATAACTGGTTGGTCCTTGGGGTGCTTCAAATCCCAACATCCCTCTTCCTCCAGAATCAGACATTCTCAGTCTTGTCCACTAATGCAACTCTATTTGACCTAACATTGTATTTATCACAAAAATTGCCTTTATTAAGGCAGGAAAACAAACATCAAGTGTAACATGACCATGGGTGATAAAATGGCTGAAATCCAGCTGACCCAGCAGCTTGAATTCATTGACTGTGAATGTTTTTTATCTCAAATTTCCATCAGCTAGTTGCCTTTTGTCATCCTTTCTCAAAGTAGGCAATATTTCATTTGTATCTCTAGTCCACTTATGACTAATGGCTCACATTTGGTTCATGGACTAGATCACAGAGCTCCAAATATCATACTTTGATGTTTGCTGTCCTATTATCCTCCTTAACCACTATTAAATTTTTTTTGCTCTACCTAAGCAAAACATGCTTACAAGGAATTAACAGATCCTGATTTTCTATAAACATTGAAGTAACAATGTTCTGAAATACCAGACTCTCTCATATGCTTTGAATTGGACATTAAGAATGTGCCTAAAACCATTAGTTTCTTTAAAAAATCTTACTTACCATTTGTAGCCATGGGACTGAATTGAAAATTATCAAAAAGGAAGACAAGGAGCAGTGAAGAAAACTCAAAGAGAAGAGCCTCACTCAATTAAAGAACACTTTTATCCTCCTTGTCTAAGGAAATAAAGCCAGCATGTTAACTGTGCCTATTGCCTCCACAGCCCCTTCCTGACAAAATACCAAAAATATTCAGTATACAATTGCAGAAAAAAATTCACTGAAATTTGGAAAGGTCTCAAAGGTAAATACATTTGTTCAAATGTTTGAATGTCAGTAGTCAACTAGAAGAAGTAGACCAGCATAAATACCCACACTGGGAGAGAGGTAAAATTTTTCACTCTGAGGGAAGTGAGGCAGGTTGTCCAGAGAAGCTGTGGATGCCCCATCACAGGAAATGTTTAAGTTGAATGGAGTTTTGAGCAATCTGGTCTAATGAAAGATGACCCGGCCTAGGGCATGTGGCTTGGAACCAGATGATCTTTAAGATCCCTTCCAACCCAAACCATACTATGATTCTATGAAATAACCAGCTGTTGCTACCAGGTGCCCAGGCAGCACAGCTCTGGGCCAGCTGCAGAGCGGGGTGTCTCTGTCCTGGGGAGGTACAACTGAGTCCTCACTCAGAGAGGACTGAGAGATGACTTTCAGGGGTGGAGGATGGAGCAGTCATTAGGCAGGCTGATGATAGTGATTGTGCCTGATTACCAGGTTTGTGTAGGAAAGTGAGGTCCTCACGAAATCCCTATTCCCCTCATGTATGTAAATCATGTAGACTGTTAATTGTTACTCACAAGGTGATTGTTGAAACTTGTTTAGGAATGAACAGATGAAGGGACAGAAAGAATACATGGCTGAGTAGCTGCATTGCCACACTGTAAATAATAGATCATAGGTAATCAACCTTTGCTTCAGTAAATTAAGAGAACTCACAAAAGAGAAAATGTCTAAGTAGCAGTTAGTTGCATTGTTTAGAGAATGTCCACATGCACATGATGATTCTATGTAAGCAGTGTGTCCTTGTGGTTTTCAAATTTTCTGTACAAGCTTGTTGTGATTTCGTGGTATAATCTTTATTTTTATTCTAGAGGATGTTTTCTCAATAAATATAGTATATGCTTGTTTTCATAGCATATGCTTGTTTTTGTTTTCTCTTTTCTTAGCAACAGCTTCTAAAAAGACTCTTTTCATCACCACTGCACTTTTTATTTAGCTGTAAACCATAAGTCCTCAATAAATTAACCCAAAATTTGTCAGCTACTGTCACTACAGCAATAGACAGCTATGGATTTCCATGTCTTTATTTAAATTAAATTAATACTTGCTTGTGCTGCATATAAGCATCTCAATTCCTATTGTGTTTCTGATTTCTAAATGGTACCTGCACTTAGCTTATCTTTTCTTTAGCTGGCTTTTATTTTTCCCTAAATTCCAACCACTGCCAACAGGGGATGCAAATCGGTACCTCATTCTTTCTTCTTTCTTTCCTTTACCAGACAATGTAATATACACCACTCAAATTGTACAATATTTTCAATCCATTTTCTAAGTCACCCTAAAATTTGATAGTTCAGCCCAAACCCACATGAAAAGTCTTTGTGTGCTTTCATTTTGTGACTACATGTAAATAGAATGATGACACGTGTATAGGACTTAATCCCAAGGAATATTTGGACACATGCTTAACTCCACTCTCATTTAACAGAGCTTTTAAGTTTGTGCCCTCATTTTTCTTTTTAGAAATTGAGGAGGGTAAGGAGAGGAATCCGGGGATATGTGATGGAAGACTGCCTTCAGCTTTGATTATGTAGTCCATTTTTAATTTTGTTCATTCATTTCTAATATAGTAAAATTAAAAATTACATTAAAGGTAAAAAAAAATCTGCCCAGCAAAAATTCTGAGGAAGTACTATTCTATGCAGTGAGGATCACACCTGTTTTCCCTGAATCTCAGCTATGCCTTCCACCTCTGCATATACTTTCTACTTCAAAACCCTCACAGCTGAAGAGACAAATCTTGGTCCATTAGGTGTCAAAGGAAGTCCTGATGCTGCAAGACCAGAGCTCACAGTGGATCCTTGAGGCTGCAGGGTACACGTGAGAGTGTGGAAGATCTCTGAGGAGTGTTAAAAAAAGTCTCTTAAAATTTCACGGTTGTAGATTGTACTTTTTGAAAGCTGAGATTAAACTGCTTTATCTCATTTTCTGATTTAACTATCTTACTTGAAGATATGAAATGTGGGTGATAGGAAGATGTTATTCAGTTGGATGCTATTTTTAATTTTATAGTGTAGAGAATGTATTCAGAAACCTTTGCTTTGAAGACAATCTGCATTCAATGCTGGTAAAGAGTATCAAGTCTTTGCACAGTTTATGGGATAATTTTTATTAGATTCAGCTCTTACTCTGTGGACAGAAGCACGCAATACCTACAACAATTCTTGTAATTGTGTATTGGAAGTCAGATATTCAGGAGAAAGCTATTTGTTTAGCATATAATAGTTCAGGCCTGTGAGAGAGGGAAGTATCTGCACTTGAAGGACAAACAATAAACCTCCCTGCTTGGGAGCAGGTTGTTCTTATGTTACTCCACTTTATACGTATCTTAAAGATCACTAAAATTAAAGTTTTCTTGCTCCAAACAACACTAACTTCACCAGAACTCCTCAGAAATGAAAGGCACATATGGGGAACAAGCAGCTGACTCCTCAGGAAACCACCTTGCCTGTGCAGAAGCAGATGTGAAAGGGGCATATTGCCTGGGAAAGGTGGCACCAAAACATCAAACCACACCAAATTCTCATCAGGCAAACCCAACCCAAAGAAAAATTTTGGCTGAGTCCAATCAGGCCAAAGAGTGCAAGCTCTCAAGTCATAAGAAGTTGAAACAAAAAATCTGTAAGAATTTACTTGGTGTGGACGCTACCTCTATTTCCCTTCTCAAATCATGCTGGGTTTTTGACTTGAGAGCAAGGAGCAAAGATTGTGAAACAAGACCAGCAGCTGCAATAATGCCTCTGGAGTTACCAGGGTAGCAAAGCAAAACAAAACTTGGCATCCAGAGTTGCTTTTGACGGATAACTCATAAATAATGGTGAGTGGCTTGTTCTCTGCAAATAACCTAACCTTTCTGCACTACCAGAGATGCATCTTCAGGTCTTCTGACATCACACTCATCAACAATGCCCTGATCTGTGCCCAGAGCAGAACCAACCCCAGGGCAGCAGCAAGTGGAGGGAGCTCACCTGACTCTTCTCCTTTCTAGGATCCCATCAGCAGCAGCACATGGCACTGCCTTACTTGTAATCACTTGGGTTAAAACTGGATAATGCAGATATTTCCCACCAGGTTAATCTTTTCTGGAAGGCTTCCTGACAAGTGTGGTTTCCAAGTAGGGGTGAAAGGATAAATGACCCTTGGCCTTGGCACCCTCATTGCTCTCCTTGTGGATCAGATATTGCAGGGCTCCTGGGGTCTGGTGGTAGTGGGAGACCCCAGAAGGTGTCTGTCAGGGCAGACCCATCCCATCTCCCCAGCCCAGCAGGGATGACCAGGAAGGGTCAGTCTAGGCTGGTGGTGGCCCTGGGGCCCTGGCATCAACATACCAACTTATGCTTTGGGCAGGAGCCAGAACTGTTACAAAATTGATCAGCCGTAAACAAGATGTTTACCAAGCCAGCAGATAAGTATTACTTGTTTTGCTGATATCTCTCCACACAACATTGTAGTATTGTTATTTATATCCTATAACATCTTAATCATTTATCACTTTCCATCTGTGCTGCAGATCCAGGATTTCATCAGCTAGGAACATCTGCAGGTCCTTAAGCATCCCAGGAGAATATTTTTGCAAAATTGTTGTATGATGTTCCTATCACCTAGAGAAACAAACCATAGTTAATGAAAAGTAATACTTTATTGGAAAAAAAGGAAAATATTTATTTTGTTCTGACCTCATTACTTTCTCTCACAATCATTTTTCAAATAAAAGCCTGTTCTCTCATCTCTCAATAGTTTCCAATTACCTCCTCAATTAAAAAGGTTTATTTTTACTTGAGCAGGGTCATGAGATGTAATATTTCACTGTTTCATTGTGTGACAAGGTGGGGTTTTTTTCCCTGAGACTGTGCTCAGTGATGCACAGTCATTTCTGCTGACTCATTTCCCCAGTCAGAGAATGTGGATGCTCCCAAGCCCAGCTAGGAGGCAGGAACAGTCCTGTGGTACACAGATAGGGCACCATGTAGGACAATGCCTTGGAATAAAACCAATCAACAAGAAAACTCCTCAGAGAAAGCAGGAAGGAGATTGGACTGGCATGGTTTATTACTGACATTTATGCACAAACTTTGGAACTGTAGAGCTACAAAAAAGGTTATACATCTACCCTAGTGAGAGCACAGTAGACATAGAATTAGTTTTTGTCATTTTACAGCTAGAACAAAATCATACATCTGGGTTTGGTTGGATGAGGAAAGGCAAAGTAGAGAGTAATAACAAGAAAGTATCTACAGTTTCTGGAGATTAAAGAAAAATATTAAAATTTGATTACAAGTTTCTGCAATTTGAAGTGGCAAATATGTACAGAAGTACCAAAATACTTAAATTGCTTGCACCCCTTGTGCTGGTGATAAACCACGACCCAGAGCTGCTCATTTACGTCGGCCCTATGGTACTATGTAGGAAAACAAACCAAAATACACATTTAGAGCCTCAGAGTAACTTCTCATTTCTCACTGCTCATTGCATTTCTAAATTTTAGGCCAAAGACAGGCAAAAATATAGTTTGATTAATAAGCCTAAGTGAATGCATATTTAGAAACACAATGACATTTATACCCAGAGAAAACATTCTTTCTCATTAATTCAGGTTGTTGCCTTAGCGAGTTCATGCCCTAAGCCAAAGAAAACTCTCAGCTCAGGGATGATTCAGGCATCTTTCTACTACAGACTTGCTCCAGCGACCCACAGTGCCCCACATGACAGGGGGCATAAATGCTTCTGCTGTCTTTTCTCCCTGAACAGCAGCATCAACTGAGTGCCACCACACTCAGGCCTCTCCTGTTCCAGATTTACTGCACGTTTCAGGGAATAATTACAAGGGACCAGGTGCCAGTAGCAGCAGAAAGCAGCCAGTTCTGCTGCCCAGCTGAGATCTCACTGTAAGTCCCCTGTGGCTAAGTGTCGTATCCACCTCCCTCGGATGCTGCAGAGAGAAATATCCCTCTGTCTCCCACCAGAAATTCTGCCTGGCACCAACAACCTCCAGGTAAGGCGCGGCTCCCCCGAAGCAGCGGGCAGTGTGCTGACAGCTTTGGGGCAGCTCCTGGGCTCTGCCATGCCCTGTGCAGTCCGTGAGTCAGCACTGCCTGCTCCTGCAGCCCAGAGCCAGAGCAAGAGCTGGGCTGGGCAAAGCCTGCCCCCTCCGAAACCTGCTGCTTTCTCTGACTCAGGTGGTCACCCATGCGAGCTCTAAGGTGAATTTTGGACAGATAATTTAATATAATACTCCTCTGAAGAGAATTATTATTGACCCTCTGCAATGAAGCTACATCAATCTTTATGTACTTGTTTTAACATCAAACCTTGTTAAAGTCAAAGAAAACATCTGTGGAGGCAGATTTTCATTGGTGTTAAATAAATACATTGATTTTAGGCTTGAGAACTGTAGATCTTTCTATACTTCTAAGTTGATAAATCAAAGAAATAACAACCCCGATAAAATTCATAATTTCTTTGACATAAACTACCAAGTCTGCTTATCACTTCTTTACGAGGAAAGAGGCCAAAATAAGATAGTTCCAGAAGACTGCACATTTTTGTTTCAAATTTGATTTGCTTTGCCTTTTTGCCACAGTATAAAATATAGGTAAGAATTTTTCAAGTAGTTTTTGTTTACTTTATATTACTGAGCAAGTTATGAATTCAAATCTTCTCTTGCCAGAGTGTGAAAATCAGTATTTTTCACTGCCAAGAAATATATCTCTAATAGATAACGTCTGAAATATCTCTTTGTTGTGAGAATCCTTCAGCTTTCTTTCAAACCACTGTGCCCTGTATTATATTACAAATATCTATATTTTGAGGCTAAATTTCTAAATGCTTTTACTGATTTTATTATAAACATTTTATTTATTTAATTCCATTTTAATCAGAAGGTTTGTTTTTTCTCAGGAACTGCAAACATTTCCTTTATGTATTTTTGTTATGTATTTTGTTATTAAAAATGGCTTTTAAAAGGAATATTAAAGCAATGAAAACATCTTATTTAGGTATATATTTAAATAACTCCAAGGACTGGATTCCAAATCCTACATAGTAACTCTAGATGATGTCCTAGATGCAATGACATGGTTATTTTTTTTTTCTGCTCTATATTTAGATAGTCTTTTTAACTGTCCTTTTCCTCTTGGAAAAAGGGAGATGGGCTTAACTCCCACCAGTGACAGATCAGCTGCTGCTGTCAGTCCTGAGGTCAGGTGTATCACCTGGTTTTCACAAAACCAGCACGTAGCTCAGCTGAGTGGCAGATGGACAAGGGTGTACAAGAATTGTGCAAACACGTGAGCTGAGACAGATGGCCTGCAGTGTGCTGTTCTGTGGGGTGCAGGTATTCTGTGTACATTCCCCCAGGAGATGCTATGCTAAGAGGCACGAATGATATGTTGAACTTCTGTGTTTTGAGGAAACAGAAAAAAGTGGAAGCCCTGAAGAAGTGAAAATGGGGAGGCTTGCCATCATAGCTCCATGGTGTTTTTCACATGCTGGGTTCTTAGCTTACTGGCTTACATGATGGCTTCTGGCACACAATAACACTCTGCTCTTTGTAGCTCTCCAAAAAATATTTAAATCCTCTACTCTTTTGCCCAAAGCAGCATTATGCACTGTGGATGGTAGCAATTATATGATAACACTTTAAAAGTCCCACTATGATAGTTAAATTATTTTCTATTACATATACCAAGTATGGAAGTTGGGTAGAGCTTAACCTATGAAAATGATCTCCTACCAGGGCACAGAGTACTGCTCATGATTTTATTAATCTGGAATAGACTGGAATGATATTATGCCTCCACTGGGGTCCATCTTTCAATTTCTGTCACATGTTGATTTTTATCAAAGGAGATGAATGGATTTTTCCTGCTAGTCAACTACCCAGGTAGCACATGAGTTTGCTGAGGCACAGCATAACATACAGTCATTGTAGTGCAAGGAATAGAGTCTATGTGCCTGCAGTTTTATTAATTTGCTAGAAACATTCACATTTCCTGACAGAACCAATTTGGAGACAAAAACAATTTTGATTTTCTTTAGAAGATTTCTGCTTGCCTTTGCAACTAAAGAAGGACTTTAAAATACCACAACTAACATGCTGTTTCCTCCATCCTCCCTCAAAAAAGAAACCCTTTGCAAAGTAGCACGCCTCCTGATTTTATTTGCTTACTCTTTCCGGGCTTTAAGTGTTACTACAGAAAGCATAGGGGGATTTTTATTCACAGGCAAGGGAGGCTATGTTCTCAAGTGTGGTCAAAAAATCACATGGTCTTATTTTATGTCATATTCTCTTCTCTTTATGCTGTTCCTTTTTATTTTGTTAGATTAAATGGCAATTATCTTCTTTCATGCACTGAAGTTCTTTAGAACAGCAGAAAAATTACTGGGTGCTAATCACTGGTAGTCATTAGCTGCTGAATAGAAACAGGCATTTTTCCACCTGCCCTCAACCATTATTTCAAAAGATAGGTTTGTAAGTGGCTAGACAGAAAAGCAAAACTCCTTAAGACAAAAGCTGGACACAGTGGGTGGAGACCCCTTTGCATCCTTCCACGAAATGCCTCAAACACTCCTGTGGAGCCACAACAGGCAAGATAGCAGTCAAGTGTTCCATGGGATATGCCATGAGATATGTAGCTAAGAGATTTCCATGAGATGTGGGAATGCTGTGCTGAGGGGGAGATGACCCTTATCGCTGCAGTCAGGGGGAAGAGGGAGTGATGCTAAGGTGTCATGGCTCTGCTCTGCCCTTTCACTAGACCCACAGTCTTTGTAACTCCTCTCTTTGTTCCTCTATGTATAAATTGTTACTTTTGCATATAAATTGGCTGCCCGGCCCCCATTTATGATGGCAGCACGGTCTCACGTCCACTTCTTCCAAAAGTAAAAACTGGTGTTTGAAATCCTTCATGAGAGAGGCCGAGAATACAACCACCTTACAGACAAATGAACAGACCTGCTCCTCTTTCTTCCCCAAAGAAGGGACAGCTGCTTGGCAAGATTTGTGCCTCAAGAACTTCAGTAGTAGTGCTCCTGACACTCCAGAGATCTCTATTAGCTTGCTCTATGCTGGATGCAGGACAGATTATCTCTCTCTCTTCCCCTTTCTTTTTTTTTTCCTCTCTCTTTTCTGCCCACCCTCCTCTTTCTCATATGATATTGCAAGGTCTACCAATACAGCCTTTTGCTAACCTTCACCTTTGCATTAACAAATGTGAACTTTTCTTCAAATAAAATCATTACTTGTTAAAGGATCTCTAGTGTTGTTTCACTGCACCTCTACCCAAGGGTATTTTCAAATCTGAGTCACTTTCCCCTCCATGTGTTGAAAAGACCTAAGGGGTACTGAATCTTAACCCAATAAGTGGGCAGGGAGAGCTGGGAAGTGACTTCTCAGCTTTAAGCTGGGAGGGGTTTGAGCATTGCCAAGACAATGGCTACCTGGGAAAGGCCAGAGCATGACTATTACCTTTTTTGGAGTTATCTCCTCCTTCCCTCAGCCCGAGGATCATGACAAGGTTGTTTATCCCAAGAACTAGGAAAGATACTTCTTACCAAAGGAAGGTGAGAGAAAAAGAGAGGCTCAGATTTTGGGAAGGATTAGGATTTGACAGGAAGGTCTCACAGATATGTATGTATAACTGAAAGATCTTTGAATGTAGAATCTGAAGAAGGAATAGAAATGATAGCAAGTTTTGATATAGAAGAAAAGAACTGCTGAGCCAGTCTTACTGGGTAACTAGAAGGCAAAGAGCAAGTGAGTTGGAAGGGTCTTTTATGGCTTAGAGCAAAGGATAAATCCACCTCAAACAAAAGATGTTTTGACCAAACAGAAGGATTTTCACAGGCAAACAAGAAAGCCAATGTTGCAAGTAGAGAAAAGATCTCAGAATTTTTCACTGCATGAAAACTGAAAAACAACTTCTAGCTTAAACTGTAACATACTAACCTTTTTGTGATTGGAAAACAGTAACATGAATATGGTAATATTAGTGGTTAGGATAGGCTATAGGTAATAGTAAAAGTATTGATTGGTTGTCATGTATTAAGATGCTCTGTAATGAAAAGTATATAACGTATTATAATCAGAACTAGAGGGGCTTCAGGACACATGGCTTGCCTGTAGCCAGCAGCTGTAGGCTCACCCACGCCCCCCAACAGCTGTAACCTCATCTATGCAATAAACAACATTTTAAGAGTCGTCTGAAGCCTCCATCAGGCTGTTATACTCAGATATTTTCACGTAGAGCAGGCACCCTCTCGGGACCATTGTGTTTTTCCCCTCTTCTGAAAGCAGAAATGTTCCTCTCTTGCTTACTAGTTTTCATGACATACAAATGAGAAAATAAAGTTCAGTTTCACAAATGCTTTATATTATAAAGTATTTAAAGACCATCACCACTACCAAAGAAAGAAAAAATTTCAACCCAGAAGAGGAAATGGTTAATAGAAGACATGGACACTATAGAAATAGAAGAGCTAACTAAAGGGCAAGACTCATTAAAAGATTAATGGCCCTGTGAACAGTCCTGTAAATGAGACTGGGAACAGATCTCACTGAGGCATGAACTGTTGTCTGCTATTTCTACAAGAGTTCTGAAAGTGTATGATTTTCTTTCCTGTTTCCCATTGCTGGTGGAGTCAAGTGGAGGAGGGTGAGCAGCAGTCACTTGTGGGACTTTCTCACAGCATCAGGTCATAAACAGCAGGTGCAGGACACTCCCATGAGGAGTCACACCTTTGAGGTCCCATGTAGGGGGACTCTACATTGTCACAGACTGACAGCATGTCCCCCACACCTCAGTAAATGTGATGGAGGTTGTCCTCTGGCTGCCCTCACTCCTGCCATCAAGAGAGCCTGAGAATGAGAAAATTTGATATTCACATCTTGCAACACAAACCTGGATGCCACTCCTTTAAAGGTGGCTGCCTACCCTACCTATCCATATGTATATGGATGCATAACAGTAGCAGGAGTGAAACAAGGTAGCTCCACAAATTCCTAGCAAAGCGCATCACTTCAGGTGCTCACTGTCTCACAGACTGAACCAACAGGCATCCTGGCCTGTATCAGCAATAGTGAGAACCAGCAGGAACAGGGAAGTGATTGTCTCCCTGTACTTGTGAGGCAAATCCTGTGTTCAGTTTTGGGACTCTCACTTCAAGAAGGACATTGAGGGGCTGGAGTGTGTCCAGAGAAGGGTAACGGAGCTGGGGAAGGGTCTGGAACACAAGTCCTGTGAGGAGCAGCTGATGGAGCTGGAGGTGTTTAGCCTGGAGAAAAGGAGGCTCAGGGAGGATCTTGCTGCTCTCTACAACTTCCTGAAAGAAGATTGTAGCCAGGTGGAAGTCAACCTCTTCTCCTGGCAACTAGCAACAGGATGAGAGGACATAGCCTCAAGCTCTGCCAGAGGAGGTTCAGGTTAGACATTAAGAGCAATTTCTTCACAGAAAGGTTGATCAAACACTGAAATGGACTGCTCAAAAGAAGGTGGTAGGGTCACTGTCTCTGGAAGTGTTTAAAGGAAAGACTGGATGTGGCACTTCATGCCATGATCTAGTTGACAAGGTTATCAGTCAGAGGCTGGACTTGATCTCGGAGGTCCTTTTCAACTGAAATGATTATTTACGATTCATCTCTGTTCAGCAACAATTTCTTGTTGTAACATAGGACCAAGTGATGCTTTTAAAGCTAATTTAAATCTAGGAATGCAAAAGTAAACATTGCGAATTAAAACACTCAAACCACCATGGCATAAGGGCCAACACTCCAAAGCTACTGTACACCTTGGTTTTGAGCTGCTCTTCTGAACCCACCCTTTCAGAAAGGCTGAAAATGGCAGAAAATCAACACAGGCAAGTAAAGAATTAATCTGTAAAAACTAATACTAAAAAATGGTTGGAAGAATTGTTCTAAGACAGTACCCCACCTTCCTGCTGTAAAGGGCTATTTGTGTACTTACAGCTGTCTCCAATTGTCAGTCTGTGCATTTCACAGAATCATGGGATCACTTAGGTTGGAAAAGACCTCTGACATCATTGAGTCCAACCTTCGACTGAATACCTCGTCAGCAATAGCATTACACTAAGTGGCATGTCCACTCTTTTCCTGAACACCTCCAGAGACGGTGACTCCACCACCTCTCTGGGCAGCCCATTCCACTGTTAAATTGCTCTTTCTACGAAGAAATTCCTGCTAATGCTCAACCTAAGCCCCCTTTGGCACAGTTTGGGGCCATGTTCTCTCATCCTGTCGCTGGTTGCTGAACAGAAGATGCCAAACCCTACGTGGCTACAGGCTCCTTTCAGGGAGTGGTAGGGAGTGCCAAGGAGCCTCCTCTTCTGCAGGCCACACACCCCCAGCTCCCTCGTAGGACTTGCGCTTCAGACACTTCAGCAACCTCACCAGCTTCCTTCCGTAGTTTTTACTGATGCGATTTATGTTGTAAAAAATTAATTGGCCTGATTTTGCCTTTTCGCAGTGCTAACAGCCCAGAAACTCGCTCTTTCAGTTGCTCTTGTCAGATGCCTGAACGCTCCTCTCTCTTCTGCCGTGTTTCACGCACAAAATCACAGAGTAGCTCACGATGGAAGGGACCACAGCGGGTCCTCTGCTCCAACCTCCCTGCTCCGGCAGGATCATCCTAGAGCACGGCACGTGATTGCGACCAGACGGTTCTTGAGTATTTGCAGCGAGGGAGACTCCTCAGCCTCTCCGGACAATCTGTTCCAGTGCACGGCCACCTGCACAGCGAAACTGTTCCCCAGGTTCAGCTAAAACTTCCCGTGCATTCCCGGGATCGCTCCAGTTCCCCACGCCCCCACCCAGGGTCTACCACGCTCGCTTGCCGCGAGGCCACGCCCACTATCGTGACATCACAAGCCCACTCTCGCCCCGCCCTTAGCCCCGCCCCACTGAGGGCACTGTCGCCTTAGCCCCGCCCCCTCACCCGGGGCGAGCCCAACAGCGCCTGTGCCACTCCCTGGCCTTCCCGTCTCTGTTCCGCTGACGTCAAGGGGGAGGGGCAAATGACACGGTTCCCGGAGCCCATTGGCTGCAGCTCGGGCCAGAGCGGGTGCGCACGCTCCTCCTCCACCCCCTGCCCGGGGGCTCCGTCCGGTGCTGCCAGGGGTGGTGCGCTCTCGCGCCCCCCGGACCCGCCCCCCACCGCCAGGGGGCCCCGCCCGAGCCGGGAGGAGCTGCGGCCGCCGGGGCAGCAGCGTCACCGCTCCGGTACGTCCGCGGCTCCACGCCCCGCTCCCCTCACCCTGCGCCCCTGGGGCCGCCCCCCGCCCTCCGCTACGGCCATGAGCGGACGCTCCTGCTGTCTCGCTAGTCTTGCGCGGCGCGGCTGCCGCTCCGCGGCGGCGGCGGTGGGGCCGGGCAGCCCGAGGCCTGTGCGAGCGGCCACGGGTAGCGGCGGATGCCGCGGGCCGACTGCGCCGTGACCGGGGGCCGGCGGTGGGTCACCGCAGCCGCCCAGAGCCCGCCGGTGGCGGGTGCAGCGGTGGTGCAGTGCCGGCTCCAGAGGTGTCGCATCCCGCTGCTCGCCTTGCTGAGCTTCCCGTCACTTTCTTCGTTCGGGACAACGAGAGCTGTCCGCGTCCCTGCCTCGGAGCGCGATGCGGGAGGCCCCGACCCTGGCCCTGACCCCGGGGGTGGCGAGCGCTCGGTGCGGCGGTGGAGCCGTAGGGCTGCCTCTGCAGGGAACCCCGGCTGCCGCCCCTGCCCGCGTGCGGCCGCTGCTTCCGCTCGTAGGCGCGGGCGTCTTCTGGCGCTGCGAGCGGACTCCACTCGTCACCGAGCGGTTCCCTGCCGCTTGTCCCGTAGAGTGCGGTGCCCGAGCTGGCATCGTGCACGTGCAGGCCGGGATGCCGCAGGGACCCCTCTGCCTCTGGGTTAAGCGCGGTGTGTGCTCGCCGTCGGGGTGTTCTTCGAGTGCTGTCAGCATCACTCCGTGGGCGTGAGCATTGTTTTGAAAAACTCGCCCGCCGTTCTCTTAAGTCTGTTGTGTAATTGTGGGAGACTGTCATGCTCTACAACTGCCTGAAAGAAGGCTGTAGCCAGGCAGGGGTCGGTCTCTTCTCCCGAACAACTTCGACAGGATGGGAAGAAATGGCCTTAAGCTGCACCAGGGAATGTTTAGATTGAACCTTTGGAAGAATTTCTTCACAGAAGGGGTGATTAGGCATTGGAATGAGCTGCCCGGGGAGGTGGTAGAGTCACCATCCCCGAAGGTGTTTAAGGCAAGACTGGATGTGGCATCGAGTGCCATCCACGGTCTAGTTGACATGGCAGTGTTCAGTCACAAGTTGGACTCGATGATCTCAGAGGTCTTTTTCAACTTAATCTATTCTGTGTTTGAATTTCAAACACAGCAAGATTTGTATGTTCCATGATATTTCCTTTGACTTTCATGAATTAATAATTAGCCTATATTATTTTTTGTTTTTTTTTTCCCAAGACCCTTCTAAAATTATTCAGTAGGGTAATTATGTTCTGTTCCAGCACAAACTTCTTCAACATTAGGATATGGTGTACTGGATTTAGTAGCTTGGAACATTTTCCTGTTATCATCCTACATTCCTTTAGAAGTTATATGCACAAGCTGAGTTGACACAAATATCTATACTGACAGTGTAATATGAGGTCACAGATCTATTGCTATGTTCAGGCTCCTTGTAAAAATCTTGGAAAAAAGTTCCTACTTGTTTGAGTGTTTAATTATGAGCATGTGGTTTTGGCTATGTAGTGACTAGTTACCCAGATGGGTTTAATATTCTATAATTTGCTTCTTCATATATATCCTTTAGCAGGTGTACTTTATTTTCCTATATTTTATCCGCAAAATCTGTTCTATGCCCAGGTTCAGCTAAGGAGTTGGATGTCTATCTTAACTTAGGTTTGTAGTCAGTCAGTAAGACTCTGCATTTAGTTTGGTGATTGGTGCCCCTGAAATGCACAATAGATAACTAACTGCAAGCAGTTAGTATATCCAGGGCCCAGGATGCACAGTTTCCTGGGAAAATTATTCAATACTAGTAGCAAGGTCATTGGGAACTTTGAAGGATACAATGTGATAGCTTGCACAGTGAAATTCTAGAGTGACTATTTGATTTTGTAATGCCTCCTGTTGACTGACTTACTTTACCTTGCAGATACTGAAAGTACCGTTGAGAAAACAGCAAAATGAGTAGTCGTCGAAAACGTGCACCTCCATCCAAAGTGGATGAGGAGAAGAAGAAAAAGCTCTGCTGGAATATGCATGAAGACCGGAGAAATGAGATGGTGGCATTAGATGATGAAGTAACCAATGAGGACCATATTCCAGTTCCAAGCACTTCTGCATCCTTTATTGTTATAAATGATGATAGCACTGATGAAGATGTTGTACAGAAAGAAGGCAGTGGCTCAAAATCTGTTAAGTTTTTGACAGTTAACGATGAAGAAGACTCTTATTCCATCTTGACTCCTGTGTCTGTACAGCTAAATATTATAGTCTTACCATACCGTGCAGATAAGTCCTGGAAGGCTTTGTTGGGAGAATTTGCTCTTCGTCTGCCTTCTGAGCAAATTCTAACTGAGGAATTCCATGACAGGAGCTTTACTTTAATGAGAGGGGACTCTGATGGTGAGCTGCAGGTCTGTGTTCATGAAAGAAGTGAAGAAGAGTACAGTAATGAAACAAAAGAATACCTGGGCGCTTATGAACAACGTATTCTGGTGGAAGCAACTTTAAGTGGTGAAATATTGGAAGGCTTGAGATGGTTGCAAAAGAAAAAGATAATTGGACTTTATCAAAGACCCAGAGAGGCTCAGGATTTAAAGGTGTGCATTCATTATAAGTGTTCTGCATTTTGAAAGTTCTTTTTTTTTTGTTTGTTTGAAATACAATAAAAGCGCCTGAACAACAAGATCTGAAAGCTACTATGTATTTATAATGTGATGAAAAATTATAGTTTCTACATGCTTTTGTAATGTTTTCATTGTGTTTTTTCCTAGAAATATATTTTTATTTTTCACCATTAGCCATGAATGCATTACCTGAAGGAAACACAAAAGCTTTTTGCTGTATTTCCTCTACATGGTGTTTTGAGTAGATTTATTATATCTGTCTGTACTTGCTAATTTTAAAACCACTGTTACTATTTTCATGCTCTTCTGTTTATAATATTCTTGTCAATTTACCAGTTAATTAAATTGTTAACTGTATAACCTTTTCACAGGTTGGAATTTACCTTCTTGAAGCTGGCCTAAGTAAACCAGAATTTCTCAGTGATGGAGGTGGAAGGCCTAAAAAAGCTAATCAGATGATTCAAAAACTCATGGAAAAGTTCTACAGTTTTTTAATTCCAGGTAATGCAATGAAGTTATTGTTGATGAACAGAAACAGTTTTGTCTTGTGTAGTAGTTGTAAATATAACAGAAAATAGTAGTTATTCTTGCCATTTAGAACAGCTCTTATTTTCCAGGCAGCGTTAGGTAATTCACTCAATACTATTATTTGGCCATTAATCATATGTTAATTTGTTTATGCTGAAATTAGAGGTTATAATTCTTCTCTACAGGTACTGAAGCATAGAGATGTTTTGGATCATTACTTTTTTGGGAGTAAATACAGTTTTTACCAGTTCGTGGGGATTGTTTGAACAGATCTACAGTATCTTGTCCGAGTTATACAGGAACAGTGTAAAAGAACCAGGAATTAAATTTGGAAAACTTGTTCCCAGGTTAGGGCCTATCACCCAACTGCAGCAATAGATTTCTTTTTGGTTTATATTGTAAAGCAGTTAAAATGTAAAATACTACAAAATGCAGCTTTATGAGAGTTTTGAGAATATACCATTGCAGGCTGAGAAACATGGGCCTTGCTATCTTTTTAGAATTAAAAATATATTTGCCATATTACACGTACTAGTAATACAGATTTGTAGGGTGATAAACAATGGCTTTATGTTGTGATGTCTTAGGAAACTTGTGGAAAAAGCAACCAACCCAACCAACCTTCGTCTCGTTCCTGAGTGTAGAGTTGAGTCAATATTTTGGCTGAAGACTGATTCAGTGACTGTAGTATACATAGTTTGTGTTCTTGTGACAGAAGCTGAGCACCCACTGCAAATGTGACTGCACTTAATTAGAAAAGGCAGAGTTGTATAAAAAATCAGGCAACTTTGCTAAAGAGAAGCTAAAAGGAAGAGCTAACAGAATAAAATCTGAACATCCTTACCTGCCGCAAAGAAAAAATGGGCAGCTGTGAGGAAAAGACTTGAGGCTGTACCAAGGGATGGGCCAGTATAACTCAGTAAGTGAGGAAGATACTGCACATAACAAATCATTCTTTCAAATACTGAAGTCTGACTGACACAGATATGTCAGTTTAGGTTTGTAAGCACAATGAATCAGATCCAATAAGAGGTCTGAAGAATAAATAGTTTAAGGTCTAGAAATGAATAGTAGTGGTTTTAAATCCATTAGGAGAAATACATTTGCATAAATGCATTAGAAGCAGAATAATTGCCAGAGAATTCATAGACTTGAGATGTCCAAGGCATAGGATAGAGTGCTGAAATAAAAGTAATGCTGTAGCAGAAAGCACAGTTTGCTTCTCTGCATATCTTCTCATTGTGGAAGAGTTGGGGAAAGAGATTGTGGAAAAAAATGACTGGTGACTTGCTTTAAGGTCCAAAGTAATTTTCTGCTGGAATCTAGAACATTTTTCTTCAGTACACTAAAGGATGCGTTTATATGAACTACCTGGTTCAACGTAGCTTTACAGGTGAAGAGGCACTTTCTGAAAGGCAAGACATGCCCCTCAAAGTTAATGGGACATGTACGTGGACCTGAGCAGTTGGGTTGTCATGCCTTAACTTTTCAGAAGCCATGCAAGCAGCTCAGGTTTGTAAAGGACCTATGTTGCCAGCTGGTAAAGATTCTGACCTTTTTCAGCATGTACATTTTTATGCGCTGTAAAATAATAATAGTCTTGATTTCACGCCAATGAATGCCATGTAAATGATGAAGTAAAATAGCTGACATGGAAAACAGAAATAAATGATTGCAAATCACCAGTCAAGTCCTACGAAGGCATGTGCAGATTAATGTATTACTAATGCTTTGAGAGAAAGAATGGTTGGTGAAACTGTGTCAACAATATTTAAATATATTATTCAGCATAACAGAGATGAAGAATGACTGAAAGCTTGCAGGTAGACTAGGCAACGGAGTTTCAGTAGAAATTCAGTAAGTGAATAGAAAACAATGCAAAAGAAAAAAATTATGGTCTCTTTGCTAACTGTTACAATCAGGGTTGCTGATTAGTACGTGGGTGTATAACTCAGTAAATGCATCAACTTCATGTTCAGTGTTAGTGAAACCAAATCAAAAGTAAAGAATTACCCTGGAAGTGTTAGAGAACAAAACATGATCACTAAACCACTATGTAGGTTCATAGTGTGCATTATGTTCTGCTCTGAATTAAGAAAAACCATGTCACAGACATAAAAAGTATTTGTGAGGGAAGACCCCAGGTAATTATGCACTGTGAAACTAGTTTCATTTCCTAACAGTTTTGGAGCATGAACTTACTGATGTAGCATAAAATAATATAGCCTCGATTCTGTGCTGATGAATGCATTTCTCTTAAATGTTTCTAACAACTTAGTCTCAGTTTAAATTCCATCCATTTTTAAACAGAATTAGTTGAGGTTTTGTAAAATTACACTTAAGTGTATATTTTAACACTTATCAATATTCATCTAAAGTGAAGTGTGTACAATAACATTCCAAGATGAAGGTTCTTGTTCTCCCCTCTGATGAGCAAATTCTCATGCTGGTGGTGTTGTGCACAAGGATTTACGCAAATAAGGGGTATGACCTCTCTACTGCTACATTTAGTTTTAATATATTTTTCCTCACTGTACTCAGTTAATTCTGTTAAGATACTTTTAGATGGTTTTGAGACTGTGGCAGGAAGTTCGTCTATGTTGTGACAAGGATAGCATAGATGCATTAAGTAATATGAAAAAAAAGTGATAAAATATTTAATATGGAATCATTGAATCATTTAGGTTTTAATCCATCACTGCCAAGTCAGTCACTCAGCCATGTCCCTAAGTGCCACATTTACATGTCTTTTTAAATATTTCCAGTGATGGTGACTCAACCACTTCACTGGGCAGCCTTTTCTTATGCTTGACAACACTTTATGGGAAGAAATTTTTCCCTATTACCCAATCTAACCTTCCCCTGGTGCAACTTAAGGCCATTTTTTCTTGTTTTGTTACATGGGAGAAGAGACCGACCCCCAACTCACCATGACCTCCTTTCAGGTAGTTGTAGAGAGGACTAAGGTCTCCCCCTCATCTACTTTTCTCCAAACGACCCCAGCTCCTTCTGCTCCTCATAAGAGTTGTGTTCCAGATCTATTACCAGCTTCATTGCTCTGCTCTGGATATGCTCCAGCACTTCGATGTCTTTCTTGTAGGAAGGGACCCGAAACAGAGTACAGTAACCTCACAACATCCTTGTAGTCCTCCTGAACTGCCAGCCCTTTCTTCCAAAGGTCATAAGCTCTCTGTTTTCCCTGAATCTCAGCCAAATCTCCCTATTCAACCAGATGTTCTCTGCCATCTTACCTGTTTATCATATACCATTTGCTTTCAGTTTTAAGAAGAATAAATTCTTTGTACAAAGATGATTTTGGTATTTGTTTATTTACTACCATATATGAGGCAACAAGTTTTCCATTATTCTAGGCTGTTTTCATTAATGCGGATATCGTACTGCAGTCTGGAAAAGGAAAGATCCTACTGCAGATGCAGTAGCAGAACTGTAGTTCAGTCATTGAAGGAATTAAATAAAGTACTTGAAAAGCATCAGAGAAACTGTTTTTTTAGATAGTACAGTACCATCTGTTTCTCAAATGTGAAAAAGATTAAGATGAGACCTCTGTAACTGAATTACATTTTGAAATGGTTGAAAGTATAATTAAATATTCACTGATGAATAAGTAACTGAGAGAGGGATAAACTTACCTAGCATCCTTTTCAAAATCCCTGTAGTATGTAGAACCATTTAATCATGAAAAAGAAATCTCTGAAAGAATGAACAAAATAAGAAAGATACGTACAAAAAATCTAATCGTATTTTAAAATTTGCTTTAAATGATACTGTAGTCTTTACTCTCCTGTAAAATGCTGGATAGACTTAGTTTATGTAGAAGTCAGCTTATTGTGCTTAAAAATGTGAGATTTGAAGACTGTTATTTTAGCAAGTATAATGATAGGTGTCATTATATATGAAATTCATTGATCAAAGTTATAATTTGCAAACACTCTAATTTTCTGTTCCTTTCCTAAAGTGAGTGGTATGTATTAGAGGATCCCATTGAATGGTTTCTTTAATATATAAAGCTGAGTGCTTTCTTGGTGCTTTTTATTTGACTGGATCATTAGTAACCCACTCTGATTGCCTTCTTTGCATTACAAGTCATATATATAGTTTACATGAATATGTAGAAACTTAATGTCTTTCAGTATTCTCATTTCCTTTGTGAAAGTACTGGGATTGTTCCTTTGATTTAAAAGGATTAGGGGCAGGCACCGATGACTGCCACATATAGGTGTATAATTTCCTCCTTTTGTTTTGGAAATAATTTTTCACTTTCACCACCCATTTGAAGGAAAGAAAGCTTTTGCTTTTCATGAAAGAGAGTCCTAGTATCACTTCCTGAATCTTATTTTCAGATTAAGCTTTCTGGTTTTTTGCCAGGTACATCTCTTTGTTTTTAGCCTGAGGCATCAAAATTAAAAATTGATTTAATTATGCCAGCTGTTAGCTGTTTTGTTGGAACATTAAATATACTTTAAGGTCACTTTATGCTGAAAATGATAGCCTTGACCTGCTTCCAATTTTGGTGTGGTTTTTTGGTTTTTCTTAATAAAAAAATTCTACAGGGTGAATTTATTTCCAATGTTAGCTAGGCTTAGAACTGGTCTGTGTTTTTTTTGACACTGATGTTTTAATTTTAGTGCTAAAACATGTTAAAACTTGTCCTCCAGGTCTTTCATTCTTTCATACCTGTTTTCTAGAATGCCAACCCTTGAATTTTTAATGAGTTTTTTTCTATGTTGCTTAAATGCTGCATATGCCCATATATCCAAATTATGTGAAAAATATATAAATACAAGGCCTTTTTTCCTATAGGGTAGAAAAGAAGGGTAGGCCTTCTGTCCCAAAGGGTGCTTACATCTCTTGAGGTGGGTTTCTAATTTTGAAAGTATGCCTTGTCTGAATTTTTGCGGTGATGCAAGTGGTGAGAATTACATGTTGTCCTGCTGCTGTGATATTCTTAACCAGATGAATGAATTAAGGTTAATTTTTCTTCATTTTGTAAGGTCATTTATTAATATTTAAATCAGAAGCATGAGATACTCGTGATTCTGTATCAATGAGACTTTTTTAGTGGTAGGTCTTTATTAAATAAATAAGTTGTGGTCATTCTATACCTAAATTCTAAAGAAGGAGGTATGCTGTTTATGTATACATCTGTGATCACCATAGCATGGAACTTTTAGGTGTCTTATTTCCAGCTGGGATAGAGTGAGGTTTTTTTCTTAGTAGCTGATCAGTGCCATATTTTTGGGTTCAGTGTGACAATGTTTGTTATGATTTGTTACTTCTTGCTGAGTGGTGCTTGCCCCAAGTCAAGGACTTTTCAGTCCTTGCTCTGCAGGTGCACAAGAAGTGAGGGAGCATGGCCAGGACAGCCAAAGGGATATTCCATACCAGAGAGCAGCATCCTCAGTTTATGAACTGGTGGGAGTTGGCTGGGAGCCACCAGTTTCCACTTGGGGATGGGCTGGGAATTGATCGGTGAGAGGTGAGCAATTGTATTGTGCATCACTTGTTTCTTGGGTTCTTTTAATCTCTCTCTTTTTTTCCTTTTCATTGCTATTATTATTATTACTGTTGTTATTGTTGCAGTGTTTTTCTTTATTTCAGTTATTAAACTGCTCATTGTTTACTACTGCTGCTAGTGAGTCAGATACAGTCCTGGCATATGTTTAAATGACACTTTGCTTTGCTTGTTTTCATATGTGTAAACTAAATATGTTGCTGCAAAATTTACTGAAATGTTGTCCCAAGTTGATTGATAATGCATGTCTTGAATTATTCGGTGTATGCAGATGAGCTGGAGGAAGATGAGGAAGAATCTGACATGGAACTGGAGCGACAAAATATTGAAGAGCTTTATGACTTTGTAAGGCACACCCATCAGCAGGATATCCAATTACTGAGAAAGGATGTGCAGCATCCTGCATTAATTCCCATTCTGAGACCATACCAAAGTGAGGCTGTGAACTGGATGCTTCACCGAGAGAACCACACAAGTACTCCTAGTAGTGGCAAGTATATTCATCTGAAAAACTTGTATAATTGAGGAAAATGTAATTGTATTGTCAGCAGTAATGCTTCCTTGCTGTTTGATTAGAAGTTTTGTGAATTGTTTCATTAATATTTTCATAAAAGCTGTTGTTTGAGTAGTACACTAAATGATAAGGTAGGTTTTGCTGAACAGCAGTGGATGTATTGTGTTGGTCATGAAGCTCTGTGGAGGTGGACTTCAGCTTTTCGTCTCTTAATGTCACAAAAAGGCTGAATAAGGAGTGTGCTGTTAATAGAGAAACTTCATTGCAATAACATGAACAATTTCTCCATAGAAAATGCGCTGCACTTCTTATGGCGGGAGGTGATCACTATGGATGGAGTAAAAATCTACTATAATCCATTTACTGGCTGGTATGTTTTTATAGTTGCTCTTTCTGAGGACACCTCAGGGTTATACTTTGTGAAAACCATGTTGGTAGCTTTATCCTGCAGGATATAAGATACTCCAGAATTTGTTTTTCAGTTAGCAATTGAAGAATTAGAACAGTGATACCTTTAATTTGAAAAAATGCACAAACTGGAGTATGTAATGCACAGGTAGTGGTTTGATATTTACATTTTTTAAACTTAAAGTATTGGAGACTTTGATCTTCTGATTCGATGTTTTTAAAGTCTAAAGAAAGGTATAGTGCTTTCTGTTAATTCTAGGTATTGCTTTACTAAATTGGTTTCTTTTTTTCTCATCAACTTGGTTAGAATAGAACCTTTTGATTGCTAGTTTGCTTTTTATTTTTCCCTATGTAACTTTCAGATCTTTTTCACATGTGAATGTAAAAATATTTCAAATTTTTGGAGACTAATGCTATGATATGCTAAGATTAGCAAGGCCAGGCCTAGTAAGAGGTGAAAAAATTCTAAAAATTCTGGCATGCATATTTGTCTTGGTCAGGTTTATACATCCAAAAAGCTTGCTAGAGTTTGTTAATCTCAGCTTAACTAATAAAAGATAATGCCTCACCTTACAAACTTTGCCTTGCTGAAGCTATGTTGTATGTCCCTGAACTCACACTTCTCTGTCACAACATTCTGTAGTTACTGGGAATGTACTTGAATTTTAGTATTATCCGTGAATATCCAACTGCTGGACCCCAGTGGCCTGGAGGTATTTTGGCAGATGAGATGGGTCTTGGAAAGACAGTAGAAGTGTTGGCTCTTATTCTGAATCATACTGGACCAGACATTAAACAAGATGACCTGACATTACCTGAGGTAAGGAAGCCAGGTTGAGAGTTATGATGAAGAAAATGCTTTTCAGAATGAATGCAACTGCACTTCTCTTGACTTTATTGCTTACTGCTTTGTAGAAGTCCATATTTAAAGCTGTATTACTGTGCAAGTTTTTCCCTTAGTAGGACATGATACTTGGCAGCATAAATGGTGGAATAGTTTGCATGAGAACCTGTTGATCCTTTACCATTGTTCAATGGTTTTATCAGGCAACTATACTGTTAATATAGTTTGGACAGGCTTTCAGGAGTGTATAAATACATGATTTAGTTTACTACATGGGAGATCATTCTTCACTTCATTGAACTGGTGAGTGTCAAACATCCATTAGACATAAGTTCTGTGCTAAAATAGGGATAGTTTATAATCTGAATAAAGATTTCTGCTCTCTCTGTATTTCGTATAATAAATGAGCTTATTTAGCAACAGCTTTCCATCTTTTCACTTTCCACATCATGCATATCGTGAAAACTTGGCACATCCACTAAACCCAAAAATTCTTTCTGAAGGGAAAGATCCATTATTCTTAAGTAAACTTTTACCACTTTGTGAATTCCATCCTTTGGAAATCATGACAGCCAGTTTCATTGTACATTTATCATCACGATCTCCTGCCTGCTTGTAATTTTATCAGTTAAAATGACTCAATTCTTAGAGAGAATATGATTCTTAAATACATAAGAGGGTCAGCACCGAGTAGCGCAAAGAGAAGGAGTATAAGCACTAAAGTGCCTGGACAGTGACTGACAACAATAGCTAGAGACCAGAGCTTTTGTAGGACTGGAGTTACTGAAACTGTTTCATGATGTAAGTAGTTGGGACAGACATCTTAGCTAATATATTACGCTAATAATAGAGTAAAATTTTGAGAAGCAATCCCTGAAAGGAGATATACTTTTTATACAGCTGACTAGGGCTCTTCCTCTATATTGCTTACCTCCTTTTTGTTTCTAGCTATATATTAAATATAAATTAAATATATCTTTTCCTCCTCCATCAGGAACCTAGATGACTTAGAGCTGTAGATTCCTACAACTTAATGCTAAAGAGGTGGAGGATCCAAGAAGCTTTCAGAGCTGCTCTTTGTGTTAGGATACTGTTTGCAAAGAAACTGATCTGAATGATGTGTCACTCTGTACATTAAAAATGAGCTATCTGAGCAAATTAGTGAGATCAGAGCATACACTTGCAGCAGCTCATGCTTGCTTTCAAATGTGAGGAGATTAATGAAGGTCAGAATGACTGTGAAGAGACATGAGCTAATAACTATTTAATGTTGTCTGCATTAGGGTAAGCTTGTGAACTTCTTTGTTCCACCTCAACCTTTAGAGGGAAATAAAAAGAAAAAAACAAAGGAAATGGAGCCTAAATTAAAGGAAAAAATACAGTATCCCAGTAAGTATTTCTCATTTTAAAATACATTTTGCTTTTAACATTCTTATGTTCGCCACTGACTATGAGTTCAAGACAACTTTTGACTTCTTCAGAATGAAATTATTCTTTTGCTGAGCACTGTCTTGTAGTATTGCATGCTACAAACAAGTGATCCACAGTTAAATGTAAAGTTTCTAACTCAGAAATTTTTGCTGTAGAGCTCCATGTAACTTAGAGGTCTTTGTAGTTTACGCATTTAAATGAAATAAGCTGTCTTTTTAATGCCTCAGTAAGAAAATTGAGTGATTTTATTTCAATTGCTGCCCAACATTGTTTTAGAATCACTGCAAAACAGCAGTCTGTAGAGCTTCGTCAAGGAAAAGCTTGTCAACACTGCTGCCTGTCTGCATTTTTTAGATGTACGCTATGTTTAGGGCTCCCTTAATGCACATTCTGTGAGGTAACTTCATTTTATCTAAAGCTGTAAGTTGTTTTATTTTGGTTCTTCAAACAGGCTTACGAGTAATGATATTAACAGCCGTAAAGGAAATGAATGTGAAGAAAGGAGCATCCATTATTGCAATATTTAAGTACATCAGTTCTATATATAGGTACGACACGCAGCGAAATAGACGGCTTCTCAAAAGAACTCTAGAAAAACTAATTGCAGAACAGGTGGTAGAACAAGTTAAAGGACATGGTCTGGCTGGGTCTTTCAAGCTGGGAAAGAATTACAAGGAACAGAAGAAGCGAGAAAGAGCCAAAGAGCAGGTAAAACATGCTGCTGTAGTTACTTCAAAGGACGTTGCAAAGGCTGTTCTTTTGTCTGCCAATTGCGAGCTACTCTCAGCTGTACTGTGCAGTAGTTCAGTGACACTGATTTAGTGGTGAAAATGAAGAAAACTGCAGCAATTGCTTTAACAGTCATAAATAAAGCAGAAATCATAAGTAGATAAAATTTGGGGCTAAAATATTAACTACCTCTGTCATAAGGTTTTTAAAATAGTGTCACTGGGAGTGGTATTGTTCTTACTGTGAAGTTGTTTTTTAAACACTGGTAAACATTAACCAAATCTTCAAACTTGAAATTGATATAAACCCTTAATATCTATGTACTGATGTGTTTATATGCTCATTTTAAAAAGTGAGGAGAAAGTTGCTTGGGTTGGAAGAGACTCTAAAACTCATCTAATTCCAAGCCCTCTTACTGTGGGGACACCTTCCACTAGACCACTTCGGCTAGGTTGCTGAAAGCTTCATCCACCTTGGCGTTGAAACACCTCCAGGGCTGGGGCATCAGTGTCTCACAATGAAAAATTTCCTCCTAATATCTTATCTAAACCTACTCTCGTTCATTATAAACTATTCCCCCTTGTCCTGTCACTGTGTGCTCTTGTAAATAGTCCCTTTACAGCTTCTCGTAGCCTTCCCTCAAGTTCGGGAAGGTCATAATTTAGCCTGAAGACTTGTCTGCTCCAGGCTGAACGATTCCAACTCTCTTAGCCTTTCCTCATTCTCACAGGGGAGGTACTCTAACCCTCTAATCATTTTTATGGCCCTCCTTTGGGCTTACTCTAACAGGTCCAAACCCTCTTTATGTTGGGGGTCCCAGAAATGGATTGCAGTACTCTAGGTGCAGTCTCACAAGAGTGAATAGGAGGCAGGATCTCCTCTCTGTCCCTGCTGCCCACGTGTCCAGCGCCCAGGACACAGTTATGTTTCTGGGCTGCAGGTGCACATTGCTGGGTCGTGTCCAGCCTCTCGTCTGCCAGTACTCCCAAGCCCTTCTCAGCAGGGCTGCTCTCAATCTGTTCATCCAACCCAGTTGCAGCACCTTGTACTTGGTCTTGTAAAACCTCACGATATTCCCATGGGCTCACTTCTCAAGTTTGTCCAGGTCTCTGTGGACACCATCACATCCTCTGGGTGTGTCAGCTGTACCACTCGGTGTCATCTGCCAATTTGCTGAGAGTGCACTCGATCCCTCTGGCTATGTCATTAATGAAGACATTAATTAGCACTAGTAGATGTTAAACATCACTGGGCAAGTCTGACATTCTTGGTTAATTTTACTTTGTAGGTAGCAAGGACTTCAGAAAGCACTCAGAAGAAGCAATTGATTGATGCTAAAACTCAAATCAAAGAATCAAGGAACAGTGATGTAACATCTGAAAAGGTCTTTAAAACTGCTTCACTGGAGAATATCACCATGGAAGAACATGATTATTGTACAACTAGTAAAAATTACAGGAAATCTGAAGCAAATCGTGAGAACTCTGTAGAAGAGAAAGATGTTAAACAAGAAACTATGGTCCCAAAGTCTCCTGATTTCCATGGCAGCCTCCTTGTCTCCAGTGACATGGGCAGTCATCCTGATGTTGATGTTTCTAAAACTACAGCTGATGTCCAGCAGGAAATCCCAAAGGTCCAGTCCTCACATTCCCAAGAACATGCTAGCAGTAGTGTGCAACATGCCAGTTCTGTATTTCCATTTAATACCTCTGAATATCGTTTTGAATGCATCTGTGGTGAGCTTGGATTGGCTGACTACAAAGCTCGTGTGCAGTGCCTGAAATGTTACCTGTGGCAGCATGCAGAATGTGTAAACTACAAAGAGGAGAATCTGAGGAGCAGGCCCTTCTACTGTCCCCATTGCCTTGTGGCAATGAAACCAGTTCCCACAGGAGCGACTCTTATAATTTCTCCGAGTTCTATTTGTCACCAGTGGGTAGATGAGATCAACAGGCATGTAAGATCATCATCTCTTCGAGTTCTGGTAAGATTGTATAGCTTCATCTTCTGGAGAGTTATTTTATCAAGGCTTGGGACTTCCTGTCTGATATTCTGCATCACTCGAAGTTCAGAGGTCTTTGATCTCTGTGTTAGAGTTCTACATTTCTTGCTGCTAGACCAACGCTTTGAAATTATGTGCATTGTTGTCCCAGAAAGACAGTCTGCAATTTGTTTTTCTTTTCTTTTTTTCTGTTTTAGTTGGTCACTGGGAGATAAATCAGTAGTTTGTATAGCAGCTGAAAGCAAATTTTTGTGCAGTTGCAGCAGCATGTGATTTCTGAGAGGGAAGGCTGTTTGAAAGACTACCAAGGAACTTAAACAGGCCTGTGGGTGCTTTGAGTGTTGTCTCACTGTACAATTGCACTTGAACAATTCTCTGACCGTTGCTCCTCCTTTTGTTCTAGATAAAAAATGTTTCCATAGGTAAAGCCTGTAGTTTTGCATTTCTGGTTCTCAAGCTTTATAAAAGAGATCTTGGGCATTGGTGTTTACTGAAAACAATACTGTTGCAACTTAGGTGTTGTCTCTATAACATCTGCCAAATTTATTAGGATGTTGCTTATTTGAAGACCATGTGTTGCCCTTTTACTTGATTTCTAATAACCCTGTCACTAGAATAAACCTAATTATACTTAGACTAAAAATGGCTATACAGTTTTTTTTAAAATACGATTATCACAGCATTCAAGTATTTTATTACTGATGCAGCCAGGTTTTATCCTTCATATTTTTAGCAGTCAAGAACCTTTGTACGATCAAGAGCTTTGAAAACCATCAATCACTTGTATTTTGAACAAAGTAGTAGCAGATTGTTATAACTTTGTATTCAGGGATATATCTGGTACTTTCGGCCATTATGCATAATTGCCCAGTGTACAAATGAATATAAATGAATGGGCTATTCGTGTGAGCAGTCCATTTAGATTTCATGCAGGAGCTTACAAATGTGTAAAACTCACATGGTTTTCCTAGGGCCCAGTCCAAGTTTAATACCAGTTTAATTTGATGAAAAATATCAGAAATAGATAGATACGGTAACAATAAAATAGTTTAAATACTGAATGTCAGTACTTCAAACAGTGTGACATCTTCCATTCTACAAGATTATTTTCAGTTTCTTTTAACTGCCAACTGCGAGACTTGTTTTCAGTATTGCTTCAAAATGAAAATTTGGTGTTTTATTTTCTGCTAATGTAAAATGAAAGTAGTGGAAATGTTTCAAACAATCAGTTTCCCATGTTAACAACTTTTGCATTGCATGTGAAGTGTGTTTTTTACTCTTCAACTGCTTAAAATCCAGGGGAAATTCTAATGGTTTTATGGAATAGAACAAGAAATTAAAATTTATCAGTTTATTTATGGCAGATTCTTTTCCCGCTGCTGTGAAAACAACCAAAACTTGGCCAAGTTATAAATCTCCAGAAAATCTATTCATAAATACTTGAAGAAATCATTAGACTTTGGCAGATGTTTTTTTCTTCTTGGTTGTTTTGGAGAGCATGCTCTTTTTGGTTAATTTATTTCTTTTTTCTTCCCCTAAAAAGCTCCTGTTTTGTTTTATGTGCAATAACCTGGGTTGCTCTATTGTCCCACTCTGCGGCTGAACAGAAATTATCTGCAGATGTTTCTTTCAGTTGGCAGAAACACTTGCCATATGCATAAATGTAGAGGAAGATTGTTACTGGGAGAAAAACTAGGGTTAAGAGTGAAATTAATGGTGAAATCGTGTGCTGATCATCAAGGGGTAAAAAGTAGTTATTTTAACTTCAGTGTGTTTCTAAAGGGATTTGGCTTAACATTATGAAAAGTACTTCTGATAATAGAACAAATGTAAATATGAAAGGTTTCTGTTAGTACACAGGGATTGTTTTTTACCTAGGGTATTTTTTTCCATTTCCCAAATCTCTGTAGATAAAATTTATTCAGAGTGTAATTTCTGGTTTTGATGCATATCTCTGTCTTTGCCTAATCATCCTTTAAATTTTAGTGAGTAAAATTTTTGGGAGAAAGATAATACATCTACAGTAAGGGAGAGAAGACTGAACGTGTAACAGTGACTTACATAATGTTCCATACAACATTACAGAATACCTAATCTTCAAACAACTGCTACAACAAATAACTGTTGTAGAAAATAATGAAGTCCTGTCTCCTTCAAAGGAGGAAATAAATGCTTTGCCAAGTCACAAAAAGTTACACATGCAGATTTTACATCCATGACTCTATTGTATTTATTATTAGGTTTCTTAGGTGAATTTTCCACCATACTCTTATATGAATACAGATTTTTTTGAATAGTTTTTTTTATATGAACAACACTGCTAAAAGCATGGACATACTAAGCTGTACTCATATTTTGGCATTTTTATCAAAGCCTCTCTTACCTCCCTTCTTTGCTATTGTGCTGCTGGCTGTGGATGTCTGTAGGTGTACCAGGGTGTGAAGAAGCACGGCTTTCTGCAGCCGCACATGCTGGCGGAGCAGGAGGTGGTGATCACCACGTACGACGTCCTGCGCACTGAACTCAACTACGTCGACATTCCCCACAGTAACAGCGAGGACGGGCGCCGCTTCCGGAACCAGAAGCGCTACATGGCCATCCCCAGTCCCTTGGTAGCAGTGGAGTGGTGGAGGATCTGCCTCGATGAAGCACAGATGGTTGAATGCACTACTGCAAAGGTATGACATTCCTGCCCATGAATTCATTTAACTTGAAAATGTTTGGACAAGTTGCTGTAAATAATAGAGTAGCCTTTCCTCTCCCCCTCTCAATGTTCAGAGTACACTCATGTAATTTATCTTTGTCCCTTGTTCTTTAGAAGTGAATTTTCTGTTGGAGATACTTACTATTAAATGGTTCTCCTGTTGAAATTTTGGCAGATTGTGAAGTATATCCAGCTCAAAAAATACTTAACATAATCTATACTGACAGTTTAAAGAACTAGGTCATCATGTTGTATATGGTATTTGATAGTTTCAAACAAGACACTAGCCTTGTTCAGTGATGTGGTTCAGAGGCATAGATATGTCCTTTGGGTCTTGAAGCTAAAATAGTCAGCAGTCTGTCTGCAAACTCAATGGATACAGTCTGCTGGGGGGATTATTTTAATTAGTGTTTGTCCAGTCTTTTTGCCCAAGACAGGCAGACAGAAATACTACTTATATAATGCCTTACATTAAAAGCCTTTAATGTTTAATTTTTTTAACATACAGTTCATTTTGTTATTTGTTTGCCTTCTGTGAACCCTTAATTGCACTTGATTACTTGGAAGAAGATGTGGCTTTTATCAGCTTTCAGTTAGTTGCTAAAAAGATCAAAAGTTTTATATACTTTTTATAATATATTGCACCAATGCTTCTTCCAGGTCTAAGGGTACATTTTGAAAAGATGTTCACGCTTCTCAAAAATAAGGTCCATGTGTTGTCAGACTGTGTTCCACTCTGTTTTTCCTTTCCTACCATTGGCTCTATGTCCTTTTATTAGGCTGCTGAAATGGCGCTCCGTTTGAGTGGAATCAATCGTTGGTGTGTCAGTGGCACTCCTGTGCAGCGAGGATTAGAAGGTGAGATTTTTATGTAGCGTTGTAATCTGTGGGATTTCCTTATGGTGATAACGAGGTGGGGCTTTGAAGCAGTTAAAATGTCTGCTAGTTTTGTTCTGAATTCATTAGGTAGTCTAACCTTGTAAGCCATAAAATTTAAGCATGATAATAAAACCATCAATACATGTATCAATATAGCAATCGAAGAACTGAAATCTTTGTCTCCCTGAGCTAGACAGATACTTTGGGGAGCAGAGAAGCTGTATGTCTAATAGCTGACTCAAGTGTGTTCTTCAGTTTTCAATTAGCAGAGTGAATAAATATTAACCCTTCTCTATTGCAGATAGTCTTCTCTGGTTACAGAGTCCTGTGAATGGTCAAATACAGCGAACAAAGCTGTATTTGCTTTTTTCATAGCTCTGTATCTTCTACTATAAGCATCCACTGCCATGAATATAAATTCTAAAAATCATGCTAAAGCCTATGAAACTGTCTCAAGTAAGTCCTTATGTAAGGACTTAATGAATTGACATGTGTGGAGTAGATAGCTATATGTTAGCAGGTGACATTTATCTTGTCTTTTTTTTGTGTGGTGCTCAATTTCTGTAGACAGGCTTCAGACAGATAGAATAAAAGAAAGGGAGCTAACTATCTGCTTTGTCTCCCTGTGTTCTCTGATGGATTTTGGAATATATGGTACACATTGAGGCAATGTGTTTAGAAGTGGATAAATCAGTGTAAGCTTTTGTGGACTGTTGTTGGATACTAAGTTGTAAAAATCAATTTTTTAGATTAATTCATTATGGAATTGTGAATTAAACTTATAATTACATGTAATAGTTGTGAGAATAAATCATTAATATAGTAAAGCTGCAGGAAGAAGTGATGGATTTTGGTGTCGTGATGAACTCCTTCAAGGCCCTGTGTGTGATAGTGTTGATTTAATAGATACCTGAAATGTCATACAGTTGATAATGCATGTTGACAGACTCTCAGGCTATACTAAGGCAGCCCCCATCACATTGGGGATGAAAACTGCTGACTCATTTCAGTCTGTGCCACTGCTGCTGTAATGCAGTGGGATAGGACCTCTGCCTAAACAATTGCTTCTTGCATAGGAATGATTCCCAGCATTTTTCTTCCTGTGGTCTATAATGTATTTGGTGAATGTCTTGATGCTTTCAGCTGAATACTGAATTACAGTAAAGCTAACAGAATAAGGAATATAGCCACCAGATTTTCAAGAACTGTAGGATGTCATCACATATCTGTTTCTGCAGTCTCCACATGCAGCATTTAAATGTGTGCTTCTGTATTTTTCCAGTAAGATTTAGACAGAAGTTTAAAGTCAGTATGTCCTTACATTTCCTTCCAAAGAGTGACAAGTTTCTGAATTAGGTAGAATTAGCAAGATGTATTCTTTTAATTAGCAAGAAAACAATTGAAGTGCCTTTTGTTAATTTCTTATGCATTTGTAGAGAAGTGAAAATTCTTCTGAATTGCAGCCCCTTCTAGGATTGTGGGCAGTAGACAGTTGGTGCACAGCAGGCTCTGAAGTAATAATGCTGAGCAATATTGGTTTAGAAAAACCTGGCAAACCCAGTTAACCATATGCAATCATGTAATTTCTGCCTCTTGTCTCTGCTCTGAATGGGTTTAAATTCTTTGCTCTCTTCTGCTAAACTTGAAATTAGGAAGGTGTCTCACAAATAGCTATATTCTCTCAGGTTGTGTGGAAATCAAAAATGAGCTAAAGGCGAGAACCCTCACCTTCCACCACCCAGTCCTCTGCCTCACCTTGAAAATTTTGCTGAGGGAGTGACTGGAAAACAATTGCAAAAGATAAAGGCCAGAATGGAGATGGTTTATGCCTGATAGCCTTTGTATGACAGTTAATTTTTTTTGAGACATATTGCAAAGTATTAAAACTCAAACATTTTATTTTCTTGCCAGATTTGTATGGATTAGTCCTCTTTCTTGGAGTTGATCCTTACTGGGTCAAACATTGGTGGGACCAGCTGCTATATCGACCTTATTGCAGGAAAAATCCCCGACCTCTCTACAGTCTTATTGCGAAGATAATGTGGAGATCAGCAAAAAAGGATGTGATTGACCAAGTAAAGAAAAGTTTTGAGTTTTAGAATCGCTTAATATCATTTATCAATAGTTTTATTTACAAATGACTTACTTTCTTTTTTTAATTTCAGATTCAAATCCCCCCTCAGACAGAAAATATACACTGGCTTCACTTCTCTCCTGTGGAGAGACACTTCTACCATCGCCAGCACGAGGTGTGCTGCCAGGATGCGTTGGCAAAACTCAGGAAGATTTCAGACTGGACTCTTAAGCTTAGCAGCCTAGATAGAAGGACTGTGACTTCTATTCTGTACCCTTTGCTACGACTGAGGCAGGCCTGCTGTCACCCACAAGCTGTTCGGGGAGAGTTCCTGCCACTACAGAAAAGGTGAATTTCTCTCTTTTCTTAAATTGCCTTCTTTATCCAAAGCAAATCATTGATTGTCTCCAGCAGTGCAAGTTCTTGTACAGTCTTCAAATAAACCTAATTTAAACTTCTTTAGTTAAATGTACAACTACAGCACACCAAGGTAATCTGACCTCAGAAGCTGAATGCATCACAGTGAGGTCATTAGTGTAATTCTTGTGTTAAAGAACATAGTACTGAAGGCATTTGATTCTCCAGTGGCATTCTAACCTAACTCTGACTAGGGTGTTGCAGGTAACCGAGTGTGAAACAAACCAGATTCTTTTTTGTTTTAAAATAAGCCCACTGCTTTTTTTTTTTTTTGTCTTGTACAAAACTCATGTTGATGAATGAGAACAATAAGTCAACAGAATGAAATAATTCGTTAGTTCAAAGAAAATGTTTATGTGAGGTTGCAGAATTTGTAAATGTGCATCCAAACTTGAAAGCTGTTCAAATGCTCTTTTATTTGCGTGCTTTCAAGATCATCTCCCCCCACAAGTGCTTTGCAAGTACCAGTTTGGTCTCAACTTTTGTTAGACCAAAAAAATAAAAGCATATTGCCAATCCTTCTGTGAAATGTGGCTGCTACTTTTTCAGTCACTTAGAAGTTAGTACTGCCAGTGTTATTGCTACTGTTTCCTGGTCCATCCATTCTATTCAGTCTCTTTCAATCCTTGTAAGAAGTTGTGTCCTAGTCCTTCTTGCTCTTTTTTAAACAGGGCACCTGCAGTGCCTAAGCAGCTGAAGCTGACTTTGTACTTACTTGAGCAGAGACCAATAGTGTGTGCTGTAGCACTCATTGTAGCAGTCTGCTAATGTGGAAGCAAGGACTCAAACATAGGAGAAATCAATATTCCCACCCATCATATAAGATTATTTGCATTAAAACGAGCCAGTGTAGTATAAATTTAAGGTAAGTAAACTGAGCAGAGTATGGTGGGAACAGCTTTGTACTGTGTTCATTTTGGTAGAATGGTTGCACAGTGACAGCTGCATAGTAACTGATGGAAAAACCAGCAATGAAAATTAAATCTTTCTTAAAAATCACATATACAAAGAAAAGTCAATTCCCAGCACTGTTTGCATACTTATACCTTTTTTTGTGAACCAGACTCTACTGCAGCAGTGGATATTTGCAGAATGGAGAGAAGATTCGGTTCCTGTCTTTGGTTCTATGTAGGAGAATAATGGGAAAATTCTCTGCTAGAATCTTTCATGAATAAGAGAAATTTACTGAAATAAGAAACTTTATGCTGGAGCATATAGATAAGAGACACAGATCTGGAATAAAAACCTGAGTTTGGAACATATTCTGTTCTATGATAGATGGCCTTTTTCCTCACCTGTGTAGTGAAGGCAGTAAATGAGATCTACTCAGAAAAAAAAATGCTCTCAGAAGAGTTTTTTCTATGTTCTCCTAGTTTAACTGAGTAAAAAGCCCTTCTTTTTGCCTTAATTGGTAGTATCAGACTGTGTATCAAATCATCTATTTTATATATTTTAAAAGTATTTTATATTTTTATCCTTTTGCTGCTAAAATTTTTCTTGAAACTGCTGATTGTTTTGAAAATAAAAGGTGAGTAGCAATGGTGGAAGTATCAGCATATGGAGATTCTATGTATATTTACCATTGCCTTTGAAGGATTCAGTAATTATGAATAATGATTACTTTGATTTAAAACTGACTCTGGTGTAACACTGTACTGTAAAACCAAGCATCAGTTTATACAACTGGAACAATGTTGCAAGCAAGGTAAAATAAAGGCCTAGGCAAGGGTAGCCTTCTGACATAATTTGAGCCCAGTCTATGCAAGAGTTATGTCGTCTCTTACTCCACAGTGCTGGACACCAAGTAATAAATGCTTCTCCTGAAGGTGAATGAGGCTGAGAAGCAGGGAGGGGGGTCAAACAGCAGCGATTGGTACTAGGAGCAGCCTCTGGTCAGCTGTTGTAGGCTGTTGCTGTTGTTTACTGTCTCTTCATATGGGTCCTCTGATTCTTTAACCTGTGGCCTTACTCCAAGGTATCTTCAAGTGTCCTTCTTGCATCCTCTTCATTTCTGTTCCTCCTTCTCTCTTTTCTCTCCACTTCTGGTATTTTTATGTTAAGCTAATTCTCTTCTGGTGAAATTCTTTCATAATTTGCAGATATGACCAATGTAGAAAAGGAAGTTTAGAATTATTTTTGCTAGTCTTCTCTGTCCTCATTTCACACATTTTGTTTACATTGACACTTCATGTGTTTTGTATTTAGATTGGTAGCAAGGGTAGAAGTGTAGTCTGTCATAGCTGTTCTCATCTGAACAGCTTTTGACAAAATGAGGTCTATTTTACTTGTTTCCAGTTCACCACTAACAGAAAGAGAAAAATATTTTGCCCCGTGAAGGATTATTTTGCCAAGTTCAAATTTTCTTCTTGCTTCTTATTTCTTTGTGTTCCAGGAAATGTCAACTCTGGACACACTCAAGTTAGGGTAAAGCTCTAGCAGGAAGAAAATCTGACAGCTGGAGGTTTTTTAATGAGTAAAGAAATCTCAAAAAAACATTTGCAGTATGTTGGATGCATGTAATGATCTGTTGTGCTGCTCAGCATGACCCTTTTACTTCTCTAGTACTGTGATTATGTTTCAAATTCAAGCCATTTGGTCTCCTTTTCAGCACCATGACCATGGAGGAACTGTTGGCATCTCTGCAAAAGAAATGTCGAACAGAGTGTGAAGAAGCTCACCGACAGTTGGTGTGTGCTCTTAATGGCTTAGCTGGTATCCATATCATTAAAGGTAAGGCCAAAGGGCTGTAGTGTATGGTTTACTCCTTTCAGTACGGGAATAAAGAATATGCTCCATCTCTGGGTACTGGAAGGTTAAAAGAAGTCATACTTGTGTAATTGTACTTAACCTGCTTTTGTTTTATCAGTACGGCTTTCTGGGCTTCCCTTGTGCCCCCAGCCATGCAAACTGTTATGCTGACTGTGAATTCCTTTTGATGCCCTGCTAGACAGCTCTGTCAATGTTGATTTTGTCTGAATTATAAGGAAAAAAACCCCTTGAATGAGAAACAAAAATAATTACATGAATCTTGAGTGTCCCACAAAATAAAAATAAATTAAAATTACTCAGTTATGAATGTGTAAAAATGCCTCTTTTTCAAGTTCTTCTAAGGTTGAGATGCTGTTTGAATTTTTCCAGCTCATGTCAAAGTCTTCCTTCAAAGAGAACAGGCAAACTGCCTTTTCTCTTTCTTGCCTCACAGAAAGACTATATTCAGATTCTTTAACCTATAGTTAGTAGGTTTGAAATACTTTATTATGATTGCAGGATGAGCATAAGTGTTTCTATAGAGTTAAGTGCTTAAAAAGAGTTACCTACAGATGTAATGCTTCTAAGATACACTAGTAGCAAAAATTATGTTTGGCCTATTTTGAAAACCAGGTTGATAAAAAATTTTGTCTGATGAGAAACAAAAGCTGGACAAAAGAGGCAGAGTTCTGGTCTGTAACTCCTCCCCCCAGAATTACCCTCAACACTCAGTCTTCTTTATCGGGAAGGGGGAAGTACACCTTACATGAAGGTGAGGCCATGAATTTAGTCTTAATATAATTGAAAACTTAGAGGTCTAATCATTATTAGTCCAAATTGCTTCAGGCAAAGAAAAGGGTAACAATCACACTTACTTGTTTCTGCTTCTTGTCCTGCTTTTATGCTCACCTTTCTACTTAGGCCCATCTGGACCCTGAGGTCAATGGTTTCATAGATGTGGTGGCAGTGCAATTGCCAGTTGTCATTACCTTCATCAGGAGGAATAAGATGTTTAAGTTGATGGTTTCTTCCTCACACAAGAATCCAGTGAGGGTCATTTTTATGTTTGCTAGCATGTTTGCATCTTTCTCTTTTTTCATTGGTCTGCAGCTCCATGAAATTGCCAAATTTAGTGTACATTATGCCTTTTATAAATGTTACATACTCTTTCTTTGTTCTCTTTGTTGCCCCTAAAACCAGTTTTGTCCAGCTCTAAGTCTGCATTTCTTTGACTGTGGGTGAGTTGTTTATAGCCATGGCTTTCTTATTCACTGCCAAGCCTGTGCACCATCTCTTAGCATCCCATGGCTGTACTCTACACTGCATCCTATATCTTTACTTGTCAATAGCCTCTGCTATTGTTACTAGGCCTGTATTTCCCTACACTACATCATTGTGGTAGTTGTAAATACCTCATTCTACATGGGAAAACTGCTTGTTACTGCTGTCTATGTAAAGCTGTGTTTGTACCACACAAAGGTAAACAAAAAATACCGTTTAAAAAAATACTAAAAATTAGCCATAGAAACCTAGCGAATTACAGAAATTGCTATTACAGCTAAGCCAAAAAAGGTTCAGACAGGTCAAGAAAAATTCAAGGGAGGCCTGACAAGCTTCAAGCTAGTAAATTCAGCACATAGCTCTTGGCTGGTTCCTAGTAATGGCAATCCTATATTGCGTGACTGCACCCTTACAAATTCAACTCTTTCAGTGTAAGAAGCAGCAAATCTTGTTGACAGAGAATTGTTACACTTCCATATAGATAGGATGATGTCTTTTGTTTTACTCTGTTATCTGTCTTTATGCATTTCTTGTATCTGTATTTCTCCATGTTTTAAGAGTGTCTAAGATTATTACTGGCTAAATAAATTTCCATCAGCTGAAAAAAGAAAATTAAAATGGATTTATTTTTTCACTGCTTTTCCATACACAACTTCAATTTTGTATTTCCTTTTAATTTATATAAGCTATTTTCTGAGAAGTGATTGTGATGCTGGCAGCTTACATTAATAGTTGTGCTCCCTGCATGTACCTAATCATTTCTGCATTTCTGAAGTATGACGCAACTTTCATGGTTTTCACTTGAGGAGTGAGTTTGCAGTGCAAATTAAGCAATCCATCACTGCAGTGAGTTGCAGATGATTTTTTAAAAGTGCAAAATGAGGTGTTTATGGATTTATGCAACCATGAACACATATTTTAAGATTAAGAGGTTTACAGATCTTATAGTCACAAAATATATTTAGTCAGGAAACTGCATAAGTCTTTGCACAATATCATATTCTGTCTCTTACCAATTTTTTGATGGGGAGGTATGGAATGACTAGGAAAGAATTGCTTGAAGACAGGCTCTTACTGTACAGACTGAGAATATATTAGTATGTTAGAAGTAATGTAATACTTGTAAGGTCATGGCTTTATATTTAAAAACCAACACAATACGTCTGTGTTTTTGCTACTCTTTTTTAATTCAGGAGAATATGCTTTGGCTGCGGAGCTGTACAGAGAAGTACTAAGATCATCTGAAGAGCACAAAGAAAAGCTCAAAACAGATTCCTTGCAAGTGAGTGAGCATTGAAATGTAAAGAGACGTAGTTAAGAACTGGAATACTTTAGATTTATTTTAACAGGTCAGCCTTTGCTTCCTCCCAGTGGTGTGCTGAATTACTCTTTCAGCCTGCTGTAATGATCACAGTCTTTTGATCATGATCTTTAGATAGGAATCTGTCCCATGATCTTCATGTTTATTTCTTTTTTTTTTTACAAAAAAAAAAAAAGCTACCATGTTTCTAAAAACCTGCTTGTGAGTTTTCTTGATGTCCCTGAAGCGTGATCTCCACCTGCTGTTCTGCAGTACAGTTAACAAGCTGAATTCCTAGTCTGGTGCATGAGACTGTGACTGCTCACATTAACAGTGTTATATTACATCCTGCAATTACAGAATGCAGGGTTTGCACTGAGAGTGATATTAATGTGCCAAATGATAGAGAATAATACAGTATTTGCACTGCAGAAGATAAAAGGGCATCAAAACATGGAAAAGAATTGAAGTCCCTTTTCTCTTCAGGCATTTGACTTCATGCCTTTTGACCACTATTTAAAAATACTAATATATTTGCCTGGTAGAAAATGTCATGGTTCTCCAAGTAACATATTCATAGTTCTTCAAGAACTATCAGTTCTAAATGTACCAAAATTTTGTTCAGCATAATAAGAGATGTAAAATGTTAGTGACACATAGATAAGAATTGGTCAGTTGTCTGTTTCTTTACTTACTTCTCTGAGCAAGTAAAGGTTGTGTTGCATGTGGTCACCTGATGTCTCTGTTGTGCTTCTTTGATTCTTTCTTTTCCTTTGTGACTTCCTGGTGGCTTTTTTTGCTTAAGCGTAGATGTATTAGCATAAACTTGTTCAACTGCTTATAGGTTGTTAATTAAATTGTTCTACTGGATTGTGCAATCTAATAAAGTTGGGTTTTTTTCTCCCACTCAAAATATATACTGCCTAATATTGCCTTAGTGTAATAAAATTTTACTTACTTTAAGTCTTCTCAGTTGTGTAGAATTAGCTCTTTGGGATAATGGCAAATCACGGCTGGCCAGTCCTCTTAAGTGGCTAAGATAGTAATAGGGCAGAGGTGAAGAGAATCCAGGATGTGAGAAGGGCACAAGTTTATGATAGTGGAGGTTATTAGTATGAGTTTGTGGGAGCTGTTGCAGGAAGCATAGTATTATTGGTCTGATTTGAGAAACAAAGGGTAAAGCCAGAGGAGCGGGGTTTCTTTATATTAATAATAAATCTGTTTTTCCTAAAAGTGTACCAAAAGGTTGTATTTTTCTGTATCCTCTGTTTCAGAGTAATGAAAAATATGAAAAATTATTACAGCTTTTGGTATCTGGTCTTTTCCTTACACTTTATTTTGCTTTACATAGGCTAAATGAATTGTTTCCTCAAAGTATTCTAAAATATATTTACCAAAGAAAGTGCTCTGAGATAAAGAATTTGTTTTTCATAGTAGTCAAGGGCTGTTTTCATTAGGAGGGTGTATATGGTATAGGATCTCATGACCTGGTATCACACTTGCCTGCTGATTTGCTTTTGAGATGTTAAAGAAGGTCTTTTTAATATTTCATTTCCTATCATTCCCTATACCAGTAAAATGTGAAATGGAATCTTTCTTTTCTATATAAGATGCTTCTAGATTAGCAGAGAAAGACAAAACTGATTTTAAATGCGTGCTAATTTCTTGCTGTGAGCTTTCATTGCTGTTGAAGTTTTTCCTGACACAATGTTGCAATGGGTTTTTTTCGTGATTGCTCTTGACTTTCTGTATATTAGAGACTTCATTCTACACATAATTTGATGGAACTGTTGGCAAAGCACCCAGGAATCCCCCCGACTTTGCGTGATAGCCGACTTGCAGAAGAGGTAAACTTATTTTATTTTTGCAAAAATATTGAAGAGCACATTTTTATATTTTGCTCCCTCAGCGTTTTCTCTAACTAAAGAAGTAATAATTCTTTTCATTTCAAAATAAATAGCTTTTGAGTTAATTACATGCATTTCCCTTAAACTTTGTATAAGTTCACAAAGAGTTCAAGAGTTGTTTACTGTGTGATGATAGCAGAAATATCCAATACAATATTGCTGTTCTCAATGTTGGTGGCCTCTCTTATGAGTGTGTTTTATGGAAATTTTAATAATTTTTACCTCTAAAATGTTGTTGCCCCACCCTCATGTTCCTGTGGCAATAACTTTAATAGATGTTACTGGTAAAGAATGTGTCATCCTGAATTCTTCTGAGTCCTTTATTTCTTCATATTTTCTTTAGCTTTGCTCATTTTTACTTCAAAAAGTCCAAGTTTTCTGTAGATGTCTTTGGCCAGATGAACAAATCACTGTATATCACTTTCTGTATGCATAAGCTTAACTATATCCTTAATCCTAACTGGGGAAGTATCTGGCAAAATAGCTGCGATTACTCTTCCCCACTGGTTACTTGCACTGAACGTAAGGACAGCATTTGCAAAATAGTGTCTTTTTTGTGTCACTTTTGTGCTGAAAGAGACCTTGGGACATCTCTGGTTGAACTTCCCCCTCAGAGCAAGATCAACATAGATTTCTGTCCAGGTATCCCAGGGCTTTATCCAATTGGCTTTTAAAACCTCCAAGGAAAGAGATTTCACAATATAACTGAGTAGCCTGTTCCTGTATTTCATATATCCCATAGTAGGGAGGTTCTCTGTGAATTTATTTCCTGTTTCAATTTAAAGTCATTGTCCCTTGTTCACTTGCCATGTACTTCAGTAAAATGCCTGGGCTCCCAATCTTGGTGATTTCCTTCCGCCTGCTGGGAAGCTGTTCTCTGAGTAATCTCTAAGTCTCTCTCCTTCAGGCTGCACAGGCCAAGTTCTTCCAGCCTCTCCTGTTTTATGCTGGTGATGAGAATCTTATTATTTGACTATCTTCCGATATTTTATCATTTTTATGCAAATTCTATGTAAGCATAGCAGTGTTTTAATGAGCCTTGTTCTCCTAAATATTTAAAGTTTGTACCTGCTTTATAGAAGTTTTATAGAAGTACTGCCTCTTTTTTATTGACCTGTATTTCTAGCAGTTTTTAAAAACTGCATTATCCTGGCTTGATTAAAAGGAAAGCTATTAGAAAATTTGTTTTGTTTGTAAATATGATGCCGAGGTAGTTTTCCATAGCTACCTTTTGCCAGTAGCTGTTCTAAGTAGCCAAGAGTCCTGTTGACTCCAGGTAAACTGGGCTCTGTAACAACAATATGCTATCTTAGTAGTAGCAAACAAAAAATTACTTAAATAGACATTAAAATGTACAAAATAAATGTATGTATTGAAATCTGTATGTAGCATAGCAATATACGTGTTACTTTTGTTTTTTCATCGGTTTTTAAAATACAAAATAACTTAGCATGCTTTTATAGTGATGGCACTTGCATGACAAGAGGGGGGTTTCACTTAGAAGAAATTTCTCTAAAAAAAATTATATCTGATGCATGTAATGAAATTTAAGCCTTTCTTGTTATTTCATGAGTAAGTTTATGTAGGTAAGTTCAATTGTCCTCTTCTCAGACTGTTCTGGAATCTTTTTATTGTTTGCTTATTCAACACTGGTAAGTAAGAATGCTGAGTTATATTCCAGTTCCCTTTTGTAATGCATTGTATTCCTATTGTGTTGTTTGGGCTTACCCAAAAGCAAAGTTGCACAGTCAGTATCTTTATAGTAATTTGTCTTTTCAAATGTTTTTTTTTTACTTACTAATAAATGCTGGATTCTAGAGGAAAAAAATATTGCTAAATACTGCTTACAAATAAAGGTGCTAGCACTTAGATAGGTGGCCATTTAAAAACACTGATAGCTGGAGAGTTTTTACATTTGCAGTATTCCTCACAGATATGATTTGTGCATACTTAAGCTCTTATTTCCATACAGGCAGAACAACTTCGACAGCATTACATGAGTAAATCCAATGCAGAAGTTGCAGAAGCCCATCAGGCCTTACAGCCAGTCCTTCAAACCATTCGGGAACTTCAGAGAAAGGCAGGTACCTCTTAAAGGTTTTGTCTCTGACTTCCAGCATTTTAAAATAATATTATTTTCATCTGCTTATCCAGAACTCTAGCTTTCTGTCTTCTTTCAGCTATTAAAATTACAAGGTCATTTGAGTGTTGCTCTATTAATTTTACAGGAACTTTGTTTTCTCTGATTAAATGATCTTTTCATCCCCCTTTGAGAGAGAGAAGGAAGAAACTTTGAGATCACAGTATCTCTGTGTGGCTGTTCTATGTAGATAGCCTTGGTGAATCTGACTCTACTGAAGGAATATAAAGGTGTGGAGAATGTAGACAGTTTCTTATTTATGTGTTTACGTGTCAAGAGAAGACGGGATATTTTTAAATTACACTCTCATCCTCCACTTTTCATGGAATTAGCCAGTGTTTGACCACGGCCTACAGAGCAGTATATGCCTCTGCTGCAATGAGTAGATTGATTTTCTGTTGAATGTTCAAGGATAAATCTCTTGTTTTTCATACAGATACATTCAGGTTCTCCTTGGTGGTTGGATGTCATCCAGACAGCCATACAGTATGCCATCGATGAGGAGCTTGTTCAACGTGTGCAAAACGAAATAACCTGCAACTACAAACAGCAGACAAGTAAACTCTCCATGGCAGAGAAGTAAGGGAATAACTGAAATACGCTCTTAAATACAGCTAAATCTACTCAAGTCTTCTTACTAGTTTGTGCTAGCAGTTGCAATTAGATAGCAGACATTTTTGCTTCAGAGGGTCTGGACTGCAATTATGTTTCAAAACCAGTCCCTGAAAAGTGCAACTACATAGAAGACTTGGAAAGAACAGCAGGAAAATTACTGTTTTCTCTTAGATAAGCATTCTTTGAAATGTTATTCTGTATTATCTACTGTGGTTTTACTGTCTTCTATACTCATGAAACTGCTGAATAAGAAGAATCCAAAGTTTATAACATTAAAATTGAGTAAGCTGTAAAAGAAATTGCCTTGCTTAAATGGAAAGTAGACAGACAATATCAGAAAATCCTTGTGTAACACAATAAAGTAGCAACAATGTTATTCTGAGCAAAGAATTTGAGGTTGGTTTCACGTTCAAGACAACACTGTACCACTTCTTTTTGAGTAATTACAGAATGAATTCAGATAGAAAATTCAGAGGTCCCTTAAATCAACCCCCATCTTAAGGTCCAGACTCCATGCTGATTCAATCCAGTAAAGTTGCACAGGGATTTGACCTGTTAAGTATCTCCAAGGAGGGAGATTCAATAGTCTCTGTGTGAAGCCTGTTCCAGTATTTGGCCCACTTGGTGGAAAAGAAAAGACATTAAAATTCTTTTACCTAGTTAATATTTCCTGTGTTGCGTCTTGTGTACATTGTCTCTTGTTCTTTTGCCAAGTGCCTTTGATAAAAGTTTGACTCTGTCTTCTCTGCACCTTCCAGTTAGATAAATAAAGCAAGCAATATGGTCTCCTCTAAATTTTAGGACTGAATAGACCCTTTTCTCCTAACTCCCTTTCTTGTACATTCTGGATGAAGGTCTGTAAGCTTATCACAGAAAATGGAGACAGAAAGGACAGAGCTCTAGTAGTTCAGGCAATTTTCTCAAATATGTGAACTTATGCTCTTAAATACAGTCTTTCTGAATCATGTTTTAGTCAAATACATTTTTATTATATTTATGATATATATAAATATATGTATATAAATGTATATACATCTGTCTACAATTTTATAAAACGTGTGTATAAATTTAAATACTTAAGATACATCTTTACATATGGAATTAAAATATGTATCTCCCACTCTGACTACTCTGCCATCATGATTTCAAAAGGTTGAAGTTTCTTCTTGATGGAAGTAAATGTATCTTTTATTTTCAGTACTTAACATAATTCTATTGAATAATCTACGTAAAGATAAAAACTCTTTTTTCTTCAGCACAAGGGGCAATGGGCACAAACTGAAAGACAAGACGTTCCCTCTGAACATCAGGGAACGCTTTTTTACTGAGGGTGAATGAGCACTGGAACAGGTACATGGAGAGGTTTGTGGTGTCTCCTTCCTTGAGGTACCCAGAAGTTGTCTGGGCGTGGTCCTGGGCAACCAGCTCTAGATCACCCTGCTTGAGGAGAGCATTTGAGCAAGACAACACCCAGAGGCCCCTTCCAACCTCAGCCAGTCTGTGAGTCTGGATATGAATATTTCATGGTTATTTAAGAGTGATAGCATCACATTCTGCTCAAAATAAATGAGGAAAGGATTGTTTGCATGTTGATGCAAAATTTTTATGCCTATGCATCCATCTGTATGTTAGCTTGTGTCACTGATTTTTTTTTTTCCCTCGATTGAAATTAGATATTCAGAAAGTATCTTCTTAAATTGCGCTTACGGATTGTATGACTTTGAAAAAGCTATCTGTGACTAAACTTTCTCTTATAACACAGGGATAAAACTCACTTCCTTTTCAATTTATTTTGACATATGAGAAAAAACTTTAAAAACAGTGTCTTATCAAGTGCTACTGGTCAACGGTGGAAACAACAAGTACTCTTGAGTTCTGGATATGATTAATCCATGCTATAGTGAGGGAGATTTTTATAAAGCTGGTGTTACTTGGCAGCTGATGATATCAACAGCAGACTTGTGGTTGCAATTTACATTTATTTTGGGACTATTTGGTTAGGCAAACTTTGCTTATATTATTTTAAAATGCACGTTACTGAAGTAGGTCATACTGAATGCCAAGCTTTAGTATTGTTAAACCTGTGCTTTGTTCTCTGCACTGTACCAAACGGATGTTTTGGATCAAACTTTCCATGTTGTGTAGAACCACAGTCTTATACATCAATGTCAGACCTTGTAGGAATGATGCACTTTCTTTCAGCAAGAGACTTCTGCTGTCAGGAGAAATGGGAAGTGCTTAACTTGTGTTCATGTTTGTGTTCACTACCGCAACACCCCTCCAGTCACAAAAGGCAGCTAGGTTTTAGGAAAATAGTTTACTGTTGTGTCCATTTAATAAATTTAACTTTGGAAGCTAACTTGCTGAATGAAGTGTATTTTTGTGATGGGTGCATGTGTCTGCTGTGAATTGCACAGACGCATTGAAAACCATTTTGTTGGCCAGCAGACACAATTAAGACTGTAAGTATGTGCAATGGTTTACCTTTAGTAGATTTGCACCGTGCACCAGAATATTGTAGGTTGGTGTTCACTACTAGTATTTGGCCACACCTCTCAAGTCGTGGAAAGAGTCTTTCTGTTCTGAAAATACCAGGCATCAGCTCTGGGGATACACTGGAGTGATTTCTGACAGCATTGCGTGTAGTAGGAATCAACATTTGCTTGTGGTACCAACTTTATATGTTGTCGTAGATTTCTATTTAGCTATTTCTCTTCTACTTTAAAACACTGAATCAAGTTTGGATTTGGTGTCTTGGTGTACAGTAATTTCCCTTTTTCTTTAAATCAGATTCCGTGACTGCAGAGGCCTTCAATACCTTCTCACAACCCAGCTGGATGAACTGAAGAAGTTCCAGAAGATTGTAAGAGAAGCAGTGAAAAACTTAGAAGGTCCTCCTTCTAAGCAGGTTATTGAGGCTGCCACTATCTGCCATTTGCGACCTGTTAGACTGCCACTTAACAAGTAGGTCTTGAAAACAGAAAATATACCTTAGATATATATTACTAAATTTTCCTTTATTTGAAATAACATACTAAAATCTTTATTACGTACTCAGGAGCTATATGCACACAGATATCACAGATCCATTTGTTAGAATCATGACCTTTGGTTTTATTTTTACAAAATCTTCTGATGTCAGCTATATTGGTGTACATATGACTGTTATTTTGTTCTTTTTAAAGAATTTTGTGTAGTTTTATATGTTTGATTAAGGGCTTATGATAATTTGGTTTCTGATTAAATTCTGACTGCATCTGTTTTCTGTGTTGAAGCTGTGTCTTTTGTAAGGCTGACGAGTTGTTCACAGAATATGAGTCAAAGCTTTTTATGCATAGGTAAGTTCATAGCTTTATAAATTTCTCACTGTTAGAAAAAATGAAAGTTGAATTAGTTTGTTTTCTGAAATAAGTTTATGACCAAACGACAGCGACTTCTTGCCAATGGCTTTGATAGAAGTTCTTTTAGGTTTAATTTTCTATGTAAATTTCATTTGAAGAAATGGTGTCCAAGGAATGAATACATGCCACTTTCTCTCAAGCCACTATAATATGACCATACATTTGAAATGAAGTGGTGGCATGTTCAGAAAGTATGTGTATAAATACAAGTATGCTAATTTAACCCATATTCCTATTTGTGCAAATATTTACTTGCAGTCCAGCTGCAAGTGGTATAATACCACCCTCATTCAATGTTGCAATGATAGAAGAGATCTCAGGATAAAGCTGAAAGAAGTGTGACACCAGCATGAGGTGTCAGAGAAGTATGCAGAGTGGGCAGCACTGAGAGACATAGATTAGAGCTCTCTGCATGCTTTCTCTTGGACTTCTTTCTCTCATCTCCCTCACAATATCAAAATTGGACTGAAAAGTCTGGAGGTTACTGAGAAAACATTTTGAGAAGTCTTGATCAGTGGGATTTCTGATGCCTCATGACTGCTGGAATCAGGAAGAATTGATGTTATTTCTGAATTACCATTATTTTTCAAGGAGAGAACTGGGGAAGCTGTACGGTTCTTTCACAGTGAAATACACAGCAAATTTTGCATCAGAGTTTAACTGCAGTTCTTTCTTATATAAACAATCAGAATTGAAATTTTTTTTATGAATGTGACATTAATAACTACTGAAACATGGTTTAGATGTGTAAACCTTTACAAAAGCTATTGATGATGTTGAGTGGAAAAAATGGCCTCTAGGATTGGTAGAGGTCACTGTTGAAAACAACCTTTTGATTAGGTAATAAAACAGCTGTTTATATTTGCTTGGTTTGCATTATCCTTTAATCATATATAAGAAGGCTGAAATAGATGATGAATAAGTATAGATGGATGTGGAAGTACAAAATCAGTGCTGAGTGCTGTGTTTGTTTTGTTTTGAAGTGTTAAAGGCCAAATGGCAATATTCGAGGAGATGATAGAAGACCAAGAAGGGCTTGTTGATGACCGTTTGCCCACCACAAGCAGAGGGCTCTGGGCAACCAGTGAAACTGAGCGTGCCTTGAAAGCTCTGCTCTCCTTTGCCAAAGCTCACCGAATGGATGCTAGGCTAACTGAAGAAGGGAGTGTATTCCTGGAGCTCTTTGAAGCATGGAAAAAGGAGTATAAGGTACAGTAAATTACATGGTGATCAAACAGTTGTGTGGTCCATTTAATTTATTATAAACAAATTGCTGCTGAATATTAGCACATCTAAGTCATATTCCTGAAATTAGGCTTTGCCTACACCAAATTTTTCCACAGTGCTTATTACAGAATTTGATTTTAAACTATTTATATATGATTTAAGAGTTTCTAAAAGCTATGCTGGCTACTAATCAAATTACTAAGCAATGTAATTGCATCTATTAAGACAGTATAAAGTTGTAATTAAATGTGTTCATCTGTTTACTTGAATCAGAATGTAACAAGACTCAGCAAATCCAACACTGATCCATTCTGTAATTCAGTTTACGTTCAGTCTTGTGAAGAAGGAACACCGTTTTTTCATGGGCTTTTATTAGGAAACAAAAGATGGGACTAATATGCCAATGAGAATGAAGACAGTGTTATAATTCTGTCTGTTGTGACTTGGAAATACTGATTCAGTGGTCTGTACCACTCTAACATACACCGAGTTACAAGGGTGATACTCTGTGAAATAACTTTTTTTATTCAGCAGGGTTTGGGGTTTTTTTTGTTTTTTGTTTTGTTTTGGTTTTTTGGTTTGCAAGGCATTTTGTTTCTGAAGTTTTAGTTGCATTAATTATTGTTATACTAGTAGTTGTAGAAGAAATGAGAGACAGCTATTTATAGTTGTTTATACAGAGAGGCTGGAAAAGAGAACAAGCAAAATGATGCTTGTTTTCCTTTATAATTAGTTGTTGTGGCTGAATGCTGTAAAGGAATATTATCTCTTTCTCCAAAAGGTTTGTCACATTTTATTTTACATTGTATGGCAGAGTCATGTAAGTGTAACTCAATTCAGTTCTGCTGTTCATTTGTGTGGGGTTTTCTTACAGTTACTTCATGAGTATTGGATGGTCCTTAGGGATCACGTGTCTGCTATTGATGAACTGGCAATGGCGACAGAACGGCTGAGAGTGCGTCACCCTGACGAGCCAAAGCCAAATCCACCGGTGCTCCACATTATAGAGCCACATGAGGTAGAGTACTGGGCAGGAAAGAATGGCTTCTTTTTGTAGGAACCTACCTCCTACAAAAATAAAATCTGCATCTGGATCTTATGTATATTGTCTATAATGTGTCTCAGTTTTCATTTCACACAGGCTTGGTGGAGTATAGATTTCTTACCTGTTTCTGCATTAAGTACATGGGCCATTTTTAGCTTGTAACTGTTGTTAGCCTTCTGACAGTGGCATGTTTCCAAAAGACTGCTGACCTTTCAGCAGCAGCAACTTCCTTCCTTTCTCTACAATTGCCTGGTTTTCCAAGCTGGTGGAAAATTAAGTTGACTTGATTCCTTACCCGTATTGATACTTTCCACAAACATGTATATAAAACAGAAGTGAGTGCCTCAAAGAAAAATCTTTTTTTTCAGTATTTTGAAATTTCGAGCTATCCCTGACTCTGTTTATGATGATAGAGAAAATGCTGGGTTGATTTAACCTCTTAATTTTTTTTTGCACCAATAGAAGTATATTTTCTGTAGACACATTTTGTGCTTTTTTTCTGTGAGATTGAGTTATGTAAAAGTGCTTCTTTCTATAAGGAAATAAATTTCATCTTTATATTAAAACAATTTTTTTAAAGGAGCACTTTGCTTAACAAATGCCTAATAAAGTCTTAAGATTTATGCATGTCTATGCAGCCATAAAAGAAACACCCATTACTTTGGCCTTCATCCTTCAGGTACTCACCTCTTCTGCAGTATTACTTCTTCACTATCAGCTGTAATTAATCTAATTAAAAAGTCATCTTGATGTTTCTGTCTTTGTGTAGGTTAAATCAGAAGTGGAAATTTCTAAGAAATATAAAGAAAATAATTGTCTCTTACACATTGTTTTTGGAACCAGCAGTTGATTCTAGTACATATATATATATATATATATATACAATTGTAAGAAAATAGACAATAAATTGAATCAAGTTCAAAAGAAACTTCTAAAAATTTGGGTTAATTTAATTTAATTTTGTTTCTGTAAAGAACCAATAATGTAAATAAAACAATACAATGTTATGTATCTTGTGTGTCTCAGCCCATTCACAGTGCTGTGTTCATATGGGTACAGGAAAGGAATAGATAATCAATTTTGCTTGGGGAGAAGTGCATCTTAAATTTCCAGCATGAGCTGGTTTTCTATCTGTCACCAGTAAATTACTCAGCTGAATTTCACAAAAAAAAATTAATTTGAGCCTCATTTTAAAATTCAACTTTTTCCCCCCCACTTTTTAACACATGTTTAATGTTGTTTTCATAGGTAGAGCAAAATCGAGTGAAACTTCTAAATGACAAGGCAGTTGCCAAATCACAGCTTCAAAAGAAATTAGGACAACTTCTGTACCTCACTAATCTGGAGAAAGTAAGATTAATGATTCCTTGGTCTTTACCTAAGTGATGTACTCTGTTTACCCGTGGAAGGGAAGAAACCTGCCATTATTGTTATTTGAAACTCCCATCTTAAAAATATTGTATTTTCTGTGAAGATTCATCACATTTTGAAATTCAGTGAGCTGTTCCTTGTGTTACTGTGTGCTCATAAAGCTATTTATTGCATTATGTATTTTAGTTCCTTGTTTAATTACATGCTTATTAAACTACGAACTTGTTTTAGATGCGTAAAGTTTTCATTAAAACTAACTGGGCTATGTTTAGTAGAAGCCTTATAAAATTATATATGTCTATGCATACCTTTGGTGTTTTACAAAGAGCTTACCTGAAACAGAAAGATAATCACATCTGGTGTTTAAGTAAGTGTTAAAAAAAACCGAAACCAAACCAAAACAGACAACCTCTATATATTATATGTTATTTCAATCATAGTGTTCGAGTGAGTGCATTTATGTTAAAGTAAGCATAGTTAAGCAAAATAAGTGTTTTTGCAACAATGTGAATCTGATAGAAAATATGTGGAGTTTCTTGTTTGAAGCTTGTATTTTACCAGGATTTTTCAGAGCTGTTATAGTGCTGAAGGATTGCAGAATGAAAAGTGCTCCTTTTGCTTACCATAAGTTACATATTTTTGAAGTCCTCAAGATGGACTTGAGTACATGAATATATTTTTAATTTGCTCACACAGTGCTTTGGTTTGATTTGGTTTCTTTTAAGGGCTTCATTATTCATTTTTTTCTAGAAGCTTGTTTTAAATATATAATAACAAAACACAAAACTCTTTTTTTTTTTCTAAATGACAGTCTCAGGATAAAACTACTGGAGGAGTTAACCCAGAACCATGTCCAATCTGTGCACGTCAACTAGGAAGACAGGTAAGATACTTATTTAGCAGGTTTTAGTTTTAAAACATCTTTAGCTAGAGTTGAGCCAGTTGTGTGTCAAATTGTCAACATCTGTTTTTAAATGAATGTTGTAATGAAACAGGGAAAATGAGCTGTTTCCTGTATTGTACCAACCAGCCTCTCCCCAGAAATAACATCTTTCTCAGAGGCAAGCACCTCTCCTTCTTTTAGCTTTCGACATCAGTGCTTTTCTGTTCCAAAAATGTGTGTTCATTATTGTTTTATAACTCTGAACTTTTGGCAGAAAGATTTATTTCCCATTTATAAGCTAACAGAAAGAACAAGTAGGTAAACTTCTATTGTATGCCATTGTATTTTACTGTAATTATTCTTATTGATAGTATTTTTTCTTCTAAAGAAAACGCTATTAGATATGCAAACAGTAGCAAAATCCAATAAAATAAATACTGGCAATGTAGATTTCTTTCCCCACCACTTCCCTGCTGAACCGCAGGAGTTGAAATTCGAGGGAGACTTAATCTATATAATATAAAGTACAAAGCCATAGTTTAAATATCACTTACCATGCATTAGGGAAAAACATGAAAGGACTCCTATATGGTCAAACTAAATTGTCTCTTTCTTTTAGAGTAGCTATTTTAGGGAGGTTTAGCTTCTCTTTGCATTATAGACCTGTGTAAGCATGAACTGCTGTTCTGCCATGTTTCCAAAATCTCCTCTGTGCTTTTCTACCAAGAGTAATACAGGTTTTTACAGAGAACAGCTGTTAGTCCTGTTAACTGCCATTATTTTTTATCTCGGGTCTGGAGGAACTCACTGAAAGGGAAAATAATCTCTTAACTTTCTTTATCTTTTCTTAACAGCAAGACTGCTGCTTTAGATGATAGCAGCTTTCGTATTGCTAAGAAGTTTTAAAATACTTTGCATCTGGTTTCTGCACGATTGGAAAAACTTTACCAAGCCTAAAAGACTTTCTGCTTGATAATCAGTGGTTCAGTCAATTCCTTTGCTACTTGATCCCATGAAAACTTTCAGTTTTTCCTCTTGGAATGGCCTAAAAAAACTAGTACAGCAAAAGATATTATTTTGAATTTCAAAACTACTGGTCTTCAAATTGCTTCTCTATTATGAAAGGTTCTGGCTGACATGTAGATGCTCTAGGCTCACAAGGGGAGAAGAGCTTCTGCAATGCAATCTTCTGTTTCACATACATTCTGTCAAAAAGAGATTAAGACACTATGTACAAAATCTTTCTTCTAAATTCCAAAGATGTTGTCTAGGACTTACCAGTAGGGAAAAATGAAAGCATTTTTTCTATCACTTATTAAATAAGACGAATCTAGTATGAATTCACTGATAAAGAATTTTGCAGAAGGCAAATAAAAATATTGTTGTAATTTTTAAAAAATTATGTAAATACTTAACCTGTGTTTACATATAAAGCATTAAGAATCATCTTTCACAGAAATTAAAGATTGTAATGTTTTTCCTGAAGTTCAAAACTGAGAAAATGCAAACAATGAACAATAAATGCAGAGACTTCCTTTAGCTCATTAATGTCTCTGTGCTGGAAAACTTTGAAATTCAGGCTTTTTAGCAGCTGGAGTGCAGCAATTGTAAAATTCTTCTTTAATCTGATGGGTATCATGAAAACAATGTAACTTCTCTATGAAAACATAATTTATCATAGATTAGTACACTGTTTTTCTTTTGCACCTGTCCAAAACTGAAACTGTGTTGTATTTGGGTTTTTTGTTTCCTGCATAGTGGGCAGTGCTGACGTGTGGACACTGTTTTTGCAATGAGTGCATAGCAATCATCATCCAGCAGTACAGCGTTGGCACCCGCCGGAGCTCCATTAAATGTGCCATTTGCAGGCAGACAACATCCCATAAAGAAATATCTTATGTCTTCACTGCAGAAGCTGCAAACCAGGAGGATGATATCCCTGTAAAGGTGAGTTGTCTTCAGGAGCTCTGTGGCCCAAACTTTTGGCAGTGCCTATTTGTTGTGTTTTGTAGCATACTGCAGTTAGGCAGACACGCGTACTGTGTAGTTTTATAAATAGTTTGTCCTAATGACAAAACCTCCAGACACAAATGTGTAGGAATTCAGTGATTGAATTACACTGATTGCACTGTTGTATCTGCTTTTTTTACTAACAGAGGGTTTTCATTGGGTTGAACAGACAGCATCTCCATGAGTCTTTAGCAATACTGACATATATGTAGTGCATAGATACATCTTTGCTCTGCATGAATGTCTTGTAGAATGTTGCAGAAACAAAAAACCTGTGTTTGTTGCAGTTGTGGGAAAAATAGAGGATTCTGAGCTAAAGTGCAAAGGTTAAATACATTAATAAATTTTGGTTTAGACAATACTGCCGTTTTTCATTGAAATATGATTATGATACAGCTGGATATAACTTGTCATAATTTTAATCTGATTTATAGTAAAAAATAATGACTAGTTGTGCTGACAGACTTCCATATCTGTACAAGTCTCCTTGAACCTTGCACAATTTCTAGGGTTGCTGCTCTGTACTGAAGACAATGCTACCACATTCATACTAGTTATTTCAACCTCCCTGGACAAATGGAATTCCATTTTATGCGTAGTTGATTCCTAACTCGAATTATTAAAGTAGTTGACAGTATGTGGCACCAGGGGGAGTAAATAGGCTGTATTTTTCAAGTGCTACTTATTAAAACATCACTTAATGCAGGGCATTTTACATATTAATTCCATATACAGTTTAGCAATATCACCCTGTTTCTAACAAAATTTCAAATATGTTTCATAAATTACATTAAAAAATAACTAAAATAACCAAATTTCATAAGTAAGACACTGAAAGGACATGTCCGGTGTAAAGAGTTGTAGTGTTTTCTTGAAGTATTTATGCATCAAAAACTTTAAACAAAGCAAAAATAAAGCAAAAATATAAATTTTGTGTGAATTTGCTTGAGCAAAGCTCATTTTTAGTTCATGAAAAATTAAAAATTTACACTGTCACTTCACTGTATTTACTCTCTAAACAAGCAACATCATTAAAAATAGAAGTTTCTACGTCATATTCCTTTAAAGGACAGTTAACAAAGAATAACAAACTTGCTATGGTTTCTATAGAATACTGAGGTTAAGATCAGTATCTTTTGGGATAACTATGCAAATTGTGTGATTTATTCAGTGTTTATATTTTAATCTGATCTCTCTCAATCCTTCCAGTTTCTTAAAGTATTCACTACCTCTCTTTCTTTTTATCTTACTCTTTATTGTACCAATACTAACCATCTTAAGGTAACGCCTTAGATGCAAAAGGACTACTGTAAATGGAAGCATTTTATACTGAGAGAGAGATTACTGGCATCCCTGCATGTTTTGGTTTTCTAAAAGCTTCCTGTGTCTGGTCAGTATTACAGTAGGCATTGCCAGCCTGTCATCTGAGACAGAAATTATTTGTTAGAGGGTGGTTTTGGTTCTATTGTTAACTGTTCCATAATTCATTTGAACTAGGCAATTTCTTTATAAATAGTCATCTGAATATTCAACAAAATGACGGACTCAAGGTGTAGGGGTAATGAGTAGGGTACCATTTTTTAAGACAGACTGAAAAACGAGGGTACTTTTGTCAGTTTCATCTCTCCATGGAGAACAAAATTGAAATCTTTATGTATGCTGTGAACCAAAGTTTTAGTCACCAGTGAGTTCAAAAAGTCTAATATAGTTTAACATAATATAGACAGAGGGATGACGAACTTTACACAGTTATCTTGTTTAAAAAACAGCAAAAAGAGTGTGACCATTTTGAGCATTGTGCGGTTTTCTGCACCATCTGTTCACCTTCCTGATGTTGTACGAAGTCACCTTTGACACCTGAGTCACAGGAATCTGAAGGGTGGAAAAATCAACAACAGTGGCTAAAGCTACTATCTGTTGTAGCAGGGAAAAATAGAACCTATGATAAAGTCTAAAAACAGTTTCTGAGGAAAAGACAATTAGAACAGATTAGCCAGGATTGTCATCACTGAATCAGAGATGAATGGTATTGCAAAAGCACATAAATGACCCTGGAATTATGTAGGAAGTCCTAAAAGCTAGTGTCGGATCTCCTATCTGTAGGTGTTTATGATTGGCAGGCAGCAGCCATAGGGCTGCAAATGTGTCATCCTTTCAAATCAGAATACCTGCCAACATAAGCATTTCTAATTGTCCATCTGACTTTGCAAACAGTCAGATGAACAGTCAGTGTCTACCAGGTGCAACAGAAATGGTGCTGAAGAAAGCTGGTTAATTTCTGTGTCTGTGACATTGCAGAGTTGGAATCACTGTGGAGGACCTCGGGTAACAAAATGGCACTGCTTACTGCAGCCTTTGGTAAAACAGTCTGCAGAAAGTCTTTTACATGTTAGCTGCCTTAATGTGTGAGTGTGATCAAGCAGCCCAGCATTGGTTCTCAGCTTGTGCTGAGACTGCTGACATCTTCCCAGCCAATTCTGCAAGCAGCATGACTTCAGTAAATTTGATCTGTCATTGTAGTGAGCCAACATAGTTAATTCAATGTTCAAAAGACAGGTGCAGACAGAAATAAAACAGTATTTGTCCTGCTTAATCTAGCACAGCTTGAAATTACTATGTGTGTAGGAACTAGTAAGAAAGTCAAGGCTTCTTTAAGAAAGACATTAGGTAAAATTGCTGTAATACAAAGTACATACTGAAGGAGATGGAAAAAGAATTGCATCTCTTTGTATCCTCTCACTGACCTAAGGGGAAAGGGAAGAGTGCATAAATCAAAATAGACAAGATGTAGAATGAAGTATTGGATTTGTTAAGCACTGAAATACTGGTGAATGCAGAGGGGAAAGATGTTTTCATTGAAGCTCACCATCATTCAAAAATTAAGTATCTTTACAATTCTCTTATTGTTTTAAATATAATTAACAAGCATCATAGTACTGAGCGTAAGTTCAGTGTTGCCAGAGTGAGAAACAAAATCAACATAAACAGCATTCAGGTAGGTTTTTTTTCTTGGTCCATTTTCAAGAGATGTGAAGGTAGGGAAATTGTAATGTGCATTTGAAAGATTATGTAAAACTGTCTCACAAAGTTAAACTGCAGGAGACCTAATGGGCACATTTGGTGCCACTGCACTGCTTGGGCCATCTGTTTTGCCTCATGCAGAGTTAGAGGGTGTCTGCATGGCACCCCATTCTTCCATGTGCTGCATATGCTGTTCCACACTGCTGATCCCAATGCAGTGCGTTATAAGGGAGAGGTAAAAGTACTGCTTTAAGTAGTACTACTTAGCCTGCCCTTCTCCAAGGCTGATCATTTGTAATTATGTGTAACATGTGTAAAAGATCTAATATAACATCATTTAATAAAGCAATGAATGTGGAAGGAGTGTTTTTACTATTCTGCTTTACTAATGTGCTTCTTTGACTTTTCAAAGGGAAGTCACTCCACCAAAGTGGAAGCTGTGGTCCGAACACTGAAGAGAATTCAATTTAAAGATCCAGGGGCTAAGTCCTTAGTTTTCTCAACGGTATTAATCACAATTTTCTGTCTTGTCTTTGCATGTGTGTTTTGAGTTTAAAGTGTTCGTAATATTTTCGGGAACTAGTTCAGCTACCAAAATGTTGAATCACTCTGTACAAGCACTTGATTGTTTTAAGGATTTGTAGGGCAAGTCCTGTAACTGGAACAAGAATAACGATCATAGTCAGCAGATGTGAAAGCTTGTTTCTTTAAAGGGCAAACACTTAGATTTGTATGGAAGCAGTAGAAATTCTAGATATTTTTAAATGTGATGTCCAAATGTTTTTGATACATTGTAAAACTGTTTTTGCAATGGCTACCAATTCCTTTTATTCAAGGTTATCTTTCTAATTACCTGTCTTACTTAGTTTTATGAAAGATTTGGTTTCTAGCACACAATTTTTTTAAAAAATTGCAAATACTAGTGTTTTGAAAAGCTTTTTAAACTCTTTCTTAGGGAAGTTAATTATTATTTTTTAGTTGTCATTGCTGTTTGTAATGTTGAGTTACTTTTATTGTGTTGTGTGGTTTTGTTTTGTTTTTTTTTACAGTGGCAAGATGTGTTGGATATAATTTCAAAAGCTTTGTATGACAACAACATGGTTTTTTCTCAGATCAATGGAATTAGTAAATTTCAGGTACATAAAGGATATTTTTCTTAAATTATTTTCAGTGGGAAAATCATAGTTCATAGAAGTTAATCTGATCCCTTTTGCTTCGTTGCTTCATTTCAGAAATTAAAAGACCAATAAATTTGTGTGGCAGAAGCTTTGATCTCTTAACTTATTCATTCTAAAAATTATAATCTCAAAAAGTCCTAGTTGAATGCATTTGGAGAAAAACAGTACATTCACTTTTGAGAAAGATGCATTGGCATGGAAGTTAAGGATGAGGCACACTGATCAGTGTTGAAAGAAGTTCATGCCTTCCTGAGACTGTCATGTATCTGTTCTGGGATGACAGACCTGCAAGATTGTCACTCTGGAGCCTATATTAGCTGATATAATTTGTTGAAAATATAGTCCTGTCCCCCACACTCTCCACTGAGGAACTTTGTTACGCTACTGTGATGTTTGCCTTTTAGGAAAACCTGTCTGCATTTAAATATGATCCCAACATCAATATTTTGCTGCTGCCTCTTCATACTGGTTCCAATGGACTAAACATCATCGAAGCAACTCACGTTCTGCTCGTGGAGCCCATTCTGAATCCAGCACATGAGCTACAGGCTATTGGCAGAGTACATCGTATTGGCCAAACCAAGTAAGAGTTACAGTTGTGTTCAATGGTTTAGATATGGTCCAGAATAGATCTGAAAAAACCTTGTTCAGCTGCTACCCTGTTTTATTGTGTGCCATTGATGCCTTCGTTTTTAACTTTGGAGTTCTGCATGCAAAAATGTCCAGAAATGTCTTACCTTTGCGGGTCCGAGCAACTCAATTATTTATGTCATATATGGCTAAGTTCAGGCATGGCCTTTCTAACTGGTCATTCTCAGCTCCAGATTAGGAGCTGCATAAATTGTTGGGGATTTTTTTGTTTCCTTGTTTTGGGGCTTTTTTTGGTTGGGGCTGTTTTTCCAAAAAGCAAGTTATAGCACACTCTCATTAGAACTAGTAAGTTTTTGAAATCACAGTTCTGCCCTCACCCCTGTCTTTTTGAAGACATTAATGAGTTTGCATTTCTCTTGTTTGTTTCAGTGTTGTTGCTCTGACATAGGTAGTACTGAACACTTTAAAAAGGTTTTAAACTTTCAGTACAGGAAGTTTGTTCTCAACATATAAGATGTGTTTTTCCTAAGGTCTTGTGACTTTAGAAAAAAAAAAGAAAAACAAGTTCAAAGCCCAATACATGAAGAAGAAAAATAGCTGCAGTCAATTCTGGAATAATAGTACTGTAGAATAATAGTGGAGGTTGTGTTCTGGAAGTGAAAGCAAAGAGAGAGGAAGACATGAAGGAGCATGTATGTGAGAGAATGTTTATGAGCAGGTGGATATTTGTGTGTGTTGGTGGAGATTTTGAATTCATGTGAGGGCACAGGAAAGATTGATTGCAACAGTCCACACTGCAATTCTTCATGATGCTGGCACAAAAGGTGTGGCAAAAACCTTGCAATAAAACCACCAGGAGTACGTTGTACTTCTTAAGAATTAAGATTTCAGCAAGGCTTATTTTTAAAACAGGCTGTGTTCCAAGTACACTGAGCATTAAGTAATACTGTGTTTAGTGTCACTGGTGCAGCTACTACCAGTTCAGTTCTTATTTACTTCTCTTTTTTGGGGGTAGACCTTTTCCTGTGAATCCGAAAGTATTCCCCCTGCATTCTCCTGTGAAATGTTACCTGACAGAGTTTCAACCTAAGATCTGAAAACCATTTAAGCATTTTCAAGGGTGCTTACCTTGAAAAATGTTTATATTGGGGAGCATGGGGTGCTTTTTCATTTTTATCTTTGGATCTGACATCTTTCCATTTCACTTTCTGGTGCCTGGCACTTTCCTAAATTACTGCTTTGTTTTTTGAAATTTTATTTCACAAACGGGATTTTCATGTTTTATTCTGTTTATTGACATTTTGAGTTTCATATTTTACCAGTGTTTACTGACTACAATTACTGACTTCTTTTTTAAAAAATAGTAGTGTTTTGCTGTCTTCAAAAATAATATTATTAAAACTCTGGATATTAGGTTTAATTATCCATCACATTGAGCTCTTTTCTCTTGGAATAATTTGTGACAATGAAGTATGAACATTGTAAATAAACAGTGGCAAAACTCTTTTTTCTTTAGGGTTTGGAGGAATGTTTCTAGTAAGGACACTGAAAGCAGAACTTTGCCCAGGAGCTGCATTAGGATTTTAGCTAATACACCTTACATTCATTTAGTGAAAGTGTGTTTAAAGGGAAGCACTAAACACTATGAAATGTCAGTGGAAGTTGCTAATCACTTGTAATATTTATTTCTTAAAAACCAGAGGCATATTTTTAACACTTTTCGTAGAATTATTATGAGACAAAAATATGGTTATAAACTTTGGCAGTAACAGTACAACTTCTGCTCACTTATGGTGGTGTTTTCTTTTCTTTAAAACACATTCAGATCTACGATTGTTCATAGGTTCCTGATCAAAGCAACAATAGAAGAGAGAATGCAGACTATGCTGAAAACTGTAGATAGAAGGTATGTGTTGAATTTTTTTTAAATGTTATTATTGCACCGAAAATGAAGGGGTGGTTCTCCACCGTACATGGTTAGGAATGTATATCTTATATATAAACTTCAACTGTTCTTCAAACTGTTTTGATTGGCAAAACAGTTTTAAGACTTCAAAAGTTTTAACCTGGTTCCAGTAACTTGAAGCTTAAGTTATTTTAATTCTCTGAAAAATATTTTGGTTCCGTTTTGTGTATTTTATTTCATAAAAGCCCAAGTAATAAATTATGTATTATGATATGTTTTATCTTTTCAGTTTACCTATTTCCATTGGTATAAAAACATTGCAATTGATAAGAGTAGTACTAAGCCTCCACTAGAGCAACAGTATCTGTTAAAAAACTCTAGCACAGGACATGGGTTCTTTCTTTTGTTATTTTTTTAAATCCTACAAACCTCATCTGATGGTGCTGTGTCACACTCCTTGGTTTCACAGTCCATGCAAGCATTGCCCAGATGCAAAGTCATACATCAGGCTGGTGTGCAGACACAGAAAGCAGTTCTCACTGTGATTTATCTTTACAAAAGCTGTAAGCAGTGGTGGATTGGAGCAGGATCAAAAATGCTATTTACATTCCTTATGCAGACAGTGTAAGAGGTCTGTACCTTTTAACTAGATGGTATACACATGATAAATGGGAGGAAACCTTAGTTTAAGGAAATTTTGCTTGTTACAGATTATGAAACTAAAAATTACATGCATGTCTTTGGCTGTAGTTATGAAAGTTATGCAGTTTTAGCTGTTGAAGAATGATTTATTCTCTTTATCTGTGAAGTAGCACTACTTTTGCACATAAAATTTGGATAAATGTACAGTGATTGAATGATCCCATGAGGGCTAATGTTTTGAAAGTAATATTCAACTTCATCCTTGGAAGCTCAAGCAAATCCCTTAAATGTTAAGAGGTCAAAGTGGATTATCCCATGTTCTGCTGCCTTTGCAGTGTTTGGTGTTGACCACAGTTGGGGACAGTAGATGGACATTTTATCTTACCTAGAATGTGCAAGAGCAGTAGCTGATGAGTGTATGTGTTTTCCTGGACAGAAGGTGTGTTTTCCTGCTGAGCTTCAAAGCTGAGCAGGTATTGACTCTGAACTGTGTGCTCTGTCTTCAGTGCTCACAGCTCGTTACTTACACTGATTCTTTTCTCTAATGCCCGCATGCAATTTTTTCCCACAGCCATACAAGCTCTTCCATGAAACAGTCAGAAGCCTCAGTGTTGACAGTGGCAGATTTGGCCGACCTTTTTACAGAGGAAACTGAAGAACTTGAGTAAAAACTTTTGTTTGACCTAATGAAATTGCAAAGTACCTGACCCAGTAAGCACCAGGATAAATTCCACTTGATCTGTGATTCCCATAGACATCATCTAACAGTTGTCTGTAATAGAGCAATCACAAATTAAGAAGTCTTAATTTTTACTGATTTATTCTTTGGTGACACTCATAGCAGCACACACTTCGGATGGCACTGGATAAAAGTTGCACTTTGCACATTATACAAAAACATGGAATTTTTTTTCCCAAAGAGCATTTGAGCTGGATGCTAAAACTGAGATCTTGGACCCTTGGTTGAGAGGATTTTTACCATCAGGCTTGATTGGCTAGTAGCTCAATCTGAGAGCAAAACTATCTGGGTGGTTGGGTGGGAAAGGGAAGCAGAAAAATATAAATCTAATTTTTTTTATTGTACAAAGAGTTGTTAGAATACTGTAAATTAATATTCTTCTAGAAAAGGCTTGTTAGATTTAATGCAGAGTTATTAAATGTCTTATTGTTACCACTTCAAATTACAAATGTTTACTAATACTTTGGATATTTGTATTAGGCTTTTAGATATTCATAAACACTTTTGACAGTTAAATATTTCATTGTTAATGCTTACAGCAAAAAGATGATAATTAAATTATGCTTTTTGTATGTGTGTTGGTCTGGTGATCAGTTAAAGACTTGAACTTGCTGTACATGTTTTCACTTGAAGATGTGAGTAAGTTTAGTGCTATCTTTGAAAAGACAAGAAAAGCATTTGCTACAGAATTTTCAAAAACGACTTGGTTACACTGCTGATCACTTAGTGGTCATTTTATGTTTCTGTGCATTGTCTCACCCTGATCTTTTTGTCGAGTTCTTCCCCTTAAAGATGCAGCAATCTAAATATACAAAACACATTAAATGATGGTAGGCAGGCTAGTTATTAAGTGCCTGATCTAAGTTAGAAAAAGTGTGGCGAGAAATGGAACTTTGGTGAAGCTTCATCTTTAGATGTGCAGGACCACTCTACCCCATCTTTGTTGACAGTAGATAGTTTTTAAGAGAAATCTAGGCTAACTTTCAAACTGCTGAAGGTAGGCACAATACATTTTAAGCCTTTTGCCATTGGGTATGGATATGCATTTACATAACATTAATTTCCAAAGGTATTACAGAAGCAAGCTCAGTTGTGCAGTTGGTGTTAAACGCAATTTTGTGTTTAGTGAGTGGGCAAATGTGTATGCATAAGCAACGGGCCACTTCACTCAGTCTACAGCAAGAGAAATGGAACAGATAGTAGACTCTTCTTTATATAAGATAGATCAAGCAGTTTACACAGAAACTGTGACATCCCCATCCTTGAACATACCGGGAACTCAAATAACCCTAAGCAACCTGATCCACCTTCGAAGTTGGTCCTGCTATGTGTGGTGTGTTGGACCAGATGACCTTCATGGATCCTTTCCAGCCTAAATTATTTTACAGTGTACAGGAGATCATGCTGTACAGACACTCCAGGAACTCTGAGGGCAGCAACATTCCAATTTCCTCATCAACTTCAGATAATTTTGATATTGTATGACACAATGTGACTGCACAAGAAGCTGCTATTCACTATGAGAAATCATATATCTGTGCTAAAAACTGTGGAAGCACACAGTGTTTATGTTCATAGCTCCCATTTTAATTAACTAGACGTGGGAAGAATAGTTGTCAATGAATGTAAAGACAGAAAGGCAAACTGAAAAATGTCAGCTCTGAGAGGTTTCCCAAGCTCTTTATGTTTTTGGCCTGATGCCTTTTTCAGTCTTACCTAGAAACAGAGGCCAGACCAAGTTAATAGGATAAAAGCAGATATATTTAATGAAAGGGCCTTCAAGTACATTAAGGGCAGACGAAGCCTCCCCAAGGGGCTACACCCAAAATGGAGGATGGTCATGAGTTTTGCAGATAGATATGTTTGGTCTATTTGCAAATCAGGAGGTGAATCCTCCAATTACAGCTTCAGGTAATGAAGTCATATCTCCCCAGTTCGCTCCCCCCAGTTCACTTTTCTTTATACTTTTTGGGGCTCAAGGCTGTAGGGTGTCCTTGAGTTTTAGGCTTAGAGAAATTTTGTCACTGACCAAAAAAGTGAAGACAGTAGTTAACATTTCATATGGAGTTTAGAGTTATGCATCAATGCAGTACAGGATTTGAAAAATATAAAGACTGAAATTTTATGGCATTAGGTTTATTTATATAAACGTGATGGTTTCATTGTTTATTTATAGATACATGGCTTTCGAATTCCTAACCAAAAGCACAGCTTATCAAGCACTGCATGAGTCTTTAGTCTTTGTTTTATACTCATATTTAAGAGCATGGCATGCCAGAAAATCTACTTCTAGGTGCTCTCCTAACTGCCCTGGAGCAACAGCACGTAGAGCTCTGGAGGTATTACATTAAAACGTGGGCATGAGTCATGTTAAAGCAACTCTTGAATTTGGAGGGTTGAACCCCTGGAGTATATAGCCAGTGTCAGTAGTAAAATGAATTCTTCAAGTTTTACATAATACCAACCACAGAGACCAAATTTAATGCTTTTTTCCATTCTTTGCAATATTTAGTATCTTTGACAAAGGTTTTTCTTTCTGACATCTTAAGAGACTTCCATGAAATGAATTCTTTTTTTCTTCCTGCTAAGGGTGTAGCTTGTGCATCTGTGCTGCTTTTCTCTTATCAAAGCACAATAAGCTTGTTTTCACGGTGCTGTCATGGTTTTGCTCTCAAAACCATCAAAACACTTTTGAAAGACAGTATCTTAGCTGAGAACAAAGTCTGCCCTATCCTAAGACTTTTCCAGTATACTCATAGAAATTAAATTTTCCACAGAAGACAGAAACCTATAAATACTGACTGCAGTGTTTGCATAACATTTGTGTAGACATACCAGAGTAATCTACCAGATTCTCATGCGTTCTCCTGCTAAAACATGTAAATGTGATCCAAGTTAACAGTATTACTTATCCAGTGAAGTCAGTCCCTTGAAAAATGAGGCTTCCGCTGTTTCCAAAGACCTCAGTGCTAACTTTTGATCTCTCTCATTTCCATGACAAGGAATGTTAAGAGGTTTTTTGATTGTAGTTGGTGAGGATTTTAGGACAGGTTTTCTCACTGAATATAAAGTTCACTTCTTTGTAGAACAGAGCTGTCATTTTGGTATCTGTAAAAGCTTGATGTAAGTAGTGAACTTGCTTGAACCACACAATATGATCATCTTGGAAACTGAGGTGTTAAACATTCTGGTGTCAAATTGAGCTCTGTGAATGTCACTGTAGATCTTTAAGAGAATTTCTAAGTTAAGATTCCCCCTTGCTCTCTAAATCAGCCTATACCAGGAATAGGTTTACTTCTTAACCTGTTAAGTAACTTTTTAACATACTAATGAAAGTCCAGGATATGCTACAATTTTCATTCAGGTCAGGTACCACAGAAGAATATTTACCTCAGTTTTCTCTTCCATATTCAAGTTTAATATTAAGGACTGGGCAGAGTTGATGATGCTTTTTGTGAGATAGGCATTCTAAACCACACATCTGCCAATGTGTGCAGATGTATTAGAGTTATCTGTGAGTGGGACCCTACAGAGGTAAAAAACAGTTGTGTCTGGTTAAACCCAAAATTAGACATAAATCCTCCTGTAAAATTCTGTCTGGACTAGTAGCTGGGGACCAGCTAACAGCTCTCTACCACTGTCTCTTCTGACAGAAACAGTGTTGTCGTCCTCTTTTCATCTATTTTTGCAGTTCTTACTGATTACATTACCTCTCTTAGGAGTCATAGAATTATTTGTTCAGTTAAAACCGTGCTTTAGTTAATTTGGAGGGGAAAAGGTCTGTATTGGTCAATCTTGTATTGACCAGTGTAAGAAAAAATTAACCTTGAAATTTATTGCTCTCCCAAGGTAAGCAATTAGATGAGTTTCTAAGGAAAACCTAGAAATCTAGAGGTTTGTCTAGCTGTAAATAAAGCCTGTTTCTGAAGCTTAATCTAAAGACTTACTGCTTAAAATCTGTATGTTATGCTTTTCTCTAAACTGAGAGGCGAGTTACAAAGCCACTTGCCTGTGATTTTTTTCCTTCCTTTTTTGGTTGCCTGAAACAAGTGAGATCTTTACAAGATTATGTGCTGTAAATGTAGATTAAATGGATTTTATAATGAAGAACAAAAGAAGGTGCACGACATCTGTCTCTCCCTCTGCCTGTGTTTTTCTGTGTTGGTCATCTCATCCCACCCATAGCTTGCTCAGTTACAAAGACTGTTTGTGTTTGGTCAGTGGAAGTAGAGTAAAAGAGTTATAATCCATAAAATGGCTACAGTAAAACTAGCTTACTGTATCACAGGAAAAATATCTGAGGTAAAGAGAATTGTAGCCTAGTATAAATTTTTTGTACTGATAATATTTTAATTTACCCCTATTCTTCACCACTGTAGAATCAGATACTGAATTTCAGTCTGTTATCTTTTATATAACTGGTTTTATATCGTACAGCTGGCATACAAAAAGGACCCAGTAATCTATTTACCGAGTAAGCAGTGAGGCTTATGAGCTTTTACTTGCCAACTCTACAGTTTTGGAATTTATAAAGTGCACCTGAACCACTGTCACAAATCACAGTGTATCCACTGACTACCCTTCTTTAGAGAAGGAGAAAGGAATAGGTAACTACTGATTCATGGTAGTATTGAATTCAAGTCCCAACTAGGCACTCTGTATTCTACAGTCATATGCTGTGTAAAAAGAGGACAGGTAGTTGGAAACTGTAGCTTTCAAATGTTGTTAATGAATTAAGTCACCTGGCCTAGACGACATAGGGTTTCTAAGTGCTAGAATAATTCTTAGACAATTGGATTGTGAGATACCTGTAAACCTCTGCTTTGGTTTTCTGTGTACAAGATATCAGCCTTCCAGGGCTAACTTCCAAGTTGCTTTGTTTTGTGTATTTATAGAGCTTACACAAACAAGTGTCCAGCCCCATTCATTGAACTGGACACAAACCAAATTTTAGCAGTTGAGGAACAGGTGTCATTATTTCCATGATACAAGATCTCTTGGTTTGATAGCAGCCTTCACATTGGGGAGAAACTACCTTACCAAATTCTACGAAGTGTAAGGTCTGGCTGCTTTATAAGATGTCTCAAAATGTAAATTGTTGGTGTAGGGTAGCTTTGATAATTGTAGAGAGTTTTATGCTGCTTTTCCTTCTATCCTGTGGGTGCAATTGAGCTAATAGGATTCATATTATGTTGCTATGAATTGTTACTTCTTTATGCTAAAAGGTGATCTTCATTTGTCAGACTTTCTCTTGACTGTGTCATTTGTTTAAGGAAGAAAATATAGACTGCCTTTCTTGTTACCTTGATGGAATTTTACCTTGTGACTCTTAGAGTCTCCTGAGATGGAGGTTCACAAGTGTGAGAACAGTGACTTTCCATTTGTGAATGCTGAAATTGTAAGGGACTAGTTATGCTGGCTGAATGTTCACAAGTCCATGGGGCCTGATGGGATTCATCCCAGCATTCTGAAAGAGCTGGTGTATGGTATGGAAGAACCCCTCCTGATAATTCTACCAAAGGCCTGGGAAGGTCCCTGCTGACTGTAAGCATGCTAATGTTGCAGTTTGCAAGAAGGACATGAGCAAAGACCCTGTAGGGGTTCCCTGTAGGAAGCTACAGACTTCTAGTCCAACCTCAATTATATTTATTATACCAAGTATTATTGAAATGTGTTGTTTCTCTTCTAGCCACCTACAAAATCTTAGTGCAGCAATGTGGGAGTTGTGGACATGATTACATCATGCTGCCCCCATTGTTAGATCTTGTAAGCAGATCTGGTTAAAAGACATTCTATCCTACAATTCCTGTCACAGAGGTAGAAAGCCCAGAGCACTTCACCACCAGCCAGAAAAGAGATGGAGGGGCTATCTCTGAGACCAGGTGATCCATTCATATCTACTGCTGTACGTGCTGCAGAGGTGGAATCTGTACTAGATGGAGATGGGAGGAGGTTGGGGGGAAAAATGAGGAATAGTTGTAAAATGTTCCTCTGAGTGCCCTTCTTCTGATTTTTCTGTGGGAGGAATGAGTCATTGATACAAGCAATGAATAAACAAAGGGTGAAAGATTGAAAGTATAGCCTATTCATTGGAGTTAAATGTTCATCTAAATGCAGTGGCACATTTTTGTGTTCCAGATTTGAGATATTAGTCACTTACTGAAAGTTTTTGGGCTGTGAACACACAGGGCTTTGCAGTGGTTGAACAAATGGGAATATTGAAAAGTTTTAGCCCTTGAGATACATGTTTTAATGTGTACCAAAGTCATAGAATTCCCTAGTCAAATGTATGCTGTGGACTGTTGAAGGATAATGATTCAAACTTGTAATATATACTTTTATAGATTAACCTCCCTGGCCCAAACAGGCAAGTTTTGCTTAATAGAGGCAGGGTAATTAATCACTTCTGCTGTAAATTAGCAAGTGTCTCTGAAAGGGCAAGACAGTGGACTCTGTAACTGCCAGTTGGAAAATTCTGCACCTTGTGAACACCTGCAGTAGGAATGAAAGGCAGTAAGCCCAGCCCAGTCCTCTTGTGCAGGGAAACAACTGCTGAAAAATCTTGCCAAAGGTTTGAGCCAGTTGTGTCAAATGAGGGACATGCCATGGATATTTCTGGGGAATCTCTCCTTTTGTGTACTGTAATCTTCAAACATCTTGTAAACATAGATTTTCTGTAAAGTTTCTAGAATTCTTAACATACCCTTCCTTCATCAGCAAGTTACCACTGTTCAGTAGGACTTTTCTTTTTTCCCTGTGGAGCATGTGTTTCTTTACTGTTACTTGTTCTTAACAAAGGTGAGTGACCCTGAATCATTTACAGCTCTCATTAAAAGCCTCTAGAATAGAATTAGAGGACATGAAAGACCAAAGGGGTAGAAAAAGTGAGCAAAGTTTTACTTCTGCTTACTTACAGCTGCTGCTGCTGTAACACAGAAGACAAATGTGAGAGTTGGGGAATGGTACAGAGAGGTGTCCAGCCCTGTCCTGAGGGATTTGATTCTAAAATAGAGAGAAAAGGTTTTCTGAGTAGTGTTAGAGTTTCCACTCATTCCACTTTAGGAATGCTGTTGTTAGGTACAGGACACTGTTTGGCCATTTTTTGGGGCCCTTGATTCTATGTAGAGGTTTTAAAGTCTAAAGCCACAACCCTGAACTTAAATCTATAATTATACACATATTGATAGAAAATATTTTCTTTCATATAACTGCATATTAGCAGATACTTTGCCAGGAATTTGCAAGCAATTTCATGTCCTGTAATTTAATTGTTCAAATAACAGAACACTGAAACTAATCAGCTTTTGCAGCAGCAAGCTAGTGACTTCTAGAAACCAACCCACAGGAGAGAAAAGAGCAGTGTTCAATTATGTTCCAAAACTGAAATTCCTGGATGATAAGCCAAAGGAAGAGTATTTTGATTACCTCTTTGTTTTCTTGCTTTATGTAGCTATTGTAATTTCAATGAAATAACTTATTTAGAAAGCAGCAATGCTAAATTTTTATTTGAAAATTTTCGGTATGGATAAATGTACAACGTTATATTCTCTTGGTCTCTGCGTAACAACATTCCCGTCAATAGCCTTTCTTTTGTATTCAGAGTTTGCTCTCAAAATTACATCATAGTGTCTCTTGAGCTTTGCAGCTATTTCAAACCTTTGGGAACATAAATTTTTGTCTTAAATTATCCTGCTACTGAAATAATACTGACTGATGTAAAAATTCATTACCTTTTCTTTCCATCTTCCTGGTTTGTGGAAAAATAGCTGGTGCCCCTTCTGAGAGACAGCACTTAATCATTTGTGTTCCTATTCCTTAGTATGTAACTGGATTATCTGATAGATGTTACCTGTTAAATTATCTATTGATAGGAATGCTCTGCATGTGTAAATAATTGTTATCCAAAACTGCAATTACAGTATGTGTAGAGGCACAGGGGTCCGTAATTATTCTTTCCAATGTGGTTGGTTGAAGCCAGCTCCAAAACTGCTGACTTCTGGAAACAGCTCACTCTTCCCTAGAGCAGTTCTTCATTACAGTCTCCTGCTCCATGGTGACCAGGCCTGTAATATCTCCTCGATAAAGTTAACTGTTGGATCAGTTGTATCATATTTTCCTTCCTAGAACTGTAAATCAGTCCTGGTCAATCCCAATATATACAAACTATTTTTAAGAGAGTGGTATAATTAGGAGACCTCTTGGGCCCTTTGGTGTATTGCAGTTCATGTGTTACTGTTTCTAATTCCTTTTAAGATTTTCAAAATTTAGTAAAATATAAAAAAATGTGCACTTAGTTATACCTAGACAGAACCTAAAGAATAAAGAAAATAGCTGATACACTTCATAAAGCCAAACTTCTGGACAAAGCATGAGCAGTTATATTGAAAAAAAGTATCGTAACTGAGTTTTAAGACAGCACTGCAGCAGGGCCTTATTTTTCCTGGCACTGTACAAGTGGGATATAATCCAAAGTACAAATCTAAAATAGGATATTTTCTGTGAAGTTAAGTGGTCTGTGGAGCAGTTACACAGAGAGGGATAATCTGCCACCACACTGCACAGAAGCTGCAAAGGACGTGAGGGTGGTGAAGGTGGTGCCCAAAGCCAGATGGCAGCGGAGTGGAGATGGAGCCACAGCCTCCCCCATTCCGGGGGGGGAGCAGGCTCGCCCACATGGGCCAGGAGCAGCCAGCCCTGGCACGGTGCTGCTCCTGGGCTGCCTGCATGCCCAGAGCTGCTGGCACGCTGGTGTGGAGCCATTCAGCACAAGCTGTCGCACATGGTGCCTGCTGGCACACAAAGGGGTCCTGTTCCTGCTCTTACTGTGGTATTTATTGTATATTGATGCAGCTCCACAAAGGCTTTTGTGACTTGCTGGGTTCCTTGTAATGCTCTCTGCTACTGAGTGTTGTGTGCAGGCAGAGCAGGATTGTCTTCCATGTCCCCCACACTCGGCTGACAGCTTTCAACAGCCGTCCTGCACCAAGCAACCAGGCAGTCTTCCTCAAGAGGTGTCAATTCTAGCAATAATATGGAAAGAAGTGTGACCTTGGGAAAAACACCACATCTATTGACAGACCAGAGCATGCTGTGGCCTGATAGGCTGAAGTACTTAGGGAGTAAATAGGCAGGAGATAAAGTTTTCCTATCCAAAAGGCAGTCCACTGCACCCATAGATCAAGGCTTTTGCACTGTCTGTTACACTTTGGAATAAACAAACAGCAAAGTGTTAAGTATATAAGAGGAAGGCACCACGGCTCTTTAGGGTGCAGTTGTTAAAAGATGGTTGCACAGAAAGTCCACAGTGGAGTCTTGTTGATTCAGTAGCTGTGTGAGTGAGATGTAGGCTTTCATTACAATGTGTTATGATGAGAGCACCTTATGACATCACCTGTACCAGCACTCGCACTAGTGAAGCACACTTAGACCTTGTGCAGAGTTATCCTTTCTGCTCCATTTCTGTAATATGATGTACAGGGTCAGAAAGGGAAGGTAGGATTTCAATGGAAGCACAAAATGGAATTTCATAATTGAGGTTTGCCTGGGAAGAAGGTGGAAAGCCCCTCTGGCTTTGGGCAGGTGAGGATGTGTTACCCATGGCACAAGACTGAAGGCTGAGTCCAAGTCTGGCTCTTGACTCCCTCCTGGCTGATACTGCACAGAATGGTCAATCACACAAGCCCCTGCAGTGAGCCCCTGGCTTAAGGAACTGTGAGTGCATGACTGGGACCTGTAATCCTCATCGGGGAGGATGGGAATGGAGATGTGTGAAGTAGAACAGCAATAAGCAAAGTGGGAGTGCATGGGTAATGCTTGGGGGGAGAAACCTTTTTCTTCTAGAACACACAATAAGAAATTACTGCAACGTCTAGTTTTCCTTTGCTTAGCTATCCATGGTATCCTAAACAAGGAAGATGCTGTGTTAATCAAACAAAAATTGTTAGGCATTCATATGGGAAAGGGAAAATCTGGACTTCCAACAGTTAAAAGCTCAACAGAAGTCACAACCAGAGTGAAAGATCAAAGGGTAAGGTGTGCTACTGGCCATTTCCAATGAGATGTTCAAACAAGTTGGTTCCTTTGGGTATGTTTCAGTATCTAGGGACACGTTTTGCTGTCAGTCAGTGCACTGTAAATCTGGAGCTTTATCGAGTTTTGTCGTGCTCATGCCAGTGCAACTGAGAGTAAACTTTGGCTCTGGTTACATCCATCTAGAGCAAGTTGCAGCTTGCCTTATCCACAGAAGAATTCCTATTGCCTTCATCGAAATTTTTCATGAGTTGAGACATCTGGATTTGGTGCAGTAATACTTAACATTGTGATGTTGCTGTAAACACTAGGATGTTTACAGAAAGGAGAGACGCATCAGACTCCTACTAACTATTTCACAGGAGCGTAGGGTTTTTTCTAAGAAAAATATTTGAGCTCTCTAGGGCAGTATCTGCTCCCAGATTTCTGTTCTGCAGGAAAACCTACATTCAGGAAGATTAAAATTAGCCTCCATGGATTCCTGGAGTCAGCTTGGTAATGTCTTGTGTCTTGTAATTTCCAATTATACTCATTCTCCTAAGTGTCAGTGAAACTGTAATGGGTGCTGAGCAATTGTCTCCCATCCCTTGGGAGTTCCAGCCTCAGTCTAGCCTGAGCCAGGGCATGCATAATTTGATAATTACAAGGCTCAGCCTCTGTTCCAAGAGAACCGTAAGTGAACTACTATGAAAATTGAGGATGAAGATGATGAATATTTAGAAAAGGAAAGCTGTATTTTAGATGCACTTCCCCTGTTCCTGGGCCTAAATTTTTGAGACTTTCTGAGTTAGAAATGCAACCATACGGTGTATCTGTTTCTCAGCTGAACCCCTTCTTAAATACAAACCACCCGTTCAAAGCAGAAATTGATGTAGCCTATTTTTCTACATCCTACAGCTCACAAGCCACTCCAGCATGCAAAGTTAAAATTAATAACCACCAAGACAATCTGGATGGCAATTAATACATAAAAACCATCATAAGCTGAATCAGTTACAGTAAGAACTGGTCCTAAACCAGCAGGAAATTTCTGTCTGTAATGTGAGAAGAGCATTTGCAGAGCTCTGTGTCAGGGGTTAGCTGGCAGTGAGAGGGAACTGCTGCCACCAAGGTGGAAGTAACTGGCTGCAACTTAACGTGGATTGGTCAAGTTGATGTTAAGCTGGTGACTCAGTGGTAAACAGAGAGTTGGAGCTCTCCCTGTGCAAACTCTGCAAACACAAGACATAGTCTTCCCTTCATTCTGCAAAATACCAGAGCTTGTACAAATAATTGCAAAGGCTGGATAGAAAATATCAGGATTTTTTCGCCCTGGCAGATCACCTTCTTGGGATCTTAGCCCCACCTTGAACCAGAGGTATTGCTGGAGTTCTGTCCCTCGTTTACCAGAGGGGGAAGTTCGGTACTTCTTGCTGATGCTGTTTTCAGCAACTCTACCAGCATGGCTTCACTTGGTCAGGAACTGAGCCCCAGAGGATGCCACATTCAAGTTAACATCTCATGTGGCTGGAGATCATCTCTTCCACATCACCAACTGTGATGTAACACAGCTGTTACAGCAAAACGAAGCTGAATATTACCTGTCTACTACTAATGCAATACTCAGTATTTCATTGTTACTTTTCCCAGAGTTCATATATACACTAAAGGAAGGAGAAGACAGCTGGACCTTTGTCTATCATATAATTTTTTAGCTTGAGGGTTGCCCTTTGCTAACAGGAGGTGATTACTACAGTCTTCTGTGGAAGTGTCTGTGGGTCACTGCTCTGGTGCTTCAGAAGGTTTTTCAGATCATCTCCTTTGGTACTCAGCTGCAAGTTGCTCTGCTGCCAGTGCAGCTGTGAATCAGAGTAAACTGCATGAGAAAACAGAACTTTCAGGGCTTTTGCACACTGGTGTGGAGTCCTGTCAAGTCATCATTTGGTGTCAGAGTAGACACCTCCAAAGCTATCTGGTCCCAGCATCCTTATTGGGCAGTTCATCAAAATTTGTGATTCCCCCTTTTCACTGAGGGGCAGGAAAGCATCTGTGGTACACAATCTGTGATAAACATTCCACTCTTCCCTACCCCATACAAAGGTGTCAGTACATCCCAGTCTCAGTCTCTCAGTACCTATGCTCATACCCAAGTCAGCCTTTGGAAGCGGCTGCCTAAGTGGCACACGCTGCCCTCAGCACCAAGAGAGTCATTGCAAACAAGAACCTGAAAAACAAGCTACATGTGTCCTAATACAAACTCCACATTAGGATTTGTTCCTTGCACTGATTGCTGAGGTCTGAGCAGAAGGGTCCTGCATCTGACAGGAAAAATAAAGGATGTTATTTTCCATTCCTGCCTTTTTTTTCTGGAGACAGTGTGCTAGGCACAGGTGAGAGAAGGGGTGCTTCAGCTCTTGCACACAACACATAAATACTCTGGATCTCTACCAACCAATCTCCAGTTCTCCAGAATCTATGTTTAGCAGCATTAATGAAACTTAAAATAAACACCTTGGATTGCATTTAAGAGATTGGGGTTTGTTTTTATTTTTTTTTTCTTCCCCTTGATCCCTTAACCATTCGCCAGGTTGTTGTACTGGTTCCCTCTTTTGAATTCTAGAGCCACGTGACAACTGAGCTATGCCTTGATCAGCTGCTGGTCTCAACCTTAACTCTGTGCTGTGGCTGTAAGGCCCTCCTTGGTAAATCTCAGAAAGAGGAACCTGTGGTATTAATAATACTGGAATATAGGGTAGGCTTGGTTTCTTGTTCAGGTTTTATTCAGAAGACTTTTGTTGCTCTTGTTAAGAAGACATTGGCATAGGAAAGATTTGCATTTCTATGAATTAATGTGATGTCCTTTATTAAGGAAATTGTGGGTGGGCGGCTTGTGTAAGAAAAAAGAAGGTGTCAGGCCCAAGTAGTTGCTTAAATTATTTCCCAAAGGAAGTTTTTCAAGATGGCAATGTATTTCACAACTGAAAAATTGGGCTATGAAAAAGAAAAAAGAGTAACAGAATTATTTTAATGATGGAGGTTGTTTGCTATCATACATGAAAGATTTATTGGTACCAGTGGAAAAGGTGCTGGGCTGCTTCCTAATTTCAGTGATCATTAACCACATGTGTGACAAAGTGTGTGACAGTAATTACTGTTTCTCTGACATATTGTTCCAGCTATCTCTGAGTCAGGGACCTGATAAATTAGGTTAGAGCATGGTAAGATTTCGCAAAGGGGCTCTGAGTCACCCCCTCAAACAACCAGGGATGAGAGTTTCCAGACTAAGTTTTGTCTCCCGAGATGTCCATCCCCACTGCATTAGTCTCCTAATGGAAAGGGCTGCCAGCAATCAGCCCAACAGAGCCAAGGAAACATCCCTAAGAGCTGCTGACTGCTCTCCTTGAGATATTGCTGAGACCCAGGCACATGCAGACTTCACCTTTTACCTTTGCAGAACAATGCAGAGCTCTTCAATAAAGTCCATGCTTGAGGTAAAAGACTGATCTGAACATGACTCAAAGAAAAGAAATATTTTCCAAAAAATTAAACCTGGACTAGCTCTATACTACAGACAGCATCACACATAATTAGGGGCTCACAAGGCAATACCAGTAGGTAGAGTGCAAAGTTGTTACTCTGCTTGGGTTACTCTGCTGACCTGGGATTTTTAGGCAAAATACACCTTAAATACAATATTTAGTTTCTATAAAAGTTCTCCCTGAGTCATTTTCCTTTGAGACTGCTAGTCTAAATGCCTCACATATCCCAGGGGCCAAGGTGCACTATGGGATTTATGGGGAAGCTGCAGTGAGTGGCAAGAGGTATGTTACAGGGAAGAAAACAGCCTACAGGATGGAATGGAAGCATGAAAGGTTTGAGCAAGAATTTCACAATTATATGTCCTATTGACTTAAAATAAGAACTATGAATTCTTAAATGTCAAAATATTTAATTTTTTTAACATTTTTGAATTGGCATTTTCAAAAATCTGTTTTATGGAGAAGTTATTTTCTATTCAGGATGTACATAATGCTCAAAGGATTAGGATATTATGAGAAATAGATATTCTGACTTTTCTGCCTTCACTGTACTTATTGTACTTTTTTGTGACTGAGCTTCAGAACAGCTGTATTTCTACATAAATTTCAATCGTAAATCTGAATTAGGATTAGTAGGATGAAGAATCAAACTGGCCTCGGCTGTATGAACGCAAATGCTTAATTTTAACATTTATACAGAAATCAATTAAATCCTTGTCTGTACCAAGGACCTGACTGAGGTGGAGATTCCAAGTACCTTTCTTTTGAAAAGAATCCTCATATTCTAGGAAATATTCATCCACATGAAACAAATAGGGTACTTTTATGCCTTCATCAGATGGGCTTTTCCCCTTGTATAATTTAATTTGATTTCAGTGACAATTACGTATTCCTGTAGAGAAACTCACTGAATAATGTAAAACTTACCAAATTCGGACAGATAGATAATGTTAGACTGTGAATGCCATGGAGAAACAGCTCCTGCAGTACAGTGGGCTCTCTAGACTTTAATCTGAATTTAGATGACTCACTAGACATCCTTGGGTCAGAGGAAAGAGCAGAAATGATAAACCATTTTCTCTTTATTTCTTTATAATTCTTTCAGTTGCAAACAAAATAAGATTTTTCTTTTTGAAAAATGGAGGTGGTAGCTCAAGGAGGAAATTCCAGGCCATCAATGTGGTGAAAGACCAGAGCATTAGGAAAAAAAAAAAAAGAGAGACAAAACAACATCTATCCCATTCCTTTTGTAAGTTCAGCTGCAAACCTCTTCTGATCATTGTAAGGACTTTCCATGACACAAGACCTGTTTCCCATCCGGCATAAATCAGCAGAGGCACAGAGAAGTCAGATGAGGAATATCTTTCCTAAAGGCTCCTTCCTGAATTGATGAGAGGTTATTCCTGTCACTCAGTCATGAGTTTCTGAAGCATTGACAAGGAATTATCAGGCCTCAGTCACTATCCTCTCCAGTAGTAGCTGGGAACCTTGCCTCATTCACTGTGAATTTTGATGGATAGCATGTTAAAATAATATCAGGAATCTTTAAATACAAGAGAACTTGCAATGAAACCTTGGTCTTATCGTAGTTCTATTAATACTTCTACAAGAGTAAAGGTTTGCTTTGCAATTCCCACCCTGGAATATTTTATCTGTCTCTCTTCTCTTACTTTCACATGAACAGATGACAATCTTTACATCCTGTATCACAAGTGACATAAGATTACATTTGGCTCAGTTTGTCACGTGAAAATCCTTTTTTTGTCCTATTTGAGTAAAATGAAAATGTGTTGGTGGCTAAAAATCTCTATTTTCTCACTTTGCCATGTATTTTGCTGAGCTGTGAGAGACTTGCACTCCTATTTGTTACCTGCCTACAGTCAACGGTGCACGGTGACTTGCATTTCAGGGTGCAAGAACAGATAATGTGGAAAATAGCATGAATACAAGCTGTTCTTTGCATGCATCTACTGGAACTGGATAGGAAGCACCTACATGGTGTTTACTGTTGTGCTTTAACTTCTTACATAATGCTGAGCAACTTATTCTTTCAGACCATTAATCAAACCTAGTTGAAAAATTAATTTTTGTGTGGTAAGAAGGTGGGGTTGGGGACAGAAACATAGAATTTTAAGTTGCATTTGCTCCAGCTAAACCAAAGACGACAGGATTATAAAAATACTGAAATATTTGATATTTTAATTAATTGTTTCATGTTAGAAAAGTAAATAAATTATTTCAATGCCTCCAGAAAGAGATATATTTATATGGCTTTAAAATCATATTTCTCATTTTGCAATTAAACTACGGGAAAAGCTGAACATTTGAATTGGTACAAAATGTTCCTGTTTGTAGTTCTGATTGTTTTATTAGAGATAAACATCCATTTAATTTCCATCCAGACAATTTTTTGTTGTTGTTTTCTTTCTTAAGTTTGGCAGTTGATTCAAAAAACCGTGTTTAATTGTCCAAATGTGCTAAGATTTAGGCTATGGGAAATGTCAGCTGCTATGTAAGTTTGTGGTTTAACCCCAGCTGCTGACGAAGCTCCAGGCACACGCTGACTTCCTCCCCACCAAGAGATGGGGGAGAGAATCAGAACAGTGACAAAACCTGTGGCTTGAGATACACACAGTTGAAGAGGAAAACAAAAGCTGAGTGCATGAGCAAAGAAAAACAAGAAATTCTTTCACTGCTTCCCATGGGCAGGCAGGTGTTTGGCCATTGCCAGGAAAGCAGGGCTCCATCACGGGTGCAGATTACTTTAGAAGACAAACACCATCACTTCAGATGTCCCCTCCTTGCTCCTTCTTTCTCCAGCTCTGTATGCTGAGCATGATCCCATATGATTTGAATTATCCCTGTGCTCAGTTGGGGTCGGCTGTCCCAGCTGTGTCCCCTCCAAAACCCTTGTGCAACCCCAGTGCCCTCACTGGTGGAGTGGGGTGAGAGGCAGAAAAGGCCTTGGCTCTGTGTAAGTGCTGCTCAGCAGTAACAAAGACATCTCTGTGTTATCAATACCATTTACAGCAAAAATCCAAACCACAGCCCTGCACCAGCTACTGTGAAGAAATTTAATTTGATCCAAGCCAAAACCAGCACAGTAAGAAAATGTTTTGCAGCAAAAATCAAACGGTAAAAGTGGAACAAGACTTACACTAGAGCTCCCTAAATCAAGCTCAGAGAATTTTATTACAGCTGCCTTCCAATTCAGATGATCCAGGCAGATGATCAGACACAGGAGATTGGCCCATTCCAATTCAAGAGCAAAACTGCAAGAAAAACTCAGTGCTTTATTTCATTATTTCAGGGCTGTCTATGGAGCCAAAATGGGAGCTCTACTCAGCTACCGCAGAAGTTCTGGGTAAATGAGGATATCAATCTCCTGTAACTCAACTCAGCATCCTCCATCAGTGCAGCTCCTAGATATCTACTGTGCATCCTGTGGGTGTGTGGTTCAGAGATCCCCATGCCATGGCTGAAAGCTTGATTCTAAGAAAAGACCCAAGCTGCTGTTTCTATATTTTGAACCTATGGTCTTTGTGCTGTAGAACACAGCTATAATTAATAGCTCCTTGTTTATTCTATTCTTCATAAATTAAATGTTTCTCTTTCAGAGCCTAGAACACTTGTAGAAAATGTAGCTACAAAACCACTTAATTTTAACACATAACAAGCTGCTAAAACTTATTATTTCATTCCAGATCCAGATTACACCTGAATGACCCCACATGCCATGGTTTTGAAAAGGGAAATGTTTGTGTTCAGCATTAATAATTTGACTAAATGAGGAAGAGGAGTAGGAATATGTGCCATGGCCTGCTCTCAAAAAGAAATCTGTTTTTCCCTAAATGCTGTGTTTATTTCTTCTGGTGCTACAGATGGGATGGTTTAAACTGCAGAATAGCACGTTTGAGGATTCTGTGTTCTGTGCCTTCTCTGTCTTTTCTTCACACTGTTGATCTGTCCTGGTTTCTTTTTATTCATTTGAACATCTGTGAGGCCTCCTGATGTTTCCAAAAAAGTTATTACCATGAAGAATTTGTGTAAATTTAATGCACCATTTGAATAATTAATATCAGTAGTAAGATATTACTAGCATTAGGCAATGAGGGCAAGTATGCCTATTCTGCAAAACTGCAAATTTTCTTTAAAAGACTGACAGACACTAAACAAGAAGCTGCTGTTGCTCAAAGTCCATAGGAATAGATCTTTGCATAGACAAGAATAAAAACTTGCTATGTATGCAATTTCAGAACATATATTAAAGAAACAATCTTACAACTATAAAGGAAGGTCAAATTCATAAGATTTACTATAGGTATAATTTGAGAGGAAAAAATCCAGCAAGGCATGGCAGCTTTCTACAGTTACACTCCTTGGACTAATAGCCATAATTATAATTTGCAATGTGAATTATTAAAATGTGCAAAAAATCATGACAAATAGAAGTGCACTTTGGGGAATTGAAAAGAACAGTTTCCCAGCCGCCAGGGTACTCTGCATGTGGACAAAGGGTACATGTGAATGATACTTCCCGGATTCTAGGTTTTGAACACCTATTTAGAAAAGGTGATGTGTACTTTTGGCTTCACTGCTTTACACAGTGTGAGTTGAATCATGTCTGGCAGCAGCTGTTAGTTTGAAATTACACTAATGAATGTTCATTTTCTCCTCTTAAGCTGCTCTAAGAGCTAACAAAGCCTGTCTCCTTATGAATTTGCATGTCACCTCCCACCGCCACCCCGCTGCCATGGCACCAGCCTCTGCCAACCCCACCAGCCACTGTCAACTCCTCCACCGTAAAGTTTTGTTTCCTTTCAGGTTTTCTAGCGCATCTACCTTCTTCCCAGCATTCACAGAATCTGTTCCAGAGCCTCTGGGCTGGAAGGGACCCCAGCGACCATGTGGTCCCAGCTTCTGCTGAAAGCTGGTGTTCATCCAGGACCTCATCAACCCAAGCTTGGAGTGTTCCTTCCCCTAAACATCTGCACAGTGATGCCTCTAGCTCTCCTTCACCTCCCTTCTGGTCCTTCACCAGCACCTCCAAGCACTCAGCACCCACTCCACAGTGGTCTGTGGCTGGGGGAAGGCAGCCTGGGGCTAGTGAGCAGCATACTTATTGAGCCAATGTGTCTACAGGGCTGCCAGCAGCTCACTTCCCAGGAAAGGGAAGGGAGAGATGTGGCCCTTCTTTTTCTCAGCACTGACAAATTTTCATTTCTCACCTGGGTGTTCCTTTACACGTGACACAGGTGGAACCTTACTGTCCCTGGCAGCCACACCTCCATCAAATGTGGCTGAGTGTGGGCTCAGGAGCTGCCAGGATTGTGCTGGCAAAGAGATGGTGTGGTGCTCCAGGGAACTCCCTGCGCCTCCAGTCCCTGGGTGCCTCACTGCAATGTACTGAAATTCCCCCCAGAGCCACTAGGGTGATATTAGGGTGATATTAGGGTGAGAGCAAAAGCAAGCCTGGAGCATATGCCTAAGGCTTCCCTCAAACCACCCCATTCCAAAAGCCAGACTCTGGAGCAGAGCAGTCTCAGGCCTCAGTGCTAACAAAATAAACATAATTGCTTTAAACAATGATTGCTTTTAATGGAGCTGTGTGTGCATAAAGATGGAAATGTTCCCTTTAGGAAGGTTTGTACAAACACCAGCTGCTGACAAGTCTCCTTGTCTCCTAGTATTTCTTCATTAACCTTCAGACTTCTGCTGGTGTACATACTGTCTTCATGAACACAATACAGAGCAACTTGTCCAGTATAATTGCAAGAACCTTTATCAGTATTGTATTTACTTGCCAACGCCCATCCTATTAGTTACATGTCACAACGGCCTGACAGATAGAATTGATGTTGACATCAGGTAATTGTATTTTTCCCTTTAACTGGAGCTAATAAACTGTTCTGTTTAAAAACCCAGTAAGACAAAAATTAAAATCTAGGGACGTTCAGCACCTTAAAAGAATGCCTTTTCACATGGCCTCTCTAATAAAGGATGAGTCTGGCAGAATGGGCTCTGTTCTGCTTCAAACAGTAAGATCTCATGATTAACTTACATGCATACAATGACTAAGTGCAGCTGTGGCCTCTCCCCAGGCCATGAAGCCTCACAAATTTTCAGTATGCTTACTGGGATCCTATAGATAAAAGTCTCAGAGTCAGAAAGCTCTTGAGCTAATGCCTTCGTTTGCCACAGAGATTGTGACCAACACCTACAAACAGCTTCTCCCCCGCAGGGAGAAGATTCACAGGACTGGCCACTGCTCCTTTTTGTGGGAACCTAGCGTCCTGTGGTTTTGAGTGGGGAATTTCTGTGTTACACACTGGACTAATGTCAGAACCACCCTGCACCAACAGCGTGGAGGGGACACAGGCTGATCTGACAGTATAGGCAGCTCTGAGCCAACTTCAGCATTCCTGTGAAAAGTTCAGCGTAGCCTTTCACACCACGGATCCCAACTCAGCAGAGCACTGAGCCCATGCTGCAGTTACTGTGCCTGTGCCCTGGTGACTTGAGTAGGATTCGAGTTTTAGTTTCTGACTTTGCTGAACTTAGTTTCACCTATCACCTGACAAAGAGTGGCATCAGAAGCATGGTGTATCTGGCACCACTAGAGTTTTGAAAATATACTGGCTTATGTTATTTCAAGAGCAGTCATTTTGTTTCTTAAAACAAGAGGCTATTCAAAGACACAAGAAGGCAAATAAAAACTAAAAGCACCAAAATATAGATAGCTATAAAGCATGCAAAGAGTGATTTTTCAGTTCAAATGTGCTTTTTATGAACTGTTCATGGACTGCTTCACTTTAGCTATGTGATTGATCTGAATAGTTCACAGAACAATTACACAAAATACAGAAGATGGTAATTTCTCTATAGATGCAAAGTTGAGGCTATATGAACTGTTACAGCATTTTTAACTCTGAAGAACAGCATTTTTGTTAAAATCAGTTTGAGCAGCCAAGACTAAGCCCATCAGTCACAGTGCCTGTGCCTCTGGGATCATGTATTTAAGAAGGGATGAAAAACTCTGCTGCATAGCACACCTGACAAGAGGCATACAAACAGAAATGGGCAGCTCTGCAGGCACCCAAGTCAGTGCAGAAGGGGCAGGAGGTGCTCCAGACACCAGAACTGAGATTCCACTATAGCCTATGGTGCAGACCATGCCGAAGCAGTTGTGCTCCTGCAGCCCAGGGAGGTCCATATGGTGGAGCAGAGATGCTCCTACAGCCCATGGAGCAGGCCCATGCCAGAGCAGATGGATGCCCAAAGGAGGCTGTGACCCTGTGGGAAGCTCATGATGGAATAGGATTTTGGGAGGACTTGTGGCTGTGTGCGGAGAGAAGAACCTATACTGGAACAGTTTCTGAAGAACTGCAGCCCATGGGAAGGATGCAGGTTGGAGAATTCCATGGGAGACTCTCATGGGAGAGACCTCACACTGAAGCAGGAGAAGCGTGGAAGGAGCCCTTCCCCTGAGCAGGAAGGAGAGGCAGAGACAATGTGTGATGAACTGACTGCAAACCCCCACTCCACTTTTCCCTGCACAACACAGTGGGGAGGTAGACAAATCAGAAGTGAAGTTGAACATGGAAAGAAGGGAGGGGTAGGGGAAAGGTGATTTTAAGAACTGGGTTTATTTATCACTATTCGACTCTGATTTTGATTGGTAATAAATTCAATTAATTTCCCCCAAGTTGAGTCTGTTTTGCTTGTGATGGTAATGGGTGAGTGAGCTCTGCCTGTCCTTATCTCAACCCATGAGGCTTGTGTTCCATTTTCTCTCCCTGTCCATCTGAGTAGGGGAGGTATAGAGTGGTTTTGCTGGGCACCTGATGTCAGCTAGGGTCAATCCATCAATTTTTATTTTTTTTCTAAATACTTCTGAGGTGAAGGCTGGAAGACAGACTGATGCCAAAAAGCTACTGCCACTACTGTGCTTCAGAATCACAGACTCACAGAAGCATTTAAGTTGGAAAAGATCTTAAAGATCATCAAGTCCAACAGTGAACAAAAGAGAGCTCTCATTGATACTTCATAAATATCAACATTTAATCCAGGGAAGAGGCTTAATGATATACCAAAGGAATAATTCCTGTTGTTAAGCACAGGGGGGTTTAATATAAATATTCTCATTAAGAGTGAATTAAATAAAAAAAACTTTTGAAGGACAATGACTACCATATTTCCTCTGAGGCTCAAGTGCTGAAATGGCAATAGATAGCAGAGAAGATGATGATTCACAAAGCTCTGCCATGAGGTTCTGTGCCCTTTCTGTCACAGTGATAACCACCCCTATCACCACCCCAAGATGTAAGCTCCGGGTCCTTCTCTTGACTCCTGTTTATGCTTCTCTATTCATGCCTCATTCTGGTTGCTGAAGTTTTCTCTTTTCACAGGAAAGTTCCATTGCACAGTTAGATCATGCTTTAGATCAGCATAATGAGTGATGCAGTGATGTGGCTTTGCATTAGGTTTTGAGCCTTTGACTTTCCTATCCTGAGTTGGTGGAAAGGCACCCTTTCTTGTTTCCCAATGATGACAGAAGCAGTCAGATGGGGATGGAAAGCAAACAACTCACAAGAAAAAGTATTTCATGGGTATTACACATAAAGGACGCAGCCAGAAAGGTATCCTCACCTAGCTTGTATGTAATGCATGGCTTTGGGTCAAGAGAGGAGATCACAGAGAATGGGAGGCTTGAGAAACACAAAGCCTCATCTGACACACCTGCTGTAGCTGACCAAGGGAACAAGCATCCTTGCTGCCATGAGTCAGGCCAAACAGCATCTTCAATACTTTTGTGGTTCATTTTTCCCTGGGTTGTTTTTTCTCTTGTCTCTGGAGCTCTCGGCCTGCCTCTCCTACTTTTGAGAAGCAGATTGCACAAAAGATCTCAGCTTTGCTCTTCTGTGTCCATACCTGGTACTTTCTCAGTGTGTATTTGCTCTGGTCCACTCATCCACCCTCCCTGGGCTGCCCCTGTGCTCCCACAGCTTTTCTGTCCCCAGCAGCCTGTCTCCAGGCATAATGCCTGGGGCATTCAAATTTCAAAGGCTGATCCATTTCAGTGGATTTCTTTTTCTCAAAGGAAGATGAAATGACTGTGAAAAAAACAAACAAAAAAACCAAACCAAAACAAAACAAAAAAAACCCCAAAAACCCCAAATATAAACAAACAAAAAACCAAAAAAACCCAAAACAAAACAAAAACCCCAAACAAAACAACAACAAAAAAACCCTCAAAAATCTGCTTTAAGTGAAAATAAAATATTTTAGTTAGCTGCAGGTTATTAAATCATTCTAACTTTCTGTGAAATTTAGATTTCTAAAAGAAGTATTATTTTAAATTTGAGAGTTGGCACCTTTTGTGTTGGTAAAAATGTTGAAAAAATATTTCGGCCAAGTCCCTTCTCCCTTTTAGACAAATCTGGTGGCTTAACTGAATTATGTCACATTAAGCCTCCTTCCACAGTGAATTTGAAGGGAATTTATTATAAAGAACTGTCATATTTAAAAATATGTAAACTCAATTGAAAGTCTGAATCAGTTAATACCACAAAAATTTTCACCCAACAATAACTTCCCACTTCTGAGTTCTGCACCAGTTAGATGCAGGCACAAACAATAGCTTTGAAGCTAAGGATTCATAATCATCACAAAATGGTATCCGTCTCCATCAGATTCCAGGACATTTAATAATTCCCATTGAAAACTGTTGGTCTACACCAACAAAAGAACCTTCCCTTGCAGTCCAGTACTCCTTTACAGAAGAAAGGTTCGTATTACTCTATCAAGGGTTGACTGAACTTTTTCTGAACTGCCTATTTTTATTGGAGAAAATGTGCAGTGAAATTGAATAATTTTCCACAGGAATATATTGATGTTAAAAGAAAATAATCAATGCTTTGAAAAAAACCAATGTGCTTCATTTGGACTTAATAGATTATGAATGAGGTTGAAGCTATTGCAAACAAAACTCTTAACTTTATGAGATTGAATACTTGAAAAAGAGCTGCTTGAAATTTTAAAATAATAATTTCTTGAATTCTTACTTCATGGGGAACAAAAAGAAATACTAAGTTACCCTTTCAATTCAGGTCAAAAGGAAAAGTCAAAGCAGAAATCTACCACAGAGGACAAATTCTCTATATTGACCAATTCTATTGCAGTATTGTTAGCTGAACAACATGTACAGTCTGACCACAAAGTCATATGTATTTTCATATTTGTATAAGTTCCCATGTAATTTTACTACAGAATTTAAGAAAGCATTAGAATAGTCACTAGCTAATGCATGTGGGAAAGAAAAACCGTTAAGTAAATGTAGATTTGCATTGTGATACCTTTGTAAACCTGCACAAAACACATCCTTCTGCGAGGAGTTTGCAGTTCATCTCTGTGCATTACTAAAATGAAGCCTGACAATAATTTAAATATATTACCTTTTTGTTGATGATAATCTGAGCAGAGACACCAAGCAAATGTGTTTATCTGCCAGTAATAAATGGAATGACAAGCCAGGGACGAGCAATAGCTGGTGCTGCAGACTGCAGGGACAGGCACTTGGGCTTTGACCTGATAAACAAACCATCAGCTGCTCTTGATCCAGGTTACGATATCACCCAACTGCTGTCTCCCAGCTGCCCATCACATCTGCCTCTCCAAATCCTCATCTCTGCTGGTTTACCAGCTCAGCCAAGAGCTCTGGCTTACCAAGAGCCAATACCAAGCAAGTATTTCTTGTAGCATGAGGTTTTAATTTGGACCACTGTGCAGAGGCAGGTTACTGACTGTGAGCCAAATGGGAAAGTTAGCAGAAGCTGCCCCCTGGCAGGAGTCTTTACAATGTATGCCCTTTGCCTCGGGGCCTGCAGCTGGGGTGCACTTAACCCTTCATGCAATTTTTGGTGGGAGTGCTCACATACTTCTGGAATGAATCAAAAAACAGGCATGCCAGTAATTTTAGGGTAGTCTAGCAATTTCAAGTTAAATCTTCCAATAAAATTATCATCTCAGCTTTCACTCTAAGGGACAATTTAAAATTTTACAGTATGAAGAAAAACTAACACATGTAACGGCTTGAAATAAATAAAAAGAAATGTGTGTCACTGAACATTTCAGCCAGTGAAGAACTTTAATTAAGGAAAATTTGTTTACAATAACAGAGTCACTCTTCCCTGTCCTACTCCAAGTATTTTTGCATATTTCCTTAAAAACTCAAATCCAAACCATGTTGATTCAGGATGGCACCATGTTCCTTGGAGTCAGAGTTACTTTGTGATCTAATTCTCCTCTATAGAAAAATTTTTCTGGCCAAGATTTTTTTTTTAATTTTATTTTTTTAAATATGGAAAATTAGCATAAAATCTGTAATGTCTCCAGAATATCCATATTATAAGGTGCTGGATCTACACCTCCCATTAGGAATCCATTTTCTTTTGTGACCATCAAATTGTCCCAACAAGAAAACCCCTCTTTTTCATTGCTATTAAGAACTTACAATATTGGATTCTTCTGTAAAATACAATACAGATACGCAATGGTGCAAAATGTGCCTTACTCTACAGTCAAATGTTTGCAAGAAATCACACAAAGACTCACTAAGATGAAACGAACTCAGCATTTCACTGTCTAAGAGCTTTTTGAACAAGCATTAAAATACTTTTGAGGTATTTGTTCAATCCTAGCATCCTGAGATGCACATCCATCTCAGGAATGACAGCAGAGATGTTACCTGCTCCAGCCCCTGAGGCAGCCCCTTGGCTGCCCAGCCTCAAAGGGAAAGCCTGGGAGGCTTCTCTGAGCACCAGGCAAAGAGCAGGAATGAGCAAGGAGAGGTAAGAAATGTTTTAAAAACACGCCTGAGACAAGTGCTTGTATGACATCCAACACAGCGGCCAACACTGTTGTTTAGACACCTCCTCATTCTCAGAAAAAGATTTGGTGACTCCACCCCAGCAATTTCTTGCTTTTGGTTTTTGATTTTATTCAAACTCTCACAAAAGAAAGCGCAGACAAAAGAACAAGATAAATGCTTTTTTTGCCTTGCAGTGCTTCACTTTTTCTATCCTGTGGCAAATCTGGAAAAATTAAAAATGTTTTAAAAGTAGTGCAAAAATTTAAAATTATTATTTGAAAACTAAGTGGAAATTGGGATTTATAATAGGGAAATAATGGAGTTAGTACCTTTTTCTAAAGAATCTTCTGAATAAGTAACCACTTTATTATTGAAATTTAGCAAATTCTCACTGCTTTTCACAATCTAATTTTGATTCCTTCACAGTTAGGTTATTTTGTGGATTGCATGAATATCAAATCTAGTCACTGGATTCTACTGTTTAGTTAAATCCCTTCAATATCTGATAAAACCAGTTCCACAGTCTAAAATTTTAGTGGATCTAACTGCATCATAGCTTTTACTTTTTATATGGTTGCCCAAAAGTTGCCAAGGATGAAACCCCATCTATACTGATGATCTTTATTTATTTATTATTATAAAGACTGGAGTCTTTATAATCCAGGTGTTCAGATTTGTTGGTGTCTCTTACAGTCACATTTTTCCTCATGGCAGAATTCAGATGTGTCACAGCAGCTGCTTGTAAGCCCGTAAGTTTTGCATGTGTGATGTGAGGATAAAGATGAAGTTACATTACCACTGGGCCAAGAGAGCAGGTTTCTTACATGGCAGTTTCTGAATCCCAGCTGCCATCATTTAGCTGATACTTAGCCCAGAGCAGTGTTCAACCACGGGGTTTTAGCATCCCCTTTACAAGAAAAATAATTCTTGCAGCAAGCCTGTGCAATGACTTGGCAGAAGTGAAACTAAGGAGCAATCAGCAAACGTTTTTACTTTAGCTTTACTATTGCAGCTAGAGCACAAACTATTTAACCATGATTAAAGAGGCAAAAATCCGAATAAAATCAATTTGCATTTTGTTTACATTATTTGGATTGATGCTTTATATTATTTCTAGAGCAGCATGTCCAGTGATGTGCACAGAAAAAGAAAAGCTCTGTAGTGATGGTAGTGTGCAGCTTAAATGACACACTTGTAGTCCCTAAGGAAAACACACAGCAAAGAATCTGTCTCTGTCTGATCAGACAAGGTAGGTAGTGCCAGAAAGCACGTGATAGTACTTGCTCCTACAGGAGTTATAACTAGGTGACATTTACAAGCATTCAGCTAGTGAATTATGGGGTCTTGAAACAGGAGTTCTCTAATGGGAGCACTCTAATATCCCAGAAGAACAGATTGCTTTATGCTGGGGCATCCTGTAGTGATGATAACAGCAAGAAGATTTATTATTCAAAGCCCAGGGGGAGAATACTTTGTAGATCAGAGCAGAAAATATTATATCATTTTCCTAGTGCTTGAGATACTATGACAAAAAATACAATATCTACTTGATAGGTTTCAGGTGATAGAGGCTTAGTCATTAATGGCAGCTGCCTCATGGCAACAAGGTTTTATTAACTAGTTTATCTCTTTAAAGATATATTTGAAAGTCACCACACTGACATTAAACAAGGGAAGAAATCAAAGCAGAAGTCACTGTGACATTTTGGAAATGGATTCCAAAACAGATGCTAAGTCTGAAAGTCACAAGATTGTAAATGCACTCAACAAACAAAGCGTGGGGAAAACAGTACTAGGGTTTGCTTCTGCTTCCAGATATAAATGTCAGTTATTGCTTCAGACCTTGTTATGTAAGTCCACACAACAACACGACTGCCTTTAAAAAGACAAAAACCCCAGAACTTTAGGAACACATGATCCTGTTAAACCAGTGCTTAGTTCAACTTGTGGTTCAAAACCTTGGCAAACCAATGTAATCACTTTTGAAGGGCATAAATAAGTAATTCACCATTGCATCTGATTTATTTTATTTTTCCTTGGAGGACATAATCCAGCTTCATCTAACTACGAAGAAAAGGAGATCATGGTACCATAAGGGGTAGGGCATATTCCATATTAATTATTGCTCATGTGAAAAACAAAGACTTCTCAAGATGTATCTGCAGAGTGGTTCTTGAGTTAATCACACGGACTTATCCAGTAGTGGCTGTCTTAAAGGGACCTGAATTTCCTTTTGTGTCTATTACTATAAACTATAGCTGTTTTACATTTACTCATCCATATGAATCAAACTGATGGGGGAAGATAAGAAACCCTTAAAAATGCATTGCTGACATTTTATCTTCTTCAAAACGTGCAGCCTTATAACATCAGCATCTATTTGCAGCTGCTGACTTCATCTTCTCCTTGTGGGATAGGGTAGATTTTTGCCACGCAATTTTTTGGGGTTTTGGAACAAAGGAACAATGATTTCTTATCCTATCATATGGCAAGTGGCCTTCCTCAGCCTTTTGCAGTTGTTAGAACTTAGGAGGTCTAAGGTCCATAAAACTCACAAGATTCAGTCTCCTGCTTCCAGACAAGAAATTGAAGTTCTGCCTAATTAATCCTTCTGCAGATCTCTTTCTTTCATATTGCAAAATAACTTTAACTGGGACATTCCCAAGCCTCTAGCACATGTGTTTATGAAGCAGGAGGGATAGCTACAGCCTCAGTAACTTCTATGCACAGCTGTGATGGGAGGCAGTTATGGGCTGAGAGCCCAATCAGTGAAGCAAGTTTTTATTTTCGTCTGTGCAGCTGACCTGGATGTTCAGTTCTGGGTATGTTGCAAGGGTGTGAAAGGGGTAGAATTTCTGAATCCTGATCTGTTTTATTATGGATGGTGAAAGTTCTTCCTTAATTCATAGTCTTGTTTTTGAAATTCACTATATTTGCAAAACTGAATCAAGACAATGACATGCATTATCAAGATCTTTCCCCAGATGATTGAGGACTTGGGAAATTCCCTTCCCCATTCCAACCAAGATGCTGAGAGATTCACTAGCATTGCTCACTGGAGTTCCCCAGCATCATTTGCTAGAACTTAGTCTCTATATATAGGGCCAGGGGAGAGGGAAGGTTTTGTCCTTGAAAAAAGGGAGTGTGCAGCATTCTAGATTTAACCTGTCCTTGCAGGCACAAGCAATTAATCTGAAGGAATAACCTCACTTCTCTGTGCAGAGAGTCTCCGTTTAATCAGCCTGCTTAGAAAAAAAATGGAATCAAGGACGTTACTGTAAAAGGCAAACTGTACAAATAACTTTAAAATAAACTGCTACTGTACATAATTTTGCCCATATACTTCTAAATATGAACATTCATTTTAATATTGCTCTTTTGGTTAAATCCTACTAGAATTCTTCCTTTTAGGATCACATTGACAACTCTGTGTCTTTCATTGTCATGCCAAAATAGCCTCTGATTTATCTCCTTGTGATACATCTTAGACTTCCTGATGTACAAGGAAGTTTGCTCCACGTAAGAGTAGGAAAATAATTTCCTATTGGCAAGAAAATAATTTTATCTGTATATAATATATAGAAATTGCATGAAATTATGCACAATATAGAAATATAATATTTAAAGTTATTCTATCTATATATATATATTATTCTATATATTACAGACAGAAATATAAGCAAATATGGACATTTCTTCTTGTCAAATGTGCAAATACTAGGGACAAAGAAACAGAAATCTTTCAAGCTCACTAAGTAAAATATCTTTCAAACCTGAGCTCAAATCCTAATATATGCTCTAATATGTCCTTTGCCATCCTAGTAATTCATACTAATATGTATAAATAAACTTCCCCAGTTTGGATGTGAACAGCATTGCTGATAACAGTTCTGAACCATAAGTACAATTGGGAGAGTCAATAAAGCCCCATTGACTTACTTTCATTGTTCTTGTTGCTGGGTGTATCCCTTGTATGACTAAAATCATATTTGACTAGGAATTAATTCTCAGAGACTGTTAGTACCTCCTTGTGAACAATAGTTCTGCAAAAAAAACCCCACAACTTTTGCAAGCAGTGCACTGATTTGCTGTGGTGGAAATGAGGTCAGTATAACTACACTTGTGCAAGCTGCCCTGGGCCACCTGTAGCTCCATGTCTTCGTGTGCTGGTTCAGGCCACTGTTGACCTCAAGTGACTTCAAATGAGCCTGTCTGCAAAAAGAGTTAATGTTCCACGACAAGTCCTCTAAGTAGCAGAGAGTCCTGCTTTGGCTGCAGGACAAGCTGTCCTGTGCCTCTGGAATACACGATATATTGGTTTGTATATAGAGGTGTCAGAGCCCTCTCTTGAAAGGAGATAGCTCCTATTCATGGCCTCATAGAGCTGGTAGAGCTTTTCCTTCCTCTTCTTGTTCAGCTTTTCTTCCTGAGCAAGCAGCTTTGTGCATTAATTGGCTTTTCATTTTAGAGAAGCGTATATATGCCTTATAATTTGCCATTTTTTTAATCAGAATTGTACTAATGATGGCAGAATGACCAGAAATAATAAATTCAACTTCATTTTCCACTCACATGGTCTCTTATGGTCCCATTAAGCAGAAGCTAACAGCCCACAGGGAAGCAACTCCAACTAAGTGGTTCACTAGAAACAAGAAAGTCCTATATGGCCTACTGAAAATCACCATCATGCTTTTAAAGTAAAAAATGCGACAGTGATTTGAAGTTGAATTCTTATCACTGTCTTGAGATTAAAACTGAAGTCTCCTATAATCAAAAAAACCTTAAATATATTAATGCACACATCATTCCCTTGTCACTGTACTCTTTTGGATTAGCACGTGTATACAGCCCAACGAGACGTTCCTGTATGACTAACACACTGCTTCCTGATCAGTCCGAAGGGCTGGAAGCTACCATGCCTCCCTGCCAGTAAGCTTTGGTAAAAACTAAAGCCAGACGTTTTGAGGCACAAATGGTTTGTAGTTTACTGGGTGATGAATGAGCCCTAAGTGCACTCCTGTTAGTCCTGACTCTTCTTCTCACCTATCATGATACTGCCAAAGCCAGAAATAAGCTATGGTGTTGTGCAGCAGGCAGTAGCATGTAGATGATCTTTTCATCCTTGGTTCTCCCTGCAGCCCTGCATGACAAGTTCAAACATCTCAGTAGTTCCATGACTTGACCTTCAGCTCCTTTCCCCCTCAGATAAAACACTCAAGTGACATTTGTCACACCACCAGTTCAGTTTTGTAAGGGAAAAATGAAAATAAATGAAAAGCACTAGTGGGTGACTGTATCTTTCTAAGTCTTCTGAATTAATCACTCATCAACGCTAGCTAGATTTTTGCTTTTACTTCTGAAACAAATGAAGTAGCTTGGAATCACTAAAACCTGAGGTCACACAGTATGGCAAGGTTGTCTAGAAAGAACATTCTCAAACATATGGAAAAAATAAAAATACTAACAGATAAAAATTGCTGAAGTGTAGCTATACAAAGAACTTACTGGTGCCAAAGAGAATTACATCCAGCAAAGGTGTTATGCCACTGTTATTTGTTTAATGAGACACTCCACCTCTGCTAAAACCCAGTTTTGGGCTATTAAAGCCCAGAAGGTACAAAGATCCTCCTGAGCACTGCAGCTTCCAAGTCAAACCTTACATGAGCTCAGAAAGGTCTCCTGATACTGCTATGCAAGACTCAGCCATTCACACAGGTCCTTCAAAGGTGGTGTCAGAGGCTCCATCTCTCCCCTCTTTCCACCACTCCAAATCAGACACAGCTCCATCAGGGTCTCTATAGCTATGCTGTAACTTAGACAGCTTTAGGAACAATTCAGTCCTAAAGTCCTGTCTAGCCTAGCTGCCATCCATAATGAAGATGCAATTCCACATCATGGACAGTTTTCCCTTCAGACTGGAGATTGGTTCATCCTCTCCTAGAGAGGATGCAGGAGAGCCCCAGATGGCTGACAACAGCTCTTCCCTATGAAAGCAACTCCTGAGTTAAAGAGGCAGTATCATATCCCAGAAAACTGTATCCTGCACATATGTATGGCACCGAATCATTTGAGGTTTATTTTGTTTAGAAGACCACCACTATGATGCTTAGTTCCTCTAACAATCACACTCTTCCTCCTATGTCTATCTACAATCAGGCAAGAGAGTCCAATCTGGCAGGATCAAAATTTCATTGACTTTTTTTAGGTTGTGGAATCTCCTTCTTTGGAAATACTCAAAAACTGCTTGGATGCAATTCGGTGTAACCTATTCTGGGTGAATCTGCTTTGGCAGGGGGCTGGACTAGATGGCCTCCAGAGGACCCTTCAACGTCCAACCATTCTGTGATTCTGAAGGTATTTATATCCCAGCATCTGAGTCAGAGGACCAAGAATTCCCACAAAACAACTGGAGCAACTGCAGCTTTAATGGTTCTAACTTGTTAGCTGGGCAGTTATCCTGACATTAAAACATCTGACCCCACGGAGTAGATTTTCCTACCAAAAAAACCCTTCTTTATGCTAATGACAGAACAGGATGAAACAACAGAGAACCCCCAAATTCATTATCTCATCGAGAAGCTTCTTTTATAATCAATGTTCCAGATGTCCTAAAATAACAACTCAAAAGGCTTTAGAAAAGGTATTACTATGACTACTATGCTACTTCTATTCTCTAGACTATTTGATACCCTTTTTTTTTTAATGACAAAGCACCTTGTTAAAGAGGAGAGGCTTTGCTTGAAAAGGTATAACCAGAAAGGCATTAAAATAAGTATCAGACAACTTGATGGGCCTAGGTTAAAAACACAAGCTCAAGAGCTGCAAAAAACTTCTTCTGAGGTCTCTGTTGTTTGGAAACATCCTGCTGTCAAAGCTGTGCAGTGCAAATTGCATATGTGGCTTTGTGGGCAGATCTTAGCTGTTTATTTTTACACACTGCTAAATACGAACACTCACGCATTGGTAAATCTACTTGCAAATACATTTTGGAAACACTTGAAATTTGTTTTCCTGCTCTATATCTCCATGCTAAAAGGATTTCCAGACATAAATACCCATCAGTGAAAAGTGACTGTGATAGTTCAAATTTTAAATTAGAAAGTGCTTAAATAATTTACATTTCATAGGAAGTGACAGCAAACAAATTGCACTACCCACAACCTTAGGAATAAATGTGGTTTATTTCACATACAGCCACTTACTTACAGGAGATCGTTTGCACACCTCAGCAATTGCCTTGGCATTTGATGTAGACTTTACTTCATATTAAGGGAAAGACACAAATCACACTGTCTCAAGAATTAATTTACACTTCACTCTCCTGTTGGCTTCACTGACAGTGGCATGTACAGAACAATAGCAGACCAGACACAGATATTAATTTTCCATTTGTGAGTAACCAGAGTGAACGTTCAGTCATTTTGGATTTAAGCCAGTAAAAAATAAACCCTCCAGTGGTTCACCCAGTGAATCCTCAAAGACTTCCTGGTTTGTAGGTCAATGGTACTAGCCAAATTATATGATTAAAACTTGCCTGTTTACCTTAAACAACAGTTCATGAGAATGATGATGATTGTCAGCTGGGGATCATGAGCAACTACACCCATCAAAGCATTAGAGAAGAAGCAGATTGTTCCCTGAATGACAAGTCTCAGCTGAAGTAGGAAAAAAGAAGTCCAAGCCACAGAAATTCATTCTCCTCACTCACAAGCAGCAATTAAAATAAAGTGCCCGGCTTCTATTGTAGAAGCTCAGTTCCAGCACAGAGCCAGCCAGCCACAAAAGCACTGCAACAGCCCATGTAATTAATATCTCAGACAGGCAGTGAGCACACTCTGCTGTGGTGAGAGTAAGCAGAGCAGTAACCTCACCTGTCCCACAGCAAGCATTGCCAGTAAGAAGCAGTTGTGAAAACCAGTGACTGTCTGCATGGATTCTGCCCAGCAGTTTATATAATTGTCTGATGAGCAGATGAAACTATTCTGCTTGGCTTCTCTGAGTCATGGTGCCAATCCCTACCATCTTCTGGGGCTCACTTGGCTAATTATTATATACTGATCCTATAATCAAACCCATGAGGGGAAAAGGGCCTGTCCTTAGGATCAAGGCTGTCAAATAAGGGTGGGGAAAACCTGACAGTGCTTATTATAAGAAGTGCTGGCAACGATGCCTCGATATTAAGGTCATCTTACATTCTGTCTTACATAGCTAACATGGAAATGATTACTTATGCCTTGCCATCATGCTCTCTTAGAGAAAGACTCTTCTAAGATGATAAATGCCAAACTTGAAACAGTCACATTTTTACTTACTCCCCACACCTGTACCTGGGTTAGGTGCTGAGAGATTGAGAGGATCTATTTGGCTAGCTCTTAAACATGTACAACCTCTCTCCAACAGAAATCTACACAAATAGCAGGAAATAAGGTCTTCAGAAACTGGGTGCAGACCAACAAGATCTTCCTTGAAGCTTAAAGAAAAAAAAATTTCTTGTCAATGAAATAATCTCTATCTTCTGTGGCCACAACATACCTAGCAGTACATTTAATATTTTCTCTCTGAAAAAAAGGCATAGTCCAAGTTGAAGTGCTTTTTCCCCCTCAGGACTCTTAAGACACACGGCAGCCCCTTAAAACAGGGCATGCGTATGAGGAATAACAACCCTTGCAGAGGTAACACCCTGAATAATTCCTACCTAGCTACAAGCTCTTATACTGGCTTCCACAGGCCGAAGGGTAGAACCTGCAAAGGAAGGCTCAGCAACCAGCACCTGTGGGTACGTGGCCAAGTTTCTGGGAATGAAGCTGGCCCCTAAGTCCAACACACTCCAAGAAAGGTCTTAGAGAAGTACTGCCAGTAACACAAAAAGACGTACTGTGATGGCTGGCAGGAAAAGTTTTGTTGAGGTGATAGCTTTAGCAAAGCCAGAGCCTGCAGAGGCCCAGAAAAGGTGATTTGGTTACGGGATGGATTGTGGTGGTGGACCTACGCTGGAACCAGGCTGCTGACCCAGCCCCAGGCGAGCGAAGCGGGGCTGTCTGTACCCAAAGCAACAGCAGTACCCACCGCGCTCTCCGCCCGCGACACCGCCCGCACAGGAAGGCTCGGGACAGCTGCCGGAGCAGTGACCCCAGGGCCAGGGGACGGGCTGCGGGCCGAGCAGGGCAGGCCCAAAGGCCACGGCGCCCTCCCAGCGCAGCCCTTCTCTCCCGGCCGCAGCCGCCTCCGCGCACGCGCGCGGGGCACGGGGGGGAGGGCGCACGCGACATCCGGGCACCCCGCCCCTTCCGCCGAGGGTGGAGCGGGGACGCGCCGGCGCCCGCGCGCGCTCCCGGGTCTCGGCCCCGCCCCCTGTGGCTGGCACGCGCGCGCGCGGCAGGCGGGGGCGCGGCCGGAGCGGGGCCGCGCCGAGAGCCCCGCGGGCGGCGAGGCCGGGCCGGGAGAGGCGGAGCCAAGCGAAGAGAAGAGAAACGGACCGGGCGCGGCGGCGGCGGCTGGAGCCCGTTGGGGGAAAAGCGCGAGGCGCAGCGCAGGCTCCCGCCACCGCTTGCCTGCCTGCGGAGCGACGGGGACGGGTGAGCCGCCGCTGCTGTCCGCGACTGGCAGGGAGAGCCGGGCCTTGCGTTCCGCCTGGGGCCGCGCCCGCTGCCCGGCAGCCGGGCGGTAAACAAATGGCGGCCCGGCGGCGGCCCGAGCGCCCGGGGGCGCCTGCCTGCCGCCGCCGCCCCTGACATATCGCCGCTGTAAGAGGCCGAGGTGGGCTCGATGTGCGGCTCCATCGGCGTCGTCTCCTCCTCGCCCGCCCCCCGTGCCCCGCGGGGCCCGGCGCTCCCGGTGTGTGCCCGCCGTGCCGGGCCATGTCGGGTGGCCGCTGCCGACGGGCCCACGGGTGGCGGCGGGCCGAGCTGTGCCGCGGCCGCTTCCTCTGACCCCGCCGTGCTGCCAGCGCTGTCGGGGTGTCGCGATAGCACGTGGGGAGGGCGTACGGCCGGGGTCTGCCGGGTGCTGTGGAGACTGCAGTCGGAGGGTCGCCTTTCTGCGTGAAAGGAGGGGGAAGAGAGCAAGTAATCCAGAGGTATTGCTAAAATCCTCCTCTAATCCCCCCGTGTTTGTGTATTTCGAGTAGATGTGCTCAGACCGTGCAAGAGGAGGTGTTTTCTCTCTTCTCTCAGGCCCCTTTTTAATGGCTGTTTTTTGACGTGCGGTGGAGCCTTTGTTTCCCTCCTTGACGAAGGTAAGGAGGGTTGTGAGGCTGTACTCCTGTAACCTCACGGGCCGGCAATCAGAAGCATACAGGGAGATGACAGCAGCTTGTTGAACGGCTCGCGTGTTGGAACAGTTGTGTGGCCTGACTTCCAAAAGTTCTAGCGTCGCTGTTGTTCGCAGTAGGTCTTCAGAATTCTTAAGGGAAATAACCGTGGGCTGGAGAGGTGGCTTTCTTTTGTTCTGTAAAGCTCTGCTTGGATTTGGCTGAGGAGCTTTTTATAATCTTTGCTTCCCTTTCGCTGATTATGTTGTTAATATGCCAGATAAGTGTTTGTTAGCATACTAGTCCAAATGCAGTGCCTGTGAAGTAACAGCCTCACCTTAGCACTTAAGGCAAGATATCTCCTCTGCCTTCTGTAGAATTGGTGTGGAGTACTTTTACTTGGGTGGTTAAGTCCTTCGCCTGGACACCTGCTGCCTTCTGCTTCACGTTGATGTGGTACACCTTAACTTGTGCTGTGATTTGGGGGATTAATGTTCATGCATCCCCTTTGAGGAGGATGTCATTTTTTTATGACCTTCCCCTCTGCACCCGTCTCCCAGAAGTACAAAAAATATTAGAAGAACTTTGTTGGTAAGGAAGTTGAGTACCTGGAATACTGTAAAATGCAGTGGCAGCTTTACTCTGTATATATATAAATATCTATGTGAAATTTCTTCATAATGGTCAAGTTTCATCGAGAGAAGAAATAGATTAGAGAGAGTGAATTGGGATTGTATTGCAGCTGAGACTTTTTGTGGGATCTCTTCTCTCATTTTCTTCCAAAGTTAGAAGGTGTTAGAGAACAGGAGAATCCCAGGAGAATGGACAAAAGCTATGCAAAAGCAGTGTTTTTACTCTGCTGCCTGAACATTGTTTTGCACTAAATTCTACATTTGCTCAGTTACCTCATTAAATTCAGGTTATATTTCCCTTGGCTCCTACTTGGATGTTGGACATCTAATGGACTAAATAAGTGCTGCCTTTAACAAGTAATATCAAGTTGGAAAGTCTCTGGACAAGATGTTTGCATGTTTTTGGACAGCAAGGTTTTTAGGACGTGAAGAGTGTCTACAACAGAGGGTGTAGTCTACAACTTTGTGAAGAAGAAAGCATATGGTTATTAATCTTCAAATGAGTTCCTGTGTCTGCTGCAGATTTCAGCTGTGTAAGAAACCCCTGTTTTGCCTTCAGTCCAATTGAACTAAAAGTAACAACATTTCCCTCATATTGATAGACCTATTTCTTAGGTGGGCTCTGTCTAAAAGGAGGCAAATGGTGTTTGCCTGTGGCGATGAGATCCAGTGGAATAAAGATGGGAGCAGGGAACCATCAGGGTATAGTCATCATTGTACTGGTGACAATTTCCCTTCAGTTTCCTTATCTGCATACTAAGAATAAAGATGGTGTATCTGTTGGTGAGATGGTTAGATTGTGTAAGGGGGTGGTAAGTATTCCTAAACAGACCACAAAGAAATGAATATTTACATTATGGTTGCAGAAAAACCTATGTAAACTGTCCTGTGTCAGGACACTGTCTAATCTCAATATTGAATGAAGGAAAAAGACTGAAAAGTCTTGTAGTAGAAACTGGTCTGAAACAGGCCAAGAGAGTTAAAATGGCAAGGAAGCTCTAGATTCTGACTTCCTTTCAAGCTACTGTTTTTAATAGTTTCTGATGTGACACTTGGTGTCTTGTTATAATTTTATAGTAATCTGTTAATGCTGTTCGAAGCTTGAGGACCCTGCTAACCCCTATAGTCAGTAGAACATCCAGCTGAGTAGATTGTGCTGTTTCTTACCAAATATCCAACATTGATCTAAGCTGTTAATTATGAATCATGATGAAAAAAATGATAGGTTTGAGAATGGGAGGCATGTTGAGGTAAGTTTCTGAGTGGTGTAGTTACAGCTGTTCATGTAAAACTTTAGGTAGTGGTTCAGGCTGATTGTGATACCTGGTTCAGACTTTGCTACAGAGGTGCTGAAAGATGGGTGGTGTTTTGTTGAAGTTCAGGCTTTCATTTGTCTGTTTAGAAGCCTCTCTAGTACAAACTGTAGTTTTCCAAAAGTCCTGTTTGACAGAGAAATTTGTTGGTGTGATAGATTCATTGCAAATAGGATCTTTATAGGAGTGTGCTTTATTGGCAAAGCTTTAATGCTCTTACAAAATCTTGTTTTGTCTGAGTCACTGTTGTCAACAGATAAGGAATGTGTGTGGATAGGATCGTTCAGCTGGAGTCCTTAGGCAGAAAGAAATAACATCAAGCCTGTGGACATTTGGAAAAGGCAGTCTGAAATACCTTTTCTCTAATGATATCAGAGATAAATCGATGAATAATCATATGTCCTAAAGCCCTGTACAAACTTACAGTGAAGATGTTCATGTTTTCCAGTTCTTCATTCATGTTAGAAACATATTGAAAGAGCTGGTATAATATGCTCACTATGAGATATATTCCCAGCTTTCTGCCATTAATTGTTTTGAGATGGGTGAGGTTTTTGTTCAGCGAATAGTTTTATTTAAAACTGGCTTTTTTTTACTGTTTTGTTGGTTTTAAAACCAAGCAGCTTGTAAGGGGGAAAAACCTGGCAGTTGATGCAAAAAGTGTCTTTCATTTGATAAGAAAGGGTAATACCTGAAAATAGAATAGATTAAAGTTGTTAAAACTGTCTTAAAATATCAAGGTTTTTTTTGTTTTACTTCAAATTTTTCAAAATATTTTGAGACAAACTCCCATAATTTCTACTTCAGTGTAATCTGATAAGGTATCCTTGTGGGTATGTCTTAAATTTTTTTGTGTACTGTCTATTTTGCTGCATATTTGTTAGGCCATTGTCTACTAACAAGGGTATATGTTTAACAGATCAAATAACTTGATATGGACAGAATACAAGGCAATGCACTTCAGTGTAGTATGTTGGAGAGAAGTTGCTTTCATAGTCTATTTACCTTAAAGTTGTTTTCTCATTTTGCTATGGGAGCTGGTTAAACTTGTGTCATAGGGCCTGAAACAGTATATTAATGAGATGTTTGGCCTGTTTTCTGTAAGTATGCAGAGGTCAGGAATTCTTCAGCAGCAGCATGTATGAATTGAAATATTATGTAAGAAGGATTTATTTTTGGTTTCTTTTGGGTTAAAACTACCTACCGTAATACAGAATGCATTATTTTTTTTGTTTCTGGTTAATGAGAAATGGATTATTTTCTTTCCTACTTTTCTGGGGAATTTGTGAGTTGGTATTGGGGTAAGAATATCACAGTTCCTTTGGGCATATCATCTCGGTTTCACGTCTCTTAATTTTTAGTGGTGATCCTTGGGCATGAAAGAATGGAAGAAGCATCTTGTTACAATAAAAAGCTTTTTAATAATAAGCAACTCCTTAATAAGTTCCCATGTATGAAGACTGAAGATGGACAAATTTTAACTAGACTAAAATGCATTTTGTAAAAGAATCAAGCTTTATTTATTTCTTTTAGTTCTCCAGCTGTTGTAATCTTTCATATGATTTTGGGATTTTTTTTCTGAAGTGGTCAGAGCAGTGAGTTAAGTGCAGTAGGTCAGAATAATAACTTTTAATAATCTCTTACAGCCTTAAATGTAATTAGGTTACCATGCAGTGTGACTAACAGCTAAAATGATAGAACTTAGCTTGTACTTGGGAAGTCTGTTTAAAACTTGTTCCTATTCCCATAAAATCTACCAAAAAAATCAGTATTTGTAGCCCCAGACAGTGTAAGCGCATGACCTTTTCAAGGGATTGTACATACAGAAAGTAATGTCTACACCTGAAATGAAACCTTACTTCTGATCTCATTTCTTGCAGAATCTGCAGCAATCGAGGAGTCATACTGTGTTCAAGTTCAGAAGTGCTTTACACATGAAATCTACTGGCTCTCTAGCTGATTCTGCCCTGTCACCATCTCAACAGGTAGAGTGCTTTTGTGCCTGAGCCATGCAGCAAGCGTAGCTGTTCCTCGGGCGGTCGTCCTGTGTCCGTGTGTGGCCAAAGGCACATTGAGGTCTTTGGGTTTCTTCTCTGGGGAATCTGTCAAGGAAGCAGGAATGCATGGCAGATCTGTCACAAAAGTACTCTAAAGAAAAGCCTAGTAGTTTTGCTTTTGATTTTTAGCACTCTTTTAACTGAGTTAACAGGGATAGAAGAAAGTGTTCTATCATTTCATCAGAGCTTCTAATATGTAACAAAGCCAGACACGTAGGGCATCAGTGGAGGGTCCATTTCAGTCAAAGCAATGTTTTACTTTGGTTCTTTTCCCCTTGAATTCTATTTTTTTTTTGGCTGCAATGGTCTGGGAGGAAATAATTTGCCACCAGGAAGAAAGGATATGTGGGGCAGGGGCAGACATGGAAAAGTCTTCTTTATAAGGTTGGTATAATAAAGGTTGCAATTCCCTTTAATTCTAGTGCTCATTATTTATGCTATAGTTAGAGAGTTCTCTTTTTTTGGTCTGGTTTGTTTGTGAGGTGGATAGGTAACTTTGATTTATGCTTAAAAAGGCAGCTAGTATATATTCCTCCTTCAATGCTAGACCACTGGTAAAACTAGAATCTTTCTAGCATTATGTGTCCCCCTGAGGGTTTTTTTTCTTGCAGTAAAAAGCCATGTTTTAGTGTAACCTTTTTCTTCCTCTTTTGTGTAATACATAATAATAGCTGTAGACTATGATGGTAATGGTTGAAGTAGTGTCCTGCTTACATAGTAGTTTGGGGTTTAGTAATTGGAGCTCTTTTCATGTTTTCAGTGATTAACAATAAATTAATGTAGACTCGTTCTAGAATGTTCAGTATGTGCAGTCACTACCAGCCAGGGAAGATGCTCTTGTCTTTGTTGTGTGAGAATGCAGTGAACACTCATCCATCCAGCTGTTTTGAATATAGTTTTAGCTTCCCTGGTCTACCTTGTTTAACAGAAATTAGGGTTGTCCTGATGAACTTAGGGGTAGGAGGAAGTAATTACTATGGTGTAAGGTTGAGAATTTAAGTTTGGCATGAGAAAGACAAGCTCCTGATAGAAACCTGGGTAAAAGATAGAAGATTGAGAAATACAGTTGTCTCTTCTGATGCCTTGGACTGACTACCTAGAACAGAGGCTAGATAGAGTTATAGAATAAAGTGAGTATTTATTAAAGGCCTTTAACAGATACACCTTGGGCAATGCAGAAGCCTCACAGAGGCTACACCCAAGATGGATGAAGTCACGAGTTTATCAGGCCAATATAAGTTTGGCTTGTTTGCATTTCAGGGGTTAATTGTCCAATTACAGCTTCAGGTAATGAAGTCACATTCCCCTAGTTTGCCCCTTCCCCAATTTACTTTGGTTTATTCTTTTTGGGCCTGAGGCTGTCGTGATGACCTTGGTCCTCAGGCTTGGAAGGATTGTTTTGTCTGACCAAACTGTGATGAGGGCGTACTAAAATTCTATATGAAGTTCAGAACACTAATCCAGTACAGGATCTGAAAAATATAAAAGCTAAACTTAAGGCATCACTTCTGCAGTGTCCAAAACAAAAGGGAATTTTTTAGTACAGTTTGCATGTATTTGCTTGTGGGTGGATTTGGATGCTCCTGGGAGTTTAAACCTGTAGTACAGCTTGTATGTCTCTAGTCTTCTACTTCCTTGAAGCAGTAATTTAGGAACCTGTTGGTCTATTTTGTTGAATTTGATAGAAGAGTCTCAAAGCTGGTTCAGCTTTATAGGTTTGATGGATAAAAGGTGGCGTGTAATGGAGGGCTCCAATAGCAGTAATGGTTGCTGTGATTTCCTGTCTTATTGGCCCCAAAGAATTCATATAGTAGAGAGTGAGCAAGCAGACTTTGGGATTGATAATACAGCTTTTGTGGTAGAGAAGAAAGTGAGAACTTGCACTTGCAGCTGAAGCATTGTGTATGTCTGAAACCCTTATTATGCTATTTTATGTTTGTGTTACAACAGCAACTGGAAATCACGTGGCTGTAGCAGCTGGAATTTTAATCCTTTTAATTATGACAGATTTTCAAAGCATGTTCTGGCTGATTTAGTCAGCTGACTGTATAGTATGTACAATAACATCAAGTGATGGCACAAATTCTGAGAGCAGTGGTCACCTCACTGGAACGGGATGTATTTTTAGGTTTCTCTGCTAGTAACAGTCAAGTGTATGTACTTCAGCACCCTGAACTGGAGGAACTGAAGCTGGTTGCTGACACTACACTATCAGAAAAGGACAGCTGTTCATTCTTGCTGTAGTCATTGACCTGACACTGTCTTCTGATCATATTGTGACAAGGAGCACAGTGGGATATAAACACTGTAAATATTACTGGTGTTTTAACGATAGGTATTTTTCTCTATTTCAGCAATGACATTCTTTGTTTGCTCTTTCAATTTGCTGTATTAGAGGAAATAAAAGGACTTGTTACCTCCAGCGAGAATTTTCTTTATCACCCCTTTACCTAACAGATTTTTTTCTTTACAAAGCAATATTTGGGAAGAGGGTGGTTCCTTTTCTCAGTATAGTACTAATGATATATTGGTTATGGTTCTTTAATGGGAAATTATTCATATGTGAATGCTCTTAATCTATGAATGAAAGAGGTGCTAAATTCTGCGGTTTACAAAGTTAGCTTACAAAATAGAGTGAGTCATGGCCATTTGCTGATTAATCACTGTGCTAATTCTTGAGGTCTTATCTATTTATTTTACCAGTTTGATAAGGTCATTTGTTTTTTCTCCTTTCAAATAATTTGCAGTTTAAGAATTGAATTATATCAGAAGCCTAAAGTAGTTCAAGCAGTCCAGGAACTCATGACTGCCCAAAACAGCTGTTGAGTTTGAAGCTCAAGTATTAAAATTAAAAATGCATAAAAGGACATTTAATATATTTAAAGAGACATTTTAGTAACTTATAAATGAAATGCAACATTCTGACTAAATTGAAGTTTTGCAGCAGGTGCTGAGGAGTTAAGGCTTGTAAGCAGAACACAGAATTTTAGTCAATGTTCTGTTGATGGTCTACTGATGTCTGAAGATACTTTAAGTTATGTGTTTAGAAAACGAGCTAAAGTATTTGAATTTTAAAATAAATGGCAACTAATATCAAGCTTCTTGGTGACCAGTAAAATTCTTATTTGTAGAAACTGAGAGAATAAGTTACTTCATCTGTTTAACTGATCTTGTGCATAACTGTTTCTTGATAAAACCAACCTGAAGCATCCATAACAGAACAAATTAGCATCTAGCTATTGATAACACTTGGGATTTTAGTGTCAGCTTTGGCTTTCACACCTGTCTGTTAGTGATATTTGATGTTTTCACCTGATTTTGTTTCCTTATTATTTTGAAAGGTCACTTGATTATATGAAATAATTAAGTTTTGATGAATGTTAGCTTATGAGTGAAAGGAGCTCAGGAGCCTGAGAAAAGCCAGTATCATTGTGCAACTCAGGTTTCACAATCTGACTTGTAAAGACCAAGATAGTGTGCTGGGGAGGAGGATGTTTTAGTGTCTTAATAGAATGTTCTGTGTAAGCTCATGCTATTTAAAGATAGTATTTAATGATGGTTGACTAATTTAGGGTATGTCTCCAGAAATGGTGCAGGCAAACATGATCTCAGTTTGACTGTGTTCTGAGCTGCTGCATGTGGGCCAGCTTTGACCAAGAAGCAGTAGAATAGTGCTGGCTTAGCAGTGTGCACTATTTTTCCAACATAATTGACATATGTCCCCTTTCTGGGTTAAGTGAAGGTGGCTTGTCAGCCTTGCGCAAAATCAGTAAAATTTTGGCCCAAATCACTATCATGACATGTCATGCATGTCTTGACATGATCAGATGGTGTATATTTGAAATTCCCACTGAAGTCCAAGTGTCACAGTCGGTGTGGAATGGGCTAGAGGCAGCCATGAGGGTCTGGAATGGACTTGTGTCTCCACCCGCTCCACACACCTGGGTTGTGCCCAGCGTGGAGCCCCGCGGCGGCAGCACCCAGGGCAGCCCAGGCTGCCCCTCGTTGCTGTGGAGGAACATGCCTGGTCTTGGCAGCGTTACCCCCCCAGGCTGCTGTCAGGCTGTACCCAGCTTTTCCACACCATGGGAAAGGGCATTAGCAGCTTGTGACATGAGTGCTCTCTTTTCACCTGGGGTACTGTCAAGTGAATGGTGAAGCTGCTGGATAGGGTGAGAGCATACATAAGCCCCACAGTGAGGCAGAGGTCATCTCGGGTACCCTCACGGGCAGGTGTGGCCTGTGCAGCTGAGCCCACTTAGCAGCACACCATCCCATCTTAAGAGAGTCATTATACTCCTGCCCTGAACACACCTGCATGCTGCTCTCCGAGTGGCTCCCTTCTGGCCAGCTTGAAGTGAGCAGGCTATTGCTTTATGGGAGCTCTGTATAGATAGATGAAACAGGGGCTGGGCTCTCTAATGGCCCTGGCATTATAAACTAGCAATTGCCTATTTCAGTCTTATTTCCATTTTGTCTTATGCACTTTAAAATACACACATAATCAGAGAGCTTCGTTTTGATCTGTTCACCTGTTGACTTGAGGAGAAGTGGTTTGGTTTCAGTATTGATGGAAATTTCTAAGATTTTCTTTGGTCTAGCAACAGGCCACAGTATTTAGCAAGAATTACTCAGAGAGGGTTTTGCTGGAAGAGCTAAAATTATCTTCAGAGAAGTCAAATAATTTTCATTCTTTACCGAACATGTTTAATTTCTTTGTAGTAGATGCTATCTGACTTAATTTGCAAGTCAAAAGCAGGTTATGTGCCAGAGAGGTTTGCAAAAATGTTCAACAAGTCAGTCACTGAGTCCAGTGATACACTTGACAATTTATTACTGTTACTCAGTATATAAATGCTAAGGTATGGTGGGGGAAATTCAGCTGTGTTTTGCCTGCTAAGTGTAGCACATACGCTTTTTTGTTAAAAGTGTTCAGGAGAGTGGGTGGCTAAAATATTTAAGTTATCCAAATTACGACGCATGGGGGGATGAGGACTGATTGCTACTTAAAGTTGGCATGAATTTCAAAGCATTATAAAAGAATACAAGTGAGTGAAGTGTCACATAGATTTCTATTTAAATGCTTTAAAGTATTTAAAGTGAAGTGTCTAAAAGGCACTTTTTTTCATTTTACCTTCAGTTTAAGAAAGCAGTTTTCTTTTTATAGTTTAGAGTAATTTTAATTTAAGAAGGTTTAATGCATTAAGCCTGTAGTGTTTAGTCTAAAGACCATGCATCAGAGTGCTTGTTAGCAGAATAAGGAACCAGTTTTATTGATCTTAAATTATTTGAGTGTTTTATTTCTCAATAAAATTGCTAATAAGGAAAAGATGAAATTGAGCAATTTTTGAAACAGTATTTTTGAAATTTGGCTCTGTGCAAGTCATTCACTGATACCTCTGAACTTTAATCCCTACTGGTATCACTTCTGAGAGGGAGTTTGTAAGAGCACAAGGGGAGAGCTTGGTAACTTGTGTGGGCCTGCACTCCAGCTAGAGAGCAGTTCCAGACTTTCTCAAAGTGTAATACCAAGACAAAACGTTTACTCTTACTATTTTTTCTTTTTTTCTTTGTTTTTTGATGCCACAGCAAAGATTTGAATTTTTTGTTGGTATTAATGTGTTGTTACAGATTGCACCATGGATGTGTATGTATTTTGATTTTTATTGCTATTTGGCCTTGTTATGCAGAGTTGTTGATATCCTGACCCTCTGAATTGCTGGTATTGTGATCAGGGCAGCCATAGGATGCATTAAAAAATTACCTTTTGTGGGTTGAAGTGGACATGCAGATAGGACCGTGTTGGCAAATAAAGTTTTATGTAAATGTTTTCAGTGAAATAAAAGGACTTATTTAATAAATAAAAGGACTGAAGTCTGTCAGAAGTAGAGAATGGGATGTGACGTGGAATTGAGATGCTCGCTGAGGCTGCAGATTGCCTTAAACAGAACTGCAAGGAGAAATGTCAGCAGCTTAGGTGGTAGCAGGCAGCCTGGGGAACAGGTTGCCTCTGTTTAATTTAGAATTGCACATGAGGATGAATCTGGTATCCTTTATTTTATCTCTGTTCTCTGGGCAATTGTATCATTTATAATTTTAGGTAGTTGACTATATAGTCAAAGGTCATGCTTTTTTTTCACAGAATTGTCTATTTGCAGTGGGCAGGGGAAAAGGGCTATTCCACAGTGAAGTATTACACAACATTTTTACTTAAGTTGTACTTACTAGACCTGGTAAATAAATGCATAGACTGTGTTCTGGGCTCTGATGCAAATGTGCATTTTTAATTTTCAGCTAAACTTTTACGCGCCATTTCTTTGAAATAAGATGTTACATTCTTGCTTTCTTAAAATGTCTACTGATCAAACATGCAAAACTGCAAATAGTAGTAGCTAGCAAATATGAATAATATTGATTTAATATTCTATGCTGTTTGTCTCCTTTCTCCTTACTCAGAATTGGACTTACAATCATGGAGGAACATCAGCAGCACTTACACTGTGTGAACTGTGTCAGCCGTCGTTGTATGACCAGACCAGAGCCGGGCATTTCCTGTGATTTGATTGGCTGCCCCTTGGTTTGTGGAGCAGTTTTTCACTCATGTAAAGCTGAGGAGCATCGCATGTTATGTCCACTTGAAAGAGTGCCTTGTTTGAATAGTGGCTTTGGATGTCCCTTCATAGTAGCCCGAAATAAAATTGCTGATCATCTCGAAGTTTGTCCGGCGAGTGTGGTATGTTGTACCATGGAGTGGAATAGATGGCCAGTCAGTTATGCTGACCGAAAATCTTACGAAAACCTGAGTAAAGATGTTGATGAAGTGGAGCAGCTAGATATGGCATTAGCTCTTCAAGACCAGCGCATGTTATTAGAATCACTTAAAGTAGCAACTATGATGTCAAAAGCAGGGGATCAAATATCAGAATCCAGAGAGCAAACTTCTGTCAAATCAAGTGCCCCCGATACAGTGCATACCAATGGTTTGATGCCTGTAGATGAAGAGTCCTATGGTGCACTTTATCAAGCTACTGTAGAAACAACGAGGAGTTTAGCTGCTGCTTTGGATATCCTGAACACTGCTACAAGGGACATTGGTATGTTAAGTTCAAACCTTTGCACTTCACCACATGAAATGAAAGAAGATCCCAGGATTAAAGAGCAAGCTTCTAGTGGCGTTATTCAAGATAATAAGTCTGACTCTGAAAATGCAGATGAAGATAATGTAGGAGCAGTTGGAGGAATTAACTTTGATAGCCTGAGTCAAAATTCACAAATGGAGCAAAATGGGTCTTGTGATATTTGTTATGATGAAGTGCAAAACCATGACTTAAATCTAAACCTCAGTAACTCCTCACTTTTGTGTAATGGCTTTCATGTAGAAAATGAATGTTCAAAGGTGTTGAACCACAGTGAAGATCTTGATATGTCTAATTCAAAACCGTCCATTGTAGCAAATGGTGAATGTACTGCATCTCATGATGATGAAGCGTTACAGTCTTGTAGCTCCTGCCCTGTAACAGCACAAGTTGAAGTAATACCAGCTGATCACTTAGTTAATGGCAATGCTAATCATGTCCAGCTTCTCCATAGTGCTAATGAAGAAGAAATGTTAGAGAGGCAAGTGGAGCAAGAAAGATTAAGAAACATCGATGCATTTTCACTTTTACGTCATCGATCATACAGGTTCCTTGTTAACCATTATTGGTCGACACCAAAAGAAGACAAAGCTGTTGATACTTCAGATTTGGAGATAACAGAAGATCCTATGGGTCTTCAGGGAATTGATCTAATCACTGCAGCTCTGCTGTTTTGCCTAGGAGATTCTCCCGGAGGTAGGGGAATATCAGAAAGTCGTGCTGTCGATGTCTATCATGTTGACTTTGGGACCCAAACATTTTCTCTCCCATCTGCTATATTGGCCACAAATACAATGGTGGGGGAAATAGCTTCAGCTTCTGCATGTGATCATGCCAATCCACAGCTCTCAAATCCAAGTCCGTTCCAGACCCTTGGACTGGATTTGGTATTGGAATATGTGGCTAGATACCAAACAAAACAGCGTTCAATGTTTACATTTGTTTGTGGACAGTTGTTTAGAAGGAATGAATTTTCGTCGCATTTTAAGAATGTGCATGGAGACATTCATGCTGGCCTTAATGGCTGGATGGAGCAGAGGTGTCCTTTGGCATATTATGGGTGCACATATTCTCAACGAAGGTTTTGCCCTTCAACACAAGGGGCAAAAATTATTCATGACCGCCACTTACGGTCATTTGGAGTTCAGCCTTGTATATCCACAGTATTAGTAGAACCAGCAAAAAGCTGCTTAATTGGACTACACAATGACCATCTGAGTAGTCTACCTTTTGAGGTGCTGCAGCACATTGCTAGTTTTCTAGATGGCTTTAGTTTATGTCAGCTTTCAAGAGTGTCACGTTTAATGAGAGATGTGTGTGGAAGCTTGCTTCAAGCACGTGGAATGGTGATACTGCTTTGGGAGAAGAGAAAGTGCCCAGAAGGAAGTTCTTGGCAGGTTAAAGAAAAGGTAAGTCGTTCCTTTTTTTATTTTCAAGGTGAAAGTATTACATTGGTCCTGTTTCTGCTTTTTCTCTTAATATTATGTCTGTTACTACTGGATTTTGGTATAATTTTTCAAGAAGGTTATTGTATAGAAAAAGAGGAAATTGCTGCAGGTTGTCTCAGTCTTCTCCACACTTTGAGAAGTAGAAGTAGAGTCTGTCCAGTTTCTGCTGGATGTAAGTAAATTAACTTGACTCTTTTTCCAATATTTTAAAAGATTACTTCATGATTTGCTTTAAGATGAATATTCCATAGAAGTGTGAAAGCTGCTTACACAGTTTGCTTTTCTTTCCTGTGTAGTGTTTCCTGTGTAGTGTTTTTTTTTTCAAACCTGTTGAGATCATATCTGTTGCCTTGGTACTGATTGCCTTAAATATTGAAATAATTTAAAACCTTTGGATGACCTTTGTGTAATACAGTTTTTGCCATTCTCCCCACCCTAAACTGCAGAGTATTAGCAACAGTCATTTGGAGCTGCAGAAGTTGATAAGAAACGAACTGTTGTGGCTGGTCTTAAAATACCTTGTCATTTAACTTCTAATTGTATCTATCTTGTGGACACAAAAAATATTGCCTTTGTTTCTTCCCAGTGTTCAGAGTTGTCTCGGAGTCTGAATTAGCCTGAAACTAACAATATTAAATTCTACGTAGTGTATTTTTGTCATGGTGATTTTTAGTACAAGTTATTGACAATATTACCTGGACGTTTTCTAGCACAAGCATGTAATTTCCTGCTCTGAGTTCAGGCATCTTAAAACACTGTGAGCCTAAGTGCAGCTTATTTTCTAGGTTTGGCGCTTCAGTACAGCCTTTTGTACTGTGAACGAGTGGAAGTTTGCTGACATCGTGAGCATGGCTGACCACTTGAAGAAGTGTAGCTACAACGCAGTGGAGAGAAGAGAGGAGGCTGTGCCGCTGCCATGTATGTGTGTGACGCGAGAGCTCACCAAGGAGGGACGCTCACTGCGCTCTGTTTTGAAACCAGTACTTTAAGTATTTCAGCCACTCCAATTGCACATACACTCAAGCACCTGATATAACCTCGGTAATATTACGAGACACTTTATTAATGTACTAAAGATACTTTCTAGCTAAATCTACTCTGTCACTGTGTATATAAGGTTTGAAGTGACATTTATTTTTTATAATACTGTTTAGCTGGAAAGTAACGAAAGTTGCCTTAACGTTTGAAAAATTCGGAACTTGCTGGACAGGGTAGTTTTATCTAACTTATATAATTTAAGAACAAAATCCTAAGGTGTGTTTTCTGATTCACTGGTGCCCATGTAGCTGTTAACTGATAATATTTCCAAAATGGCCTCTAAATGGTATCCACATTCGGATAGGAAACACTGAATTGCAGTGAGAGAAAAGTCCTGTCCAAATCCGTACCTTCTGTGTCTGGTCCTTTTTTTAAAACAAAAAAAATTGTAATTCAAATATTTGAAAGATAAGGAAGAATTCAAAACTATAGTAGATGTCTCAAACACAGCTTTTAAGCACATCTTTTCTCATGAAATCAGTGTTCTACTGCTCTTCCTAGTTAACTGGTGATCTAGGATCAGCTATTTTTTATTAAAAGTTTTTTTAGGAATTATCTAAATGAACTCAGATTTACAGCAGCTTAATTTTTAGTACAACTTTGTTTTGACATGTCAGCAATTGCTCTTTTTCTTCTGAACTCTTAACAGTTGTTTTACTTCTGGGAGCAAAACTTTTAGAGCTAAAACCATGGAATACTTGTTTTTACTCTCACACCTGCAATGTCAAATGTTCAGAAAATTTTTCCTTGTCCTGCAGTTGGCTGAGGGTTAAATTGTTTGAGCAATCAGAAATTCAAAGTATGGTGATGAACAGTTATGAATTTATAGTGCAGCTAATGAAAGGGCTTTACATGTTCTCTGGTGTTGTGAGATGTATTGTTTCCTTTTCTGTTAATTTGTCTATGAAAATGCTGCTTTTTTAGGGAGCATTTTAAATTACTGGTATGTATAGCAAATGTATCATCTTCATAAGATGAGACATGATTTGTTAATTACATAAGGCATATCAGAAATGTTACGTTTAGTCACATTTGTTAAATCAAGAACTTCAATTTGCTTCCAGTCTTCCATAAGAAAAGATGTTACAAAGTGTTTGTGAACAGAGAATACATGCTATGAAAAATGGCCTGGTATAGCAAAACTTTAATAACTTGAACTGACTTCCCAACTTGTTTGTATTACTGTTGGTGTCTCTAGCCTGTTGCACTTAGCAACTGTGCCACAAAGCTAAACAGAAACAGACCAGAGCTTGGAACAATGAAATACAGTGCGTATTTCCATTATAGGAAAAAAAAGAGATAAGTAAGGAGGACATGTTTACAAAAATGGCTAAATTTATTACTTGTAATTTCTGTACTGGATATTGTTTATGGCTAGTCTGGTTGCACTTCACAGCTTTGGTATCTGTACATTTCCCATTCTGGATTCAGTCCAGTGAAACATTCACTGCCTTTTTTCTATTCAGAGTGCTACAGGTGCCCAGAAAAAAAACAAAACAACTAGTTCTTCAGTGCCATGAGTTGAAATTATAAGAACTCAAATAGAAGCTTTGCCTGGATCTTCCAACTGCATGTTCTCGTTCCACAACTTCTCTTCTTTGTTTTGTGAAGAGAAGAAAGGAGTAAACCCTCTACAGAAGTTAGCAACAGTTGCAGTAATTCTTAGCTGTTACCACAGTTATCTGGAAAGGAGAATCTAGATTCACATACAGATCTGACTATACCAACTGGGTTTTAGGTAGGAATCTTACACTCCCAGCCCGGTTCTTTGAATGCACTGAAATGCTCATTACCCACAAATTCTTCAGTACAAGGCAGGAGACAGATATTCATCAGTTCTTGTCTTTTAGCTCTAATGGCTCCTTGCTGCTGTTCTCCAGTGTTTAAAAGTAGTTGTGTGACTGGAAGGATCCTGAAAATTGAGGAGATAATGCTTGCATTTATGGCTAAATCTACTTTAAAACATCTGTCTTGAGTTACTGGTGTTTCTTAGTGAGCAGTATGGTGGTTTTGGTACTCTGCATTCTTTGTAACTCCCCAGAACCCTGATAAGTATGGTAGGCAGGCACGTGTCTTGGTGCTTATGGAAAAGAGGATGTTCAGTTAGAGGAACTGGTGTTAGAACCTCGCTTGTAGCACAGTGCAGAACTGCATCTAAAGTATCATCAGTTGTTGATCTATTAAAATGAATTTTTAAAGTACTCTTCTTAAGAAATAACACTATTTCTCAATACATGCACTTTTATTTTCAAATGTAGATACAGGCTTCTTTTTGTTAAATTAGTTTATTTTTTATGAGAATCCAGAGCTATTAAAATATCAATGTTGTAAACAACATCTCTGCCTTGTAAACTGCTCCAAATGCAGAAATACAGTATACTTAGGATAAAACTTTTTTTTTACACTGCTATGCAGTTTGTAAAACATCTATGGTGTATAGTCAGTCTATCAAAATGTGACCTGTTCACATTTGCCCTTGAATTTTAAAAAATGTCATATCCCTTTCCTGGTACATGTTCCGTACAGCATATATAGACAGCTGTTCCAGTCTTTCTTTTACTTGATACCACATTGCTACTTTGTTTAAAATATTACGTTTTCAATCATTATGCAATATTTTTTTTCAATGTCTGTTGAAATCCTAATAAAACTTTTGGAGTTTCTCTTTTAGTATGATTGTATTTTCTTTAAAGCTCATCCCCAGCCTTTGGGTGTTCAAGCATGGTGCTCAGTGTCTGCCTATAGGCTACCAGTAAGTACTCCAAGGAAGCTATTTACATTCAAACATTGCATAATTTGGAAGGGATTAATATTTATACACATTTCAGTATGAAGATTGGTCATTCCTTTTCAGATTATTTACCCATTTCTATTGCCTTGGTCCATTATGCAGCATAGATTCCCTTCCACAATTAAAGATTTGAGTACATAACACTGAAGACACGTACTGTAGCTTGTATGGTTGTTCTAATTGATTTTTCTGAATAATAAATTGGAAAGATGATCTGATCAATATGATATGCTGCTGGTTTGCAAAGAACATTTTCAGTGTGTTGCTTCGTGAGTAAAGCTTTCTGTCGAAAGTTGTTGGTTAGAATAGTACAGAAACAAAAATATAGGGTGTTCAGATAATGGTTGTATTTCAGACTTATGGAATGGCAAAATATAAAACATTATTAAAATAGAAGACTGCTCAGAAATTGACATTTTGCCCTGACATTTGTTAATATTGGCATACTAATAGTCTTTACAAATAAAAATGGTACCCATAGTACACTAAGTTCAACCTTAAAAACTTGTGACTGATTCACACTTGTGACTTGTGACTGATTCACTTTCTAAAAAGACCACATTTTGGTTTTCTCTCTCCATAACTGGATTAGATACTCTCCTGTGTAAGGAAATATTTTTCTTGAACTTTCTTGATGCATTAAGTATTGTAGAGGATTTGCCTGTATGTTTTAGGTTGTTTGTCTGAGATTACTGAAACAACTTCTGTGCTGCATGTAATTTTCTAAAATGAGATTTAAGTTCAGTAGACAGTTCAATGCCTGCTGCAATATCAGATTTAAATTCCTTTAGTCAGAATGTCTGTTCAGGCAGCTTTGATCATCTTCAGATGAGCAGAACTTAGCAGTTGTTTACAGCACTGAGGAAAAAAGTAATATTCAGATAGGATTTATAAAAGTTATGGCATGTAAAGGAGAGCTTGAAGAATGGGAGTCTCATACTGTGACATTTTGGCACGTGGTGAATATTGAAGCAATAATCCAAACTGGAGAGGGAAACTGAATGAAGAGCTAGAATAACTCATGCACTGGGTCCCAGCATATACAGACTCTTCTGAGAGACTGTGAGAGTGCTGGGAGTTTGACTTGTGCATGTTGTAGCTGTGTTTCAGTGGTGATTTATCAGTTTTTCCATAATAGCAGGAGTTATCCTACTGCTACTTGTGCTTTAATGTGCTTTAGTTGTAAACTGCCTCCAAGCGCTGCTTACATTACTGAATCAAATATTAGTTAAGTTGAATGCAGTCCCTTCTACTGAACACTTGATGTAGATTCTACATGCTGGTGGTATCAGAGGCAATATTTGGTAAGAATAGTAGAAAATTAAGGACCTTCAGAGACAGAGCATCCATCTGCTTGGTTTTTATTGATATTTGTCAGAAAAAGAGACCAAAAATGTGTTAAGGAATGCAAGGAGCAAGAGTAATAGCATTCAATATAGCTAGCTAATAACCTGGTAGTCAAGAAAACATCATTAGTCATCATTAGATGCAGTTTGATGGCAAAAGTCCACCTCTGTCATTTTGACTAAATTTTGACACATGCAGCAGTAGGTATACAGCCTCAGATAGGAGGAAAAAAAACATATACAAAGTTTAACTGCAAAATATAGGAAAGCTAGAATTCCATTAGGGCTAAATTTTTACAATAAATTGAAAAATGTCATTTCTTCCTTGAGATTATTTCGGTGTCCTGGTTCTCAGTTTAGTCCTAAACTGGGCTGGCATTTATATATTTATCTAAATCATAAAATGAATGAACTGGAAGAAAACAGCAGTAGGAAAAGCTTAAATGACCTCACAATTGTTTCAGTTTCAAAGTATCATAATGCCATATTGAACTGAGAATTTTACAAGATGCTAAGGAGAGGAGCAGAAGAAATAGATTGATATATGCTTTTCATTTAACATTTGTCTTTTTTCCCTCTAATGTATGTTTTCAAGTAAGTCACAGCAGAGCTACCTTCAAGTTTATTGTGATTTAAATGGAGGCAATTCTGCTAGCAAAATTAAAGTTGGATTGCATTAGTATTCATAGCACAGGAGTAGGCTACAGGACAAAACTAATCTGATTATGTGACTGGTTAGCAAATGAACAATCAACGACCTGGCATGAACCTACCTTGGACTTTGTTCAGAAGTGTTAATGTTTGATTGTTATGTGTTGTGTAATCTTCTGAATATTGTGTTCTCTTTAGTATTTTAATTATATAGTTGCGTTCCACTTGTGATTCTGGAGGTCTTTGCAGCAAACAGGAAATAGTGTGCTGCTTAAAGAGATTTGAACCTTGGTTAAGGTAAAATATTAGTGCTATGGACTCTGACAGCTGTTTATGAGCATCAGCTGTCCAGAGTTTCACGTGATTGTGTATAGGAAGAGGAAGGGATGACTGGGTGCCTTGTTGCCTAAGCAAGGTGGCTTTACTTACAAGCAAGATTTTATAAGGTATGGCACTGGGCATGTGTTTTTTAATATACAGATGGGTAGGATACTCTTGAATTAACAATGCAGTAAGATTACTGAATTGATGGGATTGCACACAACAAAAATTGCTTCTATGTTTTTTGATTAAAACAGACTCTATCTGAGTGACTTGCGTCTTTGACATCAGTTAAATGGAGTTAGAACTTTTAATCGTATTTTTAAGCTGATGCCATTTTGAATACACACAGAAGCCTTTATATTAAAGGTTAGAACCAAACCAACTGAGGAAAAAACCTCACACCAAAAAGAAACCTACCCCAACAACTGAAAAATTCTCAGTGATACATTTTGTTAATGTATAAACAGTGTTGATTAATGGTTGTTAGGAGAGCTTGGGAAGTAAATAGAAAACTCAGTTTCTGTATTTTGTTCAAAGGAAATCTGCATGTAGATAAGCAAGTGCATCTTTTTAATGGAAACCAAAGCCAAAACAAAACCTACTTAGAAAAGATGCATGATTGGCAATATCACTTTTCTACTGTCCTTTTGATCTTCAAGTGAAACTGTAATGATCCTAGATTTGCTAATCTTGCCATGCAGAGGGAGGAAGCTCTATGAGAAGAGAATGGACATTTAAGAGAGTGTGAAAAACACTATGTAGCAGCTGTGAGAGGAGTGTGACAAAAATGCAAGAGAAACAGCACTGCAGACACAAAGGATCGGGGGTAGGAGGTCCCTGATGTGGGAACAGAGATTCCCCTACAGCCTGTGGAAAAGGCCATGGTAACTCAGGTCATTCCTCTAGCCCAGGGAGGACTGCAGAGGAGCAGCTATCAGCTCTGCAGCCACTGAAGGACCCCACATGGGCTGCAGGTGGATCTGCCTACCACAGCTCTAAAGGTAGGGTACAGCCTGCCTTTGGAATATTCTGTTTGAACTTTAAGCCACTCTTAGTTGACAAGAATTGAACAACTTACTATTAACTGTGGTACTTGGTGAGAAGAACTCATTAAGTAAATGAGTAAATGAGTAAATGAGTAGAGCTTGGGGAAAAGTTAACAAGTGGCCAACTGATGCATGACATGGGACTTCAGATCTTGAGCGAAGTTCCTCATGGTTGCATGAAGATGGTATAAGCATGATTTTCTTCCATATTTTGACCAGGTTAGAGTGACTGGTTGCATCCATGGTGGTGAAGTTTTAGAGTTGTGCTCAAGCTGAAACTATCACAAGGATCATTATTTGGGGACTCACCCATAGTAAGGGTAAGCTGCCCCCAGACACATGTGACCGCACAGCTTGTAATTGCAATTCTTGTCGTGAACTTACCCACAATGCAACTTGTGTAAGGGAAAAAGAGACACTATTTATTGCTATATGGCTCATATAGATATAGTCACATTTAAATGAAGCAAGATGCTAAAGGTATGACTATAGTAATTCTTTGAATCCATGTAGAATTAATTTTATGCTTAGTTGGATCAATGTATCAAATGAATTGGTTTCTATCTCCTTGAATTTATGCAGGTAGTAATGTTTGAACAAAGAAATGCTACAGCAAAGCAAATATTAATAAATACAGAATAATAAATGTAAAATAAAACCACTCATTCTCTAGTGGTATGGACTTAAACCTTAACAGAACTTAGGAAAGACTACCAGTAACAACCAGATGGATTTATTATGTAAATAACAACTTTTCACAGATTTTTAAATGTTTTTGGTCTCAGTAGAACACTCTGAAGTTTGTTAGTTTATGTGTTACGCATATTCATGGCATAGACGTTTGTACATGTTTACCTTCTGCCATATGACAACACTATTACTAAATTTACCTAAAGAAGTGTTTGTGGGGAAATGAGTGGATTCATTTGACTCCCATGCAATTTTCAGGCTGTTCTAATCCAGGTCACATGGGTTGCTGCTTAAGATACATCTCAGTTCTAAACCAAAGTACTAACTCTCCAGGTCTGAAATAAGCCCTTCAAGGTAATAATGTGCCATTCATCCATTACTCTAGTCCATTGCCATGAAACAATTCAGTAGCTTTCCCTTTTATAGGTCTCTAGTTGATGACGTGTCCCTAAAGAAAAAGCCGTTGTATTTGCAAGCATTTCTGAAGGGCAGAGAATTGCAATTAAAAAAAAAAATATATATATAGTACCCAAATCAGTTGCTGAGGTTTAATAGTCCCCTTTACGTTTTGAGCTGATGGTTTGTGAGCTGTAATGAAATCCACAGAGCTTTGCAAAAAACACCTGAGGGAAGCAGTAGAAAAAAGATCAGTCTCTCTTGGTGTCTGTGTAGTTCAGACAGAGAAGAGCTTTGCAATACTTCCTTTTTTCTTGATTTCTGTACTTTTTTTGGCATTGTTCAAAAACAGTAATATCCCACTGGCTGTTCCCATTGAGACCTCTAATCCACAGTCATACTAGTGTAAATTATGTATGTAAAAGACCATTTTGCATAGCTTTATAAACAGCAATTTTATTTTCATAAAGTCTTAATTTAAAACTTGCACTATGTAAAATACCGGTGGCTTAAAATAGATGGTCTTGAAAGCACAGAAAATGAAACATATATAATCCTTTATGTGGTAATAAAGGAGAGTATAGATTTATCTGTTACCTCTTGTAAAGTCTTAGCTTTTGACTTCCAAAAAAGAATGGATTTGCTAGTCACTTTGAATCTTTCTACTTGCAAATGAAGGCATTGACAGTCAGTGCTTTTTATTTTGTGCTTTTTAAATACAAAGAAGGAAAAATCCTATCTTCTGAGGTTTACTGTTTAACACAGTTAGAGAACCTCATTTGAATAAGATTCGTTTAACTTTCCCTACAAAGACATGGAGACCAGAATTATATGAATACGGGTTTCTCTCTCTCCTTAAAAATATTAAAAGGAAAAGCATTAGAAGGTAGATATAATTGAGTTGTTACAATATGCTACCTTGGCTCAGTTACTTTTGGAGGCAGTGACTAAAAGAGCATGGAGATCAACATGCAAATATTAAATTGTCTTGTGTGCATAATCTGTTCTAATCTATTCAAGCACTATTTCTTTAGAAAGAGTGTTGAAGGAAACCCTGTCAATTAGTTTAGCTCATTATTTTATATTGATAGCATTTATGTCATTTGAAAGCAATGTGTGTACACCTGGAAATGAGGCAGTTCAGGAAGCAAAGGTAAGACAACTGCTCTGTTATACTTGAAACCCACAGTCAGTACCTCATGTACTACACTCGTGTTCTGGTCAGGAGGAACTGTGCAATAACCCTGGTCAAATTCACCAAGCCAGAAGTGATACTCTCAGAATTTCTGATTATGGAAGCAACAGATTGAGTTATCACACCACAGTCTTTGCAAAATGCTGAAAGATAGTGTATTTTATGTGTAATTTAATGCAGTTCAGGGTAGCAAACACTTAACAATACCATTGATCATAAAGGTAAAAAAGATATTTTATTTGCATATTCATACTTACAGTCAAACTGAAAACACGGAGCTTAATTGTTGCTTTCAGTTTAAATAATTTAAAATATGATGCTTACAAAGGAAATCTAGTAGTGGCACATCAAGTTCTGTACTGTGCTGCCCCTGTCAATCCAGACTGGCCATCACACCAGTCTAACAGCTCTATTACCCTTGCCTTTTTCTCCTTAGAAATATTTTAGCCACTAGGATAGCTGTATTTGGTAATAAAATAAAAGTACTCATAAATGTGTGCAGTGTAAAAAACCTGTTCTTTAAATAAGATTATGTTCTTGAGAACTTGGAACATTATATTCTACGAGCTCCATGCTACCAAGAATTGTTAGTTGGCTGACAAGAACTCAGAAGTGCTTGCATGAAGAAGTTTGCATGGAACTAGTTCAAACAATCCCTATATAAATATATTTTTTAAAACTCCCATTTCATTCTTTTATGGGCAGGAACCTAAAAAGTGAGAGATCAGGATTTACTCTACAAGTTTCACAGACAAGGAATTTTCTATCAAGCAAAAAACTAATTCTGATAATTTAAGAAAATAATTCCACTTACCTGGAATTTGAGGTTATGAATATAATACTTGAGAAATATGCAATTTTGGTCAAATAAATACCTGGTGTTAATATATGACTCTGTTAACTTTTCTATTTAGATTTATCTCAGAATAGGGAAGGTATTTGTCGACAATATTTTATATAGCACTAAGCTTTAATTATCTTAGCTTGAGAATTTGTGCTTATGGAAGGGTGCAGATTAGTTAACGTATAAAAGTAAACCAAGAAGGAATCTCAAAGAATTAGATCTCAGTGCTATTTTTCAGTAAACTTAAAACCACTTTAGAGGGTGCAGGTGTAAGAAGTTTCAGACAGCTTGCATAATTATAGTTTCATGCAGTAAGGAATAAAAAGTAAGCACTGAGAAAGATAATGTCATTTGAAAATTCAAGTGTTCTTACAGCTGTTCAAGACAATGTATGTGTAATTCAACTGTAATTCTACATGGAGAATATTTGAAGTGTGTGCTGTACTTCAAGGGCTGTTGTAGTACTGTTGAATGACTGACCGGGTTTTGGGCTGACCTTCAAATCCATTATTCTTTCAAATAGGTGAAGAAAAGTGATCAGCTGCTGACTTAGGGGCCAGGTACAGCTCTGCTGTGGTTTCTGTTGCATTACCTTGAGGGATGGCTGCGCTAATGAGGAGGCATCTGTGTGAGAACTTGAGCTCAAGTGGAAACAGGTTACTATGGTACACAGCAATATACACATACCAAATTAAGTAGCAGGAGTCCCCTGTCTATGATCTAGTCTGCAAAGTATGTCATACACATCTCCTGGTTCTTGGCTGCAAGCTGTTGCCATGGCCGGTGGAAGGTTGCTAAGTTGCAGGCTGTTTACACTCATTCTAGACTGCAATTCCTATTTCCAAGGGTTTCTTTATATCTGGATGAAGGCAGTGTTTGTTTCTTAGCAAGGATTAGTTGTGTGCCAGGTAAGTGAATTCAGGGAAGCTTGCCAAATCAGCCAAAATAAGGTTTCTTTAAAATAAAGAGATATGCAGTGGAAAATTTGGTAACTACACGAAACCAGTAAGATAAGCAGCAGCAATGTGTTGTATTGATGAAGTGATACAGCAACAGATTAATATATGGAAAGAAGATAAGAGAGTAGATACTCTGTATGCTTTTATATACACTTGAGCATTAAATCTCTGTTTTATTAGATTTAGCTGGTGATACAACATTTTTTGTATGTGGTGGGACTGTTGGGTAGGGAGCAGGCCGCTTTTTGATTTTTTTTTTTTTTTTCTGCTGCCACTTTTCCTAGACCTTAAAAATATTGTGTTTATCCAATACCTTTACCAAAGATAACTTCTGGATTTATTTTTTGATCCAGTTTCAGTCTAAGAAAAAGGCTTTATTTTTTTTACTTTTTAAATACATTTGGAAAAATAAATTGATTGGTAGGGTCAGTCACCAGTAAGTTTGATTTCTTGTACTATGAGGAGCATATAATAACCACTGAGAATTGTATACTTAAATGAATAATTGTTTCTGTTCCCTTTTATGATATAGGGCCATGGCTTGAAGAATAATATCTTTCAGTTTGTGTTTGGTTATTTTTTTAAAAAACAGTAAAGGTTTCCCTTTACTGTTCCAAACAGCTTTTATTCCAAAGCTGTTTAATCATTATACAATAAAATGGTTCTATTTCTAACTTACCAAAATCTAGTTGGACTTTTCAGCAAGACTTGCAGTTTTTTTAGGCTGTTTATTAAATTCCATTCCGTTTTAGAGCAAGAAACCTATTGCTTAAGCACATACTTAAGAAGGAAGTTTTCTTGTTAAACTTCCTTTTCCATGGTTGCTTTTCTCACCTTCTACTCAACATCTAATGCTATGTGTGACTTCCTGAAATGTTGCTGGTCATATATAAAACAATTACAATTAAAAAGTCTGCATAACAAAAAGTAAGCAATTAAATTTTTCTTAAAATGGCCCCAGGAGTATAACATACAGGAACTTTCTATCAATCAGTAATTACCTGGGGATCCCAAGAACAGTAAAACCCTACACAGGTACAGAGGGTGCATTAGACTGGAGCACAGTTACTAGGATCTGTGAGCATCAGCTTTTGAAAGTGGAAGGATTATTTAAATCTCCACAGAAAAAAGGCAGGCACATTGTTCTACTTAATCTGTCATATTGCATATAAGTTTTGGCTCAGATTGCATTCTCCTAACTAATGAAGTAAAGTTTTGCTATTTCGTACAGTCAAGTATTTGTTTTTTACACTGTCTTGTTTATAAATAGCCAAAACACTTCATTTTCCCCTTACGTAGATGTTTTAATTAGAAACTTGATAAAACATTGGTGGCAACAGGCCAGTTTAAAAAATGAAGCTTATAGTGATCTAATACTGTAATGATTACTGCTACATACTGTTTTTCACCCAAGAAGCTCCAGGTACTTTGATCTCCAAGTAAGCACTTGGCCTTCCTCATCCCTTTGTGCCAGGCAGAAGAGCCATGCTCCTGCTAGGGCTACCAGAACTCTGGATTGGCTTAGGTAAGAGCATCCCAGTGCAAATGCACCACAGATGAGCTGGAGCATCCCTCCAAAAACTCTGTGGCTCACTCTGGGCAGGAAGGGAGCCATGTGCTGGACTAGTCTGCAATATTCGTTGATTTCTGGACATTGGTGAGGCTGACAGGACATCCTGAAAGGGCCCCGTGCTGAAATACGTTGGGACTTTTTCCAGCTCCCAAGGCATATTGAGGCTGGGGAGGATGCAGACGGCGTTATTGGATGTTGAAAAAAGAAACCTACCAGATCAGTTATTCCTGTATGTACTTCTGTAGTGTTTACTGTAATGTAATTGTCTATTTATACTGCCAAGTTACTTCTAAAAACAAGCTTTTTAAAAATATGCTACACAGACTCCCCTGCAAAAGTGGAAATCATCTCCTGTAGTGTCCTATAGTTGCAGAATAATTTCTCAACACAATTCCTGAAGTGGTCAGTCCTGACAGAACTTCTGTAGCTTAATCTACATAAAAGGTTGCTCCTAGCAATAAGCAGCTAAAATGGTTCATGCAGTTGTCACTTCTCCGATACAGCTCAAAACTAAAAATTATGGATAGCAGTGCTTATCTGTTAACAAGTTCTTTAACTCTTATTAGTCTTCTTTCAGTCTTCAGTCAACAAAGGTATTTCTTGGCTGCTGCATTGTCAAATTAGAAGTATTGGTGAGAGCATAGTTCTATCAGAATTGATATGAGAGGGACAGTTAAAATTCAATTAGGTCTGGGTCCATAGATTGATTAGATTAATCAACATAATCAACTTTCAGTTAAACCAGTGGTCTTAAATTATTTGCACTACAATAGGGTTTCTTTTATATTTAGTTCAATCTCTTTGAAGAAATACAGGCTGTCTAAATTTTTCAGCAATGAACATTTTACCCAAATCACTAATACATCTAAATCAGCTTACACATAATATAAATATTTGCCTTTTTACAAGGAAGACTGCGTACCATGTGCTGCCTTTCTCTTTTCTATAATTAGCAGAAACATTTGGAAATTGCAATAACACTTTCTCTGTATCTTTACAAGAAAGAAAATAACCTAAAAAGGGAAGAAAGGCAAGTCTAGGAAGGAGCACTGCTAATCTAAACATCACCCACAACTTGCAATCACGGACACCCCCTCCTTTCTCCAGCCAAATCTTTCTGTATCTGTGTTTTGTTTTTGTTATTCAAACTCTCTCTCTTCACTACAGATTTCCCTACTTGGAAATATTATCATCTGAGATCACTGTACAGCAATAACAGATAAAGCTGTTCCAAGCTGCAGACTGGGCTATGGGGTAAAAGTTTGGAAAGGTAAAGAACACATACACTGCAGACACAGGCTACCCCAACGTGGAACTGTTGAGTTCATCTGTCATTTTAGCAGAACTCACATTGATCAGAAAACTGTGTGCTGTCTCCATACCTAGTAGATACTTTTCAAGTAAGAAAATTATGAAGAAAAATATTACTTTAAACTTGGAAAGCTGAATTTTGAACTGCTGTATACTGTCAAACTTCTCAACTACTGTCTTTACTAAAATTTCAGCCAGCAATACTTTGCTCCAGTTTTCTGACTGTAACAAATGGTTTAAAACTCTTGGGTTCACAAAAACACCACGACAATTTTATCCCTGAAAGAGACTCTATAAGAAATTAGACTTCTGCAGAAAGTTAGAACTGTGATTCTGCAAAAGTTTAGTGCACAGCAAGTAAAAATACCTTTAAGTGTGTTTTACACATCTGCAAATAAAGTCACAGCTCCAATTTCTGGAATTCTGGAATTTCTAGAAAAGTCTGGAAATTCAGACTTTTCCCTAGAATCCTTTCAGATAAAGCCATTAGGCAGAAACCTGAAGGCATAACTGATGGTTGGTTGATGTTAAGTTGGTACACAGCCTCAGTGAGTACTCCTGTGAGGACATGTACAAATTTTGGATAATAAACCAGCTAATTCACTGGAAATTACATAAGGCTACTGCGTATTGTACAATTTAGGTGAAATCCATGAAGCAACTGATGCTTGCAGAAACTGATCTCTCGAGTCCCTTCTTGCACACTAATGCTGTGTAAAAATGAGCTGTCTTTTCTTTTTTTCATACAATTCTTCTCTTTTGCCAGTTAGAAACAGCTCTAGCAAATGCCTGGGACGATAGCAGCAACAATAAACTGAAGGCTTTAAAATAAACTTGGCACTAAGCCTCACTGTGTTGCTAGTTCACTGTTCGATTTGAGGTCAATCGAGGCTTCCACTCGGCAAGTGGCTGCTGTAAGTTAAGTATACTGAGAGATCCTAAGCAGCTGTGAGGGGCACAAATGCACAGAGTTTATTATTACAATGCAGACAGACCACTAAGATGTTGTTTGTTCCCACAGGAATCAGCAACTGACAGTATTGTGAGAGTTAAAAACAACTTGATTATTAGGGTTTTGCCCCTTTGTGCCAAAGCTTTTTGATGGGAACTGTAAGGCTTGCCAAGTTGGAATGAGAATTTACTAGAGTCAGAAAAAAAGAAAAAATGGAAATAGTCATGTTTAATTTGTGGTTATAAAAGATGACTGGATTATAGGGAAAGCTTTTAGGTTTCAGAATAGTGTTAAGGACTGTAGGGGAAGAGAACTGGCCAGGGAGTACTAGAATAACAGGTCATTTTGGCAAAGGAAACTATTGTTAATTCCTTAAGAGGCTTAGGGTGACACTTAAAACTAAATTTAGGGTTATGGCAATGGCTCAACTGTGGAAGTACTTCATCAACTCCTTCAATCCCAAATACTAACAGTAAATGGAACTCCACCCCACCTCCCCTGCCTTTACTCCAGCTGAAATTCCAGTTTAGACGATAAATCACAGGCCATGCAAATCTAACAGGGGGGAAAAACATACATTTGCCTTCGCTTCTTGACCTTAAAAACAAACCTTACAGTACCTTTAGCTCCTCAGTCTCAGATCTAATGCTAATAAATTTTATCCTGTCTACAGCCCCCATTCAGCCTGCAATTTCACCAATATAAACTGCTCACTGTCACTGTTACCACTGTCCCCAGCCATGGGACATCCCAAGCCCCTCTATATTTCTAGTTTTTATCTTGCTCTTGCAGGATCCATCAGTAGATCCAGTTTTTCAGCCCCTCCTGTCGATCTCTCAACCTAACCCTAATCTGAACTAGGGCTTTTGAGGAAACCACAGGAAATCAAGCTGTCTACTTTCTGTCATCTTTAACCTTAATCGAACACACAATATTGAGTGGCATAAAATGGATTAAGGGAGATCCTTAAGGAGAAAAAATTGATTGAATTATTTTTCAAGATACTACTTGACATATCAGAGTCTACAGAACAATTTTTTATTGTTCCACAAAGCTTACTGGTCTAAGATGAGGACTCTACAGGCATAAAGCAGTTCAGATTTGTCCAAAGATGGATGTTGCTGGTTTTTCTTTACACTGCAGCTTAGACAACAGCCAGGGACTAAACTGTCAATCAGATGTTCTATTGGATCCTGAAGTTTCTTAGCCGAGACTGTGACTGGAATGAACAGAAGCATATAGTTTTATGTAGACACAATATGCTGGGGTTGTCATGCTTGAGCTTTAGGATAAAACCCCAGAGTTGTTACATTGTCTCGTTCATGCTGCTAAAATGAAGGTGTATGGCAAAAAGATAGATATTTGAAAAACAATTATGAGATAGGGCATGGGTAGCTCGACGGTAAGGCTGAGCAAAAACAAAGATTAAAATGTACTGCACTGTTCCACAAAGGCAGCAGTGCTACAGTGAAGCCAGCAGAAATGAAGGACAGCAAGAATTCCATTTGCTTTGGTTATATCTGGAAAAGTGGTGGAATATCACTTACACAAGTTCAGTATCAGTGAAAATTGGCTAAAGCACTCTTAAAAATAAATTTGGCAGCACATACACTTCAGTGTCATCACCCCTGAATAAAGGAAACAAACAGCCATCTTTTGAGGCAGGCTTTCTTTTGACTCATTGAAAAGCCTTCATCCTGTTCCCAGAACTTGACCTAAATAAAGTTACTACTCCTCTGTTTCTGTCCTTAAAAGCTTCTGAAATGGGTGTATTCAAGCAGGGACCGCCCTACAAATGGTTGGATTGCATTCTCTTCCTCAGTCTTTTTAAGTCCTGAGTATTGCTACACGTAGGAGTTGCCAATTTTTCCCCTTCTGGCTGTAAACAGAACGCGTGAATTGAACTCCAGATTTTTTCTAAAAAGCTTTCTAACCTCCCTCAGCATTTCACATTTCTTTTCTCACCACGACTGGCTGGCTGTCAGCGGGGAAGACACAAACATGATGAACACTAAAGCGTTATTTGCAGGCAGTCCTTGTTTGTAGCTGCACGTATGGCAGTTTTTAATGATGCATTTGCTGCGCTAAATTAAGCCTGGGCTCTTGGGAGTAATTGCAGTGGCTTCCTTCTTTAATGCAGCAATAATCCTTGTTAAAGTCAGCATACGTGACGCGTAGCCTTTGGCAACCAGGAGAGCTAGCGTTTAGCTGCGGAGAGGATTTTCCATCCCCACTTCAGGAGGCGGTCGGGGGTCGGTGTTGTTTGAACTCGCAGCCGCTGCTTTCCGAGGGGAAGTTCCCTCGGCTACGTGCGTGCGGCAGCCAAGCGCCCGAAACCAGGCACCGGGAACAGCCCCGACCGAAGGAGGCACCGCGGGGCCAAGGGGCAGGGGCGGTGACCGGGGCATGGACACTGTCCGGGGCATGGACACCGTCCGGGGCGGTGTCCGGCCCCGGCCCTGGCGGAAGGGCGGGCCCGGGCAGCCCCCCAGCGGCGGCCGTGCTCCCGGCCGTGCTGCTGCAGCAGCAGAGCTCCTCGTTGAACCACGTCCTTAGTGCGGCAGTAAAATGCTGTTCCGCTTCGGCGTGGTGCTGCCCGCCCGGGTGACGGAGGGCGGCGCGGAGCTGCTGGTGGCCGGGTCGCGGCCGGAGCTGGGCGAGTGGGACCCGCGGCGCGCCGTGCCCATGAGGCGGGCGCGGCCGAGCGCCCCGCTGCCCGCCCAGGAGCCCGCGCTGTGGCTGGCGGAGGTGGCGCTGCCGGACGAGGACGCCGCCAGCCCCTTCTGGTACAAGTTCCTGCGGCGGGAGGGCGGCCACTTCCTCTGGGAAGGTAACGGAGGGGACCCCTCGCAGCCCGGCGCTCCCGCCGCAAGGACGTGCCGGCGCGGCCGGGAGGGGCGGTGCGAGCCCCGGTGGCTGAGGGAGGGCTCTGGCCGCTGTCCGCCCCGCCCGCTCCCTGCGCGGCCCCAGCGTGTCCCGCTGGCCGCGCCCTGCCCAGCCGGGAGCTGCCGAGGCTCCGGCACGGCGAGGCCTGAGCTGTGCTTGCAGCCGCCCAGGCTGTCGGGGCGTGACGTGGGTTCTCGCAAACAAAAGTATTTTTTAACCCTGTGATGGAGGCGGGTGAATGCAGAAGGAGGCTGCCTTTCTAGGCTGGTTAAAAGTTATTTGAAACAGTTTCATTCCCCCCACCCTTTACTTTAGGCATCCATTGTCATGATGTTTTGTTTTGTTTTGTTTTGTTTTGTTTTCTTTCTTTCTTTCCCCAGAAGTAAAGAACTCACGATTTCCTAGTTTGCACTATGGTGTGGGTTATTTTATTTCGCTAAGGTGAAATGTCATGATGGCATTTTCAGGCTGGTAAATATCATCATTATTGTGATTTCTCAAAAACACGGGGAGAAGTTCAAATACAGCTTTTCCAGTTTTCTTGCTGTTTCAGTAATACTTCCACCGTGTTTTCCTCCTGCTTTGTGTTTTCAAACGTTGACTAACTCTAGTCAGTTTCCATGTGCTGTTCTAGTATATTTAAGTGTCTTAGAAACAAGAGAACACTCAGACAATTGTCTACTGAGTCAAATAAAGCTCTGAATATGCCTCCTGTTACTGAGGAACGGATCTGACCTGAAAGGAAGACAGATCACTTGGTAATTTGTGAGAGTATTTTTTAACTCATAGCATAATAATCCATGTACCAAAATAACACATTGTAGAGCAGTTGCTCTTCACCCATTTTAAGAATATGTACCACACTTCTGAACTGCCTTTCTGTCATGTAAACTAAGACATGCATGTTGTCATAACTGTTGCATTTGTTTGTCTTTCTTTGTGCTAATAAAAGAGTTTGTATTAATGCTACATTCACAGAAGTTTACATCATGAAGGACTATGTACATCATGCAGTTGCAATGGTTTTGTTTAGTAGCTAAAACAAATAGTATATTCTGCCTGTTTAAACCATGTTTTTCTCTTCCAGAATTGCAGGAAAAGTGAACTTAAGAAATAAAAATCTTTACATCTGTCCAAGGAAGCAGAATTGGGTCTCTTTGAAGGTGCCAAGTTGTACATAATATGACAATGATACTGATATATAAAGCAGTTCTCACCACGCAGATTATAGAAATGATAGTAGAATTAGTGATAATTAGAATTTTAAAGAAATTGTAGAGAATAACTACTGAGAGTCAGTAGTTGTAAGGCTGATGGTTATTCTCTGGTTTGGACGTAGTGGTAGCTCAAATTATTATCTGTTCCAGGGAACACTTTTAGGAATTGTAGTCAGAGTAATAAACATACTGTGTTTTGGCAGATTAGCAGTTTTAGGATTAACCTGGGTGGTATTTTGTTCTTATTGTAAATGCTTGGGAGTTTGAGCTAGGTGCTTAGCAGGAATGATAGAAAGCAAGCTGGCATATCATCTAAATGTAGAAGAGGTTTTTAATTAGTCATTCATATCAAATGTTTTTTCCTCAATTGACACTTAGAGGAAAGCACAAACTTGCTTAAACCTCATGAAGGGAGCCTAAGGATGTTTTCTTACCCAATAACTGAGCAAACTTGAAGTTCTTTTAAATCTAATTTGTTTTAATGTTTTTTGGTTTTTATTTTTTAGCTGTTGATCAATGAAAGTTCTGGCTATCATCTCTTTATTCACAGCATGAAAAGACAACTCCCTTCTTAAAGAAAAAAACAAATTTTTTTTGTGCTAAAAAATTGCTGTGCATTGTCTCTTTAGTATCCTGCGTGTTTAGAATTAAAATGTGCTTTGGGAAACACTTAGCACCTGCAGAACATCTGCAGTTCTGAAGACATGTTTAAGAGGAAAGTGCAGAATGATACTTGCTCTAAGTTTCTAAGTTGAGGCATTCATCTGTAACCAGAGAAACTCTAGTCCAGTTATGGATGTCAGATGTTTACATATACTGGATGTTGAAATCATGTACTGTATTTAAGAAAGTTACTTCAGTTCTTTTATTAAGTCATGTATGTGTCTGAGAGTTCCATTGGCAGTGCATATGGTTTTTATAATAGTATAGTACTTACTGTATCATATATTTTGAGTACAAATTGCAGCCATTCCAATGCTGCAATGCTGTGGGGAGACTGAAAGATAAAGTGAGGGTACTTATTTCTGTGGGCTAGAAGAGTCAAATTCACAGGCCAGTGTTCTGTGGCTTTTGGTAGGAAGCTTTCAGCAAGGCTTGGCCTGTGTGAGATTGGCTGGTTGTTGCTGGTGCCTGGAGGGAACAAGTTCTCCTCCCTAGGAGTGTGAAGTGGGAAGTGAGACTCCCCCGTGCTCCTGAAGAATCAGATACTTGCCTCTGCTGTCCCAGGGAGGTGTTGCTGGTGTGTACCCAGGACCTGTCACTTAAAGCCATTGAGCGTTTCTGGCTCAGGTCACAGGAGCTGTGTGGGGTTTTTTCAGGGTTGGCACTTGCTTACCTGCTGTGAAAGCTGAAGCCTGCTGTCCAGGAGGGTTTGTGATATGCTGTGGTATCTGTGGAAACAGGTTGGTTATGCTGAGCTTTAGGATCTGGGAATAGGTTTAGAAAAAAACCTAAATTAATGTATGTACCTTTTTTCCCCCAGCTGCACCTGTGTCTGTGTACTTTGTTTTTGATGTTGATTCTTCAAAACTGGATGTAAACATCTCTCAACTCGGAAACTAAAAGTATTTTGTGCCTACTGTCAAAACTAAATAAATACAAGATGAAACTTATACTTCAATTTGTTTTTGTGAGTTTATGATGGAACACTTATCTGTGCCTTTATCCCCTTACTTTAATCTAAATAAACTGTAGGTACTAATCAAGAAATATGCAGCATAAAAGGACAGGGAATTCACTAGGACTATGCCCCAAACTATTTTGAGATGATGGAATACAAGCTGCTGACACTTTGTATTTTTGGGAAGGTGAGAAATAAGTTACACAAAATCCTGCCTAAGCTTGTAGTACGTACATAAGCTTGTATTGTAAAATGTTGATCCTTTGTTGCTGAGAGAAATTGTGGATGCCCCTTCTTTGAAGTGTTGAAGGTCAGGTTGGATGGAGCCCTGAGCAGCCTGTCTACTGAAACGTGTCCCTGCCTGGGGAAGAGGGGGGAGGGTTGGAACTGGATGATCTTTAAGGCCGTTTCCAACCCAAACCATTTTGTTATTCTGTGATTTTTGTGTAGCTCTTAATTTGGTGTAGATGGAGTTTGAAGCTTGACAGATAGAGTATCACCAGTGGAAGCTCAAAAGCAGGGTCAGTTGATATTCTAGTAATTTGTTCAGGTGAGAAGAACCTTAATCCTTCCAAAAAAAACCCCATCTCTAATTTTGGGGAGGGAGGAGGAGAGAAAAGGAGGTGTATCTTTTGTAAGACAAAACAATACAATACAGTGCAATTTAGAAACAATTATGTTATTCAGCCTGTCGTATGTTGGCCTTCCAACATTTCCAATTCATGCTCCTGTGAGTTTGTATAAACCAAGAGATCAGTACATTTATGGAGTAGTGAAGGTTTTCACATCATTGTAACACTATCAGTGAAAATATCAGAAATAAATTCTAATCATAGGTTTCAAGGGTTGAGGACCCAATTGATTGAATACATTGATGATATTTAAGCACGTTAAATTTTCATTTTTAAAATGTGTTGAAACTTCAAGCAATCTGACTTTTGGCTTCAGCTCTTTGAACAAAACAGGTGTAATTTCTTAAAAGGAAGAGATTCTTTAAGGCACTATTAGGAGGTAAGGTGTAGTTGCCATTTGCACTGGAGAGATTGTAAGAGAATGAAAAATCCTGGGGCTAAGCCTTAGCAGGATACCCAAAATAAAAAGTCTTTTGAGGCCATTCTAAGAAGTACCGTTGGATACAATGTTAATTCCTGTAACTGAGATCCATTTCTTTTTCTTTTTTTCTCCAATGCTAATCTACAGATCCCCAAAATAGGTAGCAGTTCTATTATTAAAAACAAACAACCCCAGCGAACCCTGAAGAGTTATATTTCTTCATAGCTCGTTTAATGCAGATATTTCATGTAGTGCTGTTCCCACTGGGTGGTGCCATATTCCCTGTGTATAGCTAGTGGCTGCCTAGCATCTTGCAGCTACTTGCATGTTTCATTAGTATTTAGTGTAATCTGTTCTGCTTTTGAAAATAATCAAGGGTTTTACTTATTTTCCCAATCCCAGTCTTGTTCTGAAGTAGGTAGTGACTAGAAATGAACATAAAACACAAGTTATGTGATAATTAAATAATTGTGCATTATAGGCATTTTGTTCCCGCAAAGCTATTGCTTTCTGGACAGAGTTAAATACCTTAAAACCTTTCGGATGTGACAAAACTTAATGAGTAAAAGCGGATAACTTTGAATTCTTCAAACCAATACTTCTTTAATGAATGGAAAGAAACTTTGGTTACAAAGCGCAATAGCTCCTGGTGTTTTGTTCTTCAACCCCTTCAAGACATACATAGCATGCATTTTGGTGCAATTAAATGGCAGCAGGATTCTCATTATTTTCTTAATGCTTATCAGCATTAAGCAGCTTATACTGAGCAGACAACCAGACATCAGTAAAACAATGTAGAGTGGCCTATGTGAAACTGCAAAATTACAAGAATAAAAATAAATACATATACTTGCATTCCTCTGACTTTAGCAGGCATGTATTTTCCTACCTACAGAGATAATCAGAGGCTAGTTCTGATTTCTGTGAGAGTCTAATTAAAGCCTTTGTGGTTATAATGGCAAATTTACAAAAATGGATTGTTTATGCAAATCTTGTACTTACCATTTTTCCTGTCCCTCACTTCCAAGTGGTGGTAGCATGCAATAGGGCTCAACAACTGATTTTCAATGGCAAGAAACACTGAGAAGTGATAAGTAACTGGGATGATACTTTGGTTAAGGTGTTGCCGTGGTTGCTCTTTTGGTGTAACTCATTTCACACAGTATCTCACAGGATCACACAGAATCACTGGGTTCCTGCCTTTTCTTCCAGTGTGATAAAAAGTAGCAACAGTAGTAGACAGTACAGTAGAGAATGTCAAAGCAAATGGGAAGACTGTATTTGATTGTACATTTTGTTGCTATCAGCCATTTTTCTCTCATTTGTATTTCCTTTAGTCTTATTTCTACCATCTGTCAGAAAAGAAACTGTCTTTTACATGAGGGAAATTTCCTTTTAGTTGATTTTCTCTGACTTCATCATTAAACAAACATTTGGTGAAAATCTCAGTATGGTAGAGGTTCCCACTGAAAAACACCTGAGCCTGAACAAACCTATAGAGAGAAAACACGTTTTTGAAAGTTGCCTTTGAAAATTCTGATTTTCTTATATCTGATTAAAAATAAGAAAAAGGAAAAAAAGCCATGGTGATTACCAGCATTAAGTGTTGAGAATGGCTTTCTTGTTAACTATTTTGTTTTAATTCTGGCATAATTTCAAGATATAATTCCATCAAAGAATTTTCTTAGGATATATGAATAGACTAAAAAGTCTCAAATTCAGCCTGGATTTTAATAGAATTAAAACTTTTTTCCATGGTTCTGTGTAGCCATTCTACCAAAAGAGAAGTTGAAACAGTCTGCTTTAAGTCTGGTAGAATATAAGCATGTGGCGTATGATACAAATATTTTTCTTCTTTTTGGGTATCTCCACTTGGCTTGCAAATTTTTGAAAATCAAACCAGTTAAGAAGGAGTTACAGAACTAGGTGTGGCAAAGTAACAATTTTGCCTTACATTAATACTAAGTATTTAAGTAAAACAATAAATTAATCTGTCACTTACAGAACCAAAGGGGAAGATGATTTACTGACAGCAGAAAAAAATGGCATTAAAAATCAAAGTATGTTTTTCATAAGCATACGAGTAAGGCTTCATACATGGCATACAGAACTGGAGCTGTTTGTCTGAGCTGTAAAAACAAAGGGCTGCTACTGAGGGCTTTGCTGAGACTTGAGGAAGGTGGGACTCCAGAGCCTGTGGCAGACTCAAACTCTCAAAAATTTGACTTTGCTCAGTTCCAATGAGGGGAATTCAGCCTCCACTACCTCTGATTTTTTAAAGATCAATAGCAATTCAGTCTTGGCAAGATTGAGACAGATCCTATTTCAAAACAGCAGAGATTGAATTTTGTTCACAGGCAACAGGGAGACTTTTGTGACAATCTGGTGTGAAGGGTAAGTAAATTTGAATATTGTGAGTATACTGAAGGAAGTTCAGTTAGAGTAATGTGTGATAAAAAGACTGCAGTAGCACATTCAGATAATTGAGAATTGTATCCAAAATAGGACTTGAGACTTCTTTGTTGTAATTTTGGTATAAAAGATAAGCAAGCTGCAAAAATTTATTCTTTAAAATGCTTTATTTTGGAGAGGAGATTTTTTTGGGCTATGTTTTCTTTACTTCCTGTTCTACTACTATATTTTTAGAGACTTTTATTCCTTGACCCCTCCCTGTTTATCTGCCTGCAGAGTGCTTATAATATTAAACTCTTCCAGGGGAATTTCTAAGTATGAACTTAAGATACTAATTTACCTTGTTAAAGGACCTCATTTCATACAGCAAATGGAATTACTTAAAATATTTAGACATAGTTAAAATTTTGAATTGACATTTAGAGTGTGCTGGTTCATGCAAAATTTATGACAAAGACTATAGGAGTTAGTCTGTGCTCTGACTGATGTGTGAGTAGGTGATCTGAAAATTACCTGGCTACTTGTGGTTTGTGGGTTGGTTAGTTAGTTAATGTGTTTCTCTAAGGTTATCGAAGTAGCCCTGTGGTTTTTAAAGAGGAAGCAGTGAACTGAGAAACACCCTCACCTTACTGGGGGTTTGGAGGTTTGGAAGTTGCATATCTGTGTTTTAGGGTCAGGCTAAGGTAGGGATGAGATACCCAGTGCCTTTATGGCTGCCGTTGTGCCCTAGAGTTCCTGCATATCTTCCCTTACACAATACGGAGCAGAAAAAAAAAATTTGAGCAAGGTGTGCAACAAGCTGGTAACTGGGAGAGCAGTGGCTGAGCAGAGCCTTTGCTGCAAGGAGCTCTGCAGCGACAGTGGGAGAGGCAGTCTTATTTTTTTCATTTATTCATGTGGTTTTTGTCCACCACTCTTAATGGTGATAAGAAATTTCATTGACCCATATTTTGTTTATTATCTTTTAAGATCAAGCTGGTAATTTCTCTACTCTTTTGTGCAATCTGTGTGTAGTTCTCTTCTGTGTCAAGGTGAGTCTGTGCTGTTGGCAGACTGTTGGATTATACTTCTTTCATCCCTACAGTACAGCTGTAATAAAGTAGTACTTGCAGGTTTTTCTGTGTTTTGTGGTCACGCCTCCTTAGATTGAATTTCAGAATATCCTCTTCTAGTCTCTGCTCTCCAGCAATTCCCTTTGTCAGTGGATTCTGTGCAAAACCATCTGCAGTACAAAGCAACAAGTGCAAAAGCAATGAAAAACTATAATTTAATTCCTAGGAACTTATTTTAATCTTTTTCTTTCAGATAAGCATTTTTCCTGTGAAGAATCACAAAGATAGATTTTAAATAAAAAATATGGACCTTATTAAAGGAAAAAAAAATGCTATCCTAGAAGTTAAACTAGGACTTGTATATTCTAATAAACTCTTCCAAAATGAAGATTGGTACTATTTAAATATTTAACTTATCCCTTTTTGTAGTAGAATTTTACATGTTTTCAGTTGATTGTGTATTGGCTTCCCAAAGATAAATAATTAAATCTATGTTTTGCCACTTGGAATATGAATAAAAACAAGATGAAGAAAAATACTGATATAGAAGTAGGTTTAGCTGTAAAACCATATATTTGCTATTGTGTGAGCCCTTTCTCAAAGGACATTTGTTTGTTTTCCTTTTTTTCAAAGATGAGGAGTTGAATGAAACATTTGATGTTCTTAGGTTTATTATTGTCTCTAGGAGCAGAAAAGTAGAAATACTATAAAAATTGCATTGTTGTCTTATGGCATCCAAAATATTGTGGATTTCCTGTGACAAATTGTGCTAGCAGAAGCATGATGTGGACTGGTAAAACAATTTTTTCTCATTTCAAAACTTCTTAAATGTATGTTGTGAAACAAACTGGTGAGAAGCACTTGTGTAATCATGTGGATGTTACCTGGGTAATGAAACCTGATCTTTTTTGGTAATTGCAGATTTTCATAGTTCCCTTAAGAAGTGTAATGAATTCAGCTTTTTGAACACAAATCCAGTTTGATCATACTGTTCCCTAAATCAGTATTTATTGAAGATGATAGCACTCTCTCCTTCCTGTGTGAAGCTATATTGTATGTGAATATATATGTATATGTTGAAAATATGTTGATGTACAATCTGTTACACAGATGTCTTATTTCAGTAGGAAAGTTGTTTAATTCACAGATCAGTATACAACATAAGGAGTAGTAAAGAGCTAGGCAATTCTCATGAAATATGATATGAACATAAGCTGCTCCTGTTTACCTAAAATTGAAGGCAAACCAGAACCGTACCTTTTAAGATTTAGGTTTGACTGTAAGCCACAGCAGGAAGGCTGAGGCTGAGTGGTGCAGAAAAATCAACAGCGATAAATATTGATTACATAAGAAAGTGTTTCAGAATGAGATTTGACCAAACCTGTCTGAGGGAAAAATAAAATAAACATCTCATGGCAGCTTACTCTAGTCCCCATTTCTGTATGTGGTTGTAGGCTATTTAAGGGAATTAATGATGGTGAAGGTGATAAGGTTACAAGGCAAGGAGGTTGCAGCACTTAAGAAGGCAGAGAGAAGGAGGAAGGTCATAGAGAAGGAAGGAAGGCAAAAAAGGGACAAGAATGGAGAAGGATGATGATCTGTAAAACTGGCAGGTAGCAGAAGTGCACACACCTCAAGCAGCAGCAGTTGGAAATGGGGCAGTAGGAAGCACATGGTGGGTACCTGCGTACAAGGAAACACAGGGCTGGGAGTAGCAAAAAAGCCAGAAATCCTGAGAACATAGGGTTCAAAACTGCCAAAGGGCGCAGTGAGGGCTGGCAGCTCCCTGGGGACTGCAGGGACACCCCATGGGACTGACAGTCAGGAGCAGGCAGCCAGGGGCACGAGGGCAGCCCCAGCCCTGAGCATCAAGCATCTCCCTGGGGACAGCCTGAGGCTGGGACAGGACATGGATTCGTGAGCATGTGGGGGTCAGGGTCAGACACAGCCTTGTGATGGCAGGTCATGGCCACAGTGATGTGCATCACTGCAAACAGTTGTTGGGAGAGTAGAACGGGGAAGGCAAGATGTGCTGTTCGTGGCTGTATTTTGCTGAATGCATGAAGTCATTAATTAAAAGTTATAAACATCCATAGATTTTGTTACACTGTTGTATTTGTTGATGTATGCTGTTGTCTTCTCATATTGTTTAAAAGTGGTAAGAATATGTAAATAATTAGAAACGTGAGATAAAAATACAGTGGCAAGAGATTTAGCTTCTGAAACTGTACTGATCTTGCTTACCTTATTTATAATCAAAATAATCAAAAACTGCCATGCATAACTGCTCAGCAGTGTGAAAGAGAAAATAGTTTTCCGCCTCATATTTTATTTTTCATTTGGTAAATAATAATACTTCACAATTATGATAAAATGGCCTGCATGTCATCTGGAAATAAGGAGATGGTTTGAGCTTTCCTCTTAAATGTTATTCTTACTCTCTAATCATTGCATTAATATATCTCCCAAAATGCTCTTGCTCTAGCAAATTTCCCTAGCTGTGATGCTTAAAACTGGTCATGCATTTACGTGCAATGTGAAATTGAAGATATTCCTTTGGGCATAATTTTTCTCAGAAATATTTTAACATCATTAATAATGTATAAGTGTAACAGGCTTAAGCAAGCCATAGACTAGGTCACTTCTGATCTGCACGATAATTATTCCTACATGGCAATTAGTATTACAGTAAGTATGTAAAGATGGTGGTGGGGGGGAGAATGTATATGTACTGTATTTTTGGAGGCCAGATAACCTTTTGATTGATGACACGACCCATTTCAGTTCAAGTTACTTACTCTGGCATGGTATTAAAAACTGTGTCTCTGACTAAAGCTCACATCACTGCTGTAAGAGAAGAGGGGTTAATGAATATTAGAGGAAAATCGTAAGAAAATGTATCTTACTTTAAAGTAGGCCATTTAAGGTAGTTGTAGTCATTCACCATTGCAATTGTGACCTCCTCTCTGTGGGTCACTTTGGGCAACTTCTGCTGTGTATGAACAGACTCTCAAAGTGAGACATGCATTTGAAGACAACGAAGTGAGTGTTGGTCAGTCCGTAAACGTAAAAGACAGAGAGGGTTTAATGAACTCCTTGGCTAGATACCTGTATGTGTCTGGTCTGCAACAGGAATCTGAAGAGTCCTTGCTGGCCAGGCAGTTGTGAATGAGGTGGAAGAGGGCCACCCTTCTTTGCCCCTTTAAACAAGTCTGCCTCGTTTCGAGGTTGCTGTCTGCCACCTTCTCTGGGCTTTGATGCCTTTCCACATTGATGTTTTTCCTCTTGAATCCTTAAGCTGGTAACAAATCCTGTAACCAATCCTTCTTTTATTTGTGGTTTTACCTTTCTGAGCATACATGCCTGTCCTCTGAACTTTCTCTGAGGTCCTTCCTATATCTTGGCAACTTCCATAGAAGTCAGCCTGAACCGAGGTCAGGTTGCCGTGGCATGTCTGAGACATAGCAAGATTGATACCCTAGAGAGAGGTCACTGAGCAAGAATGTGAAACACTGAGGTCACATACTGTGAGACATCAAACGAGGAACTTAAATTACATTAATTATTCCTTAAATTTTAAGTGATGTAGGAGTTTTTAATATTGTGGGGGTTTTAAAGTAAATAATGAAATTAAAATACATTTACAAGAATAATCTACTAAATTTTATTTTAGTGCTGAACATTCACTTTTTGGCAGTGCTTCTGTTGCCACTATTTCAGTTGTTAATAATGCAGTTTGAAGAAGCAGGAAGCACCACTCCTGGCCTTGAACGCTCAGTTCAAATCTCCCCACAGTTTTTTTTTTAAGATTATCCAGATGCAGATCCTGCAACTGTCCTTTCTTCTGTTCTAGGTAATGGGCCCCACCATGATAGAAGTTCTGTTTTCAACCAGAGCAACATAGTAGATGGAGTTTACTGCCTCCCAATAGCACACTGGATTGAAGTCTCTGGACATACTGATGAGATGAAACACACAACCGATTTCTATTTTAATATTGCAGGACATCAAGCTATCCATTACTCCAGGTAAAAATGTGCAGCGCTTGGCTGGTGTCAGATGTTACAAACAGAAAACCTTAACTGGCATATCTGAAAACTGCATTTGAGTAGTGAATGTTTGTATATATGTAACAGTAAACTTTAACAAAGATTCAGCACCTCTTTGCAATTAAGTATCAGCTTAGCAGATCCTAAATTCAAGGATACCTGTACCCTGTACAGGTCTGTTATGTTGTATCACATCTGAAAAAGTTTTGTGGCAATTTTTGGATAGTCATTTTCAAATGCTTGTCTATACACACGTGTAAAATTGCATGTATGTTATGTGTTTGGTTTGGGATGATTGTACTGAAGAATATGTCCTGGGAAACAAAAATAATATAATCCAGCACCAGAACTTACTGGTGACATGTTGTCACTCGTATGGTAGCCACTGCAATTAGTGACAACTGCTTTTGATGACTTCCAGTTCTGGGCATGTATTTAGCAAAGTACTAAAACTTAGACAAGCCTTAAAATGTTTCTATTCTGTAGTGTTCACTTGAGTCCACTGTCCTACTGGTGAAGCATCCTGGCTTGTATTAGGAGACAGTAAAGGTCAAGGAAGGCATCCACCCTTTAGGGCTGCAGATGAAGGACAAGCTGTATTTAGAACAAAAGGCTGAGCACTGGTGGTTAACAAAGTGGCACTGAGGAATTTGGGACCCTGTGTAGCTTTTTTCCCCATCTCTAGTCAATTGATACAGCAGGATGTTTGTGGGTTGATAATAGTTGTGTGAATGCTGGCAGTCCTGATCTGCCATAAGCATTACAGAGCAGTTAGTTATCCCAAAGGGATATGCATTTTTTTAAGAAATCAAACCACCGTATACTTCCATTAGGCTTAGCATTGTTTTGTGTGAAGTTTTCCAGACCACTTTATCAGCTACACCAAACTCACCATCTTGTCTCCTCTTTGTTCTCCTTATCTCCACCCTCTCACAGGGTGGGAAGAGGAATTGTCTTTTCCTCATTAGACTTGGAGTGTGTGAGGGAAAGATTTCTTCCCCTTGGTATCTTTTGGAATAGCATGGATTCATAAACACTGTCAGGCACATGTAGGTATTTGTGGGACCTTTTCCCTGAGACCCCCTCAAGTTACATTGTACACCTGATAGATTACACCGTTATGTGGATCTTAAACATCTGTTTCCAGCATCCTATCAGAGTAAAGATCTTGTTTATTCCAAAGCACAGATTTGTCAATCCCAAATAATCTTTGCTTGGCAGAGAAATTTCTTGAGAAAGAAGAACAGCTGTCAGAAAGTGAATATCTAAGTACCAAAGGCTAAGTTATCTTCCTTTCCAGAGGCAGCAGTGATCCATTTAATGCCGCCTTATCTGCATGACTACGTGTTTCAAAGATTAGGTAAAAAGCTGCAGATACTGCTAGAGAATATTTGAAGAAAATTTTCTGAGCTATGTAGTCTTTTGCAGATGAGGATCTTCTCCTTCATTCCTTTCTCACACACACGTACCTTCCTTGAAAGGCAACCTTATATCTACATCTTAGTAATTCTTATCTCATTTCTTTGAGCTATATTAAGTAAGCATACTGTGTAACATACTCGTGTCACATAATTACTTCTAATACTTTCAAGATATTCCGCCTAAATGTTTTTTTAATTATTAACAGTTGGGGGTGGATTCACCATTCTGCTGGTTATAATAAAGCAGCCCAAAAATACTAGCTATTTTAGATTTTGTTGTTGTTGTTGGCAAAGCAGCTGAAGTGAGCTGATGGAAATGCCTTTATTTTGCAATGGATTTATTGATTCAGAGGCGTACTATGATTAATCTAATAAATACATTTTAAAAAATACCTATATGCCCCCTATCCTCCCCAAAGCAAAAAAAGCAACAAACCAAACAGAAGCAAAAAGACAGTCCCTCTGCTTTTACAGTTAAATCTCAGAGTCTGAGCAGATCATGGTTTTCCTGCAAAGATTACTTTTTTCCATGCTGTAGTGAAGGCAGCAGTGGGAGCATTATGACCACAAATTCTGAGTTCTGTCACCATTTATAAGATCTTTACAGGATGGTAGAGGCTGGAAAGAAGTGATTCATCAATGAAAACTTTTGATGTGAGCCCATCCTCTATGTTAGTCCACTTAATAGAGCTGCCATGTGCGACTTAATGAGAAAGGAAGGTTTTCCTCTGTCAAACGAGCTTCCCATATGAGCCTTAGCAATGATTTTATTTATCCTCTGTTGAATCACAATTAGAAACAGTTGCTCTGAGCTTTGCTGCCATCTTGCTTCTTCATAAAACACGAGCTTCTGCTTTAAATGGGCTGCAGCAGGATGAGAAGAACCTGCTTCTGGCTGAGGCTAACAACAACGCTCTGAGGAATCAGATTTTTCTTATTTAATATAGATATATCACTCATAATTTAGTAAACTTACATTTATACTTCTATTTAGAGAACTCATTTTGTGTTGGTCATTCAGGTAGGAGAGTATATCATGTGGTTTTTAAGCACAGCAGGATTTGAACTAATTTATTCTAAATGTGAAATTGAGCTTTCCCACAGCTAAAAGTCATGACTGACACCTCCATGGCATTAGTATTCACTTGGTTTGGAGATGTAATGATATCTTTAACCAAAATCTGATTCAGGGGGAAAAAAACAAAAAGAACAACAACAACAAAACAAACCAATCAGTTTCTCTTTTGTGTTAGATATTACTGCAATAAGATGGCTTCAAATTGCAGGAGAATTCACTTAGAATGCAGTAATTTTCCAAAGTAAATTAGAATTATTGTAGTCTTTTCTGGGAGAAGATGACTTCAGGAAATTTGTTAATCTGGGCCATATTATCCCTGTTTCAGTTCCATTTGTGAAAGGTGGAAGTTCCTATTTTGTGCATATATACCTTAAGTATACCTTATATTATAAGGTATATATATATATAACCTCATTATAAGGTAAGTATACCTTATTATTTATATAAAAACATCTGCATTTCTCAGAAAGAAAGGCATTACATAAGAGCAAAAGAGGGAGTGACACCTGAAATTACAAAATCCTTAAATAGTATTTTGAAGACAATGATGCCTGTTGGCAGAATTAGGTGCTATGGAAATGAATATCTCTGATAGGAAAAGCCATCTAGTTAGTTTCCTATTTTCAGACTAATTTTAGGCGTGTGCTTTTTGTGAGTCATATTTCTTAAATCTGACAAAAGAAAATAATTTTTACATGTTTTGTATGTAAAATGCAGATAAACTAGAATGCATAAGTGAATTCCTGAGACAATAATCATAGCTAAACTAGAACTGTGGTATTGTATGGCTGTTAAACATTTTGGAGGAAAATGCAGAACTAGCAATCCACAATCAGGGAAGTCACTACATGAAAGTAGCCTTGGGTCCTGACAACAATTTGTTGACATACAGGTTTCTTTAGTACCTTTTTTGGCGAAAAAAATAATTTTCTCTATATATAGAAATATTTATTGAGTGATTGGGAAGTTGACAAAGGTGTTGCTATCATCAGTGTTTTTTTCTCTAAGATAAAATTAGGGTAATGATAAAAGAAAATTGACTCCCATGCTTGGAAATGTTATTTTTGTTTCTCAGTGGTTGCAAATAAAACACAACTTACGATGTAGTATTTACAAATGTTTTATGGCTTGTGGGTAAGACAGTTTCCCACAACACTGCCAGTAATATAGTTTATAGCCCAAGTTAGGTGTTGAATGGGAATGATCGGGAGAGTCACATAGATGTGTATTCCTGTTAATGTAGATAGGTGAGTGAATGAAGAATGATCCAGGGCAAAATAGAGATGCTTCTTTTTTACCTTTTGGAGGCACTAGAGCTGTATTTTGCTGATTTAGCACAGAATTTCTTTCTATGGGAAAGATGAGCATTTACTTGATTGATATGCATCTTTAATTAGGTGGAAAACAAGAAGTTGGTTGAGTGTATTTGGTTCAATATGGAATTAGAATTACCTTAAAAAAATACAAGAGAGAGCACTTTTTTTTTGGTCTTTAATTTCTATTTTTACTGGTTGTAATTAATTCACAAAATAAAATACCTTTTTGTTTTAAATGTAATTCTTAGTTATTTTTTATTACTGAATTATAAAAAAGGCTTTAAAGAATAAGCTGTCACAAAAACTCCCTAGGGAGCAGTGACCTGGGCTACTGCAATAGAAAGCTGCACTGATATTTTATGCCTACATTATGAATTAAGAAAAGAGGTGATCTACAAAGATTACCATAATTAACATTAAAATCTGAGAGTTAACTGTCCCCTGTGCCTAGAGAATGCTCGTGATATTAGAGAAAAGAATAAGAAATAATGAGCTCTGGAACAAAATTCATTGGTTGTGTTCTAATAAAATAGTCCTGATCAAAAGGACCTAACATCAATAAGAGTTCATCCTTTGATTTCAGAACTTGGGGCTCTAACTGTAAAGTTGTTTGGTAATTTTATACATTAAGTAATGAAAATATTCTAAGCACATTTTTTGATATGTTTATCCCATAAACTAGGATATCTGACTACTCCTTTGAATATTGTTTTATTGTACTGAGCTGCAGCCTGAAACTAATAAAAACTGGAACCATTGTTTACTTACCAGTGGGAATCACCTTTTATAGAATGGTTTAAAGGTTAATTCTGTTTTTTGTCCTTTGTGTGTCTTCATTTTTTTTTCTACATCACTCCCAACAATTCTGTGTGGTTCTGGGAGAAAAAGAACAGAAGGAAGATTGGGAGCCCTCCATGGAAAAACCTGGAGGAATAAATGTAGTTCTCTTTTTCTCTGTGGGATATAACAGAAAAATGCTGATAGTCCAGTAAGTATGAATTTTATGTGGGGTATCACTGTTAGGGAGTAGAAACTATTGTTCCTTCTAATTTCTCTCTGTGTTTTACTGTGTCTCCCTGCCGCTTGTCCATATTTCTTCTGAGGGTTTTCAGCCCTTTTTCCTGCCTCTTTACTCTTTAACATTCAGGCTGTCAGCGAGGGAGTAAAGTTCTGTCTCCATTGGAAAGCAATTTGCTGCTGTTGCTGGCTGTGAATGAAATTGACTGAGATTGTGAAATCCTGGCCAATTTAGCTCACAGCTGGGATGACAAGAAAGGGGCAGCATCACTCTCTCTTTGAAGATGATGTTCCAGTTGTCTTGCAGATATTTATTTCCTCCTAGCTTTTACATGCATTTATTAGGTGCTGGGTAATTGCTGGCATTTCTTAATACAATTTATCAAAAGATAGCAGAACTCTTTCTGAAAAGCAGAGATTGTGTACACATCCTTATTGCTATTTAGCTTACCAGGAAGGAGTGAAATCAGATTGCTGGTTGCTGTTGGGAAAACTTCACTGACACAACTCCATAAGTTACACCTGGTGAACCTGTTGAACCAGGGATGTGTGTTTGCAGAGTAAACCCTCTCTGCCTCCCCATCCTTTGATTTTTTTGCAGGCACAGCTGCTAGGGCAGATTGGCCCAGCCAGCCTGAGGCTGACTCTTACAGAAAAAAAGTCTAAGAGCAACAGAGTTTTTAGTCCATAAATGTGAAAAGTGATGCTATCAGATGTTTTATTACCACCAGCTGGTTTGGTGTTTACTTACTTTCTCAGTATATACTATATTTCTGAAACAGGTGATCTGAAAGTCAAAAAATCTGAAATAAACAACTGCATGGTTATTTAAAATGAAATGGGAAAATCATTAAAGATACTTCGTTTGAAACATTAGCAAGCTGTAGTTATTAAGTTATGAATTCCACCTCCATCTTCAATAATTTTTGTAAAAGCTGAGTAAATTCAAGTTTTCATGCTTAAATGCTCTAGATATTTACAAGATAATTTTAAAAATGTGCTTCCATATGAAAATATGGAGAGTCCTACTTAAAGGATAACATTTTTTTTTATTAGAAAGGAAACTGGAATATAGCTCTAGTTCCTTTGAAGTGTTTCTCAGAAACATAAGTATTTTATTTCCCAAGAGTAAATAGAGATTATAAAATTGTTGCTGTGTTTTCTCATATATAATTTTCTCTCTGTGAGAAAAAAAACCCAACAAAGAAATGAACTGCATTTGTCTTCCCAGGAAACATATTAAGAGGGTGAACTGAAAATCTCTTGTTCCCTCCTTTAATGCTTGTACTTTGGGAAATTTAATTTCAGGGAGTCAGGTACATAATCCCTGCTGTTGTTCAGAAGTTTAATGTGTGTCCTCCCATGAACTGTGATAAAAATTGAGTCAAATGTCATAGACATTGCCAAGCTTTTAGAAATGTGGATTTCCTCTTTATTGGTTCAGTAGACAGCATGGTTTATAAGTTAAAATGAAATGTCTTTTTTCTTTGATGTGAAAAGCCTAGTAACGGAATATATGATTTTAAGCATCAAGACGAGGATAAAGGCAAAATACAGATACAAGAAAATGTGGAATATATATAAAATCAATAATTAAATGGGTGCTTGCTTACTTTTTCCCTTTCTCCCCGTTCCTTCCCTCCTCTTCCCTTCTATCCATCAGCTGTGAGTCAGCAAGGAGACTCTATGACTCTCATTCAGTTCAGGGGCTGGATTCTGGGCACTAGTACATGGGGGTAGATGTTGGTGGGCTTCTAAAACCTTTTCTTTTTTAATTATTATTTTTTAGTTTAACTAACTTCTCCAGGACTGCTTTTTAAAAGCTCTTCAGAACAGTTATATTCAGTGCCTTCATTTTCTCAAGGTGATCATCTGATAAGAAGGATATGCAGCTTCCCTAACAAAATAATTTCTCCAATGTTCCTTCTTTCTGTGGTCTGGCTGCCAGCTTGAAGGGTTGGCTGTGTGCAGACCAGTCCCAAAGGATGTTAAATACTGCTTTCACTGCAGAAGACTGAATTTCTCAGCTTCCTTGTAATAATGAGTTACTTCAATCTGGTGAGATAAAAGGAGGAAAAGGTTTCTCAAATATATCTGTAGTCTTGGTAATAAGGCTATCCAGTATGTTTAACAAATTTACAAAGTCAAGCTTCAGCTGATAATGTAAACACATTTAAACGAACTTTAATAACAGTAGATCACTTCAATGTATTTGTTCAAATGCTTGAAATTTCAATATCCAAGCAGGTATAATGATACTGCTAGGAAAAGAAAGAAATCTGAAAGAAAAAACCAAATAGAGAATCCCTGGTAACTCATGGCAGTAATTGAGCTCCAATAAAAACTGCAGCATTGATTGTTCATAACTTTAACTCTCATGATTTTTTCCTATTTTGTCATCCAAGATTTCTTTGATACATTCCACTGTACTTGATAGTTTTGTGTTAAAAAGACACACATAGGTTCTTCTGGGGCCTCTCAGTAACTCCATTACCATCCCAGCCTCAACTTTTGATGTTGGCTACTCATCCACCAGGGTTATTAATCTTATCTTTAAAATCTAGTAACCAGGTACACTAGCTAAAATGAAGGTTTCTGACAATTTTGTTATGGTAGTATTATACACGTGTTGTTCCTTTAATTTGACTTTGCTGTGAGAACACTTTATTTTAGATGTTTATGTAGCTGACTATGGTGAGGCATTAATTAAATTTTTCTCCATATTTCTAAGATGTTGTCCCCCAGCCTGTGCTATTCTAGTATGTATCTGTCTCTCTTTAAAATTCAAATAAATGAACTGATGTGGGTTTAGAAATGCTGGATAAATTGGAGTGAACATGCATACAGAGCTCATCAAGGTTGTTTGGTACCACAAGGGATGAATATGCATCTTTCTCTGACTGTTTGAGTTCTGAGAGATTCCATTATTTTGTATATGCACATATGGTGCCATGTGGATCACAAGGCCACCTAGCAATAATCTGTGCTTTGCAATTATGCAATTTTCATGAATATGTACTTGTTTCTGAAGCACTGGACTCTATTACCATTGGATCTGAAATGCTACATTTTGAAAATTGGATTTATCCTTTATAGTTTCTCCAATCTAGACTCCTAAGCAGCTGCTAATAGGTAAACTCTGAAAGAAGACAAAATGTATTTTTACCACTGATTCCTGAATCTTCTTGGGCACTAACTTAAAGTTCATTTGTAGCAGTTTAAGGCAATTTTGTTGAGATGATTTAACTTACAGGTGCCAGCAGTGGCTTCATTCCCATTGCTAAGCATTAATGTTAGAAATTCTCATTCCTAATGCCAAGAGATTCATGGCTTATTGCAGTCTGGCTGAATTTAACAGCCTGTTGTTCTTGTGTTTCTGGGTATTTGTTCTAATTCAAAACAAATGGGAATGTTGGCAGTCTAACAGAGACATATGTAGGAAGTAACCATTGGCAACCATGGTTGCATGAGACAAGATTCTGTAATTGGAGCATTTAGGCATTAATGCTCACAAGCCAATGGAGGAGTCCTTTCCAGGTCGTTCAGTACAAGCCTTGGAACCTGACTCTCTTCTCAGGCTGTATTTTTGTAATTGGCACACTGTCTGCTTTCAGAGAATGTTTAAAAAATGAAAGTACAAGAAGAGTCATTCCTTACAAAGGCAGATCCCGCTTTCTGCTGCATACAGTGTGCTCCTTAGGCATCAGTTGAAACCCTGTGTGTATGTTTGAAAATAAATTCTGGCAAAGTCCTTTAAGGGTAGATCTGGACACCCTGTCCTACAAGGCATTGATGTGCTTGTGATTCATTACTTTCTTATCTTCACAGTAGAAATGCGTAGAAAAATGTGACAAAATATTTCACTTTGAATATAGGGAGAATAACATTTAATCTTCCACATTTCAGTTCTGGCTATGTACATAAAGTCTTGTGTGACCACATTACTTTAGATCGTATCTAGACTAGAGACAAAATAGATTATAAAAAATGTATATGAGATAAATTAATTTGCTTTAAGCTTTTTAATGGAATGAAATGAAGAAGGGAGAAGGATTTATGTTGTGAGTCTTGTCACTGCATAGATTTGAATGTACTGCAAGGTTGATAACAGCAATTCCACTGAACTTACCTGAGTATGTGAGCACAGTTTAGAGACATAATTAGATAAATTTGATCCATTATTGTGTCTGGAGAACAAATATGCAATGAATGAGAGTATTTTCCACAGGATGTGCAGCTTTTATGCCACTAAAGTTGAAGCAAAATAAATTGGCTTGAAAGAAACTCTGTGCTACCACAGTTTGACTACTTCTGATGCCTGGGATAGACAACATAGTTTAATGAAGACTAAGAAAGAGGATCTATTACTATTTGTAAAAGCTATTCAGGAATTACTACATAGTGGGAAGAAGAATTATTGAAATTGAACCTTCTTTAAGATCAAATTTATATTAATTGCTTCTGAATGAATTTAGAGTGCAAATTAGAACAAGGTTTCTGTCATCAAAGGAATGATGTCTGAATTCTGGCATGACCTTTCAAATAGGGCAGAAAGGACAAGGAACCTAAATTATTTCAAGATGGAGCTTGATAAATGAATATATGTAGTGTACCAGAAATGGAAATTAAAGTTTATGATTATAGTATCATAGATCATAGGCTCAAAGAGACCTCAGAAAGTATCCAGTCCATTTCCTTGCCCCAACTTAATCTCAATTACGTTTAAATCATTTCAGGTTTATCCAGCCTGATCTGAAATATGATCTCATCTTAGTGATGAGACTCTATAGGCCTGTTACTCTCCCATTCAATTACCTCACTATTCCAACCATTAAAAAGCTTTACTAATCTCAATTTAAGTCTTCCTAGTGCAATTTAAGTTAATTTCTTCTTGTTCTCTCCACAGAAGACTTGGAGAACAAATTAGTATCCTGCCCTTCTATAGCCCTTCAATATATGCTTAGAAACTCCTTTTTTCCCAGAAGCAGAGTAGTTGACTTTGGAATATCTCACTATGTTAATTCTGATATTAGTTCTTGGATCTTTCAGTCTTTTTTCTGAAAACTTGTCTTCTAGAACTCTGATTGTTCTTGCACTCTCTGCTGGGCTCTCCAGGTGTTTCTCTTCCTTCATCCTATTTTTCCTGATGATGGTCTACCAGTATTGAATGAAACAGAAGGATTATTTTGTGACTTTCAAGCATAGTGCTACTGCTTATCCAAGTTTTATTGTCATTTTTGCAGTCTGAGATGTGGTTTACTTTTCAGTTATCTACATGTTTTCATCAAATAAGTTTCCTGCTGTGGCAGGGAATAGGATGTTAGGAATGTCCTCAATCTCTGCATCTGTTCTTATGAGGTGTTTTCTGTGAGTTTCTTCTAATAAAGCTCTTATGCTCCTTGCAAGGGAATGTTTGGGATTGCTGTGGAAGGGGAAAATTTGCCATAAAGAGAAAATTTTGTGGATCTGTCTAGACTAAAGGCTTATGTGACTTTAATTTTTCTCACGTGGATCCTTTTATTCTGTACCCCTGGTGAATTCAAAGCCAGGACAATCCTGAAACCCACACAGCCTACAGAATGCACCGGAAGGTTGTGAATGAGAAGAGCTGTGCTGTGCTTAGGCATGGACATGGTTTCTCAGTGTCTCATCACCTGAAGAGTGCACCGTGGCACCTGTTGCGAGAGCAGTTTGGTGGATAAAGTGAAGGTAATCTTTTGTACCCTTTTGTATCATCAAGCTGATGCTATGGAAATCTTTTCCTTAGACAGCAGAACCTGAGGGCAGTGCAACACTGGAACCACTTTGTAGCTGGATGTCTGGGTAATACTGTATTTCAGTTACAGGTTTGATATTATTCTTACCTGCTTTACTTTTAGCACATTGTCAGCATGAGGTCAAACCTTAATGGCTTATTTGCTTGGCATATCAGTAAATGAGGTAGTTTTATGCCACAGATTTGTGAACATGGAATAAATAAGATACTATTAAGCATAAGACTCAGAATTTAAGGGCTTGAAAAACTTTGCATAGTGCTAAGCTGACAAAGTTGTTCTAAAGTGATAAAGGCAGGTGTTTCTACTTCTACATTCCAAGTCTGCTCCCATGTGAGAGGCTAGATAAGTAGTTCAAATTACATCTAAGAAGAAAATTTGCCAGACCTTAATTGCTTTTCATCAGAGTTCCAAATAAGAAGTAAAAAAAACCACCTTGGAACTACATTTTAGTCTGTTTAATTCTCCTCATTTAAAGCCCCGAGGTAGAATTCTTAACTTCCCAATAAACTGCAGTCTTTCAGTGGTAAAGCAGTACAAATTTATGAGCAATGACTTGTGCTCCTTCTACATTTGACATTTAGGTAAGAGCAATTTTTTTTCAAGAATATATGTAGTTTCTACAAGGTCTGCAGCTGTGTCGTTTTAGTAGGATATAGTTTTATCATTAATCAGTGCTCTTCTCTGGTGGTTCTGCTAAGGTTATGGCCATTTATTTAATCTTTCTTGATAAGAGTGATCTTATTAAGCCTGTTTATTCTATCTTGGAGTTAGACCACACCATCATCAACCTTGCTCTCCTGCTCTGGCCACTACTGCTTGACTCTGTGCTGGGAAATCAAGTGCATCTGACTGTTCCCAGTCAATCCTGCTTAAGTCAGGCCTCTCACCATGAAGGGTCCATCAGTTTGAATTCTGCAGGGAGACTTTATCAGTAAATCAGCAGGAGAAGGCATTAAGACCACAGCCATTTACCCTTGTGCCCTATGCAATATGCAGTGAAATGTCAGTGTCGTAATCCCTCAGTTCAACATTATCATTTCATTGGTAAGGAGGCATTTTGCTGAGAGATTTTTTCTGTCCTTTATTTGAACAGACTTTAGTGAAACCAGAATTCCTGGACAAGATCAAACAAGGGACTCCTGTGTTTTGATATCTGCCCATGCTGTCTATTTTGGAGGAAGATACAAGACTAAAAGAATTATTTTTAAAATGTTGCAATTTTTCTCACCTCTTGGTAGTTACTTTATAGGTGAAGTTATATGGAATTTGATATTCCTTATGTCTTTTATTTATATAAAGCAAGTTGGTTTGCCCTTCTCATATATATTATCTTTAAACAGTAGTTAAATTCCCTCTTAAGAATGTTAAATCCTTAGTCTGCCCTAATTTGAGAAGTATTTTCACAAGAAATAGCTGGAATCTACTGTATTTTGAATATTTTCATTTTTCTGTATCTTTCTTGATACAATAAAATATTAGTAAAAACTTCAAAGTTTGAGTGCGTAGAATAGGATCAGTGATTTTTAGACCATTACTATAAATTTTCTGTTACTTTCAGTTCAGTTCTTGGTACAGGCTCATATTTCCACTTTGACCTCTTTATAAAGCAATGCTTTCACCAAGTATCACTACCAGCAGTAGTGATACTTTCTATGTTTCTATGTTTCCTTTCTATTTGATTATAGTTAGCTTAAAGCACATGTATGTGAAATTATTTATTCCAAGACATACTGCTGAGATGCACTCATCAACTGTGAATCTCATCTGCTCCTTTGCTGCATATTCATTTATTTTAATTTGACACCACTGGAAATTGAAACTAATAACGCTTTGGGCAAACTTTGGTCTCTCCTTGAGTAGGTTCCTCTGTTTGGAAAGATCTTTAGTTGAAAAAGGAATCCCATGTTGAATATAGGTCAGCAATGACATGCTGTGGAAGAACTGCCAGGGAACTATAAAGAGGGATAAAGCCTTTGAAGCATAAGAAGTAAGTAATCTTTGGTTCTTCTCAGAAGTGTACTCTTTTCAGTACTGGGCATAACATATTCAAAAAGAGAGAGAGTCCAAAGGCAAACAAGACTGATCAGATGCTTTGAATATGTGACAAGCCTGTGTATGTGTATGTGTGGAGAATGCAAAGCTGTATTGGAGTGTGTTAGTAACTTAGAGATAAGTTAAAGGATTTTACAGATTGGAAGGAAATAATCTGTTCTTAGTGTCCATTGTGGTTACAAGAAGGTGTCTGTATGACCTGTGACTACACTATTCATATTGGACTAAAGAATTTTTTTTCCAAGGTGAGGATAGTAATCAGTGTGTTTTCTACATATCAAAGAATATTTGAACATACTCAGATCTTCCACTGGAGAACAGAATCCAGTCGTTTGAAAATCCTTCTCTGAATGCATTTCAAGGCATTAGACAGCAATCTAAGTAATGTTTCTAGATTGCTCTGACAAAAGTACAGGAACCTCATCTGATTTTTAGGAAGTGGTCACCGTCACAGGTTCAGTGGAAAGAACAAGGAAGGCCTGGAAGAGAGATGTCTAATTTGGTACTTCAGGGAAGGCACACACAGACCTACAAATAAGCTGCTATATAATGTTAGAAGGATGCCACAGGCAAAAGAAGGAGCACATGAAGGATGATAGTTCTGGGTCATCATAATCCAGTGGTATTGCCATTTAAAGTGATGTGCCTTGTCACAAGGCAGAGGATACAGAAAAGATGAAAGAGCGTCTCAGCTATAGCTGGTAGGATTTCCTATATTCTCATTTTGAATATGCCAAAGGCAATACTTCTGGAAATCTCTTTTTTAAAGTGTCAAATGAGACAGGGAACAGACATCTGGTCTCTGAACTAGTTTGAATTTGGCTGAAACTTGAAAATTTCTATGAAGCTTTTGGTTCAGACAGATCATAATTTTCCATTAAAAATCCACCTTATAAAAGAATTCTGAATGAGTTCCTACTGCAGTGCCATCAGGGAAGGAAATAGGAATGCAGTGTAATTTGAAACAGTCTCTAGTAGTTCAAGTGCTGCAAAAATCATCTGTAACGGAGTTGTACTTCAGGCCTATATTCCCTTTGGGCTGCTTGCTTGTGCTGGTACCAGGGTAATAGCACTACATTGGTGCAAAAAACCACTCTGTATGCCTAGAAGCAACACAAAATGCTGAAGGTAAATTGACTGAATTATATATGTTGCTCTTCTGGGAATGCAAAGTAGGTTTTACTGCAAGTTTCATGTAGCTGTGGTTGCATACTAAACCTTTAGGAAATAAGAGTCTTGAGGGAGGACAGAGTCAATTTAATCATTATTTTGTTTGCTGTTTCAGTTAAATTGTTCTAGTTTTTTATATGTATATATTGGTACTTATGTCACTGTCCTCAGATGCTTAATGGTATCTAAGGAAGCAGAAAAGTGGAGTCCAAGCTTTAACACAGGCTACACCTTGACCTGGTACTGAGGGATGATTCAATCCATCACTTTTCATTTAAAATAATAGACTGAACCTTGGTCAAAAATATCACTGATATAAACACATGGCATAGTTGATGGATCACTGTTGCCAATAACCAATGACAAACACCCTTCTATTTTCCCTTAGTTTGGCAAAGTCCTCTCTTTTGATTAAAGCTGGCAACTATCAGGATAAAAGGACATCTGTCAGTACCTGATAGATATTCTGATGAGATATGTCCCTAAAGTGCCAAATCCTATTCTTTTCTATAAGAACTGTGATTCTTAGAGGTTTGATTGATTTTAGGGTAGATTCTAAGATGCCTCCTCCTAGAACACTGATGATTGCTCGGATCTGGGAGCAGTACCTGAGTCATCCCAGCTTGCAGCTCAGCATTTTAGGATCTGTTTGTCTCAAAGCAGTATTAGAAAAAGTAAAAAAGGAGCTGCTGAAGAAGCAGAGTAGACATTGGTGTCATGCAGGAGGAACTGACTGCCTGATGCAGTAACCTGGTGTCTTCCCCTAGATCAGGTCACCTTCCCTGGGAATCAAATCCCTACAGTTGCAGTTGCTGGCCTGATTTTGTACTGTACTAAGATTGAGAGGTATTGTGTGTCATGCTTTGTGAACTAGCCTGAAAATCAGTCTGCAGCATTAAAGTTTCACAGTGCTAATTTTTCATTGCCTCAGACTCATTTTCTCCTTAGGGATGGGAAGACCATTTGCATATGCATTGATTAAATGGAATGCATTTGCTATTTTAGATGCATTCGCTCTGAATGTTATATTTTAATCTAGACTGTGCAGAGTCCTGGGGGGAAGCCAACAAACACAATATATGTCTAGATCATTAAAAATAATTTAAGTGTGCTGGAAGCGTACAAGTGTTTGCAGGGTGTTCCGTATTTACTCTGTGGTAATGTTAAATAATTGTTGGTTTTCTCAGTTTATAAGTCAAAAAGCAGGTTTTAAATATGTCAGCCTTCGGTCTGGGCTCTGTAAAAATAAACTGAATAACATTTGCCTAATATTTAGTCCTTGTTACCACAGCCTCAATCTTCTCTCATTAATTCATCCGTTGGACCCCTAAAAGGTAGGTAAATATATCACTGGTGGAGAACTGAAGTGTAGGGAAAGATGAAAGTAGCTGACAGAAAGTATCTATAAAGAAAGGGTTTATAGACAATCTACAAGTCTTAATCTCAGAAGATTACTAAATATCATTGATGTTTAAATCACTCTAGGTGATTTCTTCATTGATAAACTGTCTCTGACTGAATTGACCATGTCTTCTGGAGCCAAACATGGTGTATTATCCTTGATGCAGAGAGTAAAGATGTACAATGAAAAAGTGTCATTTTTATATTAAAGCAAAATGTCAAGTAGTATTTTGCTAAAACACCATCCTGTTTTGATATTTTGGGAACATCAAAGAGGTTCGGCTGAAAAGATTAAGGGTCTATTGATCACAAATAACTTCATAATGTTTTTCAATGTGGTTAGGGATCACATAATCTGCTGCTGGAATACACCCACATGTGAGCTGGAGAGCAGTGGCTGTCAGAGAGCTCAGAGCACTATAACTTGACAATTTAGAGGGGAATGTAAAAGAGCTCTTTTTTCCATGCCAAATAGTCTTGTGGCTAAAATCTGGCTACCTACTGAAGTTCAGTGGCAACTTAAAGAAGGACCACATGGAAAAGGAAAACTAAAAGTTATATCATTAAGGAAAGAGATGTAAAAAATGAAATTACTACAGTCTTGCTTGGTACAATATGTATGTTTTCTTGATCCTCAGCATAATGAAGCCCTCAGTAGGGCTATCAAAAAAATAAATATATAAAATATAGCTGCTGAACTCTCCATTAGTCTCTGTACTCACACATGCACTAACCCCTTTTATTCCTTCCTTCTGATGTCAGAAGGTAAGGTTTGAACTGGATAAAGCCAAATAGAAATATAGGTACTATGCAGTAGGATTATCCTAGAACTTGTACATAAATTGGCTGATAGGACAGCTCTGCAGTACTGTTTTCTGCATGCTAAAAGAGTGGTTAAGCCTTGGCCAGGAAGATCAAGAATTACAGATAAGGGGCTTGTAGACCAAGGTCAAGGCTACATCTTGATCCTCTCAAAGGTTAAACTTTAGGACCTGATCATAAAATTAATTCACAAGAATTATCTGTCCTAAATACATCTCTTAGGTCATTCTCTGTATGCCTCCACTAGTTTAATTAATTATGGGGAAAGAAAGTGATAAAAATTTGGTAAACTCTTCAGATTGTTCAGTAAATGCAATTGGTGTTGTGCAATACAGAACGTCTTGTCATATACAAGACCTGCTAGGATGGAAGAACAAAATAAACAAATGGTCTATATCCCAGGGGTCTTGCAGGTAGCAGAGCTGTGATGTTCACCCATTAAAAAGTCATTGGGGAAAAATTATAAAGCATTTGTTTATCAGTAAGCAAGAGTATTACCCAGAATTTTATTTATTTCAGGAATGTTTTAGTCACTTTTAATTCAATCAAATCCTAGAAAACACACTTTTTTTTCTCCCATCAAGGTAATTTAGTGCATTAGATGTTTCACAAAGTATCAAGTGAATTACATATGTATGAGTCACCAGGAAAGCCTTTGAAAGGAGGATAATAATGTTCTTCTTCTTGAAATAATATCCTCATATTGTCACAAGGTATTAGTGATATTGCCATTTCTCTGTCCTGGGAATGGAGTTTTGTGGGCATTGCTCCTCTCCAGCCATTTGTCAGCATCTGTTAGGGCACTGTAGCTTACATTCAGCACCTTGAAATGCTCTAATCATTGTGGCAGGTTCCTGTGGCAGAATCCTGACAGCAGTCACTTGCTCAGGTTAGGATGGAGGCTGCTGTGGGGCTGGTACTTGGGAAGGGGGGCAGTGAAGCAGTTGTTGCAGTGCACCTTTGCCCATCCCTCTGATCAGTGAGAATGCTTGAGCTGGTTATTTTGGATTTGGGGCAATTCTTGAACATGTATGTGAAACAACAACTAAGTAAAATCTTTTCAAGTTATCTCACTGTTGGAATATGGTTGAAATGGTTATTTGCGATGTAATATATTTGTTTAAATTGGTCTCAGTTACCATATATTGAGATTAAGTGTTTTGTCCCATTGAAACAGGGGCTGTTAAGTCCAAGGCTGTGTTTGTGTATGCAACTCACCATGGATGCAGCTTACAAACAGGAAACAATAATAATTAGTTCTTTCTGGATCTGAATTTCTTTTTTTGATAATATTGCAGTACTATTATAGCAGGATTTAATAATTACAGTCAATTTCAGGTCTTAATTAAATGCTTATTACTTAATACTTATTACTGTGATAGTAAAATGGAAATAGCTACCTGATGATTTAAGAGTGGTTTATAGACTACTGAAAAAACATGAAGCTTTCCTTATTTGTTGCTGAGGTTTAAACTGGAAAAGATCATAGGACGTTCATGGCAGACATTTTATTTTTTAGGATCTTGCTTTTGTTGTAGATTTACATTTAATAGTGTTTGCTAAGTTTGCAGTTAATAGTGTTACAAATTTTTTGCAGTTAATAATATTTGCAAAGTTTTATGTTAAATGCAGGGATATTTTGTTTAGTTTGTGGATTGCCCATTCAAAATTGAAGTAAATGGAAGCATCAAGAAATTAAAGGAGATCACTAATAATTTGAGCATCTGAATAATCCATTGTAGATGCCATCATTTTAATTGCGTGTGCATATTAAAACCTCTCATTTGAAACTAGTTTCTTAATACTCAGTTTATAATGTCAACATCTGTTGAAGTATACAATAGTTTTATGATAATTAGCAATGGGAAAACCATAGAAGTCTTGAAGTTTGATTTAGATAAACAACCATATTTCTGGTACTTTCCTATCCTACATAAACCTCTTGTTTTCCTGAAAAATTTCTGGTCCTTGAGGCCTTGAGGGAAGCTAACATGTATTGTAATTCTGTATTTGATTCCCACTAGACTCAAAGAGATCAGAGAAAAATTAGAAGAAAATTACTCATGATTTTTAAGTTGCATCACAGAAGGGTAGTTCAAAATGCTTTTTTTTCCTACTTCCCTCATTATAGTGGCAGCTAAAGAGTTGGAAGACTTCTTTATGTTTGACTTATTACTAAAGTAATGCAGTTCTGGACCATGTGAATTCTTTAGGGGTTTTTTTTGGTTGGTTGGTTTTATTTCTTTCGGTTTTTTTTTTTTTTTTGTACTGGTTGTGTGTGTAGGGGTGTGTGGGTGTGCACAAATTGCACACTTCACAGTGAAGAAACTCTGAAGTTTTCAGAGTTTTCTTATTCTAATCCCTGATGTTAGTAAGCTTCTACTGCAAGCTTGGTGGTGAATGGTGCCTTGGAGACCTGTGCTATAATTATGCTCTGAAATTTTTTCTCAGTTCATCTGGCTCTTTGTGGTAGTAAAGAGCTTGATCCCCAGCATCAGACATCACCTACTCAACTGTAACAAAATAAGTTGTAATGAAACAAGAAGTTTGTTACTGCCTGACATGAAAAGTCTGTGCTTAGCAGTGTTTGTGTGATGATGTCCAGCAGGTTTGGAACTGGAACACTGATGAACTTTGCAGTTTCCTTAAGATATTGTAATCAATCCCACTGCAATGTTTTCTCAACGCTAGGATTCTGCCAAACATCTGGCTGGGAAGTTGCCCTCGGCAGGTGGAGCACGTGACAATCAAGCTGAAGCATGAGCTGGGTGTTACAGCTGTGATGAACTTCCAGACTGAATCTGACATTGTTCAAAATTCCTGGGGCTGCAACCGCTACCCAGAACCCATGAGCCCCGAAATCCTCATGAAACTGTATAAGGAAGAGGGTCTTGCCTATGTCTGGCTGCCAACTGCAGACATGAGCACTGAAGGTAATGCTTATGTCACTCTTGCAGTAAATTAATAGCAACAAACACTTTGAGTTACTAATATGTCACTTTCATGACAGTTGGTGGGGGAGGAGGAGTTCTGTGTATATTTTGCATGAAAATATAGTTGGCACACAAGGTATAGTTTCTTTGTGTGCTGTCTTTAACAAATTATTCATATTTGCTTGCAGGCAGAGAGGCCATCTGAAGTACTTTGTGTCTGGCAATATTATGTGTATTAGATTTTAAAGCCATCTGACATCAATAACTGCTTGACTATTTTTGCTTTCAGCTTGAGTTCAGCCTATATAATGAAAATATGCTGTGTAGGTGGAAGACTGCAAGTTTGCAGAGCAGGGCAACTTGCTACCTTTGCTGATTAAAAATGGAGAGACACTGCTATGTGTCTGCTGTTGCCTTCCCAGCAAACACTATTTCTTTAAATTTTTATTTATTTTTTTTATTTCTTTACTGTAGTATCCCAGCCTGATGACATAGAGACTCCATAGAGACATTTATATAATAGTTTGCAATTAATTGAAAATATTCACAGCACCTGAACTGTAACATCAATTACTAGTATTTTAAGTCCTTGGTTGGAATGCTCAGTTCAAAGTCTTGTTTCCAGCCAGAAGGTTAGAAACGGAGTGTATTTTGAACTGAGCAGCCTGCCAGCAGAAGAGAGTGTTTTCAATGCAGTGAAATACCACTACCCCAAATAGATAACTGTCATATCAGCAATAGGACATCAGGGAATACAGGAGACCTCGAAACAGGGATTTCAAAGGGCTTAATGTCAATGCTCATATGTGCCATGAGGAAGACTTGGGCTCTGCTGTTTGCAGCTCTGGTTCCCAAGATAGCCAGAAGAAAAGTGTCAGAAAATATGATATATTCATTCTTTTGGGAGTGAGAAAGGCTATTCTGTGTTGTTTACCTGTATGCTTTGTACACTATGAAATCATAACAGTTTTGAGGTGTACAATAAAATGTTCTTCTGCTCTTCCTCCCTCACTTACTGAATTGATGGCCTTCATTACAATGTTTTGGAAATCAGCAGTATGCAAATTCCTTCACAAACCTCTGATATTAAAAAAAAAATCTTTTTTGGTTGCTAACTTTAACACTTTGTGCTGTTCTCTTTAATGTGCTGACTTGTCTCAGTTCCTTTGAAAATGAATATGCCACACACATCTGATGTTATAAGAATGTATATTTAGAGAAGACTTGGGGCATTTTACAGTTTTGTGTGATCTGATTCTATATTACTAGAAAAAAAAAAACAAGTTAGCCTAGAAGGTCGTTTGAGAAAAGAAAGAAAAACATGGAATATGTCAGGTTTGCCATTATATTTCACAATTAATCAGTCTGTACAGGCAGGATTGCAGCCATGAACTAACTTTGTCCAGCGGAAATGAACGTCCTTGTTTTTAACCTTAGGAAGAATACAGATGTTGCCACAGGCTGTCTGCCTCCTGCACGGGCTGCTGCAGAATGGACACACTGTGTATGTTCACTGCAATGCTGGCGTGGGCAGGTCCACAGCCGCAGTCAGTGGCTGGCTGAAGTACGTGCTGGGATGGAGCCTGCGCAAAGTGCAGTACTTCTTGGCTGCCCGCAGACCAGCTGTCTACATAGACGAGGAAGCTCTGAATCGTGCTGAAGATGATTTCTACCAGAAGTTTGGGCATCTTCGTTCCTCGTGCCAAATACAAGAGTAGAAAAGCAGAAGAGGGAAAGGCGGGTGAAGAGGAATCCTTACATTTCAACCCCAAGGAGTTAAAAATTTCTGTGACTCAGGCATCCACCTCACCTCTTCAGATTATGAACTTCTTGTAAAAGTGATGAGAATTTTGTTTTAAAAGTGCCTTAGAGTGTTTTTTATTTGCTTTCTTTAAACATGACATGATTCCTGTTTTCAAGCCTTTTGGATCAATTTTGAGACCTAGAAACTCAGCAAAGTGAAACAAGATTTTCCTTTTAACTACTTGCCTACAGGAACTGAGGTTTTAGGGTAGACACTAAATAAGATGTGAGATTAAATAGAGTTGGCAATATTTCAGCGACAAGAAAAAAATACCAAGATTGACTGGATTAAAGTTCAGGTTAGGATGGAGGAGATCATCACCAACGCTGCTCAGTTATTTTAAGACATTAGATTGTTTCAGCGTTTTGTAGTAATTCTGTAGTCAAGTTGTATTGATGAGAAAGACCAGAAGGAAATTGATTCTTCAACTCAGTGTTTAAAAACATAAAGTTAATACCTAATGCAGTGAACTAAGATTTGCTCTTTGTCCATCTAGTTAAATATTATGAGCTCCAGCTGTGTTATTTTATGACATTGGGGTTGTGCTGGGCTGTGATATGAAGAGAGGACACAGCTCCAGCTGTGGCAGCCTTGCTTTGTTATGGGGCAGGACCACTGTTAGACTATCCTAGGCAGGGAGTTCTCTGAGTTGAAGCTGTGTTTTGCTGCTCTGGTCCATGTAGTGTTGCACAGGGGTTCCCTTAGGTCAGTCTGAGCAGTAAGACAGAAGGTTAAGACAGGACCTAAAGGAACTGTGTGATAAGCAATGTGCATGACTGGCACCACAGCCTCTGGACTGTTGACCTAGTTTAGTATCTTCAATACAGCAAAAGCCTCTCCTTGTGCAAGCAGTGAGCGTGTGTTAGGTTTAGCTGATTGAAGCTAATGCTGGGCTGTCTCTGGGCTGAATGAATACATTCCTCATAAGAGCAAAGAGCAACTCGGCCGAGGATGGTTTGTCAGGAGCTTAGCCTCAGTGTTAGCTTTATGGATGATTCCTAATGTTTTCTATTGATGCTTGGTCCCTTTGCTAAACTAAGCAGTAGCACAAACAGCTCCCAGTCCCGCTCAGATAAAACCAATTTGCTGTAGGTTGAGTTCAAGAGAGAAGAGAAGATTAAGGATGCATAAACATTAAGAAACATGATTTCTATAGGTTTATTCTTCAGTGAAATCTCATTTTTCCAGCCAACTTGTTCCTCTAAAGATGCAGTCAGTGACAGAGTAGTTTAAGAGCTAAATATTGATTTTCTGAATACTTAACGGAGAAACTGTTACATATGAACTGTTTATGGAGAATGTCCATAATAATACATTTTATTTATCCTATACTTCAATCATCTTAAGAAGAAAAATATTTATTTAAGTTATTCTGTGTGTGGTTTTGATCATGACTTAATTTCTGATTTTTTGAAATAGCACTGCCTGTTTAGAAAATGGATGAGAAAAGTTCTCTATTAAATAAAGACAGAATTACTATTCCAGCAGCCCATTTTGTCATGTCTTTGTCTCTCAATTTCACAAAGAACAAAAAGGGTCATGACCAGCATTTCTATATAGAAGTGGAAGCAGTCACTTTAATGGTAACAGCCCATGTCTTGTCTGGTGTGCTGTGTCAATTTGATAAGAAATCTCAAAAAACAGCACAGCAAAGGTGTGTGGATCATGTGGCGCCTCTGGTACCCTCAAAGACAAAAATAGGTGTTTCTTCTCCTAGCCCAGTGCAGAAAGCAGAGGGAGGTGAGTGCTCCTGTCTGGCTGTTGGGCTACAGCTGCCTGCCCAGGAGTTACCTCCTTTTGACTGAGTTTAAAGTAAAATTGGTGAGGTTTTGCTACCATGTTCTCCTCAAAATCAGGCACTGAGAGAAGGAGAATGGCATAAAAAGTAGAGAATACAACTCGCTTAAGTTTTAAATTTCTGCTGACATTTATTTGAAACTGCAAGCTTAAAAAGTGTTTCCAAGCATCCCTGACAGACAGCCCTTTCCTCCAGATGCAACTTGTAATAAATTCTGGGGCAAATACTTGTAGATTTGATTCTTGTTCCACAGGTAACATATATATACACATATACTTTTTTTTTTTTTCAGGAAAGGGAATTAAATCTTGCTATTTCAATGAGGATTATCTGGGGCAAGCTTTGGTGCATTTCCCTGCACTTCTTGTCATCTCATTCACTATTAGTGTTTTCACTTGATTTTGGAACTTTCCCTTTATTTTTTAGCATTTCTTTTCCTTAGCATCTTCTCTACACTCTTTACCTTTCTTCTGTGATTTAGCAGTTTATTTGGAGTATTTTTAGCTTGTTTTGGTCCATTGCACTGCCCCTCCTGTCATCTCAGTCCATTTCATTGTAGTCATTTCATTTCCAAATTTTCCGGATTTTTTCCATCGCAATTTTTTTTTTCCATCGTATCTCCTTTCCTGTGGGTTTGTTAGACTTTGTCCTCTGGTTTCAAGATTTCATTCCCTTTCCTGAAAGTAAGATGGAAGCAGACTGATGTTTCATTTTTAGGGCAGGAATTCATACGACACAGGAGTACAGATTCAGTGATGCCCTAGCAGGCTGTTAATTTATTGTTTACTGTCATTTCAGCAAGGGTTTTTTGATTCATTGTTTATTGCCACTTCAGTTTTCTCCTCTGCTGAACTGCTTGGGATTACATATCATAGAGATTGCATTAGCTCATGAACTGCATGAAAGCAACTTGACAACATCATGTTAGGAAAGAATGCAGAGAGACCCCAGGAGGATCCTGGGGCTTGCAGTCCCTTTGTACCTGTTTGTAGCATCCTCTCTTTCCCTCATTGCTACCTTCCTGCCTTTGTCAAGGAAGGCCACTGCCAAGCAACATTCATTCAAAACCTTTTCTGTGGAATGCAACTAGGAACTTAAATGCTAAAGTTACCATTGCAAGAGACTACAGCAACAGAAAAATCAATCATATAAAAATATTTTATTTCTTCAATGTACAATTAGATAATAAATCTGCATCTAGAGATTATATATTAGAATTCCAATTTGTAGTGTGTTTTTTGCTGATTGGATCATTATGGATCATTAGCTCTTTCCACAGTAGCTACCCTCTTGATGTAATTAGAATGAAAGGATCAAGACAGGGTGTTGTAAATTTCCTTGCTACTTTAGTCCTAAAGCACTACAAAATTTAGAGAAAAACAGCTCCTATAAAAATAATTAGAATCAGATAGACAGTAATGGTTATTTTGGAGGGGGCCCAAGAAGCCTGTGATAATGGGAACCAGGTAAAAATGTTTTGATAACTCATCAGTGGAGAGCATCAGTTGGGGAACATGGCTGTTATGCTGTGAGCATCATTGTTCTCTGCCCTGTTAGAGCCATGTTTTTATCTCCATTAAATTAAAGAAGAAAGTAGAATTTGCTGCTTGAAATAGGAACATTTATAACTCCAGGTAGTTAGAGTATTTCAATATCATTATAAGGCCAAACAATAGTATATATTCTTTCCCAGGGCTATGCTCATGAAGGAGATTGGCAATTCTCTCACCAGTAATTTTGTAAGAAGCACAGCCCCTTGAGGGATGGGTTGGGCTTTGAGGGGTATAGTTTCATGAACATTTTTCCTTTGGACATCACAAAAGTATTAGTGACAATTTTCTGCAGGACATTTTTAGGTTGATGATGCAAGCTGATGAAAGGGAATTAGTGTGGCTGGTGTGACTATTGAATACCTTCCTTTCTCCCTTACTCCTTACTTGCTATTTTACACTTTGAACTTTGGTCCCTTTGCTTATGTTGTAAGTTTATGATCTTTCCCTCTGTGTACGGCATCAAGCACAACAAAGCTCTGGCTGCAGGTTTTATACCAGGCTGTTCTCTATGGTTGAAAAGTCTCAAACCTGGCAGCTGAGTTGTATGTGCTGCACAAAATCGTGTGCAAAACAGTCTCTCTGCTCTGGAATTAAATTAAAATTTGAGACTGCCAGTCAAGCCCACTTGGGCAATGGTAAACTAGATTCTTCAGGAGCAGGAAATAAAATTCCCTATTTAAAACAAGAATGCTAAAAGTAAGACTTATTGCATTACCTATCATGATGGCCTTTTTGAGTTCTAATCTATAAAACCCACTGAATTTACTGGTCTGTATTTAAGGAAAAAAAAATCTAAAGTAGCCAAATACATTTGCTGTATGTGTATTACCCTGCTACTCCTTTTAGTCTTCATAATTAAATTGCAGTGAGATGTTTCAAACCAATGATGAAGCTAAAAAAGAAATTATTCTTTAAAAAGAAAATGTGCAGCAGAAAACCATGAGAAAATACTTAGAAGCTGGAAAAGCATATATTTGGCAAGCAAGATCTACCTTCTGGAGAGATAATGAACATCAGGCTGGTGTTAGCTAAAATGGAATTGGATTAATGCAGCTGAATGTCTCCAACCCTGTTTACATTCTCAGTGGTAAATCACCTCTGCAGATATTTCTTTAAAGGTATTCTGCTGGAAAAAAATTGTGGTTTATTTTCCACACGAATATAATGTAAAGGGTAATGGGCTGTTCTGATGGAGCAGACTAGGAATGGTAGAAGTGGAAAGGAATTAATAATTTTTGTTTTTTAGCAACTGAGTGACATCAACAACAGTAAGACCAAACCACATGACTTCATAATTGATCTCCTTCCTAAATTATTAGAGGAAAGCAGTATTTTCAAGAGCAATGACATTACCGTATATTAGCATAATTGCAGGATTTTGATACAAGTAACCAAAATACATAGTTGGCATTTCAGTTGTGCTAACAGTGAATCTATGGGGTGCTCATTTTTAATAATACATGTTTTTCTCTTGCTCTTCCTTTCACCTCAAGGTCTTTCATTACAGTCCTAATGGTTTACTTTTTAATTTTGTAGCTAAAAATTTCCATATTTTGAAGAATGAGTAATGAGTATTTTATCAAACCCTTTTTACATACTGAGGCTTGTCTTATGAAGTAAGAATTGTTATACCCTGTAAACTAAAGATGGTAACTAACTTAATCTGACATGATTCAATCTTTTTGTGCTTAAATGTGTTGTCTTATTTGGGAGATTGAATTTATAAAGATTTCAGGATAATGTCTGTGATTTGATAATTACTTCAGAGCTGGTGTTGTTATATTTACATCAAGAAGAATAGAAGGCCTGTTTATTCATAAGCTGGTAAAATATTAAATGCTATCTCATTCTGGATTTAGATAATGTGAGGAAAAAGCATAAAAGAACTTCCAAGAAGAAATTTCTAATGCTGGACAGGTTTCTGTGGCCTTTACTTAATGTCATTATAACAAAATTTATTTTGTGGTAATGCAGTTTCAGCAGGGAAATAATTAATGGTCAGGCCATCATCCAAGAGTAGCAGCCATGGTTAAGTTGGGCAGCCAGCCCAAAGTCACTGCAACAAATCAAATGCTGAAAATGAATCCAATTTTCAAAAATTCAATAAAATGCAAAAACACAGAGGTTAAGAATGAAAGACTGTGTTTAGGCTTAAAATGCAGTTTGCAATATTTAACTGTATAAAAAAAGAAATGTGGAAGAGTAAGCTTTCAAGAACACAGACCACTTGGATATCTGCTCTTGGGCAATTAACTCATGCAGTGCAATCAAGCTGGTGAAGCTTCCTAAGCATAAAAATGGTTGCTGGTGCCCTGTGGTTTGGCAGTCACATAAATCCTTACTGTAGAGACGTGTGCTTTGGAAATAGGATCCATGAGGCTATGCTTTAGAGGAGCTAATGGGAAGGGCACCACTTAAAACATGCTTAAATTATAGCTCCAGATGGAAGTCTAAAGAAAAACACATCTTGATGGAGTCTCTTTCTTCACATGTGTCTTGCTGAAACAGGCAAGCCTCTCAGACATCTCCCACCCTGCAACACCTGTGTTTATAGCCAGAGAGCCAGAATGGGAAATCCTGACACCAGCCGGACTCTACAGGTGAAATGGATTATTTAATCTCTCTTCTTGAATTATTTCTGTTTCTTAACATGACAAAAAGGATGCTTAACATCAGTCCTCTACCAGTAGCTAAATAGGAGAACTGCTGTTCCCAGTGGCTGAGGGGTGCTATAAGCACTTGATCAGACTGATCAGTATTTCAGTATTTTGGAACTCCATGTTAACACAGTCTAAATGACCACCTTAAATTTCACTGAGAGTTACATGTCCATGACCCCCATATACTTTCCTGTCACATGTGTGAATATTGCAGTTTGATGACACTCACAGGCAGCTCAGGGTCTAGCAATAAGAACCAGGACTCTGATGATGCCTTCTTCCCACCTGAGGTGTCTTACTCACCTGGAACAAGGATGCATGAACAGATGCTGTCATCTAGGTGTAGTTCTTTTGATGTCTTATCCATCCAAGTGTCCTCCTGAAACAATGATGAAGATAATCATTGTAGGATATCCTCAGAACTACTGAAAAACTCATTTGTGGGGTGGTTTTAGTTTGTTTGTTTTTTAATTTTTTTTTAAATTAAGCTTAATTTAGCTATTCAGCTATAGGCAACTAAAGCAGAAAGTTCTACTCTTAATTTCTGAAGTCTTTCACTCTTCCTATACAGTAAAATAAATGCATTGTTTTGCAGCAATTTTTGGAGTGCAAAACGTCTTGTAAGGCAGTAAATAGATATACTAGCCCAGCAGAGGAAGATGGAGAAACTGGAGTAGGAAAATGTGTGAACTGAAGGAATGAGCAGTCTACTGGGATAAGTGGCCAGGTAGCTTTCCTTCTTTCCCGAGCTCTCACGTCACCTGAGAAGAAGCAGGGGAGAAAGTGAGGCTGGCAACACAGGCTGGGGGCAGGGAGGGGGAACACGGAGATCTGTGTGAACCAGGAGTGGGGGGAAGGAGCCACATTCCAGGGCAGAGGCTCAGGGCTGAGCCTATTCCCTGGGGGCAGCAGAGCCACAGCCTCCCATCCTCACTCTGATTTCATACCTCATTCAGCTGTAAGACACAGGCACGGGGACTGAGGAAATGCAGCAGTGAGGCACAAATGCATCTCAGTACCCAGCAATCACCATAAGCACACAACACCCTTGGGAACGACAAAGCCTGGCAAGCTGTTTAACAAAATCTGCCAAGATCATTATTTTCGAGAGGAAAAAATCTGATTAGGTCTCTCTTGATTGCTGGGAACATGACTTGAGTACACTTTAGAAAATGCTGAGCTCTGGCATTTGTGTATTCCTGCTTATGGAGCTAAAATCAGTAACTTAATTTTAGCTATAAACACGGTTTGATTTTGCTTTTCTGAATAGCTGTAATTTCAAGGTATCCTTCAGTGACATTCTGATTTAAAAAGAAAAAAAAAAGCAACTCACCCAAAGAACTGTATCAGAAATTGATGGAAATTATATCAATAAGGCAATTTCTGTGGTTTTAAGTCTGGTTTATTGGGGTATTACTAAACACAGAATTACCTCTTTTTCACTCAACTGTCTATATTATATACTTATAACTGTCTTATATTCGTGATTAAAATATATTCTTGGATAGCACAGATTATAAGGTAATATTTTTGTGTTGCTATGAAGACCCAAGGTTGACTGTGTTAAAATTTTTTGTTAAAACCCCCACATCTGTAAAACAAACCTTGACGAGAAATGCAGTAGTTACCAGAATCTGTTATTATGTTTTTCATTTGGCAAGGCAGGAGAGAAAATGATTTAGAAAAACTCGTTAAAGTCAAAGAGAAAACATACCTATACACATCAATGTATCTTTCCTCTCCCTTTTCAGCACTGGACTTGGGCAGATGATCAGCTGATTCTCCTCCTGTGCTCTGAAAGGCTTTGTTCAGGTCACACGTCCTTTAGATACAAACTGATCTAACAAAATACACACAGCTTGTGGATATTTAAGTACCAGAACAGTCACAGGCATTTCAAATTGAATACTTTACACTTGGTGCCCAAGAGCTTGGTTGCATTCTCCACTGTGATGTTTGATGGAACAAATTAATAACTGGTTCATTGCTGCAACTAAAATGCCCCCAGAAAATGCCATGAGTTTGAGGATGAGGACACTCTCATTACATGAGTCTGTGACTCAAACTGTGTAAGGTGGCAAAGTGAAATCAATTCATTTTTCAAGATAATGGGTGATAATAAATGTTGGAACTTCTTTATGCAAACAATATCTGTCATACACACCAACAGACTTTTCCAAGTATCTGTGTTCATGTGCCACATGCCTCCCTGGAACACAAATAAAATGAAGAGCAAACCTACCCAAGATCAGTTTTCAAGACTGCAAATTAAAAGGATGGACATGTGCATGTCAGATACAGAGTGGCTGGAAATGCAACTAAGCTCTGCAGTGTCTTGGTGATAGTCTGCATTTTTCAGCAATATTTGCATGAGCATCATTTTTCTCTAGTCTGTACACATTTACTTCTGTACTTTTCTGCTTACTTTCTGCCCCTGCTACTCCTGTTGAAACAACTTATACTACAAAAATTTTGAGGAAAATTCTTTGATTTTTGGCATTTTTTTCTCCATGGGCTTCTGTACGCTATCTTGGCAACTGTTCATTTCAGGCTTGCCAGAAAACAGAGCAATGCCATATATATTTTGGTGCCACAGCTGCTTCTTTTCACCTGTGTTTCTTCATAGTGCTTTTATTCAGTGGAGAGAAACACAAAAATATGCGAGGATTCTTCATGGCTCTGAATCACTTACAAGAGGTTTGCAGAAATCATAGCAATTAGATAGAAATCTCCCCACTGAAGAATCTAGATCCTACACCTGAGCAGGATTTTTCATCAGTCCTTCTAAAGTCAGGCTAATGAAGTTGTTCTCCCAGAGGCTACAGATGCACAGAGCAGTGACATGAGGTCACACTGATGATTCTCCCAGCCCAACACCCCACTCAGATGGTGGGGTGGATGAAAGCAAAGCCGAGGGCAGGGTCAGACCAGAGCAAACATCAAAGGTACTTTGCTGCCCCCAGGCTCTGAGCATTTGTAACTCAGGATATTTCCAGAGTTGATGTAATTTCTCTGTTCAATAATCTAGAATATATCTCTATTCAAGTCCTTGTGCTGTCTTCAGTGTCCTTAAGCTTCAAGTATTCCAGCAGCCTCTGGCAAGAAACTCCACAAGTCTCCTACATGCTGGATGAATAACCACATTATTTTGTTTGTTTTGCAGTGCATTTCATATCCCCAAGTTTTCATACTGGAAGAGTCAGAGTGTAATTAATCTGTTCTCTACTTTTTCCATCTGAGGACACGTGCTCTATTAAGCACACACATAACTGAATAATTAAGCACTTGATGAACTCCACTGGAAATTAACAAAACCTTGGCCCAAACCTAAACACTATCTCACCTGCAAATGCTTTGCTGAGCCTGACAGCTCTGACAGCATTGCTGTGGAGCTGAGCTACACTAATTCTATTCTGCTTTAAAGAACTCCATGCTCCAAACCTTCTTTTAGGTGTAGAGGTTTAAAACGTCCCTTCTAAACCTCTGCTTTCCTTAAGACAAATCTTTCCCCCATCCCTATTTGTTACCTGCTGCCTCAAAACGCCTCTGGTTTATTAAGTTATTAAAGAGGTGTGCATGCCATTCCCACATAACTTTCATTCTTTTAACTCTTCCTTACCTTTGCTTTCCATGTGTTCTCTGCCATGGTCAGAGACTACCAGCACAAAGAAGGAAATGAGTCCCTACACTCTTCTGGCCATCTCACAGAGTCTGAAGATGTAAAACTCCTGTGAGCACCAAATGCTGTTTCTAGGTACTTAATCAACCAAGTGGAAGCAATCATTACATTAGCATTGCTTGTGTGGATCTGCTGGTGCTTGTGCTAATGTAATTCTGGTGATTTATTTTATTTGCAAAAATTCTGATGCATATATGCACAGATGAAAGACCTAGAAGTAATGGAGGATAACTTAAAGGGAAGAGGGTCCTCATGTTTACGACTAATGCCTCATAAAGTCCTTTTCCCCATCACTTTCCCCAAGGATTTATTTCTGAGTGTGTCCCCTGTAGTTGTTACAGCCCAGCCACAGAGTAGACATCAAAAAGTTTATTAATAATTTTTATTTAAATTACCAGCTAAAAACTTTATCAAACCACATAAGTTTTAAGGCTTTTCTGGACCAGACGAAGCTATATTGTTTGGTGTCTCAGCCCCTGTATGCCACCTGCATGCTGACAGAGTCACCAGAGATAGTGAATAGAAAATCAGAGGTCAGAGGCAAATCTGATACTTGTCCCTAGCATGGGAGAATTTATGATAAATGCCTCAATCTGCCTGAGATATAGGGCACAGCATCATCCCTGGTGGAGACACGTCTTATTTGTAATGAATTTGCTGACTCCTGATTGTTTTTTGGTGCAACAAGGGTGATAGCTGTAGTGTTCATTGCAATTGTTCAGGGCTTAAAATACTGGCCTGGAAAACGGGACTGTAGGCTTAATCCACTTTTCTGCCCAAAGTGTTTCACAGCTATGTCTCCCAGGATTTGCCCCTAGATGCTGAGCTGCATAGCATGTGAAGGAAATTTATCTTGAATTTATGTTGGCTTTAACAAATCAAAAACATCCTGGAGAGCAGGAAGGACACTACTGGGCTCCTTGTCAACCATGAGCATCCTGGTCTCCAGATCCCACCATCAGCATTTCTGTTGTGCCTTCCCTCTCTGGCCCAATGAAACTTGAATTCTGTTCTGCATTCTGGCATCATGCTGGGGGGAATTGGGTGACTTGATCCCACCATGCTGCAGCCTGGCCTAGAACATATTGGTAAAGCAATTTTTATGCTCACTTTCAAAGAAAGCATTCTTAGAAGAAAGTTATTAAGGCAAAAATACCACCATAATCTCAGGTGTTTCAGAAGAAATGAGAGAAGTATCACATGTTCACATCAGCATCAAGAGATGAACATTCAGTATTTGTGCCCTGAAGCCTCAACTCACTAAGGAATCTGCAATGCTGTAAATCCCACCCTGGTAGCTGATGTATACGAGGTCTGGAAATGCTCTATGCTGGCACCACCATCATCACCCCAGAGTCTAAGGGGGTTTTTGGGTCTCAGCTCCTCCTTTGGCTGTCATCCATTGTAAGTGACAAGAAAAAGTGTGTATGTGCAATCACTGTTTTATTCAACAACTTCTGACATTTTCTAGTGAAAAAAAGAAGAGGAAAGTTTGTGTGCTACCTCACCAAAGGAGAAGTGTTTAATTTCTTCCCATTGTTTACTTTCTTCCCATTCTTAGCCCATATAAGACACCCATATACTGCCAGCAAAAGCTGTACTTTGAATGGAGAACCACTTTAGGTTTATATTGTAAAGAATTTGATTTTCCTGTTGTCTTCTTCTTCTTTTCCCCAAGTGGCAAAATCATTTAAATAATAATTTAAAGGGAAAAACTATTTGCTAGGTTGGAGAGCAGTCATAGAAAACACCAGCTTACTGGTGGTTTTCTAACAAGGGTATCTTTGTGGGGAAAAAAGAAAAGGAAAGAGAAAAGACCTGTGCCTTTGCAGCCATTCCAACAGCCTTCACCTGCCAGTCTCAAACAGCTTGTGCCACAGTGGGGGAATTCGGAACTAGGCTGAATACCCTCAGGAAATATATTAATGAAAAATGGGACATACAAAATCTTGACCTGAAAATGGGTGTCAAGGTGAGGGATGCCTTTTTGGTTGCTGTGGGAGTTCAGTGCAATCTGGGAGAGCTCTGCTGTGCACAGATAGGTCGTGGCCTGCTGCAGGGAAGTGCCCGTGTGAGAGAGGATCAGGTTTGAAGGCAGCCTTAGAGCAGACTGGCCTCTCTCCCTCTGAGCCATGGACAATTTTTAGGTACTTTGGGCCCAGGCTGGCCAGTGCCCATCGCTGTGGTGGTGTGGATTCTGGCAGTCCAGACTCCTGGCCTGGGGCAGCTCAGGGGGAATGGAAGGGAGGAAAGCAGAGCAAAGCCATGGCAGTGAGCCCCTGGCTCAGCACAGCATGGCTTACGGGGATCAGCCTCCAGCAGAGTTTGCAGCAATGTCAGCTCTTGCAGCTGGGCACAAAAACAGAGACAGACTCATGCTTTAAAAACCCCACACAATAGCCTCCTTATATGAGCAAGGTTTTGAGAGTTATCACAAAATGTGATTGGGGCATTGTGCTGAAGTCCTGCTCAGCCACCTGCCAGCATGTTTCAGAGGGCCGTGGAGAGCCCAGACCTCCTGCCTGCCTGCCAGATGCCCCACCACGTATCTGGGCAGGCAGGCAGAGCAAAACACAAAGATCAACTGCTGTTTAATTGTATTGAAACAGGGTAGCTGGAGAAACCAGTTTGGAAAGGAAATGAGACACCTGGAAAGTGAGGCAAAATACACCGGGAGAAGAAACCATGAGAGAACACTCAGGAGTGTGTGTGTGTGTGTGTGTGTGCATGGTTTAGCAACTCTGTCAAAATGTTCCCATCATCCCCAAGAAAGTAGGAGAAAAAAGAGAGTCTAGATTTACAGCCCCTAATGTTCATAGAATCCTAATAAAAAGTCCCCCACATACTCATCAAAATCTGTCCACACATGAGCCCTAACAGAGATTGCTGTTTATTGGGGTTTTATTTTGTTCTGTGTCTTGCTGACTGACAGACATACATGAAATATGTATGGAAATATAGGAATCCACAGCAGATCCTTTAATACTACCTTCTCTGGTTATTAATTTGCCTTTGCCATGGGCCTGTCCTTCTATCCTGTATCATAATGCTTTTGCACTTGGTAAAAAGCAGGCATTTACCCTGCATGTAGCTGTGCTCTAACAGGCAAATTTTCTTAAAATTTATTTTCTTCTACTTCCCCATAAGATACTCCAAAAAAAAAGTGCGTTTTCTTATCCTATTCTTTCACATTATGATATCCATAAGTTTCTGTGAAATGGGGGAAGGACAAACCGCCCCTATAGTTTACCTCATATATCACGTAATTTCTATGATTAACCTCTAATGGGGACATTTTGACAAGAGACCTCAGGCAGCTCCAATAACAATTTGCAGGGAAAACACTTTGCTGTGAGAGATGCAAGATCCTGAGAGATCCCCCTAAAAGTGCCTTTGTCTTGATCTCACTTGACAGTGCAGCAGACTCTGCCAGTGCTCTGTGTCCTCAGGGCACCTCGTGGTGTGAGAGCCAGCTTCCTCCATCCTTGCTCATCCTCTCTCCCAGGAGATTTCAGGTCACTCATCTCAGCACTGCAGGATTTATTTCCATTGTTTCTTTTACTTCTCTGTATCTGGGTAAAAACATGTACCTGTAGAAACAATTTTTATTCCAATGATTTTGGGCAGGTTCAATTTTTTCAGTTCTCTCTCTATAAAGCAGACAGTGGTATGAACTTCTCTTGCTGCTGGGTGTGGAGGCGTGGCTGTAAAGCAGGTGGAAATTTTGAGAATGTAAATGATGAGTATGTCTGAGGTGCTTATGGAAAAATCCAAAAAGTAAGCTACTCATACTTTGAAATATTCTGTTTCAGTCAATATTTGCCGTGCTTGAATTGGTCATTCCTTGGCATACTACCCTTTAGTTGTATCATTTCATAGTTAATTCATAGAAAAATATTGAGCTGGCTGACTGAAATCTTTGCTGTAATATATACACAAAGGGCAGATCAGTAAATGGACAGGGGAGCAGATACACAATTCATTGCTTCTGGCTGGGCTAGAACTGGTGAGGTGAAGAGTCACTTCCACTGGGACTGGGAAATTCATACCCTGCCACAGTGATCTCAAAGATTAACACACGAAAACATACCAATATCCTTCTTTTTGGTTAAGGTTAAAAGATTATTTGATCTCATGGGACTTGGCACTGCTTCAGATGTGCCACATCTGGTCTGTAAGAAATAGGGACAAGTGCATGTGAAACAGATACAGTGTGAAAAACAGTAAGTACAGAAGAAAGCTAAAAAAAGGACTTTGTCAAAAGTATTACAGGTTTAAATGTTGATCTGGGCATCAGCACCTTCTTTCATTACTGACTAATGTGCAGAACTGGGAGTTCCAGAACAGTGTTTGTATACTTTTCTGGAAGTGTCTTCCAAATTAACTCGACTCCATCTCTGTCTTCCTTCTCTCCTTCCATTCTCAAGTGTTCCCTTGCTATGCATTAATTGAATTTTTAAGCCACTGCAGTTTCTATGTGGTCTGTGAGGAAAAAAAATGTGGCACCCACATACGGGTTTGAACATCCTGTTTTGTAGGGCTTCATTTTTTAGGGATGTGAGTGACAGTTTTAAAGTTTTTCTTGTGGGGCTGTTGAAGATTTTTTCTACCTTCATGAGAATATTCCTCTTTTCATGTTTTTGAAATGGAATTTTCATTTTCATTTCTATTGCTTGAGGAAAATTAAATGGAGCACCAGGGAAGGTGACTTTGCTCATTCAGATTAGATTGGTCTGGTTTCTCATTAAAAAAAAAAAAAGATTAAAAAAAGGATAAAAAGGACGAAACACTTGACAGTGCAGCCATATCAATCTTAGCTGATCTTAACTTTTTGGGGAATGAGGGTTTCTGAGTTAGTCTTTCATCAGGCTGTCAGAACATTATTTTCTCTTATAAACTATAGGTCCTGCTTGCATTTTTGTGGCATCTTCAATCCCAACAAACTGACAGCACTTCACCTTCTGTCCATCTGCTCTGTCTTCACCCTCTGTTGAAGTACAGCTGCCACAGTCTCTGGAGCACAAATTTACTATGTGTTTAATTGTGTATAACAACCCTGTCCCATTGTGAAGGACAGAAGCAAAGCAGAATCCAGCAGAAACAGCAGGGGACCTTCACATGAAAGTGTAGCTAAAAAAATGAATATTAAACTGAAATAATTTTCTGACAATAAATTTCACTTCATCTCATCCCTTACCTGCTTCAAACCTGTTTGTATTACAGCTATCATGTGGAAGGTATCTGATCTGCCTGTCATACCCTATAGCTAGTATTTTGATCAAAACCCACAAATTTCTAGTTTATTCTGAATTCATTTTGGTAGTACATGCTTTCTGACTCTCAGAGGTGCTCAATGTCCTTGCAAAAAATCACTATTGATGGAGCCCCATTCACACACTCATCCTGCTGAAACACAGGCTCCCCAGATAGCCCAAGTCAGGAGCATCAAATGAATTCCTGCTCCAGGAAAGTTTGATCGTTACAGCAGTACTCTGCTAACACACAATGAACACAAAGCCAGAAAATTGGTCAGGATCATAACAGCCTCTTCTAGCTAATAACACAGTTCAGCACCTGAGATAAGCACAGGCATTCAGGGTTTAGAGCTGCTATAAACAGTGGCACTTCTAATGGCAGAATAGCAACAGTGCTCTGGGACTTTAATTCAGCAACTGGATGGTCAGTGGTATAATTTTATGTATCTTCCACATTGTTGTCTGCAAGAAAACACGACAGCCAGCACAGGAGCTCTGAAGCACCACTTCAATGTCCCTGATTTTGTTGGGAGGTGGCTATTTTGGTGGTGAAGGGAAGTAAGCAGAGCAACAGCATGCTGGCAAGAACAGGCAGGGGAACTTGGTGAGCAACTCCAGAGGAAATACCTTGTTACATGGAAAGTTTTCAGCCTCAGTTAGCTGAAATTGTAGGGAAGGATATTCAGCTAGTAAAAAAGAGTTTGAAGACAGAAATTTGTTGAAGTCAGTGAAATGCTGTTTAAGGCAGATTAAAGTAGTGAGGTCATTCTTGTAGACAGTTTTTCGAGAGTCCTGATTTCACCAAGGTTATTCTGATTTAATTATATGCTGCATCTCTACGTTGAGGCCATGTGTGTGGCAGTGCATGCTCTAGAGTTATCTTTAGCACAGGCCATTTTCCTAATCATACCTGAGCATCATTTATAGGTGAGTAAGTCTGCCAAGGAGATCTGGTATTCATGGTAGCAATCCCCCTCCCTACTTTCCAGTAATCTCAAACGACTCATTTGGGCATGTCTATCACATACAATTATGTAGGAACCCTGTTAATTAATTAATATTAACTTCTGATGGTTATGCAATTAATTGCATTTGGAAGAATATAAAAAATTAGTAAATAACTTCAAAGTGTCGAGTCCTATTTGGCAAGATAGTACAGCTCATCCTTCCCAATTACAATGATAAGATTTTAAACTAATTGAACTCACACTGTGCCTCTCCATTACCTGACATCCAGCAGCACACAGAGAAGATTAAAAGGATTCAGGGGATGGTGTGTTTATAAAACCAGGAACAGTCATTCCTCATTCTTATTTAAGCACAAATAAATTTTAATTCACAACTGAATATTGCTTTAAATGGAGTTTTCCATCGAAATTAGCATGTTGAGAAGTTTGGGGCTTTTGCTGATGTTTCAGGTTAAAAATAGTGACTTGGGATGCTCAGGACCTCATTACACAATGGCAGGTGCATATCCTGCAATCAGCTGCTCACCACGGCACCATAGGAGCAGAGGGCTTGCCAGAATGTATTAAATCATCTGTTCATCTAACTTGACATTTTGTCTTCTGCACTGATATTCTTGAGGAAGGTGGAAAGCTCCCATAAAGCCTATTACCTATCCAATTACGCTGTGTGGTGTACAGAGATGAAACATCCTTCCAGAGCCCTGCAGGCAATTAGCATACACCCAGAAGTGTGATATTCAATTACCCTTATTATTTCAGTGTGCCAAGCAGCAAGAGGTGGTTAATGATTGCACAAAATTATCTAGCCTTTTAGGAAACTATACTCAAAGTCACCCAAACCTTACATTGCATATCAGCAAGACCCATATGAGGGCCGCTAACAGCAGTAAAGCTGATGGAAGTCCAGTGACAGATTATTCACTTGCATGACAAAATTTGTATTTTTAAGCCTCTTATTCGTACCCACAGAATTAGTCCTGGGGGACAATTTGCAGGATGAAAATTTTCACCCAGAAGCAAATGTATTACTCTCCCTAGCTGAAGCTCAAGCCTTTTTTCTTCACTATACAGAACTAGCTATTTTTCAGAGAAAGTTTTGGGCTGCTGAGCTCTCAGATTCTATTGCAGCACTTTGGACTCAGAAGTTGATGATGACCATATCCATGGTACCCTGACATCTTCACAGCAAGACAAACAAATAATTGAAAGCTGAGTTATCTTTCAACCACTTATTCTAAAACCTTTGCAGTAGACTTTGCACTTGAATGGATATTTCCATTGCCATGGAAAAACGGGGTCAAAGAGGATAAGGTCTATGTAAGTTGTGTAGGAAGACAGTATAAACCCATTCCCATACTGTATCAGACCATGCAAGAAGAGAGGTGGTAAATGGTAAATAATAATGGCTGTGAGAAATTATACTTTTGATACCTATTTTTACCAGAAAGGTCTGGGCTGGTAACTTTATATCCTTCAGAGAAAGCATAAGGGAGATGATGATGAAATGGATCTACATTTTTTACAGTACCAAACAAGTGATGAACTTCGTCAAACTTGTGTTAGAAGCAGGCTGCGGGTGAAATTTCCCAGCACCTTCAGTCTCTGAAGGACATATACTCTGATTAAGATGTATTGAATCATTACTTATTCAATAAGAGGCAGTTAAGTTCTTCCTGCTAAAAATTCAAGCAAAAAGCATTGTCTTTAAGGCTTAAAGAAATTATCTTCCCTTTAAGTGAAAAGCTGTCTGCTAAAACCAAAGGTGGGGTGATGGGTCCCTCTTACAGCTTCAAACCATCATCCAGGTTCATAGAGTGTTAGGATCCCACTTTAAATGCAGTCTCATACCTTTCACTAGTACTGACTGGATCAAATGCATATTCTGTAAATACATATCTATCCACTAATATTCATGGCACTGCCTCAGTGAGTACTAGGACTGATTCTGACCTGTTTCACACTTAACTAAGAAACCATTTAATTCCAAAGTCTTTATAGAAAAAGACTATTTGTCTAAATGGACTTTTACAAATGACTAGTTAGGAAATGTGAATTTTAGTCTCTGTTTTGGGCATAGCCTTGGGATTCACAAAGAGGACATCAGGATTTATATTCCCCAATGACAGACCTACTGCTCATGGCAGATAAAAAACAGCTGCCTCCTTGTGGGTCACTGTGAGCACATGGAAACAAAACACTGCTTTGCCTAGCTGACTTGATTATTGCAAAATTTGTTTCCCTAATATCTCTGTTTCCTGTAGCAGATGATAGGAAAAAGTGAGACTAGTCAGCTAAAATGTTTTCTTTTCCACAAGAGGATTAAAATTTCACAGTGTGCTTTCAATTCAAATATTCTTGAATACCTACAACTGTAGCTTATTGAATAAAATCGGTGTAAACTAGAAAAACGTATGGGTTTTCTTCTCTCATTAATCAGAAAACTAAATTGCATTAAGATGCTGATGTTTTCCTAGAACAGAAAACAAATGATTCTGTGAATGACTGAACTGCTGCAAGTTTTGTAGCAGCAGCCGCCAAGAGCCGCAAACATCAGAGGTAAATGAATAATCACCAACAGAGCAGAGCAGCCATCAGACATAATGATAGAAAACCTCCTTTCATACTCACAGGTGTCAAGTTTTCTGTGCAATTAAAAGTTGGCAGAAGCAAACAATTGGCTTTAAAACAAGACAAAAGCTATGAAAAGAACCAGGCTTTTTGCTTCAGGTGAGTGGACTGTGAATGAATTCAGTTGCTCTGCTCGGAAAAGGGAACAAACGAAAGCTATTCAAAAAAATTCAGTGTAAGGAAAAAATCAAACTATTTAATAAATCTAACAAGAACTACCCAAAATTAATTTCTCGCGTTTCTTTTGAAATAGAGTTAATAATGCCTCTCAAAAGTGTCTTTAGATCTGTGTTCCTCTTGAAAAGGGCACAGAGAAGTGGATGCCAGGGATTGTATAACTAACTGATGCACAGCAAGAGCAAGATAAAGGGGGATCACTAAGTGTCTTCTTCAGTGGTATCTATTTTGTTCTGGTGGAGAGCTATTGATTTCTTAAGCATCACTCACACAAGTGAGGTGAGAGTTGTTTCATGTCCTTTGTGGCCCAAAGTCCTTTAAGCACTTTTTGACTTAGTATTTTATTGCAATCTACTTCTATTTCCGGAAGGAAGTTGCTAAAGAAGATGGAGGATGTTATTTGGGTGGCACCTGGCAGGAGATACTGACTGAAGAAGGGGCAATGTAGAACGAGAGGAAGTGTGCTGGAAACAGGGAGCAATTGATCTTCTCTAGCATGGTGATTTCCTTGTGAATGCTTTTCTTTCTGTCTGGGCTTGTGAGTTTGAGATACAAAACTTGGAATATGTCTGGTTTCATTTCTGTTCTCATTCTAAATTTCTGATAAATTCTAACTTCCTGTAAATTTTAATTTCCACATCCTAATTCCTTCAAATACCAAGTGGATAGCAGTATTTCATTGATCACCATCATTAAATGACTCCAACCATTCATGCTGAGAATGTTAAGGCAAATAAAAACCATGTATCTCACCACTGAACAAGAGGGTTCAGGGCTGTATTTTTCTGTGCTCTTGATCGTTTTATTTTCATTATTAGGAAAGAAGACAGACTTTTAATTGATGTCCTTTCCATAGAAATGAGATACCTGGAATATTAAAATAGAAGAAAATAAATTAAATAGTACCTTTCAGAAACATTTTCTGATTTTGGCCATTCCAAGTGAAAAGATGGTACTGTCAGTCCTCTAACATTTAATGAAAAATTTCAAGCATCTTGAAATTTCAGAGTTAAAATTTATCAGCATAAATATCCTGAAATACTATGGAAAAAGTGATTTTATTACCATTCTTTACCACTGCTTTTTAGCTGTATTTTAATAGCAAGGTGAAAAGCAACCTACTGCCTTAGCAAAAATTTATTTTCTGTGTTTGTTGGTTTGGCTACTAGTGTTCAGTGAAGGAATTTCTAACACAAGTGGTTGGCTGATTAGCACATGATGGTATTTCAACACTTGAGTGTTTCATTGAATTGAAACCACAATTTAAAATGATAAAAAGTTGACAAAGGTAAGCACGTAATGCTTATAGCAGGTAAGAACACCTAGAAAGAAGGAAACTTCTCGGGATTGTGAAAAGATTATATTGTCTTCTTTGCACCAGAAAATAAGGAAAGTGAAAAAAAGAAAATAGAACACAAAATAAAATCCTGTCCCCTTACCTCAAGAGGGAATCAACCTGGGATCAATGCAAGATCAGATCCAAAGTTCTTGTGGATCTGGGCATCCTGTCACAGGGACATCAACCACTTTCCATCTTCCTTTTTCCAGAGATCTATATGAATACTGGTGAAAGTTAAATAGACAAATTAAGAAAAGTAAAATTTCTTTGGAAAAACTTTTCTCTTTAGTTTCAGATTCAGTTAAGTTTTTCAAAAGATAGGCTCTTAATTCATCACACCTTCTCTATCAGGCTGCTGCAAAGTCTCTCCTAGTGAACACTTGGATTAATCAGGAATCATGAATGATTTGCCTGTCTTTGTTAAGTTTGAAATAGGAAAAAGAAAAACAAAAAAGGAAAAGGTAAGAAGAGGGAAAACCCCCTTAAATTCAACAGAAATAAAATGCAAGAGGGGATGATGATGAACCTGAGATTTTAAAAACTATCTAGATGTTAATAGTTTGGGCATCCTTGCAGTCAGATTGCTTCGTGGGTGCATTGAGGGATGATGCCAGGACCCATGAGAGGGAAAACTAATTGTCCAAGCTCCCTGAGTCCCAGTATCTGTCCTACAAATGATCACCCTGACTCTTGCCAGTGCAATGACAGAGAAGGACGTGGTCCTTCATCACTCCCAGCTCACCAGAGTGACAGCTATATCCGTCACCCAGGTATCAAGACTACACTTCAGGTGCTTAAAACAGAATTTGAAATTCAAATATTTTCTCTTGCTACTTCTGTGCTAATTTAGGACCTCAAGTAAATACTTGGCATTCAGCTTCACCGTTGAATACCCCACAGATTGCCTAAACCAGGCAGAAACATTTTTCTTCAGCTTTGCCAGGAAATGGCTTTTATCAACAAGTTTATGGGAAACATTCGCAGGTTGAGCTTGATTTTCTGAAGCTTTTTTCATTTTTATTCAGCAAGGCATTTAAAACTCCAGCAAATTTTTATAGCATTTGCATGCCCCAACTATAGAGGCTTAGGTAGTATAAACACACAACCAACCTGATGGCTTGGACCTTTCCTGTGGAATGTGGTTGTTCTTCTATTCTCACAATATATATAACAGTATGAAAACTCTACACAAAATAAACTTCTTGTAGGCTCTGAGCTTGGTTCTCTTGTTGGAAAAATAGTAGTGTAATTTCCCTGCTACATATATAACACTTTCCTTTTTAAATATAAATATGTGTATATATTCAAAACCATATTTCCTATGTATTTACATCCAATTTTTTACTTGTTGCTAGTGGATGATGTAATTCCTTGCTCTATGCAATAATTCTGTTAGTAAAAGTACCTTGCAGTGACTTCAAATTTTTCTCTATTAATTTGTTCATACCAGTACAATAACTTGTGCTGCACCACTAGGTTACTAAATTGCATTCTCTGGAACCATAGGTGCCAGGACACAGGGCTCCTGGAGATAAATGGTTCCTCTGCTCTCCTAAAACAAGGAAAACTGAGAAGACTAAAATCCAGGAGGAGTCTCCTACTGTTATTTGCTATTTTTTCAATTATGTCTGTTAAAAAACAAACAAACAAACAATAAAAGAAATACAACACAAAACCCCAACAATGTCTGTAAACATACCTTGGAACAGATCCTTCCTGATTGCTGGACCAGATCTTTTAGCTGGTGAGATCCCAAAAGAGAACAAACTTTGCACAAATGGTTTTTAAAATTTTAGACCTCTTCAAATTTTAATCTTGTACAAGGCACCTTCTAGAATTAAGAGAAGTTTGCCTGTGTCAGGGCTACCTCTGGGTGTCCCAGGAAAGAAAGCAAAAATGCTGGCGCCAGAAACAAGGCTTGTGTTCTTTAAAACTGAAAGCTACATGTCTCATTTTTCTATGTGTTCTCACTTTCATGTGAGCTTATTCTTTTTCTTTTCTTAATCTCAGCCTCAGGTTCTCAGAACTGTAGCAGCACCTTGGCTCCCCTGTGTTACCTGGTGCTCTCTCTCTCTCAGACTTTTACATCCTCCAGAAATCAAAGAACAGAAAAATAGTTTGGTATTTGAAGTTAAAATTGTTATTCATATCAATGCCTTGGAGACGTTTACTAATTAGATGTTGGTGCAAAAGATTTAAAAATTTTAGCTACTGGCTTTTAACTTCTGAGGAACTGAGCAGCAGGTGATTTGGTGTTGGTTCTTTTATTCTTGCTTTTGTGCATGTTGATGTTTTTGAAACAAAGATCTCTTTAGCATTAATACATTCAACAACTATGATGGCAGTCAGTTTGTCTCTCACTAGTTGCTGGTTCACCACCATGAAGAACTCATGTCTAACCCAAGCACCATTAGGGACTCCTAAAATATCTCACGATTCGCAGTGTTACATCTCCATTGTGGAACTCTCTGCCCTGGGGAAGGTACTGAGCATTTCCACCTGACCACAAGCATATATAAATCGTTGGGTTTGGGGACTAGAGACATCACCCCTTGATGGATTTAGAGGACCAGAATGTTCCCCAGGGTGTGACCATCATTCTGACCAGCAGGAGCCAGGTTGTGCTCTGATGCTGGGGGATAAAATCAGTTTTTTTCTGTATTGATGTATTTGTTGTAATCTCTTCAGTAAACTGTAACTCCAAACTGGGAGTTGGGGTGGTTGAGTGGGGTTCAGCTTTCTGACCAGTTTACTTTTAGACCAGCCTTGTTCCCAAGCTCTGAGCAGTCCTCAGCTGATACTTTTGGATGTTTTCTGACAACCATGGTGTGACAGCTCCTGTGAACATCAGTTTCCCTGAGACAAACAGCATTCTCCTGAATCTCTGTCTCTCACTCCATTTTCAATGGAAAGGTCTTAGTATTTTTCATCTTTTGCTTCCTTCACTCCACGTAAGTGCTGGACTAAAGGCAGAAATGTTGTTTTCCTTGTGGACTTCTTGGGTTGCTCATCCTATTATTTGAATGCATCATTCATTTGATGTAATGACAACCAGCCAAAATGGACTGCTGTTGTCATGCTTGATTTACAACCAGGATATTGCAGAAAAGGTAGTTGAAGTGACCAGAATAACTGGTGATCATTAAAGCCTGAGTGATGTGGGGCCTAGGGAGACACCTGAAGGATAGTTTTTAAGGGTCTTTAGCTCTCCCATGCTTTCTGCCCCTCCTGCTGCTGCTGTGCCACCCAGCAGCATCACCTTCTGTCATCTTTCACCTCTTGCTTTGCTCTGTCTGATGCTGCTAAAATATCTCTCCTAAATTTAGTCTGGTCACAAAAACGTACATTGATAACCTCATGTAAATGAAAGCATTCCTTAGCCCAACTAATCCCACTGACTTCAGTAAGAGTAATAGCATTTGGCTTAATATATTAATAAACAGGGGGAAAAATGTTGGAGTTGGAAATATATTTTGTATTTCATCTTGGCTGTGAAACAAATATGCATTTTCTGGTAGTCAATTCATATTATATGGACCACTAAAACAAGTGTATCAGATGACAAGACCTGTACACAGGCTCATATTTGTAGGCAATAAATCAGGCAGGAGTGAAGAACTATGTGTTGCTGTTTCAAGGGAACAATGATCATGCAGCTTCAGAGCTTGCTGCTGGATAAAATCCATAAGTTCTGGAAAAATAGACATTTCTTGGTCCCAGAATTCATCTTTTTGTCTCATTGTTTATTTGCAGTTTGTATATGCTGAGCTGGGCAGACAATAAGGGAATAATGAATAGCATTGAGTTGCAAAGAGGAGCCTTCAAATCTGGGCTGTGCTACTATGTGGGTGTGACACGTGAAAAGCAGCAAAACTTAGGTGTCTTGCTTGACCAGTTGTATTCCAAATGAAGGCCTGGATACAAACTCTGCAAGACAGGTTTGGAAGAGCTGCAAAGTGAAGCTTCTTGCCTTATTTGCCCTTTCACTGCAGGAGCTGAGATAGTGAACTAAGTGAACTCTGCATTTTATACTGTGTTTAAAGGGAGAGCCACTGCCTACTTTGTAGTCCAACCTAAACTCAAAAGCCATTTCAGTCTTTTGATAGCTACATTAAAAATATTAAAGCAAAATCGTCCATATCCCTTAGTTAATAGCCAAAGTTTTTAGTAATTTACCAAACCTATTCAATTCCCATGTTAGAGCCACTGCTTCTGACAAGAAGTGTGAAAAGGCGCTTCCAAGGTAGGGGCAGAACTGTATGCCACAATGTCCTTAATCATCAAAAGGGAATTTGTTTCCCCTCAGTCTTGCATGTTAAAATTTAATAAATTTTTTTAATTTAATAGGAAGTATGTGTCCCATGGACACATGTTTTTCATAAACAACTTTGCTTAATGACTTCAGTGATCAAGGCAAACTTATATATTGAATATCCACCTATTCCAAAGTTCAGTACAGTACAGAAAAGGAAAACCTCTCCTGCACTGTTCAGTAACAGTCACTTGGGTATCTCAACACCAGCTGGAAATGCTTTGGTATTGTTGCTTTCCCATCAGGCAGCCCTATAAAAATGTGGTTTGGTTGCATTTTGAGGATTCTTATCACGCATCCTAACACTCTCTTTCCACACTTGAAACTCCAAAAAGACCTACTATTTGGATTTCTTCCTGTCTATGTAAAGAGCACTGTAAATAATGGGATTACATACAGCACATAGATACAGCCTGGAAATTTAGGCTCCATTCAAACATAGTGATTCTCCTTTCTAAAAAACAAATGTAGGTAGGTAAACAGCTCAACGCTCAATTCAGAAAAGAGAATCTACTGCTATCAAGGAGGTTATTGGAAAGAGGAAGTGAGAAGAGAGATGAGCAGGAAAAGTTATTTTATCAAGGCCTAAAGGCAACATAAAGCAGGGCTGTTGTTGAGCTTTGTAGTGTTGAGTAGTTTATAATGAAACTGCATCCCTGACTGTTTCCAGGTGACTTATCTCCCTTAACTTCCTTGGGATGCATTTTACTCCCACATGGAAGCCTTGGTGCTGTCTCTCCAAGTTCAGCATCTTTCTTCTGTATGCCAAGCATGATATTTTCACTTCCCTTTGCAAACCAAGATTATCTATCCATCCAAAGCCAACACCAGCTTCTGACATACTGTAGTGCATCATTAAGAGGATCATTAAACTGTCCACAGAGCTGGCAGCAAGATAGTCATATCTCTTGATAGTGTTTAAATATATAGAAATATTGTTCACTCGAGGAATTAAGCATTTGGCTCTACTTTCATGAAAGGGGAATGCTAGGCCAGCTATTTGCTGGAAATTGCTTTAGGGAAGATGTGGATGAACTTGGCATCTTTGTAACCTCAGATGCTTTCAGATAAGCTTTGATCTTGGCACTCGATCATGAAATTCATTTTCCTGGGAATCTTCACAGAAATGCAGAATTAGTCTGCCTATCTGCTTTTCTAAGGTCACATGGATGGCTAGCATCAAGCTTCAAAACATATTATCTTTACAACTCTAATTAAGAAAAAATATCTTAGGTTAATTGCTTACTTCCAGATATATTAACTGCTGCATCTATTTATGTGTGGAAGGTTATGAGAGCAACAGGAAGTTCTAGAAGTTAAAGAAAAATGATGAAGGAAATTCATACAAAAAATATTTGTATTCATCACGTCCCTCAGGAAGAAAGCTTAGATTGGAAATGTACGTACTAGGTAAAATGACACAACTATTTATCATTTAAATGTGCTATTCTCATAAGTCTAAAACCCCCAGATATTAATGCAAAGTCACCTCAACATCTGTTAAAAATAGTGACAGATGTGTAATAAATATTTTTGACAGTGTGGCTAAGTATGTTTTTTAAACATTGCATAGCTTATTTAAAAGTCATGTTCCACCACAAAAACACTTTATGTCCTGAATAGCACAAGCTTAGTTTTGAATAAATTACAACAGTGAACACCACTAAGGATGCTGAAGAAGCCCATGCATGGAAGCCCATACATACAAATTAGAGGTTGCATCTTAGTAGTAAAACAAGATGATCAGGAAGAAAATGCTTGCATAGAGACACCCATGAGAAATACTATGATTTCATTAAAATGAGACATAAGTCTCTGTCTTTTTCCTTTTAATCATACAATTTTTAGTTCAGTCATTTAGTGACTTGTTCAATCTCTTCTCGGTTATTAGAGATCTCCATCTAAAGATGTTTTAACACCCCAAGGGCTTGCCTTAAATGTGTACTTAATACTTAATAAAACTGAATCAGACTACTTGAAATCCTTCATTTCCATACTTAATGTGTAGAAGGCATCACTTAAGTAAAAGGAAGCAAAGGGCTGAGGGATGATAATGAGTCCGATTGCTGCTCTTCCATTCTGCTTTGCACATATACTGTCAGTATTATGTTGCTCACTCTGGACTGTGCCATAAAGCCATTTTTCAAAAAGCTTGGAAAGAGCATATTTTTGCTGTGAACATCAGGACAGGAGGCTGCTAACTGCAGAAGGGTAAGAGTTTTATTAAAACAGGGATGCAGAAACTAATTATTTCTTGGTATGTGCTCTAAACAAACAGCCCTTGCTCATGTAGAGATGTTGACAAGCTGTGGTCCTGCAGAAGGAGAACAACGTTTTTGTGCCTATGTACTCTATTTTGGTGCTTTCCATTATGATTCTCCCCAAGATGTAGAGCAACTCCTTCTATTGTATCATCCACATCATTTACCAGTTAATCAATAGACATCTGCAAAATCACAGCTGACGTGCAAACTGAGGCATCCTTTAGTTTAAGGATAGTGCACACCAAAACCAGGAGTGGGGAGATCAATCTGCTTGAACGTATGCCAGGTCAGCAGGTGAAGAAATCTTTGGGCCAGTTAAAAGATGTCACTTAGAAAGCCATTGGCAGAGCAGGCCAGTGCACACGAATGATTTAGTGAGCTTGTATCCCTTGAAGCACTGTCCCTTCTCTTTAAACAAAAGGTAGCTTTTCAGGACATGATTGAGAGAAATTTGTACTTTTTCTACTTTTCTGCTAAATAAGACTTCATGTCATTGCATTAAATGGTTTTGGGTTTTTTTTTAGTTTTCAACAATAGAACAAGCACTTTGGAAAAATGGACCCATTACTTCTTTGTTGGAAGTAATGGAAGAACCTGAAAAATGACCAGATCTGCTCTGCTAAGTGGAGTAAGGAGAGTGGGCCTGGTGAAGAGCTTTAGAAATCAAAATCCTGCTCATGGTGTGCTGTACCAGTTTGACTCTAATGCAGCATAGCCTTCCCAGGTTAACTCTGGTTCCATGACAATCACCTCAGGTTCTTTTCCTCCATGTGTTTCTGTGGGTTTTGCCCATCCTGAGATTTTTTGTGAGTTTTTCCCATCCACAGCTTTATTCTCTTCGCTAAATTTCTTCCAAATCAGAATCACCACTTTCCACAGTCTTTACTGCATGACTCTGCCAAAATTCATATTAAGCAATCTTAGGAACTTTCCTGAATGTAACCTTCTAGTATTTTGAAAGAGACTGCCATTGTATTTGAATAATCTCTTTACATAAGTCACTATTATCTCAGAAAGCATGCCTTCCTACAGCTATGAAATTATTTTATATGTTTTTAATTCTGCCAAGAAACCCTAAAGGGAATATTTTTATATTAAGGCAAGCTTGTAAATTTTAAAAAGAAGTAAGGCTTGAATTCGGAATATAATTGCCCAATGCCCTCTCTAAATCTCATAACTTGACACAGTTAGGGTCTCTAGAAGGGAAATTATAGTGAGTAGATGACAGTGTTTTAAAATTTATTGTGAATTCAACTGCACTGTGCACAGAGGTTTATCCACCATTTCTGCAAGCATGTGTCATCTGCTTTTCAGAACAGCAAAGGATCAAGGTGATGCCCGACTTCAATAACTAAAGGTCTGATGACATTTCCTACGGGCTTAGTTTTAGCCTTTGTGTTCTGCCTGGGCTCCACTCCAGCCTGACCTGCAATTCCAGCCACTTTCCTGGTCCCCATGGCTGTGTGATATGAGACTGCCCCCAGCATTGCTGTGCCTTCAATGCCAGCCTTAAGATCAGGGTGCTTGCTGGCTGGGGAGAGTGTGGTGGTAGGTTAAAGAGTCAGAAGTGTACCTCTAATTCAATTTCTTGTAATTTTTCACCAAAAAACCCCTCCTGTCTGTGAGAATAGCCATGGTACACTTAGTGAGAAGGACAGGCTGCAGAGGATGTCCAGGGCACATCAAGATCCTGTCTTCTGATGAATAGTGGCTTAAATAGGAATAGCCCTCTGTGGAAATTAGTGGGGTTGATTTACCCTTTTGTTGACAAAAGGGGAATGATTCTCTTACCCAAGGTGCTACTGGTAACACAAGCATCTGTTTTATAGCCTTGCTCCTGGCACAGGTCTCTGAGCACTGTAGAGCTATTGATTGAAAAAGAGAGTTTTGTGCCTTTGGTCTCACCTGCTCTACCTTTGTGATTTTGTTCCTGTGTTTGTTTTGCAGACAGCTAAATCCTTTCCTCCCAGTGCCACTGAGCCCTAGACAAACACTGTGGTATTGGGAAACCACAAAAAAATATGTCTTGACAGTTTAATCAGAGGGTAGAGATGAGCTCTGGGCTGCTGGCATGGTCCCAAGCTATTTTTTTTTTACCTGATACTTTTTTGGTAAACAGCTTGGTTGCTTTCAGACTTCCAGCAGCTGCCACCAGCCGTGGCTAACCATGCTGTCCCAATGGCTACAGGTGTTGCATGACTCGGTCAATGAGAAGCCCCACTGAGTAAAGGAACCTGGAGTGTCTTGTGTTGTTCCACAGTGTCTCACACAGAAGAATAAAATAAACTCAAAATTAACATGCCTTCAATCCTGCCTTTGTGCCAAAATGAGAGATGTTTCCATTTTCTGTTTATCCAACTAAAAATAGAGATGATGAGAAAATGGATTTTTTTACCTGGAAGGAATTTCCAGTATTTTGGTGTTTGGTTTTTATCTTCAGGAATATTAAAAGGTGAAACAGAAACTTTTATCACAAAGGTGATATGAAATTAAATGAACTGAATAATTTTGGAGCATGGAGTGCTATCATAGTGTGCCATCAGATATGTAGTTTAGGCAGTAGGTCTAGAGACCATGGGAACATCAAGTAGATGACAACTACTTTGTGCAGCCACAAAGCACAGAACAGCTGAAAAAACCCCAGAGAAATTAATGCTGAAGCTATGCAGAAAATTTCTTTAATTTGGATCATTTGGATCTTCTGGTAGAGGAAGAATAAAATGCACTATTTTTATTTCTAATTTAAGTAGCAAATGAAACCCAGAATTTTCTTAAGGAAAATTCAACTCTGTGGAAGCCAGGTGTCATTGGAAAAGCAATTGGCTTGAATCTTTTTTCCTGTTCAGTTAAGAAGCATGTTACCCTTTTCTTTGACATGCTCCAGAACAAAGTCTCACTCACGCTTCAGCCCACCCTCAAGAGGCAAACAAACACTTGCTGTGCCAGGACTCAGATCCCGTAACACATAGATAGGGACTTCTTTATCAGAAAGATCTTAGTCTTTGTTTTTCTCCTGATTCCTTGGACACAGCCTTGAGACTTTATAAATCTTGGACATCACCCAACTCTTGGAAATACGGCCAAGAGAGCTCTTGTTGAATGCATTCACTGAAGGTTTTCCAAGGAACGAGGCAGAATTTACTGTCTCTTTAAGAATGCAGAGTTTTTTTAAACCTTTTGAGTGTATTGTAGTATTTCTCCAGCTTTCTTCCAGCATCTGTCTGAGAGATGTACATTTGTGAATTGCTAGAGGATGCTTCAGAAGCAGGGTTACTCACTGGAGGGGAGTTGCACAGACCCAAATGATGTTTCCTCTTTTCACTGTCTCATGAGGTCATTTACAGCCAACCTGGAGAAGCAGCAGGCAAGGATGGCTACAGTCCTTGCCGGTTTGTTTGGGTGTAGCATGTTATCCCCAGGGGTCAGTAAGATTGTTATCTGAAGTTTATTTCATTTTTTTTCTTTTCTTGGTTTCTAGAGCAGGGCCAGCAAGGCAGTTTCAGGTAGGAGACAGGCAATACTGTTCCTCATCATCCTTTCTGTGCTGAGGTGGGAGCACACATCTGTAGTGAGAAGAATGACTGCAAGTTACCTTTACATGTCCATTTTTTGGGCTGCCAGGGGACTGCATAGCAGTCAGAATAGCCTGAAGGTTGCTGGGGCACAGTGCTCTACTCAAAGAGCAGGTGTCTGACAGATCTTGGCTTTGTTTGGTGTCATGGTTCTTGCTGCTCAATTTGTGTAACTTAAAGTCGCTGTAGAGCATTATGGTTGGGTCTCACAGGGCTGTGATAGAGCCCCTTAGAAACCTGGCAGGCATCCTTCCCTGGAGAGGTGGAAATGTCCTGGAGACAGGAATGTTTGAGACACTTTGTGCTCTTGAGGAGCCAGCACAGCCTTGCTGTGCAAGCTCAGCCTTTCTGCTTGTGCTACAGGGCTGCAGAGAGGCAACTTAGCCTCACTGGACCATGGGATAATTCAGATTGGAAGAGGCATCAGAAGGGTTCACATGCCTATAGCAAGGTCAGCCAAGGTCAGCCCAGAATGCTCAGGCCTCTCTCTATCCAGGCATATTGCCAGACAGACTCTTGCACATAACACTTCCCAGGCACTTATGGTTTGGTTTTTTTCTGAAAGCAGTAATATTTTCAGGAAACTGGGACATAAAAAGCAACAGAAAAATAGAAAAGCCCTGATTTTTTTCCTATTTGTTACATGTTTGCCTGCATATGATCTATTTCTGCAACCTTTACTAAGGTGTACTGCTCTTCAGGTGGAAGATCTCCTTTACAAAACAGCCAGGTATCACTGCTTTAAACATGTTCCTCATTCCCCTTCTGGTGATGACAACACTTATTAGTTTACATGATAGATGTTTCATATGGGCTGGAAACAGATGAATAGACAAATCCTGATAAAGGATACAGTTCATCTGATAGTCTCAATGGGGCTTAGATGCTCCATCTCTTTTGATTGCCATTGATTTTAGATTTGAGTACCACAGTTTATTTCAGATATGGAAGCTTCTATATGGAACTAGAGCACACCCAGGAACTCGCTGCACAGGAAATAGTCAGCTTTAAAGATGAGGTAGCAGGATGCTCCTAGAAGATGTGACCCTGTTCGTTTACATTAATGACCTTCACACAAACAGGATGACTACAGACTGATAGAATTTGAGAAGCATCATCATGCAGAACAGTGTGAGAATACTAGCACAGGAGAAGGATGGTGAATGTGGCTGAAAAAATATTTGAGTACAGGATGTTAAAAAAAACCTCTTTAGGACAAGAAAGTCTCCATTATAAATTTCCACTGTAACCTGATTGGGGAGAAGTGACTAAGGTAGACTTGAATGTACTTGTCAATGACAGGTTCTTACCATTTGTCGTATATAAGAGAGACAGACATATCCCTAGAATTCTTTGGGAAAGATATTTCCCAGCTCAAGAAATCTAAATATTACTGGGCAATATCCTGACAAGCCCTCTTTTGAAATACAGCAGTCAAGAGTTTTGTCATCAGTTCAAGAAAAATGAACTGAACCCAGAAGATGTAAAAAAATTCTGGCTAGCTAGTCAAAGAACAAGATACTCTGTAGGAGAACAGAAAACGATTAATGAAATGGATAAAAAAAAGGCTGATTGTGGTGTGTGATTTTGTGGTATAAACACAAATAGAAAATGTTTATTTTTCATGATTAAATGCTTTAGCTTCCTGTACTCTTCTTGGTTTTGGATTTTTCACTGAGTTAGCTGGACTTGAGCAGAACCAGGAGCAGCAAGAATACCAGTGGGACAAATTCATGTTTAGTAGGCATTCCCTATTGAGATTAGGGTATTAGCAAGACATTTTGTGCTTATCTCCATGTCTGTGTTTTCCTTTCCTACCAAAGGTGTTGAAAAGCCATATGACTGAAGTAAAAGAATGCTAATTGTTCGGATTCTTTATGGACAGGTTTTCTCATCTTATGTCCCACTTCCCTTTTTCTTGTAAGTAGATTTGAGGATTTGGAGTATTTTCTAAAAACAGCTCACAAACACACCTATATTGTGTACGAGACCTTATTTCTGGCGTGGAGACTACTCCCACTTCTTCCCCTCCTACACACATTTGTGACCCTCCTTAAATTTTCTCTCTTCTCCAGATAACTAAGTTTAATTACCGTATATCCATTCCCAGCCTATATACCGCCTTTTCTGTCTGTGCAGCTTTGGTTATTGAAAATCAAGGTAAATTGTTAGTTTATTTTTGGGATCATACCTAAGTGATCTATAATCTACAGGCAACTCAATCATCAGGACTAGAAGGCAATTTTATTTTCCTTGTTTCCTTCTGCTATAGATTTTAAAATGTCTTTGTTTTTGTTCACATTTTTATTCCTTGCAGGATGAGCTCATGTTACTTTTTGTCAGTTACTGTTTCTTATCCTTATATGTCTTCACCTGTGAAATTTAGCTTTACTTACAAATCTGTCTTTTTGCCTTTCTAGATCTTGTAACATTTTTGCTTGTATCCTTATAAAGGGTAGTATAATATATTTTAAAATGTCCTTTTAAAGGTGGATATGTATTTACGTAAGTGTGGAATCCATTTCCAAAAGTTTTATTTCTGGCTGAAGTTAAAGATTTCTGTTACTTTCAGCTCTTCAGCTTCAGCTTTCAGCAATAAATTCCTTTCTCTTTCCACAGTCAAGCTGCTGTATCATCTCAGCCCAACAGATTTTGCTAATCAGTTTCCTTAGCTTGTCTAAATTTGCTTTTCTGAAGTCCAAATCTTTAGCTAAAGACCTACTCCTATTTGTTCTTTGATTTTAAATGTGCAACAAATCAATTTTTGATCATTCTGCAGTTACCTTCTAGTCTTCTATTAGCCATCTCTCTTTTAATGTCCTTTACTTGCTGAAATCCAAGTGTGTTACATCTCACCGACTGCTTGTAACTGTGATGAAGAAATGTGCTGATATTGATAGTGTTCATATTTTTGCCAGTATTTAGGAAATTCAACCATCCCATAATGCAACAAGAATCTGTAGTATTTCTCTCTGAAATGGAATCAGACCTCTCTGTCACAGTCACACCAGTCTGAAAGTGCAACCTCTCCATTTACCTGAAAATTCATCCAAAATCCACCAAGCATCTGGCCTTGAAGCACCATATCCCCAGAAATTCCTGTCCCACTTCCAGTGACCTTACATACACGTCACCCAGCAGTACCAAATACTGTACAATTTCATCCCTCCTGCTACTAAAACTATAAAATTCTTCTTCCGCAAAAACCTGTTGAGGGAGAAATTAAAGCCTTACAGAGAGTCTTTTGGGAGACTGGGTCCAGGCTGAACCAGGACTGTAGTGTTCAGTGGTGAAGGATTGCCATGGACATCTCTTACCACAAAATAAAGCCAGGTACATCACTCATTCCCTGCTTGGTTTATCTTCCCCAGGGCTATTTCGTTGTGGAACTGGAGATTGTGTTGTCAAGTTAAGGTAGAGCAGAACAGCTAATAATGGCTGTTCAGGAAATGCTTTTGATTGGATCAGTGTTTACAAAAACTATTTTTAAAAAGGCAGAGAAAAAGATTACTTCAAATTTTGATGCATCTGGATTTAAGACAATTCTAGCTGAATATTCTTTAATATTGTATACAGTTGTAAGGAAACGTAAGGAATTTTGAGATAGCCTTTAAACATAAAATTCAGAGTTCTTGTGGGGGATTTCAAGGTCACAAATTAGGATCTCTTACATTACAAAGCCTGGTCAAATGTGTTTAGGCTTATGAAAACTGCCTGATTTTTCTATGCAAAAATTAGATTTTTAAACAGACTTCATGACTTTTAAGGTAGGAGACCTGACATAAACTGCAAAACTTCAGAACAGAATGATGGAAACCCAGTACAACCCTAGAATTGTGGCCCCAGGGAAAATCTGGTAATTTTCTTCAAAGAAAATGCTTTAAAAAAGTATCAGATAAGCAAACCAAAACCCAAGACATAATTTTACAGTTTCCAAGTTGTTTTCAAAAACGTGCCATTCTAATGAGGGAAAAAATTAGGACCCCACTGTGGCCAGGAGGATGAGACAGCCGTGCTCCTTGCAGGCAGCCACGTGGTTCTGAACATAATCTGTCACAGGCATTTTGCAGCATATAGCCTGTGATCATTAAAGTTTAAAATTACATTCTTTGGATGGTCTAATTCCTGTCTATCTTTGCTGTAATGACTTTGCTTAGAGCTGAAATTTCTTTCTTTCTCTGGTAATTTTTACTATGAAGATATATTTTCCAAAGTAAGAAAGTGTGTCTGAGACTACAGTCTGTTGTAAAGCAACTGTCAAGTAGAAGTATTATTGTTAAAACAAAGTAACTTGACATATTTTCCCACTAGAGACAGACAGGAAATACAGATTCACTGCCTGAAAATCTTTGTTATCTGGATCTTATCGTGGCCAGGTGATGCTAGCTGTCTATTCACAACTTCTGGTCAAGCACAGCCTCCTCCATTGGGTCACAGCCTCTCTCAAGAGTACTCTGACATTTCAGGCAAAACCTCCACCTCTAATCTTTTACATCTCAGAAGCATCTGCAAGAAAAGCTGGAGAAGTTCATGTGTGGTAACTTTTCTTGCTTTGAGTTTTACATGCTTTGAAGATGATGAGGAGTAAGTTCCATTTGACTCCTTTAAGGCTAAATTTCCAATAGCCAGTGAAGTGTAGGAGGACAGTTTGTAAGGACAGTGCAGAAGGCAATTTTCCTCAAAGAATTACAGCTGTACTGATTACTGAGGAATGGAAACAAACTTGTCTGCCCAATGAGGTTGCGTATTATAAAAGAGCGGAGCTTGAAGACCAGAGTCTGCTGCAGTTTGGGATGGAGTCTACTGGCTGTGTGAGGATAAGGGACATGTGTTTGTGCAAGGGATAGACAGGGTAAGTAGATGCTGTGCAAGGGACAGACAGGATTAGGCTGCTGGAAAGGGGACAGGTTGCAGCTAGCCACTCATGTAGCATGAAACTTGCAGAGAGGAGTTAGTGCTGTGTGGAGCTACCTGTGAAGAAAAGGAGTCAGAGCTGTGTGAAGCTGCCTGAGAGAAACCATGAGAAGTTTTTAAGATAATAAAAGATTGGTAATAGTGCTTGTCATGTCTGTCTCAACATAAAAACTACAGAGCAAGTGCTATTTGACTCCTTTAAGGTTAAATTTCTAATAGCTAGTGAAGGACAAATCGAGAGTTGAAAGCAATTACTGAGAGCAGTACACATCTGCTCTTCTGGACACTTGCTTCTAACCCCTAGTGATGACTTTAAATAATCCTTTTTCCAGAGACCAGTGAGCTGGTAGAGGGCTGGATTTTTTTCAAATGAGAAAACAAGTCAGTTCTGCAATGAAAGACAGGAGCAATGGAGGGAAGAGACTAATTACAGCCCATACTGTAAATTGCTGCAATAGCAGAGAAAGGACTCCTCTCTCATCAGAATTTTCCAGATGGCTTATAACATTAAAAAAAGAAAAGTTATAGGTTTCATTAGGTCATAGAATGGTTTAATGTGTCACTTGTTGTTTACATAATGAGTACCTAGTTTGCTTCAGCATTAACACTGTAAATTGGATACTCACATAGACTGGTACCAAGCTTTGCCTGAGCCTTCACAGGCATCTTTCCTCCCCTTTGCTATCAGTCATACAACCAGTGGAGCACCACTAACCAGAGCAGCAATGAGTGGTGGTTTCGACAGAAAGCTTGTGTCCAAACTAGTGCCTTGTTCTATCCTTTCTGCATGAGCATCTATATTCACTGGAGAAGAAACTTGCAAGGGAATTTTGCACCAATATAAGAAGCTCTGGGAAAAAGTTCCTGTGATTTAGCTACAAATCTATTGTGCTCTTCCCATACCTTCTCATTTTGAATCTTCTGATTTTTGCAGGGAGTGATTTTACATCCCAAAATTAGTCTTATGTTGTATTTTTAAATTTAGACAAGTATCATCACAGATAATGATTCCATTGTAGAAAAGTGGGAATGTGTAAGAGAATTTCCAGTTGAAGCCACTTAGCACAGGAGGGCTGTAGTGACACCTTGACTGAGACACCTCTGGTTTGAGAGTTGGAATGTTTGTGGTTCAGGAGCAGAGAATAAGTGAAGGCATTTGAAGGTATTAGGAAATTATGGAAAGAGCCAAACTTAAAATTACCTGAAGCTTACACTTCTCCAGAGAAAAGTGGCCAAAAATTCTTCCTTTAGCTTTCTGCAGTCTAGACTTTCTGTGGAGCTTATATCATACTTCTGTCACAATACTAAATCTGGGTTTCCAGTAATGTCTGAAGATTAATAATCAAGAAATTCGAGCAGCAGTTATTGAATGCAATTAAATAAAAAAGTTTCTATAAGTGCTTTTTTCTCATTGTGATAACTGAACACATGATGTTTAAACTAAGAAGAAAGAGGCTGACCAAAGTTTTTCTGCCACCAATCTGCTCACATGTAAATTGTACCAGAAAAATGTAGCACGTTTTTATGGTTAGTGTGGAATACTTTCTACATGTGAGACATACTAAATGACCATGTAAAGCAAAAAATACTGAGAAAAAATATTCTCATAATTATTAGAATTAATGGCAAACAGGGTTTTATCTCTAATAAAATAAAGAGTGATCTCAGCCAGGAAAGTACAAATCCACTGGCCTACATAGCTGGAATCAACATTGAACCTGTCTTTCTCAGCCATATAGTAAATGGAAGGGTTTTTCCAATGCTTGGAACATGTTTTAAAATTGTCAAAATTAGTCTAGTCTAGGCCTAAGCTTGAAACTGCATGGGAATTTCACAAGTATCAAGTGATCTGGAAGTGTAAGCATGAGCCAGCAGAGAACATGCTGCTAATCACCTCAACCATTTCTAAGGTCCCAGACTGGTGCTCTCACAAGGGCTTATGACACTGTTGATACAGCATTTAGTGTGAAACAGGTACAATACTTGGTGGAATGCACTTAATCTTATTTTGGCTGCACAAAATAAAGCACATAAAACAGGCCAGTTGTTTGCACTCACAATATTAGTGTAAAATTACTAATACAAAGGGGAGAAAAAGCAATAAATCAACACAGAAAATTGTTTTCAAACTAATTTACTTATGTCTTTATTTCTTATTTCTCCAGATGCAGAACTAGGAAATCAGAGTTCTGTTCACCAGGAAAGAATGGCACATTATTTTTTAGAATAGAACCAGATCTATTCAATCTTTATTGCTCATTTTGTACTAGAAGAGGAGAGCAACAAGCACATTGTGAATTGTGCTCAGTAAAATCAAACTGCACTGTCAGAGAGCTCTGCGTGGTGTTTTCAAAGCCTTGCTATGGAGTATGCCAGGCTATTCCAAGGACAGTAAGAATGCATAATATCTTTTGGGGAAAAAAAAGTAAAGGTGTGATTTTGGTCATGGTCCTTGGCAATATGCTGCTGAAAGACATCTTACAATCAGCACTGATAAAAATTGTCTGTCATGTGAGTGATGTTCAGTAAGACAGTCCCTGGTGAGTCACAGAGGTCAAGAATTAACATCTAGCCAGATGTTTCTTTTTTTAGAGAAAATCGCTGACATTTTGTCTTCTGATTGCCAGGGAGAGAGAGAAGAGTATCACAGTTTGTCCAAGTGACTCAATTTCCAATTTTAGGAATGTAGTATTTGTCACTTTTTTTTCGCTGCTTTTTTCACTTTAGATAAAATTAAGTGTGCTAAGATATTTTAGTCTGAGTTTACAGAGTCAGTGGATCCTTTGAAATGAGTGGGAGCCTAAGGTTGTAGTATCAGTGCTATATCATACTGCCTTTTAAAAAAAGCACTGACATTTAATCTTCTTAAGAAATGATTCTGTGCTGTTGCAAACATGTAAAACTCATAGCTGAGGTGTGTACCTTCAAAGATAAGCAGCTGCTATTATCTTTACCTAATCAGGGTTGTTTTGTAGACCAAGACAAAAGAGAAGTAGGCTCTTGTAAATGCTGTCTGCATATTCCCTCACAATACCTCCCTTCAAAACCCCTGAACTTGTCACCAGTTGCCAATTTTCATGAAGAAAAACCTCCCATTACGTTGACTGAGAATTACTGATTTGTGCTCGCAGAACTGGCTCTGAGTTCCTCAGTTTCTGGCTGGATCAGCCCCTGCTCTGCAGTGTCTGTCGTGAATCCACATTGCTCCAAGGCTTGTGCTGGTCACCTGGAGGGAGGGAGAGAGGAGGAGTGCTTTGATGCGTAACTTATTTTTACAGATGAAAATGGGGAAGGTGATTTGATTTCATACGGCCCACTCTCCTGCTAGCTTCTAATCTCTCCTTGGAATTCCAAAGCTTGTTGAGATTTTTTTTTGCAGTGCCAGGGTGATAAATGTAGGATAGGGATACTGTGTAAGCTGGAACTCTTGTGCACTTGCCTGGAATGGCTAAGAGCTGGTCTTATGTTCTTAATGCCTCCCTTTGAACAAGTTGAAAATACACAATTGCCTTTCACTTGCTATTTTGATAACCTTTTTTTACTCACCATCTGTAGGATACGAGGTCTGAGTCTCTGAGTCAAGTTGTTCTCCTATAACCCTGGCTTTCACTGCCACATGGAAACATGAAGGATGGATCACTGAAAACCATGGCTGTTTTTTTCTAGACACAAAAAAATGCTAGCTTTCAAGTTATAGTTACTAATGACATGGAAATTCTGAAAAAGTTGCATGAAAATAGTTTGCTTGCACAAAACTGTAATTTACACCAGCTCTGTTACTAATGCAGCAGTCTGCTTTGTGACTATTCCAGGCTAAGGGGATCCTGAATAATATTTGAGGGTGGCTGGTGCCAGTAGGGGAGGATGGAGAGTTTCATGCATGGCAAGCCAGATCTGCAGTGTGGGACTTGGTTTTGGAAGGTAGGGGAAGGGTATGGAAGAGCAACTCTGGGACAAAATAGAACACAGTTTCAAAAGTTTTACACTGCAAACTGTTATTCAAATCTGTTCTTATTTATAGTAAACTTTATGACTATAATAGCTTTACTATTATAGGTTGAAAACCTCATAAACCAATCCTTGGCTTCAGCTGTGAAGAGCTGAGGTCACTCTTTGCTTCATGTTGAAACAGAACATATGTGAGAGAAAGGAAAGGTCTGTGGTCTTTTCTTCTCTTTCAGAAAGTCTGGCAAGAGCCAAGAAATACTAACAAAGATTGAATTATCTGTTTCACTCTTACTGCAACTTTCTTTCTTCCACTCAATTCACCAATTTTTAAATAAATTTTAAATACAATGAATTCTGTAAAAGCAGCCATGGATATTTACTTTGGTTCAGAACAGACCATTTTCATCATCAAGTCTGACCTCCGGGAAACCACAAGCCATGAAATTTCACTTATGGATTCCACTGTCTAGTAATCTATCAGAGAAGATAAATCTTGGGTAGAGTTTCTTCTGTGTTGACTGGCAAACCTCTCCTGCTTCAACACAGAAATTTCAAAAGACTTTCACTCCGGCCTGCCACTTAAGTCAATGCTGATAAAACTAGATCAGTCTGTCTAAAGGAATTTTTTTTTTCGTTCTGAAGCAGAGGACGACACTTTGCTTTTATTCTTTTACAGGCTGAACTAAATGCCATGTACATCCTTGTTTCTGTACACCATGTTACCTGAGAGCTTGGAGACTGAATTCACACGATACCACTGCCCAACCCTGTAGCTGCCCAGAGCTTTTTCTTTTCCTCTGACATGCACCAAGCTGACCCATGAGCCAAAGGTACCAGTGAAGAATCTTTGTAGAGATATTCATAGAGATGTTAACATCACTTTCTCCTAGCATAAAGGATGCCCTGCCAGGTCTGAGAAATTAATTAAGTAAAGACTCAGGATGTTCAATATATCAGGCAGAAAATGTGCTCCTCTGTCCTTTCAGGAACTTAAATACTGCTACAGTTCAATTGTGTGGGTTACCACTCTACTTCAAGACAGCAAGCAAAGTGGCTGACAACACATCACAAGTCTGTGTGAGGATCCCGTGAAGGCAAGAGGATATTCACAGAACATTGGATATTCCATCTTAAGCAGCCCACAGGTGCCTGCCAGACTTTAGTGACTCCTGCTTATCTATAATCCAGTAGGATGTCTCTAGTACTGCAATGACAGCCACTGTTTACTTTATCAATAATAAAAAAGTAACACTTAAAACATACATCAAGAGTTCCTGAATCAGATGAGTGCTTAGATTTTAGTCGCAATCAAAGAAAATGTATCTCAATGCAGCGAGATGACAAAGTAGCTCTTCAGAGATTTTCCCTTGAGCAATTCACTTGAATGCACCTTCCTCACTGTGAGATGATTATAATGAAGGTTTGCCCATATCCATTCAGTCTTCTGGATTTCGGGGATCTTTCAGCCTCTTCAGAATCACTAAAATGTAAGGAACAGTTTCATGCTAAGTATTTGAAGCCTACAGCAGGATGGAGTCCATGAATATTTGACAAATATATACCCTAACTGGTAACAGTTTTGGGCACTTCAACAAGATACTCATTCTTCTGCCAGTTTCCCTAGAAAATAATTCTTTGTTTTCCCACTCATTTATTCTATTTGAAATCTCACATTTGCTGACTGTTAAATAAAGTCAGTTTTCTTACACTTTAAGAAGTCCAGGTATTATAAAAGCTGTGAATGTAAAATAGGATTTTCTTTCAAGTATGATCTTAACTCCAAGTTTACTATTCTTAGAGAGCTGTAGCTGGAGGGAGACCCAGGAAGACTGGTGGGCTCTGGGTGAGAACTAACCCACTTGCCTCAGTCAACTCTGCAGCTGGTCCATCCCACCAACCAGTGCCACTGAGGAAGTGCAGTTGAATCTTTCAGTCAGCTTTCTTTGTGCTGACTTGATTTCCCATCAGATGAACTTCCAGAAAATGATAATCTAAAATCCTTTCTTAGAAAAGAGGATTTAATGCTTTGTCTTAACAAAATGCCACAAACTCTGCAGTGCGGTTAGACTGATCAAGGGGGTCTTCCTTGTTTCTCAAGTCAGTGGGACAGGATTCCCTGTGATTCCTTGTTTCGCTGACACAGGTTGCTTACATTGTCCATGACATGTTCAGCCTGGGGGTCAGAAATGAGGCTTAAATCCCAGGGAAGACTGACAGATTTTTTTTACTTTCCCCAATTATGAGGGCACTATTTTCCAGGAGCATCCTGCACCTAATCAATACTTTGCTGTTCACTACTCCTTCAGCATCAGCTAGGTCTCTCTGGTATTATGCCTGCAATATGCAGTTCAATCTCCTCAAAAGATTTGAGTGCCTGAAAATCTTTAGTTTTTCTAAAGCCTTTGGATTTAATATAAGATACCATCATGAAATTTAATGGCCTATGGTATTTCAGAAGCCTGACTGGATGATCTAATGAATCCTTCTGGCTTTAAACACTGAACCTCTTAGATCGTCACTTTTCTGATGACTGCTTCATACAGAATACAATTTAGAATAAAAATCATCTGATCATTTATCATATATATTCTTCATGGGAGAAAATTATTTCACTGCAGCAATATTACAGAAAAAGGAATTTTACTGGGGCATCTGTGGGTTCAGTGGAGTGTTCCTTAACCCAAAGCCTCATCTTGCATGGAGGATTGGAGCCATTTCTCTGTGCTGAATCAGGACTTCAGGCCTGTATTACCAGTGATGTATGGAATGCCCTCATCAATAATTAAAAAAAGAGAAAAGCTCATTTCCTCAAGAAAAAAAACAAAGCAATTTCCCTGCCAAAAAGAGTTCAAAGATTGAGTGATGTGAAAGTCTCTGGGAGAATAGTGAGGAGCAAATGGAACCTTCTAAATCATTACGACAATAGTTTAAATGTTGGTTTAAAATTATTAAAAAGGACAACTGAACTAAGAGTTGGAAAATCTGGGATCAGAATAGTGTATCAGGCAGAGGAGCCTGAAATGAGATGTCAGTAGTCTTTGTTAGATCCAGGTTTGTGACCAAGCTTGTCTGAAGCTGTCCCCAGTATGGGAGCAGCTCTGCAGTGGGGATTGCAGGGTGCTGGGCTGGCTTCTGCCAAATCCTCTGTGCAACAAGGACCATGGCATGAGGCACAGGGCATGGAACGTGGGACACAGGACTCCTGTGAGGGGGTGGCTGAAAACTTGTCCCTGGATGGGACCAGCTGCTGCAGGAAACACAGCTGGTGTTTTTTTCATCCCTGCTCCTCATGCAGCTTAGCCATCCAAGGGAGCATTCAGATAAAATTCTTCCTCCCTTCATCTGCTTTTCCACCCTGTAATGGGGTGCCTTACAGATTGCAGGTGATCTTAAACCTGAATTAGAGCCAAGAGTCCAGAAAATGTCCATACTACTATAAGCAGCATGCTGTCTGTGCTAGGATACTGTGGGAAGCACAACCCTTGTGTAAAGTGCCTGGCAGAGAGGTGGCATCTCAGTGTGGGCATCTCCTCACAAGTCCATTTTAAAAAGGGCATATAGAGAAAATATTAGATTATTGAGAGAAAAGGACTGTAGCCCAGCCTATTTTCTGCCTTTTGTCTCACTATTTAAGACACTGTCTGAGAGCTGATTGGTTTCCTTCCCCCTGCCCAGAATGAAACCTGCAGGAATTAAAAAGCAGTGCTTTTTCAGGCACAAATCTTTGTTTGCCCTCCCTTCTCCCATTGCTTTGACAAACAGCTGTATGTGGCACAGACATGTACAATCAGTTCTGTGTCCCACCAAAGTGGGTTTTTGTGTGAGGTTTAGTCCCCAAATGCCTGAGACAGTTACTTTTTGGGAAGGACTTAGAATTGCTTCTGCAGTATAGTCTCCATCTGTGACTGAGAACATGAGTTCATTAAACAAATTATTGATCTTGCTCACTAACGTCATAAGGAACTTCATACTGCAATGAATTAGAAGGATGATTTTGTTTTCATTTGCTGACTTCTGAGTAGCTCTCATAATTGGTAACAAACCACAAAATAATTTTTATTCTTGTCTTGTATCTTTTTTACATGCTTAGTTTCTGTACAAAGTCACTGGTGTTACTAAATTACCCAAAATGCATTTAAGAGGACAGTCAATCATAGATGTACCAACAATTGTTGGCCTTGTTTTTCTGGTAAGTAAATCTATGGTAAGTAAGAAACATTAATAGCAAAAGTAAGTAATAATAATGATAACAAGAAGAAGAATAATAAAGCTCTCCTTACCTGGAATGTGGTGAAAAATGTCAACAGTCATGTTGCTTATGGTCCCTCTTGACTTTGAGTTGACATGAATGACCTGAATAAAATAATAACAATATATATGAAAATTAAAGAAAAATCCCTTCTTTTTCCTTGTCTATTTTGTAATAGACACAACTTGCCACACAACTGTTTGCTACTGCTTTCCAGCATCTGCTGATGGTATTTGTTAACTTTTGATTGTCTAAGACACTGAGTTTAATTGGTTATTTAATTTGGTGGTATTCATTCTAATTTTCCACAAATTTCCTTTAACCTTTACATGAACTTTTCCTCCCTCTCTCCTCTGCCATTTGGGAAAGAGCAGAAAATCAGCCCTTTTTGTTTCCTTATGTTGGGATTTGTGTCTCCTTGCAAGAGATTATATAACATATTTTACCTGTCATACTCTTCATGATGGTATGATGCTTGATAAAGAACATTTGTACTGTAGGTGTGCACATTACTTCACCATTTAAATAGCATCCTGCTCATTTTCCTGCTGTGCCATGATATTCAGAGGATTATTTTTTTCTTTTCATAGTGTGTTCCTGCATTTTATCAATTATGGTGATTAAAATGCAGTTTTCTGGAAAATAGCATTAATTGCTCAGCTGAAGGATTTGGAGAATATACACCATTTAGATATTCTTGAATTATAGCACTGATGCAGCTCAGCTTGCATGCTGAGTTGATGCCAAAGTGACTTCCACAGACTTCCTTGTGCAGTATAAGCCCAATCCTTTAATTTCTGAGCTTTGCTCAGTTAAAATGCACAGTATAAACAGTTTGCTGGTTTACCTGAAAATGAAGTCTCTGTCACATCAGCTAGATCTGTTGGAAAGTTGGGAACAGGGCAATAGCTCCAGCATGGAGGTGTGGTGACAGCCCCTTTCCCCTGCAGCCACTGCACGTGCCACAACAAGCTGTTCAGCACTGCTGGAGCAATAGGAACAAACATGTGGGCAAGAAGACTTCTTCCTTCTTGAAAATCTGGCACTCTGGCAGGATGATAACAGCCTGATACTGATATCATGTATATCTGGAAAGCCACATTAGGATGGCATAATTCAGTGAAGCTACCAAAGAGATTGTACCACTCTGTCTCTTCCCTCTGGAATTGGCAAATAATTTTTGCCACCATTCAGTGAACTACCTATGGGTCTGAAGTGGCTGAAAAATTACTTGAGAAATGGCTTGCTCCTGGATATGTTAGTTTACTGAGCAACTTCACAGCTTCACTGAAAATTGCTGCAAGGAGTGAGTAGTGTGGGCAAAAGAAAGAGCTGCTGGGAATGGGAAATGAGCAGGACAAACAAAAACAAGGATACTGAAGCCAGTCCATCTGCTAAGTGGAATTTGGGGATCCTTGTGTATAGAAAAGCAGCCATTCAAAAGAGAGACAAGGGAGATGAGAGTTCTTAGTCTGTGCACATCTGTGAGTGTAAGTTTCAGCCAGGTCATGAGCACAGAAATTTAAGAACATAAACAGAATTCTGTGTAGGAACAATGTTTGAAATGTTTTTGCTTAACCCTATTTTCATTGTAGTTTAAAGTGAAAAAAAAAAAAAAAAAAAGAGGAAAATAGGATTTTCTGTATATTCACCGAGAATATAAGAATATAAGTCTTTAGAGACATTTGACACAATTTGCTCTGGTTTGTTTTTGGCTGGTTGATTTTTTTAACTCAAGTAGGCTAAAAACCTTCCAGGATGTCTTTCTGCTGTTGAGCATAACTCACAAAATATGCTGCTAATTATCTACGACCTCTCAGCATGCAAGAACATGATAAAAACTATTCCCATCACTTTTTCACATTAAGAGGCAGTTAGAGACCAGGGAACTGCCTCTACAATTAGGACCCAGAATTTTCAACTCACTGCATGAACAAGGGCTGCCTACAATGATTATTTCAGTGCGACAAGAGTAAAACCATTTTATCCAATACCACCTCATTCCATTAAAAATCTATGCCTCAGTTTTAATTCACTCAGATAAGTTTGCCTCATCTCTTTAAAAATTCTGTCCTCCACAATGCATGATATGGATATTCTTTTTATAGAAAAAGTAATTATGGCAGTTTTCCAAACAATCACAATACCACTGTCCCCTCAATTCCCAAGGGCCATCCCAAGAATTTCTGTTAATTCAGAAATAGATTACGAGTATGACAAAATCTTTTTGACTGAAATTGAGTATGTAAATTTGTCTGGGGAACCTCAGTCCTCCAGCAGTTCCATCTCTGAGCCCCAGTGCCCAAATGTCCCATCAGGTGGGGAAAATTGGTCATTTTGGTCATTCCAATCAAAATGGGCCCAGCTATGCAGCTGCTGTAAACGGACTCAGCTGTCACAGGAGTGATGCTGATTTTTGCCAGCTAAGGAGACTATTATATTTGTTTTGCTTATCTGTGAAGACCTTATCTGAAATAGTGTGCGCTGACTGTGTCTCCAAGGTAGGAACATGCCAGGAATTTAAATTAGTCATGCATAATGCATTTGAGGTAACAACTTGGTTTAATGCCTCTTGGTAAGTTATTAAGCTTTTATTGAAGCATATTTTGTATGAGCATCAGTATTATCTGCATGCTTTGTAGCTAATGTGTTTCGCTTCTTTAGCACATCTCAGTTAAGGGTTCTAAAACAGGCTACAAACGCTAATGAGTTGAAGTTTACAGAACTCTGGTGAGGAACTCAAGCAGCATCATTGCAGGTCCACAGGTCAGGATTCTGAGGAATGGAGAGGCTTTCTAAAGACAACACAATAAAACTCAAATGATGGTTCCTGCCCTTCTGTAGATACCTTGAGCCCTTTTCCCCTTTCTCCCCAGCAGTGCTCTATGAAAGAAATGCAGCTGGCCCATGGTTGCTGGCTGCATCCCCAAGAGCAGCAGGATTCTGGATGCACCCAGGACTAGACATCCCATTTGATGCCCCCTACCCCTGGGCACAGTTGGCCCCTCTGACCTCACAACCCTGCCTGGGCCCACAATCTCTCCTTTTCCTTTTATGCTGAACTCTGATTCCTTGTCTGTGGTCCCCAGCATGCTCTTGCCAAAGTCCTCATCACAATGCATCTTTCCAGCTCCTGTCTCTTGGCTTCAGCCCTCCCTGCTCCAATCCTGCTGTTCTCCCCCTAACAGCAGCACTTGGGGGCTCCCTCACACCCTGGAATGCATCCTGGCATGCGAAATAATTGCACCTGTAGTACAGAATTGAAGCCAATCACCCAATCACAAGTAGGAGATCTTTTCAAAGCTCTTTTTCAAGACACATTACCTAAGATGACAGCTCTGCTGAGACGTCCAAGCTAGCTTACTTTAAGTATGAGAGCTTAGTGTTGCTGGAAATCCTTGTCCTTTATCACATGCTCTGCTCATGGGAGCTCATTAGGAGTCAAGCAGGAGAGGAACTGTGCCACCAAAGAGCAGAGGGACAATGCTGCCAGGCACTCAGATGGCTCCTGCCTGCCATGTCCTTGCTGGGGTCCTGGAGCTGCTGGTGCAGCTGCCACTCAGGCACACGTCTGAGAGGAAAACACAAAGCCAACAAGCACTGTGTCTCAGTGAGTCCCAGGAGGCTGCTGTGTCTTCTCCTCCAGGGCTGCCTGCTGCTCTGCAGGGATCCTGGTGATGCAGAGCTGGCCAACACACCCCTGCAGACACGCTGTCCCTCCTTCTGTCTCCTGCCCTCCGCAGTGAGACCAGAACCAGAGCAGGTCCTAGGGCAGAGTGACAGGTGAACACCTGAAATGCAGCATGGATTAGCCACTGACTGAACAAGGCTGAGAGTTTTGGCTGAGCCCAGTGCAAAGTGCCAGAACAGATGGAACAAATTAACAGCCATCCCTCTAGTATGGAAACAGACGAGAAACTTCCATTAGGAAACTTACTGGTGCTTTCTTGCACAAACCTCTTCATCCCTTGGCATTAATTTTTCTCCTTCAACATTGTGTGTGCCTACTATTAACTTTAGGAGTTTCTTTCTCATCTGTGCTGGGTACTTCCTCTCCTCCCCTGGCCCAGGTCTGCCTCTTGTCAGGAGAAGTAAGACCTACAAGCTGAAATGTCAGGTCAATAGGGAGAAGTTTCCTTTAATAAAACTAGGGTTGCTTTGACAATACCTTAATATAATCTTTAAAAGAATCTCTTCCGCTCTCATTTTTGGTCTCACACGCAGGCATACATGTAGATATTTATACTAATTCTTCCCTAGATCCCTGAGAGTTTGCGTTTTCTTAAGACATTAAGAGTTTCAGTGTGTACCACCATTATAACAATAAATCAAATACTTTTTCACTTCTGGAGCGTTCAGAAAACCTCCAAGTTTTTACTTTTATTTTCTTTTCCTGAATGCAGTGATTGTAGAAGCCTTTAAATGTTTTCTACCAACTCTTATGCAGCCCATTTTTTCCACTTCCATTTTTTCTCTATGGTCAGTATTTCCCTCTATTAAAGCTGCTTGCATTCAGTGTCCTGCTGGGTTCCTCAATCCTCAAAATTGAGAACTGTCACTTCTCAGCACCTCTGATCAGCTACTCAGTAAGAGATTCTCTCCTTTTCAGGCTGAATGTAATCTTCTCAATCTTTCTTTATCAAGATTAAAAAAAAGTGAGTGGTAAAAGAACACAAACCAACCCTTCTCTCCTGAAACACAAAGAGCACATATGTAGATATTTCTAAACGGTTCTTCCCCTTACAGAAATTCTGCCACATTTGTGCATTCCAGGTTCACCCATTCATCCCTAATGTACCCTAAAGTTCCATGCCAGAATTTGTGGCTCATTTATCTATGTAACATTCCTGAATTAACTGTTTGTACAAGTCCATGTAACAGGGACTGAGAAAGCATTCTTTGAATTTCTAAACCCTAGTTTTGGTTCTGTGGGATGGGATAGAGAGGGGTCAGTGCCTTGCTTGACTCATTTTCATGGCATAGTCTCAACAAGGGCTAATTCTACAGATGCTTGCTCTACTTGGACACAAAAAAAACCCTTTTCCTTTTTGTCCTTTTTCTTATTCCTTTTCCTTATATTTAGTTTTCTCTTTTTCTTTCAACTGCTGTATTACACAACAATGGTGCAGAGAGGGGGCTTTCATAAATTTAGTAATGATGTTAGCTCATTAGAAGTTTCTGGGGTTACATTGGGAAAATTTTGCCAGTCCATGACAGCTTTTGTCTCACCCTAGGACCGAAGAATTTTTGCACTAAAGAGTCAGTACAGATCAGCTCTGTCTGGACACTCATTTTTTTAGCAGACTAAATATTTCAATTACCTGATACAATGAACTCTGGCAGATAAGAAAGAGGATGAATTAATGCAATGGAGAAAAGTTTTATGAAGAAAGCAACAGACACGTTAGAGTTGCAGAAAAGGAAAGAATGAAACAAAGTAGAACACTAGAAATGAAGCTTGCTAAAAAGAGAGAGGTAGAGAGAGAAAGAATTAATTTTTTAAAAACCGTCTCTGTGGATCAAAATGGTAATTTCCTTGGGTTGACACTACTTAATAATATGTTTGACAGTGTACAGTGTGCCAGTTCTTCTGTGCCTCTTGTCCTTCGCCCCCACATATCTATGGTGATTTGAAACTGGTAAAATTTAAAAGAAACTGCTTTATGTAATTAACTGATTTTCAGAAGCCTAAGTGTCTCTGCCAGAACAATGAAAGAGAAATCAAATAAGTTCTTCATAAAGGTTGAGAAAAAATGGAAAGCATCCAAAGAAAAACAACTGAGGCTGCATATGGGCTGATATCAAAGTTCAGGAAGTCCCTGAGCTATCTGCCTATCAATCAATGAAAGCACATCTTCCCCTAGTGGCACTCTTCAGATTTCAAACATGCATGGAAAGAAGCCTACAGAGAACTAGAGAGAAAATATATATATATATATATATATCTTTAAATATATTTATTTATTCACTGTATATTGTAAATCCTTTATGTTTTCATGCTCTATATAAGAATTATTATGCAGTTGACCCACAACTACAGTGTTAAAATAGAAAGAAATTAAGAGTTCCATCGTTCATGAGTTGAGATGTTGCCACAGGACTCTACTTCTCAACACTGCTGTAGCAAGCACAAAATGTTTGGTTACCATTCAGTCTTGGGGATTATATTCCTTTCATAAATTAAAATATGTAGGGACCCAAGAGGTGGTAACTTCCAGATGCAGCAATTCTGCCTTGCCTGTCTAACTATGCCATACTACTCACAATAAAAGCTTCTTGAGCTGTTTGTCAGAGACTGGAATTGCAGTGAATATTTTCTGTCAACCTTTTAGAAGCTCAGCTTTCTCGAAGCACCTTGTGAGGGCTACAAGCACAGATATTTAATGATGCCACAAATTGCAGCTTCCTGTTCTGTACTTCTTGGCATGTCTGTGAGCTAATTTATAGGAATGCAACAAATTCCAACTCTAACTTGCATCGAAAACCTGTAACCGTTTACAGCTATGTACTGCATTAGTTCCGTGTCTTTTTGTTTCCTTTCTGCTGAGGCACCCTCTTTACAAAGCCAATAAAAAGCTGATATATTCAGTGGTGGTATATTTAGGGGCCTTAGAGAGGATGGTGAAGATTCCCAGACCAATACTCTGGATTTCAGACAGTAAGGATTATTCAGTCAGGTCCCTCACAACTTCAAATGAGTCAGTAGCTGCTTATTCCAGCTAAGTCCACAGAGTATTGAGTCTTACTCTCAGGAATTCAGCCAGACAGAACTTTTTATACTCCATTATAAACCTCAATTCAGCCATGAAAAGATTTTGTATCACATAAGAAAAGAGCAGAGTAGTTCAAGGGTGAGTTGACAACGTTCTAGCTCACTTTAGTAACCAGTAAATGTTTTGAGCGGAAAAGATCAAAATTCTTCTAAAAAGTTGATGGCCCCACCTGCTGCAGGAAAGGCTTTCCTGCCTTATCACTACTACCTGCCAGTCTGAGATACAAACGCGTACTAAGCCCACTATAGATTTTAATCTATTGCTACCTTAATAGAAATTCATGAGGCAGATTCTGACAAGTGACTAGTTCTGAATATGATTTTCTTTAATACTTCTTTCCTTTTGAGAAAACATTAACAGTCATTTCCCTGATGTAGGTTGTAACTTCAGGTCTGCTGGTTTGACAAATTTATAGATTTTACTTCCTTTATTTGTTTCTAAACTGTGTGCTTTATCTTTTCTTCAATGTGGATGTATCCAAACATCTGCAAATTCTACAGAAGCACTCACTGTTTAGAACTTTCGTAACTTTTCTTGCCTGCCCTGATGTAATTTCATCTGGTTGCTGGTGTGTTGGATTTTGAGGGTAGTGATTGTCACATGCTGAATACTTACTTGCTTGTTGGGAATTTTTGGATAAGTAATCAGAGATAAAGGAAGAATTGACATGTAAGTAAGAGACAAATGAGTCAGGGAAGGACAAAGGAGGTTTTAAAAAAAAAAAATAATTTCTTTTTCTTGAGTATACATGCATTTTGTAGTATATAAAATGCTGACATGGACAAGAAGCAAAAGAACCCTTCTGGGGTGAATGTTAGAGGGCAAGGAGAAATGCTCGAGGAGGCTGTGCCACACAAATTCTACCTCAGTTGTTGCCTTCCCAGGCACTGCTCTGTGCTGATGTGTGATAGTTTCTCACCACAATGGGCCCAGGGAGCATCATGAGAGAACGCATTTCTGCACTCAGACCCAGAGGTTTGCATAGTATTCCCACCTTATCAAAGACCATGGCAAAGAAGATGCAGTCAGCATCTAGGCATTTGTTCTCTTACAGAATTATTCTCCAGACGATTAATATATATTTCTTAGATAAGGTTCCTTTTTTGAAAAGACACGGTTTATATATTTCTTTCCATATTGGACATATTTTGTGTCAATAGCTCATGTTTGCTGCAAGCCAGGAACTAAGAAACGTATCCTGCTAAGACAATATGGAACAACTCTGAAGAGTTCAGATACTTTCTACCCCTTTCAAACTATGAGAAATTTAAAGCATTAGCTTATTCGAGGGAAGAAGAGAGGAATTATCTAGAATTATTTTGTTAACTGCAATTTCACCCAACCACCTATGATATTTAAAAGACACTAGTCTCTTGCTGAGTTTCCCCATCCTATCCACATCCTCTCCTCCATGTCCCCAACCTAGCCACTCCACCTTTCCAGTCCTTCAGATGAGAGTCTTAAAAAAACGTGGCACAGTTAATTTGTTATCTTAAAACCTGCAGCTACAAACAGCTTATAAGGCACATGAGTGAAGGAGGAAGAAACAGATAAATCACACCTCCTGAAAGCGAACATTTCTTGTAGCATGGAGTTTTTTTAACTTCCTTCATAAACATAGGAAGACCAAAAAAATACCAACTGCAAAGGACAGAAGTGCCTTTTGACTCCAAAACTTTACGATAACGCACCATTAATTCTGACAGTTAAAAAGGAGAAAAAAAACACCTTTAAACAAGTGACAATACATTAAAATCAAAAACTATCTGGGAATACAAGAAAATAGGAGCTTCACCACGAAAACAGCAAAAAATAATGTTTTCTACGCAATAGGACAAAAAAACCACATAACGACAGGGAAAAGACGGGGCCAGGGATACCCGCCTGATTGCAGGGGGTCCCTCCAACCGCCCGCCGAGGCCAGGGGACGCACACAACCCCACTTACGGGGCCGCCCCCCACAGCCCGGCACCCCCCAACAAGCACCACGGAGCACAGGCTCCGGCCTGCGCCCCGCTTAGGGGCCGGCCGGAGCCCAGCCGCAGCTCAGCACGGCAACACAGCCGGCTGCAGGAGCCCCTCCAGCCTCCTCAGTGAGGCCGCCAGTGAGGTGGCAACAGCGTTTCTTCAACCTGCACCCTGGCAAGGGCCAGCGAGCTGTCGTTCCTGTCACCTGGCTACAGCAGCCTCCCCAGCCCTGCTTACAGGGACCTGGGGCTGCTCCTGGGGACAAAGGGACAAGGGGCTGCTCCTGGGGCAAGGTCCTGACACGTGCCCCGACTACAGGGCTCGCACGCTGACAGCTCACCAGCACTAAGGGCATCACAGGCCCAGACCCAGGCCCGGACTACAGGCGGGTCACGACGCCCACGCTACCGCTAAGCGGCTTCGCACCGTCCTCAGAAAGCAGGGGCAAGGCCGGACGCTTTCTCCACCCAAGCATTTTAGGGACCTGCCTCTGGCTGCACAGAGCTCCTCTTTCCCTCCTGGGAAGTCTAAGCTACACTGCTCTATTTCTAAAGGAGGGCTAAAGCACAAACGCACACGCTCACTCACACCAACTAAGGGGAAGACAGGGGAGGGAGGGCAAGACAGTCCCAGAAGGGGGAGCAAGTTCTGGGCAACCAAGCTGCTCAAGGCAGCCATCCCTACTGCTCAGTGGCAGACAAAAGCATCCGACCTGCACCGCACTGCCCCATGGGGAAGGCACAGGGGCCTGGACGTGCTCAGTCGCTTCAGGGCTGGCACAGGGACAAAGGCTGGGACGCGCCCCCAGTACAGGGGCTCACGCTGGCAGGGGCAAGAGGAAGACCGGGGGGCCCCCCCTGGGGGGGGGGGGGGCCCCCCCCGGGGAGGGGGCCCCCCCCCCACGGGGCCCGTCTCCGGCGGCAGGAAAAAAGAAAAGACACACAAAAAACCCCCCCAGAGGGGCGGAGCAAGCAGCGCGGCCGAAGGCCGCCTTCTCCCCCCCCTTTTCCCCCTTTTTTCTTTCCCCCTCCCTCTTTCTCCTCCTCTGCTCCACGTCGCTCTCGCCTCGCCGTCCCACGGCTTCTGCCAATGGACGACGACAAACTCAGCCCTGAGAAGCTCCAGCTCCCGTGCCTGAAGGGAACCGCCACCCAACAGCCCCACAGAGAGATCCTCAAGCCACCACCCACGGACCCCCCACAGCTGCACAAAAGCCTCCAACTTCAACTTGACTCACCATCGCGACGTCCGGCTCAGTCCCACGCCGTGCTGGGAGCTGGGCCCTCTGGGCAAAAGAAGCTGGGCATGCAAAGCAGCGGACAAGAGGCTGCAGCCCTGCTTACAGGGGACTCAAGCCGCTGCCTGGACTGCAAAGTGCCTGGGACTCCAGAGCACCGGCCCCGACTTACAGGGCGGCCCTGGTCCCCACGGCCTACGGAGGCTCCTTCTCTCCAGTTCCGGGGCACTCCCCACTAAGCGGGAGGGTGCCCAACGCAGGCTGCCAGCTGAAGGGAGCACAAAGGCTCCCAGACCCGTAGCCTGCTTACAGGCCGGTCCACACCCGGGGAGCCACGGAGCTCGGCCTTCCCCCACGGCAACAGGAACCAGACTCTACAGTCAGGCAGTCAAACTCACGGCCTAAAGCCAAAGGGCCCCAGGGGCCCGAGGGGCCGGGAGCCCAGCCCCGACGACAGGGAGGGCACACGCCCGGCCCCATGACTCCTGGCCCTACGCCTCTGAAAGGCCGGGGCCAGGGATACCCGCCTGATTGCAGGGGGTCCCTCCAACCGCCCGCCGAGGCCAGGGGACGCACACAACCCCACTTACGGGGCCGCCCCCCGCAGCCCGGCACCCCCCAACAAGCACCATGGAGCACATGCTCCGGCATAGGGACAAAGGCTGGGACGTGCCCCCAGTACAGGGGCTCACGCTGGCCAGGGGCCAGCAGCAGGCAGAAAGCTGCCACGGCTGGGGAAAAGCCCTGCCCTGCTTACAGGGCGGCTGGGCTGGGGGCTCGGGGAGCTCCGGTTCCCCCCTCAGGTGCGGAGACAGGGGCTCTCACCCTCCTTACAGGGTTGCCTCTCTCTCCGGGCAGCCAAAGGAGCACAACGGCAAAAGGCCATCCACAGCAAAGACCAAGCCCCGCACTCAGGGGAGGTCGCCCAGTTCAAAGTCAGCCGCGGCACCTTGAAGGTGCCCTGGCCATGCCAGAAAGGCCCTTTGCCCAGAGGGCCTCTCGTGCCCCCTCTTCAGCTCCAAGTTTGCTCTTGCCTCGCAGTTCCACTCTTGACTTCGAAGCTGCCTCTGCTCCACGTCGCTCTCGCCTCGCCGTCCCACGGCTTCTGCCAATGGACGACGACAAACTCAGCCCTGAGAAGCTCCAGCTCCCGTGCCTGAAGGGAACCGCCACCCAACAGCCCCACAGAGAGATCCTCAAGCCACCACCCACGGACCCCCCACAGCTGCACAAAAGCCTCCAACTTCAACTTGACTCACCATCGCGACGTCCGGCTCAGTCCCACGCCGTGCTGGGAGCTGGGCCCTCTGGGCAAAAGAAGCTGGGCATGCAAAGCAGCGGACAAGAGGCTGCAGCCCTGCTTACAGGGGACTCAAGCCGCTGCCTGGACTGCAAAGTGCCTGGGACTCCAGAGCACCGGCCCCGACTTACACGGCGGCCCTGGTCCCCACGGCCTACGGAGGCTCCTTCTCTCCAGTTCCGGGGCACTCCCCACTAAGCGGGAGGGTGCCCAACGCAGGCTGCCAGCTGAAGGGAGCACAAAGGCTCCCAGACCCGTAGCCTGCTTACAGGCCGGTCCACACCCGGGGAGCCACGGAGCTCGGCCTTCCCCCACGGCAACAGGAACCAGACTCTACAGTCAGGCAGTCAAACTCACGGCCTAAAGCCAAAGGGCCCCAGGGGCCCGAGGGGCCGGGAGCCCAGCCCCGACGACAGGGAGGGCACACGCCCGGCCCCATGACTCCTGGCCCTACGCCTCTGAAAGGCCGGGGCCAGGGATACCCGCCTGATTGCAGGGGGTCCCTCCAACCGCCCGCCGAGGCCAGGGGACGCACACAACCCCACTTACGGGGCCGCCCCCCGCAGCCCGGCACCCCCCAACAAGCACCACGGAGCACAGGCTCCGGCCTGCGCCCCGCTTAGGGGCCGGCCGGAGCCCAGCCGCAGCTCAGCACGGCAACACAGCCGGCTGCAGGAGCCCCTCCAGCCTCCTCAATGAGGCCGCCAGCGAGGTGGCAACAGCGTTTCTTCAACCTGCACCCTGGCAAGGGCCAGCGAGCTGTCGTTCCTGTCACCTGGCTACAGCAGCCTCCCCAGCCCTGCTTACAGGGACCTGGGGCTGCTCCTGGGGACAAAGGGACAAGGGGCTGCTCCTGGGGCAAGGTCCTGACACGTGCCCCGACTACAGGGCTCGCACGCTGCCAGCTCACCAGCACTAAGGGCATCATAGGCCCAGACCCAGGCCCGGGCTACAGGCGGGTCACGACGCCCACGCTACCGCTAAGCGGCTTCGCACCGTCCTCAGAAAGCAGGGGCAAGGCCGGACGCTTTCTCCACCCAAGCATTTTAGGGACCTGCCTCTGGCTGCACAGAGCTCCTCTTTCCCTCCTGGGAAGTCTAAGCTACACTGCTCTATTTCTAAAGGAGGGCTAAAGCACAAACGCACACGCTCACTCACACCAACTAAGGGGAAGACAGGGGAGGGAGGGCAAGACAGTCCCAGAAGGGGGAGCAAGTTCTGGGCAACCAAGCTGCTCAAGGCAGCCATCCCTACTGCTCAGTGGCAGACAAAAGCATCCGACCTGCACCGCACTGCCCCATGGGGAAGGCACAGGGGCCTGGACGTGCTCAGTCGCTTCAGGGCTGGCACAGGGACAAAGGCTGGGACGCGCCCCCAGTACAGGGGCTCACGCTGGCCAGGGGCCAGCAGCAGGCAGAAAGCTGCCACGGCTGGGGAAAAGCCCTGCCCTGCTTACAGGGCGGCTGGGCTGGGGGCTCGGGGAGCTCCGGTTCCCCCCTCAGGTGCGGAGACAGGGGCTCTCACCCTCCTTACAGGGTTGCCTCTCTCTCCGGGCAGCCAAAGGAGCACAACGGCAAAAGGCCATCCACAGCAAAGACCAAGCCCCGCACTCAGGGGAGGTCGCCCAGTTCAAAGTCAGCCGCGGCACCTTGAAGGTGCCCTGGCCATGCCAGAAAGGCCCTTTGCCCAGAGGGCCTCTCGTGCCCCCTCTTCAGCTCCAAGTTTGCTCTTGCCTCGCAGTTCCACTCTTGACTTCGAAGCTGCCTCTGCTCCACGTCGCTCTCGCCTCGCCGTCCCACGGCTTCTGCCAATGGACGACGACAAACTCAGCCCTGAGAAGCTCCAGCTCCCGTGCCTGAAGGGAACCGCCACCCAACAGCCCCACAGAGAGATCCTCAAGCCACCACCCACGGACCCCCCACAGCTGCACAAAAGCCTCCAACTTCAACTTGACTCACCATCGCGACGTCCGGCTCAGTCCCACGCCGTGCTGGGAGCTGGGCCCTCTGGGCAAAAGAAGCTGGGCATGCAAAGCAGCGGACAAGAGGCTGCAGCCCTGCTTACAGGGGACTCAAGCCGCTGCCTGGACTGCAAAGTGCCTGGGACTCCAGAGCACCGGCCCCGACTTACACGGCGGCCCTGGTCCCCACGGCCTACGGAGGCTCCTTCTCTCCAGTTCCGGGGCACTCCCCACTAAGCGGGAGGGTGCCCAACGCAGGCTGCCAGCTGAAGGGAGCACAAAGGCTCCCAGACCCGTAGCCTGCTTACAGGCCGGTCCACACCCGGGGAGCCACGGAGCTCGGCCTTCCCCCACGGCAACAGGAACCAGACTCTACAGTCAGGCAGTCAAACTCACGGCCTAAAGCCAAAGGGCCCCAGGGGCCCGAGGGGCCGGGAGCCCAGCCCCGACGACAGGGAGGGCACACGCCCGGCCCCATGACTCCTGGCCCTACGCCTCTGAAAGGCCGGGGCCAGGGATACCCGCCTGATTGCAGGGGGTCCCTCCAACCGCCCGCCGAGGCCAGGGGACGCACACAACCCCACTTACGGGGCCGCCCCCCGCAGCCCGGCACCCCCCAACAAGCACCATGGAGCACATGCTCCGGCATAGGGACAAAGGCTGGGACGTGCCCCCAGTACAGGGGCTCACGCTGGCCAGGGGCCAGCAGCAGGCAGAAAGCTGCCACGGCTGGGGAAAAGCCCTGCCCTGCTTACAGGGCGGCTGGGCTGGGGGCTCGGGGAGCTCCGGTTCCCCCCTCAGGTGCGGAGACAGGGGCTCTCACCCTCCTTACAGGGTTGCCTCTCTCTCCGGGCAGCCAAAGGAGCACAACGGCAAAAGGCCATCCACAGCAAAGACCAAGCCCCGCACTCAGGGGAGGTCGCCCAGTTCAAAGTCAGCCGCGGCACCTTGAAGGTGCCCTGGCCATGCCAGAAAGGCCCTTTGCCCAGAGGGCCTCTCGTGCCCCCTCTTCAGCTCCAAGTTTGCTCTTGCCTCGCAGTTCCACTCTTGACTTCGAAGCTGCCTCTGCTCCACGTCGCTCTCGCCTCGCCGTCCCACGGCTTCTGCCAATGGACGACGACAAACTCAGCCCTGAGAAGCTCCAGCTCCCGTGCCTGAAGGGAACCGCCACCCAACAGCCCCACAGAGAGATCCTCAAGCCACCACCCACGGACCCCCCACAGCTGCACAAAAGCCTCCAACTTCAACTTGACTCACCATCGCGACGTCCGGCTCAGTCCCACGCCGTGCTGGGAGCTGGGCCCTCTGGGCAAAAGAAGCTGGGCATGCAAAGCAGCGGACAAGAGGCTGCAGCCCTGCTTACAGGGGACTCAAGCCGCTGCCTGGACTGCAAAGTGCCTGGGACTCCAGAGCACCGGCCCCGACTTACACGGCGGCCCTGGTCCCCACGGCCTACGGAGGCTCCTTCTCTCCAGTTCCGGGGCACTCCCCACTAAGCGGGAGGGTGCCCAACGCAGGCTGCCAGCTGAAGGGAGCACAAAGGCTCCCAGACCCGCAGCCTGCTTACAGGCCGGTCCACACCCGGGGAGCCACGGAGCTCGGCCTTCCCCCACGGCAACAGGAACCAGACTCTACAGTCAGGCAGTCAAACTCACGGCCTAAAGCCAAAGGGCCCCAGGGGCCCGAGGGGCCGGGAGCCCAGCCCCGACGACAGGGAGGGCACACGCCCGGCCCCATGACTCCTGGCCCTACGCCTCTGAAAGGCCGGGGCCAGGGATACCCGCCTGATTGCAGGGGGTCCCTCCAACCGCCCGCCGAGGCCAGGGGACGCACACAACCCCACTTACGGGGCCGCCCCCCACAGCCCGGCACCCCCCAACAAGCACCACGGAGCACAGGCTCCGGCCTGCGCCCCGCTTAGGGGCCGGCCGGAGCCCAGCCGCAGCTCAGCACGGCAACACAGCCGGCTGCAGGAGCCCCTCCAGCCTCCTCAATGAGGCCGCCAGCGAGGTGGCAACAGCGTTTCTTCAACCTGCACCCTGGCAAGGGCCAGCGAGCTGTCGTTCCTGTCACCTGGCTACAGCAGCCTCCCCAGCCCTGCTTACAGGGACCTGGGGCTGCTCCTGGGGACAAAGGGACAAGGGGCTGCTCCTGGGGCAAGGTCCTGACACGTGCCCCGACTACAGGGCTCGCACGCTGCCAGCTCACCAGCACTAAGGGCATCATAGGCCCAGACCCAGGCCCGGGCTACAGGCGGGTCACGACGCCCACGCTACCGCTAAGCGGCTTCGCACCGTCCTCAGAAAGCAGGGGCAAGGCCGGACGCTTTCTCCACCCAAGCATTTTAGGGACCTGCCTCTGGCTGCACAGAGCTCCTCTTTCCCTCCTGGGAAGTCTAAGCTACACTGCTCTATTTCTAAAGGAGGGCTAAAGCACAAACGCACACGCTCACTCACACCAACTAAGGGGAAGACAGGGGAGGGAGGGCAAGACAGTCCCAGAAGGGGGAGCAAGTTCTGGGCAACCAAGCTGCTCAAGGCAGCCATCCCTACTGCTCAGTGGCAGACAAAAGCATCCGACCTGCACCGCACTGCCCCATGGGGAAGGCACAGGGGCCTGGACGTGCTCAGTCGCTTCAGGGCTGGCACAGGGACAAAGGCTGGGACGCGCCCCCAGTACAGGGGCTCACGCTGGCCAGGGGCCAGCAGCAGGCAGAAAGCTGCCACGGCTGGGGAAAAGCCCTGCCCTGCTTACAGGGCGGCTGGGCTGGGGGCTCGGGGAGCTCCGGTTCCCCCCTCAGGTGCGGAGACAGGGGCTCTCACCCTCCTTACAGGGTTGCCTCTCTCTCCGGGCAGCCAAAGGAGCACAACGGCAAAAGGCCATCCACAGCAAAGACCAAGCCCCGCACTCAGGGGAGGTCGCCCAGTTCAAAGTCAGCCGCGGCACCTTGAAGGTGCCCTGGCCATGCCAGAAAGGCCCTTTGCCCAGAGGGCCTCTCGTGCCCCCTCTTCAGCTCCAAGTTTGCTCTTGCCTCGCAGTTCCACTCTTGACTTCGAAGCTGCCTCTGCTCCACGTCGCTCTCGCCTCGCCGTCCCACGGCTTCTGCCAATGGACGACGACAAACTCAGCCCTGAGAAGCTCCAGCTCCCGTGCCTGAAGGGAACCGCCACCCAACAGCCCCACAGAGAGATCCTCAAGCCACCACCCACGGACCCCCCACAGCTGCACAAAAGCCTCCAACTTCAACTTGACTCACCATCGCGACGTCCGGCTCAGTCCCACGCCGTGCTGGGAGCTGGGCCCTCTGGGCAAAAGAAGCTGGGCATGCAAAGCAGCGGACAAGAGGCTGCAGCCCTGCTTACAGGGGACTCAAGCCGCTGCCTGGACTGCAAAGTGCCTGGGACTCCAGAGCACCGGCCCCGACTTACACGGCGGCCCTGGTCCCCACGGCCTACGGAGGCTCCTTCTCTCCAGTTCCGGGGCACTCCCCACTAAGCGGGAGGGTGCCCAACGCAGGCTGCCAGCTGAAGGGAGCACAAAGGCTCCCAGACCCGTAGCCTGCTTACAGGCCGGTCCACACCCGGGGAGCCACGGAGCTCGGCCTTCCCCCACGGCAACAGGAACCAGACTCTACAGTCAGGCAGTCAAACTCACGGCATAAAGCCAAAGGGCCCCAGGGGCCCGAGGGGCCGGGAGCCCAGCCCCGACGACAGGGAGGGCACACGCCCGGCCCCATGACTCCTGGCCCTACGCCTCTGAAAGGCCGGGGCCAGGGATACCAGCCTGATTGCAGGGGGTCCCTCCAACCGCCCGCCGAGGCCAGGGGACGCACACAACCCCACTTACGGGGCCGCCCTCCGCAGCCCGGCACCCCCCAAAAAGCACCATGGAGCACATGCTCCGGCATAGGGACAAAGGCTGGGACGTGCCCCCAGTACAGGGGCTCACGCTGGCCAGGGGCCAGCAGCAGGCAGAAAGCTGCCACGGCTGGGGAAAAGCCCTGCCCTGCTTACAGGGCGGCTGGGCTGGGGGCTCGGGGAGCTCCGGTTCCCCCCTCAGGTGCGGAGACAGGGGCTCTCACCCTCCTTACAGGGTTGCCTCTCTCTCCGGGCAGCCAAAGGAGCACAACGGCAAAAGGCCATCCACAGCAAAGACCAAGCCCCGCACTCAGGGGAGGTCGCCCAGTTCAAAGTCAGCCGCGGCACCTTGAAGGTGCCCTGGCCATGCCAGAAAGGCCCTTTGCCCAGAGGGCCTCTCGTGCCCCCTCTTCAGCTCCAAGTTTGCTCTTGCCTCGCAGTTCCACTCTTGACTTCGAAGCTGCCTCTGCTCCACGTCGCTCTCGCCTCGCCGTCCCACGGCTTCTGCCAATGGACGACGACAAACTCAGCCCTGAGAAGCTCCAGCTCCCGTGCCTGAAGGGAACCGCCACCCAACAGCCTCCCTGGCTGAGCCCTTTCCTCCTAATGCCCAGTATTACATCTATTTGTTCTAACATATTCCTTTTTGGAATCGTGCACTTAATTATCTCTGTATTCCTATAGACCCCTATCAGTTTACTCTCAATCTTTATTAAATCAGTTTTGCCTCCATTTTTATTATGGGTATATTACATTAATTTTTTTTATACTTTTTTTCCTGGCTTTATTTTTATCGTTGTTTGTTGAAAACCTTTTATTATAAGGCTATGCTTTTTACAATGGTTGTTTTGTGTAGGAAATAATCCTGATTGTGATGCTTTTGTTTAGTTTTTACCATCATAATATTTATTATAACAATTACTATTGTTTGTTTGAATAAAAATTTTACTTTCCCTCGATTTCTTTCACATTTCCTGAGATTTAAATATTCCTTCAGGATTTTTTGTGCATTTATTAACTATATTTCTAGTACAAATAATATTGTAGAAAGATATGCATGTATAACAAGCAAGACAGCAAAGCTTGTGAGGTAACAATTAGCCTCAAAAGCAAAATTAACAATTTTCTACGGAATTTGCAAACTCCACAATTAACTAAAAACAAGTTAGAGTGAAAAAAACCAAGGAGCACCAGACAAGTTCTGGACACAGATCTAAAAACTTCAAACATGAGGATGACTACAGAAGTTACCATCAAGTACAGTATCAAGGACTGGCAACCACCACAGAAAGAACTGATGCCTCACAAAATTAGCAAACTGCTACAAAACCACGATATAGCTTTATGCAAATATGAGCGAGGTTTGAGTTCCCGGCGCCATAGCTGAGGGAAGCAGGGCCAGGCTGTGCGGGAAACATGTCCCTGCAGTGTCAGTCGGGAGGCGGTGGCCACACCATGGGAACCTGCCCACCCCTCCCTTGTCTCTCAGGGCACACCCACATCCCCATCAGTGATATAGGGCAAACCCGCATGCCCCCCTCAGTGATCCTCACACACCCTCAGCAGCCCGCAGGGCATATGCCCTCGCCTCAGTAACACACAGGGTACCCAGTGTGCTTCTCAGAGAACCCTCACAGATCCTCTGTGACACCAGAAACACCTGCATCCCCCTCAAATGACCTCTGCATCCCCTCAGCAACATGCAGCGCACACACCACTCCTCCAGTGATCCTCACACCCTCTCAGAGGGACAGGGTGCACCTGCCACCCTCAAATGACCCTCATATTCCCCCTCAGAGGAACACAAGCGGTATCTGAATCCTAAATGTCATGTAGCAAAACCTTAACCACAAGTTATATTGTAGAAAGATGTGCATGTACAGCAAGCAAGGCAGCAAAGCCAGTGAGGCAACACGCACCATCAGGAGCAAAAATAACTAGTTTCAATGGAATTTGCAAACTCCAAATTAACTAAAAACAAGTTAGACTGAAAAAAACCAACAAACACCAGACAAGTGCTGGACATGGAGGCAAAAACTTCAAACATGAGGAAAACTAGAGAAAACTTCATTAAAAAAAAAATCAAAACCCGACAACTACCACAGAAAGAACTGATGCATGCACAAAATCAACAATTTTTTATAAAACCATGACACAGCTTTATGCAAATATGAGTATGCTAATCATACGTTGTAATGGTGACATTACATAGGAGGACTTTTCAAATTTAACTGAAGGCTAAAGAAGTTTGAGTATGGTTTGGCAGAGAGATCCACCTCACTCCCAGCTCCAAATAAACGAATATGTGTTCTGTAGCCGTCTGACTAGAGTTTTACTTTCTTGCCTAGTTTTGGGCTTCATATCCACCTCCCCTCAGGGACCCTCATGTACCCTCAGCAGCACACAGGCAATCAGCCTTCAGTGACCTGTTATTCCCTCGGTGACATGTGGGGCAGCTGCCACTCCCCTCAGTGACACTCATATTTCCTCAGTGACCTTCACACCCTGTCAGCATGACTTAGGGACCCCACCTCCCCCTCAGTGTTCATTCTGGTCCTTAGACTTTACCTCAGATTTTCCCTTCACAATATTCATCCAGACCGTTAAAGATTATCTCAGATTTTACCCCAAAAAATGTTCCTTCTGGCACTTAAAAATTACTTCAGATTTTATCACAAATTTTTCTCTGCCCATCCTCCCAAATTACCTCAGACTTCCCCCAAAAACAATTTTCTCCCTTCGAGAGCCCCTCAAATTTTCCCACAAAAAATGTCCGCTCCATGTCCCTCACACATTTCCGCAGCTTTTGTTCCCAAACACCTCAATTTTACCCCAAAATGTTCATTCCTTGCCCCACAGTGACGCCACTGTATGCCAGCAATCCTCCCCCAGCAAGTTCTTGGTGTCCCCTCTGACCTACCTCATCTTTTCTCCTCACGAACAGCGCAGTCCTGTTACGGCCGCCATGTCTCACCCCAGGGGCTGCCTCACGGCGCCTCCCGGACCGCGCGTGGAACTCCACGCGGTGCCTCGCCGAGAAAGGCGGTCACAGCAGGTTTGAGCTCCCACAATGTCTGAAGGGACCGGAGCCACCCCGCCGCGCCCGGCGGGCACCGCGCGTCTGGGCTCCCGCCGCTGCGTCTGAGGGGAGCGGGGCCGCTTCCGGCGGGCACCGCGCTTCTGGGTTCCCGCCGTCGCGGCTGAGGGGACCGGGGCCGCCTCGCAGCTCCCGGCGGGCACCGCGCGTCTGGGTTCCCGCCGCTTCGTCTGAGGGGAGCGGGGCCGCTCCCGGCGGGCACCGCGCTTCTGGGTTCCCGCTGTCGCGGCTGAGGGGAGCGGGGCCGCCCCGCCGCTTCGTCTGAGGGGACCGGGGCCGCCCCGCAGCTCCCGGCGGGCACCGCGCGTCTGGGTTCCCGCCGCTTCGTCTGAGGGGAGCGGGGCCGCTCCCAGCAGGCACCGCGCATCTGCGTTCCCGCCGCTTCGTCTGAGGGGAGCGGGGCCGCTCCCGGCGGGCACCGCGCTTCTGGGTTCCCGCTGTCGCGGCTGAGGGGAGCGGGGCCGCCCCGCCGCTTCGTCTGAGGGGACCGGGGCCGCCCCGCGGCTCCCGGCGGGCACCGCGCGTCTGGGTTCCCGCTGTCGCGGCTGAGGGGAGCGGAGCCGCCCCGCCGCTTCGTCTGAGGGGACCGGGGCCGCCCCGCAGCTCCCGGCGGCCACCGCGCGTCTGGGTTCCCGCCGCTTCGTCTGAGGGGAGCGGGGCCGCTCCCAGCAGGCACCGCGCGTCTGCGTTCCTGCCGTCGCGGCTGAGGAGAGCGGGGCCGCTCCCGGCGGGCACCGCGCTTCTGGGTTCCCGCCGTCGCGGCTGAGGGGAACGGGGCCGCCCCGCCGCTTCGTCTGAGGGGACCGGGGCCGCCCCGCAGCTCCCGGCGGGCACCGCGCGTCTGGGTTCCCGCCGCTTCGTCTGAGGGGACCGGGGCCGCTCCCGGCGGCCACCGCGCGTCTGCGTTCCCGCCGCCGCTTCGTCTGAGGGGAGCGGGGCCGCTCCCAGCAGGCACCGCGCGTCTGCGTTCCTGCCGTCGCGGCTGAGGAGAGCGGGGCCGCTCCCGGCGGGCACCGCGCTTCTGGGTTCCCGCCGTCGCGGCTGAGGGGAACGGGGCCGCCCCGCCGCTTCGTCTGAGGGGACCGGGGCCGCCCCGCAGCTCCCGGCGGCCACCGCGCGTCTGCGTTCCCGCCGCCGCTTCGTCTGAGGGGAGCGGGGCCGCTCCCAGCAGGCACCGCGCGTCTGCGTTCCCGCTGTCGCGGCTGAGGGGAGAGGGGCCGCTCCCGGCAGGCACCGCGCCTCTGGGTTCCCGCCGCAGCTCAGGGGAGCGCAGCGCGACGCCGCCGCGGCTGGGCGGGAATCCCGCCCCTACCATGCCAGTCGGCAACACAAATGGCGTCTGCCTCCTCTCAGGGACCCTCATGTCCCCTCAGCAGCACAAGGGCACTGGGCCATTCCTTCAGTGACCTGTTACTCCCTCAGTGACACCAGGGGCACCTGCTCTCCCCTCAGTGACTCTTGTATTCACTCAGTGGCCCTCACACCCCCTCAGCAGGATAGGGGCACCTGCCTCTCCCTCAGTGTTCATTCTGGTCCTGAGACTTAACCTCAGCTTTTCCTTTCAATATATTAATTCAGTCTCTTGCAGATTACCATTTCCTTTCAGACCTTTGTGATAATTCTGGTCTTTCATGAATTCCTTTTCACTGAGATAATAGGGAATTACTTTGTTTAATGATTTCTCTAAAGATCCAAGAAGGCTAAATATCCTAACAAGGCAGTTTTATTTCACAAATAATATTGCATTCACCAATATAATTGAATTGTAGTGTTTTTTGCAGTATCCCATGTCCTTAGCAGTGGAGTATGCAACAGCCAAATCCAGAAGCAGCTTTGGCAAAATGAGTTTATCTTTTCCCAGAGATAAGTATCAGTCAGTGGAAAATCATCAGATAGATGGTTTATTCTGAGAGAATATTTAATAACCCAAGAAAAAGAGAGAACAACTGATCAGACTTCTCTGGAGTAAAATTCCCCATTCTCAGGGTTTTGCAATAGTTGGTATCCTCCTTTGATTGTAGGTGCAGCCTCAGGAAAGAAAATTATTCTCTAATTTTCTTCCCCCTTGTTATCAAAACTTCCCCTCTTCATAACGAGAGTATAATAGATGCAGACTCTGAACCAAAGTGTCAAGGATGTCTTCTGCTTAAAAGACAGAACTCTCTGATGCAGCATCAGAAAAACCTTGCAAATAGCTTAATCAGCTTTTTACCTATATTATTTAACAACAAATTTAACGTGTAATATAGAACTGGCCTTTAATTTCCTGACATTCAGGAGATATTTTAGAGAAAATCAAATTGCTTAGTCCAGTTTCCGGCAGCAGGCTGTAAACTGACTCAAACCCTGACAAAGTGCTCTGCCACATAACATCCTGAAACAAGCACTGAGAGATCCCACAAAACTCCTTCCATTTCTATTTCTGTGGATCTCAGTGGTTTAGAGAGAAATTAATATGTACTTTTCTCTCAGTGTTAGAGCCTTCTATTCATCTGAAGAATGAAAAGTTCTCTGAGCTTTTAATGTAGGTCAGACGCAGCTCTTCATGGCGTATTCAACTAAGATGCAGCTATTAAGCTTCCCTTTAAAATGCTCTCCTTTCCCAAGCCAAGAGCCCTGGCTCAGCACTGTAATTATAAACTGCAGGTTCCAAAATTAGCAAGTGATAAAGGTAAAAAAGGATAGAAGCACAACACACTGATGATTCATCATTTATTGAGTGAGGTCCAACACTGGATGGGAAAACTAACAAGCACTTTGTGCTTTGAGCTGACTCAACAAAACACATGGAAAGGGCAATTTTTATTGCACAGCATGCAGTGCTCCCACTCCAAAGGCAGAGATGCTCCTCTTGAGTCAGTGTGGAACTCTGGTGGCTTCAGGTGATGAGGGACCTCTGCCAGATCTCTGCAGGGAGAGACACTGCTAGTGCAGGCATCAGGTGTTCAGACAACTCAAGTGTCTGGCGGACACCTAAGCAAATATTTCATAGAAACAATAAAACTTCTGTACATTGGAAACAGAAATATGGTAGTATTTTTTCAGCAGCTCTTTCATAGCAGAAGCGTTCAGGCAAAATATAACAATATATCCTGGGAAAAGCTCGTGGATGTGATGGAGCCCTTTTTCTAATCCAGAAGTGAGATTTCCTAGTCCAAAGACCTTTCTTTTTCCACAGTAAACAGGTCTTGTTAAAACAAGGGAAATGCATTAATTTCATGTTTTCCTTTCTTGCTGCTTAACTGCATTCCTTTGCTTTTATCATGAGCAGTAATTCCCCCTCACACATGCTCTGCTTCAGCCAGTGAGTTTCCACATTACTATTGTAGGGCTTGAGTGCTGTTTAGCGTGGAAATAGCATCAGATTCCCCAGATTAAAATAATATTTTGACAGGCTCAATAATTGTACTCAAAGGATGATTTATTTGTATTACTTGGCCATAAATCTCATCTATGAGATTATTAATAAAGGATATCCTTTGTTGATGGTTTGAGCAAATTAATTAGGAGCAATTGAACTGGTGAGGTGAATGAAGCACCTCTAAAACTAAGCTACAGGTCAATGACAGAATAACATTTGCATTGCTACGCTTCTCTATGTGATAAAGAAGAGATGGCACTGCCAGGATCACAAAAATAGATTGGTGTCATTTTAAACAATGCCAAATGCTGCAACTTAGCAGGATGGATGGAAGGTACTCCAAACATAAAGAAGGTGGTTACAGAGCATTCTTTGCTCAAGGGTGAATATGAAACACAGAATTCTGTGAGAAGAAGAATTTCCGTAAAGAATTATAGAAGAATTATATGGGGAAGGAGAACAGAGCAGTTCTGGGCCTCTACCAAGAGGACCTGGGTCTGTCACTTAGGCATTAATTCAAGCTCTCCAGTGACTCTCCAGAAGTTCTGAGAGTTGAGGAGTCACAGGTGGCAATGGTCAGTGTTGTATATCCCCCCCATCAACATCTACATCAATAATTGTGTCAGAAATTCTTATTACTTAAAATTCTGGAAAGTAATGCCTCTACTGATGGATGATGTGCCATCAAGATATCTGCTGTCCTTCTTGATTGCTATGTATATTATTCCTATGTGTTATGCTAATATGAGGGAAAATAAACACTTTTAAGAACCACTTTCGTGCATTTAATTGTCCTGCTTGCTTCGATGAGTTATTCTAGCTTACATATTATCTATTAAAAGTTAGCCTTGCCTGTGAACCTGATGTAATAGGCTTTCTTGAAATTATAATTGACATAACCAATAAAAATGTTAATCTTTTTTAAAAGCTTTGAATGTGCAGTATAAATATTCACAGGTTGGAACTTGGTAGCCAGTAAGAAAATGCATTCTACTAATCATTTTCTTTTTATTTTAAATACTTTGTATGAGCAGGCTTGATCCTTTATGTAGATTTTCATTTACAGAAACAACATATTTGTGTTTCCCAAGCATAGAAATTAACTCCATGATTTGTGTATGTAATTCAGGTTCATGGCTCAAGGAAACTGGGCAAGGTTTAGAGATGAGTGAAAGGATGTAAGGTCCTAAAGGCAGGAGTTCCCACACACGAGAAGCCAGAGCTGGGCAGAAGCAGGAGCACTGTGCTGAGACCCCTCACTAGAGAGCTATTGCAAAAGCACAGCTGCCCAAAAGCTGCTGAGTAGAAGGATGATCAGGTGGACATCAGTGTAAGTTAAATATCTGATCAATGCCTAATAGTGCAATAAAAACAACAATACCTGTGGTCATTTCCAAAAACCTCATTATGGAAATAACTATTCAGCATCAAGACTTGTATGAAAAAAGAAAAAACATTAACACATTTTAATAATAAGCCATCAATAATAGTATTAAAGTTCCCAAGGAAAGGCACATTATACAATGCTTTTTTCTTTATTGTGCGAAAGGACTGAGCAGAGAATAATGTACTACTGAGCAGTAATTGGAATGATAAAGGTCTGCAGAGTTGTTCTGTCACTTTATGCTGACTAACACTGATTGAAAGGTATTTTCCAATGACAGCTGTAATATTTTAAACATTGGTAGTAGCTATGTGTATTGAATACACAGGCTTATAAAGACACCTTCACGTTGAAATTGCCTGAAATCCTAAAAGCAGTGGGAAATTTTTAAACTGACCAGGTGCTTACTGCAGAAAAAGACAGTCTGAAGTATGTGAAAAGAGATTAAATCCTCTCAGAAAAGTTATCTTAAGTGCAAGATGTCGAGTCTCTGCAAAATCTTTCCCCTATGACAAAGGCAACATTGGCTTCTTCTTAGGAAGGAAACACTTTGCAGTCCAGGGCAGAAAAAGTGAGAGCTATGATGTGTAAAGCACTGAATTAAATGGACCTGTGATTGATGATACTTAAGGCACATCCAAAATCTCTTATCTTTCATGAAATGGAGACAGCTGGTTGTGTGCAGGTGATTGAGAAGTGCCATATATCACCCTAGAAAAATCCCATTTATTTTCTCTCCTGGATGAATGGAAAAAGAGTAAAGCTGCATAGAGGCAGGGGTTTACAGGGATTTAGGACTTTAAAATGAGGGTGATTTTAATGAAAAAGCATTGTGTCTGCATATTCATGTACTTTTATGCAAATATTTGCAATAGAATAGTTTATATGGCATAAGAATACTAATTTTCAATCATAATTACTTAGATTGTGATATCTCTGAGGCAGAGGTCTTCCTTAAACTGTCATTTTTCTACTTTTTTTGCCGACAGCCCATCTCATTGGTGTGCTGTGTGTGGAAGGAGGCCAGAAATAAACGTTGATTATACACCTGAATATATAGAATTGCTGGAAAGGCTCACAATTTAACTCCAGTTTTTATGTGGTGCTGAAAGTAAGGAAACATCCCACTGAAATGTTTCCCATGTTGAAACCTTGCCTCCAGCTTGGATGAATATGGAAAGCCCTAACCAACCTAAGAGGTGATAAAAAGAGGTACTGAGCATAGTTTTGTGTCAACCCAGAACAAGTTCTTGAACAACAAAGTGAGTTCATGTATTCCCCCAACTTTTACTGACCGCAAGGGTGATTTGAAGTCTCAATGTGCTTGTCCTGTAGCAGAGGACACAATTAGGAGCTCCTAGAGGCCATTTAAATCTAGCTGGGGACTATCCTCTTTTTATAAACAGCAACAAATCAGCAATAATATAACCAATGAATTCACATCACGAATCCATGTTTTAAAATTTGCATTAATGTGGTATAATGCCAGTGAGAATCAGCACAGGCATTAGTTCACTTAAGGCTATGTATGCCCTTGGGGCTACCCAATTTTATGTATTTCTATTGGCCCTGAGAAGGTCTCTGGGATTTCTTCTGATAATAAGTTCCAACCAATTCCATCCTATAAATCATTTTACATAAAACTCAGAGCTAGGCTTGACATTCTTGTTTATGTTCTAGCAAGTACAACAGAGAAGCTTAATGTATAATGAAGTGTCTGAATCCTCCAGTTAGAGCTAGAAAAGGACTTACTGAATCTTACTTTCTCACAGATTTAGAGTCTAGGAATTGGCCACAGGAGGGAAGGATAGTTTGTACTAAAGTGGCTGTCATTTTAAAGTCATGTAAGATTAGAAATAATATAAGGTAATAAGTCTGACAGAGTTCCCTGACAAAGACTTTTGATCATTCTCACTACCCACTTGCACTTTATGTCACGTTTTCCCGAGTTTCCTCATATACCAGTTTTTTCCCTACCAATGTCCTATATCTCCAGACTCCTCTTGGCTACAGGAATGATACCAGCAATAGGAATAAAAATTGTTCAGCAGAATAAATGCTTCGCTATGAGCACTTGGACTAACATCCAGAATAGAGCTGTGGTGGATGTTCCTTGGTGGTTTTGTTGGGTTTTTTTTTAACAGTTTGGCACAGAGGGTTGCTTAGTTATCCAAATCCCAGTTTTCATCCTACCCTGCATGATTCCAAAATAGTCTTTCCTCAGAAAGTCTTGCTGAACACTGCCTTCCAAATCTTTCTGACTGGCGTTTGCAATAATTGAAAAGCAGTGTATAGCTTAGGTGATATCCAAAACTGCAGGTGATGCTTTCAAAGCCCTCATCCCTAATTTACAGCATCAGGGATCTGGATTTACTTAAGGACTGCTTTGCAACTTGACCTTTCCCTTTTCTCATTAACCCCTGCTTGCATTATACTTTGCATGGGGATTCTTCACCTGTTTTATTGATAAATTTTGATAAGCTTCTTATGTTGATTAGAAACAAAAGGTGATGGTAGCCTCGGGAATCTTTAATGTGACAAAGTGTTTGCTTTGGGGATCTCTGCTTTGAAAGCCATGTAGGCGATGCTTGGACTTAGCAAATGCAGAAGCTATAAAACCTTAATTGCTCCTTCCAACAATTTAAAAAATGACTTCTCTTACTGTTGTGCTCTTTGAAACAAATTATATTCATGGTGTAAGTGGAAAAAATATTTTAAACTAGTGTTTCCCTTTACTGATTTTCATCTTCCGACTGATGCTCAGGTGCATTTCCAAAAAATGATCAGAATATACATTATAGGAATTCTTTGAAGGTTTTTTTGTCCAGCCCCTGCTCAAAGTAGGGCCAACTTCAATGTCAGAGCAAGTTGCATAGAGATATTCCCAGCTGAAATTTGGAAACCTTCAAGAATAGAGATACCCAGGTTCTCTGGGCAATCTGTTCTTGCATTGAACAACTCTCATGGTGAATTTTTTCCTCATATCCAGTTGAAATTTCCTTGCAACTTGTGACTGTTACCTCTTCTCTTCATTGTGTCCTTCAGTGAAGAGGCTAAATCTTTATATTCTCCCCTTTGGCCAGGGGAGACTAGCAAGTAAATCTCCCTTTGTCTACTCTTCTCCAGAGTAAGCAAACCCAGCTGTCCCAGTCTGTGATCCTACATCACGTGCTCCAATCTCTACTCTCTGTTTGTGATCCTCACAACATTTATCACAAGTGATACAGTAAGTAAGTAATGCAAATCAAATTCTTTTTGCATTCCAGTTGGAGAAAGATAAAGTAATAGTAGTTTTTTGCAGTGTTTTTATGCAAGTTTGAATAGAAAATAACACAGATAATGGAATTGGGCATGAAAACAAAAGGAGGGAGCAGGGGTGTCACTGTGTCCCACTAGCCTTGAAATCCTGATCCCCTGCAGTATCCCTGAGAAGCCATAAACATAACGTGGCACTGTAGATCCATTGCACCTTGTGTTTTTGAATACCCTAAACATAGCAGTGGAGGAAGGAGAACACTGGCTGCAGCCGATGCTCAGTGAGAGATGGGGGAAGATGACCCCAGTGGGATCCAGTCCTCAAAATGACACCACCCAGCCTCACAGGAGACTGCAGGCTGTGATGCCCTATAACTAATGGAAATCATTTACTGGACTTAGCAGAGCTGCACAAGTTGCTTGCAGTTTCCAGAAATGTTGCCTTATTTTAAACACCAGGCCTGGATTCATCACTTTGTTATAGAGGCTTAATGGGGTGGTGAATCACATTCGTCCTTTTCAAAAACTTAGAAGCATTGGTAGAACTTCTCTCAGTTCATAAACTTTAATGCATACGTTAGGATAAGATTTTACTTTTAAATTTAAGAAGAGAATAACACCCAGTAATCATAATTAACATAATATTATTTTGTAGCAATATTATGTTACTTATTATGCAAAATGATAATTTTCTGGAAACATTGTATATCAAGAAAAAGAAAATTTGTAGAATTACTGATTTATATTTTCTTCTTGAGATTCATATAGCCTGACACTTTTTGCCATTTTTAAGTATGAATGCAATGAGGAACATTATTCCAAGACATTAATTCTTGTAATATTTCATTTCTGGAGAGTTCTTTTCCTGACAGCTTTGTATAATGTTCAAAATCCCATGTCTCTTTTTTAAATCCAAATCCTGTACTTTTCTTCTTCCTCACTTTCTTCATCCATTTTATCTTATCCAGCTTGCAAGTAGAAAGGGGAGAGAGGAGTGGGGAAAAGTTTAAGGGGCAAGGAGAAACAGCAGTATATCCACCTTACTTTTGTATTCAGTATAAAAATATTCTTCAAACATTTTCAATTTTGTTGTGGAAAACATTTCAATCAGCTCTAGAAGTTTAGATAAAAATTGACTAAGGTGATTTTGTCCTCATCTTCCCCAGGTGTGATGTTTGACAAATAAAAAGAAAAATTGTGGCAGATTAAAGGGACATATCCTTTCCCAATTCTTGCTGTCATTTATTAGATGGAAGAAAACTTGATGGTTTTTTCCTTTTACTTTTCTGCTCTTTCTCCCTTATTTAAAAGGAATAAAAAGAACTGGGCTGGAAACCCTCACACAATCTCATAAAATGCCTCTGCATGATACTACACATTTTCTTCTCTAGCCTGTCAGTTGTTATAGTATATTTTATATAGGAAAGCCTTGGGAAATGTAAACCATGATTGCAGTACATGTCCTCTTGTTCTTGAAAGGCACTGTATTTAAGCAAGACTCATACCATGATTCCTGAGACCTATTTCTAATCCTGTCAATAACTCATTTTATGACCTTGGGCAAAACTTCTCTCTGCCCTTCAGGCTGCTCATCTGTTATACAGAAACAGAAATCTGAGATACTTTAGGGCATTATGAAATTTAATCAATATCTGTAGATTCCTCTGAGATGCTCAAAGGAAATTTGTCATCGAAATGGACAGTTCATACCAGCGTACATATAGCCTATCAACCAAAACCTTCTGGAAGGCTGATCTTGAGGCAGGGAGTAGAGATCATAAGCTATGTATTTGTTACATTTACTGCCATCTGCCTATAACCACATGCATGGATGAGTAGAGAAAATCACTGCCAAATTTTTCCCATTCATTTGTTTTTGTAAGCAAATGCAAACAGTGAAGAAAGCATTCTCTGACATTGACCCTTGGGGCACCACTGTGTTGCCCACAAAGCCGAGGTTTTCTGGTTGTTTGCTGAGCTGCCATCAGCCCAATATAGTGATTTGTCTTCTCTCTCACTGGTTTTATACAAGACAGCAGTATGAGGAAATAGAAATTTCAAACTAGGATGCCCTCACTGTGGGGGTATGTATGTGTGTAAGTGCAAGGTAAAGGAAAGGTGAAGAAGCAGAAAAATTCATCCAACTGAAGGATATTTTATGCTGTGAGTGCATTATCAGCTCTAATGAACCAGTCACTACCTAGGCCAGTGGGGTGGGCAATGACAGGCATTTTTCAAGCTTTTTTATGGTGACCATCTGTTGGTACTGCTGTTGAACATGCATTTAAAAAAGTATTTATTTATTGACAAAATTCATATGATGATACTGCTACTCAGAAAAAGGCTTATTCAGGGCCACACACACAGCTGTCATCTGTGTTTATAGTTCTCTGTTTCTTGCAATCATGAGCATTAAATTTATCGATATGTTAACACTGGGTCAGAAGAAATAGATATTTGGATGGGAAAATGTTATGTAACAGTTTAGCCTGAAGAGCATTTTCCAGAGGTGAAATGCTGGTAACTCACCATAATTAACTGGGAAGTCTATGATTTCTTGAATTTTTCACAGGTTTGCATCATCTGCAGAAGATAGGCATTTCCTAGCTCAAGGCTTTCATAGAGTCCTCTAATTAGGTCAATGTAATAAAATAGTTTACTAAAACATGCCTTGAGATATACAGAATATGCATATATTGATCAACAGGTATTCAACTCCTGGCAGAATTTTGTAGTTACATGATTAGATGCTATCATAGGTGCCAAATGTAGATACTTTTCCTTTTTTCATTGCAAATGCTCCATAATAGATCCAGCTAAACTGAAAGTGCAAAACCCACAAATTCTTGCCATTTACTGTTGTTTTCCTTCAGGAAACATTACTGGAGTATAGTTTACAGCACATCAGCAATTGTTAAGACAGGTATCTGAGAGCTGGAAATCTTCTGATCCAGGTGAATTTTCTGTCCTCTTCCCTGAAGTATCTGCCTGCAAACAGGATTTTCACAGACAGGGATGACTCCTGGGCTTTCTGCAGGGGGATTGTGAAGATCATAACTGCTCTGTTGTACAGCCTGCTTCCTCTGAAATCCTTATTTTACATCTGCGGGCTGCAAAAACCTATTCCAGTTATTCACATTGTCAGCCTCCAGACACAGAAGCTAAACTTATCCCTGTTTTATGTTTTCTCACATTCTCCTCCAGACACAGAAGCTGCACTTGTCCCTGTTTTATAATTATATGCTCATACAGGGTCGTGAGTTGTTTTCTTTGGGATTAACACTGCTCTGCCAGTCCCCCAGGCCGTCAATCACTTCCTGGGATTAATACTGTCCAACCTTCTTCAGCATTGATCATGTGCACTTGCTCCATCCCTTGCCTTATTGCCACCTGTCCCCTCAGTTGTTGATAAGGTTAATTCAAGTTACACACCCAAGCCGGTCTACAAAGGGAAATCCTTCCCGGAAAAAGGAGCTGCAAAAGGCACAAAATCTCCTGAAACTCTGATATAGGCTACCCCTTACAGGCAAAGATTGTCATTTAAACAAAATAAAATTAAACAATAATGAAGTTTTAATTTAGACAGCCAAGTTCCAAACTGAGAAGACCTGATATGTGGCAGCCTGATGTTTCATTTTCCTCTGCTTTTAAAAAATATGGTTGACAGAATATTTCAGATCTGAAGTATTTATGCTGTATACACCTATACTGCTCAATCTCTTTCGGCCACCCTTCATCCAGGCTGAGATACAGCTCAAAATGTGGATCTTTGTTCAAATAAATTATGTCAATAGAATAATGTATACAGTTGTTAACTGAATAGTGATTTCAGCTGCTATTCTGATGATCACACGTGACTTACTTCTTTCAGTAGTTCAGGTGATACTTGGTTGGGTTAAAAATGTACTTCACATAGGTGTTTTAATTATCCAACGCTCCTGAAGTCAGGAAAATTCAAATGGGAGAGATTTTTAAGATGAAGAGATAAAGCAAACATATAAATGGAGGGCCTAGGGTTTCATCTCAAGAAAACATAAATTGCTGTGCACAAAGTCCTTAATCTTAAAGATTACAAGTCAGTTCAGGCCCTTACTTCATTTTTTCTCACAGCATAATAATTATTTCTCATTTCTTGAAGGGAACAGTTACTTCCATCCCTTTCTTTCTGAGGGTCACATTACAGCGACCTGTGTACATGACATATTTCCTTCATTTCTGCATCCTCTGCAGAAGCACGGTGAGTGGAAAAGAAAATCAGGAAGAGGGAATCTTCTGGCAGAGGGACATGCAAATGAAGAAGAAGAAAGGCAATGAATGGGGAAAGAGAAGAAAGATGAGTAGATTAAAGTGGTGAACAGACTAAACAGCCAGACTTGTGGTACCTGGCAAGTTGCTAACAAGAGGACAGTGTTTGCCTTTTGCACACAAGATCTTTGATGCGGGATTTGAAAAAGCTGGAGCTCCTGCTCCAGTACATCTCCAAAGGATTGCTATTTTTCTCAACTTATTACGGACCTTTTTAACCTGCTGCCTGCCATGGCCAAGCACTTCATCTCACTGGAACCCACGGCCATCTGCTCTGAAGACCCTCCCTCATCATGTCTTTTCCTGTCATCTGAAGTCTGTTCACATGATAGTGGAATTTGGGATAATAGCCACAGCCAAGAGCTGTCAAGTGCACTCCATGAAAAGGGAAAGGGTCTTGGTGTCACTAGTGACACAGAAGGTGGTGTGTAGGGGAGTTCTGGAGATGTCAGGGACATCTGCTTCAGAATTGCACTCCAGGCCAGAAACAAAACATCAAGCAACATAATAACAGCTGAATTCAGGTTTACAGGAGGAAGAGATTATTACAATCACTGGACCTTTCTGAAGAGCAAGGAGCAATGGAGTCTCTCAGACTTCTAAATTGTACAGACCACATTTGATTTTACATATATTCTGCTTTTTCCCCTTTTCTTACATATTCACTTACCTGAATCTTAATTAGTTTTTTGTATATTATGACAAAGATGTTTCACAGCTTAAGAATTGTATTTAAAAAGCAAGTCAAGAACTTTTTTTGCATTGTGTCTCATTTCCAGCTTTCCAGTTTCGTAAGCCTTTGTTTCTGTTTTATGAGAGCTTTAATGAGGATTTCCGGATGAATTTCTCTATCTTGCTACTGATTTTGAACATTCCATCCAGTATGTTCTGTAAGACAATAATGAAGGGAAGTTTGAATGCTTAATATTTATAATGGATTTGCTATGAACTTGGTTCTCATTTGAATAAATGGATTGTGCTCTATTGTCATTGATCTTTTTTTAATGAAATAGCATTTAGGATATTTTTTTAATACCTCCACAACATGGAAAGCTTTATTCTCCAAAAGTCTTTGCTCATAATTCCTACTGAACCTTTACTGAGGCTGGATGACAAGTACAAGGTACAGCACTGAAGATATAAATGACCCTTTGAAATTACTCACTTTGTTTCAGTCTCATTCTTATTTATTACTGAGCTGATCTTTGCTCTCCAGCAAAGGAAGATAGAGTTCCTTAAATCATGCCTATTGCAGCAGTGGAGATTTACAGTAAAAGCTATTGGACTGCCAGAATTTTCTAGGTAACAGAGGATGGTGGCACAAATTCTATCTGCTCAATGCTTCAACTTTTGCAGACGGGCTGACTTTAAAAATTTTTGACAGTCAAACTTTACATTATAAATTGAAATATGTGTGTGCATTTCTAAAGGATTAGTGACTAGCCATGTACTTGAAATGATGAAGTTATGGTATGCTTTCCCTTTCGAGGTATTAAGGCTTTTAAGGTTTATTTTTCTTATCATTTCAGTCATTCAGAAGTATCTATCTAATACAGTCATAGAAAAATTGCTCTCCTTCCTTTTTTTCTTTTGAGTTCAAAAGAGTCTGACCTTTAACTTTCTTAGGTCTCTAGAAAGAGAGGAAAGATGGCATTCTACATATGAAATCAAAATGGGTAGGATACTTTTTCTCATACAAGGTTTTAGCTCTGCTGGAATTTTGATTGTTTATGAGATGTATTTGTAACCTTTACCCTTCTTGCCATTAGAATTCATCTAACCTTCTTGTCTATACATGCAGTGACAAATAAGACTGTTAAATCAGACCAGTTACCTATTAGCCCTGTAATCAGGGAGAGACTGTCACAGCAGTTGAAGCAGCCACCACTGGGCTCAGGTCACCGACTGGAGAGTTGCCAGTGAATACCCGTGTGCCTGACATGTGAATCAAATTACCCTCCTACAAGCAGTGTCCAGAGAGAGACTGATCTCATTAATTATACATGGAAATTGAGATCCAGCAACATCTGACGAGGTTCTGTATTTCAAGCCTTGGTTTTCTGATGCTGTCAACAGCAGATCAACAATCTAATTAAAATGGCCATCAAAGCAGATCTGAAATACATTAAATGGTTCCCATTAATGTCATATTTAATTTAGTGGTTCAGTGTTGAAGATGTTCATTACTGCCCTTTGCTTGAGTTTGAACTTCTGGGAAAGTTTTATAAATGGTATTTATATAAACATACTGTTTACATATCTGATACCTCTTCTGTCTTTTCACTCCCAGCTTTATTGCATCCGGGTTGCCAGCTACCCCTTGGTTACTTCTTCAGAACACCCTGAGAAACTTTGAAAGGGTGGGGGAATTGCAAGCAGGGGGGAATGGCATCAGGTTTTTTTTGCTGTTTGTTCTCCCTGTCCTTCACAGCAGGTTTTTTTGTCTAATTGTGCAACTGAGTTGAGTCTATTGGTAAGACACGAGGGAATGGCCTGAAGTTGTGTCAGGGCAGGTTTAGGTTGGATATCAGGAAAAGGTTCTTTACCCAGAGGTTGGTTGGGCACTGGAACAGGAAAGTGATCACAGCACCAAGCCTGACAGAAGTTCAAGAAGTGTTTGGACTATGCTCTCAGGTGCATGGTGTGACTCTTAGGGATGATGCTGTGCAGGGCTGGAGGTTGGACTCGATGGTCCTTGAGGGTCCCTTCCAACTCAGTTTATTCTGTAATTCTGTGATTTGTTGACACGATGGGACAGCTGGACCTTCCCATGGCCCATCAGTGTTCTTTCTGACTGCTGTGCACTAGAACTCATTGGGTACTGTGAGTAAGGAAGACTGAGTTGCAATCTTTGATAGAAATAGCCTCTTAGAGGTCAGATAAGATGTGAAAGTCTCAACATCAAGTTCTGTAGAATTACTTTGCTATTCTTTCTCGTGGGATAGTCAAGAATGTAAAAGGCATCTGTCACTAAACCCCCACACACATGGAAGGAGAAAAGAAAGGTATTCTGAGAGGGCATATTTACCTCTTCTCTTTTACATATAGTTGTGGTTTTATTTTAAAGCAGATTTGTGTAATAGAATGGGGAAAAAATAAACCTAGTTATGAAAAGAATTTATCCAAACCACGATTGTGTTATCAGTGAATATATGTATGCATACTTTGCCTTACTCTAAAATACCGTCTTCCAAGAAATATGTGGAAACTTTTCATTATTGATCTTAGTGTGATAAGAAGTCACAATTTTTTGTCTAAAAGAATTGTGACAGAATTAGAAAAAACCTTTGCTGGATACTTTAAGACATTATGAAAACTTCAAATTCAGAAGAATGCAATATTTAGCATCTTTGGTGATCCAGGAAAGATGTCAAATAGTGTAGCAGAATTGCAACCAAGGAGAAATTGATGACTTTCCCAGAAATATTTTTTAATTACCCATGAAAATAATTTTTTTTTTGTTTCACATATCTAGCTCTATGTCTTGGGGTGACTGTATGATGCCTATATCCCCAAATCGTCTGTTCTGTTGGTGTTGAGTATTAAATTCTGCAACTTTAAGACTGGTTCCAGGAGTGAAGGGGGGGGAAGAAGAAGTGCAGAGTTTGTTATCAGAGACTGCACGGGCTCCCCCACATTGCTGCATTCGGACTGTGTTGTCTGCGGTGGACAGTGAGAGAGAGCTCTCCTTTGCTCTTGGTTAGTTTTTTTGGCTAGCTGAGGCAGAGAAGCCCCCTGGATTGGTTTTTTTTTCCCCCTTTTTCTGTTTTCCTGGAACTGTTTGAACCTGCTCTGGACTGCAAACCCAGCAGAGCACCGGGAGCTCACACCTGTGTCTCACCAGGCCTGGCCTGGGCCACGGCATTCCCCGGCACAGGAGGGACTGAGAGCAGACTGAGTGAGCCGGGCAGCCACGGAAAGAACTCTTCTAAATCTGCCATCTCCTCGGAACGGCGACAGGTTTTGCTGTTTGATATTGTTCATTGTTGTGCTGGGAGATGTGTTGCCTGTTGAATAAACAGTTTTCTTTTTTTTTCCACTTCTCTCCAATTTTGTTTCCTTTTTTCCAGCGGGACCTCATTCAGAGGTTTCCTCCCAAATTTGTCCTAAACCAGGACATTCTATTTGCCACCTAAAGAATAATACTAATTAGGAAAACACCAGAAATATTTAAGTAAGTTGGAGGAATTTCAATTTTGGAGAGAAGCAACAAAATCATTCTTTTATAGTGACATGATAAGGGACTTCTACATAAGCACACACTAGAAAGTCAGTTACTAGAAGGAATAAAGACCAAATTTTTGAAGATCATAAACACCGTATTACAGGAAGAGCGATTCAAACAGTGCCCATCTGAAATAAATGAGATGAAATTCAGCAAGACTTAGATGAATGTTAGAATGTAATATTTCACAGTTTTAGGATATTAGAATGTCAGAATCTGTTACTCTGAAAAAATCACCCAGAGCAAATTTCATCTCACTTTCTAAAAGAGGATTGGTAAAAAATCATGACTTTTTAGAACTACATATGTATCTCTGAAAGGGAGTAAGCCTTTAATTTTGAGTGAGTGAAAGTTTTTTGCCATGAATGGGATTATATGGCATTAGTAGTTTACTGAGACTGTCTACAAAGAGAAACAGAAATGTGTTAACTCAAATGAATTATATCCCTGTAATATGCTAGCAGAGCAAGTCAGCCTTGTAATAACTGTAGCCTGCCTTTGCAGAACATTGACCTTAGGTGTGAACAACCCTTGGACATTTTGGTTGTATCTACACCAGTAATTGAAACAGGAAGACTCCTAGAGGCTTAAATTCAGCCATCTATACCATAATATTCTTACAATGGTACCTGATACACTTTTGGACCAGCCCAAGCACTGGTTTTTGGTTTTTAGAGGGGACAGAAATTGTAGTTCCTACAACCCTGAAATTTTCCGTATGAATGTGTCATTTCAGCTGAACCATTCACAAGTATTTTGCTAGTTGAATTGAATTGAATTGAATTATGTTCTTGGCAGCTCTCAGGAATTTCCTGTCCAAAATCTACAGTCTAATTAAAGGTGATTTTCTTATTTTCTGATTTGGCTCTTCTTCTTTGCAGAGCACTTTTTTAAAAAATAATTATTTTTTATGCCAGTCTACTTTCCTCTCTGAACTCATTGATAAATCCTGAGAATTAAGTTTTTTATTTGGAGTGCCAAAAGTTTGCACAAGATTACCTGGAGAAATTATAATTTTAGGCTCCCTACAAAGGCATCCTTCCATTGCTGATAACAGTGTGATGAAGTCATTCTGGAGAAATATTAGTCATACAGACTGACTAGACTTTTCAGATATAATATACTGGTCTCCAGTGATTTAGCAGTAATATTGGTTTATTTACAATTTGATAATTTTAATTACATTGGGAAAAAAACCTCAAGTATTTTTTTCAGGTTTCAGTCACAAACAACTTTAGCTGTTTGTACTTTAGAAACAGAAGTGAAGAAAAGTCTCTCTTTCCTTCATGGTTTCTTTGCTTCCTGTTGTCTTTGAGTTTGCTTTCTTGTTAATTTCTGTAAATGTTAGATGTGTATATCAAAGACATACATTCTGTAGAATTCTCTATAACACACTTGATTTCAAGCAATAATGTGCCTTTATTATTTTTCTTTTATTCTTTGTTTTTTTCTAAGTATTATCCATATATATTTCCAAGTACTTTTTTGGGGTAGGAGGAGCAAAAATATGTTCTGTAGCTTCAGAGGGAAGACCGGGTTCTGGTCATCTGGAAAGGAATAATTTATCCCTAATGCTGTCCCATTTTAATAAATAGGTTGGGAAAACATGTTTTGGGGTTTTTTTCCTCAGGAAATATCATCTGAATTGGTTGGCAAAGAAAAACAGATTGGAAGTAGAATTAAATTAAACTTAGTGATTATGTTATTGCAGAAGCACTTTCAGCACATTTTGGGGTAACTATATTACTTCTGCCTTTCCTAAAGGCAGTGAGTATATAGAAATGCACTTAAACAGTCATCAGTTCCTGTCACCCAAGGCTTATATTTCTCACTGGAGGTAAGCAGAGAGCCAGGATTAGTGAATGAGTGCAATAAGACTCAGAAGTTCTGATGTTTTTTCTGTAGGTAATACGGGCACAAAATCAAGTTCCAGTTTATCACTACCTGCCAACATCCTATTTTGCCTCTCCCAGAATAAGATAGCTGCTCCACTAGGTGATTTACTCCATACTTTTAATATCATTTTTTTTAAATTGTCTTTGAATCAAGTGCCTCCTGCATTGAAAAATCTGATACCTCTCCCCCTTTGAAGACTTTCTTAGACATAACTGGGGTTAGCAAAGTTAATGTGTTAAAAAATACATCAAGACTTCCTTTTGGAGACAGAAAACTACACATTGAATTTAAATCTTCTGAAATGTGTCTAGGTATACACTCAGGGGGAAAAAAAGATTAAACATTCCAAGTATTATGCTTTTTATAATACAACACAGAATTAAGTGTGAATAATCAGAATATTCTGACATGTGAACTGACAGAAACCAGGGTAATGTGGCTCCCCTTCCTCCACTGATGCTTACAATAATTATTTTGCATTACTTCTTCCCATTTTCCTCTGAGGATTTCCAGATTCTTCATAAACACAGACAAATCAAGACTCCTAAGGGAATAGCTCTCTGTACTCCAACCATGCATATAATCTAAATGTCTTCTTTACATATGCTTTAACAAATCCCACAGAACCAGGTCTCTGGAAAGAGCTCTTGTAGGCAGGAGCCCTCCCAGCCCACGCAGGTGGCAGGGAATGCTGAGGTCCCAAAGGGGACAGCAAGTGTGCATGTGACAGTGCATTGCCTGCTTTTGTGCAGCCAGTTTCATAAATTGTTAAATTTGGCTCTGTCAGCTTATGTTTGCTTTCTGGGGTCAAATGAGGCAGGATCCAGGTAGCCTGATACTCAACTGATACAGTGCCTGGGTCTCTTGAATCTTTTCCATTCTAATAAAGAGGAAAAATTATTTATTGCAGTCAACCTTGTTGAACTGCCACTTGGGGGAAAAAAAGGAACCATGCATTTAAACTACAATATTTCTTTGCTAGACTCACATCTTGTATAGTCCTACACAATTAACCTGACATGGCTGAGTCAAGGCTTTGACCACAGCACTATCCAGTTACTTCAGCCAAGGCTGTGATGTAACTGAGCATTAAAAACCTAATCACTAACACTAGCATGATTTTAGAGCATTTCTTAGAATGACTGCATGGTAGGAAACCTAATAATGCACTTCCAGACATTGCTTATTAATGGCACACGCATGAAAAACAGCTTTGGGGGACAGTTTTTCCCTATGAGCAAATTTAGTTGAATAAAATACATACAGATAATTCAACACTGTTGAATGTTGTTGTCATGAACATGTAGCTGCAAAAGCTGAATGTTCAGATGTTTGCATATCACTGACACGTGCTGAAAACCACTGTGAGTGATGCTCACCGAAACTCCTGCTATCAGCTTCCTCTGAGTAGTGAGTTTCCTGATCTATGATTATGGATCTATTTTCCTATTGATTTGGAATAAATACAATTAATTAATGTTTCTCTGGAGAATCCACCACTGTGTGCCTACAGCTGCCATAGGTGGGTGGTAGTGCAGCTGCAGTAATGAAGGTGGAAAAATATTTCCTCAGTTTAGAAAAAGGAGTAAAAATGTATTTTGCATATTTAATCTTCTCAGTGCATCTCAAAAATCCTGAGTCAGGTGTTTGAAGCTTTTATTGATTCTACAGCAGGAGTGAACTTTCCACACTAACGTGGAGACAGCTGCAAGCAGGTGGGTGTTTGCTGTTTTCATAATGCATAAAATGGTCTAGAGAGCTAGACACCTAGCTCAGCATTTCTGAAGGTTTCAGATGAGTGCAAAACTGACTGCTCAGCCTACTACTAAATCATAAAAATGTGCTTATTTTGCTTGTTCAGTATGGAGTCCATGCACACAGATTATTTTCCATCTTGCTTATCCACAAAGCTAGGTAGCCATCTATCCACGTAGATGGGCGATGAAGTCTTAAAGGTTACAGGTCTGGTAGCATATTCAGGGAACTAGGAAAATTATTTATATCTGTGAACATGGAGACCTGCAAATGCATTGCAAAATCCATGCACAGAGAGCTCACATTAGTGCCTTATGTCATCATAATACTCTGGTGAGTCACAGAATCTCTATCCTGTAGGACCTGATAATGGAAGACTTCGTGTTGGCCCCTAGAAGGAGCTCAGCTTTGATACTGAAGAGCTACAACCTGAGTTCTATGCATGTGGGTATTTACTCCTCAGTAACTCTTTGGCCTCTTGGGATTTCTTCTGCTGTGTTAACCGCAGCAGAGGATCCAGTGTGACAGAAACTAATTAAAATCAGCCTTTGTCGTGTGTGGTACCAACAGCCTACAGTCATCTGATGATAAAAATTTTCCATCACATGTTTTGAGACTAACATCCAAGAGGTTGAAAAATACATTCCCTGCATCAATCCCCTCAGTCACCACTACTGTCATCATTAAATTGTGTTAGAGATGATATCTGGTTTCACAAGTTTAGAGGTTTCTCCCACTCTAGAGTGTCTTGGTGTATAATATTAAATACACAGCCTGTATTTTCACCATAAAAAGGAGTAGTGGAGTGATAAAATGGGTGGCTGTCTGAAAAAGAGTCTCTGGCTCTTTTCGGTTCAAGAACACAGACAAAGAATGACTGCTCGATTTCCATGTACAGCATAATAAAGACAATTTATAGTCAAGTGGAACAGAATTTGAAGACAGATTTCATGGAGTAGTTATTCTGAAAAAAATAGATTTTGCTTAAAATATGTAGTATTTCAGTAACAGATGTAATATATTTATAAATGGTTTTTGTAACTAGTGCTGCTGGAGCAGGTTTGTTGCAGCCGTATCCGTGTGATTTCAGCATTTCATTCAGTTATGAAAAGCGGAAAGAGGATCATACACTGAAAAATATCTTGGGCATCCACATGATTTTTTCTATTTTTTTAATGACCTTGATATTACAAATACCAGATTTTTTTCCTCTAAGGCATTTATGAAGGTCAGTTTTTGTGTCAGCCTTTTTCTAAGTAACCTCAGGGTGTTTCAACTACATTTAAATCATTGGAGTTTTGAGTCCAGGTTTTATTATTTTTCCCTTTAAATTTGTTCAGTGTAGAGCTCTCTGCTTCATTCCTTCAGGATACCTCAAACTTGTTGGGTCAAGGAAGGATTTTGCTGAAACTGAGTTTTGAGCATTTGAGCATTTGGGCATTTCTGAGGTGCTCTATGCTATTAGACCAAAGGACATGCTTTCAACTGAATTACCTTAAGCTATCATATCTTCATACAACTTTTATCATTATATTAATTTGATGGACATTTCGGGAACTTTCTCTCAAGATTCTTCCTTCAAAAATGTTCAGTGCTTCCCATTATTCAGATGAAATTTAAAGCAGCAGACCTAATTCCAGTAGCCAAGTTTTATTGTATTAAATTTCATGGAGCTATGTGTCTTTCATTTGAGAACTCTTTTAGATTAGAGACAGAAATATTTAGAGCTGGCATTTTCATAACATCAGTGCAAGTCTTGTTTTGTGTACACCGGAATGAAAGCAGGAAAAAATAGGTGGACAGGTTAAAGAGATGGTTTTGGGCAGAAAGAAACCATCTTCTGCACTCCTGCCTGTCCTGCCCTTTGGGAAGACTCCCATGGAGTAAGCTATCTCTAGAATCACCTATGAAATTTGTCTTGAAGATTTTTATTTGCAGCAGGTGAGGAAAGAGTTAACAAGCTGGTGGTAAGCTTTAGGGACCAATCCTTGAGTTAACTCACTGATCATCTTTAATTTAGTAGTTAGTCCATATGTGTAGAAAATCAAATAATGCAATAGTATCAAAATATTATTGGTATTTTTGAGCTTTCTTTCCCATGCCAAAAGCTTTAAGCAACCCAACAACAAGTACAGCTTTTTATGCTACATGCTCCAAAGCATGAACCTTGACTCTAGCTCAGAATTTAAACTGCAGACAATCCATGTAAATGCATAAGATTAAGATCTTGGCCTTAATCTTGTACCTATTTTCAGAATGGGCAGAATGGATAGTTGCTGTTTTCTATTTTACAACCCTCAGCCCTAATTGCATCTTGGCACTAATGTTATTACTGTCTGTGTATCATTATCATCCTACTGTAAAACAGAATATAATGGCTAATCCAAATTTGTTCTTGTCCTGATTTTTGGACCTTTAAGGGATTCTTGAATTGCTGAAATATAACCACAATCCTGAACTTGTAACCTTGGGTAAAAATCTTCTACGAGAGATTGCAGTAACTATGAATTCTTCTATATATCTCTGTAAAAGCTAAAGAATCTTATAGCATAATAGCCTTTTGTGTACTTAGATTTTTCCATTATTAACTGTATTCCCACTCATAATCCTTACCCTATCCTTGCCAGAGGATCACTAAAATGCAAACACGTTAAGGGTCTTTATCAGTGTGAGCACTTCTCCTTACTCTGTATGCTGGGAACAATTTGATAATAAAATAAGATTTTTATACTTTATGTTTCTTAACTGAAACCTATAAACCTAGCTATAGACAATGCATCAATTTTGGTGATAAAATAGAACTTAAGGCTTCAGGCTACAGTCCTGATTTTAACTATTCATTGACCCAAATCCTAAACCAAGAATTTACAGCACTGTTGGTTACTAATCAAAACACTGCTCCTGTCTAATGGAATATCAAACAGTGAGGAAAATCATGTTATAAAAAGAATATAATTGAGTGTCCTGGATATGCACAAGCCTTCTTATAATCATCTGAGGTGTCATGGAATTCAGAAACAAACAGAGCACACAATAATTTTAATTTCCCAGCCTTAATCTCAAAGTAATGCTAACTGCAATCATACCCAAAGTAAGAAGGGTTTTTTTTAAATGTATGTACATTAGACCTTACCAGCACCAGCCCCTTCTCCAATTTCCTTAGACCAGCTCCCTTTGTTCACTTTCTTTAGTGAGAACGGGACAAATGCTGCCTCAAAGGATTTAGTACCATCTCATTTCCTTTGACAAATGCTGTTGCATTGACATTTTCATGTCAAAGAGTGTGTTGAACAGAAACTTCATTACTGTCTGACAGCAATGATCGTATGTGTAATTCTGAGCAATGGGGATAAAAAGCATTTAAAATGAGAGAGAAATCAATAATTTGTGAGGCTGAGGGTTGCCTCCCTATTTGACTCCATTAAATACCCCTTTTTAAACAACCATTTGTGGGCTGCAGTTTCAATTACTGTTGCTTTTGCAGTGTAAAGTCATATTCAACCATTGGTTGCTCCTTGTTGCCTTTCAATCAATAATTTAAAAGCACTTTGAAAACCTTAATTGAGTCTCAGGGTTAAGCAGTTGTGATAATGGATATTGTCACTTGTAAGAAAGAAACCTGTTATGCCATGAGATCTTATAGCTACCTCAGATTCTTGTCTTTTTAATTTACAGTTACTGCTTAACTATCTTTTTTTTTTGAGGTTTCAAGGCAAATGGTCACAGGGAGAGAAAACTGATTATTTGAAAAACAGTCTTCTGATGGATCTGCGAGAAGTCTTTTAAAAAGAGCTAGATAATATTAAGCAGTTTATAACATGCAGATAGGTTGTGCAAAGATTTTAAAGGAAGCTTCTTGCAAAAAACCTAGAAACAGTCAGTATTGCCAGGTCAGATTGACCTTTTTCTCATTTTTCACATATTTGTTTCGAATATTACTACAAAAAACCCAAACCAAATCCAGGACTCCAATGGCACCTTTTTTTTTTTTTTTGCACTGATAATTAAAACTAAGCACACTTACAGAAAACCTATGAAGCTATAGAAATTTCCAAGTTAGGCATCAGTGAAAAAATAATAGCAAAATAATCCATAAACTGATATGAAATATGGACAGGGTCTCTTAGGTTGCTTTCTCTTCAGTGAAGTTATTACATGGATATTGCTCTGCAAGTTACTGGGAGAAAGAGAAATATTAATTTCATATTCCACAGTGAAAGGATAAATCCCAAGTATGGGTATAAATAATACTGAACATTAATTGTATATTGATTTGTCTTCTGTTAGCTCCATAATCTACTACTCTTTTGACCATATATTTTTTGCTTGAAAAGATACTGATCAGTGCCCTCCTGATTTCTCAAAGTTTTCATGTGTTAGTATGTTAGAAAATATTCTTCTGTTCAGATTGAGAAGAGATGAAATCATGAGGTTTGTATTCTTAAGATACAAGATTCCAGGTTTAGAAATGAACATGAAGATTATGTGCTTTCAGCCATAGAAAATAATTTGTCTTTTTGTCGAGCTCTATATGACAGAACTGGGTTTTTTTGGTTAGGCAGACATAGAGAAGTCTGATTTCAAATATATGAAATCATAAATCTAAGTTGTGGAATATCATGCTGACCAGCTGGCACTTCATCTATTCCATTTTTCAAAGCATTTTCCAAACCACTTGTAGGTGTTTCTTTAACACTATACCTCATGTCAGCTTCTAAACTAAGAGTTAAAAAGGTTGAGGTTGGAAGGGGCCTCTAGATATTGCCTAATTCAATCCTCTCTGTCCAAGTAGAGTCACCAAGGGCAGATTGCCCAAGACCATGTCCAGTCAGGTTTTGAGTATCTCCACAGATATCAATGGATATGAACGCCAAAAACTACTTTGCATATTGCACCTACTCCAAAGAAGGTTACTCCAAGTATGGTGGCAACCATCACATTGGGTGCCTGGCTTGTGTGATGTGTGCTTTATGGATCAGAGGAAATGAAAACACTGTCTCTTTCAAATAAAAACCTCGTAAATGACATCTTCCACCTTATCCTCCTCCCTTCAAGCAGAAGTGTTTTTTCTTTCAGGGGTGCTGCAGTTTCTGTCACAGTCAGGCATGACTCCAGAAAGTCCCTCTATGTGGTGTCTGCTCTGAGTATGGTCTGATCCATGGGACACCTTCAAATCTGAGAATGCTGACTGTCTGCCCTCCTAGCAGGAAGGGTGTCATGAGGGCCAGCACTGCAACAACCGTCCTTCCTTTTTCTACTCCTGAGAAGACTTTTTCTCCCCCTTTTTTGAGGTCACTTCAAGCAGTCACAAGGACTCATGACTGTCCTTTGAAGATCTCCCCATCCTCCTGGTGCAGGCTGTGGGAGGGACAGAAGGGGACCAGAGGGTTTTGTGGGCAGTCTGAGCCCAGGCTGAATTCAGGCAGACTGTGAGATGAAATGCAGGTGCCAGGGGTCCTGGCATGGAGGTCCAGCCTCCCCAGCACAGCATATTTGCAGCTCTTGACCATCTGGACTTTCTTACACAGGCAGTTTCATCTGCCACCTGCTTCATGCAGCAGTTTCTTTTCTGAAGTTGATCCCATCTGGTTTAACTCCTTTTCCTTCACTGTAGGAGCACCACAACTCTCTAACCAGATACTATGCACATTTCTACATAGGCACCATCCATTCCCTTAGGAAGAGTAATATTATTTACAGTTACAATGTTTTCTAATTCACTGAATCACCAAGGAATAGCAAATGCAGAAAACAATGGGCATCATTACTCTTCCACTAAAACCACACCTCCCTTTACCAGCTCCCATTTACAACTTTGGATATATTAAAGTCTAAGTTGACCCTGCAGAGATAAGTACATGGTAGTATTGTGGTTATGCAGATATCAGTGTTACGTTAATGCCCCAGTACAACAAAAAGCTGATTTGCATTTTTGCTGCTGTATTCATAGTTGTTTATTAACATGTAAAGAGACAGTCCAGGAGTTATGAACAACATCCTTTTCTCATAGCCACTTTTTCAGAGCACTCAGCCATCTGTTGGCTTGTCTACCTGTGATAATCACTCCTTCTCCCTGCCAAATTTTGTGCTGCACCATGCATGACATTTCAAATTATTTGATGGACTAATTTGCATTTTTCAAATAATTTTGCATGCCAATTAATTTCAGTTTATGGTTAATCTGCCCTTCCACAAACAGAATTATGGAAAGACACAGATAAACACAAGTACGTCAGAGAGGGAGGCCAGGGCTGCTGGGATAAGTTCATGGGGAGGGGGGTTGGAGAGGTATGCATGAGGGGTGTCTGAACTTTATTGTGATAATAGCAGGGTATCCAGGAGTGTTATGCTTTGTGTGCGTGGCTGTCAGGCAGCAGGTCAGGACAGGACCAGGCTGTAACCCTGATGTGCTCTTGTCTGAGATGCTGGAGTGTCTAGGAGAGCTGAGGTAAAAGCAAAGGCTTTTCAGGCAGTGGAGATTTGCTCTGGGAGATTTGCTTTCCCCCCCCAACCAAGCCTTTGTCAAACCCATCCCTTTTAGCTGTCTTACCCACATTTCAGCTGCTGCCCCAATTGGGTGTCTGAGTCCCAGCAAAGGCAGCAAAGGGCAGATGTGGGATCAAAAATTAAAGGGCATAACGTCTGAAGCATAACATTCCTGTCCCTAGACTTAAATTCAAATTAAAGAAATAATAGGTGGAAAGGTAGAAAGACATTCCTATGTATCATTTATACTATGGAACTGTAGATGCTTAAATCTATATGAACTGGACAACTATGAACTAAGCTGTTATGAAGACATGTCTTTCTTCATAACATGTAGTTCCAAATGATGCAATTAAACCTTCTTATTATGAGTTTTCAACAGACTGAAATAGTAAATTTCATGTCCAGGGACAACCCCACCAGCCAATAGTCTCCAGCTTCAGGGTCTATGGATGCTCCAAAAGGTTTCCTTTACTCAGCAGCCTGACTGACACCGTGTCTTCCACAACACAAACATCGCAGGCTCTTCTGATGCAATGGGACAAAGCTTCCCAAAAAGTTAAAGGGAATTTGCAATGGGAAATACATTAATCAGTGCACAAAATACTGCATGTCTGCAGCATCTACAAAGTCTTTGGGGAAGTTGCTGTCTTAATTTTCTGTAATTATAAATAGCTTAGACTTGCTCTCTACAAAGCTAATTTTCCAGGTTACCTAAATGCCTATTTTTATCCACTGTGTTAAAATGTGTGGCTAAAAATTAAGGACACATTATCAAGGTTGGCAGATTCAAAGTATGACGTATTTTCTTTGTGGAATGCACTTCAAAGTCCTTGCACATGCTATACTGATTGATTTTTATCAAGAACAATCAATTCTTTTTTATTTCATCAGTCCATCTGAAAAACAAGCAATGTTTGTTTGTGTGATGAAAAAGAAACTGTTTTATGAAAAAAAAAATTAGTTTATTAGCAGTCTTCCACATACTCATTAGAGAAAAATGGCATAAACAGTCTACCATAAAATTCTGAGAAAGTATCGACCTTGTTCTCTTTCATTTTTCTTAGTTTTGAAAAAGAATTCAGCTGCACTTATCAACATCTCTGCACTGAGAGAAGAGGGTATGTGAGGGTCCTTTGTTCATACTGGGTTTTTTGGTCAGATATCCTATGCAAATGGTTAGTGGTTCTGACCACTTGCAATATCTAACAACTTCTATACATCAGATGAGTGCCTGGCATCTTGAGCAATCACATCTGTAGCAATTTATAGCAATCTCCCACAGTGAATTAAATCACTAAAAACTTTTTATTAATTTAATTTAGAGAAAAGCTGGAATCCCTCAATTTTTTTTCTTAAGGGGAAACATACATGGTACTGCAGGTTGGAACAAGGATTTAAACATTATGTGTTGGGTTTTAAGCCTTCAGGAGTAAGGCAAGGAGAAACTCGACTGTTCATAAATTGATCTGCTTCTATGAGACTAGTTTATCTCTCATGAAAATGTGAAGCCAAATGAGAAATCTCTTAAGGCGTTGGACTAAGGCCAGTAGCCTCTAAGTAACATTTACAAGAAGTTGTTACCAAAATGTGACCTCCATCAGTACCCTGAAGCCCCCTTAATTTATATGAAGTCCCAACAGCAATTTCAAAAATTAATATTCATATAAAGTGTACAAGGACTTGGAGTGACGCCCATGGTATTTTTTCTGGATTTCACACTCTTCATGGTTTTTTTGAGACGAAAGAAAATCAGGAGACTCAAATGTGTGATATGAATACTCATTCAGAATATGAATGATGTTTACAAAATGTTCTTCTTACCAACAGAATAAACAGCCCTATTTAATGCCAAAGGAAATCTAAATCACTCTAATGACATTTCCTGAGCTGCAGAAACCTGTGTCTTCTCCATCCCATCAGATATTGTATCATATTTCTGTAATTATTAATGAGGAATATGTAAATACAACTACTGAATGAAAGAAAAGGGAATATATTTTAAACAAAGCCATTGAAAACATTAAAAACTACTTAATTCTACTGGAAAACTGTTAGGCTTTGGGGATGAGAGTAATAAATTGTGTTTGTTTCTTAGGCACTCACAGTACCACACTGACATAGTGACAGAGCCCTTTAAAACCTGTAATGTATTCATCCTTACAGTAATTCGACAACGACAGAAAACCCCCTTGCTCTTTTCATATTGATTGGAAGCACAGAGAAACACCATTATTAATAGAGTCACGTGAGAACATTGTCCCTCAAAAATATTCAAAAAGCAGTCAAGTCGCTCTCCCATCTTTCCTCCCTTATCAAGAAAACGACGCTTCTTTTTCTACTTGGTAATACATTAATAGAATGCAGGCACAGAAAGAGGATCTTACTTGGAGAGCATGGCAATGAAATTGATGGACTGGATTTTTTGGAAATTCTTCCCAAGGCTTCTTAAATATTTTTGGAACCTTATGCAATCTCTGGGATTGCCTACTAGCGCTGCCAAAACCATTGTCTCTCCAGTGTTTTGCAAATTATATGATGAAGCTATCTGTACAATAGCAATCAGCCACTTCTGTTAGGACTCTTTTTTTTCCAAATGCAGCTGGAATTGTGCCAGGAGCAGATAGGGTCCAAAGGAATGAGGCTCAAATACAAAAACATGAAGTGGAAGGCTTGAAGACCTGAGTACTGAGCAAAATTGGGAACAAACAGACCAATAATAGGAGGGTTAAAAATCAGAAGAGCTAGGGACTAAGCAGCAGAAATAATGAAGCAGCAGAGGAATGAATGGTTCAGTGCAGAGGAAATCCTTGAGACAGCAAGAAGACCCTTCTGCCAGGAGCAGGGAAAGATCCCAAGGAAGTAGGGAAAAAAAAACAGGCAAGAAAATGGGCTATGTCCAGGCTATTAATGGACAGAAGAGCCCTCATTGAATATGATAGGAGAAGAGGATGTTAGTATTGAAAACTTCTTTGATGGCAGGAGGTTGGTTGAATAAAGGTGCCTTCCAGAAGGAAGGAATGTCCCCTTGTCCTGTTGCTGGTTGCCTGTGAAAAGAAACTCACCCCCACCTGGCTACAACCTCCTTTGGGTAGATGTAGAGAGGCATAAGGTCACCCCTGAGCCTCCTTTTTTCCAGGCTAAGCACCCCCAGTTCCAATGCCGCTCCTCACAAGACTTGTGCTCCAAGTCTTCCCCAGCTCCGTTGTCCTTCTCTGGACCTGCTCCAGCCCCTCCATGTCTTTCTTGCAGTGCAGGGGTCCAGAACTGGGCACAGGACTTAAGGTGTGCCCTCACCAGTGCCCAGTACAGGGAGGCAATCTCTTCTCTGATCCTGTTGGCCACATTATTCTTGACACAAGCCAGGATACCACTGGCCTTCTTTCCCCTGCTTTTAAACAAATATCTTAATTTGCCATTCCTATTCCTCTTTTTTCTGTACTATAAGATACCTTCACAGTGACTTGGAGACTTTTTAGCTTTCTTAAGCTCATCCTAAGCCACTGCACACATCATTTATTCTGCTCTTCTCGTATAATTCAAACTTTATATTAAAGACATTTGTAGAATACCTTTGTGGAAAGGCAAATATCATTGGTACCTCTGTATTTGCATTTATTTGCTTTTAATATATAAAGGATGGTAGAAATAAAGTTAATCCTTAGTATGTGTGTACCTGTATCTTTTTTAATAACTTAGCACCATTGCTGCCCTTCCTCCAGTACCTATTCCTAATTTGCATGTGTTATGATTAGGCTTAATTTAAGCCTGACAGAATCGTCCTGCTGAGGTTCATATCCGTACTTTGGAGACAGAATATGACTTTCATTGGTTTTAAAGTGTCACACTTCTAGTCAGCTTCAGAGTTGTATGGACTTTTCAGATCTTCTGCCAATATTATTAGGGCACATTCAACTTGGACCTACTAGAACATTTTTAGTGCAACTGTCTTATCATGACCAGATGTGGGCATGGTACTGCACTTCTGGAAACTATGTGAATTTTCTACCTTTATTCATCACCATTCACACTAAGATTGTATCTCTCTTCCGATGTTTTTTTTTTTAGTGTCTTCCACAGGTTTTTTTTAGGAATATGACATGAATTTTCAGCTTTTTCTGTGAAAAAAAAAAAAATTCTGATGTAACTCTTTCCTAAAAATAGCTGTATATACTGCGGTGAACTTCATACTTACGTGATGCAAATAAATGAATGTTGTAGCCTCATTTCTACAAAACTTTAGTGTCTTGAACAAAATAGTTGCAGACAAACAGATCTAACTAGAAATCTTGTATTTCTAACCCTGTTTTCTTAACAATATATAGGGATGTATCCACAAGAGCTATGGAAATGTTTGCCTGTATATGTGGAGAAAAAAGAAGTGAGATACTTTTCAGTGAGATACTTTTCAGTGAGATACGTAATATTTTAAATTCTCCCTCTTCATTTACTGTGGGAAAAGAACAGAGAGACTGACTTTTTTTATGACTGTAGGCTTAAGAATAATTTCTTATATGGCTATAGCTAATATCTGAGGGTTAGGATTTTTACCCCTTGGTAGAACCCTACCTACTCACCCTTTAATGAGACAATAAATTTGTTTAAAGGAGGGTCTTACCTCAACATGTTTCCCATTCTCTCTAGGAACAGCAGCAAACAAGATCTTGTGTGCACCAATAATCAGCAGTGATTGTGAAACAGCCTAAGAGCCTTTAGAAATATGGATCTAAGGAGCAAATTCCTCTGTTCTGTGTTTCCACTGCGGTTGGTGATTATGAAAAGAGAAAGTTATTTGATTTTTGTTTCCAACACAAGCTGTACCTAGACATGAGGATTTTTGGAGAAAGTCTGTTACTTCTTCACCCTGCTGTCTCCCTACTGATTGATGAATACTTTCTGAAAGCTATCACTTTCCCAATATATCACGTCTTCAACAGACCCTATGCAATTATTGCAGATGTTTAGTATTTTAACTAGTGAGACATGAATGGCTAAATGAAAAAAAAACCAGCAAACAACAAAGCAAACCAAATACAACACTGAAAAATTGAGTCCTGTGTGCAGGTTTGGGCACCACAATATAGAAAAGACATTAAGATATTGGGAAATATGCAAAGGAGGGCCACAAGGATGGTAAATCACCTTGAGGGGCAGCTGTATGGCTGAGGTCATTTGGTCTGTTTGTCCTGGAGGAGACAGGGGAGACATCACAGCCTTCAACTTCCTTGTGAGGCAAAGAGGAGGGGCAGACACTGATCTCTTCCCCCTGGTGACCAGTGACAGGACCAGAGGGAATGGCCTGAAGTTGTGTCAGGGGAGAATTAGGCTGGATATTAGAAAAACGTTCTTCACCCAGAGGGTGTTTGGGCACTGGAACAGGCTCCCCAGGGAAGTGATCACAGCACTAGCCTGACAGAATCCAAGTGATTGGACAATGCTTTCAGCACTGAAAGCATTCAGTTGTGACTTCTGGGGTGTCATACACAGGGTCAAGAGTTGGACTCGATTGTCCTTGAGGGTCCCTTCCAACTCAGCTTATTTAATGATTCTCTGATTCTGTTGTGAATGTCTCTCACGTCTTTGTCAGTCCCTTTAATCAAGTTGTATGGCTGGACATATCCTGTGTGCACAGACCTAAGTCTTGAAGTGCCATTAACTCATAAACTAGGACCTGGCCTCGCAGCCCTGGTCAGTGCAGGTCTGTGCTGTGCTCACATAAGTCCCTCTGAAAACAGGAAATTTCTGCCTGCTTGTTCATGGTCAATTGCAGGACTTGTAACGACCTGATCTTTCCAGATCTTAATTCCTGAGGAATTCTGAGGAGTAAAAATAATAAAGGTATTTCTTGCCTTTTTAACTGACACCAGAACACTTCAGGTAAGATTATGTTTTGGAGAATATACCTGATCATGTATTCAATCACTGCTTGAGACTTCTCCAAGCATCTGGGTGCTACCAGCATGGAAGTCAATAACAATTAAATAATTCAGTAAGGCAAAATAGCAAGTTCATAATGGTAGGAAATATTCTCAAGTGAAAAAACCTGTGATTTTTTGGCTTATTACACTGTAAAGCAGTCCTGCGTTTACTGCTTTCTGATTGACATGGAATTGTTTACTGAGTGCAAATTGAAATTAATAGTTTAAATTCTACTTACAAAAAGCACAGACTAGAACATGTCTTGCAAGGGCCTTTGCCTGCGCTTTATCATGTGCAAATATTTAGAAACCTGATCACAGTTTTGGAGCGTCTGGTAACCTCTTCCCAAGCCACCAAGTGTACCCTTTTTCCCCTCCCTTTAGAACAAATATGGAAACATAGAATTCAGTGATAGAATCATAAAGTTTGGCCTCTAAGATCACCAAGGCCAGCCACTAACCTAGCTCCACCATGTTTACCACAGAACTATGTCCCCAGGTGCCACATCTACATGTTTTTTGAACAGTTCCAGGGTGATATGGCCATCAACAAATACCAGATTTAATAACTATACAATTTAAATTTGATTTTTTTTTCCATAATCTTGCCATCTCCGTGGAGCTAGTAGCAGCTGACAGCATGATTATGCACAGTTTTGATTAGCGCCAAGTATATTTTAATAGATAAGTCAAAAGCAATCTGGAAATGTTTTTTGATAAAGATAATTGGGAATATGAATTCAAGCATAACTAGAGAGAACATGTGATTATCAAAAATATGCTTCATGTACTCAATTTTAAATTATTCCATGCAGTCTTGTAAAACTAATCACAAACAAACATTGCCCAGACTGAAGCTGCTCAAATGATCTGTGACTCCAGAGTATTTACAATAGAGTTCACCTTCTGACTGAGGAAATGTCATTGAAAATGCCAAGTGAAGCTGAAAGTTTAATAGGTTTGATAAACTGGTAGTATTAATTTCCAGCATTTTCCCACTATTGTCAAGTCTTTTCACGTGTTCAGTGATACCATCCCTCCTTCATCCTTTTCAGTATTCCAATGCATTTTCAGTTCTTGCAGGGAAGAGCAGTTACGACTCCTTTTACTATGATGTTGGGTTTGGCTCACAGAGCTTGGCAGCATTTGCAGTGCACTGCTTCTGAGGGCACTGTTAGTCCTGAGAGTATTATCTTGGTTGAGATGTTGCAGGGCAGGATGCTGATTCCCCACTCAGTCCTGAATTTTACAAAACACGGGATCCTTCTTCTGCAATCTTTCACATCTCTTGATCTGTCAATAGACATCTCTAAACAGCTTCCTTCTGCAGGCATGGACCAGTAAATTTCACTTCCAAGACTACTTCCAGGTCAATGATTTACTCTCACAGATACAGCTAGCACACTTTTCACAAATGCACTAATTCTTTTACAAGGTGACTGGACAGAAATGGCAAAAAACATATACATTGTAAAGCCAGTCAAAAAAACCCGTGTCAATTTGTTTGAAAAAGTGGAAGAAAATTGAGTCCTGATTGGAACTTCACCCCAGTTTAAGCAAGGGGTTAAACTACACAAAAAAGTTATTTTCATTACTAGTTATTTTATGTTCCTCTGTTTTGGCAGCTAGGTAACTTCAGTTCCCAAAGGCATTGCATGCCCAGCAGCCTTACTTTCATTTGGCTGTACAGCACTTTTTGGTGACCTCAGAAGTACCATCATGTGTATATCATGTGTATATCAAAAGATGTAGTTAAGGTTTCCAATAAGGATTCTGGATTAGGTTTAGAGAGTCGGTATGTGTCAATTCTGGGGACTCTATCTGAACTTTGGATGGACTGTTTTTTTAATATTTTGTGACTTAAGCAATTTATTCCCTTTTACTTGTTTTAATCTTTTGAACCACACAATACTTTTCAAAGCTGTCTGATTATCTTATACCCTCTAATTTGTATACAATATAAAAAAGGATAATTGGGCAGATTTACCCATTCTGAATTAGAGCAACTCACAAAACCAGTCTGGTTTTGGAGCAATATATCAATAGTTGCTACCAAGCCCAGAACACAAGGAAAGATCTATATAAATTTTGTGATTTGCTTGTTTTCTTCTGGTTTGCTATTTGTTTATTTTATTTTATTCAGAATTGTTAAATGGCAAGTTGAAGGAACTAAATTTACATGGGTGTTAAAAAAAATAAGGGAAAATTCTTATGGTTAGGATTCAGCTTTTGTCATTGAGTAATAAGTTGACTAATCCTCCCTTCAATAACACTACTTCCAGTTCACCTTTAAGATCTGCTTCTCTGTGTGTACTCTGGCTTGATGCTTCTCTCACTTACATCACTGTAAAGCAACACAGATATCTGTAAAGTCAATGAAACTTTGAAAGTCTCAAAGTGACAGTAAAAGTAAAATAATTCCTTTATTCTTAGCAGTGTATTTGTCTAAACACCCTGGAGAAAAGCCACGAGACATTTCACACTCTAACAAGCCTGTTATTAATACAGATCCTGAGGCTGTTGATACTTCAGTAAAATATTTTCAGCTGTTTATAGCACCAGCATAATTTCATTTGAGAAGAAAGAATTCTAGTCTCAGTTAATATATTGGTATATTGTGATCTCTCTTTTCATATATTTATAGGAACTGCATAAAGGAAAACCTTCCTAGAGGTAAAATATAAAACTAAGAAATGAGCTTTTTAAAATCACCAATCAAAATGAAAAACAGGTTCAGTGAAGGAAGATGAGAGCGGGTATTTATTACACCACATTTTTGTCTGACTTATGAAGTGACATTGCAGATCTATAATATTTTTTCAATGTCTTTTCCAGTCAGAGCTCAAGTTTGCTGGAGACATAGATCTTTCTTTCCCTCTCACAAAAGATATTGGACTTAAATGTCCATCTTTGTAACTGCAACTGGACTGGAATTTTTTTAGGATCACCCCTCTGGTGGGTGACCACTTTCAGCAGTTTAGCAGGCAAAATGGTGCAAAAAGGCAGACTGTCCCAAAAAGACCTTCTTCCTGATCTCTTTGTGGCACTGAGTGGCAAAGGAGCCTGTGTTCTTGCCAGGGAGCCTCTGGGACAAATTGAGTGTGTGCCCTGAGCCAGAGAGGGGCAACTGGCTGGAAGCCAGAGCAGAGGCAGCAGGGACACAAACAGCATAACAGAAGCATAGGTACATAAATTAGTGTGCTTTAGTGAGGATTTAATTACCAGGCAGCTTTGCTCTTAATAGAAGCCTCAAAATGGATAGAAGGTCATTTTAAGCAGTGAAATGGTTAAACAATTAAGTGAAACTATTAATCAGAAAATCTTTGACTTTTAGTAGCAGTAGCTACCTAGAGATTTTGAAAAATAGGGACACTGGACATTTGAAAAATGTTCACTTGATGATCATTTGCATCTGACTTAAATTTTGTCCATAGATAAATAGCCACAGGGTTTTCTCTGTGGCTGATGCCAATAAAGATCAATAGAGGCATCTGGAGATGTCAACTGAGGCATCCACATGCAAGGAGTTGCAGCACCTGCCAGCACCTAAAGGGGGGTTATGAGAGGGCTGGAGAGGGACTTTTTACAATGTCATTCAGTGATAGGACAAAGGATAATGGCTTCAAACTGAAAGAGAGTAGATAGGATATTAGGAAGATATACTTTACTGTAATGGTGGTGAGGCAAAGGAACAGGTTGTGGAGAGAAGTTGTGAATGCCTAATCCCTGGAATTGTCCAAAGCCAAGCTGGATGGGTCTTTGAGCAACCTGGTCCACTGGAAGATGTTCCTGTCCATGGCAGGTGGGTTGGAACTAGGTGATCTTAAAGGTCTCTTCTTACCTAAACCGTTGTATGATGCTATAAATCCATAGTCAGTGCAGCTGTCAAGAGTAAGGCAGTGGTGTAGGTCCCATTTTGCCTTTTCCATCATTTTGTGCTGCTGGCTTTTAATATTTACTCTTTATTCATGCTTTTAATTTTTTTTTTCCTTTTTTTTTCTTTTTTTTTTTTCCATTTTCAACATGGGACTGCCATACATGGTTGGGGCCTCATCCATGTTTTGGGTGACACAGTTACGAGGGGAAGTCAATAATCAGTGTGTTGTATATAACATGATATTTTAAAGCCTCGTTCTGTAGTTATTCACAGCCCAGTTCCAGCAGGATCTTTGTCGAAATCCATTAAGTCAAACATGATTTAAGTAACTTTCTTAGTTCTCTCCATGGCTTTGATTGCTTTTGTCACCATAATACTATTCAAAATGTGAGCAATAATGGCAAAAGTTAAATCCTGGAAAGAGATGTTTAGTGGAAAGGGAAATTGAGGGTAAAGGATACTGCCTAGATCAGTGAATCTACTTAATAGTAACCACAGGAAATCCAGAAAGTACAAATGTAGCATACATAACTAAGCTGGAACCTGACATCAGAGCCATCTCACTTCAGGTACAGCAATTCTGTGTCCTGGTTCTGAGCCTACAATGTGACTAACTTCACATATTCAGGGCACGTCAAACAAGATTCATATCTCTAAAAGCAAAAAGTAATAGTCTGCATCACTGGATACAGGGATAACATTAGGTACTGGTATAAGTCAGTATTTTGAATCCACCGGAAGTTCTTCACAGAATTCTTAGTGTTCTTCTAGTGTAGGCTGAAAACAATTTTCTCTGGACCATTTAATTCTTCTGTCAGGGTATGCTTGCAGGTCTGCTAATTCATAAACCAGCAAGTCTGATTTATGGTGCATGGCATTACCAGTGCAAGATGGAAGAATTAAACAAAGAGGTTCTTTATATCATACTAGGATTAAAATTCTTAGGCAGAGTCAACACTGTTCCTATGCAATTTTTGTTCTCTCTTGCATTGGTAAGTTTAGCTGATGTTTGCACAGCACATAAAGTTGCCTGAAAAATGGATCAGAAGTAGAATTCTCATATAATATTTTATTTATTTTGCATAAGGTTCATATAGAATTAACAACTATGACAAAGTAACACACTTGTTTTCTAGGTGTAATGAGATCACTCTTACTGCTGATATTTGGGTTGGTGAATGTTGCATCATACAATTAAAATTACCAAAAATTCTTAGTCAACAACCAGTCTGGCATCCCACTCTATACAGACCACAGAATTTCAAGCAAAAATTTCTGTCTCAAGCATCTCATTTCTCACTGAGTTACAATGCATTGTCTGGAAAAGATCTGCATGTTTTAGCCATTTAGCCACCTTCTTCTAATGCCAAAAGTGCCTAGTGCCCAAAAATACTTAATAAATAATATTACTGAATATTTGTATCTTCTTTTTTAAAAAGCTCTGAGTTTTAGAAGACTGAGGCTGACTTAACTTCTGAATAAACTGCAGACAGCTGGCAGAAACAGCAAGACAACATTTCTAAAGTGAACTAGACACTAAATACTAACCGTTCATTGTAGCTCCCACTTTACTGTGGGAATATGGAAATTCTTTGCCCAGAGTGCAGAAACAGTGAGAACTAGTCTTGCTTATGGCACCTTGAAGGTCAATGGGACATGTGCCCTAAAGGTCATAATTGCTTCTGAAAAAAGGAGAATTTTTAAATAATAATGTCTAGTGAATAATGGATTTTCAAAGCAGAGGGATGAGGCACCAGATTCACATCAGGATTTGAGGTTGATCTGCTTGTATTTCAGTTATAAACCTACATGAAAATCCTCAAAGACTTCATAACAGTAAAGAGAACTTAAAATTTTACTAAAATACCATTGATTAAAAGATAATCTACTGCAATTACACTGAAAAAGATAGAGGATTAAGCTGCAGGCAGTGGAAATCCACATCACTCATGCTTTCTAATGTATATCTGAGAAAGGAGTTGCCCCTCTGCTGAAGCCAGGAGAAGTCTTAGTTAACTCCAATTGAAAGAACCAGGGAGTTTAATCCAAAAAGTGCAGAAAATACAGGATTGTAAACACAGCCAATCAGAGGAGTGAAATACTATATGTGCCAAACTGAAGAGGGAGTATTCATAAAGCAATATGAGCAGAAGCATCATTAAAATTTCTAATGTTGAGAGAATAAAACAGAAAAGAGAAGTGATTTAAAATAATGTAATATTGTTATAAAAAAAGCTATCTACTTTGCCTGCATATTTTGGAATTTTGAATAATGTTGTCAAAGGTTAGGAGTTTAAAGAATTAATCTTTATGATTTAAAATATATATGGTAATAATTAATAATAATAATAACAATAATAATAATAGTAATAAATTGAATTGTTAATCTGAAGTGCTGACCAACAGCTTCTTTCTATCTAATCAGAAGGAGAACATTTTTTTCAGAGAGAGTTTAGCCATGAACTTCATTTAGCAATGAATCTCATTGAGTGGCATCTTATCTCAGAAAATATTTCTTATCATATAACTTTTCAATTCCTCTGTCTTCATTTTTGATGACTTTGATTTCTTCCAGTGAATGAAAACCACAGGAGAACCTACAGTCCTATATCCAAGATATACCTCTGGGAAGCAGAAGAATGTGGTTTTCTTGTGTCTTTCTCCTACTAGTATCACATGTAACATTATTGATAGCCAAAGCCTACTGACTATACTGAATATTTTGGGTTTATGTTCCCAGCTATCATAGAAAGGTAAAGGTAAAAACTGTTCCTTATTGTTTCCAAGCTAGTTCCAGAGGGACATAAAGATTTTCATCATTTCTTAAGCTGTCCTTCCAGCTGATGAAACTGTTTTATTTGCCAGTAATAACATACAACAGACATCCACCAGAGCTATATTTGAGGTATCACCTTCAACTCATTCCTCCTTCCTATTCCTCCTTTCACATTCTGATCAGCAGTCTAACAGAAAATCCCATAAACTAAAATTTCAATTCCTTTTTAATAGTCTTATCCATATGGAGAGCTGCTGGTGTCAGAGAGGGAGATGGAAGAAATTATCATTAATCAGAATAGAAAATTTTAGTGTTTTCCTACCCTTTGGCAGCACTCTAGTGATATGTTCCAAGGCTTATTAGGAGTATGAAAAACATCTAATTTTGTTTCCATTTTTCTAGAAATGAATTAGAAAAGATGTGTAAGAATGTCCCTTTAGTCTGTATATGCTTCTCTCTTCTATGCCAGTTTAATGCTTCTTTATTCCCCATTGCAGATGATCTTAAAGTATGCCTGATCTGTTGCTCTTGAGGTGTCTTCTACATAGTAATTATGTAAGCCTGATATAAACCACGATGTTAAAGATATTAATTGGGGAGAAGAAAAAGAAGTTGCACATTGTCCTAGAGAATAATGGAATATAATAAACAAAACTTGCTGAAAAATTCTAATGATTAAATATCTAGAATAAAAAACTGGGATCCCATGCCACTTTATGGTTAAACAGTTTCCAGATAATTCTTTTATAATTACTGTATATTTTGTTCAGACATCACAAAATTTAAAACCGCACCATTTTCATCTGGCACCAGATGTTCATTGCTTCTGAAAAATCTCATTCATTCTGCTTATGCAAAAACCTGTCTCATAAAATATGTATGTCCTTTCAATGTAAACTTGATGTGTACTCCAGTCTCCAGTGAAGTCTCCAGTGAAGGCTTCAAATCAGTTCTGAGTGTTCCTGAGTGCTGTACAGGTTGCTTTCCCATTAGGGATGGTCACCTGAGAAGGGAATAAGTAACTACAAGACTTTCACAGTGAAATACATCACTAAGATGAACAGAGGAGAAAATATAGCTAAGCCAAATGCTTTAGCAGAAAGAACTCTAATTACACTCTCCAGAGGTGATTTTAGAGGTGAGCCATACCATAAGTTACAAATAAAATTCCGAGTTTACACAGAACAGCCACCCATTTACAAAAATTAAAGTCTTTCCATTGCTATCAGAAAAAGGAAAGCTCTCTTGGGGAACACGACCTTTGGGGAGCAAGAGCTCCACGCACAGTAATGGAGCAGTTCTTCATAACATCAGCTGAGGACTTGACTCCTCAAGTCCTCAAGGTGTTTTAGATACTGGGGAATCACTTAATTCCACCAGAATAGCTCAGCCTTTCCCGTTGGCAGGATGTTACAGCTGGGATGAACAGTTGGCAGATGCACAAAACGGAATAATGCTGGTCATGTCGTGGGTGACCAGTGTGCCTCAGCGATTTCTTTTGCCAAGTGCTGGGTTTTCCCTGACTGCTGTGTCCTCACAGACAGGTAGTATCATAGTACATCACACATTCCTCAAATGTGTGACCATGAGATTCCTTTGATCCTAGGAAACATTTCATTAATGTTGCCACATAGCCATATTGTATACTCCAGACTTGATCTGCTTGCAAGGCAAGAAGGATTTTTGCATATCAAGAAGTTTTTTGAAAGCACTTTGCTTCCTCTCTGGTAAGTCAAGCAGCGCTCTGGCCCCTCCCTTTAGAGGGAGAAGCAGTATTACCAACTCTCCAAGTCTTTCAGCAATAGAGTTACTCTGTGTGTTTCTTATGTTGGTTACAGGTGGAGGAGGAATTTTTCTTATCAAGTAGCAATTTACCTCTAATTATAAAGCATCTTTTTTGGATAATTTGATTTCTTTTACTTTGTCTAGGTTGGCAAACTGATTTCTTTCAGATTTCCAGCACTGTTTATTACATAGGGGAGAAATCATAAAAATGGTTAATTTAATGGGGCTTTGAAGTACCAAATAATTACAAGGGTGACACATTTCTGCAGAGATAGATAAATCCTAGTATAAATTATAACTCTGCATTCACACAAAGTCTGTTCCAAATTCTAAGGTAAATCTTCATTACATGATTACCCTTTTCATCGAATCACAGAACATGCCGAGCTGGAAAGGACCCATCAGTATCACTGAGTCCAAATAAACATCCTGATGCAAAGGCCTGACCTTGCCTGTAATTATACCAGTGAAATTTAAACCAAAATAAAGTGTTCAGTGTTCTGTGGTCTCCTAATATCCTACTATTTCAAAGCTTGTAATTGCCAATCCCACTATTCACAAAATTGTTCTGCGACTTTAGCACCAGGTTGGCTTTAAACACCCTTTCTCTACCTGCAATTTATTCCATTTAAGCTCCTCTATTTCACACTGTCCAGCTCACCTCACCTAAATGATACTGGATGCCCTCCCATAACAGTGATCCGAAAGGATTTCATCAGATTACAGAAAAGAGATATGAGTTTGGGAACCACATCAGAAGGAGAACCAGTACGGAGGTATCAGGCAGCACTCTGAAAAACAGGATCTGCTGGGTGGCTGGCTTGAGTTGGGCACATATGAAAAATTTAAGGTGGACTTAACTGCAGCATCTGCCAGACATACATTCTGTTTTGTACAGCAGAAGAGATTAATTTTCTTGTTATCTATTCTCTTAATCATTCCAGTTCATTGAGCAAACTCCACATTTAAGGATCTCCTAGAGATTAATAAGAGTATGTTCAGTGAAATACTGGCTCTGGCCTGGGGGTACCATAGCTACATTACATTACATTATTATCAAGTTCCACCAGGGCTTGTTATTGTCTTAACAGTTGAATTTATTCTGGGCACAGCACAACTCTGCTTTTACTCCAGCTTTTAGCTCCATGGCTAACTTTAACTTGGCTGTCTTTCAGCATTACCAGACTGCAAAGCACAAACAGACCCTAAGTTCTTTCCACAATTCTGCTGTCTTGTTAATAAGATGTGTGAACAGACAAATCCACCTTTTCCTTCCCTCACAACTCCTCCTTCACTGCAGAAAAATTACTCGATGGGTTTCTCCTAATGTTTCTCTACCTTCTCCATTTCCCTTCATCTGCTGAACTCTGGGCTGTGCTCACTTTGTGCACAAAGCAGACCATCACAGCTTGAGAAACGTCATATATCATTCCTGGGCACAGAATAAGGAAGCCATAATGAGGCAGGATGCAAAGAATGCAATAGGTGGAGGTGCTTCAGGAGGAGAAGAAGGAGGAGATATTAAAGAATAATTTACCTGCTCCAAATCATCTACATTTGTAGCCAATTTCTATGCACTGAACATACTGGGCCCCTTAGGAAACTGGTGACATTAGACTAAAATTTATCCTTTGCTAATATTCCTTCAGGCAATGCATCTCCTTTTGCCTTGACTACTTATATTTTATATGAATGCCTTTCTTCACAGAATTTTGTTCTAATTCTTGCATGGTCGACCATGAAACAAGACTACTGTTGACAAACTTCAAATCTCCTTGGCACATTATTCAGAACCCTTGGACAGGCTGTTGTAACCAGCTGGGGTAGAAGCCAGCTCTAACTAAATAAAAGATTAGCTGTTGGCAATTGTCCCTATAATTTGAAATCTCTCGCTAAATTTCAGTCTGTTGTGCTTTTGTTTTGCTGAGCCTTTCAGCCTAGCTGCTACAGTTCTCACACTATGAGGCAGAGAGAATTTCTTTTGATCTGTTGTGCAGAAGTTAATCTTGAAATAAAATAATAAAAATTAAAAAAACAACAAAAGACAAAAAAATGGAGTTTTCTTCTTTTTTTCCTCTTGAGCATGGAGAAAACATCTCATAAATGTTTTGATTTATGTCTTCACATGCCAGTAAAACAAGCAGTAGGAAATTTCTCCCTACATGGCTGCAAGCATGCAAGGCACCAGCTATGTAAACACGAAGTCTTATTTAGGTAATTGGCAAAAAGGAGTGGTTACAGAATTCCCCAGCAAATACTTCTTCACTGGAAAGTCAAGAACAATCCAGTTTAAATTCCATATACTTTCAGAGGACATCTTCTGAGCTGCTGGCCACTTACAGTTCTTTTCAGTTCAGAGGAAAAATGAAAGCAAATACACAAAATGCAGTAGCACTGCAGATGTCAGGGTGATGGCCACACAATCTCTAGCAATTGTTACTAGGGCTGAGCTCATCTTCAGTCAAATCACAGAACCAGACAGTATGAGCATCTCTCTGTCTCCCTGCTACCTTGACTGCAGCTTAAATGCATGACCTTACATCACCTTTTCCACGAGCTAAGTAAACACTTTTCATCTTGCAGCAGGCTCAATATAATGATGTCTGCAGGTCTGTGACTGCAGAGGTAGCTTGCTGCACCCACTCAGTCACTCCATGGTCACTTGTCTGTATCAAATGGCTTATCTGCACAGTAAATATTTTCTGGAGCAGTGGTTTCTCATTGACTTTCATCATGAACAACTTTGTAAAGATTGCGCATATATTTGATCTAATTTAAAATTAAATCAGGTTACAGTAATATGGATTATGTTAAATGAATTATACCAGATCTACCTAATTTTTAAAAAGGTACTTCTAGCTTAAAAACATTGATATATGGATTTAGAAACCATTCTTCTTCAAATACAGCTCAGAGAATGACTGTGATCACTGCTCACCTTCTACTGCTCTTCTGTAAAATAAAGGCACATTTTATGATAGTGTGAAAACTCATACTTAAAAAAACCCAACTAATTTCTCTCATTAACGTAACATACTAGTGAGAAAAACCTTTTCTCCTTGTACTAACCTTATTACAATAATTTTTTATATAGAAGAATTGAACAGAGAAGTCACACCATGTTCAGCCAATAGGGCTCATACCATAATAAGGACTTTGCTTGAGAGTCTAGTTTAAAAATTAATGGTATGATGTTCCCAGGGAAATCTTTCTGCAGAGGAAACATGAAGCTACTGTACCTCCCTCATATCATATATTTATGAGTTTATGTCTTTCTTTTAAGCAACATGAGAATTTTTGAAGTATAGTCAGCACAGCAATATGTACAGAGAGGTTTATGCACACTGCCTATCCTGAAGGTATGAATTACAGGTTAGTGGCTTTTGCTATGATGGAGTATTTACAGCTGTTCCTTGTGGTACTAATAGTTGAGGCTAGATTCCCTGCAGGAACCATGATAAACAACAACAACAAAAAGTGACAGTAGGACCATCAATCTGATATTTAGGTAAGAGGGAGATTGGAGTGGTGCCATAGCCTAGCATATTTTCCAACAGGAAATATTAAGCACAGGAAAATTATTTTAACCTTTTCTGAAGACCAAAGGTTGCTCAAACAGACAAGGGAGTAGTAGAAAACACATGCAGAGACTCAGACTGTTCGTTCTTCATTCCATTCATCATAATCCTATGCCTTCAATGAAATTTCATAGAGTCCTTTTCTGGAAGAGGTTTGTGAGTTGTAACAATAAAGTCTTTGGGACTTTGGCATTGTAATTTGCTGCTGTGACAATCATAGGGATATTATAAAATAAGCTCCTACAAGGTCTCCATGCCTCCAGACAAGAGGCAGCGAAAGAAAGGGGACAAGAAATTATATATGAAATTAAGGAGAAAGTATGGGTTTTTTCAAAACATCAGTAAAATAGGTTTTGATGCTTTTCCAGCTAAAAACTGTGGGAGTTTTGTGACTGAGCAGAATCAAGGACAGTTTGTTATTAAGATTATTATTCAAAAACAAGAGGTGTGAGCAACAGAAAAACTATATAATCCCTTATGAAAAATCCTTTCCTGTCTCTTGAATGTACTGGCTGTTGTTGCCACTTTCCTACATGAAAAAGAGAAGGGCTAAACACCAGAAAGATGATATTGTTTGTAATCTCTAAAGAATATCATTCTGTTTTCAGTAAGACAGATTTGACTGCTCTCCTCAGTTGAGGAAGTCGGATAGTCCCAGAAAGGCTTTGCTTGCAATTACGCTCTCAGCTAAGACAAAGGCAAAACAGCTGAGTGCCAAGTCAGATTAACTGTTTCAAAGGGCTGGAAACCAGAACCTCAGGGTCTCACTCACATAGGCAAGTTTCGGGAAGGACTTTTTTCCATGCTTAAAGTTGAAAAATTAGGCTATAGAAGAATGAAACTAATCCCAAGGGTCAGCAATTCTTTCCCAGTGTTTTTAAGCTGATAATTAAAGAGAAAATGGAATCCGACTTATTGAGTGGTGCAATGAACTTCAAGGCAGTCAGAGTCGGGAGATGTTAGAGCACTTAGGATATTTATCCTTTACAGCAAGGGATTATTAACCTGGAAATAGAGGAGCTCTTATAAAACCAGTCATGAAAAATGGCCTGTATTATTACACTCATGCTGCAGGAAGGGAAAGGAAGATATAAACACAGATATAAACAAGGTTTTCAACACTAAACCATAGGGGATAGACTCTGTTACAGTACCAAGGATACCAGAGCATGTCTCTGAACATCCAGTCCATCATGTGTGAGCAAGAATTGGATGCAGCACACCCTTCACATTAGATATACTTTTGGCATATCCAGTGTATTGAAAGAAAAATCCCAGAACTAGAGAAAACAAAAGCTGACAAAGTATTTCATTTCAGGGAGAGGGGAAGCTTGGGTGTGTGTATATGTGTACTTCCAAAGGAGCCGTTGTTATTGTACAGATGAACATGTCATCATCTTCCTCACAAACAAAGCCATCAGAGCCCTCGAGTTCAACGTGCACCCTCAAAGTGAGGGTCCTGCATGGATGCTGAAGGAAAGGTTGGAAGGTTGGCTCTGCAATGATCACACAACACCAGCATAAAGGCAATCATTGCTCAACTATGAAAACAGAATTTTGCCAACAGTGTTTTAATCAAGTTACAAGCAAAGATATATGTCTTATGGCTTTGGCTGTTTCCCAGGTCTGTGGCATATATTCTATACAGATTTACACGGCACTTTGCCGTTGTTCTGTCCATTTCTCACATTTTATATTTCGATACATCATCTTGATTTCAGTAAAGCTTCTGCTGTCTGTATGTGATGCTTCTTGTATTCTCAGAAAGAAAATAATAAATGGCAATTTCAAAACAAAAGAGAACAAAGAGGAAGATAAATGTTTGCAGGGAAAATAGACTCAACCTTAAAGAGAAAGAAAGAAAAGAAAGAAAGAAAGAAAGAAAGAAAGAAAGAAAGAAAGAAAGAAAGAAAGAAAGAAAGAAAGAAAGAAAGAAAGAAAGAAAGAAAGAAAGAAAGAAAGAAAGAAAGAAAGAAAGAAAGAAAGAAAGAAAGAAAGAAAGAAAGAAAGAAAGAAAGAAAGAAAGAAAGAAAGAAAGAAAGAGAAAAGAAGAGAGAGAAAGAAAGATTGTAACTGTTAAAGTTTGGAAACCAGTAAAACATTCTCTACACTTCTCAATTTTATATAATAATGAAATAAATTTAAGATCAGAAAGCTCTGTAAAAGATGACAAGAAGTACCTAATGTGGAGGAATTCTTGTTACCATTAGGCTTAAAATGGCTATTTTTTCACCATTGCTGGAACACAGTACATTAGTTTTAAAACTCTTGTTCACAGAATTAATGGACCTTTTTTTTCTTATCACAAAAATTATATAGCCCTTTTGAGTTGTTTGTAAAGTGAAGAAAAGTATCTAAGTATCAGTTAGGTCCATTACTTTGTTTTCCAGGTTGAAAGTTGGTGTTTATTGTTCCTCCACCCTCAGGGCTCTCATCTGTAGGATCTTCCAGTGTTCCACAGTTCCCTCATACTGGGAACAAACACAAATTATTTTCAGTAATGCTACTAATTATTAACATCAAGCCACTGATGATGATGATAATGATGATCAGTATTATTATTTCTAGTCATTATTTTTAAAAACTGCAACCTGAAATTCCTAGTCTTATCATCTCCACATATGAAAGAGCAGATACTGAATATATTATATTTAGAATGCTCCACCTCACAAAAGTCCATTAAAAAAATAGAATGTAGGGCACAATGGTAATCTTTTTCTGTGTACCTTTATTTCCACTGTGTTGACATCATAAGAGTAATGCAAGTTCTGTGGTCAACTGAGATTTTAGAAGTTAGCATGCAGGTGCAGGCCTAGATTTCCAATGCTATACATTGTAAGTTTTTGTCCCCATATTCACCTAGAGGAAAAATACCTTTTTTTTTTTCTTTTTTAGTTTCCAATTTTAATGTTATTTCATCAGTTAATTTCCTGAGTTCCTTCTGTACCAGAAATTCATTATTTCTACTCTCTTTCCAAGATGGTAATTGGGAGTGAAGGGTAAGCCTTTCCTTTGGGTTTGAATTCAGCATAAATAAGAACACCTTCCTCCCAAAAATTAAAAAAAGCCCAAGCAAACCCAGAGAAAAACAAACAGCAGGATGACTCATCTTACTGAGGATAAGTGTCCTCCTGCTGGAAATAATGTGTGGGTGGATCTGATCTGCTGTAGTGGGTTCATGGTGCATTGAATTAAAAACAACCAAACAAAAACTCCCCACTTTTGGCTCCTGATTCACAATGTTACGAGAAAAGATACATTAGTAGTCATATAGCACAATGAAAGAAAGTAAAGTCAAGACTACAGCAAATTTTGGAAAAAAAAACTGATTAATAAAGTAGCCCATGACTGGTGTTCTTCACAGAGCAGCAGCCATAAATTTCCAACTGACCCCTCCTGAGGCCTGGCACTGACGATGCAGAGAATAAAATCTAGACAGGCACAAACTATTCACAAAGAAACTTTTAATGTCTTAAGGAGAAAAATATAAGACTGGCAATAAAATACAAAACATCAAACTGAACTTTAAGTAATGTTGCTCTGAATGAGCTCTAAACTATTTCTCGCTCAGCATCTCTCAGCTATCAATGTGTCAAGGAGACTTCTAAAATTTCTAAATTTCTAAAGCTTTTTTTTAAATATGAGAGATTCTCTCCACTTCTGATCTTTCAAGGAAAGAGGCCTTGTGAAGAAGCTAGGGAAGGAAGCAGCTATATAAGAAGCCATGAAAACAAGGTGAAGAGTTGTTTAATGCTGCTCCAGTGCTTGAAATGGAAATGGTAATTCCAAAATTTTTCCTTTTCAGCCATATTGTTTGCACTTTCTGTTACAAACCTCTGGTCATGAATGAGTTGGGGTTTTATAATTCCGTGGAAATAATGAACAGTGGAAGCATGCTACATCTTAAAATAACTTTTTTTATCATTCAAGATCATCAGCTCTAATTAGAATCAAATAATCTGTCTGATTGTCAAATTCTGCCACCTTCCATTCTGCCTCTCTTTTATCAGAAGGTTTTCTTACCTTACCCCACAAAAACGTCTCCAAATCTAGCCAACAACAACTGTTAAATATTTTATGGAGTTTCCATAATAAAAAATATTCTGCATCCGCCTTAAAATTGGTTTTTAAGGGCTCATAATAAATCAGACTCAGGTAGCTGTGAGCTCAGAAACTGCCATCAAACGGCAGCATACCTTATGTATGTACCGAGTTTCACAATAGACCTCTAAATAGATTCAACAATGCATTAAGTTGTTTAAATATTCATACCTGTCCCCCTACAAACAAGATTTAATATGTTTAATTTGAAAGGATAGTCAAATTTATAAACTCCATCCCAACCTCAAGCAACAGGCCATTACCATGTCCTCCTAAGGTAATGTTAGCAGCTATCATTCTGCAAGATGTATTAGCCAGATGCAAGTTAATTATTGGCTTGGAGAAAATTTATTATATGCTATAAAGCTTCGCATGAAATGTTGCTTGGAGAAGTGAAAAATGCAAGAAAAAAGAAAGAGAAGATAGAATAAGTAAATGTTAAGCCTTGGGCATTGAATTTACATTTATGAGATTCTCTACGATTTACTGCTCCAGCTTGTTTTCCTAGAAATGCCTCAGGTTTGTTCCAAATAAAATACACTATAATGCTTATAACATTAATTTGTTTAAGGTGCCCCTTACTCTGTGAGTATTCAAGTACAAAAGTGAGTGCCCCACAGCAAAACTCAAGTCATAGTCATGGCTTAGATACATCCCAAGGCAGCTAGAAAACCCCTATGTGTACAATCCCTTACCTGTCCCAGTTCATTAAATTCAGCCCTAAGTCACCATCATAACCAGAACTGCCTGGTTTTCTCACAGTACCTGGATTTCTAGCCAGGATTGCATCATGCCTTTGCAAGAAGGAGGAAGCTAGCCCTGGCACTTTCAGCCCTGGACACTCAGTATTGGAGTAGCAACATGGTCCCCTGGGTGGTGGCTCAGGGACAGAAAGTTCTGGATAACATTGATCATTTATTCCTGGTTTTTTGCCACCTCTGATGTCAGTAAATGTGTGTTAATATGACTACTTATAAATCAGAAGTAAGAGTAATGAATCAGTAGCTGAGTGAGTCTAAGATCTCCTACCTGCCAACACAACAGTGCTTCCCATCTTTCATCACTCCAGTAGTCCCTGGCAATTAGTAATTGCTGGTGAATGTTGACTCCTGTGGACCATATTAGTATGATATGGGGGAATAATTCCACTATCCCTGTGCTATTATATCTTCAGAGATATTGTCTGCTTGCCTCAGTGCTAACTCACAACCTATAAGAGGCAGCAATTTTTAATGTAATTTCTTGTCATCCATATGCTCTCTCTTCAGAACAAGAAGAAATTGAATGGGTTAAGCAGTGATACTTGTAGAAAAGATGAATAAATAAAATGAAAAAGTCTTTGTCAAAAAAAATTGCATACATGCTTTATGTTGACAGGAAAGCACTGACTTAGAGAATTACTGCAAAGCATTCTATAAACAAATACCAAATAAACAAGAATTTTTCACATTTTCATAGTATTTTAAATTTTAAAGGGAGTGGATCTAACCAAAGAGAGTAGAAATTCCAAATGGCAATTAAATGCAAAAATTAATCAGCAAAGAGAAGCATTACTTTCCGTAACATTCCCATCAACTTTACTGAGTTACATTTTGGTACAACGTGTTTTTGACCAGTTCTCATAAATACATAATAAAACTGGATTTAGAATTTGAAAAAAAAATTCTGTATAAGCAGGGAAAAAAGGTGTTTTATTCAAGTGAATGGAGAGGAGCAAGCTAGTTTCAGAAATCAGCACATGAATACAGAGAAACTAAATGGAAAGCACTTTGCAAAAGGATATCAGAGATTATTAGAAGTTGGATAACTCTCTTCTAAGACAGCTATTTCTAAAGACCTTTAAGTGGCAAAGCACTACTGATATTCCCAAAAGAATTTTTTCCATGAGTAATACTTATAAACTGTGAACTGATGTTGCTGGAGTGAAATTATAAGGAGAACAGTTTTGAAAGTGGTATCGTGGGAACTACATACATAAATCCTGTTGTTTGCTAGCAGGATTTGTGAACAGAAGTCCCCATACACTACTTTACAGATTGAGCTCTGAGAGGATTAAAACAGGCTGAATTTTTCTTTTTCAAACCTTTTTATTTTGATAGCTTTTCTTCCTCCTCAGTATTCAAAAGGACACCATCTTCACAGCTAGAGGGAGCTTGATTGTAACAAAGTCCCTGTCAGCTGCAGCTTGTAGGTTGCAGGAAATCAGAGTTTTTCTGGAGCCCTGTTGATTCAATGAAGAAAACCAGAAGGATCCATGACTATCAATTACCAAGTTAAAAAGGACAATCTAGAACCAGATGAAGCCAGCAGAGAAAAGGAATTGATCTGGATCTCCACCCGAGTCCCTAATGGAGCAAAGTGACCGTGACAGAAGGAGGTAGGAAGGGATGTAAAGAGGGCTTCTTCCAACAAATGCCCCAGCACCAAATGTGTGCAGATGGGTAGGGATGGCTTCAGCCACACCTGGTTACAAAAGTGTGCCTGTTCACCGCCTTTAAAAAAAAAATACAAACCAATGGGTAATTATTTAGCAATACTTCAGTGACCTACCTTTAAAGAAAATGTAACACACCTGTTATTAGGCCTGAGTGCCTTACAACATTTGAAAATGTTTTATAAATCAAGTTGAAGAAGAAGGTCGAATTGGCTCATCTACCAAAGGCCATTGCAAAGTCAACATGCCATTTACTTTCTCAAAATGAGTTTAAGGGACTCCTACAGTTCCCTGCTGGCCTTTCCCAAAACGATGAGCTTCAGGAGAATTCAAATGGAAAATAATCACCTTAAAAATGAATACTCTGATAGAGGAAAGAAGAAGTTTCTTGACAGGGTCATATATATAAAACCCTCAGCTCATATTACAGAAGTAAATGTCTGCAGAGAGTTAGAAAGAGACGCAGCATATTTTTTCCACATCCAGGAAATTGAACCACATGTTAGCTTGAAAGAGATGCTATATTCTAAGCAGAAAGAGCCCTGTATACTTTAAAATGCAAAGCAATCTAAACATCATGAACTCCTTTGAAATGTAATTTAATATTTCTTCAATAATTCCAGGGGAAATAAAAGATTTATTTGAAATTCTCTTTCTAAATACAATCTAGCTCTTTCCATGATATTTGCTTAAAGAAGAAAGATGCAGAAATAATGCTGGAATGCTTCTAAGCAGTTTTTTTCTTGAATGCTGCCCAGCCTTTGGGCGATTTGCCCTTGCTCTTGTCCTCATGTACTTATTTCCATGAAAGAAAAATGTCACTGCTCCAAACTAGAAGCATCTTACATCAATTTAGCATCTCTATAAAGGACTGATTCACAAGGCATCAGGTTGACAAAAGATCCCGGGCAGAAAAAAACCAATCAAGGCTACAAAATGAAACAGAAGCAGATAAGTTGTTTTAATTGCATGGGGTTAAATGCTAATGGCACCATCCTCATTATTGACTTTTCATGTATATATACATATATAAATATGTATATATATTTCAGGAAGCATTTTATATTAGACCCACAGCTTGAAACGAGCGTTAAAGGTGTTTGGCAGATTCTTCACTTGCACAGTGTCATCTATTTAATTAGTCATATTTTGAGGGATGATTGTTGGTTTTAGTTTGTATTTATTGACTGTATTTTCAAATAATTATCATGGACACATCTCTAAAGTTTTTAGAAAAATACTCCAAGCATATAAATAATAGATCTTTCAACTCATTCCAAACAGTAATACGTTACCCACCAGGGTCTTACTTGCCTTTCTTTAGAGCTTAAAAGAAAGCTGCTAGGAAACTCACTTTCCAGAAAGCTGCAAAAATACAGATGCAAAAGTGAACAGCACTCTGATGAGATTCTACACAAGGATGCACTTCTAGGCTCTGACACAGACTCACAATCCCTTTTCATACTGTGGAGCTATCACAGCATTTAAATGCGTGAAACAGCTGAAGAGGGAAAACAATGTGAAAGAAATCAGCCTTTCAGAGCCAAGCTGTAGCTGCATGAATGTTTGCTAACAACAGAAAGCATGGATTATGACAGCCGAAAACCTCTGAAGTAATTTCTAAATGGTTTCCAGACATTTAAAACTGGACTGGAGACATAATACTAGTCCAGTCAGCAGTTTTCAAGATTCACACTTAGAAAACTATTGTGGACCAGTTACAAGAATAAACACCTGCAGGATAAAATTAAATTTTTTTAAGTATACATGTATCTCAAGTCTGCAACTTCTACATAGCTTAAATATTTGGGTGTCTGCATTTTTTTTCCCTGTATTATTTTGCTAGTAATACAAAATAAAGGAAGATAAAAGATGAAGATGAACTCTAGAATGATTGGGAAATATCATAATATCAATTGCAGTTTAGAAGCTAATGGACTTGCTGTTACAAATGGCACTTATCAATTATGCCTCATACCTGACAAGACTATGCAGACCCACAACAATACAAAAATTATTATAAAGTAGCCCATGAGCCTTGTTAGACATAATAGCTAAAACAAAATTTAAACCCACCAGTGTCTATTTTAAATTTACCCCAACATTTTTATCTTTGACATAATCTCTGGCCATGTAATAAATATAAGTTTTATTTTTTGATTTCTGATATTGCCTAGTGCCTTCCTGATCAGAAAACAACAGGAACGACCCTTTTCACATAGTATTTTGATATGATTTTTTTTTTTAAGTCTAACAAGTAATAGGAATCTGAAAGCGGAAAATAAAAAGACGTTAGCATTATCTGTCTGCAAAATAAGGTAGGGCTGTGTGTGTGTGTGTGTGTGTGCATGATTCAGGTTATTTCCTGTGTTTGTGAACCTGTTTGTGAACCTCTGCATCACTGTCTTGACATCTAATGAACAGAAACTCCTTTTTCAATTTTTTTTGCACATTTATGAGGTTACACATATGTATCTCTTATATACCTACCACTTAAAAGCTACGGTGGCACAGCTTTATGTATAGGAATATATTCTACACATGCACAAGGAACCCAGGGCCACAGCTACACACAAATGATCTGCTTTAAAACTACTCATAGCTTTAAAAGAAAAGGAGTGGCAAATGCCAAGAAGTGTTTGCTGTGGCTGGTTGACAACACCAAGGCTCAGTGTTCCATGATTTGCTGCCAGTATCCTAGGGAGGCAAAGATCCTCTTTCCACTCCCTGACTCAGCAAGCTGCACATTACTTTCAGAAATAGGAAAGGCAGGAGTCCATAGATCTGATGGAGTAAGTATATTAATAGAAGAAAAGTCACCTTGAAAAAGTCAGTGGAAGAACTCATGTTCTTATAGCAAAATAAGCTGCTGACAAACTTTTTAAAATGCATCATGCTCAAAGTATGGTCTTGTGGATAATGCTTCACTACTTGAAATAAAAGTCAGTACAAGACAGTTTAAGGACAACAAACGTTCTGTCAGCATGGGATGCGGGCAGTGTTAATGTATATAGAACTTAGAAGAAACAAGAGGCTTGTTTATAAGACCATTTTTTGAAAGATTTGCCATGGTGAACCATGATAGATGCAACTCTTGCTCTTGTGGCTAAAGAAAAGTACCTCTCACCTGAAATTTTTGAAAACAGTGCAAAAGTGAAATACTATTATGAGCTCGAATATTTTTATAAAAGAAAAAAATCCAGACAGGAGGTCCACTCACAAAACAATACTTATTTTTTGAGGTGAGAGAAAGGGTTCAGCAGATGAGTTGTGTGGGTACTCCCTTCCCTCAATAAACTGCCAAGTGTAGGAAGCAGGTGATCTCCCATGACTTGTCACATCTACACTGTCAGAGAAGCACTCTTCAAGTCAGTCTTACAAAACACTCCCTTTGTAGCCTATTTTTCCTCCAATATTTTTAATCTGCTTATTTTGTCCCAAGCTGCATCATCATCTGCCATTGCATATGGGAAAGTATTCCATGGTCTTATGGAACTCATCTTCAGGCATCTAAGCATTCATACTACAGCATTAGTGCAAACATTCAATAGCAAATTCCTATCAGATATGAGATTAGGGAATAACACAGCTTATATATCCCTTTAGTAATAGTAGTGTTTACCTCAATAATCCACTCACAAAGCAACTGAAGATGGAGCCCTTAGAGAAGAATTGTCTTCATTAAACTTTGTGTAAGTGTTCCAGCAATATACAAAAATCACAGATATAATCTTTCTATTTAATTTCAGCTTGGAAAGCAATTTAAGCATGTACAGATGCATTTACAGGTGATAAATATCCCTGGGCACAGGATGAGAATGAAGAATCTGAGCACACCTCAAAACCACTTGGATGTCAGTGGGTAGGACATGTGTAGAGCTACTTTATTGTGAAATGAAACCCTCACTCACAGAGTGATGACTTTTCCAGGTGCAGCATGTCTGAGCGTGTCTCACACTTTTGCAGGTGACATTGCAGCCCAGCACCCCGTGCTTAAAATAGAGAACCTGATGTATTGTGCCTGGTCCAATTCATTCCTCTCTCACTTTGGGATTGAAGCTATTCCAGGTAGACAGATCTGTGAAGTCTAATACATTTGTAAATCGTCTGCGTCTCCCAGCAGAGCTTAGATTTTAATCATTAGATGTTATCAGCACTCTTCTAGGGCTGCTAAGGTATTTCAACAAGCACAGCTTCAGCTGCATCCCTGAAGGTGCATGAGGTAGAATCCTGAGGTCCAAAGGAAGGCCTTTTTCCAAAAATGGGTGAAGTTTGACCTTGATGATAACTCTCATCCAGCTGGAATATTATCAAGCTGCAGTTTAGATGGCGCAGGACCATGCTCTTCATTCGTATTTTGTTCTCACCCAGCTGACAGTGACAGTAATTCCAAGAGAATTGTTGTAAGATGTAACTATTAATATGCTGTATATTTAAATACTGGTTTGTATCCAAGAGCAGCTTTTGACTCTCTTTGACAGGAACGTCCTGGCATGTATTACTATACTACAAGAGACATGATCAGCACATATTAATGCATGCACATTTTCTTATCAATAAAAGCTAACACAAATTAAGCTAAATAAAAACACCGACTTCAGAGTAAGGTAGAGAGGTCATTATTAATTAGAGTATGCAAATTAATATTAGCCCTAAACTATGCAGAAATTTGCCCTTTTGTATTTGAATAAATTAAAAATTAATTATAAACTGTACTATATGAAATAAGGTCATTTTTTTCTAAAGAAAAAAGAGGAAAACTTTCCTGTTTAAAAAAATCACACAAGTGGTTTGTTGTATACAAAGTAACTACTTTGCTTTCATTTGTTGCACAGACAAACTGAGAAGGTTTTCTTGCAGAAATACCAATTACTGGGTTTTTAAAGTGACATCTCATTTAGCACCACCTGGTATGCAGTGTGCAGGAAGTAAGCATCTTGTTTATAAAAAATCATAACTCCATGTCACAACACTTATGTAGGATGTATACAAGGGATTATCACTTGAGATGCAGCATCTCCCATCTTTCTGTTTATAGGAGACCTGAAATTGACAAAAGGCAAGAGAATCATGCAGCATAAGAGGAGAAGTTATGATGATAGAGGTAAAATTTGAATTTGAGAGTTACTGTTTAGTGCTGCATTCCTATTTTTTTACACAATAAATAATGTAATAACTTTTGAACATTTAGCCGTATCTCAAACAAACCACAAATTCCAAGCAAATTCTGAGACTTCTTTTTTTTTTTTAATTTTGAATGGGTACATATTGTAATTCTTTGAGCACTAGAGATTTAAAGTAATGAAGAAAGTTTTTCCAAGAGACATTCTTGCAGAGAGAGGCAAAATTCTATTTAAAAGTTCCTTCCTCTAGGAGACACTCTTCAAATTCTTTTTATTAGCTCAACATTTTTGTCCTTATATGAGTCAGTAATACATTAAAATAAATTCTTTATCATCTCAAAGTTCCTCAAAGCATTTCCTACCTTTCCAGTTCCATATTTACAGATTTCTTGGTTTGCATGAAACTAGACATTACTGGTGGGAAGACCTGGAGAAAGAATGATGATGGAGAGAGAAGGCCTACCTGCCGACCTCCACACTTGCTAACATTGTGTTCCTGACCTTGCTTAAGGGACCAGTCTTAAATGTAAGAAACAGATTTGCTGAATTAATAAGATGCTTTGACTTTGTTAATAATCTGTCTTAGGTAGACTCCACTAAGGACAAATCACTTGCCCTTAAATCATGGCCTGGACCATATGTGCAGGGACCTTCCACTGCATATTTTTCTCAGAGAGAGCATTCTATATGGAGATTATATATTCAAACAATAGTTAAAAATGGCAGATTTATTTTTGTACCCAAGCTAAGGATGCCAATATCTAATTATGTCTGATTTTGATGGAGAGGTACTCGATAAAATGTATTAAGAGATAACTTCTGAGACTGCCAAGTGCAGAACTATTCAAAGCCTGTGCTGAAGTTGCAACACAAAACGATGTGAAAGTGGAATGAGTGCAAGACAAGTCTATAGAGGGAGTACTGTAAGCAAACCACAGGAAACTGAAATCACACCATATTCGGAAGATGTGCTAGCTGTTAAATAAAGGCATCATACCCAACAGCTCCCATCTGGACATCTGAATCCTAGGCATAAAATGTTCAAATTACACATATTCACCTAGGATTGTCATAGGGTTTTTTCTTCGATAAAAATAACCAATAGCTTGAAATAAAAAGAGTAAAACCTACAGATGTCTTTAAGACTGTTTACTTTTGCAAAAATAGCTGTGTTCTTTTCTATTTTCTCTACCAGTCAGTTTGCTTTTGCTCTTTCCTACTTCTTTCAACTCATGCCTTCCTTTCTCTGTTTCCCTGAACAATTCCTTCATCAACGTTTCTCCTTCTTGTCTTCTCATGTTTAAAGGTGTGATGCTTTAGAGACTTTATTGGTTATCCCTTTCCCCACAGCATTCCCTTCAGGCTGCTTTTGTTTTTCTTCTTCCTTTGTAAATAGGGCAGAAACTAACTAGAAATATTCCTAGCAGTCATGTGTGGGGTTCTATACACTTCTTTGCAATCCAGAGCATAGATCTAGCTGGAAGCACTAACTAAAGAGCCATCTGACCCTGTGGGTCATCGAAATATTAGACATTAAAATCTCAAAACCAAAAATCATAATCAGTGCCATGGATGTATGACATTAATAATTAAGAGTAATAAGAATAGGAAGAAAATCACTGTTCCTTTTTTCTTCTGAATTTTATACCAGTGTCACCCTAATTGGGATGGCAAAAATTGTTCTGTTCTTAGGTATTCCTCTGTCTCACAATTAATTTGAGAAGTTGGGAGAATGTAGGTTCCAGCTCCTCCTCCTGGCTTAGTCACCAACACTATTTGTTGCAACTTGTTGACTTTTATGCCTGGTGTGTTTAAACACAGGCAATGCAAAGATTTTTCATGTGCAAGGACTAAGGGGAAACCACAGAAAACCTGGAGTAGCCAATGTGATACTGTGTCCTGCATTCCCTGAGAAGGGGAGACAGTGTTTGCCAGCTGTAATTGCTGAGGACGTGGGGGAAATGGTCTCAGCACCCAGAGCTGGGGTGCCATTTGTCCAGGTGCTGGATCTCAGTCCCTACAAACACCTCACAGAGCACATCTCCCTGCTCTGGTGCAGCAATGGCTCTCTTATCTTCTGCACTTTTGTGTAGAGCTGGTTTTCTTTAATGTCTTGCAAATTAGTTGATTCAAATGCAATTGCCATGTCTCTTCAGAGTATTGAATTATGCTAATAGGAACATATTCTTGTTTTTCTAGTGCTTTATTCAGGATATAACTAGAAATTCAAATCTTCCTCCTGACTTGTTTTATTTATCAGTGAGGTCATTCTAGTCAACTTAAATTTTCAAGTGTAAGCTATAATAATATTTTAAACTCTTTCAAAGCTTCCCAGTGAACTGGAATTCAGGTATAAGGACAAAACTAAAAAAGGAACTGCAAATTACACTGGTGATATCTTGTAACCATAAAAAGTTTTAGCTGGAATCAGTGGGAAGTCAACTACAGGACTGTAAAAAATGAAGTACTGTGGTGTAACAGCATATTGATTTCCCGTAGTATTTAGTAATGTATATTGATATCAAATAATGAAATTCATGCTGGTAACAAGAGTTAACTTCCTAGGTATATTCAGAAAGATTATTCTAAAGAGAGAAATAATGGTAACTGAGTACAAAGGTGGAAATATGTCATACTTCTATTTGATGTTTTTTAAATTCCTTTAATGAATATTTTACTAATGTATTCAATTCAACAAAAAATTCAAAACTAATTATGATAAAGCTGTTGCTGAGTATAAGAATGTAAAAACAAAGAACAAAACAAACTAATTCTACAGATATATTCAGGACTAAGCACCAAAATAATTTCATGAACTTCCAGTTCTATGATTCTTATTCTCTTGTGGGACTCTCCAATGGGATCCACATCTCTAGGAAAATTCAAATTCAAAGTTCAAACCCCAAAACTGGGGTAAGTTTGTGGGTCTCTGCAATAAAGAGCTTTCCAAAAAGCAACACATTGATACAAAACTTGTATTATTATTTTGTCAGATATTTTAAAGAATTGATAATTTAAATTAAGTCTTTCAATAAAATTCCATAATTATTTGCTTTTCTCACTTAAAAGGAAGACATGACATGAAGTGACAAACCGGCCCAGACAATACAAAAAGAGAGAGGGAGGACTTCATCTTCCTGGGATACCCTAGTTCTCAGCTGTGTCTAAGGAAAGCTATATGCTTCTGGGGGAAATCAAAAACATAAAATTTGTCTGAATGCTGCAAACACAATCCGTAGTGAGCTGTGCCACTATAATGCAATGTTACAATTTATTAATGCTTTCATTCATTGCAAGTGACTTTTCCTTTTTTTTTTTTTTTTTTTTGTCCTAATAGCTATCTAATACCTATTTTCAATATATTAACAGTTTTGGCTGATGTCATAATCTAAATAACAGAAATAAAACTTAATTAAGACACTGAACTTACATTTTTTAACAGTATTCTTCATTAATATAATAAATGCATTGTTATTTCTGAGGACTGGATTATATAATATGAATTATATAATATTAATATATGAATTATATAATTCAGTTTGTATCTTTATGGGTCCTTCAGAGATACTATGTTAGGTCGGCTCTCAAACTGATTGAAATTACTGATTTGAGGCATGACTGATGTGTGATACTTAGTAAAACTAAACAAGCATGCTGTTCTGTTCTGTGCTACTATGATTTCACAGAAAAATATATGCACCAAATATGAACAAACGAGAAATATTTTTGTTCCTTCCTTGTTTTCCTAGAAGACTAAATGGAACATTAATATTTTGTTAAAACTCTTTCCCTTTTTTTAATGATCTATTGATATTTATGTACTGAAAGATTCATGATTTTTTCAGCATGAAGTGATCAGTAACATAACTACAAATAGCTAAATTGTCTAGATTAGATAGATAAATCAATAAATTAAATGGTAATATCAATTGAAAGCCCAATGAAGATTATTATCAGCAGATCTTTTTGAGATGAATATCCAAGAATATGAATTGGTTACAAACCACAACCTGATGCATCTTAGTGACCAAACAAACCCGTCTCCTTACCCTTTAACAAAACCTTCTTCTTCACCCCAACTCAGCAATTCTTATTTCAGTCTCTGGGTTTTTTGTCTGAATAGCAGTTTTTTTCAAACATCTCCAAACACACATTTTGCCATAGTACCTGCTGAGATTACTATTCTTTTCCAGGTCAAAGAAGTTCCTTAAATTTTTATGACCAGAAATAAACCACATGCAATTCAAAAAGCTGTAAGATCTGTAGCAGAAGATGTGCAAGTCTTTAGGACAAGCTTCCCCGGAAATCTGAAATTTGTGCAAGCTGACTTGTGGCATGAACTAATAATATGTGTGGAGCCTTTGGCACACAGGAACACTCGGATTAGTCTGAGTGTCAAGGAGAAAAAGATCACAAGGTCACTTTTGTCAGAGAAAGGTGCTGACAAGAAGGCTGTACTCACTAGTCCTTCCCATAGGCTTTGTAAAACATGGGATGTCTCATTGCTGAGCTTCATTTGAATATAAAACTGACGCCCTATTTCCAAATCTCCATGTGTGATAACATTCCTAGTTACTCCTGCTATATTTTTGCTCCCTATAAACAGAGGTCTCTATGCATCTCAGGACAAAGTAGAATTTTAAATATTCATCTCTGATTATTTTGTTCATTTCTCACATCCCAGCTATGGGAAACCTTATCGGTAGAGGCAGAGGAAAACAGCAAAAAAAGCTAGCTGTAATCTTTTCCTCTGAAAAATATAGCCAACATTGTTTGTGTGATCAATTATTTATGCTAGTCAAAAAGAGCAAAGGGACAATAGCCATTTTATCCTTGTCTCTCATAGACACCCTAAATTCATAGACAAATAACAAACATAGGACGAATGAGGCTCAGACATCAAAGCATGCAAATTCCTGCCAATTAATGCTTCCATTCTTTTCTAAATGGGCTGATGAACCTATCTGTTTGCCAAGTATAAGTACTGAAGTTTGCATGCTGTATATATGTTGCCATTGGGAGCTTGGGCATTCAGAATTTGAGAAATAGAGAGAATAAATCAAGAATTTATGACACAGACTCACAGTGCATACCCTACTGAAACTGGTGCTGTGTCGTCACAGAAAGTCTGCTATTACAGTATTCAGCAGTATACAGAATGTAAAGGTATGAAATTAATCAATGCATGGCCATTAGAAACTGCTGTAGAGTGGAGGCCATTTGAATGCTTAGTAAGAAAATGAGATTGTCACAACAAACACAGTAAGACTTCTGATATTCTTTACCATGAACTAATCTCCAGGCCTTTACTGACAGTAATGAGTTAGATATCCAGATAAGGTGTGGTTTTCTTCAGTTTGGAGGGGGGTACCAAAGCACAGGAAGCTTTAAACCTTGCTCCTTCATTAACAGAGAAGGTATTTTCTTTTTCATGCTGTGTACAACAACCTCTGTTGCCTGAAAAATAAACTGTGACTTTAATTCACAAATACCCCAATTTCACAGAGTTCTAGCTCTCCTTTGCTTATTACATCTAAACCCTCAGCTATACTAATCTAGCTAGAAAAGCCTTGCAATAAAAAATGTTGTTCCACAACTTCCTTCATTGTACCCCACAGGTATGATTTGACCAAAATCCAATTATGAATGAGTGAAAAGAACAAGGGAAAGAAAATGACAGAAAACACTAGTTTCTATATCAATGATAAGAAACCTTATCTCATTTGTATTCCCCATCATCAACAGAGAGTTTTGGAGACTGATAACATAATTTTCCTAAAAGAAGATGGCAGATATGGAAAAATCAACATTCTTTGAGTCACAAAGGACACAACAGTATCCAGGATCTTGCAAGAAATTCTAATGCTATAGTTCCAGAAGAAAACTCTAATGCTGCTCCGTGATGTGAGTCTAAGGAAACAAAATATTTTCCATTATGACTTCAGATGCACTTTTTACTTTAGATAACAGACAACATGGAGGAGCTGGCAGCTGAGACAGAGCAGTGACAGAAGTCATAGCTGTGACTGCTAAGAAGTCTTACAGGGAGGATGCTGCACTAATGGGTGCCCACTGTCCATGAACTCCAGTGCAGAGTGGAGTTTACCCATAGACAAGCTTACATCCAAAATAAGACCTGGTTACCATATTTCTAGAGTCTGTCAGTTTGTCTGTACATTATAGGTGAGAAGTGTTCCACTCACTCCTTGTACAAGCGTGTGAGGAGCCAGACCTTGATTTGCAGGAATTATCCAAAGAATAAGTGAATATTGATATCACAGTTAGTCTTTGGCCTCACACATGAAAAAGCCCCAACAGAAACAAACCCCAAAACAATGACCTGATAGTTTTAAGGTGGGAGTGCCCATGAATTATTATCTATAATCTGAAATTTCTTAGTTCTACACATGGGCAGTCAATGTGTCAGAATAATCTCAATGAAGATGCTCTTGTATTCTCTCCACCTTACCTGTACACTTCACTACTAGTCACACTTCCCTGTTCAGCCTTTCCTTAAGTGGAACGGACCAAGATTTGTGTCTCCCTTTGAGATTGTACCATCTCTAGCAGAGATCTCACATCCAACATCAACTTTGGTTCATTGGCTTAATTATTTAGGAAGCAATTTCTTCTTCTACAACTACAGCTGTGGTTTCAGACCAGCCACAGCTCTAAACTTTCCCCTCCAAGGAGTCTGGGAGCAACCAGCTGGGCCAGTTCAGGAAGAAACCCTGATCCATTCTTTGCTCAACAGGAAGGAAACCAAAGTCTGCATACCAAAGCTTTATTTCAGAAGACCAAACATCAGCGATTTTAAAGTGATCTTTATATTCCCATTTGGTTCAAGAAAAAAAAAAAAAGCACAATCAAAAACAATTATTGCCCAGAACAAAACTCTCAAAGACTTTCCATCTCCGAAACAGCCTTGCTAATGATCCATTCTCAGTGGTCTGTCCTCCTTTCCTTTACAACTTTCCTGCACACTTATTTTCAATTAAATTTAATCTTTCTACTTAGTTCTTTTGCTGTCATTTTGTACAAGAAATATCAGGACAAATTTTAAAGAGACTCTGAAAGCCTTACTCTTCATTTGAATCACCATTCTTCACGGGACACCCTGAGCTGCATTCTCAGGAGCTGGCTGCAGGCATCCAGGCTCCCTCTCCTCCTTCCTGACTGAGATTCTGTGTCATTCCAGATTTTCAGTACTTGCAGTGGTATAACAGGCCTTTCTGAGTCCTTCCATTTCACTTGCAAAAGACTGGCATAGACCTTGTAGAGTACAGAAAAGTGTCAAGGAAATGTACCATAGCCAAACTCCCATGTCACTTTTAGTACCTCAGCAAATATTTTATTGTTTACTGCTTTAAGGCCCACTGATACATTCAAAACGTGATCCCTTGGGCAGCTGAAGCAATGAAGCCTGAATTCCTACAGCAGCATCCTTTCTTTAAATTCGCTGGCACCTTCTAACAATGAAGCCACAATTGGATCCCATGGTATTTATTTCTCTCTTGTTGCATGAAATTTGTGAAAAGGTGTTATTTTTGAGACAGCTGCTGCACAAATTTGGGTACAACTTACCAATAGATTTGTAAATTTGAGGGCAGGGGCTTGGTATATAGATGGATAGCATGATACAGATTTTATCTCCTTAGAATAGAGATTAAAATGGTTCTCTGGTACTTTAGATATCCTGCCTAGGGCAACCAAAGGGTGAAGAAGCTAGGCTGTTACCCAGTATGCCATTCAGTGCCAGAGATGAAATACAGTAAAAGAAAACATCCCAGACTGGAAAGAAAAATAGACCCGACCAGGCCACACTTGGGAAGAGAATGTCAATGTTTAACACTGAGGATGAATCATAAGTTGTATTGCTTACTGTCAACAGATGAAGCTGGGAAATTGGGTGTTCAGTGGAGCAAAGCAGGACCTTTGTAATCAGAGTGTATAATCTAAAACACATCACTGCGAAGTGGGGAGGGGAAGTTACTAACCCAAGAAGATGGACGTTGTTCATTTCAGCTGTCAGGCTGAGTAAGTAAAGATAAAATAAGTTTTTAGATTCACAACAACCCCTTTCAAGTTCCTGACTAAAGTAAGAAGCATTTTGTTACCTGGATTCTACCTTTTCAGGGTCTTGCCTCGATTTCACTTGCATGAGCAGGCTGAAGAAGAATTTCAAATGCTTCAGGCAATTTTGTGTATCTGTCTTTTATAAGCATTGGCCATTAATTTTTTTCAGAGAAAAGCTGAAGGGTCCTTACGTTGCTTCTTGATTAAACATTTACTGACTGCTAATTTGGTAATGCATTACTGTTATAAATGGTTACTTGTGAGGCAGTGGAGAGATGGGTCTGAAATGTCGGCCTATTCCTGTAGCCTTTGCATCCTGTATGCTCATACAGGATTATTAATCTTTGTCAGGAAGGTCAGGAAGCATCACATAGTGATTAATGGTAAGTTTCAGGGGTTTCTGATAACTGAGCTCCAGGGATTGTGGTTGAAACCTGTTAGATGGCTATTAATACCTCCTTTGCCCTTCCTGTAATTTGCTGTGACTGCAGATGGCTGTTGAAGAATTGCTGGCTTTTCAGCTTGCAAGGACACTCACCACTCATTTTTCCCCTCAAAGGGGTCAACATCTGTAGACCTTTTGTATTGCCAGTTGGGCACTAATGAGAGAACATCAATGGATCAGGAACATCTGCATCCATATTTCCTTCCCTCTCCACAGTTCACCATGGTAGGCACTGCCCTCTGAAACAAGCTCACAAATAGCAGGCTGGAGCATGCAAAAGGGTGAGATAAAACATTCCGTGTCAAAGGTGTACAGAAACTACAAAGGCTGTTACTTGGTGAAATCTGTGCACGAAGTTTTTTCTGAGCTCAGATAATTTTAATCCGTTCTTAAAGACTTCATCTGAGGCTGCCTACTTGAAAAAAAAAAAGTCAACAAAAAATATGCAAAATCCCCTCTCCCAAAACCCCGCCAAAAAACCCTTTTTCAAACTCTAAGCTTAGCAAATAAGCATCCTGCTCAAACGTAAGACACTATGTCTAAACAAGGTAAGGAAAGGTCTGGCAGGCAAACTTGCAGACCTCCAGTGTCTTGCTAGGATAGGAAGGAAATAAAGCCATATCTCCTGTCTTTGGGAAAAGTTACTGGTGGTTCTGAGCCCTTGCTCTTTACACTAGAGCAGTGACTCTACTGCTTCTAAACCACAGGTAGGGTTTCAGAGTAGGAATGCATGGCAAGGTAACCTCTGTATCCTCTTTGGTCAGAAAGTCCCTGCTAGGAGTAGAGAGAGTCTCACAGATTGTTTTGGGTGCATGGAACACATTCTCCAAAATACAGTCAGGGGAGAAATCGTGGCTAGACATTTAGGGAGATATTTTGCATGGCTATTCAAAGATGCCTCAGTGTCTAATCTCTGTTCATTATGGTGTAATGTAGGTACAGAAGTGCTTTGAAATTCTTTCATGACTGTCTATGTCATTTTTAGATACCTAAATATATTCTAAAATTTAACGCTGACTTTAGGCTACTTGAGGCAAAAGACGTTTCAGCTATATGTTTATATGATTGTGCCTCTTGTTAATTACTCTCTGTTTCCACATTAAATTGAAATCATCAATTTATAGCTGGTGCAAGCGGAAGTGTGTGCTTGCATAATTCCTAATGTATCTGATTTTAAAATAGGAAATGCAGAGAAGCAAATGTATGTAAATCTAAATCTTTGAAAATTGCTATAATTTTTTTTAATTTTTTTTTTAGGATGCCTCTTCCTGTGTTCTCTAAATTGTGTCATAAATGCTCTCCTAGAAAACCACTATATATCCACATAAATAGTCCTTATGGAGGATGCTGTAAGCAGTATCAAATTAGCTGCCATAGAATTTGGCCACTTAATGCTTTTGCTGTCAATGTCACACCCTATGCTGAGTCACTGTAAAGTGATTGAGCTGATATAAGCAAATGCATTGACGAAGTCATTTATATCTTGTTGCCACGAGTCTAAGAAACTGCTAAATGTACTAAATAATCAATCCACTCAGCAGCTGATGATGCAGTAGTAGAAATGAAGTCTTGCTAGGTTTTTATTATTGCTGTCAGAGAGGTTGTTTGGATGCTCTGAAAGTGCATGCAAAAGGGTAAAATTCAACAAACATACCTCACATTTAGAAAAGCCTACGCGATTTTTGAAAGAAAATACATAATCCAAAGAAATTGGGAAGATAATAAGATTGTTTGGGACTACAGCATTCTGTACAGGTTTGAAAGCTGTAGACTACAGTATGTGTCTGGATTACAGTACATATCTGGCTGTTTAATGCTTAATGTATGAATGATACAGAAATGTCTGTAGGTTACAAATTATTCACTGACAGGGATATGCGGACAACATCATTCTGTATTTTTTTTTACACTCATGTCAGTATGCAATATACATAATTCCAAAGTGTCAAAAAAAGATTTGTTAGGGAGAAGGCAATGCAAGACTCACCAGAGAGCTGCTGAAGACCAAAGGAACCAAAGCATTTTATGCCCCATGGAGTTTTGTTATAGGCATATTTCAATTCCATGACTCTTGTAAACTTCATATGGAGAACATTGAGATCATAAATGCTAGTTACAGCCACCATAATTTGTACTTATATAACTTTTATGTTAGTTATACTTGTCTGGTGTAGGGCTTAGGTCAATGTCACATCCAGAATTATTCTCCATGTTAATTCTGAGCTGGACACTGTAAAATCAAAGATAAAGATGTTTTGGGAATAACAATGCAACATGTGTCTGATTTTCTGCTTACTCAAATCATAAAGATTCATTATTGTGCCTCTATTTCACTTGCACACAGGCATAGACAGTTATATAAAATAATAGGGAATATAGGCTCAGTGTCCTCTGAACAGTGGGTCTTATTGATATCACACACTGACATCAAAACTTGATTTTACAGAGGTCACAGCAAAACGCCTATTGATGAAAAAGGCCACAGGTTTCACTTCTAGAGGTTTACTGTGCTTTCTCCTCTGTTATGGTAAGAATGAGTGTAACAAAATCTAATGAGTATAACAAAACCCACTCTGAAAAAAAAAAGTTTTATAGATTGGGCTGATATTTTACTTTGGAATAGTATTTATGAAATGAGGATTATCATAAACAGCCTGTTTAGAAGGAAAATTTATTGTTATACACAGAGCTGATAAAATAATACCTGAAAGTAAAGCAAAAAAAATTCTCAAATATTTAGTATAATCGCTTTTATTTGTGAGAAAATTAGTGCATTCTCTTTAAAATATGTCATTTGAAAGTAGCAGCAACACTCTTGTTTCTAATAAAGTGTAATTTGAAGGGTTTGCCAAAGATGTGCATATTTGATCCTATGATTTAAACAAGACACATATCTAAACAAGAGTACTACAGAGGCTTGCAGAAAGGCTAAAAATAATTTGATACAGGAAATATTAAACATGTAGTTCAGAAGGAATTGTAAAATAAATCATACCACTTTATGAAGGTCTATAAAAAAGAGAAGCAACCAGTTAGAAACATAAGAGGATGTAAAAATAAGCAAATAAGGTGAAAACATAGGCCATCATTTTAAAAATATAAAGAAATCAGGATGAATGATTAATCAATTTGAAATAAATAGCAAACACAATAGCAAAAGCATACCAAGAGAAGGAGAGGGACTGTTTAGGGCACTGCAGCATGAACAGTTCAGCAGGGATGGTCTAGAGAAGTAGCCTTTACTTACAGATATTCCTGTACTAGTTTTATTTACAAAAATAGTTTCACAAAATGGTTTCATAGAGAGCAAGGAAGAAATTATTCTTCACATTATATTAGCTCCTCCCGGGTTTGGATGCTATATATTGATGAAAGACACACTGCTATATATTGATGCTGTATATTGATGAAAGTATATATCAGTATTTGGTTTTTTCCAGTTACTACATGGGATTCCCATTGCCAAAAGATGTCCCAAAGGGTAGAATGTTCTGACCTCACGAATGTGAACAATTTCAAAAGCAGCCCATGTATTGCAAATGAGACAAGATGAAGGTCAACAAAGCAATTTCCTTAAGAAAGTTACTTAGGTGGAAGAAAGTTTGAGACTTGTTTTTCAGCATTACACTAATCAATGAGAATTAGAACTTTCATGAAATTTCCTTTTCCACTTGGTTAAAAACACCAACATAAATACAGTGAAATTTGTCTGATAAGAATTAAGATCGCCAAGAAACAACCATTCATCCCCATTACATTAAATCCCCAGCTGCCAGAAGGTGCTTTTTTGTACCATAGATAGCTCCCACTGCTCTCAAATTGCTTTACTGCACTGCTTTAGTCTGTTGATTCACTACAGATTCAGAGGTAATGAGTCTGGCACTGTCCAAAGCATCTCATGATATTTCCTCATACTCAGCTAAACACAATTATGCTGGAGAAACCCAGTGCCATTAAGTTCTTGTGGGGATTAGTAGCAGTCTGAAAGAGTCAAGAATGAAAAGAGAGCCTCAAAGGGGATCTTGGCTTAGCCAAATAGCAGAGGTGGTTGCAAAGAATTAGCTCATTGCCAGAGTCAAAATTCAACCACACTAAGAGCCTGTTTAAAGCACAATTGCTGGGGAAACTTCCCACAAGAATGTTACAAAGAATTGACCAAAGCTCACCTATCTTATGAAAGAGATGATAAGGTATAGAGAAAGGGAGGAAAAACAAATGCTAATGAGAACATAATAGATTGTGAATGCAAAGTAAAATTTTAGAATTATAGTTTAAAATATAGTTATGTAACTATATAAATAAACTATAAATAATTTATAAATGTGGTTTAATATATATTTAAAGTATAATTTTGCTTGAATTGGCTTTACTATTTCCATTGGTACTGCTGGTCTTCTATCACCTGTTATTGCCTGGGACCATGATTTGTCACCTCTGTTGATTTTGTCTGTCAGTTCCCAGAATTTGATTGATTATTGTGAGCAGCAAGAGAATTCTCTGGTGAAAAACTGCCACATCCTAGAATTTATCAAAACAAATAATTGGCAGGATTGTGGATTTACACTTTCTGTGTACAGTGTAGGAATCTAAAATAAGTACGAAACCCAGCTTTATAGGCTGTTTCTTTAAAGTGGGTCAAGGAAAGATTATAGTTATAGAATTCAGTTTGCTGCAAAGTGGAGCAGCTGGGGAAATTGCTCATTTATTTGATATTTTTTATGAACTATGTAAATCTCAACATCAGGCCATGCTTTCTGTCAGAGTCTCCAGGACTCCAGAACAGAGATTATACTGTGCTGATGTCAGCAGTGGGCTGAATATAAACACTATAGGTGTAGACATAAGGGGGATACTTGCATAAAATTAATAGCAAAAAAAATGTCTTTGCACTCCCTGAAGCAAGCAACAAAAGTGTCTTTGTGAGTGCACTTCCACACACGTTGCTGTTGCCAACCACTTGGGCTATGACCTAGAACTTAGCCATAAAACCAACAATAAACTACAGGGAGAGCAACTCATCACACTTATAGTAAGTATTCAGAGGCTAGATCATAAAAAGAATAAAGTTTTCAGTTTATCTTATCATAATGGGATTATCTCACCCTTCCTGGTTTTGCTAATACAGACAAAAAGAAGGACTGTAAAAAAAACCAATCTGATTTTATCTAAAGCCTTTATACCATGAACAATCCAAGAACAGCAGGGTTTGTGAATTCTGGAGCAAGACTGATATAGAAGATCTGTTTTAATGGTAAAATCTCAGCTGTATTGCCTTCATGAACACAGCAGGTTTACAAGGTGGATCTGAGTACATAGTTTGTTTTTATATGCAAGTGTGATGGGATATGAGAAGCTGTCGTAGATCTGTTCTTTCCAATTGCTGAGTTTATCTGCTTATATTTGAGCTCAGACTTTTAGTATAAGCACTATAAAAGGTGGGGCTCAGCCCTGGGAAACTGCATCATTTCTCTGCTGTTACAGCTGATCATCAAGTACTGCCTAGCACATTCCCTGCATTTATGTCAGCTTTTTCTTTATTTTGCTGCTAATCTCTAGCTGAGAGCTTATACAGTCCAGGAGCAGTGTCATACTGCTCATCCTTTGAAATTCATCTTTTGTTGATCCTTAAAGCCATGCAAAATGGATCTCATGCAACTGTTCAGAGCAAGATGATATTTAAAGCTCCTTTTCTGTACGAGAGGAGATGACCCCACTGACAACAAACTTCCGACAGAAGGTTCCTAATCCTGAAGTGCCATCCCACTGAGATATTCAAGGAAATATGGAGGTAATGGATATCAGATGCATAATTTCCTGAGGAATGTTAAACCCCTAGTAGAACAAGGTTAAATCCAGAAAAGGCAGTTGCAACTCTGATTCTTGCAGAGTCTAGGATGCTCTTTGGTTACTCTTTGAGGCTACCCATGAATGTCTGCTCATAAATTTGGAAATCATGGCCAAGAGATGTTAAGAACTTCCCTAATCTTCATTGTCAGTGAGAGCTGGCATCAGGATTTTTTGAGCTCATCCATGAGTTAAAGTAAAAAACCATCCCTTTTTCTGTCCAAATCTACTCTGTCTTGCACAACTACATAAAAATCCCAGGCATGCCCATCAGGCCCTGATTGCTCACTCCTAAAACCGACTTTGTAACCAGACAATATTGCTTGTCTGGCTCTCTTAAGAACACAGGGGCAGAGAAAGGTGTTCTTTTTCATTGTGATATAGCTTAAAGAAAAAATAAATTCCAATAGCTTTTGTATTACTGAAAAGTTTTGCTGTTTGCAGAAAGCCCTGAGTAGCATACCAACAAAAGCATGACCTTCCTGCACAAATAATGACACATGGAAAGGCAGCTCCTTCTGCAGGGCAGTGGGAACAGTAGGTTATGAGTGATGAAAGTCTTCAAGGGCACTTTGCTTGAAATGGTGCTATGTACTTTCTCTGCACTAGTGCAGACACACCACTTATCACTCTAATTGAATCAGTGACTTATTCTTATAGACAAACATACACATTGGCATTCCTGGAAGGCTGTGAAAGATGCAGGGATAAAGACAAGTAGGTCCATACTGTCTGGAGCGTTATGTCAGTGTCATTTCATGTACGTGCTACGCTAACACCCATGCACATTGAGACAAAGTGACATTCTGATGTAGCTAGACATGCTGCCTCCCACATGATAGAACCTTTTTCTTCTTTATGGGACATAACTTCAGCATGTACAATAATACATTTCTCACTGTGCTCAGAGACCCACAGCAATTCCCAGAACCTGAACATCTGACCACTGTTGTTCCAGTTTTCCTTTACCATGATTATATTTTTTACAGTTTTGTATATTGATATCTCAGCATATCTCAATGTCTCAGTTCATCGCAATGATCAAGGGACAATTTCCTTTTAGTTTAGGATACCTGAAGCTTACCGTGCAGAATGGCTCAAATTTCAGCAGGAAGAGAAACAATTGGTGCCTATCCTCTGCCAGCACACCCAGCTGGGACAGCATTTGGTCATTCAGCCCCTTCTGGGCTGAGAAAAACTTGACACCTACTTCCCCCTCTGGAAGTATTAAGGTATTTTCAACGATGACTAGGTGCAGAACACCAGAATTTCATCTTCTTCAGGTCCCTAAGTGCCAGGACAGGAGAAAGTTCAAACGTTGTTTGACAGGTATCCTTTCTCAGAGGTAAGGAGCTCAGTGTGTCACCAGCTCTGAGTCTGTCAAGAAGCCCCAATGCTCTGCTGCTGTGTACACCACACACGAAGGTGTGGAAACCTTAGTGCCTGACCCGGGCTCTGGATCGTCACACAGGGAGAGCTGCCACGTTGTTTGGCAGTGTAACATTTCGTGTCAGTGCCTGAACAGGAGACTGGCCATAGCCTCTCTGCTCCTCCCAGCTAGAAGGATAATTTATTAGGAACTCAGTGTCTCGCTTCTCTTAGATTGCATGTGTTTTGAGGTCCTGAATTTTGAAAATTTGAGGCTGACAGCACTCTGAATATTTAATGACTGAAATATGAGCTATATATATTGAACACTGTGGTTTATTTCAGATCCCCAATCAAACTGGCCTGGAGTCTTATTCCTTGTAGAAAGCCTGCAGTCTTCTAAAATCCATGGAAATGCTGCTCTGTGAGTTCAGTTGGTAGAATACTGACAGCAATTGAAATTCCAAGACATGGATGAGGCCAACTCATACTAAAAATGTGAAAAACATTAGAAGAATTGTACTCATCCATTTTTCATTGGGATGTGAGCATTTTTCAAAGTAAGTTATAAATTGATGTCATATTTGGCCCTATGATTGATGGTCATATCTCTGCTGCTGAGGTCCAAATTATAAAATTACTTTGGTCATCTTGGAGCACCCTCTGAAGATCATCTCAACAGCAAATACTCAGCTCTTCTCCAGAAGTAAAACAACTAGAAGTAATTGTGCAGAAACAGATTCACTTTAATCCCAGAAATAAAAAGGGAGCAGAGTTGGTAGGAGAAAAAGAGACATGTTGTGAAACACATAATCTCCATGTCATCTACAGTCCAGCTGGGAGGTATTCCCTGGGAATTTTACTTCCAGAATACTTATCGTGAAAATAAATAAAGCAATCTAGGTAAGTTTGAGATACAGATACAATTAATTTTAAAAACCCAAACAACAAACCACCAAACAACTCATTGCCCAGAAACCCACACCCCAATCCAATCAGTAGGAATTAAAAAAAGCAGCTTCAGAGAATAACCCTTAGATCATTGTGTGTGTGTGTGTATGCACTTCTGGGGCAGATGTTAGTAGTCAAGAAAAGCAGATTATTGAGGCTGAAAAAGAAAACTCTAATAAAAAACACAACCATCAGTTCTGTGCTACTTAGGACACATCTGGGTTTTGCTTTTGATTTGCTTTTTAGGTTTTTTTTTTAATTTTATGTTATCTGGAAAAATATATTTAGGAAGAAACGTATCAGTGAAAATCTGTTTAACTACATAACCATAGATTCTTAAGACTTTTCATCTTCTACACAGAATGAAAACCGATGTGGAATGGAGGAGTGAAAGGATGTCTGTTTGCAAGAAAAATAAAGTAAACGAGCAAAATTACAAACAAGTGGAAAAAAATTATTTTGACATGAGAAAAGTCTCACTGGGCTAAGATTAAAAAGATTCAATTTTAATTTATAAAAAATCTCCATGTAAAGAATGATAAGTTGCAAGAGCAACTTCTTGTATAATGCTTAGAGATTTAAAACCTTTATTTTTTGGCAGTCACCCTAATCTGATTTTCCAATGCATTGTTTCCCTCTCAGCCTATTATCATTTATTACAGACACATATAAACCCAGTGATTTTTATAGCAGTGTTTTTATTAGTCCATTTCAATTATGTTGTTTATTTTGCAGACTGTAATGATTTTAATCCTCATTTAAATACATAAAAATGCATAATCCAATAGCTAATTATTAGAATATGTGGGAAACTATGATTAATTACCCCCCCAAAAAGCCATTTGTCTCTTGTAGATATCTATTGTGTATATACTAAGTATTTTAAAGATAGTGAAGAAAAAGCTGTTCAAGAGAACAAGGATAATGCAAATGAGAATTCCTCTTCATTGCAGCTTTGACATCATAATTAGCTCACTTTCCTCACAAAAAGAGGATGAGAGGGACATGTGGGAAAACATGTTATCTAAGTAACAATGACTAATAAAAAGAACAGTGAAATAGTGATAGCTTTTTCTAATTCAGAGAGAACCATTAGTAAAAAAAGCCCTGCTGCTGCACTCCCAGCACTAGGACTCCAATATTTTTTTCGCTTGCATGTAATCAGAATATGACTAATGCTGCAAAAAAACCCAGTTTTAATTACAATTTCATAGCAAATTTTCATAAACTTCCACCAACTGCTTTCACACTGCAATTATACCACTATATCATAAAATTGCACCATGAAAAATTTCAGAACAATATTTGAAGATATCGGACAACTTGGAATTCTAACAAGAATATTTTCCTTCTCTTCCCTCCCCCAAAGTCACGTTTGTTTTTCTACCACCTATAATACCACCAAAGAAATAAAAAAGGAGATTACCTTCACAGATTATCAAAGTCCTTTGTAAATCAAATAAGTATTTCAGTAGTAATTTCAGTGTGTTTTTACACCTGGAAACAAGGGGAGCCCTTAGGTTTGACAATCCAAAGTGTTCTGGATGAACAAGTGTTCATCCAGAAGTAGTTAAACACTTAAAAGCACACCAAGATACATCCCAGAGCCTCTTTCCCAGAAATTTTCTGCCTCACTGTGAAATAATATTTCTAATGAGCAGCAAGGGTGTAAGCCAGCAAGGTATGGTAAAGCAGTCAAAACATTTGGAATTCAAACTCTTATGATTGTGTTTATAAATTAACAGGCAAGAAAATACTCTGGGCTTAGCTCTCTCTATGAATCCTGCCATTCCTGCTTGAAATTTGATATTGCTTACAAATATTTACCCCTGTGAAAACCTGAATTATAACATCTTTCCAGTGTGGGAAATTCCAGCAAACCCTTCTGTGAAAAATAGCATGTTTTCTTACATCAAAGCAGGTACCATGGAGCTAATACATATATCTCAGATTCATTGTAAATGTTTTTGTTTTTGTTGGATATTATCATATTTGTAGGAATTATTCTACTCCTGAACCAAAAGACTGCAGGGGAAGAATGAAAATAGCATCTCTCTATGCTATGCTGTCACTCTTAGGTAATACGATGAATTACAGGTAAGATGGGAATTGAAATCCTACAGCAAAGCAAGAAATTATTTTGGGGCCTGAATGTTCCTTTAATCCACATCTTCGAAAATATACCTTTTCTGGGGAAATTGTCCTGGGTCTTGTTTGTCTGGACAGCCTGGAGACTAACAGCATTGAAACAATGCTTTCTTCTCTACTCATCCCTACATATACTCCTTATTCACATTCCTCCTGGCCTCAGCTCTCTAGAAGGGGAAGAAGGAATGTTCCTGCCGCCTCCACAGGCAGGTGCTTTCAGAAACCCCATCAACCACAGTGGTACTGCTTTGCATTGAATTTGTTGTGTCCTTTGAGACACATTTAAAATAAGATGGAAGATTTACCTGAAGACCTCCCAGGAGTTTCAAAATTGTTTTGGGGATACAGTCAACTACCCAAGTTTATAAAGCAGCTTGCTGATGGAGCAGGCTGAGTGCTTGGGAAACATGGCTGCAGGGCTTTGAGTAATTTCTCATGCAATTACCTACAAAGCAGCTACAGAGGTTTTTATTCAATTCTCTCCAACAAGGCTGAAACACCCTTGATTTTCAGGTGAATTGTGGCAAGGTTGCAAATATTTGAGCAATACATAATGAGATAAAGAGGCAAATAATTATGGCCAATGTCCTAAGGATCAATATGAAAGACGAGGAAATTATACTGGTTTACCCACCACATCATATTCTATTCTACACCAGATCATAAAGGGAAGTTTTATTTAAACTAATGTAGCTATATGTCACACCTGCATCACTTATTGTTTGAGGTTTATGTAATATTCCCCTAGTTTTTTTTTTTAATCTACAGTCAGACACTATGTAATTACATTACAGGGTTACATGTGACTGTCACTTAGAAGGTCAACAATTAACATTAACATTAACATTACTGTGGAAGAAGAGATCTGGAGACCCAGAGAATGAAATATCAAATCCACAGGCAGCAGCTTGTAATTTTCACATTTTTAACTATGTAAATCCACTAACAACACAAATCTTTAGTTTGAAAGGAGGAAGGTTTTAAGATCATTATGATGGTCTGCAAGTATTAAGTGAACCCTAAAACCAGAAGAAGATTTTGTAAGTACAGTTCATTTATAACTCCCAATAACCATAACATACAAACAGGTTTTGTAAATTTTGACAGTACCTGCCAGTGTATGGTCTGAGTTACCATTCTCAGTGATATTTCAGAAATAGATGCCATAATTAGTCAGGCTGTAGTCCTGACCAAAAGAAGTGCTTCAGATCCTTGAAAAGTGCTGGTGCTAATTGCTGCTGTTCTACCGGGGAGTTTTGTGTAACTACTGGGTTTTTTATTAAAGACCATTGTAGACATTTTACACTACCAATTCAAGCTCTTTGACAGATTTTATAGAGCTAGCACTTTTGTGCAAAGAGGTGACCATTGCATTAAAGGGATTTATACACAGCTGTTACATGGTTGATTTTCTGGTTAGATTTAATTAACCTATGTTTCTCTCAACCACTTCTAAAAGAATGCAATCAATGTAAATGTTATTAGTGCTATTAGCACACTGCATTCTTTCCAACTTAGAAATAGAAATAATTATATAGATACACTTCTAAATAAGCTCTTAAAAGCAAAATATGATATTGTCCCTGTAAGAGTTTGTTCACAGTACACTTATTCTGGAAATTTATTAATAGTACTACTGTTCACTCACTGTATCAGGGTTCAAGTAAGTAGTAGTAGTATAGACAATGGTATGATCAGTTTTTAAAAAATCATTTCAAATAAGCAATGTTCAAAAGCAAACTGAGAGCTCACTACCACACATGAATTGAACAGAAACAGCTGGAATTACTTCCATCCCTCTATGTCTACTCCCAGTTTCTGTCCTTACAGCAAGGAGACCTGAGTGGCACAGAGGGTGAATCTAGAATCATTGAAGCATTTTTGTCAGATATATCCAAGCCAATCCATGCCTCATTTGAAGGCACCTCATATGTCAGGCTGCAGACAGCAATGGTGCAGAACCTGTATCTTGTATGATGCAGCTTCCAGGAGGTCAGGTTGGAAGCCTTGGAATTGTCACATTTTAAGATGTTCAGGTTCAATCCAGCTGTGTCCAGGAGATGACACCTGTGCTCAAGCTAAATTTACAAAAATGTTCAGTCCAGGAAATTAAGATATTCATGTGATGAACACTGAAAAGAGAGATAGGAATAAGGGAAGATCAATTGCTTCAAACTCATTAGACATTAAAGAAAAAATGTCAAGTGTGCTTAACTTACCTGCTCAAGTGAGAGAGTGTTATCACATATAGTACCCTCTAATGAAAATAAAAATCATGTCATGACTGCAGATACCTGAAATAATGGCACAAATTGTAGGAGGAATCTAAGTATCTTAAACATCAGTCAACTGCATGATTGAACCAGAGGGGGAAAAATGATAATGAAGAAGTGATGATAATCATGATAAGTGCACAAACACAAAAGAAGAAAGCACATATTAAGTGTATCCCAAGAGGAAGAACAGGGCAGTCGTGCTCCATCTATGCAAACTTTCAATCGTGCAAAAACAACTTGAGCTTTTCCCCAGCCCATGCAATATCTACAGTGCAAACTTATTTGGTTACCTACTGAAGGGCTGGGGAAAAAAGTAATATTTGTAAAAATTCCTTGAGTGCACTGACAGGCTAGAGTAACACTACAACAAGCAAACGAAGAAACCACTTCCCCCTCCCAAAACTGCAACTCAACAGCTGTGGGCAACAGGCATGAAAATAGCCAGAGCTAAAAGCTAACAATAGATCAGCTACAGGTTCAGACTCTGCCTAGAATAGAACTCCTGGCTCAGAGTGCTTCATCCCAGAGCTTCAGAGAGAGCAGAAAAGCCATTCTGCAACACTCTGCAGAGCAAACTTCCACCACACCAGTGAGATTTGGCTCTTTCATGGACAGACAAAGCCAAACTATAAGCAAATAAACCAGGCAATATTTCACACCAGTTGTGGGTCATAAGCCCAAAATTAAGATATAACCAGTGTCTGAAAAAGCTGGGATGTAGAAGACAGATTGAGCAGAAGTGCAGGAGCTGAATGCAAATGAGCTAGAAACAGAGCATAGAAAAACGGGCAAAATAGTATCATAAAGTATGGTTTAGACTTTCCACAGCAGTTTCATTTCAAGTGGCATGTCCTTCTCCCCATCCTTCTTGCATCAGGTAGGAGGGGCAGAAGGCCATCAGAAGGATAGGATTTTCATTTCCACCCCAGAACTCATAGAGTTCTGTTTCTTGGAGGGCAAAAACAACTTCCATGAGGGGTTTTCCGATGCATGAAATGGGTTTGAAAACAAGAGGTATCACAGGAGTAGATGTTTAGAAGACTGTGTCCCCCAATGGGATCTTCCTATGTTATCACACTTTTATTTCTTTGCAGACTTAAGTAGTAAAATATAGAATTTACATTTATATAATGTCTATATATTTTTCTAGTATTGTTCATACTGTTCAAGGTATTCTTACCTACTCCACACATCTTGGCAAAATATGCTGCAATATACAGATAATCATCTTTTACTGCTTAGTTATGACCATTAACCAAACGCATTAGGCAGGCTACCTGAAGTAATTTTCTTTCACTGTTGCATTATTAAAAGCAAAGAGTGTTATATTGAGTGATAAAATTAGTTTAGGAGCATAACTTCAGCCAGATAAGAATTGCAAAGCTCTAAAGAGCCTAGACTCCTATATTTTTAGCGATACATTTAATTTATCACTCTCCATGCTTCATGAACAACCAGTATTGCCTTCAGAGTCCTTCTGAGAAACAACATCCCACGAGCAGTAGAACAGTAAAATGCATTGCATCTCTCCCTGGGCTCCAGTTGGGAAGCAGATTGCTTGCATCAGAATTATTTCAGGGATGTTATACTTTCCACTCATGTACCTGTAACTTTATTCACATGAACAACCTAAAAATAAGGGGGTTTTGGGACATTTTTCTCCTGTATCCCAGGCAGAAGAATATAAATTTATGCAGGACTAAAATTAATGCAACTCATTTACATCAGTAAGATGGAATTGGTGGATTATATTTTATGTTCATGTGCAAAAGTATTACTAGGCACATTGCAAATTTTCCAGACACTAATGGTGATGATCTTCAAAAGGTTGGGGTTTTTTTAGTCAAGGAATATTTCTGAAGGTTGTTATTGGCATTTGCATTGACAAAGCAATGTTTAAATTATTATTAATAGGACAAGCTTTTAAAAAAAGTTTAAAGGATTTTTAAATAAGGGAATTATAGTTTTAAAACAGGCTAATCTTAGTTCTTTGAAAACTATAGAGATGTTAATTTGAAATGCTGGTTTGCCTATTTTGGGACAAGATTAACATTTTTTAATGTTGTTTTACAGTATTTTAGGCACAAATCAAAATAAAATATTGTTGTACTGCATTCAACTAAACCCAAAACTTCAGCAGTTAATTGCTGTTAAAAAAGTTGAAAAGTTAGATGATACTTTCTAAATAAAGACAATGCTCAAAAAGTTACATAGGAAAAGATGACTGCTGTAAATTCTCAGACAGAAACCTGTTTTGACATGACATCTGGTGGAATAGAGTTTCTAATTAGAAGAACTCCAAGTGAATGTCAGAATCAACTAATTATTTCATCAGCCAATTAGGGGAACCAGTGATTTCACAGAGAGATTACAAAATCAATGAAGGAGGAATGAAAACATTTTGATTTAAAGTGTTTCTAATGTTAATTGAAGGGCACACTTTTCACTGGCTCTGTATTGTTAGGCAGCCCTTTGTGGTTCCCTTCACTCTTTGTATGAGCAGAGCATGGCCCCAGTCAGACTTCTCTGAATGAACGGGTACCAGAGGCTCCCTGCCACTCACAGTCCTCCTGTCCTCCTTGGCATTAACTACATATGCTAAACTCCAGGATTTTTCTTGCCAGATGCTCACCTAGCACAACAAAAGACAAATAGAGGGATTTTTTTTTTCTGAGTTGAAAGCTGAGGGAATGAAAAATTGACAAGACCACCTTTTGCCTTGAGTGCCCACAGCAGTGAGCACAAGATGAACACACAGAAAGCAGTTAGAAGCCACTACTTATTTTGGACTAAGACTTTGCTGTTTTGTAGCACTGCTATAAGGCTCAATACAGCCTTTTTTGCCCATGGGTAATTCTCTACGCACACGTAAATCCTCTGATGTGTTGAACTCATAGTCCTCAGATACAAGTCTCCCAAGTGACTCATCTCCCTTCTCTATCAGCTTCTGATTGCTTGAATACTAGCACTCCTTAGTTCAATAAATCAAGCTACTGAAGCAGAAAATCAGATGGCAACCACACACCTTCTATTAGCTGTAGACTCCACCAACTTAAAGCATGCATCCCAGATGTCCTAGACAAGCATCCCTCTAACCTCTCACTGCACTTAGCCCCCCAGCTCCTGTGACAGCATGCAGTTACACAATCCCTGTGTGTTAGGTCAGTGCTATATATAGAAGCTTCACCAACATGCCAAGACTTGAGCTTATGTCCAGGCTCCTCAGAGGTGGGTCCATTCATCTTGTGACCTTTTGTCCCAATGTTCCAATAGCAGCTACCAGCTGCCAGTAGAATGTTCACATATCTCCTCACAGCTGGGACCTGTGCAGTAGGGCTGATGCACAACCACCACCTGTGTCCGTCTATTTTGATACACTGGAATGGTCATGATCCAATGGGAATGCCTGAAAATATAACAACATGCTGTGAATGTCAAGCACATGTCCCACATGTTCCCTTGTGCCAGTTCTGAGACTTGTGACCCAAATCCACTCACAGTTCAGAAGAGCATGTAATATCAAGACTTGTAAATTATGTAGATAGTCAGTTTAAAGAATATCTGTAATTTCTTTTGAAAAAGTCCAAAAGTTTGGGCGCTGGTCTATCTAGGATTTTACCAAATTTTTTCCAAGCGTAGACATACCTTCTGCTTTGACTCATTTGACTTGTTAATTTCCAGTATTTTCCAGAACTTCATTTTCATTTAGAATATGAGCTTTATTCTCATCTAGTTTTGATAGTATGAATTCAAAATAAACTCATGGAAGCAAAATTTAAATTAGGTACAAAGATCATAAAATAGAGAAATGGAAATGTAATTGGAAAAATTGATCACTAAAAGGTAAAAGAAAAACCAGCTGTGACATTCTAATATATATTTCCAGTTAAAATCAGTTTTTATTTAAACTTATCTTATTTCCATTAATAGAAGGGTTTTCATTATCAACAGCCTAACATTGGGGATACTGTTCAGAGAGCAAAAGTATTTCTTCTTATTGGAAAAGCAAGTGCAACCCTAGAGAGCATCATAAGCCTGTGACTGGTAGTGCATATGAATGAGTGAGCACATCATTGTAGCCTTAGTAGACACCTGCATTCACCTTCTTTTCTGTGGGCCAGGATTTCAGAATCCAGTGCAAATCCCAAGCTGTTATTGTGATGCTACAACTGGTACTGAATGGCATACGAGGGCCTGATGGGATCATCTGCACTACCCCGAGCCTACTGTGCCATACATGTAAGATTTAGGTGATGTTGCCAGGCTAACTTAAGAAGTGAGAGAGACAAAAATAACAAACATGTCTAGGAGCTGACTTGTGCATCTTTTGCATGTGTAAAGGATAAATGGACCCCTGGAGATGTTCCTCTCTTCACTGATGAGACCTCTTATTATGACTGCTTAGACCTCTAAAATACACTGAATTAGCATCCACATCATATAGGTGTAAATATTCTAATTTATGTTTGCATGCTGACTCCATGTGAATGAGTGGCAAAAACCTGCTGAACTCAAATGACAAAAATGATAATGTTTTCAATGGGAGGTACAAATGTTTAGTTACAGAAAAGACATTTTCTTATTTCGCAGAATGTGTGTTCCCATCTCCCTGTTGCAAAACTTCCTATCCACTCAAGAAAACAGAAGGATACAATGACTAGGAGCAAGACCTTCACCTTTGGCTTACAAACAAATGGCAAATGGAGGCACAGACATTTTCCCAGATAGATGTCTGTGGTAGAATTTGACTGATGCATTCTTCACGATTGCTCCACCATTGACTAAAGGCTCGGAGAGCAGGCATTCATGTTAAGTACAGAGGGATATTTGAAGTGGATTCTAAAATCTGCCCTTTCAAAATGGTTCACTTTTTTTTGTAAAATGTCTGTAAAACCCATGATAAGGGATTCACATTTAAATCTGGTGCCATTATTTTTTTGCTATTGCAGTACATATTAGAACTTCAATCATTGGCAAGCTTTTTTGCTTTTTTTAATTAGAAAGAAGGTAGAACTGTGAATGATTTTAAGAGAATACTTTTATTAGTAAGACTTCTTACATGTCAAATAATGAAATGCTTAGGTACCCCACACTGAAGAGAGGAAAACTGCAACAAAGTTAATTTTATTGACTTACACTTGGCTGCATCATCACATAGACTGGTGGATTTCAATCTACACTTGAGGGACCTCAGGGAGCTTCATGACCTTCTTTTACAAGAACCATATGGTTTCTGCACATCATTCTGTAAATCTAATGGAAATATATTGACAGCTGTAAATTAAACCCCATTGTATTAGACAGTGCTGTAAAAGCAGTAGTTAAAATCCTCAAGAGATTGTAATGACCTTCTGGCCATGGGCTCAATGGTCCTAACACTGAATGCTGAGTACAACCCAGTTTGCTGTGCTGTGGGGAACAGTGCTACACAAGTCACTTTGTATTTTTCCTGAAAAATAATCAATACTGACACAGTTTAGTGAAAATTAAAGGAGTGGATACATCTGCCATTTGCCTCTTTTCCATGAATAAATGCCTTTTAATTCTGGACTGGGCTGGTATAGTCTTCTGCCTAAGAGATAACAAAATAAATTTTAAACATATGGGTGAATTCAAGGATGAGGAGACCAGAGTATCATCATCAGAGTACTGAGCACAAATAAATAAAAAAAATATGGTATACACAGAAGTGCCGTCTCATTACTCTCTAGTATCCACCATCTTTTTAGCATTTTTAGATACTACTTATGTAGTATGTACTTCTGTAAATACTACAGAGTATTCATGTAGCTCTACTTATACTTTTTTCATTTTGGTTTTGCTCAGTAAAAGCTCAAAACCCATTTTAAATAAGAATAATTTTTTTGCCTCAATGCTCAAGTCTTCTTGCAGTAAAAAAGTAAAATATTTTTGCAACTCTTCATATAATTTTCATTGTATCTTCATACCTTGCCACAGTCTTATTTCACTGAGCTCAAGACCAGAACAGGTCTTATATCAACTAGTATTGCTTCTAGGCCACTACATTTCATCCATTTCTTCCCCCATTGAACCTGTCACTTTGTGTCTTTAAGTGCGTATTTTATGTATTTCAGAAAGGCAATTACTGTTGATTTTGAGACATCAAAGAGACATCTAGCAGGGTTTTTTTCCTAATTCTTAATCATCCTCACCATTAAATTATTTTCTCCTCCCTTAATTTCTGGACAGGAGACAAGAAGCAGATCTTAGCTATGCTGTTTCTTTGTAGACACTGAAGAATGTTTTGATACTCAGTGTCCACTTTATCAAATTACTTCAGCTTTATTGATAAGCTAAGCAAATTCACATGGCCCAGTCCTCTTCCTCTCCTGCCTTAGCCCTCCACACACCCTTCCCAAGACTGCAAAGCCAGCCCAAGCAGCCAGACCAACTCTTCTGGTCACCTCTGTCCCCCAGCTGCTTTTTTTTTGCCTGCATGGTATTTATGCACCTGGCTGATGAATCAGTCTAAAATATCCTGGTCCAAAAGAGAAGAAAAGAACCAAGGGAGAAAATGCAGATCTGGAAAGGGTAGGCTTGCCCTTTTTAGGCAGTGCTCTGGTTTATGCCAGCTCCATGAATTTGTGCAATGGTGAGATAAAGCACTCTGTTCAGCTCATCGATATTTTTTATTTTTTTTTTTCAAATTTCTCATCTCAGATATTTCAAAATCACTCTTCAAGTGTGGGCTCAGGAGGTAAAGATCTGAGAGTATCAATCCTGCTAGCAGAACTTGCCAAAGCAAAACCACCTGCCAACTGGTACTCATTATTCTCATATTCATTTTTTCCTCTTTACATGGACACAGTTCTCATTCACCTTTTCCACAGCACTGGACACGGACTCAGGTGGAATAGCTTTCACCTTATAATGTTTAAATTATTTTCAAGATTACCTGTCTTCCAAGATACAGTTCCCTCCAGCAATGACATCCTAAATTACTTAGAAAACTTGAGCACATCTCCTATAAAGAGAAATGTATGTTCATAATTCTCATATAGCGTGATTTCATATGTGCGCACATGTATAAAGGTTAGTCCCACTCTCACACATGTTGTTTAATACAATTGACATAAGGAATAATTTCTTGCCTGGATATATATTTTTTGAAATATTTCATCTTCCTTTTAATCATTTTCATGTGCAGAAATGGAAAATTAAATGTCAGAAAGCTGGGTTTCTTTTGTGGAGAAATCATTGCATCACATGTGAATATGAAAAATATTTATTTCCCCTCACATTTATTGATTGTCTCCTTTTTGAAAACTGTTTCTCATGTGTTTGAATGATGAATTTTCCTTACTGCACGTGGAAAGCAGTCTGCAGATAATATTTTCACAGCAAATATCCATACCATCCTTGAAACTGTACATGCTGCATTGTTAGAAATGCAGAGTATGATTTTTGTAGACAGACTTGGAAAGAAACTGCCAAGAAGGCTTACAGACCAACACAACACCACCACAACAGCGAGGGTGGAGGAAAAAGGCAGTGTTTCCTACCCTTCTGTTATATCAGGCATCAAACACGCTGATAAAGAAACCAAAGTGACTGCTCTGTGATCCACTTCCACAGCGAATGAAAGGAAACAAAAAGAGCAGTGTCACTGCTTTAAAAATGACACTGCTCCTCTTTTAATTAATGTTAAAATACCTTTAAATCTAGGTACTTATAGATCTCTAGAGTTTATGATTTGGCTTTTTATTTGGTTTGTTTTTTGTTTCTTCCCCACATTACTCTGTAACAACTGACATTTCTTAATAATACAGCTGATTATTATTCAGGTTTATAGGACTCCCTCTAAGTAGACATTATCTGATTAAAAGCTCTTTTGGTGGTCTTAATTTCTATACATGGAAGCTTTTTAAAAGGTAAACCTGTGTCTAAAGGTTATGTAAAATAATCTAGTATAAATAACCGAAATTAGGATTTTTATGGGGGTTTGCAGTGATTTTGTTAGGCTCACAATAAAGCTCAGAAAGGCAATCAAATGTTACGCATAATTTACACGAAAAGTTGATGTCTCTTGGTGATGTCTCTACCTGCAACCATATTTTAGCAAAACCCACAATGCAGCCTGGATTAGAAAAATTCAATCAAAGGACCAGGGTTGTCTGAGCAAAAGGAGAAGATGTCATGAAGATGGTAAGAACTGAACTATTCCTCCTATTTAGCCCCTAGTGCACAGGTGTCCCCAGCAGGATAAATGTCTTTTCTTGGAAGTGACCTCAGAACCATCTTACTGTTCCATCCAGCTAAGGATACCCTTTTGTACACAGGAGGATAAGCCTCTTCTCCCTGATAAGAAAAATCTTTCACTCTTCAGGGCTACAAAGAAATTTTATCAGTAGGGGATTTAAGACAAAAGGCAGATTAGAAGCACTGGTACAACTATGTGAGGATTTCATACTGGTTTCTATTGAAGTAATGAAACAGAATTTGTACAGAGAAAGTATCTTTTCTTTAGGCAAATTGATAATAAGCAGGAAAAAAGACAGATAAGAATGAGACCTTTCTTATCTAAGGAGTTTATTAAACTCTAAAGAGTTCATTATCGAATGCCTCTCTGCAAATTTTCCTTGTTTCTTTTTTTCCCTGAAAAGCCTCCAACATCCCATCCACATGGAAACAAATTCCACAGAGCCTCAAAATCAATGATAAAATCTCTAAGGGATATACTGAAGTGTCTCATAGTAACACACTGTTGAAGCCAAACTTTCCAGGGATTAACATTTTGTGGCTCATTGGCTTTGGAATAGAGAGGTGAATGAATGTCCTATTGTGGTGAAAAGACTTCCCAAAGTTTTTTCCATATTCTGTAAAATCATTTCACATTGCTCCTTCTTGTACAATGACAGGAGACAGAGAAAAAGAAACCAAAACCCAGGTTCAGCTGTTTTCTTATTGATCATAGAATTAATTTGAAATTAGGAAAATAATTTAATAAAAGACAGTTATATATGAAATGGAGCAAATAATGACTAGCCCTAAGAGTGGAAATTTATCTATGCAGAGTAGACCTTGTCGTCTCCATTAATCACCATTACATGAAAGCAAATTCCTGTAGTACTTTCAGTATAGCCATGCAGTTTCAAAACAACATGCAAAAAACCCACTTGCTTTTATGTGCACCAACCCTGCCAGTCTCCCAGACTGCAGAGAGGTCAATAATATGCATTGCCTCCTGGCATGCTCAGCAGTTTTCAGCCTGGGATAGGTGTCACCACGTTCTCACACAACTCTGCTCATTTGGGACATGAGGCAAGACACGCAATTAACTTCCAGGAGAAGAATTTTCGACTAAAGATTAATTACTGGGAGTACTGAAGTCCACTCTTCTAATTGCTATTAGGCATTAGGAATGTTCTGAAGATAAGAATGTTAGCTCAATAATATCTTTTCAATGGGAGTTTTATATTTTAATACATTTGACTTGGATTAGCTGGATAATTCTGCAAACATTTTACATATAACTTAGATTTTATACACATAATCCCAACCTACTGTGATATATACATACATCTCTGGCTATAGGTTTCTTTTTAAGAAAATAATTGTATCAAAATACCCAACCAAATGTCATTTCAGCACTTCATGAATTGCACGTTTCTCAATTTCATAGATAGATACATACATAAATACTAGAATTGTTTAAGCCAGTCAAGGAAGCTGGTTGTCCCACTCTGCTCTGCACCCCTGTGGTCTTCCCTTGAGTCCTGAGGGCAGTTTTGGGCACCACAATGTAAGAAAGATATAAAGCTATTAGAGAGTGTCCAAAGGAGGTCGGTGAAAATGGTGAAGGGTTGGAAGTGAAGCCATGTGAGGAGCAGCTGAGGTCACTGGGTCTGTTCAGCCTGGAGGAGACTGAGGGGAGAGCTCACTGCAGTCTGCAACTTCCTTGTGAGGGGAAGAGGAGAGGCAGGTACAGATTTCTGCCCTTTGGTGACCAGCAACAGGACCTGAGGGAATGGCCTGAAGTTGTGTCAGGGGAGGTTTAGGTTGGATATCAGGAAAAGTTTCTTCACCCAGAGCATGATTGGGCACTGGAATAGGCTACCCAGGGAAGTGGTCACAACACCAGCACCAACCTGACAGAGTTCAAGAAGTGTTTGGACAATGCTCCCAGGTACTTGCTCTTGGGGCTACCCTGTACAGATCCAGGAGTTGGACTTTGATGGTCCTGATGGGTCCCTTCCTGCTTAGAATATTCTGTAATTCTATGATTTTAAGTATTTTTGACATGACACAACTCTGCTTTTATAAAAATAATTTTTTTCTCAAAGCCACAATAGCCTACTGGGAGATCAACAGCACATCTGTTGAAAGAATTTATGGTTGCATAGATGAAAATGAAAATCTGAGTGTCAATTAGAAAGGTCTGAAATGGAATATGAAAGTTATCAGTCATGTAAAATGTATACAAAATTTGCCAACTAGTCCTCAATCACAATTTATATGGTAAGAAAAGAAACTTTGCATATTACAAACGAGGGAAAGATAATTAAAAGGTATTAACTGCAAAATAACAAAGAATCAGCTAGAGGAAGTATGTATTCACCTTTCACAAAGATGACTTCTGCAGAATTACTAGGTGTCTGGTACAAGTAAATATAGAATTGCTGAATTTTGTTTCAATGACTGCTTATTCCTTCTGCTTTTGCTTTCTGCTGTTTTCTGAACATTATAATATGTACTCTGAAAGCATTGGACTTTTTCAGCAGCACTTGTGAAACTAAGTGCTCCTTTCAGGTGACTTCTTTTATATGATAAGAAATGCTCTAATAACTTGTGTGCTTAAACAAGGATGGAATCATGACCTTCTGTGTGCACAGAGCTGGATAATGTCACTGACAGAGACAGATGCGGATAAAACTCTGCCAAAAGTCATCCTGAAGAAACTGGGACACACAGGAAGTTTTGTGATAAGGAGAATTATTTCAGAGAGAAAGAATATATATATATGATATAATGCAGACAACACACAAATTTCTATCCTTCCACAGGCTTGGATAGGGTTAGTAACCTGTACCCAAGCATTTCAGTCTGTTACTGGCATTATATAGAGTAAAGTGCTAGCTGATGCTAGGGGAAGGATGCTGTGACTGAAGAGTTTGAGTTTCCCAGTTACACATTTAAAGCCCAAAATTCGGAGACTGAATTCAGAATTGGACCCCTGTGTCCCACCTGTATGCACTACTGTAATTCTAAGTACCAGTTCATGTATTATCCCTTAACACTTTGTTCAGTAGTGTAAAAATTCTGTATTTACTTGTTAACAACCTATGATCTCAGAAGACTGTGCCTGCCGTTTTTATGCTTGCAGTAGTTCCATTGTCACTGTAATCACATACATGTTTTTAGTTGCTATCGAAACTTTTGCTACTGGAAATCCTCCCTTCACTAAGGTATGTACTTTATCCACCTGCCCTCCTTGAAAATGCCAAAGACTCTTGGGCCAATATACATAAATTCAAATCTTAAAAAAAAACCCCAACAAATACAAACTAAAAGCATCACAGAGAAGTTTTCTTAAAAGCCAGGGACAGAATCTGAGAGAAAGAAAAGTGCCACACTTTTCACTTCTCTCTGCTCCCTTGCAAATCTTTTCTCTAGAACCTAACCTAGCACAGAGTAGCTTGAGTTTGTGCCTTGGTAAAGACTTGCTGTACCCATTTCAGCTGCAGGCACTGCAGCCCTCCCAACATAGCTCCACAGATCCCTTTGGGCAGTAATACCCTGGCACATGGTCTTGGTACTGAGGTACAAATGTTTGCAAATGGGAATGGATAAAAAGATGAATTCTAAGGCATTCAGCACTAAGCAGTGAATTGCCAGGTTAAGGTAGTGATGTAAATGGATTTTGGATTTCATTTCAGATTTTTGTGCAGGATGAACCTGAAAGTGACACAGATTTTTAAAAATTACAATTTCTTCAGTTGTTTTGAAAGTGGCCTTAAAGGAGATTTCCCATGGTTGCTTCTTGCCCTTCACAATACATTAAAAAAAACCCAACCTAACACAAACAGACAAAAACTCCATCAACCTGAATAAGAGTCATAATTTCAGGAAAAAAAAATCTTTCAGTATAAAGGAGCCTGTTTGTAGATATTCCTTTCAGTACCAGATAAAGCTTGGATCTGCCTGCAGACTTGGAATACACATCAGGAAGAAGACATTCTGGAAAATTCATAGTTTACCAATGCTCTTCATTAGATTTTTTCACTCCTTCATATCAATCAAAAGCATACTGGGATGTTTGAAGGGCCTGTGAGGATTCTTTTTGGCTAGAGGTGGGCTGGAGTTTCCCAAAATCTAAAGATTAAATATTGAAATAACATCCCAGCTGTCTTCTATTTTACAGGATGTTGATACAGATAAACAGCATGACAAAGTGAGAAATGAGTTCAAGACAGACACGATTCCTGCCAGCAGGATTGCAGTCTGCTTACAGTAGGATGCCTAATCAGAGGGAAGTTAGAAATAACATAATCAGTTGCTTATCAGACCTAGGAACAAGTGTAAGTCTGATAAGTCTACTGTCAGTATTGCTATGCTTGGGGAATTTAACAGCAGTTTTGTGCCTATGAATGATTGCTGTAAAAAATTATTCAATCAGCTCTTCTCTCTCACTTGGCTTTGATGTGATAAACCATAGGCTGAATATGAACAGGGATTAGATTTCAAATAAAACCAAAATGAAGAGCAAAATCTGACACATTGGGATGAGGCAGCTTTCAATAACCAAGACCTGGCCAAAAGAGACATCCTTTGCTGCTGCAAGAGTCCCTCAGCTCCCTGCAAACATCTGACAGGAAACAAATGGATACCTCTGGGTGGTCTCACCAGAAAACACAATGTGGAATCAATATGTCATGAGTTAGACACAACTGCTAAAATGAACGAGTTTCCTGACAAGAACCATTTATTTTCAGTGGAGCCTGAGTCCCTGAGGTAGCTAGGAGCTTAGGGGAGGCTGTGGCAGTCATGCTAAACCACATTTCTTTGCCTCTGTTATAGCCTGATTCCCTGGTTTGCTAGAGCATGTTCCACTGAAGAGTAGGAGCAAAACTTGCAATTGGATTCTGTATCTGGCAGGTTGCCAAGGCAGAGAGCTGTGAGCTACTCTTAGGGAGCCTTGCTTTCTGAGAGATATTCAAATACTCTTAAATTTTCCTTTTTCTCCATCCCCTCATGGTACTTGAGGAACATCAATGTCCTATAGGATTAATACTTACCTTGAGGTAATTTTACCTCAAGTCTTACCAGGTTTTTAAAAGACCTATTGGGATTTTAAAAGTGTCAATTTTTGTTCCAAAAAGGTAACTTAATCTTTCACATATTTAGGTGGTAAAAATAATTAATTATTTTTAATACCTATGGATAAATGGGTAAATCCCAGTCAGTCACGGGCAGAGCAGTTTTTTTTGTTTTGTTTTTTTTAAATTTTCACAAGTATTTAAAGTGACAGGTGATTAACCAGTGACTGAAGTAATATACTGTGGACTCTCTGCAAATAAACAGAAACTCTTCATCTTAAGTTCTAAAAATAATCTGAGTTTTTATTTAAATCAGATGGCAAGGAGACATATAGGGTCCAGTGTGACCTATAATTTGTCAAATATCTTAACAATAAATGCTTTTTTTACAGAAATAGCCTTTTAACACAAATAAATATGTTACTTAAAATCCCAGAGATGAAGCTTCCCAGCAAACCCCTTCGACCTTAGATCCTGATCTACCAAGGTACTACCCTTGTGAGCAAAAGCTAACGCACAAGGGATGCTCCAGGAGTGCCCACATCAGTAAGAGATGAAGAAAAGGCAGGGGAGGAGGGCTGTACCCTTTTGGCAAGAAAGTCCATCAGCTGCTGCTCAGCACGATGGCACACCCACAGTCTGACATCGCTGCTCACACCCACACGGGTCAGGCCAGCAGCTCAGCTTGCTTCTGCCAGTGGATCACTCTAGCAGCTGGGAGCCTCTGGAAAGAGTTTTTGGTAGCTTGGTTACAAAATGGGGGAGAACCTCTGAGGTAGAATCTGCTCATTTGTACGCCTACCTTGTCTGCTGTTTCTGAAGGCAGCACCTCAGAGCAATCTCCAAGGAACACAGAGAGGAGATGGCTTGTTCTCTTTACTGCTCTTTCACTTTTTCTTTTCCTGTTTTCATCTTGCTACATTATATCTAGTTTCTAGGGTTTGTGTTCTTCCACTGTTCTATTTCCAACCTTCCCCCAAATAAACTGTTATATTTCATGTTCCTGTTAAGCCACTGGATATGTTCAAGCATTAGACATAGACAGCCACAGACACAGTTGAATTTCTTCAAGGCAAGAAAGATTAATTCTAGCCTCAAGGACTTTGTATTTAGAAGTGCAAACTTTAGTGAAAACACTAATTCAAATAGAGCCTGCTTATTTTATTTCTGTGATTTGGATAAATTTGGGATCTGATGAAAAGACACAAAGGCTATATTCCTTTTCATCATCAACTATCTTGATCTAGCTCTTGTTTTTGAAGTTTGATTTTGGGTTTTCTGCTTTGTTTGCTTTTTTACAGTGAGTAATCATGCCCACCAATTCACTAGCACAGTCAAGACTAAATGGCACTGGAGGGCCATAATCGCTGGCTTTTGTTGATAGTGTATTTAAAAAAGAAACCTACTGTCAGGTAAGATGCATTCATACAATTGGGACTGCTCCAGTTCTGTTGCTACAGTGTGCTGAGTACAACTATATTAACTGTATTAACTATCTTGTATTTCCCTGTGTTGAATTATCTAAAGTGGATTCACCACTTTATATGGCAAATAAATGGAACTGCAAGTGACAGGGATTGCTGTTGAGGACCATCAGACAAGCCCAAAACATGAGCTGACGTTCAATAAGTAGTAATGCATGAAAAACAACAACAACAAAAAAATGCACAATGAAAGTCCCCATAAATATTAGAAGAGTGTTCAGCTTGCAAAAACAGAAGGAGGAAGTTTTAGGAGTTCAGCTAGACTATGCTGGACTCTTCATCCCTTGCGCATTTGCACTGTGATGTAGCTTTAATTAAATTACCATATTTTATTGTTTCCTGTCTCATTCAATGAACAAGGAGTTACTCAGTCTGTGCATATCATTGCTATTCATGGTATAGCCTCTGGTCTTATTCTCCACACATCAGTTAAGTCTAGACTGCCTAGAGAAATGATTAATTTCTGTATGGACACCTTTTGCAGTTTAAACAGGCTGTTCGAAATGTATCACAATTATTGATAAATATTATATTTGTGAGAGTGGGCACCACAATCCATTTTACAGGTAGGTAAAGGACCCATAAAGGAATTAACACTCATTCTATTTAATTTTAATCCATTCAAATGACAGCTTCAAATTATTTTATCTACTTGTATCAGAAAATTTAATTCTAATTTTACATAGCTTGCAAATATTTCTTTTTGGAATATTAAAAACCCATTAACAACACATTTCTTGTACACAATTTTCCAGATTAAAAACTGTGAGAAAAAACAGACCTGTTATCACATTGCATCATAGTGGCACCTGTGTTTGTCACCAGCAAGGTAGGACACGTGGGATTTCCTTCACAGACCTGTGCCTCTGCACCTAGCAGAGTATCCTATGGGAACAGAAAGTTATCTGTCTCTGCATGGGCCGACATTAGAGGAGGTTGGCAAGCTTCATCATCAGGGCTTTCAACATGAAACTGTCTGAAGTGCTTTATAAATATGGATGAGTTTCTTTTGTGAAATTAGGCAGTGTGAATCACCCCATTCTGTAGCCAAGTAACTGAAATGCAGAGACATGGATTTTTAACTCCTCAAATTATTGAAAGTGCCCTTTAAGTTTGCAAGCCCAGTCTTAATTTTCCAGAGCACTTAACATTTTCTTTTCTTGTTTTTTTTTTCCCATTCTTTTGTGGTATGAAAAACACACTGAAGTCACCTGTCAGCCTTTCCACTTGATCTGCTCTTAGAAGTGTCCCTTAGGGCACTTAAAAAATTGTGGGGTACCTCACCAGAAACAACTTATGCCATAGATGTCACATACAAAGTGCATGCCAAGGACATGAAAGAGACCAGTTCTATGCTGTGACATTTGGCATCTTTGGTCATGAGGCAGCATCTTGTCTTCTACAAAGATGTGCCTGTGTCATAGACATTTGTTCCACCCCTACACCAGTCAGTGACAATAGGAATCTCTCTTTGATACTATACAAATATTTTATAGTTTTTGGTCTGGGAGCACTTCAGCCCTTCTGAACATTAGTTTCATGGACACAATCTGAGGGAGGAGTGCCCCTGTATCAGCATCCACTGTCTACTTTGTCCTGTGTCTTCCTTTGAAAAGATAAAAATGTGCCACAGACAGCAATGTGCCACAGTATATTCCAGTCAGGTCCTATGCCTGGACAAGAGGATCCCACCCTCTAGACAGGGACAGCATTAGCCCTTTAGTTAGGAGGTTATGGAAGTTATAGAGAATCCACAGACTCCAATCTCCTCAAAGAGAAGTTAGGATACCTGATGTTAAGCTCCAGCAAGATGCTGCTTTTCATCCTAGTGAAGCCCAAATGGGGTTGCACAGAAATGAGCAGAAGTGGCCAAACCTGGACCTACCATGGAACAACAGGGCTGCTGGAAACAAGAGTAGCAAGAACTATGAATCGGAGACTGTATTGGCTCATTCCCATAGAATTTCCTCCAACAGCCAGTGTAGATTGGATGAAACTCCCAAAACCTTTCAGAGGAAGAGAGGTAAATGGCACATTTGCATAGTTGTATGTACAGAGACACAATTTGATTCTTCAGTACACTCATAGAGGGTTTATACATCTCTGGCACCACGGGAATTTTTATCTGATCATTTTAAACTCATTTCTTCATGTTCTTTATTCTCTGGTCTCCATCACTGATTCTGACTTGGATATTATTAAATGGTGAAAGCTGAGAGAAATTGCCAGCCAGTGCTGTTACATCAATGGCCACAGAGAGTCTCTGAAAGGGAGCACTCTCTAGCTTTGAAGGTCCTTAAAGAGGAGGATGCTATGAATCTCAAAGCATCCTTTGTTGCAACCTTCATGGTCAAGTCAGAGTCCTCTCAGGGCTGGTGAGAGCACTCTGGCTCCTGACATCTTCCAAAGGTCTCTCTGATGGCTTCTGGCTTCTGTTTTCTGATATTGTCTCCTTGCTAGCAGGTGCAAGCTGTCCTGAAGGTCAATATTTCTTCTTTCAGTCAACCCTCCACCCTGAATGCTAGCACTTAGTCTAGGTGTAATCCTCCCCATTTAGAAATATCTCCCATTTTGGTTTTGACAAAGGCTGAGTTCATTATAGGATGAAATACATATTTGGTGTGGATATGATCTTTTACGTTAAAAACATACTGATATCTTTCCTGTGACTTTCAAGTTCTGACTTTGAAAGGATTCAAGATTGATCTTCACGGTATTTTAAAAAGAACAGTGACAAAGAAAGGCTGAAAGTCCTCTTTCAGAATGAAATACATAATTTAAATAAGTGGTATTAGAGATGAAAGACTTTCTTAATGCACATTTGAGGCAAAATTTTCACTGCTTTTAAGTACTGATTGAATAAAAAGACTGATTGGAAAATGAACAGAAGAAAAAAAGATAGAAATTTAACATTAATGATATTTTGAGATATTTCAGGGAAAAAAAACCAAGTAATACACTTAACAAAGCTAGAGAGAAATACAATCTTCCTGTATATAAGCTTAAATAATATAATAAAACAAAATAATTCATTGAAATAAGTTGATAAAATGAAATTAATTATTCTAACTCGATTCAAATTTAATCACACCTTCTAAAAATAAACTCATTAAAAAATGAGTGGACTCAGCCTAATCAGAGAAAGCAAAAGCATACTCAACCCATTCCCTTGATCAGTCAACATTCATTATAGCTCTTTCTGCTCATCTCTGCACACAACAGCAACAATAGAAAAAATAAAAAAGCACCAGCAAAAGAAGCACCCATCTTACCCAGAACTGTTTTTTAATCACACAGTGACTGAAGAAATTGGCTGAAACACTACCAAAGGATTGCATTTTTATTTTTATTTTTATTTTTACTTTTACTTCTATTTTTATATGAAAAGAGACTCTCAGGCTGTTGCAGCTTCACACATTAATGGTTTGTCCTGGTATGTAATGGGTTATGTACTGCAGAAGGTTAGACAGCCTGCATAAACAGGGAAGCACGGGAATGGAATATGAACTTGGCTGCAAGTTTAACCTTACTGAATATTTGCTGTTCTGCTGTCTCAAGAGACCTGTCTGAATTATATATTACATCTAGACAGTTTAAGCTTTTTTTTTTTTTTTTTTCAGTTTCACAGAACCCCTGTAAGACCATTCTCCTTATGGCAACCATTTAGGACATTCTTTATCTATAGCAACAGAGTCAAGACCCTCTTTGCAACTCTTTTTCCCAGCTATAGCTCTTCAGCTCGCTTTTCACTGACTAGGACAGGACTTTCTGTGTATGTAAATACTGGTCTGGGGACTCAGACATTTTACTCCACTTACAAGCAAAAGATAGTCCAAAAAGTGTAACCTGACTGCACTTTTTCCATACCTTCAAAAATTTTTTTTCCCACTTTTCTTTCCTGGAGTCCCTACCATCTTCGAGTTTGTGCTTCTGTGCAAGAAGACCCATTGATGTAGACCTTGACGGCTCACTCGGCAGAGCAGACCTCTGGAAATTCTGGCAGAGGTTTTGGCTGTGTCACCACCAGAGTTTCTCAAAGCTGAGATATTTACAAAACATTTCTGTTTCAAAAGGCTGTAGGATTTCCCTGTAGCTCTGGAGAATTTTCAGTTTCCTTTGATATGGATGCCATTTTGCTGGATGGAAACCCTTGGCTTGTGCCCAAGAAGTTAATACACTTACTAGTCTGAATTAAATTCAGATCTTTAAACTAAAATGTTCCTTTCTCAAGTTTTATCCAACTGTGCCCTTCACCCTGGAGGCAGTGGAGTTGATCCTTGTCATTTTTACAAGTGCACAAAAATCTGGAGAATGCTATCTGCAAGCTACCTGGGAGTTTGTGTTACAATGATCAGGGTCATTTTATTCTTTTCTCTCCCATTCCTAGCATCATTACCATTAGGATTTGGTTTTGGCTGAGATGCAAAGGAGTCTTTTAGACCATTGTCTTCCTTTCTTCAGGCCCTCTGCCTGATTTTTCCTGCAACACCCTTCCTTAGAAATAAAGAAACATTTTTTTCCTTTTAATTAAAAAGTACTGAACAAGGTAAGCTTCAGTTCTTGCCAGGCATCAGTCTGATGATTTGAACTGGCAATTTATCATCTGAGTCACTTGCCAGCAGGGACAAGAGTCCCTGAAACTAACCTCTCCAAATCAGGCTGAATTTAATGACATTATTTTACCAGTAAAGATTCACTTCTTAAGAGGAGAATAAAAGGTTATAAATAAGTTAGACATATTTCAGGCCCTTGGGGGTCATTGTCACAAACTTAGTTATTTCTTTAATCCTGCCTAGCAAATAGCATTTATCATTCTTCACATTCTGCATATTTTAACTGAGTACCTGACTTCAAAATTATTTAATCAAATTTTGTCACCATGAGCATTAATAGCACTCCTAATTAACTACAAAATAACTGAAAGATTCTCACTCTAAAACCTTGGGAAGTCTAAGTGAAAAATTTTGCTTAGCACACAAGATTTCTAAATCTATGTCTGAAAATCTGGCCTAGAAGACTCAGATGAAAAGATTTTTTTCTAATAATTTTATCCTTCCTTCTCAAACAGAAATAGCTACCCTCCTGATGTTCACTCATGTGTGTCGTATGTCCTCAGCAAGTCTAGAGAATTCTGCAGAAAGAAAATAACTAGAAAGAACAAAAATTGATCACATTTTTCCAAATGCCTTAGAGCTCATGTTTGGTATTCAGTCAGACCAGGAGGATGGCAATACAAGCACATTCTTGCTTACAGAGGTAAGTAAACAAGAGGCAGTTCTCTCTTAATTTAGTAAGTCTTAGTTATTGGACAGAGGGACTCAGTTCTTCAACTCAGATGGAATTATGACAGAGAACTGAAGCAAGAATGTGGTAAAGCTTTCTACAAAGACAACATAAAATTGATGAACCACACTCGTATATTTGCTTCCTTATATCAGGGAAGCATCAACAAAATAGGAATGACAAAATACATGATCAAAAGCCTGGATTGTTATCCTCTGTAGAGGTCTAGCCTGGGTCCTCAAAACCTTCATTTATGGAGTGAGTTGTCTTCTCACTATATTTTCCTCAAGAGGGATCACTCATGTTTTTAAGGTGAGGATTATACTTTCTCCTAGGAAAATGCAATCTGAAGTCACTTCTATGAAATAAAAGCTGCCACGAAGAGTTACTGTTTTCTATGATTTTTCTCAGTCAAAAGAAACCCCTCAATATAAATTTTGAAACTGATGGAATTTTCATATTGGTTCTAACACAACTTAAAAACTCATATACAGCTGCTATCATGTGTAGCATTATAATGTTCTCAGAATTAGCCTCAAAGAGGGAAACAGATAATTACATATATTTTCACCTGTAAGCACTATTGAAAACCAAACCCATGAAATTTCTTTATCATTAACTTCCTGTCACTCTCATGCACACAATTGCTCACAGCTGCTCAGGACCACAGCTGGATGTCAGCTGAGTCAGCTGGCCTGTAATATGTCCTCATGTCACACAGTCCTAGGTGTCTGCCATGTAGATCCTGAAGTACCTGAGGCTCATGTTAAAATCACTTCTGTGATTTTTTTTATTCACTGATAAAAAGGCTTTTTACCACTAAAATCCTCTTTGGCTGTGTAAATAACAAGTGCTAAATTCAGCAATTTCTTAAAACAACTATCCCATTTAAGACAATGTCTGTTTTGGTATGATAAGCTTTTAAATTTTTGTAACTATTCCGTGATTAATTATTATGATAGAATTATGTAGTCTTTCATTATGTTTGGTAAATATTAACATCCTGATGTAAAATGGAACTGCAGGTTATGTTTGCATACATCATCTGTGTGATGCAACGGATAACTCAGCAAAAAATCACATTTTTCATATGCAACTATGGGACACTGACATATGGCCAGCAAGTGTCCCATTATGCAGCTATCATGTAGTCTATTTTTTCTGCGTGTCTAAATCAATCTGAAAGTATATTTACTGTAGACTCTGACTGCCTCCTTCATCACAGAGAAGTTCATACTGCTGTTGGTCCTCTGCTCTTGGCAACATCACATTTTTGTGCAAATGTGCTGACCTGATGTGTGAGATCAAACCTCTCCCAAACCTGCTTGCAGTGACACGGCACTGAAGGTATCCACAGCAAGTGTCCTGAAAAGAGCAGCTACAACAAAAACATCCACCATGGGAGCACTTAACTTCAGAAACTAGAGCTAGATAAGGCTGAGGAAGCTGGCTAGAAGAATATTAAGGAGCAGTAGTTAAATGAGTAAAGTGCTCCCAGGGCATTTAGTTTTATGTTGTCTTTTACAATATATGTATTACAACTATGACTTGGGCCTTTTTCTATTCTCATTATTTGTGATGCAATTGCAGTGAAAAGAAGAGAAGAAAACAATTTAAAAAGGTGAAAAAAGATTAAAAAATAAGAATTTTCACATGTATCAATGACTGGATTTTTGTTTTAAAGCTTTGTTTGTCTAGTACTCTTTTTGCTATGAAATAGATTGTAGAACACCTTGAGTAGGTTAAAAAAAAGAGAAAAAAGCAAAATTTAAAACAAAACAATATATTTGGCTTATTTTTCACAGGAGCAACCCTTTTATACCACAGAAAAAAAAGGGGGGAAAAAAAGGAAAAAAAAGGAAAATGGTTTTAAAAAGTAGAAATAATAATAATAATAACAACAATAATAATAATAGTAAGAAGAAGAAGAAGAAGAGGAAGTTGAGATACTGAATATTTCTTCTTAATAGATTTTTTGGGGACTAAAAGTTTGGTATTTTATTTTACTATTGAAAGATGTTATTTCGCCATGTGTTATCCTGGAGATGAAAACTGCTTTTGTTCCTTGGGTTTTGGGGTTTCTTCCCTTGAGTTGCCAAGAATTTTTCCAACTGAAATTAAAAGCAGTTGAAAATTTGAAAAAAATGAGGGGGGGAGAGACAAAAAGGGGAAAACTGGGAAAAAATAAAAAAAATAAATTAAAAATGTGGGAATATCTTAAAAATATACTAAAAAAAACAACCAAGAAAAGAACAGTTACACCTTGTTTCCAATGTTCAATGAGTCCCTTCATTTTTCCGTGTTTTTTGGTGTATTTCTGAGTTGTGGACAAATTAACGAACACAAATTAAAGATCTGAAGGCCGTTTTCTATTTTTTGAGGCATGAAGTGATGCTTAGACTCATAGTCTATGTAGATTTAAAAGTCACAGAATTTAAATCTCAGCAGTGGTCTTCATGAATGCTATGTAAGCTTGTGCTCTAATATCAATGAAGAACCAGATTTCCTTCAGAAAACATAGCCAGCTTGACTTAGAGGACAAGTTTCCTCATTCCCTATGGAAGGAAGGATCATTTTCTGGTAATTGTGGGATTTAAGACTCCAAGCAACATCTGCTGACTGCTAGAAGATGCACATAGCTGCCCAGCTCTGCCTCATTGTCTCCCTACCTGCACTGATAACAAGACTTCAGATATTCAGCTTTGTGATATTACTGTTGGGCATCTCTAACATGGGAAAAAAAGGCACCAATGCTCCCAGGTTTCTTTTTAGCTCAGCCTTATCCATCAAAGGAAGTCCTTTGAAGCTCATACCAAATTTTCTGGTACAGGATTTTTTTCATCTCTTCTCTCCCCCTCTTACACTAAACAATAAGTGAGCAATATGAACAAAGATGGCCCTAGCACCTTTTGTTTCTAATATGATAATTGTTTCCCTATGTAAATTTCCTTTTTTTTTTTAATTGGAAGGTTTGACAGTGCAAGTGACCAACATCTGAATGTGTGTTTTTTCCTCAAAATTTGAGTTTGATAAGCTTACTTGAGGTCAAAAGGGCAAAGAAGAAATTCAAGTGCAGTTGTATAACTGCTGCACATAGAAACCCATAGATATGGGGAAGTGTAGAGTTGTACAAAACATGGTACAAAACCTGCTAATGGGCAAAATATTTTTGCAAGTTTATGCCTTTTCAGCTGTAAGCATCCAGTTGACCTTATGAAAGAGAATCATCAGTTTGCACTACAGCTCTAGGTTAGTGATTAATAGAAAATTGTTTTTTCACATGTCACTTGTTATTAGTGATTATTGTATTTGTTTTATGACTAGTCTATTTTTTCCTGTGTCCCCATGACAGCAATTATCACATTGTTTTAGGTATTGTGATTACAGATGGTAATTTTAAAGGGTGTAATTTACTTCTGATTACTATATTGTGTCCCATGAATAGCTATACTTCATTATGGTGTACACTGCTGTGGCAAAAAAGAAGAGAGCCTTGCCTGAGTCTTGGTGGAAGGGAAGGAAATTAAATATTAACATGAAAGAAAGCCTCGTGTAGACACACATCTGCTTGCTTGGAACACAGCACACTCAGATGGTCACTGTGTAATGAAGATAAAGACAAACTGAAGAGAGTGTGGAATTACGTGTCCTCATACAAATTTTCTCTTAATCCACAAAAATTGTTTGAATCTAACAGAATTCCAGTTGCTAAAGTTGTCTACCTACAGAAGTAACTATGGTAATACATGTTTATTTACATAAAGTAATACAGGCAATTACTGCTTGATGACAGTGAACTACTACAGCATTGTGTGAGGCATCTGAATACTCTTATATGCGAAGTTTTTTCTATTTCCTATCATAAATTATATAACATCCTAGGCTAACAAGAACTACATTGTTTCATACCCTCCTATATTACATAGGCTATGTTATATATGGCTACATTGTGTACTCCATTATCCTAAAACATGAATTACAAAAGTTGACAGGTTCCTGAAACAGCTATTTTCCTTGTTCAACACAGTCTCTTTAGCAAAAAACTCTTTTAAGTTTCTGCCAGTCATGTAGGCAGAATTTTTTGTCATTATATTCAGTCCACCAGTGAACAAGAAAGAAGGAGCAAACTTGGAACCCTATCACCTTTGTCTCTTCCAGCTGTATACTAGAATAGTAAAAAAAAACCCCTCAAAATAATATAGATATTCTATAGCCTTGGGGAACAGCGTAGTAACCCTTTCTGCTCAGGTAGTGGAACAGTCACAACAGTAATGACACACTTCCTGTGGTAATACTGGAGCACTTCCTTTGTTGGTATTGGAGCAGTCTGCCATAAAAATCTTACCTGATCTAGCAAGGCACCCATTATCTCAGGACATTTTGTACATATAACTTTCAGCAGATTGCTTCAGCACTAGAGCAAAATGAAAAAAAATAACTTGGATCTTAGTGCTTTCAAAAAAAAATTAAAAGCATCTTTTTCACCAAGCCCAATCCTTCAAGCTGATGAGCTGTTGGCTAAGAATGTCTAAGATGAAAGATCAAATTCCAGTGAAGGTCACATCCCTTTTGAAACATTAATAGGTAATGAAGAAATACACTGAAGTGTAAAATAATCAATAGGACCAAAAATTTTATGTTTTGCTCTTCCTTTTTAGACTTGTACAGCTCTTTGACATGCAGCAGTGTAGGTGGCTGCCTGCCACCACATTATGAAATATTATGTCTCCCCAAAAGGCCCTTCAGCAGGCAAAAGTGTTAACTTTCATGCAGAGACAGCAAGAAGTACCACCAGATCAGCTGAGGGCCTTTGAAAACACAAGTGCCACAAACATCTGACTTGCTCAGTGTTGAAGTTAGAATTTAACAAACATCCTGTAGATGGGAATAAAGAAACCACCTGTTTTTTCTATTTCAAATTCAAGATGGAGATAAAATCAGATGCCTAAGTAACAGATTCCCATAATCACCAGAACATAAAATAATGTCAGGGCAAGCTGGCAATGAGAAGAGAAACAGACTCGCTCATTTTTTAAAATTTTTCCACTTCAAGTTTCCCACCATATATTTCAGACATTTATCAGTGAAGAAAAATTATGGAGAAAGACAAAGTCTCAGAGAAGAGAGGAAGAAAAATATAAGAGATTGATTAAGTAGCTTGAAACCTCTTGACAATGGCTGAAGGAAAAGAGTGAATCATAAACTCAAAATTCCATATTTGGTCTGTGAGGTACTGCCAAATAATTTGACATACAGGCAAAGCGGCTACTGCCAAAGTACTCTATAGAAATTCCCTTTCCTAATATAATTGTGGGATGGGATATTTATCCACATCTCAGTAAAGTCTGTAGAGTACAGCTATGTTGTGTACACAGGATATATATGGAGGTTATTTTCTTAGTACTAGAACTTTCTAACAAGAGGCCTTGACCAGTGCAGCAATATCACTTTTAAAAGTTGACCAAATTAGTCTACAGCTAGTGCCAAGCTATGTCCTTTAGTTTAAGATTTTATTTGCTTGATATTTTTCATGGAAAACCGAGATTAGTGAATCAGAGCTTTTGTGCCTTTTCCTTTTATAGAAAAACATCTGGTTCCTAATGATTAAAGCTTGGCAAATGGAAATGGCTGGGCACTTTGGATGACACTTTTTTCAAGACCAGGGCACTGAAATTCATGCTCAAGTTCAAGCTCCCATTACAATTCATACAGGTGTAGGGCTCAGTTCAGATGCCTAAATGTGAACCTCTAGCTCTTTGAGTTACATTATGATATCCAAAATACCAATACTCCAGGGTTACACGTATGAATAGAGTTAATGGAGTTTAGCAAGTAATTCACATTTCTCTAAAGCTCCCAACTAAGACTGAGGTTAGTTGTTTAGACAAAGACACACAAAATGCCATTTCAGAAGACCCAGTTTACCCCGCCCAGCCTTCAGTCAGCTTTGCAGAGGGACTCTGGTCTTTCATAGCTCTCACATCATATCTGACTATGTGAATGTCTTGGAAATTCTAGGATAACTCAAAAAGTACACAGCACCTCTGTCAAGGCAACTGTCTTGAATGCAAGATCTCCATTGACTACAGTGGGAGCATAGATAGCTCCTTTGCATGTAGACTCCCAAATAAAAGAGACCTTTTTTAGGGGTTGTAGTCACAAATAGATTCCCATCCTTTGAAGATGTGAGTGGAAAAATCCTTAACTCAAATAAGTGCAAGGCTCCTCAAGCACTGGTGGTGGGGTCAATCAATTTCCTCTTTTCCTCTTTTTCCTCTTGCCTCGTTATCTGGAACACAAAAGAATCGGTAAGTGGTGTTCTCAGCACTATTTTTCAGTTAAGCTCAAAAGTGGTTTTGGCCTTTTTTGCTGACTTATTTGCATCTCTCACACTTAATCTTTGCATGATTTCTGGAATAACTTAACTGAAGTATGTCTTGGCTTTTTTTTTTTCCCTAATATATTAAAAATTGTGAGAATCCTAGGGTTTACTCTTCTTTACAAATCTGTCCTTAGAAGACTTGCCAGTGTTCAGACAACAGCATTTGTGTCCAAGCAACAGCCTCACTCATTCTGCTCTTTGACCTCTTCCTCTTAAGTGACTAGAAATGTTCAAACAGTGACAAATAGAAACATTGTAAATTCCCTGGAAAAGGTTGGCATTGGCAAAGATGAAGCTTACAGCGTGAAAAGGTCACAGAGCATATGAGACTAAACGCACCTCAGGCAATAATTCCAGCTCTCACAGCACTAACATCAACCATAGTATTAACAAGACAGCTGCCAAAAAAAAAAAAATCTTATATCCAGCAACAAATGATAACACAGATACCTAAGGACAGGTTGTGGGAGCTTCTTTTCTATGATGGCTGTCAGCAGAGGTTTCAGCACCCTAAGTACCCTTACCAGTGCCTGCTACTGCAGCTCTCTACCATGAAGATCTACCTGACCTGCAGTCTCAGTAGGAGTTCATGTCTCTTACACTACTCAGATGAAATATCAAGGCTTCAAGTACACTACAGGGGTTTTCTTTGGGGATTCCTCACCCTTCCTGGTTAATTTTTTTTTTGCTTGAATAATAGGGAAACAAGTTTTTAGAATGATGCTGTATCAATGACACTTCTAGTCTTACAGTCACCAATATCTCGTCCATCTCAATCCACTTCAAATTGCAATGTAGGATGGCTTGGAGCTGTTAAGCAGCTGCTCGGTTCTATTTATGCTGCACTAAACATTCCAGGAGCACACAGGTTAGGGTTTAACAGATGGAGCACCGTTAGGCAGATGATGGTACAGCAAGCATGTCTAGTACCTAGGATAATCACAGGATAGCAGTGCTCTAAGCCAGCTGGTCAGCTGGTCTCTTCCCCACTGTAACAAAACACAACATTGCTAACAAGTGTTCAGTTTCTTCCTATAAACTCTTATTTCCTTCTTCACCATGTTCGTTCTTTGTCCTTCTCCTGTTTCTCTCAGGATGACATTACTTTCATATTAGTTTCGTTTCAAAAATCTTGAGTTCTGCTCCTTCTGTATCACACATTCAGGGAAAGGAAAAAAATATCTAGTGGCAGAGTTATCATTTGAGCAAAGTTCTTCTTGTACAAACCAACTAAAAAATGGAAAAGTAAAGCAGCAGGCTTAACTTTGGAAATCCACCAATGGAATTGAACCCATTAAGAAACAGGGTTGGAATTCACATTATACATCTAAACTTTTCTCTATATTTCCATACATGAAGAGTGGCAAGTACCAAGGAATTTAATGGTGTGTACTTTAAATTGTTTCCATCAGTTATTTTTCCCTTCAGATTGTGCTAAATGCCTTTACTGAAACAAGATTACTGCATTTTTTACAGTCCAGATAAGGGCTGTAGTTAATTAACATGTTATCTTAGTCATGTTTTTAATTTCTTTGTTTATTTTATTTTACTTTTTAAAAAAAATTATTTTGTTGGTTTTTTACTTTATTTCAAGGTTTCAGTCAAATTATGGAAGAGAAAAAGCATCATATATAATGTTTATAAAACTCTTAAAATAAACATTTGATAAATGACTTACCCATGCTATCCAATGAATGCTTAGAAATAAAAACATGCGTAGAATGAAAAATGCTACATGAACTATTTGCAAACAGAAAAAAGGGAATTTAGCCAGCCCCAGATGTTAGAAGATAATACCATTTAATTTGGTATTGATGAAGCAAGTTTAATTTAAGATACTCCTATTTATGGAAATGGGGTGAGTTATCATAGAATCATAGAGTATCTATTTCCAAATACAGAGCACATGAATATTCTTGTCTCTATCATTGTGCTATTTTTTACAATTTAAATAATTTGGCACAATCTGCCCATCAAGACTATTCTTGTAACTCACCAGAGTGTCATTCTCCTATTGTGCTTCCACAAAAAACCAAACACTTGTAGGTACTTTTTCTCAGGAGAGATTTATTTTCTAATTAAAAAAAATAAATCTGTCCAACAGATCCTCTGTGTTTCTGGAGCCACTACAAGACTTGAAAAGGGTTTGTTCATAATGCTTAAATTCACCCAGAGGATAGCTGTTTTCAACCAATTCCTTCCTTTCCTCAGTGACATAGCACTTAAAAGTCTTTGGTTTGATTACAGTAGATCCTGAAGCTGGCTTTCCATCATACAGTATATTCTAACCATTAGATAAGAACTGATAAAAAAAATCTTTCCAAAGAAATAGAGGCAAAAGAAAGGAAGAAGCTGTTTCTCAAAAGGTGATTTGTCAATTGAAACCAGAAAGGAATCACAATATAAAATGTTTGTAATAACCTGCAAACCTACTGCAAAATATCTGTCCTTTCTACTCCAGAATACCCCAAGCAAAAGTTAGTTATCATTTTAGCTAATGATGCCAAATCAAACTCTGAATTTTGGACTTGTAACAATGCTCTTCTGACATATAATACAGGTGAGGCTTGTAGGGAGAAGCAGTGGGAAGTATCTCTTATGGAAACTGAGATAATAATTTGGGAAGTTGGGCAAGTTTTTTATCACTCAGAAAGCAGATGAAGAGGATAACAGATTTTACCTACCTTAACAGAGACTTGCTTCTCCTTTTATAGTGTGTCATTTTCCTGATATTCTCTTAGTGGTTTTTCCACTCAGCTTGACCACCATAGACAATTAAATCCAGAAACTGTTAGACCTCCAAAAAAGGTTTTGAGTTCTTATTTTTTGCTAGTTGGAGCTGGTTCAAGGAAGTACATTGCTATAGCAATATGAAAAAAATCTCTTTGAGTTTATGTTCGTTTAATTAATACACAGGGACACAAAGGGAAAGAGAAAAGCTATAAATACTGAAATGCCACTTCATATTATCTCTAACTGACTAAACAAGATGTGTGAAAGAATAAAGGTCTTTTTAAGTCATGTTACTGAGCTGTCTCCTGAGGTCTGTCACAAAAGGGTGCTGCTTACCTCAAGAAATCCTGTGACTAAGAAAGCAAACTGAGTTCTGGATTCCAGCATGCAGAAATATTTGTACCCCACAACTAGATCAAGAACTATCAGTGGGCAAAAACAACAATAGCAGAATAAATTAGAACAAACAACAAAAACTAGGTGGTAATTCACTCTACAATCACTTTGTCTCTAGAAGAGAACTGCTGGAGGAGTTACTTCTTGTATCAAAGCATAAATCATTTTGAAGTCTGTCCTGCTCAGCCTTTTCAATTCCTGGCTCCCTTCCATTCTCTGAAGGATCCAGGAACATCCAAAGCTTTTCAGAAAATACCAAAGGCCATCCTATGAGCGACTGTCATAAGAACAGTTTGGTGAAATTTTCATGTATGTTTAATGATTTTATATATTCCCTCCCATTGTTACTATAGTTGCAAGTAGGGGAAATAAGTAATTGTGTACAATGTTGCTCTTTCTTTTGCTTGGAATCATTTTTTACCCATCATCTGAAGAGTTATGGCACTCTAATGTAACAGGTCACAGTTTAAGAAGAACTGGTTCAGTCACACAGAAAACCCCCACCTCCACTGACTTGGCCTCCTGGTGCATCACCAGTTTAACTTTTATTGGTTGCAACCAGAATCAGAAGGTCGCCTATGCAAAACACTGCCCGTGCATGAGGCTCATCCTTTAGCTTTATGTTTGATCCTGTAGTGTCAACAATCACCCAAGTCACAGCCTCACCTTGCACAATGCAGTCAACATATCACACCCACTGCGTTTTCCAGCCATCATACCACGCACATTGGTCTGGAGGTATCATGTGAATTAAAAAGGACTTCACCCTTATTAAGGGGAAATCTTAATATTCACTTATTCACTTAATAATAATCAAGATTATGCAATCAATGTCTTGAACCCATACAGTTGTTTAAAGTTTAGTATGCGAGAGTTTGATATGAAATTGGGAGTCAGATCCAATTTAAAAACATCACAATAATTCTGTTCTCTTTGAAACAGAAAGCTCTTCATCTTTACCATTCACTGTAGACCAGGAGATATCAAGGAAAAATGAATTTTTACTTACATCCTATTTCCCTAAGAAGATACTAATAACATGAAGTTGGTAAAATCTCCACCCACAGAATTTCGGGAAGTTTCTTGCTGCTATGCATAACCAGTGTAAGACACGACCCTCCTGAACTGGTAAATTTACAAGTGTGGATGTTTTTACAAAAATTAAAGACAGTGAAGAATGAGACTCTCTTAAATCTCCAAGGCTATGAGACACCACAGTTTCATAATTCTTCTGATATACAATTGTAACAAAGCAACTTTTCTCATTGCATCTCAGCAAGCACAGAAAAAGGAATCTCTTCAGAAACTTTTCTTTCAAATCTTTCTTTCAGAAATATCTCTCAAATGGAGGATGCATTTATTGAACTGATCTTCATGAACTGATCTTACTTGCATTTTCAGCTGGCATTTTCAGTTGGCTATGTAAAATGAATATATTACTGTTAAGAAAGAAGTTTTCACCTTTACTTCAAGAACAAATTATTCTCAATACAATGTCTTTACAGTTTTGCCATTAGATTGTTCCATTCAGTTTCTGCAAGATCATTCAAGCTCCATGGCGTTAGTTTAAAAAGGCTGACTTAAAAATGAATATAAAATTTTTAAAATTATTTTTCTATTAAGAACTCTAAAATTTCCTGTTTTAAGAAAATTATCTTAAATTAATATCTGCTTTTTAAAAGCAAATATCATTTTCCCAATACATTTTTCAGTGACCATAAAAAATGAGAAGAAGGCAAAAAATGGACAGTTAAAGGAAAAACTTGCCATTAAACATTACTATGCAAATAATTTGTTTTAAAGTCAGCTGAAAATAAGCAGTAATAGCCCAAAAACCATCCAAAATGAAAGCTGATACATGAAATCTCTCCCACTGAGCACAAATATTTTGGCTGATTTCAGGTCCTGAATAATAAATAAAAGAAATCAATCAAACACTATATTGGTCAGTCATTTTTCTCTGAGTGGGATCCTGGATTTTGTGCAAATCAACATGAATAAGTCCAAACCCCAGGAAACTGTATTTATGACCCCTGGCAACTCAGAAACACCCCATGTGGGGAAAGCGAGCATAGCATTAGAGAGACTTTCTAGAGGAAATATTTGTATGGTATTGCTGCAGCTTGTCAGGAGGCAAGAAAGTACACAGAAATGTTGGTGTTATCATTTAGGAGCACTTACTTGGCAAGTTTTTCAGGTCAGCTCTGAGATCACTTGTGATCACTTGTATAGATAGCTCTCCATGTCCAGTTCTACAAGTTGAGACTTCCTAAACAGATTTGTCTTTCATTTCTCCATGCACAAGTGCTGCTCCTTTGAGCAGAATGCCAGAATTTGTAGCAGAAAGGAGAAATCTGTGACAAAAACCCTCCACATTTAGGCTCCCACTTAAATGGAGGGCAGTATGCACTCTGCAGACTGCACATAGCCAGTGTCCTCTCTGACTGCTGTCAAACCCAAAACAATGTCCAGATCCTGGGAAGCATCCCACTGCCCCTTCACATCAGGAGTAGGCAGCAAGCACTCAAGAGTGATGCCTTGCAAAACTTCTTCATCCTAGGCAAAATGTAAGATCCTGCTTTTCGAAGCACATGATGGAAATCTAACAATACAGGTTGGTTTTTTTGATCAGCTCTACTGGGGTACTCCTCTTGCTCCCAATAGGAAGCTTGAAAGCAGGGAGAAGGGCAAGCACTTAGGGATGGCCAAGGACTTCAGACAATAGTAACAATGAAAGAGCATGAGTCATGTCTATTTAGCAGGTTCATATAAACTTTTTCTTGTTGGCTGGAAACTCTTCCCCATTAACTAATTGACTTATAAGAAAAAAAAGGTGGAGAGACATAATTGTCTTATGAGGCAATAGTAAGAGTTCATTCCTAGGCAATGAGTGATGCTGTTCCACGGTGCCACCCTAAAAATAAATTTATAGGGAAGTAGCCATCATTCCAATTTGAAGTTACATTTGTAAATAAATGTTAGATTTTGAGATCCCACAAATTCTTTATTAGTTATTGAGTCTAGTGCCAGTTCCTATCTTTCCTGTCTTTCTAATGCCCACAGAAGTAAATAAAGTTCAGTTTAGAAGAATGTATGATCTGAGGAAAGTTGCTGTTTGAAGATGTGTGAAGCAGTTTTCAAATGACCTTTTCATGTCAGGCACTAACAGGAACTGGTAGCATTAATTCAAAGCAACGGTGAAGAATGTGCTGAAACTGGTGGACAGAGTCAGCTCCAGTTCTTCACTATCTCCTCCACAGTCCCATCAGCCGATGTAGAGGCAGCTGTGCCCCTGAGGAAAGTGAAATTCACTGTATAGACCACTTCCAGCTGGTAAGTGCCCCAATGGAAGGTGCTGGAGCCAATCCTAACATAAAGCAAGGCCAGGGTCCCTCCAGCTGACCAAAGGTTAAATCAAGAATCTGTGAGCACAGATATGCCTTACAGCACCTTGTTCTTGGTTGCACTGCATGATGAGAAAATATACGTCAGATTCACTCATGGTTTTGGTATAAACATAATCAGATAATCAAAGTTCTACCGATTGAAAGGAGGAAATGACATTTGCATTCAGGAACTCTGTTTTATCTACCTCTGCACACAAATAACTGCATGCTAAAAATATGAGAAAAAATACCAAAAGAAATATCATTTTCCAGCAAAAACATGTTCCTTATTGTTGAGTGACTAATTGATTTTTTTCCCTGCAGCATAATACAATTATTGGAAATTGTAAAGCAATAACAAAGACTCTCTCCACATAAAATGCTTAGAGGATAAGAAATCAAAGTCAGGAAAAGAACAACTGCTTGAGGCGTAGGTCATCTGTTGTGGTGTAGAATGTTCTAACTACATTAACTTTGTTGTAAACCTGAAACTTCTAATTGCAAATAAGGCCAGATGTGAGTTGAACTTAGGTGAATTCAGAGCACTGTCAAAGAAATTAAAAAAAAAAAAAAATAAAAGAGGATGTGACAAGACAGAAAGTCCACAATTGTACTAAGAAATGATTTTCCAGTTTCTATTATCTATTTTCCACGGTCATTTTTCACAGCAGAGCACAAATGCTGTCATGATAGGCAACACCTGCATCCCTGGGCAGTCATCCTTAGGTGGTTTCTGCTGTGATCCTGTCTTCTACCAAGTAGCTACTGTTTAATTCAGTGCTGCCCTGCATTTCAATGGCCATTTATGTCTGTGCAGTCTGGCTGGAAAATACTAAAAATACCATGAGGGAATGAATGCAGGATTATAATTTGGTCGTGATTTGCCTATCTTTGTGCCTGATGTAGCTCATGGAGGGGAGAGAAGAAAGGGGCTGTGGCAGTGCCCTGTTAATTTTTGGATGCTGCTACTGCTGTTATCCATCCCTGCACTTTACAGAAAAGAAGATGACTATGCCAACCACATTGAACATCAGAACATAAGTCAAGAACCATAAGATAAAAGGAATTAAATGTTCTATTGGGAAGTATTGAGATGTCAAATTACTCAGACTGGAATGCAGTTTCTGTGTTTGACATACCTGTTTACTGATATTCTGACTTACTGCCTTTGGCAAAAGAATTAACAAAACATACAACCATACTTAGCTGCAAAATGAATGTTTCTGTAGGTTTGGGGTTTTGTTTTTCCCCAGTAAGCTGTTATATTTGCCTTTAAGCTTAATCAAGACTTAACAAGCTGTTGTTTGTGAAGTGCCTGAAAAAGCTCACCATTATTAGCATGCATGACACTAGCAATCCTTTTGATGCCATTTCTTATTTTGTCTTCAAGTTTACTGAATAACAAAAGGCCACATCAACAAAGCAGCCATGAAGAAGGAAGGAGTGAGAGTGAAAAAATGAAGGAGTGAGCAACAAAGGGCAGACACTGGGAAAATAAATCTTAGCTTTGTGAATTGCACCAGTATTTTTGCACTTGCTTTCACTCACAGATCCAAAATTTATGTTGCAGAAGGAATGAGGAAAACCACCATAAAGAAAATACAACATTGGATTGCAATCTATTAAAAAGTTTTCTTGGCTAGGTTTCAAACAGACCTTTGCAAAGATATTAAACTTAGTATCTCCTAGGAGCCTAAAAAAAAAAATTCACTCTAATCAACAAGATGTTGTTCAGCAGTTTCAGCCAAAGTTGAAAAATTTAATTGCTTGCATTTGGCCATTCCTAATGCCAGTTCTAAGCAAAAATGTGATCAGTGCCACACACTTTGGGCACAAGTTTGTTTACACACCTTGCCCATCATTCCCTGTGAAAAACATGTGGGTGTCCCTTGCCCACTTGCCTTTTTGTCCAGTGGTTCTGTCTCCAGCTTTAATTAATTCTTCAGAATTTAGGACTTCAAATCACTAGAGTAGTTCAAGGTATATTCAAGGAGCTGTTTCAATCCGTCGATAAAATCATCTGAGATAGCAGTTTCTAAGCTCTCACGCTCCTGTGAGAGCTCTGACTTCCTACTGGAGCCTGCTCTGGTTGGAGCTGCCACCACTGGCAGTGCTGCAGATCAAAGGTTCACGTTATCAGAGTATTTTTCATTGAATACTTAATCTACTTAGCCCATACTTTTAACTCCCTCAATGCATCGCACAAAGTCCTGCAGGAATATTAGAAACTTTCATTTCCACTGGCTCTTCTTTACTGATTCTTTGGGTTAAAGGCAACTAAAGAAGCTAACAGACTCTGTATGAGAGTATACAAACTCACAGGCATTACTTTAATTAAATAAGCTGCTTATTCTTCCTTTTATTATCTTTTCTACAGAACACAATCAGTATTTTAACTGTGCGAGTGGGAGTTCAGACTAGCATGTGCTCCAGTAAGTGGCTGTGTTTCCATTTCAACACAAATAATAGCAGCAGCCAAAGTTAACACAGGTTTTCACTTCTCAGTAATTTTTTCAAATATTTTAGGATTTACTCTGGACAAGCTATTTCCTGAACATACTATTCTTTTTATAAAGATTGGACCACATTCTGCAGTCATTTCAAAAAATAATTTTCATTAATTTCTCTTATGTTTTAAAAATATATAACTGTAAATTGTATATTCCTAACAATTTATAGACGCTGAGACTTCTCTGACCAGCCTGGTTTGTTTTGTAGACTGGACTGACAATTCAGAAATTTTTGTAGGCTACACTGACAATGTGGAAAATAATGTAGAGTGTTTCAAAAAATGTAAATGCCAGAGTATGTTTCATGACTGTCAAGGAGGTTCTGCCAGTTTTGGTTGTGCATCAATAGTTTTGTATTAGATGTTACTTTGAAGCTGTTTTTCAGGCATACATATTCAAGGAGATATACATTTGGAATGTTTCGCTGGGCAAAATATTTTCTCATAACCATTAATCCAAAACACAGCCCCAGAGAGAAACCAGTCTTTGCTCTATTTTAGAGTCTTGACCTGGCTCCAGAAACACCCTCAAAGGGACTCATTCCTTACAGATCTTGATAAGAATCATCCAAATCTCCAGAAGAAACTGATTCCATAAGGGTTAAAACTAATGCTCTGCTAAGAGCTCAAGCCTTGAATAAAGTCCTGAGCTGCTTTTCAGGATTTTAAGTAGTTAGTTACTAGCACAAGTTTGCTTTAATCTTCTAATCATTCAATAAAGCGTTTCTTGTCATTCTTATGTATTGTTATTGGTTTTTGTTTGCTGACAACTTATTTTCACAACTTCTCTTCTCAGATGGTCTTCAAGGGAGGAGAAAACGATTCTGAACAAGCTACTGGGATCTGAATTCATGGTACTGAGGTGAGACTAATATGTTCTCTGAAATAGATAGTTGCCATTTGCAAGCCTTTCTCCAGCTCATCCTCTTAAAGAAAAATGAAGATATAAGAAAATCATCTTTGAACTGATCAGTCATTATATTAAATTTTCCCTTTTGTTGCACTCATAATGTTATCAATTTATTCAAAACAAACACATACATGTATTCATGCAGAAAAGTGAATGTGTTTCTGAAGGAAGCATTAAAGGAGCCCGGAAGTTTATTGTACTTTCTTCTTTTTGTACCTAATGTAGGAGGCAATGTTTACCAAAGAAATACTTTATAAACAATTCAAAATTAGAATTAGTCTCAAATGATACAGAGTTGAATAACATATAAAAAGGCTGGTTTTTTTTCTGGATGACTCTGACACTGACCCCTCGGTGGAGATGCTAAAAATTCGAATACTGCAATCTTTGGAAAAGCTGGAATAGGATATTCTGTATTTTTACAGATTGTCTCTTTTTACTTGGTTAACCCAAATTAATCTGCCCTTCATTGGCAGATTCTAATTTGGTATAAATGCTTAATATGGGAAGCCTTAAAATTTCTTACTTTTTGGTTTTGGGTTTAGATCACATGTCTTGAATGTCTTACAGATAAGAAAATTGAGACAAGACGAAAAAGCTGAAAAGTAAACTGTACGTGGGAGATCTGACACTAACTTCTCCCAAGACTCAAACCATTTGTTTGCAAAAGTAAAAGGGAGAATGTGCTGAATTTTCTCATTTTGTAGATAGCGTTTGTAGGCAATGACACCCCAGTGAGCTGAACCACAGAAAATGTAGATGGTTACAAGTTTGTAGCACACTACTGCGAGTGACATATGCAGAGGCAACCTTCATGCCTTACTCCCCTTCCTTTTGATAGGACCATGCCCCTCACCACTCTCAAAACTCCTCTCTTTCACTGGAAAATAACTGGCAAAGTTCCAAAATTAAGAAGAAAAATATCCCTAGACCTCTAAAATAGAACAGGCTGGGGAACCATCAGAGCCCCTCTGCTACTGTTTAAAATTAATGTTTCACTCAGAGAAGAGATAAGAGCTGGAGCTTATCAACCCAGGGATAACTTAAAAGACTTTCCCTTCTTTGATCTTAGCAAGAACCCATTTATTCTTCTGTGCATCAGCAGTAAATATCCTGGAAGATCCACAGCTACTGTCATTGAAGGGGCGACTGATGTTTAAAACCAAAGTTCATCTTCACTGCTAAGTGTCATTGCAGCAAATATACTAAACTTATGGAAACACTGATTGGAAAGGATTTACATCAGTTAGTTGCTGGAGGTATGTTATAATACTGATTTGTAATTCAGAACAGAAATGTTTCCAGAGCTGTGTGGTAACAAACTGTCAGTAGTCCTCAAAAATGTAGGGAATGTAGCTGCACAAGTTCCAATCATTACCTTGTATAGTAGGTCTGAATTTTGAACTGAGTTATCCCGAGATACACTGGAAAAGGTATGCTCAGCCACCTGCATGCTTCTATTTTAAACTATTTAATTTATATGGCATAAAACGATGAGTAAAGTGAATAGAAAAGTAATAGAATGAGGAAAAGACTACCAAACGAAAAAGCCTATGGCAGGTGGGAGGGGGGACAGAACTCTGAAATGCGAAATCAAACACATCCCAGAAAATTTACCAGCTTATCAGAAGAATTTTTAAGGGAAATGGGTATATGCCTGAGAAGGCACGAGACTGTCCTCTCATAAATATATCTGCAATGAGAATCTGTGTTTCAGAGCAAAAAAGAATTTTCAGAGCAAAGCAACTGTGCCATGTAGGTTATCATGATTTCTTAACTTCAATGAAGTGATTTGTATCAGCGACGAATTGATTTCAGACAGGAGACATGCATGGTTATTGTGCCCTAAGGTTGTCACAAGAGTCAAGTTAATTAGTAAAGAAGTTGAGTTTAACTGATAGTTAAGTATTCCAAATGCCATGCAAAATATTTGTGGATAAATTTGTTCACCTGATAATTGGGTTAATCTGATAACTGGGTTCTACAAGCATAACTAAGGTCACGTTCTCCAGCACAATCTCCAAAATAGCAGTATATTTTACATCTGTTGGTCATCTTTTGCAAAAAAAAATATATATACAAACATAAAAAAGGATTTAAAAATGCTGGGAAGATTTTATTTCTGGTTTTCTTCTTTGAATTAACTTAGAGCATTAACTGTGACTCTTCATTTCTTCTAAAATAAGTATGTGACTTCTCGGTATAACCTTACTATACCATCTTAGTTTTGAACCTAATAAAAGTAACAGATATAAATAAAACCTGCTCTAATTATGATCTATCAGATAGCTGACAGGCATGAAAATAAGAGCAGAGTGATAGTTTCACAGTTTCCAACAGATGACACTACTGGTAAATATGTTGTGAACTTTAATGAGTATTGAATTTCTCCTAGTTTTCTAGCTTATCTTTTGCAGTGCTGTCCTTTCACTGTGGAAGCTAGAGAAAAACAAAAAACCAAATGGCTAGGAATATTTTAAACTTCAGTTTAGCAAACCAAGTTCTGGAAATTTCTTGCACTGTTCCCTTGGCAGTTATCATTTCCAGATGAACTAACATGAAATATGTCTTGGTCTGACGTGTGTTTAGTTGATTTTACATCAGAGGAACTCACTGAGAGAACTTATTCAATATTATCACAAGTGAGATTAAAAGCCTGTCTTAGTTGACCTTAGTCAAACATCAAGAGCAGCAAGATGTCTTCACTTGGACTACAGCTAAATTGTTTTCATAATGGATTTTATCAATTGAATTAATTTTCATGTCTAAGCAGGATTTAACGAGTCATATTTGCACCTATCATCCAGTTTAGCAATCATCAACCAATTAGAAGTGCAGTATTTCACCGAATCATAGACTCATGGAATGGTTAGTGTTGGAAGACCTTACCATGTAGTTCCAACCCCTCTGCCATGGGCAGGGAGACCTTCCACTAACCAGGTTGCTCAAGGGCCCATGCAAACTGGACTGGAACATGTCTAGGGATGTGGCATCCACCAGTCCTCTGGGCAAGCTGATCCAGACCCTCACCACCCTCACAATAAAGAATTTCTTCCTAATACCTAATCTAAACCAACCCTCTTTCTGTTTAAAACCATTGGCCCTTGTCCTATCTCTGCACGCCTTTGTGTTTCCTGTATTTAAGTGACAGAGTCTAGATGAAAAAATTTGAGAAGCAGCTTTTTAATATTTTTAAAATTTTGCTTAAATGACAAAGATAATGTCTCAGTAAGCTGGGGCAGTCTCTTTTTTCTACCCCAGACAAAGGTTATGGTTACAATATTTACATATATATTGGCATTGAGTACCTACCCATATGTTTTGTCTTCTCTGGAAAGTAGCCACTCATATAAAAATTTTTATATGTTTGCTCAGCATAAACAAAAATCTCTCACTGTAACTCAGAGGTACTTTTTTATTCTCAGCAGAAATGTCACAGACTTCACTAGCCTGTACTCTGAGAAGGAGACTCTCCTATATCGTGGTTCATTAGGTAATTTTTCTGTTGGTGGGATTGTTTGGCAGTCTTTGAAATATATTATACTTTCCCTAGCAATTATTTCTCTTTTCAGAGCTGCCAGATTCCAGCTTTCAACAGGTCCTAGATACATATCCCAAAATATTTTACAATTAAGAAATTTTCTAATTTTTTTTACCTGAAAGTCTGGAAAAACAACTTACAAGCCATTACTCTACTTGTTTTTATTGTAGCATCACATAAAACTGCCTTTGTTTGTAAAAATCCTGCCTAAAGGCCTCTGGGAATCTTCTGACATAGTCCAGTGGAGGAGTAATCAGAGGGCTGAAAGTGATTAAAGAGACAAACCTAGGTAAAGGAAAGAAAGGTTCTTGAGAGTCATTTTGCTTGTCTGAAAGGGAAAAGGCCAAACAAACACAAAAGTAATGCTAAGTGATACAATGGAAAGAAAAGCTAGCCATGTTGTGGGGAATGCAATTAAATGTCTGACTATGCTCCAAGATTATACCTTGCCAATTATCATTCAAGCTGATAATACACAGAACTGCTCACCAGAGGTCCCGTTCACCTCACTGTCTCATTTTCCTTATCTCTAGGCCAAGAAGGACAAAGATTTCCAAAAACATGCATGCTAACAAGGTCACAGGACAATCAGTGACAAGTGAGATAATCATTAGTTTGCAAAATTTGATTTGAAGAAGTAAGGAGCTGAAATTACTGTAGAAATGGCAAATCCTTCTGTATCACCTCTTCTGTTTTATTCATTGAAAACCAGAAATTAAGTTTTTCAATTTCTTTAGTGCAATCAGGTATTAAAAATTCTTGCAATAATCACCCAGGTTATGAGGACAAGACAATCCTGTACCTGTCTGAGAAAGTAAAAGATTTGGAAGTCTACAAGTAAACATTATCTTACAATGATTTGCTGCTTCCAGTTGTGACATAGTGTATGGACCTGGATATCTAGTAAACTAATCTAATTTAAAATATGTGTATTTTATAATGCAAAAGGTTGGAAAAAATACTGCAGATAAAGTGAATAAAACAGATTATTTATTTCTTCATCATTTAGTAAATGTGTTTGAAAAGAAAACATTCGTATTGCTTTAAGATCTAAGGCATCCTTTAGTCTGAAGATGTATTAAGCACTTCCATAATGATTTCATGTGTATGTATTTATATCCAACAATACTTTTAAACTACTTGGGGTGTATGAATAATTCTTAGAGGAAGGAAAAAAGTAAAAAAACGAAGGTCCTTGAGTTGAATGCAACCAGAAACACACAATAATAGACCACACTGTAGGAATAGAAATTAGTCAGGTAGAGAAGGGGTATTTCATGTGGATATCATGAAAGATGTCTCTGCTGCAAGCATATCTTGAACCATTTCTTTAAAGGATGTCCTCCTGAAAAAAAAGACCCAATTGATTATTAACCTTGTTAATGAGTATGTGATCAGAAAGCCACACAGAAAACAAGCAAGAATCAAAGCTGGGGCTTTCCTCAGTCAGAAAGTGACTTCAAGCAGAATGAGCAGTAACTTAAACGCATTTTCCCCAAACACAGTAGCATAGAAGAAAGACAGTTTTGACAATTAAATACTTTGTGTTTTCAAATGTATTTCCTCCTGTTTATTTGGAGGTATGTACATGTCTAAAGTACAAAAGCAAATGTCAAGAGAATTGTGTTATTTGTTCTGCTGAGCTGTAGAACTGTCCTAAGGTCAGCCACCAGAGCAAGCTGAGCTGAGTTTCTCTTGGGTGGATTGGTAAGAAATTGCTGTCAGTCTCATAGGTAAAATTTCCTTCTCAATGACTTTAAGAAAGAGCAATTAAATTGCCTGAGGACATTAGTACAGGGAACATAAGAAATATGAAGTTGCAAGAGCACTGGTTTTCTCCTTTAGCCATAGAATTCAGGTTTAAGCCAACTGAAGTCCAGCTCCAAGGTCTACCCAAGACTAAGATGAATGGCAAGCAAATACTAAGAACTAACCAACAGCATGAGATATTGATGTCTCAAGAGGTCTTTGCATGGTCATATTCATCATGGTGTCCAATACAAAAGACAACAGTCAATTTTTTTGACAGCTTCAGATCCAAGTTATTTAGAGTGACACCCTATTGATAACCAAATTCACAGGAAAGATTTAAGAGAAATATTTAGTGAAAAGGAAGATTTCCATGAGAGCAGAAGCTCAGAACACTAGCAAACACTTCTGGATAAAGCAGACAAAATTATATTCAACAGCCAAATGACCATAATCAGGCTCAAAGATTTATCTGCATCTACTATTATAATATTATACTGCATCTACTATTTCATATTTTTAAATGTGCAGAAAGCATATGATGTAGATGACAAAGTTAAAAGTTGATGGGATAGCTATTTCATTTATTTTTTTAATATAGAGTAATGAAGACTTTGCTTCAGAGAAAAAGGTAGACAAAGAGAGTTTTTCCATTTTTAAGAATGGAAATACAAGGTAGCTACTGCAATTTTAAATGATGAGATTGCTTAGAATTCTCCATGCCTCTCCAATTTATATTTTTAATATGAAATAAAAATCTTCTGCCTTCTAAATCGACTGTCATAGGGCTTATTTTTCCATCACATGCAAAGAATATGAATCATATAAATTTCCATTTGAAATCTTTATTAAGTTACTACAGATATAAAAAGATAATAAACCCAGTTCTATGGCCTTCTCATTCACAGATTTGTATTGTTCTCACAATTTTTACTGCATTAGGGAACAATATAAGATCTTTCCTATAATTAAATTGTACAGTGAATTTAACATTCCTGTATGTCCACACATTTTCTTATTGGATACTTTTCCATTTATTAAATAAAATAGCAACATTATAGTAGGAATTAATAGACTTGTATGACCAGCAATTATATGAAATAGTTGGCAGATACTTTCTCTAAGATTTTGTACATTAATATGTGTTATCTTTCAAAAGAAATGCTAAGGAATTTAGTTCATTTTTGCTAGGTATTCTGAAAACATTCCTTGAAGTAATAAGAAACATTAGATATTCATTTGGTAGTGCACAGACCTTATAAAAATGTTATATTAAAATCTTGATAAAGTTAGTAAAAGATCTTAAAATAGATCTTTTGCTTACTTGGAATATACCCTCCAGACATGTCACCTTAACGGATCAAAAATATAAATTAGTGTTTATAGTAATTTGCTTTGGCCTATAAAATTCATGCAGTTTTGCGATGCAAAACTGGGTGGAACAAAGAGCTTCAAAATAATGAATTTTGTAGATTTAAAAATGAATTAATTGTAATTAGTTTTAAACTCCTATCACCTAGATGTGCCTTTTTCCTCAGAAATAAAGGAAGCCATGCTTCAGAAAGAGTCATAAGAAAATGCCCTGTGCAAAAAGTTTTTGAGTGGGTAACATCCATCCTTCAACAACAGCCTGCTCTCCAACCTGCCAGGTAACCTAGCACAGATTTTCTGAGCATTTATGAAACATGATAAAGTAGGAAAAAATATCAAAGCCTCAAGCGAATTTCTTTTTCAAGTTTTCCAGTACACTGTAATAAGGGCAGACTATATTTGATACTCTGCATAGAAGTAACTTACATTGCATTTTTGTCTCTATAAGGTTTAGGGATGATGTTTAACTTTCTGCTCATTTAACTTTCTTCCACTAACACAGGAGAGCGTTTTCTCATTAACAAAACTATTTTTATAGAGAGACAGTCATATATTATTAGACTCTCATACCTCTAGCACTGATAACTGCTGCAGAACCCAACATTTCCAGTGCATAAATGTAAATATAGGAATAAACTTCGGAGTTAATAATGAAAAAAAAAATGTGAAAGTTCAAAGATTGGGAGTAATATTATAACTCAAATGAAGCTGACATCTGAGGAAAACGTGATCCAACCTGAGCACTACATAATTCTGGGAAAAGAAACATTTGACAATGTAATGAAATTGATACAGCCAGAACAAACAAGGTCGTCTTCATAGCACTTCCACAGGGAAATAGGAGAACTGTTTCAAACGCATTGGTAAAAAGTCTTTTAGGATTTATTTCTTGACTTTTTCAAATCCTTGATAATAGAGAAATTTCAAAATCATCCTGAGCAGTAGGAGGTTCTTTATCCTTAGCCACAGCTGTGACTTCTGCAGGCAATTTTAAGCTTGGTAATTTAAGAAATATATGAAAAATTACATAGAATGGAAAAGTCAAGAAATAATTTCCCACCAGGAAAAACACAAGAGTAAAGAGGAAAGGAGGTGGATATAAATAATTAGATTAACCATTAAGGAGGGAACATCACAGACTAGCATCTCCTCTGAGTTTACATAACAACAGAAAAATAATTATTCCCACGTGAAGAAGGAGAAGGAGCCACAGATGGAAAATACATAATTTCATATGCAAAATACAAATAATTTGGGATTTAAAATACTGTTAGAAAGGCTTGATCCTGCATAGTAGTGTGAGAGGCCATCAGGGTGCATGACTTAAATTATTTTTCCTGGTTTTTCCTATCCATGAGTTGACTTCATTCTGCTTGTCACGTCCCTGAGGGTGCTGCCAGCCCCCTGGGCCTGACCCAGCTTCCTTGGGGGTCTCCACATGCTCTGCCCCTTGTCCAGCAGCCAGGGGATGGTGGCCTGTGCTGGGGCCACCTTGGCTGGCCTGCCCTACTCCAGCAGCTGGCCCTTGCCATGCCCTGGTACCTGTCTTTCCTCAGACCTGGTCTTCAAAAAGAGTTTTCATACAGGGAGGCAATCCAGGCTGAGTGCAAGCTGAGAAATGCAGTGACACAGCTTAGCTCTCGTCAATGAAGTTCTACCATTGGGCTCCAAAGAGCTAGGATTTCACCTTGGGTTTAATATTCCATATATACCCAAAATGAGGTGATGTTCACAGAGCTGGGTGCACCTTCCCCACATCCCTGTGCCCCAAAAAAGGGCCGCCACTCCCACGCTGCTTTTGGGAGCTCCTCATGAGTTCATGTGAACAGGACACTTCAAATTTATTATATATTTCTGTTGCAGACTAGTTATATATTTCCTAGAAATATGAAAACAAGCCTAGAGAAAGAGTGGGTCACTGTAAACATATGCATACTGGATCAAAAATATGTCTTTAGCTGAAAGGGTTCCCACCCAGAGGGCTGCAAAGCATGCAATGTATCACTAAGTTTCCTGGCACCTTAAAATTGAAACACCTAGACTTCCCTCCTAGTTTAATTTTTTTTCTTTTTCCCCTCAAGTTATGATATGATAATTAGATTTTTTTTTTTGCCTCAAAATCTATGACTAAATCTCTTTAATTTTAATGACATTATTAGAGCTCTTCAATCTTAGGGTTAAGCCTTTCCTCTAGCCCAAGGCATCTCATAATTACCTTCATAGAATGGCAATCAGAACATTCCTAAAACATCAAACATTAAGATGCTGCAGTATTGACGCAAGACTCAAATCTCTACAAAAGTACCTCAGTGCACTATATTTTCCTAAGTCATGTCTCTCCTGGGATCTGCAAGCTAACACTGCTCTTCCTCAGATGCCGCACAACCCACAGCAGCTCTGATCTGTCCCAAGATGTTAAAGAGATCATGTAAATCCATCACACTAACAAATGAAGGCTTTTCAAATGAATGAGAAATTATTAAGGCAATGTTGGATTTTTTTTTTAAGTCTGACATATAAAGGAAACAGACACAATTTGTTGTGCTTCCATTAAACCAGAAAAAGCACAAGAGCAAAACCAAGCAGTTTTTATGTTTCACTCTGAGATGCAGGATCCTCTTTAGAATATAGGATTTAAACCCCTAGAATCCCATCTGGATCAAATTCTGAAGGCTATTGCCATTGAAACATTTGTCAAAACAGCATTGGACAGAAAATTTTTTGCAACAAGAAATTGGCTCTTTCTGAAATTTACTTTATAAAAACTTATGACTATCTCTACACAACATGCTCACACACCGAGTAACAAATATGCCTAAAATATAGGAGTGAGGTTCTGCTCTTGGTTATGCAGGTGTCTGTGGAAAAATGATAAAAAACTCCATGGCACTCAGGGGCACCATGTTTTCAAAATTACTCTTACTAGTTTTAAGATTAAGAGAAAAGCATCCTAGTCTCTCCTTACTCATCTAGGTGATGACAATCAATTCCCACATTTAAAGTAAAGACAAAAGCTGTATCTCTTTGCAAATAGCTGCAAGGGCTATTACTGCAACACACAATATTTAAGTATCAGAGCACTTCACTCTAGATATACATCTCCAGAAACCACAGTTCACACTGGGAGTACTTAGACATTAAAAAAATTGTCAGCACAGGTTATGGAACTATGAGCAGCTCTGAAGATCTTAGGCCTACTAGTGGTTTTATGAGACCACGGGACGCAGAAGGAGCGTCAGTTCACTCTTACCTGGCACTCAGAGGGAGGTGATGATTTGCAGCATCTTAGACATAGACATGGACTGCATTTGCTGTGTCTGGTGGGAAGAACATGGTTTGAGTGCCCCTTAACAAAATCTGTGACACTCTCACCTCTCAGTGTTGGTCAGCACAACACAGGGACAGGGTGAGTGCAGCCAAGAACACAGCGCTGGGAGTACGGGATTGACTTGGAAGTTGCTGGTTCTGAAATGGTTCCCTGGGAGGCTGTCATTACCAGCTCCCTTTTCCAGACATTGTGCCTCAGTAAGTTCAGGAAGATACTGATCAGATCCCTGTGTTCCCAGGTGTCAGGCTGCAGCATGGTATCTGCCTGTCCCTGATCCTAGGAATCCTGCTCAGGCTCTGCTCTGCCCTCCCAGGATGTGTTGGGTGGCAGGGAACTGCTGGCCCTGTGCCAAGGGCTGGCAGCAGCACGGCTGGAGCTGGGGATCCAAGAACCACAGGGAAGCAGAGCTAGGTGAGAGGAAGCCCCAGCCTTCTCTTCAAGCTCCAGGCTGACCCTGTTTCCCAGCTGGGTGTGTGAGACAGCAGCAGCTGGGGGAGGATGCCCTGACCGTGTGTTCAGCGTGTCCGAGGGGAGAGCTTGTTATCCAGTGAAGGGCAGCTCTCTCCACAGACTCTCAGCAAACCTAGCTGGGCTCCAGCCTGTGGCTGTGCAAAGATAGCTCTTGGCCACTGCTCCTCTGTGAAGCAGCTGGAAAAGGGACCCATAACTGTTCGTTTCTGACAGTGCATTAAGGCAGACAGCCATGCGGTGTTTTGGAATCTCTCTTCACATTTGGGTGCCCTGTTTCCTGACTACTTCAAGGCTGCTTGCTGTAGTAGACAGCTTACAGGCCCTTGGTGCAGTCTGCATGTCCTTTATTCCCTCTGCCCATACTGAGATCAGCACAGCTACCTGTCTCAAGGCCTTTGCAAAAACTGGATTTCTGAGTCATGCCAGATGGCTGCCCTTGTGTAGCTGATCTTTCTTGGACTTTGTTCAGATGTAACAGAGGGAAAATATGACATTATAGTCCGTGGAGAAGGCATTGGCCTCATCAGAGCCATTAACTCTCTCTACACACATCACATCTCCTTACAGCATCCCGCCTGAGACAGCACCAATCTAAACCCAGCAGGTTCTGCTTGCTGCGGTGTGAGGCCGAGGCTGAGGCACAGAGACAGCTGGGGCATTGTGTGGGACACAGGAGACCTACTTGGACGCCTTTGGAGGACTGGGAACAGCAAGGCACAGTCAGACCTGGCAGAAGTTGAATCTATATTGTATTTGTGATCTGGAGCACAGCACGCCTTATGTGCTGGTCTTCACTCAGATTTCCTGTGATGAAGAAGCACCTCCTTGTGACCAGGCTGGAACCCAGACACGGATCAATGTGTCAGTAGCACAGCATGTGAGCTCATCCAACAAACCCACCAGCACACAGCTGCCCAGCCATGAGGGATCTGGGCTGCTGTGAGAGGGGACAGCACCCACAGCTGCACCCCTGGCAGAGAGGAGACTGTACTAGATCCCAATAGGTCTGTGAGGAGAGGGAAGGAGAGGAGAGGAGAGGAGAGGAGAGGAGAGAAGAGAAGAGAAGAGAAGAGAAGAGAAGAGAAGAGAAGAGAAGAGAAGAGAAGAGAAGAGAAGAGAAGAGAAGAGAAGAGAAGAGAAGAGAAGAGAAGAGAAGAGAAGAGAAGAGAAGAGAAGAGCAAAAGTCTTTGTGATCTTTAGAGTGTAATTTCGGAAAGATCTTAATGGCTTTTCTGAGCACATCTCAACTATTAGGAAAACTTATTTCAAAAAGAGAGCCCTGGGGCTAGAAAGCAGGTGTTCATATTTACTGTTATTTTTACAAAATAAATCATTGTTAATAATTACCTCTGATTGGATCAGATGGGGGAGTCATTACCCACCCCTACTTTGAATACAGTTCTAATGTCAAAGGATTCCTGGTTTCCATGAAAAACAGTTAGGTGGTAGACTGAGAATTAAGTGCTGTTAATTGGAGTAGAAAAATAATACTTCAGGTCATCCAGGTTTTCACAGATAAAGAAACTTCATTTATTGCAAAAGAAAACTTTCTAACAGTAGCAAAGGAATTTTTATTCATAAACAAATTCACAGGATCACTCTTTCATCATCTGCATAAGTCAGTTTAGCACCTGCTCTGAATTCCTTGAGGCAGTTTTAATTTTCAATGAATGCAGAGAGTTGTTACCACACCAGGCATGCAGTGGAGGACTGAATCCTGTATATTGGGCAGAATCAGCTAAACTGGTGGAGGAGTTTTTCCATTGATTTTTAGAATCTGAGGGTAAGTTGTGCAATAAAATGACTTTTACTTCATCTTTCTCTTGCAATATCAGTACTCCCTTGGCTTCAGTAATTAAATTGCTGGAGAAAAACTAATTACAAATTTAAAATTAACTAGCTTAAAATTGTGGCGCCATACAAGTGAGTTCCTCATAATTTCAGTTACACCTGTTCAGTAATAAATATTAATGAGTTTTCAGCTTGGAAGAGACAAAAGCCTACAGAACTGCTTTTTTCACTTACTAGTAAATGTTGGTTCCGCAGTAGCATAGTTTTGTAAAACCAAAACAGTGTGCAGAATCACGGCTTCTATGGTGGGAGAGAATTTTATATAGGTAATATTTTATATGTGAGGATAGTCTTACATATTTGGGCACAAATGATTTGAGAGATAAAGCCTTAAACCATTCCTACTACAGGCAATGGAAAGACTCCCATCTGGCTCCTGCAGACCCAGCACAGGCTGCATGCATTGGCAGAGCCCTGAACGTAGGAGAAATGGCAAAATCTCACCTGATGGAGTGAAGATCACTCCTGGGCCATCCAGGAGTGCTTCTCTTGCAGCAATGTTTGTTCACCAAGGCAACTGGGTGTATACTCTCTCTTTCGATATTTAATATTTTTTTTCCCCAGTTCCAATCCCAGGGAAGCCATTTAGAGGCAATTCCTGGGCACCATAAGAAATCTAAATTACTGGGTAACTTCAGGTCCCTCACCATTAGCAAGGCTCACTCTGCTATGCATGAGCTAAGACAAATTGGAAAAACACCCTTAGAGGGAAGAAATCATGCCAGTGAAAAACATGCCCAAGTGGCACCAGGACTAGCTTGTGTAAGTTTTCCCACCCATAGATTACAGCAGGTAGTCTATGCTCAGTGTTTCTTTCCATTTGTTATTCTCTTTTGTGAAGAATATTGCTTCTGGGCTCTGTGAAATACCAAAGTGAAATCAGGTGCATCTCCGTCAAAGTGACACAGGCATCTTGTCACACAAACAACCTGGTATCACACATATTTGTCACAAAAAAAGGAAAATGAAATGAAAAGCAAAATTAACTTCTTTTTAAAAATGAAGACTATTGTTTCACCCACAAAAAAAAAAAAAAAATTATTAACCAGAAAATGCTAACACGTGTTAACAAAATATTTTCCAATACTTAAGTATAAAATGTATGGAATGTTACAACCTGTGGAATTAGTCTTGCAGAAATTAAACATTTCTACATTTTTGCTTATCCCTGATGATTTTTGCTTCGTAAAATTAGATGAACGGAGTTATGATCAAAATTGCTTATGCATCTTTATTCAATTTGGATCTGGAATACTACAGAAAAATAATCTTTTCACCATGGAATTATTTTCTAAAAGAAACTCAAAAGTACAGAATCATATAAAATTTTTATCTTTTTTTTAGAGTTCAACAAATTTCACTTTAAAATTGTTTTAGGTCAGTAAGGAAATCCATTCCCATTTTATTTGAGTCATTTTAGGCAGAGAGGTCTAAAGGTAAGTAGGTCACTTTGACTTAAAAGGGTGTCTGGGAACAGTTCATGTATCATCCAGAAGTGATGGTGAAATCACAAGTGTAGTTCTCTCACTTGTGTCTGCAGTTATATAAGATCCTTTTCATCCCCAGTGTACCATTGTGATGTTACATTAAGGAGCCACTCTGCATCACAGCTGGACAGAGTTGTTACTGGGCCAAGGGCTACTTGTGAGAAAAGCGCATACCTGTGTTTATTATGCATGTTACAGTAAATAATGAGTTCAATTTTCGTGGAATCTTGCAGCTCAGTTATGATGATCAGGCCCTCACGAGCTGATAAGTATCCCCAACAGAGCTGTGTGATGACCTTTGCATAATAAGCCAAGGAAACACAGTTGTATGCTGCTTTTTACGTATGGCTGGTGGGGTGTGAGCAGCAGTGGCAATCCGTGAGTAGGTCACTGTGCTTCTTCCCACTTCCCTGTTTTCCTCGTCTCACTCCCACACTACCTACACACTGCTTCTTATGGCAAGAACCTGCTATGCATTCCTTCCAGACTGCCCAGGTTCTTCCTGGGTCTCCCTCTATTTTTAAATTACTCTGAATGGCAGCTTCTTCCTCCCAACCTTATGGTTGGCTGCTGGATGCCCTGCAGGCATTAAAGGGTATTTTCTTGCCTGAAGCAGTGACAGCCTGGAGGCAGAGGACAGCAAGAAACCTCAGTACTGACCTGCTGAAAACCCGAGCCAGAATGTGTCCCTCAGTTCACAGAGATGGGCTGTAGCCTGACGGGTCAGGGCAGAGCACAAGGGTTCTTGTCCCACACCAAGAGTTGAAACAAATAAATGGCTGTGCTCAGCCAGGGGCCACTTGAGGCAAAGTGAGCAGGGCTGCATGGAGGGGGCTAATTTCTACTTTTCATTCACTGTCTTTGTCAGAGATGGAAGTTACTGAAACTTTTTAATCGTATTTTTCACTTCTATATCAGCTTAAGGGATGCAGGTGTAGTCTGATATGTGCCTTGCCAGTTCACATAGGATCTCTGTGAAAGAGAAGAGAGAGCAAATTTTTCTCATGGTTATTAACCACTGCACCTGTCTACTCTCTTACCTCATTTCTATGCCAGTTTTCTCCCTAAAGATACAATTAATTGATTCATCTCTAATAAATCCACAAGGTGACCTGTAGCTACAGGACAGCTTATTTACCTGAGAGTGAAGGCTATCTGAAAAATAAGGCTCCTTATCAGAAACTGGGAGTGAGATGAAGAAAATATGATATTGAAAAAAAAATTAATTAACATACTTGTGGGAAGAGGAGCTTACAATTAAAATTCTATGTGCTATTTATCCCCACTTGTTTGAAAAGTTTCTTTTAAACTTGACTAACAAAGCCCAACTGTGTTGAAAGTATGCTGACCTATTTGCTGCAGCTTTGGTTCACATAGTAAGTCCCATGATGAGTTTCAGTCTTCAGGCTAAACACTTTCTCATTTATTGTCTCTTGTTTTACCAGCTGGACTTCTACATTCACAAGTACGTGACATGAAAGTAATTAATGGCACTTTAAGCATTCAGAACCCACTTTCTGCACCTACTATCCTGTACAAGGTCATAAGAAATGTCTAAAAGTAATTTATTAGATATTTTTGTAGTAAAGAAAATAAGAGTTGGTACTTGAAGTTTCAGGGTTTTTATCCTGGGTTTTGAGACTGGGAAGGTGCCTTCCTAGTAAATGGAAGCTGTGATACTCACCCAATCTGAAAATTTAAGGGCTAAATTGAAAAATCTGAAGTAAAATCACCAGAAAAAAATCTCACTCTAGGTGGCATTATGGTTACAGACCTAACTGCAATTCTTCTGTCCACACGTCTGACACCTTGAACTGCATGGAGAAAGGCTCCTCTCCCCTGTTACAGGGAAAAAGGAGTACTATTTTAAAGGTAGCAAAAAACCTTGTGAATGGTTTTAAGGCAAGCAGAGCTCCAGTCTCCCAACAAACACACCATGTGTTTTGTCAGTGACTTGCTGGAGCATGGTGAACACCCAGGAGTTCACTGGAGCAGAGGCTCAGTCTGGAATCTGTCCTGTATCCTCCACTATGAAGTGTAAGGTCTCACCCAGGAAGGGTGCAGAGGGTGCCTCTAGATGAGTGTCAGGACATGGGCTTTACTCTTCTCTGCACCTTTTGGGGCAGATACAAATATCAGTCACTTACCTTCCCATCTCACCTGCCTTTTGGGAGCAGCCAGCCCTCCTTGCACCCTGACACACAGCTCAGCAGTACAACAAAAAGCCTGAGGTGATTGACCACAAGCAAATGGGGGATGTTGGCTTCTAAGGCTCTGGTGCCAGGCTCACAGTGGTACTCATCCATGAGCCAAGCAGCCCAGCAAGGCTTCAGCCATGTGTGTCTCTACTACATCTGCTCTGTAGGGTTGCTTGGGCACCCATTATGCCCCCCACACCAGCTGCCATGTACTCCTTCCCTACATGCCATGTATTCCTTCCCTGAGTGCCTACCAGGAGCCAATCCAACCCAGAGCTCTTATTCATGAGTTCTGCTGCAAAACCCATGCACCTTAAAAGCTGCTGTGATGTGACAGTCAGCACAGATATGCCTAGTGGCTTTGAGCAGCTGGCATTTAGGTGATAGCACAAGTGAGAATATGACTTAATTTGGAAGAAAATCAGAGGGATCAAGAAGAAAACTATTGACGTACAAAGACTTATTACTGCTAGTGATGAAACATTCATGAAAAAAGACTTAAACATCAATGTGTCAAGCTTTTCTGCTAATCTAGGACACACTGTTAGGATTTGCTGTAAACAGCTGTCAGCTTTTCCATCAACAATTTTCCTTTGCAATTATTGGTAGCACACCCATGATCAAATGTTAACACCCCAGACACTATGGCAAAATAAAAGTTCAGTTATAACAGAGTAGGAGTTTTCCTACAGTCTTCCAAAAAGCAAACCAGAGGCAGTATGTGCCCAGAATCAACAGGGGGTCTCGTTAAAATAGTTGAGATTCCCTGAATCTCTGTGTTAATGATTTCTTAATTAACAGTCAGAAGCTTCATATTGCTACCATATCAGGCTCACCAGAGGCCCCATTAGCAAAAAGCAAAATCCAGAATTCTTCAATATGTTGAGGAGTGAACTGGAAAAGGCAGAGAAGAGGGATCTAAGAAAGCCTCCATCTGTCCTGTAGAAAAGCTTCCTTCAGTGAAGAAACAGGAAAAAAACAACTTGTTCCTTTCATAACCTTTGGTGGCAAACATTGGTTTTGTCCAGAATAAATTAACAGCAAATCATTAGAGGTAATTTAGATCAATTGCTAACAGCATCAGCTCAAATGACTTTTTAAACTCACCTGAAATTTCTCCACTTGTACTCTGAGCCTGAACTAATCTTATGCTTTCTCAGCATGTCTGTGTGTTTAACTTGAAGTCAGGTATTACACAGAACTTGTGTGTCTGCACCTAAATTTTTTGGTGGTTTTCTCAGCATGTAAGTCACTGTTTACTGGCTGCTAAATCTCCTCAGTGAAACAAAAGTCAGCTGGGAGATTGAACAGCACATTTGTTTTGGGATAATCCAATAAATTAACAGAACAGGGCCATCTCAGAGGGGCTGCCACTCAGTTTAACATTAGGAGGCACCTCCTAACCCATTTTCATGTATATCGTCAGTTTCCATTTGAGTACTTCAGGAAACAGAGAATCTGCTGCTGTAGTTTATTTCAGTGATTGGTCATGTCTTCTGGTAAAAACCGCAGTGCACCCTAGGTTCAACCACTCCAAGAAAGTTGTGTCACAGTGTGCTTGCTTTGTGATATGCATTTGTGAAAGCATTTTGGTATGGTCCAGCATTGTTAAGAGACTGTTATACAGAGTTATACACTAAAAGTAATGAAATCCTTAAAATTCCAAGAGTTATAGAACATTTTAAGAGATAAATAAAACTCTTGCTTAACAGATGGAGTGGATAGAGCAAACTCGATAGCTACAAAATAATTTAATTAACCCTTAAATCTATGGCAAGTGTTGCCAGTGTTTATGAAGATCTTCAGAGTAAGCAAAGAAATTAAATCAGGTCTAGGGTTTGAGGGATTTTTAAGGCAGCGTGAAAATTTTGCACCCACTTTCCAGAACAAACAGCTGCTTACTGAACATATTCTATACAACTCAAAAGAGTATTCCTATCAATGAAAGTCTTTGTTGTAAGTCTAGCAATTAAAGATGTGAATAAATGAATAAATAAATAAATAAATAAAATTACCTCCAACTCCTTCATGTTAATACTTGTGTGCTTGCAGTTATTTATAGATATGAAAATTCAGGTCAATTTGAAAAACATCAAGATGAATCTCTGGCGAGACTTTGCATGTAGCAGAGTCATTAACAGTAGCCAGGTCAGCATGTGGTGATCAAAACCTTTGCTTTTCTTGGTAACTACAGTAAATACAGCTATCAACTGTTATAATGTTACTGGATTCAGGAATACTTTTTTTACTGTACTTATTAAAGACCTGTTATACAAACAGAAAATAACACTTCCCATAACAGAGAAAAAACTTATTTTTTGTGGCGGCTTTTAAGAGACAAAAAAATTCATCCCTAAATTATATATATTGCTTATATATATACTTATAAAGCAGACTTACAGATGAACACTGTGGGGAATGAATTGCAGAAGGTATTTCAGAAGTTATGGGTTATAAATTGAGTTGGTGTTCAGAATTAATTCATAAGCAAAGGAAAGAACAATCACTCCAGGTAATTCTGAGCAATTTGAAACTGCAGCCTTCTGGAAATCTCTCTATTAACAGAGCAATGGGAGAAGATTCCTGCTTGAAAATCTGTTGCAAGATCATGCAGTGACATGTGATTATGAATAATTCACTGTAAATACTCACACTGCCTCTTTAGATTAAAACAAATTTTAGTGTCACACACTCCCCCATCACAGTATCCTTGTTGCAAAGATTCAAAGATCCTTGATTTCCTTAGATGTGCATTCCCACATCTGGTTCCTTCCCATCATTGCAGCCGATCAGGTCTCTTGCAGGAATGTTTTGCATTATTGATGATCCTTTTAGGCTCGTGAGAGTTGACTGTGATGTTTCAGATGTCCTGTGTGCTGGCAGTGCACTGAGACGGTGGTGTGGGAAGAACCTGGCTGCTTTGCAAGACAGGACAGTCAGAATCACACCTCAGTCTCCCTGTCTCACTGGAGATTGGCACTTCTCGCTGCTGGCATTAAAGATGATTGTTTCTCTTGAGCAGCTGCCTGAATTAATACCCTGAGTGTACACAAGGCAGTTTCCTCCCCAATTGCACCAAATGTGCCACTGGAAAGCAAGAGGATTCTATGATTTTATTTGGAAAATGTCCTAGAGTAGAAGAGCATTCTTTCCTTGCAGACAAGCGCCTGTTAGTCACAGGGTACTGAGTGTCCTGGACAAGAGCCCCTGCATTTCTCAGCATCCTTGGCATATAAATACTGAGGAGCAGCACTGGGGTTTACTAAGCACGTTAACCAGCAGCAGACCTGGCCCTGAAGGCCTCGTCCAGTGGCCTTTCTGATAGAGACCACCAGTTCCACCAAGGCAGAACTCCATCCCTTCCTCTTCCCTTACACAAAGACAGCTGGCTGACTAAGGAGCCACTTCTCTGCATGTTGCAATAAGCAATTCCACACTGAGCTAATAATTTTTTTGTTTTGTTTTTTTCCCCTCTGGATGCCTCTAGTTGTAATTTTTATCCTACTCCATAACTGGTTTTCTGAAATTGCGTAGATGGACCATACCTTGAGACACAGGCATAATCTGTCGTGTGCAACGTTGTCAAAGTCCTATCAGAAGCAAACCACCAAGTGAGCAGGCCTTTGTTTATCCTTCTTTAAGGAGAAAATAAAAAATAAAGTAAAAGCAGAGTTTGGATGCAAGGCTTGGAGCACCTTTTACTGGTAAAAGAATTATTAATACCTAGTCTCTGGGAACACAATCCAATCTTAACTCTCTCTCCAGACTTAACTCTGGTGACTGTCTTGTTTGGAGTAAACAAAACCCAGCAGAGCACTGCTGCTGACACCAAGACATGCAGGGACACCTTTAGTGGTACTTCCACAGTCAAACAGGTTACAGACCAGCTCTACAGGCGAGACAATTTGATGCATAGCTGTAACGATTTCAAACAGGGAACATAACTTGCTGCACTGATATTTAGTGTTTGATCACCACCATTCACTCAGTGCCCCTGAAAAAGCCAGAGCATCCAAACCCACATCAGTGACTTTGTAGAAAGGGACCCCCCCTCATTTACTCTCTGCCTGGGAAGAGGTACTACAGCTTAAATCTCATTGTTGCCTACATCGCATTTACAAAGGGGATTTTCAACTATGACTGGTTTTATTAAACTGGTGAAGCCAGGACAAGACTCTGATCTTGAACTTCTTCCACAGTGCCATGGCAACAACCATGTTCCCATATGGAGCAAAAGCTGGAAGCTGTTTCCTGGACACCTCTGACAAATTTAATGTCAAGTAAATAAAACCTAAAAACAACTGTTAGAAGTTTCATATCCAATGTATCTGCTGGCTGAAAGAAATCATACTGTGGTAGGAAGTGCAGTTGTCTCTAAGCCACAGAAATATTCAGCAATGTGAGCTACTGTAACAAGAATTAATACAAAAACTCTACCAGTCCATATGAATGTTAATGATAGAAGAAATTACAGGAGAATAAGAAAAACAGGCTTCAAAATTCAGTAAACCTAGCATCTTTACTCTAAATGTTCAATTCCTCTGATTTCATTGCTTTGCAACATTATCTCAGTTACAGCTTGCATTAATTTGCCAATCAATTAAAATATGAAGTGAAACTATCACGGAATATGTTTTGGAGTTGAACTGAGAGGCTAAAGTAATTCTAATATGAGGAGATATTTTCTAAATATATACCAGTAATTGGAACAAAATTACATGAAATTAAGCTTCTGTTGGATATTCTTCACAAGTTTGACTTGCTTTGAGAAACATTACCTTTTTTTTTTACTTTTTATGATAATTAGACAACTCTTCTGTAGGTATCATTTCAGTCAAAATAATCTCTACATGAACACTGTTTAAAGAAGAAACATTCATAGTTATATTAACCGGTAAATCTAATTTGCGGTCTCTGCTTTAGGAAACCTGGAAAGTAGAGCCTTATCATATGCAAGTGGTAATTTGCATTAACCTTGTGGGTCATCAGACTCTTTAACACTTCAGTTCACCAGACACGGCAACAAGAGTGGCTTGAACAGCCTAATTTTTATAGCTCATGTTCTGTTAATTCACCTCCCTCTCCATGGTTATTATTCTAATGTACAGCAGTAACTCCTGCAGATACTTAAATTAAGTAATTAGCAATCAATACAACCTTCAACTATATCTGATTTTAAAGGTATTTTCTCACAACTCCTTCTGTATAGGCAGTGCCACTAGTTGGGCCAGCCAAAGAGAGAAATCACTTATTGTATTACATTTTGTCCTGCCATCAGTATGAAAATACATTGAAGAGGGAAGTGACTGACATGCACAGCAGCTCTCTAACAATCCTGTCAGCATTAGCACAGCTGTCACTGCTGATTTATAAGTACTGGTACAGTTTTGCAGCAGAGAGTTCCTAGGAAATGGCAAAATGCTGTCCAAAACAGAGATGAAAATTCTCGACTATCCAACCATATCATCCTTAAACTAAAAACTCTCAGGAGTAATGAGAGTCCTCTCTCTGTAGTCATTACATACAAATAGTGATTCCTGTGCTAGTTCTTTGAATGCAGAGGGAGTGATACCCTTATCCTATTTACAAAAGCTTATTGACAGGGATCATCAAGCATCTCGAGGGAGCAGAGTATGTGTAACACATCAGCAGAGAGCCAAATGAACACAGTTTCTCCAAGAGGGATATGCCTTATCTCTGATGCTCACTGAGCAAGCAGGATTCCTGTCATAAACATTACCAATGGTCCTATGACTCTTCTAAGTAGAGCCAGCACTAACCAGACAGTCAAAACTAGAACTTTGATCCAGACTGTTTCTTCACTCGGTATCTGTGAAGATGATATATGTGTATGATGAAACCATATGAAAATCCTGGGACAACTTGGCTAATGTTTGGGTTTTACCAGAAAGTATCACATCTGGCTTCCTGGTGAAGGCACTGTGAACAATACAATAGGGGCACCTGAGGACTCCAGGTAACATGCTGCTGTTGCTTTGCCTGGTACTTTAATTTGGTTTTGTGGTATTTTCTGACACACATTAGCAGGACAAAACTATGCTGAAGGGGGTGCACGAGATTTGCAGACTTAAAAATAACTTTTAAAAATCACACTGGCAGTTTTGCACTCCTGAGTCAAGGGAATACAAGAGGTGGCTCTTCCCACTTTCTGCCGTGAGGTTTCAGAGAAGTGGTACGTCTGTCTGTGCAGATCATCTAATCACAATGACACTGACAAGCTGCTGTCATTGGCAATATTGGCACTGCAGATCTGGCTGCAGCAAGTCTCTGTTTGAGATCCTCCCTGGCACACCCTCTACTGCACTTTGGCTGTTTGGGGTTTGACCCCTGTCAGTACCCTGTCAGGCTAAAGTGCTGGAACCCTGGAACTCTGCTTTCCACAGACCACCGCTGCTGGGCTCAGGCCTGGGCACACAGACCTTGTGGCACGACCATGCATGTCCCCAGAGCCATGCTGAATGCTGAAGCATCAGGCACTGCCTTGTTCTCAGCAAGGAAGAAGTTTCCTTTCAAGCAAACAGCTGATCTCTTTGCTGTCTGCTATTGTGTATTTGTCCATATTCATCACTCAGGAACTTCTCATTTTAACTACAAAACCTACATGTAATTCTTGGACCAGCTTGCTTGCAACATGTAGTATTTCTAGACTAGATTATTTTAGGCATCAGCAGGTTCCCAGTTTTAAGAGTCTAGGACTAAACACAGGTAAGAACACATTGTTCATGCACAGCAAATAACCAAAAGAGAAGAAGGTAATCAATGTTCACCAAATACAACCTGACAGCTCAGCTGTTCTTTCTCTTTGTTTTCTTTTAACTAATCAAAAAACTTCTTCTACCCAAATTTCAGCACATATCTAATACAATATTTAGCATAAATATCTATTATACCTATGTGAGAAATCCTTGAATAATGGAGTTTATAAATTAAGTGGCTGACCTAACCTTATCTGTATCTGTCTTACAAGAGCAGCTCATTAATGCAAAACAACAATTCCAGTCCTAAATTTTGAACTGGGGAAGTTTTTTAAGGAGCAAAAATTCTCAGAAAATGAGAAGCTTTTACTTAAACAATAGAGCACAGAGTGGTACTCATTTCTCAACTATTGCTTTTGAAAAAAGTTATGCAAAGTGCATTGCCATGTATTAATCCTGCAGGGCAGCTAGTTGGAACAGCATGGAACAGCTGGTTATACCTAGTAGGGGCATCTACTGCCTTGAAAAGACTGGGTTGTTTTTTTCCCAAGCTCTAGTACATAATTCCAGCTCTGGAATGACTAAAATAGTGTGCTTCAAGTTCTCAGACCAATGGAGTCTGCTGGGCCTCATCTGGTTCCTTGCATATACTGCTGGCTCCTGAGCTCCTGCACAGCATGAAACTAACACAGCAAACCAACTCGTCCCAGAGCTTTTGAAAGCATTAAAGCAGCACTTCATTCCAGCTTTAGAATAGCTCATCAGATCAGCCTTTCCCTGTTCAGAACATTTCTGTAACATATCTGACACATCTGAGGCTTTGCTGGCCTGGTGCCAGCCAAGGAAGAGTGAAGAAACACTAAACAGCCCCTAGGATGTTTCACATCCCCGTGGATGTAAAAATATTATAATGCAAATATTTTTCTGCAATGTATGTCAGATATAGTTTACATGATGTTAGGGGTGACACGTTTTCTTGGAACTTTTTTTCAGATTAACTCTGTAATTTTTATTCATCTCTTCACCAACAGAAATATGCACTTTACATTTATAGATGTGAAGCAAGAAATGAAATGGTATCTTTATGTTAGAAATGTGTCATTCACACCTTCCAGGTAACAAATTTTACTTGATTAGGTTATATTCAATGAATCTAAATCAGTGGAATTTAGACTTGCCAAATTAAAATCCATGAGACTTTACCTTCAGTACTGTCTTTTAACCTCATCCTCAGGTGCGTGTTTAAGCACCCCTCAGGAGAATAACCATCAGAGATAAAATAAAAGATCATCAAATCTAGCATCAAACTTCTCAGAATTAAGGGTCAGTTTTGAGCAGCTGAAGCACTGTTACACAGAGCATGGCTGGTCAGGAACCCTTGGCACACAACTCACCACTTGACATTTGCTGAGAAAGGCAGGTTTGCCTTCTCTGAGGTGTGCTCTAATTGGAGTTTTGAACCAAGATGTGCTTTCCCAGACATCAAAACTGGGCTGCATTATACATCTCTCCTCTGCCTTAGTCACTGCAGGGATTCAGTTTTACTCTGCAGCTCAGCCACCAGCTCTCCCTTCCCTCAGAAAACAATGAAGTTATGCCAGGAGCACATAGGTGCCATGATTTAGGAATGGTATTCTCCAATTCAGTACCCCCACTAAACCCAGGCCCACTGCTTGTTCCAGCTGGAAGCACAAAATGTAAAGGCCATGGGTTGAGATAAGAACAATGTCCTGGGATCACCAATGAGATAAGAAAATGAACAGTATCAGTATTAATAAGAGAAGGAACACTCTTCTCCCTGGAAGCTACAGTGAATCCCCCTCCTCTGCCATAGCAATTGAGGTCATACAAAAAAAAATCTGGGTCCTGGCCACACTAACACAGTGTGGCCTGGCTACTGCAAAAAAATTTAACCCTGTCCTAGCTGAAACCAGGACAACAGGAAACAAAAATTTTGTTAGGGAAGAGCAAAGACAGGAACTATACTCAAGCAGTCAAGAGCTGATGAGGTTCAAACAAGCCCTGAGTGAGGGCAGCTGACCTGAGCCCAGCTGGGATTACTCAATTATTTCCCATCTGTGCCTGGTGGAGCAGCAATTAGGCTTCACTGGCTCATTTTGCTCTTTCTTTGCTCTGGTTCCTACATAAGCATCCCCTCTGGAGGGGTGGAATTGATGATGGTTGTAAGATGGGCCTCTGCTGTACTGTGGGATAGGCAGGGTGATAACCATGGAGTCTGAAGGATTGGGGAAGATAGAGGGGAGCAGCCCAGTCTGGAATGGGATCAGGAGGGATTCAGCGGCTGAAAGAGAAGTTGTATCCCCGTGGCAGGGATTCTCCCCTTTATTCTTCAAGAGAGAAGGTAAGCACTGCCTGCTGCTATGTCCCTTATTTAAAACACTCAAGTCAAAGCTGAAAATAATCTTCTCTGACTGCAGTAAATTCATGTTGTTTGTCACTATAGCTGTTGGCACTTTGTAGTTTTAGATGCCAGCACTAATGGTTTGCAAGGTTCAACAAACGTACAAAAAATGCTCTATTTTCGGTAGCTGCCTGATCTCTCACAGGATGAAGTTACAAAAGTAGATGATAAAAAGTTGGGGGATCCAGAGATTTTCTGCTGCTGCAGGGCAAAAACTGATTCCTTTCAGGCTTTACTAGTAACAGAGATAGAATAAATAGAGTGTACTCAGATCAAATCATGTTGGATTTATAGGTAGGAGACGGGATTTGATAACAAATCAAGTGTTTTAGGAATACTGTATTTTTCTCAAAAATATCCAAACAAACCCAAATCAAAAAGTCTCTGGCTTGAAATACAGAGGTGGTAAGAATTAGTTCACTGAATCTGACATTCTTGGAACCAAAGCCACTTGGGAGCACTCATAGCTGTGAACTTTTAATGGTGTGAAAGCCAAGAGAGTGTCTCTAATTCACAGGACTACAACAATCAGGTCTGAAACCTCTTACAACTCCCATGGTAGTCAAAGAGTGGTGGCTTTTAGCTCCTTTACGTTTTGAATGTGGATATTTGCAGCACAGGCACTTCAGTGACAATTCTCAGTTTGCACTGAAGTGGCTGGGGAGTGGACTCTTTTTGGTATTGTTATTTTTATTTAAAAGAGCTGCAGCTCACAACTGGAAAATCTGGCAATGCCTGAAGCCTAACCTGATATTGATTTACCCAAGAGCACAACAGAAGTGCAATCTGAAGAACCTTTTCTCACAGTTTCATACTGAATGGCCTTCCAGGGTTTGGCTTGTTTTTGGGTAACCGGGGGGAGAGTAGGAGGAACTGAAGGGGTGCTGGTGACTTAAAATGGAATAATTTTATTTATTACACCTTTGGAAAGCAACAGCTCCGTGTGCATGGCACTGTTATTTCCCCCTTGCCATTTCAGTAGAATTCATTGTGAGCTGCATCTTGGTCATAAGCTGGAGGCAGGGTGCAAGACAACCATGGCTTTTGCACAAGACTTTCTGCTGAAAAGTTCTCTGATGCTGTGGGGCCTAGGTGAAAAGGAGACCCTCAAACTACTTAGTTTTGTTCAGCTGAGCTGGGCATTGCACAAGGCTGCTGGCTCCCCCAGGCTTTGGTCGGATACTGCCTTGAGATGCTTCCCTCCCTCCTAGGAGTGTCCATATGGCAGTGATCCGGCTTCCTGGAAGAGAAACTGCCTGAGGCAGGAGCTTGAAAAGTAATCTTAGTTTCATTCTACATTAGCACAGTGTATATCTATCCCTTTGATACTGAAACACAAAACTGACAATGTAGAGGTTGGAGTAGGAATTGAAGTTTTTATTCAGGTTTTATACTTTCATTGTCTTGCTTATAGAGACTTTCTCAAAAACTGAAAGAATTTTAGTGGTTTTTTTTGTATTGCCATCCCTCTTATATAGTCCTGAGTAATTTCCAGAGCAGTGACTGGGTCCAGGAGCTCTGACTGCACCTGGAATGGCTGAGGGAGAGGCGGCTGGAGGGGTCTGCTTCACTGTCACTAGTGGTGAAATATGTGTATGTGACACAGTGAGCCACCAGCTGGGTGGCTGTGCAGCTCTAGTGCACAAAGGGAAAAATGGATCTGAGTTCAGCTCTCCATGCCAAATACAAATGGGCATATGAAAATTATACCAGCAATTTTGTAACTTTGGCAACGGGCACTCTTGGATGCTGCCTCCTTCCCAGCATATGCTGATGTTCAGGATCTGCCCTAGTGGAAAGGAAGGCACAGATTTTCCATGAGTAGAGAGCAAGAAAGACAAGGATTGAAAAGCTGTTGTTTCCTGCTTTATGAAGTTAGGAAGGTGAGGTGAAGGAGATTTATTAGAAATAAATTCAAACAGCTGGACAAAGGGCTGCCTGCTTCTTTCTAGGAAACACTTCATTGACCAATGAGATTTTTTTATACTTCGCTATATTTTAACTGTGTACAAAGGCTTATTTGTAGCGTAAAGCCTTCCAATAGTCTAAATAGAAAATTTTTAATCTTAAGACACTTTTGCAGACACATGGAGTGGTTTGGATTGGACTTCTGGAGGTCATATCCAGCATCCCCTACCCACTCAAGCAGTGCCACCAAGAACTAGTTATTTGTACAGCTTTTAATATCTCCAGAGATGGAGACTTCACAACCTTCTTAGGCATCCTCTGCCAGCACTTGGAGACTCTCATAAGAAGGAAATTTTTCCTGATGTTCTGAGGGAATCTCCTGTAATTCAGCTTGTGCTCATTGATCTTTGTGTTGCCACTGAGCATCAGTGCAAACAATCTGGCTCTGTCTTTTTGGACCCGCCCATCAGGTATTTTTATACATTGGTGCTCTTCTTCTCAAGGCTGAACAATCCCAGCTCCCTCAGAGGTGCTCCAGTCCTTTAATAATCTTGGTGTTCCTTGGCAGTACACAGCTGGAGAAGCCACCATGGATGGCAACCCAAACATCTGAGTCATTTATGTACATGATACAAACAAGGGAGCAGTTGTCCTTTTTCAAGTTTAGTAATGAGAGATTTAAATCATTACAGACAAGAACTGATTGTTTAGGGGACAGTAGTAGACTCTTGGCTGCAGTGGGATTAATTTTTTCCTATGGAATGTCTGAACTCTTTAGTTGATGCATTTGATGGATTTTTTGATTTTTGTTTTTTGAATGAAGTGACTTTTCCTAGAAGTTCTTTCTATTATGAAAGAATGCCTGATGGTTCTTGATGTATAAAGTGATGATTGTTTTGTCATTTAAATGTGGTTTATATTTATACATTTTAATGGCATAAGGGAGTTCATGAAAATGGGCTGTAGGAAAATAGCTAGTAGAAAAATTTGCTAAGTTTAGCAAAGTCTTAAATTATTTTCGTTTCTTTAAGTTGCCTGGTTAAGCCTTTACCTAGTTGCTTGCTGTATGATTAAGTGCTTACTCAGGAGATATCCTGTAAATGCTTTGACACAGATTGCTAACCCTGGACAGCAGTATGTCATTGTGATAAGAATAAAAATCTCTCTGAAAGATAGAGGTTATAATTACTGTCAAACATTCCTCTGTAGTTGCAGCATAAGAAAAACTTGGAAATATAAAACTTCTGAGATTAATTCCTTAAGAAAAAACTTCTAAGTGCCACCAATTTTAGAGAGAACACCAGGAGTATGCATGCACTACCAATGAGAAGGGGTTCATTAACAGATATAAATACTCAGTGGCCTTTTAAAAAGATAGGGCAAGGTGTGTAAAAAGCTGATGGCTACAGCACACCATAAGCAGGAATTGTATTGTGTTCTTTAGAACTTGCCTTGGTACAATCTTTTTTTTCTCCTGACATGAACATGTCTTTACTGTAATACAAATCTTAATTTCTAAATGCTGGCTGCCTGCCTTCTGAAAAAGGTAGAGTGCTTGAAAACCACCGTTTTAGAGTCTGGGCTGATTATTTCATCTTGTCAGTATAGTTCTTGGTGTGGGCTTTTTGTATGCTTGTGGTTTTTTAAAAATATTTCCATGCAAATGTTTTTAAGTTGAGAAATTCAATACCGAAGAAATTAATTTAGTGTTAATAAGTCCAGTGCCCTTACAAGAAACCTGCAGCTACAGAGGGCAAGTTCCTAATGCCTAAGTAGCCAAGACCCACAGCTAGACTGGAGGTCTGCTTTTAGAGTCCTTGCAGAAAGAGCATTTCTGAGAAGTCTGTCCCCTAACGCCATATCAATGACAATGATTTTCCTTAAATTCAACTGGATTTTTTTCTTTTTCTTTGCGATCCTGGGGTTTTTTTTTCTTGTCTGCTTGAAACAAAGGCAAATTTCTGGTCTGGAATATATTTAACTACTCACTGGCAATCTAGTTTCTTGAAATTTGGCTTTTGCTGACACCTTTGCAGATACGTTTATTTTAAATCTGCTTAAGCCTATTGCAAATGTCATGGGGAGACAGTGGGTTGGCAAATCTATTCCTTGGCTCTGACTAAAGGTATGTGCAGTTTAATACAGTGCTGGTGAAATGCCAGAGGGAAGGAGGGGGAGTCATTCCAAGGCACACACTTGGACTGGCAGAGTGAGTGCCTTCTGCTCTTTGTGCACTGCAGGAGAGATAAAGTGGAAGGAGATGCCCATCTATTCCCAGAACATTTTTTAGAGCTTCTTGAGAAGAAGGATAGTAGTAAGCAAACTTATAGAAAAACTCACTATTTCAGTGCATGGTCAAACTCCTTGCTGTAATTCCAAAATGAGTAGTTTATCAGCTATACTAAATGTATATTAAATTTGCCTCTACCCTGCCAAATCAAGGTGTTTGGGGAACTGAAAGGGCAATTAATCCCATGACAGCCCCTCTGCTTGTATGTATAAATGATGGTTTGTGATAATGCAAAAATGTTTTTTACAACTCTGTGCTCACAGAGTCATAAATACTGATTGTATTGGCAATTTTGTATTTCTATTGCAGTAACTCGGGTATAAATTTTTAATGCAGATTCAGTTCCTATATGGCGCTCTAAATACTAAGCTGAAGGCTAAACATAAATGACGCAATCTTCAATCAAGAAACTTCAATGGTGACTTGGGAATAGGTAATTGGCCAAATTATTTACTGACTTTGAAATGAATGTTTATTCGGAGCTTGCCTCCCTGGAGCTAAAGCAGGAGATAATTGCCCCAGCCTTCAGTCTCTGTTCTGTCTCAAGCTCTAAGATAAGAGCACATTTTTAAGGTGATTATTACTTAATTACCGGCATTATGCTGCTAATACCCACCAGACAAACACGACTTTCCTTTTTGAGTGTTGCTGAGCTAGAATATTAAGTGGTCCCAGGCTGGGGATGGGGAGCATAAACTGGGATATCCCCTTTCCTGCTATGCTCCTTGGTGGGGAGGACAAGGCCTTGGAGTGCCTGGTAGGGTGGGAGGCTGCAAGGACCAGTAGTGCCCCTCCCCTGAGAGGAGAGATGGGGAGGGATGAGCCCCAGGGAGATGCCAAGGCAGATGGTGCAGGAGCCAGCAGAAGTTTCTCTTTTTCTAATTTTTATTTTTCATAAGTGTTTATTAAACTTTCACTGGTATAATCCTGTCCTTTTATACACAGTTGTCTCCAGTGTGTATGTATATATAAAAGTGTAATATACTATATGTGTGTATGTGTATATATATAACTGAAATAATGCCATGTTATCTTCAGTGTTGCTACTTGAGGCACATCTTATTGGAAGGGCAGCTCCCAGGACTGATTTTTTTACATCTGCTTCATTACAGTATTAATATTTTTGATTTTTGCCTTGTAATCTCTACCAGCCTAGGAAGGAAGGTAGATGGGTGTGAGATATCTTGGTTTTAATCACATCATGTAATCTAAGTTTTTGCTAGGTATATTTTGTCTGAGAAGGGCACAATGCTACTATCAGAAACTAGGGGAAAAAAAGAACCTCTTTTTCTTAAGCATCTATTTATATCATCTATCCAAGTAAAAACAGATTAAGAAAAAATGCTCTCATTAACTAAATTGCCATATTTTATCCGATCTCTCTGGAAACAAATGTGCTATAAACTTCTTTCCTTTGCAACTGGGTTAAAAGTTAATAAATAAATGGAGTGACTGCAGACAAGCCTGACAGACTTAAGCTTCTGTATGTACAGTGATGCTTTTCTCAAAGATCCTTGCAAGGTGTGATGGATATTTTTTTTCTGGATTAGTTTATATTAACCTTAAAGAGGCCTAAAATCAGCAGTGGCAAGAAAAGGTGACATTTGAAGGTATTTGCATATTTTTCTTTGTGTGTAAAGTGTGGCTCACATGTTAAAATAAACTCAATTGTTATTCTGATAGTTTACCATCATCTTATTTTTCAGCCGGCAAGCAGGAACCAGGATTTAGGGGAAGAAATAACATTGTTATTCTGCTCAAGTTTCATCCAGTTGGGTTTTCTAGTTGTTCACATCTGTATTTTTATATAAAATTGATAAGTGCTGTAATTATAGTCTGCTGAAAGCAAGTAGGTCAGAGCTACTCTTTCCATTCCAGAGGGGCTACTGGCACTGGAGAGGCAGAAATACAGCTGGATGTTTTTATTTGTCTGGGTGTTGCTGTCATTCATTAGACTTCTCACAGCTGCTCACCAAAATACTTTCAGAGGTACTAAACAAAATCAACCAAAGAATCTGTGTTTAAAAGGTCTTCTATGCATGTATTGCAACTCTCTGGCAAAAGATTTTTATTCAGGCTATCATGCAAGAATTACACTAACTGTTGAGGGAAAATTTCTTGAGTGTACTGGTGACAATTTGTACACATAAATGACTGAGAATCTGGTGAGATATCTTGCTGGATCTTCTAATCACGAAGAAAGAATGGGTAAGGGATGTGAAGGTTAAGGATTGCTTAGCTACAGTATAGCTGTAGCTACAGTGACCATGAGATGACAGCGGCCAGGATTCCAGAGATTAAGGCAAAAATCAGGATCACATCCCTGGGCCTCAGGACAGCATGCTTCAGCCTGTTTCAGGACCAAGAAGAACAGAGATATTCTGCTCATTTCTGCAGGGATAGGATTAGGAAAGCCAAGGCCTGATATGGGATACAAAAAGTGTAAAGAATTACTTTGAGTACAGCAGCAGAAAAAAGCAGGCTGGGGACAACATGGGCCCACTGGTGAAGAGAAACTAGTGACAAAGGGCACAGCAATGGCTGAGGTACTGAATCTCCTCTTTGTCTCAGTCTTTAGTAGTAGAAGCCAAAGTCTGGAGCAAAGGACATGTCCTCCTCCTTGGTGGAGAAGAATAAGGTTAGAGAACACTTAACCACCATGGGGTGTGTTGGGACATATGCAGGAGTGGTGTGAGAAGTGGCTGATATCATTACAAGACTGCTCTTAATTACCTTTGGGAGGTCATGGGAAACAGGAAGATCCTGGGGATTGGAAGAAAGGAAATGTCACTTTGATCTTCAAGAATGAGGATCTAGGTAACCCCTAACTTTCCCTACTTCTGTTTGCATTTAAATCAGTGATGTGGATTGTCAGTGGCAGTTATTATTCTATCTTCTATCTGCTCTCTTATTTATTAATGTATACAACTTCATTTGTGGTTTAGGTGAGTGATCTCTCCTGTCCTTATCTCAACTAATGAGCTTTCATTATATTTTTTCTCCCAGGCCCATTTGAGGAAGGGTGTGATAGAGATGCTTCGGTAGACACCAGGTATCCAGTCAGGGTCAAGCCACCTCAGGAAATCAGACGTTTTCAGTGTTTATCTGACTGCATGAAGATAGTGACTAACAAGAGCATGAATAGTTCTGTAAATACATGAAGAACCTGTAAATAGAAGTTCCAGAGATGGAGAGAGGACAGATAGCAAAGCATAGACACTGAAGTGGTGTGTGAGGTTTTAAAATTTCTGTTCTCTGGTTCAATGTACTCAGGACTAGCACAGTTAGTAATTCTATGCAGCTCTCCTGGAGTCTCACTTTTAATAAGCACACCAGCACAGAGAAGGTTTCAATTTAAATGATGATACCTTTGTGTTGGCTGCACCAGTTTGCTGCAGTGCTGAGACGCCTGGGAAAATGAGCTGAGCCAGCCCACTCTTGGTGTCTCAGAGGAGTTTAAAAAAGCAGCTCCTGAAAATAATACCTACCCCTTCTGAAGGTGGCTGCTGCACTTGCATGTAGCTGCTCTTTCTTATGTATAAATTTAAAGTTGTAAGGACTGTAATTTTTGCTAGCACATCATGAAAGTGGCACTGAAGACAGAAGATATGTTCCCAAAGCTGTGAGCCAAGAATGATTTCACCTTTCCTGCCTCAAGAACACTGTTTGATGAACACAGCAGCTGATGACTACTGCGAGCTTCTTTCCTTCTAAGATGCAAGAGATCTCTTTCTGCTCAAATATTCTTTTTCCCTCTAGAAGTTGTGTTTTTTTTCATACCCCACTGTTATCAATTTACACCTTGCCAGGATTTGTAAGACTGATTTTATTGCTGTTGTTGTGGGAACAGAATTCTTAGCCATATGGCATGATGTCTTCATTTCTGTGTGACAGGAGACAAGATCCACTTTTCAGTTTTACAGTGCTGCAAAAAAATGCCTTCATGAAGGTTTTTCTTAGGGAAACTCCATATTGAAGTAGAGAACAAAATATATATATATAATGAACAAATTCTTTCCCAAGGGGTAATTTGTACTGGAAATGCTTAAAATAGTATTTTGGTCTTCTGCATAAATCCAAAACTTGCCCATTACAGTAATACATTTTTAATTTGGCTGAACATAGGGGTGTTTTTTTTTTTTTTAATTTTGTCATTTGGTGGGCTTTTTGGGGTTGTTTTGTGGTTGATTGTGTTTGTTGGTGGGTTTTTTCCAACAGCAGAAATAACAGAAGAGACGACAGAACCCCTGACCCAGGTCAGGGAGCTGCCACCAATTGTCATGTGCATACTGATGGTCTGTGTCCAGTATTTCTGACCTAGCAGGGCTGGTGTCCCATAACCTTAACTGTCTTGGTTTTGGACATGTGAAGACTCTCCTCTTAATCAAAAAAGAAATAATACTACCCATACTAAGGTGATTATTTCACTGTAAAAGTGCCCCTGAACATGAAGCCCCAATAGCAGAAGGATTTCTACCCTCTGATTTTTAATTAGATGCATCAATCTTGCATCTTCTCTGAGAAAATGAACTGACATGTTAATACTACAGCTTAAGGGTGTTTTCTAATGAGAATTTAAACTGATATGCTATCAACCAATGCCATCCATTGTGGGCTGTGCAGGAGGCTGTCCCTCCTGATGTTTTGCATAGATGTGTATTTTGGACTAAGACACAATCCTTCTCATGAAAAGTATCAGCTTGGCTTTATTGGGCCTGACAAAAAACAGCACAAGAGGCTGGTTAGTGCTTAAAGGTAAAAGTTGGGTGGAGAAGGGAGGGAGTGCTCACCATTGCACTGTGCATCGAGGACCAGAGGTGGCCATACATTGTCCCCAACACCCTTGAGAAAAGGCTAGTGAGAAGTGTGTGCCATTCTGTTCCCCCGTCTCTAGGGACCTTTGTGGCACAGCACTGAAGGATGAATTTTAAGCTGAGTACTTTCCTTGCAGGTGACAGCATCACTGAACTCTGGCGCCTGCTACCTTGGCAATCAAGGTACAGAGGGTGCAACTTGTAGATAGGAGCACTTTCATAAATCATTCCCAAAGTCAGGCCCTGATACCAATCCATACCTCTTTTCTTCCGCTGCCTCCTACTCTACAAACATATAACTAAAATGTTTACTTTTTAAAAAATGATAGATTGCGTGGTTTAATACATGCCTTAATTGAGTAGTCTCTTCCTCTTAAGAAACATTTATTGCTCTGAATACAGAACTTATTTGGAGTTGATATATTACTATTTCTGTAGTTAAATTCCTTGCTAACTGCTCAATCACTTAAAGAATTATATTTCACTACAACTTACTTGTTAATGATCCTTTCACAAACTGATGGAAAAGGTCATCACTTTTACACTTATGTTTGACAGTTGTTAGAGTTTTAAAAAAACCCAACAACTAAACATGAAACCAATGCCAACTGTTATGATAAGGAAACAGAATTGTTAGGGCTTTGGATTTTTTTCTCCTTTAAGCGTAGCAATTCTAACACAGTCATTAACATAACTTGCATTAATGCAAATACCTGAAAGCAGCACAAGGTAGAAAATACACTTTCTGACAGAATACCTAATGCTGTGGTTCAGCTGAGCATGTTGACTGAAAGCCACCAAAAACCTGAAGACTAATATACAGTTCTCCTATTTGACAGGGTTTAATGCATTATTGCTGTTCTGTAATACATATACAGAACATTAAAAAAAAAAAAATCAGTCTGCTTCTCAGTGATCAGATTTACTATCTGCCATGAAACTGTGAAGGATTCCAGACTAAAGATGGAAAACTAGAGAAAATATGCAAGATTTATGAAGAAAAAAACACTACATCTCATTTATATAAACTCAAACCACACAGAGAAAAAGCTAGGACATAGAAATTGCCTATCACAGCTTGCTCATGTTAATCTTCAGAATGAAATTTTCAGCATTTAGCAGTGAGATGTGCCATCCTCGAAGCACAAAATTTGGAAGAACTCCATACTTTTTCTCATGTTACTGCAATATATTCCTTTTATTTATTATTGTCTCATAGGAAGAATGTTACAATGTAGTGTTTGAAGCAGCATTTACTTGGCAGCAGAGGACAAAGGATGCATACAAACACGGGCAAAAAACAACTTTATACATAACCTCATATTCAGAACAAAAATAAAACCCACCAAATTCACTACTGATTTATTTCTATACTTATGTTGGGAGTATTTTTAAAGATTCTTTGCCTAGAGAATTATGTAGCTTGATAAAAGCCAAGTACTTTGCAGAGAACAGACTATAAAGCTATTTCCAATACTACTTAGGAAGATAGGTCTGAGGTAGAAAGGTGGTCGTGGTTTTCCTCTTCTGTAAAATGTGGGGTTTTTTCTTCTCAGAATAACTACATTACATTTTAATAGGAGCCAGCATCTTCTCACCTTTACAACTTTGCTCCGCTTGCTCAAGACTAATACTTAGCACCTGAAAAGCTCTGTAGAAATGCTAAGTCCTACATCACCTTTCAGAGGTAAGCACTATCATCCCCATTTTACAGATGGGAAAACAGAGGCAGAGTGGTTAAATAATTTGCCAAAGGGTTCAGAAAGAACTGGCACTGGTGTCAACAGCAGAAGGTGGTCAACACTGTGCCTGAATCCTTGAGCAGCAGTAGCTCAGGAGTAAATACTGTGGGTTCAGGACAGTCTGGCTGGCAAAACTTCACAAAGCCACTAGAAATTCCTGACCTGCTTTTTTAATGTCCCCTAGCATTTTTTTAGTAGCAGTAGAGAATTTTACAATTCTTTCAATACCATTTTAAGATAAGCTTGTTCTTTTTTCTCCTTCAGTAATAATTAAGAACAACACAGCTTTGTTTCTCTTTACTTTACATGAAAGATATTGCATGCAGTTTTACCAGTTAAAGGTATGTCCTAGAATTAAAGCAAGTGTCCATGCAGCATTGTAAACTCTGTGAAGGCATTAAAATCTCTTATAATAATCTTTATACTAGAGATCAGATGATTGATGACATACTTCTCCACAATTATCCTTATCAAAAGTAATAAAATAAATAAATTATTTTCAAGATAAGGATGATCTGCAAGATTACAATGCCAAATGATCATATCTAAGTACATTGCAGTTCTGGAGAAAGTTCTGTTGCTGATAGTATTGGAAAGGGCTTTCTAATTGTCTCTTCATTTCCAAGAGGCAGACAAAAGAAAGGGATCTCACACAAATGAGCTTTACTTCATAGACTGTAAATTCCAAAACTTGAAGCAAGTTTGGCCCAGCAGGGAACAGCAAAGCTTTGTCTCAGAACAAAGTTGGGAAGGATTACACTAACTTAATTCTTACTAAAACCAACTGAAGCTATCATCTAAGTCCTCTTTTTAGCTATCTCCTGATTCAATGTAAAGTTTAAAAAAATAATCCTCCAAATGGAGTGTTGGATGGAAATAACAAAAAGGAAGTTAAAAATACCACTTAGGTACATGAGGATGCTAATTATGACTTGAAATGAGAGTTTACTTTGTTTAATTGAATTAAAATACTGTATCTTGCACCTAATGATAATTGTTAACCTGTAACAATAATGCAGATTATGGGAACTTCAAATGCCAACGCTTAAAATAATGCAAGAATATGCTGAAATCTGTGTGGTCAGATGGTTAGCATACAAATAATCAGTACAGAATATTACATGTGTGAGAATATAACTAAGGGTTCTTTACAATGCAAAAGCAAAGAGCTGAAAGGAATGTATAAATGTAACGTTTTGCTCCAAACTCCCTATGCAGTTCTCTTTACGATTATCAAAAAGAACGTATATAAAGCCCCTGCCCCTTTTCCCCTGGCTGTATATTTATACAAATCAGTGACAAATATTCCACTGCTCGTTAATTTACAGTTGCATAGAAAGGGAAGAAGGAAAAACAAAAGATACTATAAAAACAACATCCTCGTCTTTGGGTATTCAGTGTTGCACTGTTTCATGGAGGACACGCGGTGGGAGGCACGGCGTGTCCCGGGGTCCCGTGCAGGATTCTGATGAGGCGGAATGTGCGGCCGGCAGGCTGCAGAAAGGGCTGCACTGCACGCCAGGAAGCACTGGCTGGCATCCCAATGAACACTTCACATGGCCTGTCGTGATGAGAAAAAACATCAGAACCCCACGTTAGCACACACAGAAATTTCCAACTGCTCTGGGCTCAGTCAGCTCAGGACTGTCACATCGTCTTACAAAACCCCTACATTTTAGAAATCTACATGCATTGGCCTATCTGAAACTCAGCAAGTAACTGAGGCATATAGTTAAAAGAAATCTAAGTTTACAACATTGCAGTGTTTTAAGTTCCTGCTGAAGTGGTTGCCTATTCAGCACAGCTTAATCTAATGCCTAAGGTGCTGTGTGGCTCCTGATCCTTGTGCAGTGGGCACCAGGGCACAAGGACATATGGATGTCTTTGCAAGAACCAGCTTTGATCTTGCACGCTCACATTGGCTTGAAACTAATTGGCCCAAATAAATGCAAGCTGGTTCCATCTGGATAGCAATGCAGACCTGCAGAACCATAATACCTGTGGCAGTGTCTGACCTAATAGAAATTTTCTATTACCTGTGATATTCTGAAATCTGGCCTTTCTGTTGTATCAGCCTTCCAAAGAGACCTCTAGGGAAAAATGTAGACAAAAACCACCCTGGCCCCTCTGCTTTAATGGAACTTTTCATTTGCTTTACTTTGTCTCTAATGCTTATTCAAGTATGTAAACATGTCTCATACCTGTGGTCTGCCAGTGAAACTTGCTGCAAATAGAAATAAAAAAGGTTAGAAATTTACATGATTCTGCATCTTGAGAGTTTAAAACAAAGTTATCACCAGGAAAATACATACTACTAAAGAACAAAAAGACTTATCTTTAAAAGACTAAACATTTAACTAGAAATGTGTTGTGATGGTTTAATTCTTCGCAAACTTACTTTTAACAAATTTATAGCATTATAATGATATAGTTAATATTAATTGTTTCATTTTTACTATTTGTAGCTATAGAAACCGCTGAGTGATATATTACAGTATCATCTGTTTAAAATGCTCTGTTCTGGACATCACTCAGATGCACAGACGAGGCTTCTGCATAGTGTTGTACATCTGCCTACTTCTGAGAACCAATGACTTAAATAAGGAAAGAAAAAAGGGCATTATATCCATGATCAGTGGATCCGAAGGAGAATAAAAAAAAACCAAGAAACCAAGAAACCACAAAATCCACCATTAAAAGCATTGCTTACTATATGAATAATTGCTTCATAAAGGATATTTGACAAATTATTTCAAGAAAACTTATAACCTGAAACCCACAAAAACAAATAAAGCAAGTAAGACAACTATCTCTGTTAAACAGTCAAAATGGGATAAAAATTATCTGCATAACGCTCAGATGCTAGTAATTCCTTAATGGAGACTGTGGCCATGGTAGAAGAGAAAAGTAAAGATGAGGCTGTGAAGGAAGTTTTTTACTTTTTTTTTTAAATCATTGGAAATGAGATGTTACACGTGAAGGCTTTTTTGATGAAACTGAGCTTGGGTATAACAAAGAAGCTAAGGATATTATTCATTAAGGTTATTCTTTAAGGAATACTGTGATGCCTAGAGAGTCCATGGAACTTACATCATTTAAAGTTTTACAGAACAGATTCAACAAATGTCCAGCCAGGAAGACAGTTCCCTCTCAAATGGCCACTGGAAGAGATGATGGACTTAGATCGTCTGTTATGGTCTTCCTTAGCAAAACTCAGAGTCTAACACAGTTTTTTTGGGAAGGCCAGACTAATAATCCTCATTCCAGGCTTCTAAAACATTTACAATATGAATCTGACAGTCAAAAAAATTTACTCCCAAGCAAAAGATGTCATAGAATGACTCAATGAGAGTAAACATAAGTAGTACCTACTAACTAGGGGAAGGTGGTTTAGCCTGACAGCAGGGAAAAAAATTACATGAAATTTGGAACTGTGCCTTCTTTTATTCTTAAATGCTCAGATAGACTTCACAACAGGAAGGGGCCTTGGTTTTCACTTGCAGTATTCTCCTGTCTCATTCAAGGTGTTTGTTCATGGAATGAGAGAAATTTTTTCTGCTTTCCAGTAATGGAGAACAGCCATCATTACCAAACGTAATTTGCTTTAAATTCATTTGGGCCAAATGACCATGTAGCTGTATAGTCACATAGCAAGACGCTAATTTGAAAAACCAAGAACAAATGCTTGAATTGCATTTTATACTGATTTGTATACACACACACACCCTCAAGGTGTGCTGAGCAGGTCCACTAGCTGTTGACTTCAAATGTGATGCTCCTTAGAATCAAATCCTTAATTTGCAGAACAAGGGGCTCTGAATTGTTGAACTCATCAAAAATCAAAAAGGACAGCTGAAATAAGACCTTTTTTGCTACAACCTAATTTGCTTTTTCAAAACATGCAAGTTGCATCTTCTGTGATGCAGCTTGTCACAATCAAACAATGTATGTTCAAGAGATAAAAGAGGTATTTTAACAGGGTTCACAGAATTTACAAAATAGCATAGAATTGAGTCTTGATGCTTCCAAAAGGACTGGGCATAAAAAGCCTTTTAAAACTGACTATTATTATTATTATTATTTCATTTGCAACTTTGAACAGTTTTGCGAATATATCAAAGTTTTCAGTACTCTTTTTCTAAGGAAAAAGAGCTTAAATATATATAGAGATATATATAGAGAGAGATGTGTATATGTATAAATGTATTTTGCAAACCCCATCAAAATACATGAAACAGCTCCTCACTTTTGCTAGTGCAGTGACACTGGAAGGAGGAGGATCAGTGGAAATGTATGTTACCTGATACAAGACATGCATAGGAACAAGCTGGTTTTCCTTTTGATCTCTCTTTAACAAACACTGAATAAAATACCAACTTCCAATGCATTTAAGCAGGGCAAGTTTTTACATGCTGCATTCACAGATTTCCTCTGTTCTATTTAATAACTAGTTCAGTAATTAGTCTAAGGACATTTTTTTCAAGCTTTACTACAAAAATTGCATTCAGAAATTCTGAATCTACATTCACTTAAGTTCTACAAAAGGTTTATATCAGCAGCTAGTGAGATTCTAGATGTCTTTCCCCTTATGTGGGCCCTGCTGAAAATTCCACATTCAGCTACAGGCTTTTGTTATAGTGAATCACTTCCACTTAAAAGAAGAACATTTATCTATCTTCACAAATAGTGTCTATTGAGGAATTTGAAGGGACAGAATTATATAGCTTGCATATCTACACAAGAAATCCCCTCAGAGATACTTACTTTCCTAGTCAATACCACAAGAATGATTCTTTTTCTTTAAAAGACCACCTCAAATTCAATATGATTCTCAGAAATATACTTTGTTAAACTTACAGCAGCAAGCTGGAAATGTGTTGTTGATTTGCTCCATAACATCTGTTAGATCTGTGTTGGTATCATGAGGTGGAGCTAACAAGTCATCTGAAATATGACAACAAAAATTGAATTTTGTAACAAGAGAAGAAAAAAAGGACAACAACATTCTAAAAGGCATTCTTAGCCAACCTTCCAGTTAATTACTTCTTTATATTTCAAGGGAAAACAGTACCTGAAGTCTTTGTAATGTGCACGGACTATCGTTAATAATTGCCAGCTTTGGGAGAGGACGTGAAAGTTACATTACTGATTTGCAGTCAAACTCATTTATCTTTTAAAAAAACTTAAACATTGCATCCAGGATTTAACTAGAAGTTGCCAGCAAGGAACAGTACATAAAAATTTACAGTTAAAATAGATAAAATGACAAGATGAGGGAATGAAACTCGGTAGCTACTCTATTAAAATTCTGTTCCAATTGCAGATGATTTGTCATGTAAATTTCAGAGTGAATACACATTCTTTCTCTGAAAAAAATCCAACATTTATCTTTTAGATGGTCTTTATTCAATATGTACCAGCCATTTCAGTTGTGCTAAAATCCTCCTCGCCATCTCTTTGAAAAATTATGGTTAAAATTAGCCAAGAGAACGGTTAGGGAACATAACTGGCTGTGTTGTTGGCAGTCTTATTGGACAGCATCTTTCATACTGCATCTTTTCACTGCATGAAATCAGACTCAACGAAGTTCCATGTTTTTCCAGATAAAGTAAAAAACACACATTAATGCTGAATGAAAAAATGTTCAGTATGTAAGAGAATATTTTCCTGTTTTCTATAGAAACAATATTTAATCTATAACACAAGGCTTAAAATCAAAAACAGGAGGAACTTGTACCTAAAATAATTTCAGAAAAATATTTTCCCTTTTCCCCTACTTTTGACCTTGCAATGGCATGTAGTAATTTCTGCTATCTCCTGGTGAAATTAATGAGTTCTGATACCAGAGAATTTAACATAATCTTTCAAGAGAGAAATCCCTTGATGTGCAGAACCTGTACCCATAAATATTGAATTCTTGCTGAAGATGTGAACCTTTTGGGAGTGGGAACACCAAAATACCAGGGTAAGCAGAGGTTACACAAGAATTTTTAAAGCAGACAGCAAGTGTAGATTACATGATTTGGACATTCGATCCTGTATCTGACACATTACTTGGGCCCATGTGTGTACTGTAGGACAAACAGCTCTTGGCCACTTCAGTCCAATGAAGTCTGGTTCCCCTTTCAGTGAGGATAGATTTGCCTAGTAAATTCACTTGGTCAGAATAGATGGAACCGAGGAGTCTATCGACAAAAGTCTGTAATTCAGGGTCACATGGATTCTTAAGATACTGCAGCTCTTCCCAAGTGTGAGGAAGCAACACCTCCAGCTGCACTGAGCAGAAGCATCGCAAAGATCCACTCCTTTTGATTTACAAATCACAGTTTACACCAGAAAGTGCCAACAAACCCATCACGAGCACACTATCTGATCAGAACACCCACCTGTCTGATGGAACTGTGAGCTGGTGTCCTGCTCCAGTGGGAAGCTGAGGGCAGGGTGCTGGGGCGAGGCACAGGGGGAGGTGCCATTGACCCGGGAGCCTGACTCAGGCTACATAAAGACAAGAAGAAACAAATTTCTGTTACTTGTATCCACATAATTTAATTGCAGGCTTGTATGCAGCCATCTTGTTCCTTTCCCTTTTTATGTTCTCTTTCTTGTTTGTCCTCCAAACTACTGAAAGTTGGCTTAAGTGCATACAACTGATGAGGGATAAAACAAACCCCACCAAAACCCAAGAACTAGTTAAAAGAAAATTTAGACTTAAGAAGAGCTCTTTCAGACTCCAGTTGATGGTCTTGTTAAAAACAATGTTCTGTTGCATCACAAAAACACAATGTAATATACAACACACGCTCTATGCCAAGGTTCCCATCCCGCTCTGCAGAAAGTACACAATGGGATTATTTGGGTTGTATTTATCTGCATGGGTATATACACACACAAATAGGACATTCAGCTAGGGGGCTTTCCCATATTGGAAGGGACATTATTCAGACATTTTTCCCTTCTTTTCCTTCCTTCCTTCCTTCTTTTAAAAATTCTTTCGATGAAGATACTAGCAATACAATATTTGAGCTCCAGATGTGATTTTTCTGGGGGGGGGAAGAATATTTACATCTGATGTAGATGTAGCTGAAATTGTTGCTGCTATCACTTACCTTTTTGATTGCAAATAATGAAATTACTTCTGAACAGCTTAAGGAGCAGGTTTTTAAAGTAAATCTATCAAAAGCAGATAGTAAAGTAATACAGAAGCTCATTGCTTTAAGGTCTTTTTGCAACTGAGCAAGTACCTCGAATAGCTATGAGATTTGATGCAGAGTTAGAATACAGAATGATTTCTGCACAAGTTTGCTCCTTTGCACTTCACAGTCTTAACTAAAATACTCAATTTCTTGAGATAGCTTCCAACTTAAGAAAAACAATCTTCAGTAAAACTCCTCTAAATCTCATCTCTTTAAGCATGACAAAACTAAAGGCCAGCTTTGACTAAAAGAATAAACCAAGAAATATTAGTCCGCATAGGAGACAAAGAAAAATGGAAATGTTTTCAAGCCAGAGAAGGATTTTACTGT